>CM039135.1:13605660-14917669 GCA_022036555.1 Microstegium vimineum | reverse complement strand
GGCCCAAAATTTGGGGCGCCCCCCCAACCCAAAAAAATTTTTTTTCCATTTTTTTTTTTTTTCATTTTTTTTTTTCCCCAAATTTTTGTTTCAAAACATAATTTAAAAAAATTTAAATTTTTTTTGGGGGTTTTTTGGGAAAAAAAAAAATTTGCTAAAAAAAAAAAAATTTGCAAAAAATTTTTTTTTTCGACAACTTCCCCAAATTCTTTTTTTTTTTTTATGTTAGAAAACAAACCAATTTAAAGAAAAAAGGGGTTTTTTTTTTAAAAACAAAGCTAAATAAATTTTTCAAAAAATCAAAATTTAAAAAATTTTATTTTCATAACTCAAAAAAAGCATGAATTCTAGGTTGCAACTAACTTTAGGTTCAAATTAAATTTTTAAAAACCAATAAAATTTTTAAAAAAAAAAAGGGGAATAACACTAAAATGATGACCCCAAAGCAGAAGCTTCGGGTAAAAAAACCCCCTTTAAATTTTTAATTTTAAAATTTTTTTAAATTTTTTTTTTAACACCAGGTGTTCCCCCCCTTTCCCCCCTCTTAAAAAAATTCACCCCAGTTTGGGAGTTACAACCTTCATCATAGAACTTTTTTGAAAGCCCCCCTTGAATACTCTTTTTTTTCCCCCAATACACTCTTTCATAAAGGGTGACCCACTGAATTTTGGGGGGGTTTTTCTCACTACTTTTTTTCCTTGCTCCCCCCTTTTTGGTCCAAAACCTTTACCCTTTTTTCCCCTTATGGGTCAAGCTTGTTTAAAAAGCGTGACTCTGGACTCCGTAGTCCTCCTTTGGTACCCTTAAGCATTTCTTAAATTGAAACACATGGGAAAACAGGGAAGACAACCCCTGCTTTCGGGAAACCGCAACTCATGGGAAACTCCCCCCCTTTCTTTTCAAGACTCGAACCCCCAAAACTTAACGAAGATAATTTTCTTTTTTGCCCCCAAAAAAGCTTCCCCCTTCACATAGACTTTTTGGGGAGAAAAACATAGTCCCCATTTCCCAAACTAAAAATTGGCCCTTCTCTGCTTATCTGTTAACTCTTCCCCTTGATTCCCGGGAAAAACCAATTTTTTTTTTAAATTTTTCTGTTTTTTGTTTCTTTTTCACTTACAAAATCAAAAACCAAAAAAACCTTTTCTTTCAGGGGGGTTTAAAAAAAAAAAACCCAAAATTCAAGGTTTTTCTACATTTAGCCAAAAAAACCCCTCAAAAGGTGTTTTTTGATCCCCCTTTTGATAACTTTTTTTTAAATATGAAAATTTTGGGGCTATGGGTAACCATGTTTCCCCAAAAAAACCCCTTTTGGGGAAGAAAACAAAAAAGCCTAAAAAATATCTTCTAAATTTTGGGTTTTAAACCCCCGCTTTTTTTGCCAGGGTTTGAGGGTGAAAAGCTGTACTAGGGGATCAATTTTTTTTCCCAAAAATTTTTCCTGCAAAGTTCCCAAAAAAGTTTTTTTGAAAACTGGGCCCCCTTTTGACACGATATCTTTAGTAACCATGCAATTTGACAACTATGATAAGTATTTTTTTCCTCTGGGACAATCTGGAGCTCGTCTGCGCTCACATGAAAAGTGAGCAGATTTTGTCCCAACCCAAAACGACAATCACCCAAATTGCATATGACCCCCCTTTTGGGTTTTGGGGTAAACCGGTGAAAAATCCATACTTATGTCTCCCTTTTCCCCCCTCGGTACAAAAAAAGGGTTCAACAAACCCCGCGGGCTCATGTGGATAGTTTTTAAATCTACAACGGTGCGCAAACTAGCCCATAAGCGCTATTTTCCTTTTTTTTACTTAGGCCCAAAAACCCAAAAAAGACTCCTAAATTTTTGGGAATTTTCTACTTCTAGAATAATTTTATATTTGGGGCTTATTGCTTCTCCCTTTTTTTTAACGGGGTTTTTATATCCTTAGGCACGACCAACTTTTTTAAACCACAATACTCCTTCTCTAAAACCCAAATTTTGGAATTTTTTCCTTTTTTTATTCTTCCTTTTGAAAAATAGCCCCCTTTTCTTTTTTCTGTTTCCATAATCTGATTCTCAAGAGACTTTTTATTTAAAAATTCAACATCACTTCTAGGGGAATACTTTTTTTTCACTTGTTAAAAAAACCCTTTAAGCACATTAAAAGTGACTTTCGCCCAAAAAAATCTTTTCCACAACTTGCCTTGCTGGATGGAGTGTATTTGAAATCAAAACCCCCATCACCTAACCATCCCTCTGCCTCCCAAATTTAAGTCTGCAAGCAAAGATGTATTTAAAAATTTTTTGATCATTACATGTTGCACAAATTTCCAAGAAGATAATGACGCCATTTTTTTAAACATGTACCCACTACTGCTAATCAAAAACATAACAATAACCCATTTTTTTTAAACTACGTAAAAATAAGTGAGGGCTTTACCATTCTGACGGGCAAAATCCCAAAACCGTTTTTGAACATCACAAAAACACATCAAAAGGTTCCTCATGGAGGTTGCCTAGAAAGGGGGGGGAAAGGTCAACCCCCCTTCCGTGAGGACGGAAAGCTGTCCACCACGCCTAAAACCCCCCCGAACTTTTTTTCCTTCTGTAACAAGGTGGTAATAGTTTGGCTTTTTAAAAATGGGCCGGAATAAAATTTTTATAGTAACCCCCGGGCCCAAAACCCCGAAAACTGCGAATCTCGCCAACCGGGTTTGGGGCCTTCCCCCTCCATAATTTCCCCTTTTCTTTTCTTGGGTCAACCCATACCGTTCTCCGGAAAAAAAGACCAAAAGGAAAAAAGGGGCTTTTAGCCAAAAACCCCACACTTAAATGAACTTGTCATACAAGGTGTGATCTCTCAACCTTTGCAAAACCCCCCGAAGATTTTCTCATGGTTTTTGCTCATTCTCCGTTACACTAGGAATCATCTTAACCATAACAAATTTTCTGCTCGGGCAGAAACTGAATTCTTTAAACTGCAGAAGTCCTGGGGTTGGCACCCCAAAACATGACCAATACTCAAACAACCCAATTGGGAGAAATTTGTTTCGGGTATTTTTTGGCCTGTTTTTATTATGATAGCCTGACCAAATCGATCTTAAGAAATTAGGGTAACGGTCAAGAAAAACAACCCCTTGAAAAGATACTTTTTTTTTTGTTACTGCATTAAAGGGGGGGCTATGTCCCCCACATCCTAAGGGAATTATCCCTCTTTTTCTTTCGAAAAGTCTGGACAAAAACCCCATTCCAGGTCCCTGGTTAATTAACCCTTTTTTAAAGATTTGCATTTTTTTCCCCTTTGTTTGCAACTCATTAGGGGGGATCGATATGGCCCCCCGAATCGGGTTTCCGGGTGCAAGTCTATAGCAAACTAAACATCCCATCAGGGGAAGACCGGTCCCTCGGGAACACACGGGGAAACCACATAACAGGTATGTCTTGGGGAAAGTAACATTGTAGCCAAGAAAAAATTAAAAATAACTGACGTGGGAGGGTACGGGAAACTACCTGTTCCCATTGGATCCTCGAGGGTTTTACCTCTTAGATGTATCGATCCCCACTTCCACTGTTTCACCCAAAATTTCCCAAAAAACATCCAAAACTAGCCCGGGAAAAACCCCACCAATCAAATTTGGAAAATTTTTTAAACCCCCCCAATCAAGGTTTTCCCTCGCCCACTGGTTGTCAATGTATCACCCCCTGCCGAGCTGACCCCATAACAAAAAACCCAACTCTCCATTTTAGTCCCCATTTTTATGTGCAAAAGCTTAATCTGAAAGAATGCGATGAATAGAACAAAAAGGGGACTTGCGGGGGGGTTTATAGAAAATTCTAGCTGTCACCGGTTCTCTAATAGGGACCCCTTTCCCTGGGGGGATATCCACAGCAGGGTAAAGGGGTTTGCCCCCTTTTTCTAGGTGGGGAATCCGGGAAATGCCCCTTTCCCACCACAATTATAACCAACCCCGCACTGACACCAAAAGTTGTTGTTATTAATTGCCCCTGGGGGGCCCCCCCCTTCCCCCGTTAGCTTGAAAAAACCTTTAACCCCGCTGATTCCGGAAACTGGTTCCCCGGCCCCTTTGGTGGGGGGAACCTACACCAACACCAGGGGAAAGAAGGGGGTCGCCCCCCATGGGTGCCCGGGGGGCGACGGGCCCAAAACAAAGGCCCTCTCTTGTATTAGTGCAGCAAAGCTTTTTTGTTCTCTCCTTGTCGGGAGTCCTGATAAAGCATGGAAGGGGGCTTTCTATTGGCCCAAAAATTTTTATTTGGGGGGTTTAATCCCCTCTCAAAGCATGCATCTTTTTTACATCAAGTCCATAAACTCGGGCGTAGCAAAAGACTGGGAAAGGTGAAAAGGGTCTTCATACTTTTTGTGCCCGGGAAAGAGCATGAACCCTCAACCTTGAGGTGTTTTAGACCGGAGGAAGAGTTTTTTGCGAAACCGGGTTTGAACCTGTCCCCGGAAGGAAACATTGGCAGGGAGGTGGTCGAAAGTGGGCCCCCACCCAAACCCTGCAGAAACCCCGAAAACTGAGGCCGCATATCCCCCTTAAGTTTCTGTCAACCTCAGAAGCGGAACTTTTTCCCCAGAAAAATCCTTTTCCCCGACTCCAAAAGGTCCCGCATCCCCAAACCGGTATTTTTGCTAAACTCCTTGAAGGTTGTACCCCTTTTCATCCTTGCAGGGGTTTGGGAAAATTTTCCGCCAAACCCTTGCATGTTGCGGATAATCCCCACATTCCTTAACCTCCTTGGTGTTCCCCGACACCAAGCATGGCGTTCTGAACAATTCAGCACATTGGAGGAGTGTGGTGGGGTTTTATTTTGGGTCACCCGCATTCACCCACGGTAGCTCCACCCCCATGTCACCACGGGGCAATGGCGGTGGAAAAGGGTTTGGTTTATTCCAAGGGGTTTTTGGGTTTCCAACTGCATCGGGGTTAACACACAGAAAAAGGTTTAGTGAAAGTTGTAACTGATACCCAAAAGGGAAAAAGGAATTTTTTAAACCAAAAAAAATTTTGCAAAGCCAACGAGTCCAACATGAAAACATGAGTACTTAAAAATTTAAGCAACAAGAATAAATTATCCATCATCCATATTGCCAACATACATACATATTTCGATTTCAATCCCCAACAACAAAAATCCAACACATTGGACCTCCATGAAACGAGACAACGCAATGCAAAAGAACAAGAAGAGGCCCCCTACTGCAAGAACTAGTACCCTTTGGACTACTCATCAGCGTCGTCGAAAGCCCCAGAAGCGCTCCAACGGGACGCGCTCCCTCTCGAAATCGATCGGGGGCGTAGAGTCGTTGGCTGGACTCCTCGCCGTTGTCGCCGACGATCCCCCAAAGCTCCATCTCAACTGAACCAAAGGGGCACGAGGGAGGCACCCTTGGTCAAAGCGTGGAACTCCTCTGCAGGTTGGCTTTGGGCTCCCTTAGGCTGCTACCTGCTGCTGAAAAAGGGGTTCCCTCTCTTTACCGGCTTCATTCCTTCCTGCACTAGCTAGGAGATCACTCGTCTGCCCACCTGCAGCCCAAAATCATGTTCTAACCGGGGTTTTGTGGCCCCCTCCTCCTCCCCACGCCTGGTCCCTCTACAGAACCATTTTTCCCCAGCTGCTCCTGAAGCCTCTCAACGAGCGACAAGCCTCTTCTCCTTCCTTGCAGCCCTCCTGTGCTCATGACCCCGCAGGGTGTCTAGCCTCATGTTGGTGAACTCCAGGCCATCATAGGCCCTCAGCATCGCGAACATCGCACTCATGGCATGAATGTCACTGGCCTGACCCTCCTGTGGTCCTCTGACCAAGGCACTCCCCTCGGGCTGAACCCAGATGGAGTCTCTGGGGTCATCCCTAGGGAAAGCACCTGCAAGTGTAGCTTCCACCTCTCTGGGAAGTTAGACATCAGGCTCCTGACAACCTGAAGAGCTGCTCCCTCTGCTGCCTCTGCTGGTGACCGACCCTCGTACTCCAGCTCCCTTCCATCCCAGCCATGTGTACCCTCCAGTGGCTGCACATTAATCTGCACATCCACCAGGTGCTCCTCCTGTAGCTGGTGCTCACTCCAAGTGTACACCGGCTCCTGGCCCTCAACGTACCCCATGTCGTGGAGCACCCTCCAGAGCAAGGTGGCATGCCAAACTCGCCCAAGAAGGTGTCCGAAAGACGGTGGTGCCTCGGGGCCAACTGGTGACGTAGTTACTCTGCCGGTGGACTTGCGAGAGGTGGTCTTGGTGCGGGCCATCTGTTACAAGGTGATTTCTGTGAGAACAGTGTCATAAACTCAATTAAATGGGAAGGAATTTAATTTAAATTGTAATTAAGGAAAGGGTAGAATTTATGCAATGATATGTCATGACATGATAAAATGATGCATGCACGTTCTTACGTTCTCACAACCTATGAAGGATCCCATGGGAAAACCCTTTCTCCCGTTAGGTCGGTGGCATACATCGATCTCTCATTAAACTTAACTATGCGTACTACACGATAGCGCTGTATGTACCTGCAGAAGAATCATTTCAGCCCAAAAGAACAATCCCAATGTATAAAAATCACTGGACACTTCCAATATGCACGAGGTACATATTAGTTAGTTACCAAAACCTTATGCACCAAGCTCGGAAACCCACCCAGCAATTCATACTTGCAGATATGTTTGCGTAAAGATGCATATCTTTAATAACCATATCACTCCCTAGACCAACAGTTGGAAGGTCATACTCTCACAACTCACAAATAGTTTTAATGCAAATTTCGAAACTTGTACCGTTCTTCCAAAGACCGATACCCCTGCACCTTTTAAAGATCTAGCATGAGCAAAACCCTGAACCAAGTTAGTACTTAAATAAACCACTTGAACTAAGGGATATGACCTAGGCACACTTATAGTTTTGCTTTTCGATATGGAAACGCACACGAAAACTTTTGGCAAATAGTTTGTATAAGAAAACTAAGTTTTTCTGGTTGAAAATACAATGCAAATAGTAATCTACTGAACCATGCTCTAATACCAGCTGTAACAGAACCATCCGAATTATAAGAGATCAAGTACTAAAGTAGCTGAATTAATTGCCACATAATAGCACTTGAGCCCATATAGTCCCCGGTAGTCCGTGAAATCTCGAAGGATTTCAAACATTTCCACAATAAAAGCCAAGATCGAGATAGTTTAGTAGCACCATTCACACGATATAAAGTTCAACATAATAAAATAGTATCGGAGTGTGAAGACTCAACAGTTATTACAAACCATTGTTCGAATTGAAAAAGAAGCGGAAGTCTTTTAACACGATAATCTCCAAAGTTGTTCTTAATAGAGTGCCAGGCTAGGGACATATCCCGCAACGACAAAAGAGAGTCTGGAAGTGACCAAGCCCATGGTCTAGAAGTCATCCCCAACGGGGTAGAGACAATTAACACAATAACCATGCAGGAGCTGACCATCTGCAAAACAACATGGGATAAAACCCTGAGTACAAGAAGGTACTCAGCGAGACTTACCAGTCATAAACAAAAATAAAGACTCCAAGGAGGATGAAGGCTTATGGTTGTTTAGTTTTACTCTTTTGCGAAAAGCATGCGACTAACTTTTCAAGTTTTAGTAAAGATATAGCAACAAGCTTTTAGTAATATTGCCTGTCATCTACATTATCCACTAGTATATGCAAGACATGTTGGATTTAAGCATACAAGAGGATCCATCAGCATTCCAGCTTTCCATAAACCGGATCACCAACATTAGTTTCATAGTCCTGTAAATGTTTCATCACCCTAGTCAAGTGCTCTCTAACCAGGAGCGATGGCGATTCGAATTGGTTTCCTACTCAGCTGATGGGTATTCCCTACACAAACCACACTCACGCGCGTAGTGAGCTACAGGTCACCGAAGACACTATTCGGGTAAAGTCGCGGGATGAACAGGGACCACCGACACCCAAGGGTCACCCGAAAGCCAGCAGTTGTGAAGGTCTTAGATCGCACCCATGTGTCTGACTCCCCGCCTCGCACCAGCACGATGCGTCGCCATCCAAACCCAGCCAGAATAGTGTACCGGCTTCACGGTCGGAACGAGTTATCCTTCCAGTTAAGTGTAGGCCATGCGTTCAACATGACCAGACGAACGACAACAGAAACAGTCCTTAGTTGACACGGTCGAGTCACCCCCATCCAAAGTATAGGGAGTTCCCCGCCGATCTTAGTTCCATTTACCATTCCGGCTATCATTCCGAGATAACCCATATCATGTGATGAGGATACAACCTATATCTCGCGGGTAATGAAATCACCCGACTTCTACCAAACTAAGCCAACTAAGCAAGACTGCCACGATCGAACTTTAGGTAACAAGGTAAAGGTATAGATGGGATAACAAGGTAATATGCATCAACGGTTGCACTCAACTCCTATACTTAATGCAACAATAAAGTGCGAATAATAAATGTTAGACTTTTGCAAACCGGGAGAATGCTCTGGGGCTTGCCTTGCTCAAAGATGCTAGCGACGTGGTTTGGGCACTCCTGTAGCTGGTCCTCCTCACCGGGATCCTCGGGCTGCACCTCCCGAGTGGCTGGCTCCTGCTCCTGAGTCACGTTCTCTGGATTCTCGTCTTGCAATCCTGTATGATGCGATGCGAGCATGTATAAGCGTATATGAAGAACTGAGAACCTGATGAGATGATATGAATGCGAAGTGCTGCATATAACAATTAATAATTATCCATCCATCTAATCAACTTAATCAAGCAAGGTTACACTAATAGCCTTCCTAATCATAACAAGATAACAATTGAAATAGAGTTGCATTTTAAAAGCATCAAACAGTTCAGTACATATTTTTATTAAATACTACTAAATACCAGGATACCTCAGAAAAAGTATCAAATATTTATATTTCATAAAACAGATATTAAAATTCATTAAAGTAGTTATTTAACACAATTTAAACCCTACACAGATTTGCTAAACAGGACATAGGTAGTTCATAATTTCCATAGATAGATCTCTGTTACAAAAACCTAACAAAACCAGTTTCACATTTTTCAGAGCTATAAATAATTAATTATGCTATAAATAATCTCTGTTACAAAAACCTAACAAAACCAGTTTAACAAAACCAGTTTTAGCATTTTTCTGTGATTTGATATGGATTTTACAAGTTTAAAACCGAACAAAAGGAAATCATTTTCTTTTTCGGATTAACCCTAAAAACACTACGTCCACCCGAAACGCGAACACACGCAACACACAAAGCAACCGACAGGTGGGGCCTCGGGCCCACGCGTCAGCCGCACACGCGCATGTGCACACGGCGGCGGCGCAGCTCGTCGCCGGTGAGGTCTCCAGCGACGGGGAGGCGTCACCGACTTCGCCTCGGCGAGACGAAGCCGACGGTGTCCTCGGCTCGGCGAGAGCAAGCACGGGGCGAGCTCCCCGCCGGCCATGGTGGCACGGCGGCGGCTGTGCACGGCGGTGGCGCGGCTCTGGCCACGACGTAGGGCGGCGCGCGGCGGTTGAGCTCCGCGAGAGCTTCGCGGAGCTCGGCGAGCGACGAGCCGAGCCGGAGGGGACCCGACGGCGTGGAACGGCGTTACGGCGCTCAGAGCAGGGCGCGGCCACCGCGGCACGGCGGCGCGCGATTGGCGCCGATCGGCGTCTTACCGTGGCGGTGCGGCGGTGTTCCGAAGGCGCGAAGACGAGGCGGAGCGGTCGTGCGCACGGTGGTTGGCAGCGTGGAGCAGAGCGGCGGGAACGGCGGCGGCCGGCGCTGGAGGCAACGGCGGCGCGCGACTCGCGGTGTGCTGCGGTGCTGCTGCTGTGCTAGGGAGAGAGCAAGAGGGTGTGAGAGAGGTAGGGCACAGTGGAGGGGGCAGAGCGGAGTTTTTTGGGGGGGAGGCTCGGTCGGGACGGCCACCGCCCCGGCCGACCGTACGCCGGCAGCCACGTGGTGCGCGCTGGCTGGGCAGCGGCGCGGTGGCGCGGTTCGCGCTCGGCGCGCGGGAGCGCGCACACGGGACGCAGGCGCGGGCGCGGTGCGGCATGGGCCGGCTTCGGCCGTTGGGCCAGATGTGAGGCGCCAGCCCAGCAAGCGAGGTAAGCGTTTTTCATTTTTGTTTTTCCAAATTTTGTTTCAAAACTTAATTTGATCAATTTAAATTGTTTTTCAGGTTTTGGTGAAAACATAAAAGCTGCTCAGAATTTTAAATTGCACAAAACTGCTTTAGACAACATATCCAAATTTTGTTTACTTTTTATGTTAGAAAAATCAAACTCAATTTAAAGCCTAAAGGTTATTATTTTAAACAAAGCTAAATCAATTCAAATATCAGGAATTTAAACTTATTTTCATAACTCAATTCAAGCATGATATTCTAGGTTGCAATTAACATGATGGTTCAAGATTAAACATATTAAACAATCAAAGATTAAAGCAAAGGAATAACACATGAAATGATGATGCTATGCATGAATGCTTCATGTGATGAATGCTTCATGTGATGAATGCTTCATGTGATGAATGCCTTAGGTTTAATTAATAATGATTTAATTATTCTTAACACTCGAGGTGTTACAATGCCGAAGCTTGGTACACGAGTAAAACACACACAAGCAAAGCTTTTCTATAGCCGAATACCTTATCTCTGGATCCAGCAGCTTTCGGCTAAGGTAAGCTATTACTCTTTCTTTCCCTTCAAACTCTTGCATGAGGGCCGACCCTATCGTCAGGTTGTCGGCCGCCACGTACAACATACAAGGTTGTCAAGTTGCAGAGGTACCAATACGGGTGGTGCCTTCATGTACTCTTTGATCTCATCGAAAGTCTTCTGTTGTACGTCACCCCACATCAACTCTTGATCCTTTTTAAGCTTTAACAGTGGATAGAACGACAACACCTTTTCTGACAAATTATATATGAATCTTCTCACAAAATTAACCTTGCCAAGCAATGATTGCAACTCTGTGAGATTAGTTGGAGGTGCCACTTTGTCTAATGCTTCCATGCTTTTCTTATCGACCTCGATCCCTTCTTTATGGACTAGAAAGCCTAAAAACTCACCAGTTGAGACCCCAAAGGCACACTTGTTCGGGTTCATCCTCAAACCATGCTTCCTAGTGCACTCCAAAGTCTTCCTTAAATCACCTAGATGCCCTTCGTGATTTCTAGACTTGACCACTACGTCATCAATATAGATCTCTACAATCGTGTCGATCAACTCGTGAAAAGTATAGTTCATAGCTCGCTGATAAGTTGCACCGACATTTTTCAAACCAAAAGTCATGACAATCCACTCAAACAAACCAATATGACCAGGGCATCTGAAGGCTGTTTTCGAGATATCTTCTATGGCCATAAAGATTTGATTATAGCCAGCATTACCATCCATGAAGCTAATGACCTCATAACCAGCCGATGCATCGACGAGCAAATCGGCAACCGGCATCGGGTAACCATCCATAAGACTAGCTTTATTGAGATTTCTAAAGTCAATGTAGACCCTCATCTTTCCATTTTTCTTGTACACCGGGACTATATTTGATACTCAATCTGCATACCTGCATGGCCGAATAAAACCCGCTTCTAATAATCTTTCAACTTCCCTTTTCACATCGGCCAGTACCTCCTCTTTGAAAATCTTCCGGGGAGGTTGTTTGAAAGGATGGTACCCGGGCTTGATCGGCAATTTGTGCTCAACGATAGAACGATCTAGTCCGGCATTTCTATATAATCTGAAGAAAAATACACTTTGAACTCTTTCAGAAGGTCTATCAGCTTTAGCCTATGCTCTGGGTCTAGATTTACACTGATATACATCGGCCTTGGTTTGACATTGTCACCAACATTTATTTCTTCTAGCTTATCGGTCGACATGAAGCCACGTCCTAGCTTCCCTTCACTACCATCTATTGGGTTCCCCATTAAAAATTGCTCTGAGAGCTGACTACTTGGACCGGCTGTTGATCCTTGTTAGAGATATTCACGGGACCCTCTCCCCAGATTTTCCCAGAGAAGCAATCGAAGCCATCATATTCCCAGTAGGCATGCTCAGCAGCAACAACACTTACCGAATCATCAGTGTGAACAATTTCAACATCATCCCCAATCCACTGAATGAGAACCTGATGCATGGTTGAAGGTATACAACAGTTGGCATGGATCCAATCTCTTCCCAAGAGCAGACTGTATGCCCCCTTGCCATCAATGACAAAGAAGGTAGTGATTAAAGTTTTCGATCCAATCATAAACTCAACGTGCACAACTCCCCGGGTATCAGAAGGATTACCAGCAAAGTCTCTGAGCACCAAATCAGTTTTACACAACTCCTCATTGGTCATCCCGAGCTTTCTGAAGGTGGTATAAGGCATAATATTGATGGCGGCTCCTCCGTCAACAAGCATCTTGGTTAGGTGTTTACCATTGATATATCCCTTCACATAAAGCGCTTTTAAATGTCGATGCTTAGCCGGTTTATCGAAGATCGCCGGTTGAGTGAGGACAAGCTGGGCCATTAGATTCTGAAACTCGCTCTCATCAAAATCTGAGTATACCTCCTCTTGGACATCCTGGCCTTCGGGAGCTATGAAATCTGACGGAATGAAGAAAGTCATGTATGCATCAGTCGAACGGTTATGCTCGGGTTTCTTCTTAGGACACCATGTATGTCTTCTGTCGGTAACTGTCTGTGTCAGTTCTGTGTTCCTCAAGCGTTGCACTCTCCTCTTCTGGCTCTTCCTCAACCCTGGTGGGCACTATTGTCCTCTTTGCCACACATATTCATGGCTTTCTTCTTCTCTAGCGTCTCGTTCATGATGGACCCACTCCTGATCAACAAACCTCTTGCCCAGCCGATTTTCTGAACTGTCTATTTTTAAACGCCGATCATCCTCAGGAAACTGTGTTCCAAGTCTTTCATGGATCGGACGGCGGTTGACCCGGGACTGCCTATACTCTGAATATTGGATACTGCATTTAGGGCAATTGTCTCTGGTAGGCAGTTTTAGGCCTTCATTCCAACAATGCTTGAAAAACGAGCAACCCCAATGAGACTGCTCCTGCTCTCTCACACGTTCTTGCTTTTCTCGGTACATCTCTTCCTCGTACCTTTGGTGTTCCTCTATGAGTTCCTGTTCTTCATAACGTCTCTGTCTCCGATACTGTTCTTGTTCCCGTCACCACTTGTTCAACAGAATACGTGTGGTAACCTTGGGTTTGGAAGCTTCCCCTCTCTCAGATCGGCTATTCTGGAATCGAGCCTGTTGCTGAAACTCTTCGTTTGTAATCTCCCGATCAAGGTCAACAGTACCAGCTTTTCTTGCCCTGTCTGAGGTCAAAACCTTCATTTTACCCTTGCCTTTAGGATTATCCATGGCAACCATGCTCATAGAGAAAGATACCGTATTCTGTGCAAAAGGATTAGCATCAATTTTCATCTTGCCGTCAAACTTCAAATGTCCCTCCTGAATGGCTTTCTGAATTTTCATTCTGAATACTCGACAATCATTGATGGCATGGGAATTGGTATTGTGGAAGCCGCAAAACTTCTTGTCTTTTACCCCTTCAGGGCGCAGCATGGGGTGCCCTTCTGGCAATTTGAGGCGACCTTCCCTCAGCAATAACTCGAACAGCTTGTCTGACATGGAGACGTCAAAGTCATAAGTACCTTTTTGCTGCCTCAACCATCGCTTATTAACTTGAGTCGGCTCTTTCACCCAGACCAGTTCGGCTGCGGCCACTTAATCTTCGTCATCGTACTCCGTTGCCTCTTCCAGGAAACTCTGATACACTATGTTAGCCACATCACCTTTCTGGAAACGGTTATCTCTTCTGAACCCTTGAGCCTGGTTATTCATCATTGCTAACCATTGTGACAACTGACCAAGGTCTTCAAAGTCCATGCCGAACAACTTCTCTCTGACATTCGTCTGCATGCTTGCCACTGCCATCCCTGGAACCTGGTCATCCGGCAGATTCAACGAATAGCAGAGGTTCTTGGTTTCTCTGAACCTGCGGAGATACTCCTGGGGTGTCTCATTAGCCCTCTGTCTCAAGCTCATAAGATCGACTAGTTTCTTCTCATTGGTGCCTGTAAAGAAGTACACATGGAATTTCTGCTCTAAATCCGCCCAGCTACCAATGGAGTTTGCCGGCAGAGACGCGAACCACGTGAAAGTTGGTCCTGTCAGAGACAAAGGGAAATACCTAATCTTCCAAGCATCATCCGTAGATGCTTCTCCCAGCTGCATCAAGTATCAGCTGATGTGTTCTATAGTGCTGGTATCATCCTGGCCAGAAAACTTGGTCAAGTCTGTAGGAGCCTTAACTCTTGGAGAGAGAGCCACTCGGTTGTACCACTCTGGATAAGGGGACTTGTATGCATAGGACTGGTTCTTTGTCTTTAAGCCAAACTGATTTTTCATCATGTCTGCCATCCTATCCATGATAAGATCAACATTGGAATTCGGAGCTCCACGTGCATGCCCTTCAAAAGGTAGCCCTACTGGGTTCTCGTATCCCGGATTCGGGAGAGCATTAATGGCGCTGTAATCGGCAAACTCTTGATACCCGTCCCAATACATACTCTTCTGCAACCTGTTTTCTATTGGGGACACCTTGAAAGACGACTGTGGGATGCTTCTTGATGCGCTGAATGCGAGCTGACCATGAGTCATGGGATAATGCTATTTCTGGTGAGGAACCATCCCAGCTTGGGTCACGTCAGGCACTCCACTATCTTCAGCGATTTTCTCCTGGCGCTTTGGCACATGGAACAATGTTGCCCCTTGTATCGGACCAAGATTCTCTTCAAAGAGTCTATCGGTAGATGGGACGAACGTGTTGACCATGATCTGACGAAAAGTGTTCAAGAAAGTTGTATGATGATTTGTCATGGTTTCGCTCATGGCTTTGTAGATCACTGCACCAACTTTCCGAGCATCCTCCTCCTCCGCATAATCACTTTGATGTGGAAGGAGGGTTCTTGGGAGCGACTACTTCTGGAAAACCTTGTTGCTCTTGTTTTTTGAGAAGGGCATCAAGCACTTGCGCTGAAACTCGTCGCATGCCTGCTGGATCAGAATCTTCATGTCTTCTGGCAATTCTTCCATAGTCACATCCAGAACCAGGCTGTTGTCGATTTCAACCATCATGAAATGTGGGGTCCCACTGGGCGTGCCAAAAAGTGTGTTGACACAAAAAGTGACGCACTATGTCTCACACACAGCAAGCTGGAAAGTGTGGCTTCAATTGGGTGCCTGGGTGTTTCGAGAACCGAAAACGTGCCAGTCGACCTGAAACTAACAAGGGATGAAAATCATTAGATATAAACTGGAACGTGTCGGATGAGACCAGATAGTTCCATATGTACGGCCCTGAAGCCACTTACGATGACATACAGCTATTAAAGTTATCTGCCAATAGGGTATATAGATCATTCGGTTAAAGCAAAGAGCACGCGGCACTTTGATTGCCGAATATGCATGCATGGGAAAAGTACGTATGAATGAATCTAATGTCCAAAAGTTAAGGCATGACCAAGCCCGGCAATCCGGCCGAATTGGGATTCATGATGAAGGAAACATGTAAGAAAACACGATCAAACCAATCTAAGCTTGCACCTATTGCACGATACTTAGCTTTATCAAAACTTGAACGTGAAATAGCATGCATGAACCCGCTACACGTAACAACTTAGATTGAACCAATTCGGCTATTGTAAAATGTAAGATCTAACTATTGAAAAACAACATTGTTAAAACATTAATAGATCTATAATAAAGAGAAGAGCCGAACCTCATCAATCTAGATTGGGCAAAAGAGTGTTTGCAAATATGTAAAATACTTAAAGCAAATCGACACATGATAACTTGATGAATCTAATAGATTTTGCCAAATCTAGTAGAGCCTATAACTATCTTGCTCTTGCTAAGCATAATAAGTAAACATCTGCCGCACAACATCTACTCATAAACAAAACAAAAGCAAAGACCTCTTGATTATTAAGCAAAGATCCGCCGCACGATAATTGGTAACAAACAAGACTACTTGCATCGATGTCTAAATCCACCGCATGATACTAGACATGATAACAAGGTTGCCAGGAATTACGGATGTCGACGGATCGATGATTCCTTTCGAAGAACTCGACGACACGACAAAAGGGACTCGAAGTTGGCACGGGGCCGGTTGCATTGATTTGGTTGTGTACATTTTTATAATGGCCAAGGGTTTATATTTATACCCTGGTCATGACATGAATCCTATAAGGATACGATTACAAGATATAAAAGGAAAAAACACGATATCTTGACTTTATATTCCTTTGGAATATCTATTGCCTTAATCGTCGCGGCTGTCGTTGCCAATCGGTTTCTACTTGCCGTCTTTGTAGCCCTAACGAAAAACTGCCTTTCCTCGAAATCGCCGACCGCAAGACCAATTGCTGAATCTCTTGAAATTAGTCGACAGCACAGATATTTGCCGAATACTCTGAACACCCGTCTTCAGCAGTCTTTCTTCACACTGGCCCACCTGTCATTCTAAGTATGCCAAAATCCAGTGTTAACATGTTCCTTATCCATTCAGCAATGCCGATACTTGGCTCTTCATCCGACTCGGAATCTTCCACCTGTTCAATGAAGGATACCTTTTTGTTCCAAGTTTTTCTAGGTTCAAAAGCTTTAATGTCTTGATCGGCAATTCTCTGCATGAGATGACTCAAACTTTCAAACTCTTGAGATGCATATTTATCATTGATGTGTGGCAATAATCCCTGGAAGGCCAAATCTGCTAATTGTCGATCATCAAGCACCAAGCTCTAGCACTTGTTCTTTACATCTCGCAGCCTTTGGATGAAGCTTTCCACTGATTCATCATTATGCTACATCAATTTGACCAAATCGGTAATCCTCTTCTCATGTACGCCAGCGAAGAAGTATTTGTGAAACTGCTTCTCTAGATCGGCCCATGTGATCATAGAATTCGGAGGCAGTGAAATGAACCATGTAAACGCCGATCCTGATAATGATGATGAAAATAATCTCACCCTCAATTCATCCCTGTTGGCTGCTTCTCCACATTGAATCATGAAGTGGTTGATGTGCTCCATCGTTGACGTATCATCTTGGCCAGAAAACTTTGTGAAATCCGGCACCTTGTATCGATTCGGAGAGGAATCAAATCATATGCCTGAGGGTATGGCGTCCGATAAGAGTATGTATTCACCTTAGGCTTGATGCCGAATTGTTCTTTCATCACTTCGGCGATCTTATCAGTCCAATATGCATCTTGATCCTGCCGATGCACTGGATGGATGTTGATTGGATGGACTGGTTGATACGCCCCTCATGCCTATGTGGCAAATAAGCCGAACCGATTGGCGCAGGCGCAGCACCACCTCATTGAATATTATGCATTGGCTGATTTGCCGATGGATAATTTTGAACGCCCACTGGAGTGTACTGCGGCATGGTACTCATCGGTCGATACGCCAATGTCTCATTCTGAGCGTTCGCCGAGTACTATGGCAAGGTAAGATTCACCGACTGGTATGCTGACGCATCATTATAGAGACCCGATGTTAAATGACCTTGTTGAGCTCCTGCTACCTGACGTCCAGGTTGCACCACCTATTGTTGAATCAGCGCTTGACCAGTCCATCTAGGATTACAAATCATCGGCATGTAATTCACCGATGGCTGATAGCTAACCGACACTTGTTGCTCCTGTACTCTAGAGTAATCAACAAATTGGCTACCTTGGTGTGCTGGTATTCCAGTTTGAGGATTCACCACCACCATGGGATGATTTACAGTTGCTATGTCTTGTTACATCGGCAAAGAACTTGCCGATGGTTGCGCATAAGGCACTTTGGGTACTACCATCTGAAGATTTCCTGACGACAACGTCACGGTTGGAGAAGACGTAGCATAATGTGTCATTGGGATCATCAGTTGTGCAGATATCGCCGATTCCATGGGGACCTTCCCCACTGCATTGTTATCTTGGATCAATTTAGAGTCATTAGATGGATTTGGAGGCATACCGTATCCCCACCAGCTGTCGGGAGTTGGTTGACTCTTTACTACAGGTCCTGACATCGCCGATGCCATCAAACCTGTATTCAATCGAGTAATGCTTACAGGGCTCGATCTTTGTGGTGTAGCTTCATCGGCGGACGAATTCACATGTTGGAGAGATGCCACTGGAACCGCCGATGGAGTTGTAGTAGATGCCGATCTAGGTTGATGATACGCTGGACCAACATACTGGGGTGCCTGTCCCTCTTTGAAAGATTGCATAACAGCATTGCATACAGTATTGGACAACACATTGGAGTGGCTAATTAACGCATGATTTAGTGCAGAATTAACCATCTCTTGTAATTTACCAGGATTGGCGTCGAAAGTGACTTGCCGTGGCAATGGTGGATCTTGCCTCTGGATAACCTCGATGCTCCTGTTTAGGCTGAAGGATTTCAGATATAACTATTTGTACTCCTCCATAGCCTGCTCCATAGTCTGCTTCTGATCATCTTTCAGAATTGCTTCGGAGACTTCAATGACATTGCTCGGATTGACATCAGTATTATTATCCATAAGCTTGTAATTGGTCCCACCGGGTGTGCCAAAAGAGGTGTTGACACAAAAAACGTCAAATCTGCGAACACCTCGGGCTTATACCCAAATTCGATATCCAAGTTGTGCCAGTTCATTTGACCAGTTAATCGACAAGGATGATAACTAGAACAAAATTGAACGAGACGACGGCGATGCGGCCAAACGTCAAGGCTCAGATTGCTCAAAACGCGAAACTTGCAAAGTGGACGGAGGTCTTGTAGATGTAGCCCATCGAAACTTCGTAAGAACTCGTAGATGACCTAGAACTAATGCGATAAAAGTAGATTTGCTGGAAATAGTAGACAAAAGTAATTGATTTGTTTGATTGATTGTATATATCTTTCATATCACCCTTCAGTACCTATTTATACCCCAGCAGGAGTAGTTGTAAACAGACACGACTCATACCTAAACAAAACTCCTATTTTAAGGAAATAAATGACTCATGCAAGAGTCGGACTCAAACTATAACAATAATACTGGCATAAAATCACCAGTTTCCATATCCGCCTTTCTTACGATGAAACCTCCATCGGAAGACTTCTCCCAATCTGCAACCCTATCTTATTACCATCAACAGCTTTTGGCTAACGTTAGCCACCTCATCCTGCATCCATCGGCAACATTTTCCTATCGGCAATGCCCTTCTACCTTCATCGGCAACACCTCCCTATCGACAAGTATCTTTTCTTTTTTCCTTGACGTCTCTTCAATCAAACTCACCATCGGCGATTTCCTTTGCTTCCATCGGTAATCTGACCAGTAGTATCTTAATGCCGATAGGGAACAGTGACTATCTCCATGTCGATCAGTGCATTTGGTTCATATTGACCCGTACCAAAAAATGGTGTCAACAACTCCTTTGTTGAGTGTCCCATGCAGGACATTCGACACACGTAACTCCTTTGTCGAGTGTCCCCATGCAGGACACTCGGCACAACTTGTGTTCAGTGCCGAGTGCCTTGGTCATGACACTCGGCAAAGAATATGCACTCAGCAAAGGGCCTTCCCTGGTGCTCTGGAATGGTTCCTATGCCGAGTGCCATGACCAAGACACTCGGCAAACCATGTCTTTGCCGAGTGCTACACTCGGCAAATCGACTAGAAACTATCTTTTTTATTTGTTTTTTCAATTCCATCTAGACAAACATAAGATATATATCACAAGCAACACATATATATCACAAACAACACATATCACATCACAAACATCACATATATCTCACAATATGTGACAATTCATCCATAGTTCAACACGACAATGCATCCATAGTTCACAAAACATCCATAGTTCAATACAAAAGCGGTCACGACGAGGGTCCAGGGTCACGAGGCCCACAACCTGATCCCGGCGAAGCTCCCAAGCCCGACGATCCTCCTCCTAAGCCCGGCGATCCTCCCAACCCCGGTGTAGCTCCATAGCTCGACGATCCTCCTAAGCCCGAGAAATGACCATAGCCCGGTGAAGCTGCAAAGCCAGCAGGCGAAGCATTTGATGCCGCCGATTGATTCTACACAAAGTAAAAGAGGTTGCATGTGTTACAAAAGTGAACTATAAGATTCTAACATTCGAAGTATGCTAGGTTACATTCATACTCACAGGAGTGCCAAAGTAGATAGGTCGAGTAGGAGGTGGACATGGAGGTAGCTCCAAAGCCAGAGGAGCCATACCCTAAGCGGCGCCAAGGCTCTGCATGTACTCAATCATCATCTACAGACTCTGATGGTGGAGTACTCTATCTTCTGCCACCGTCTGTCGCTCAACCTCCGCCGCCAGTCGATCAACCTCCATCCTCGCCTCCAGCTCCTCCCGTCGCCTCCTCTCATCCTCCAGCTGGGCCTACAACATTTCATTCAAATGTTAGACGAATGCAAAGCTAAGGAAAATCAAAGAACGACAAATAAAACAGAAATAACTTGGAGTGCATGCATCTGCTGCTGTGAGGTGTTTGGGCGCTCACGTATGACCAGGCCCGATCTGCCCCTCGCTCTAATATGGCTGAGACTAGGCGTACTGGCTGTGTCGAGTGCACCGTCGGCAATCCAGTACCGCCCATGCTTCTTGCAGCCTCCCAGTCTCATGATGACCTCTCCATCAAGATCCTCGGTGGTCGGATCGTAGTCTGGTCCATGGAGATTCTTTACCGCTGAAGTGTACTCAGTAAGGCGTCTGTGGACGCTCTGCTTAGTGTATTTCTCTAGCGGGTCATCCGGGTTCTAGTCGACGTTCGATGACGCCTTGCCCTTTTTGGACAAGGAAAATGCCTTGAACAGATTGCAAGGCTGGTTGTCATGCTTTGCCGACTGCGAGAAAACCAACAAGATGATTCGAAACCATGCAAATTAACTATTGCACTAAATTATTGTCATTGACGTGCCCAAGTGGACGCGTACGCCTCTAGGCTCTGGCTTCCTTGGTAGTGTGTTGTGCCTGGCCTCATCAAACGCTACTCCCGGCAAGCGTTATGCATCTCCTCCCAATCGGGGCGCACCGCGTCTCCACCATCTATTTCCAGCACTCCATATGATGGGAGCACCACCATGGAGTCGTCTACACACATCAAGTGACATATATGAATATCATATTTAGCCTACTAAATCTTAAATAAAATCAATAGTAAAGTTGTATTCTTACATCTTCGTACTGCTGTCGGGTGAGCCTCATGGTCCCTGCGTCAGCTTTGGAGACCTTTTCCTTAAGGATGTTGTCGTGGTAAGTCACTATGGTCTGGACACATGCCTCGTAGTGCATGTCCGACACGAGTTTCTTGCAAACTCGGCGAGCCACAGTGTCAGCGTGGGCCTCGTCTCTCGACTCGCATCTATAGAAATCATGCACACATACATATAGAGAGAGGTGTGATGTATTTATTATGTATTTTAAGACTGTACAATAAATGTGTGCGATATAACTTACCCACAACTCGCCGATTACCCGCTCCGCTTTGTCGGCAAACGTCCTACCATTCCAATCTGGAGCATCGGTTGCCATGGTGTAGTGGTCAAACGTGTACGCCGGAGTTATGACGCTAGCGTACTCAACTAAGCCAGGGAAGTGCTCTATGCACAAGAGACCCAAGATCCCATTCACCACGCCCAACTCCTGCACAAGTGATTAATAAGAATGTTAGTTGTAATTGTGGTTTTAAACATATTAAATGAAATAGTGACATCATACAAAAGTACTTACTTTTTGACCCTAGGTCGAATCATCGGACGACCTAACAGTGGAATGGGTCGCTGAGGAGGCTCGCCGGTCCTTGCATGTAGACAGTCGGCGGAGCAGCTGAAGTGGAACCCCATGCTGGTGCCGTGTCGTCGTCGTCCCCCTCCTCTGCCTCAACCCTCTGCGGTTGCTCGTGCTCTTGCTGCTGCTATTGCTCTTCGTCCCCCTGCTGCTGCTCCTGCTCCTACTCCTGCTGTGCCTGTGCCTCTAGCTGCGGGGTAGGAGCCGACGAGCCTCTCCTATGGGCGCTCCTTCTCCTGCTTGACGCGGCGTAAACCGAGGAGAGAGCCCTCATTCCGCCGCCGATCATCTTGAATCACCTTCATTTAAAAGAATTAAACCAACTAGTCTAATAACATAATTACGAAAGACATGCAGAATAAACAAAATAACAATGTATTACATGTATTAGAAATACTCTTCATGGTCAGGAATAGCGGGATCATAAGTGTCATCATCACTATCAACCATCTCCAAAGGCTCAACAATATTCGAACAAGCAATTTTATCTGAAGGAATAGCGGGATCATAAGTGTCATCATCACTCATAGATTGAGAGGTATAATGAACACAGGCCAACATGTGTACGGGGCAGCCATCATTCCATATGGATTGAACCCATCTGTTGCCAATGCAACACGTACATTTCTTGCCTCTCTGGCTTTCTCAGTGTGAATTCCATAAAAGTGGGTCCATGCCTCACCATCAGATGGATGCACCATCTTGTTAGGATTGTAACGTTTGCCATTTTTGTGCCAAGTCATCTATTTCGCAGATTCCTCAGTCATATATAGTCGTTGGAGTCTCGGTATGAAAGGAAGGTACCGTAGGATCTTCATGGCTATCTAAAGCTGCCACTTCTGGCCATCCCCGGAATCTACCTCTAAGTACCTAGAGGATTCACACTTCAGACAGTACTTTGCATTCTCATGTTCTTTCCTAAAGAGGACGCACCCTTGGGGACAGGCATGTATCTGCTCATACAACATTTTTAGTGCACGAAGAAGCTTCTGTGAATCGTACATGCTCTTTGGCAAAATGTGACCCTCCGAAAGTAGGGTGCCAATAACTGTCAACATACCATCAAAGGCATCTCAACTAAGGCTAAACTGAGACTTAAATGTCATTACACGACTAATGGCATCGAGTTGGGAAACCTTTGCTTGTCCAAGAAGGGGTTTCTGTGCCGCGTCTAACATGTCATAATACGCCTTTGCGGTTGCCTCTAGTTCCTCCTCCTCCCTATCTCCCTCAGTGAAATGAGCTTCATGAAAGTCCTCTAACATGTGTCTTATACCAGCATCAGCATCATAATCCTCGACGCATGGCCTGACTACCTCCTCTCTCATACGTGCTTCTTCACCATGCAGTGTCCACCGGGTATAGTCTGGCATGAACTCATTCTTGCAAAGATGCCGCCGCATTACAACCTTTGTTTGTCGACATCTGTTTGCGCATTTGCTGCAGGGACACCAAGTTGAGCGCGCTTCTTTCTTCGGGGGAAAGACAAGTTCCAAGAAAGCATCGGTCTTCTCAATCCATTCATCATTCATCGCACCCTGACTTGGGAGGCCTGTGTACATCCATGCCCGGTCATTCATCCTCTAAGATATATACCAATGAGTAATGTAACTAGCAATTGCATGTACATGGTGTTCCTACTGTCTAATAGGTGAGGATAGGTCCTAATCCCACCCGTGGTTGCGTAGAGGAGGTTAGTTTCCATGCACTATTCCTATCCGAGATAAAATTTCGGCAACACCTCCCCGCTGTTCTCCAGATACACGTCCTAATAAGGAGAGTGTGTATCTAGAGAACAACAGGGAGGTGCCGTCGAAACTCTATCTCGAATCATAGCAGACCATGGAAACTAACCTCCTCTATGCACACACGGGCTGTCCATGGAAACGTGGACAATTCGAAACAAATATGGTTATAGATATGCAAAGAATTACATATTTCCAACCATATCTCTTTCGAACAGGAGACGCCTAACTGGTTACATGATGCACGACCATGATAAGCAAAGAGGGGTTATACCTTTGGTGGCAGGGGAGTCAGGCTAGCGGAGCAATGGCGAGTCGGTGCAGTGGCGAGGCGACGCGGTGCTGGTAGAACCTCCCCTCTACTTCCTTCTGCAAAAGAAAAGAATAACGTAAGTCAAAATTTTGGCAGAACCTCTCCTGCATGGTGAGGTTTCCAAAACCTGCAATAAAAGAACGGCACGATGGCCGGCAACCACATATATAGGTTCAATCCATGCTCACGACCACTACCACTACCACTACCACTACCACTACAACTACCACTACCCACTAAGACTAATACTAAGACTAACAATTACCACTATCCATGTTAGGTCGTATGTCCATACCTTGATAGTGGGGCCGAGGTTCGGCGGCGGACGACGAGCGACGGGCGGTGGCAATGGCCCGAAGGCGCTGCTCCTCTTCCTCTTCCTCCTCCTCCTCTTCTCTTCCTCCTCCTCCTCTTCCTCTTCCTCCTTCTCTTCCTCTTCCTCCTCCTCTTCCTCTTCCTCCTCTCGTTCTCCTTCTCTTCCTCCCTCTTCCTGCTCTCCTCCTCTTCCTCCCTCTTCCTCCTCTCCTACTCTGGTCCTAGCGCCGAGGGGGCCGGGCGGACGGCTGTGGCGGGGGCGAAGAGGGCCTGCGGCGGCGGCCCTCCTCCTCTCCTCGTCTTCTCCGAGTGGCGAGGGCCGGGTTTGGCGGGCCTGCGGCGGCGGTGGTCGGGTCGGCGGGGAAGGGCGCGGGGTGGGGCGGCACGGGCTGCGGCGAGTGTAGGCGCGAGGGCGGGCTGCGGCGCGCGGGTGGCCAGCAGCGCACGGGTGTGTGCGTGTGTGTTGTGTGTGTGAGCGCGGCCGAGAAACGGCCAAGTCTTTTTAGCCAGATCCAACGTTTGCCGAGTGCCGCCGATCAGGCACTCGGCAAACGCCGCCCTTTGCCGACTGTCTTAGGGTTGACACTCTGCAAATTCCGCCCTTTGCCGATTGCCTCCCCTCTGACACTCGGCAAATGTTACATAAATAATATCATTGCGACTAAAAATTTAAAAATTATCAAACGGTTCCAAAAAATTACCAAATCTTGACATCACACCATATATGCTTTGTATTGCCTGTACGAAAAGTCTTAAAGTCAAATTTGAATTTTAGCTTCGATTTCAATTCAAATGCTACTCAAGCCCTCTAAGACAAGTATGTGACAACTTTTGCGAAATCATCCCAATTTTTTATCACATGTTCTAAGTATGAAATATTGGCTCCATGATAAATTTTACAATTTTTGGAGTCCATTTTTATCACACGGTTGAGATCATGTTTCGTGAACAATATGTGGAGTTTTGTTTTACTTTACCACATATGAACTCAACTTATGCTTAATAATATGGATAATATTTTTTTAATCAATTTTTTTCATTATTTGAATCACTTGTAGTTCAAATTTGGCTTGGGTCAAATAATTCACTTAATTGAAAAACAACTAACTAAATATAGCAAACACATGGATAAAATTGTCATACCTAAACATGTAGTTCTAGGTACTATTGAAGGACAGTAGAAAGAGTTTGGAGACCAAACTAAAAAAGAAAAAAACAGGTTTGTCGAGTGCCAGAGAAAACACTCGGCAAACGGCTAGGTTTGCCGAGTGTATAGCTGAAAACACTCGGCAAACGGCTAGGGTTGCCGAGTGTCGAACGGTGACAATCGGTAAAAGGCTAGGGTTGTCGAGTGCCTAACGGCGACACTCGGCAAACCTTTGATGGCGTCGGCTCCTAACGTCGTTTTCCAGTGTCAGCGTTGCCGTGTGTCTCACACTCGGCAAAAGAGGGTTTTGCCGAGTGCCAGACACTCGGCAAACGAGCTTCTGTCGAGCACTCGGCAAACGAACCATTTGGCACTCGGCAAACGAACTTCTGTCGAGCACTCGGCAAACGAACCATTTGCCGGGTGCCCGAGGGAAAGCACTCGGCAAAGTTCCCGTTTCCGTTAGTGTATAGTTACAAGTGCAGCCATCTAACCTCAGTTCTATAAGTGTTAATTCATGATTCTCAGAGTCCAGATCAAATGTTTTTTCTGTAGTTTGAATAGATAGTATTAATCACATGTATCTCGAACTACTATCAGATGTTGTTCATTTTCCTACATAACAATGATTGTTGCTTTCATCTCATAGATATAATCATATGACATTAAGTTTGTACCCTTCATTGTAAATACAATTTGAGATTATTCACCCTTCCACTTCATTCACCCTTCATAGCTCTACTAGTGGTCTTGAGTCATATACAATACAACCATTCTTCAAGAAGTAAAATGAATTATGTTTGTGTTTAAGTGTGTTAGGACTAAGACCATATTATGTTAGCTTCTTCAAATTGTCAAACATTCCATCATTTATTAATTAACATCTTAAAAATATTTCATCATTTATTAATTAATCCCTGAAAAATATAGAGTGGCTATACATTGATTTGTCGTTGCTCTTCTATGATTAAACTTGCAAGCCACCAAAATCAAATGGATATTCTTATTACTCATGTTGGATGATTTTTATAACTGGAACAAACTGAACAAAGATTGAGAAATATTCAGAGTTGTGTTTTGTGATTATCGTCTTTGTTTACTACTGCTACCCATTAGTCAGGAATAGGCCAGCAGCCAGAGACTTAGACATTGGAGTTCCACATGATTAGAAAGCATGATCTTTTATTTTTGAACACGTGCTAGATGTTAGAGGGGTGTAAGTTGCTTTTGTATGCCAAATGAATGTGCACATACCATATGCTTCATAGCAGCCATGTCTTTCTTCAATTTGTCTAACTTGTTCTGTGGATTTTAAATTTTTTAATGTTGTTGATAGATTCAAGAGGAAATGTCTGATCTTGAGTCATTAATGGAGTACAATGAAATTGTTAGGAAGATATTTGCTAATGAACAAGAAGGATTTAAATATAATTTTATAACAGATATGGTTTTGAGAAAGGGTTTAATGCGAGGAGAAGCTATTGTGAGTGGGTAATGGCCACAATGCACAAACATATCAATAGAATAACTGCTGAATTTCATTCACAGTAACATAGCACAAAGTTATTGTAAAGGGCCTCGCGCCTAGAGTTGGAAGCCCTTGGCTGTTCAGTTCATAACTTGAACCAGGTAATAAAGGTGGGGGTGAGATTAATAATAGGAGAGAGAGAGACAGGGAGATTTGGGATAACTTCTTTTTTCCCCTTCCATTCCAAGAGTACATTGGTTACATATAGGAGCTCAGCTCCACTGCTACTTGTGCCAGCCATTAACTACTAGCTGGCTAATTAATTCCTTAATCTCCTCAATTGTTACTAAATTGCCTTAAAGACTGCAGCCCCTCCAGCCGCCTAGGCATCCTTGGGTCCTTCACAGGATAAATCCTTCCTTCCATTACAAACATGTTGATTGTCATGTTAAGACTACACTACTACTATACAGAACACACCTTTCGTCGATTGTCAAAAACAGCTTTAGTCCCGGCTAAAATTGCGCCCGGGACGGTTGGTAATACCAACCGGGACTAAAAGTCCCCTCCCAACGGCTATGGGCATCAGACATTGTCAGGGGGACTTTTAGTCCCGGTTGGTGTTACCAACCGGGAGTAAAGGCCTACCTTTAGCCCCAGTTGGTGCCACAAACTGGGACTAAAGGTTTAGTCGCGGTTTGTGGCACCAGCCGAGACTAAGGGTAGACATTTAGTCACAGCTGCTTATATGGACCGGGACTAAAGGTCCCCCCCTATTTGAACTCTTCTTCCTCCCCCAGCCCGAGCCCGAGAGCTCATTTCTTCACTCTGTTCTTGCTTTGTTGTTCACTGTTCTTCATCTCCTCTTCGGCCATTGCTTCATTTGATCACTTCTACGCCTCCATCGCCTCGTTGAAAAGTTACTATCTTCAACCTCTCATGTTTTAGCAGCAACATATATTGTTTCTTGGTCTATATGTGATTTGTCTTTATGATTTTCACTTTTTCCATTTTAAGATTCATTCACTTGATATTGTTTGAATATTTTGAAGAAGGCAACTAAAATTAGTATTCTAAGTATACACCTTTCATTTCTACTATGTGTACCACATTTTATGGTTTAATTAGTTGAAAATAGAGATTTTATAGTGTATTATTTAATTTAATTAGTTGAAAAATAGAAATAGATTTATTTTTTCTAATAGAGATTTTAGGGTATTATATGTTCCACATTTCAAGATTAATTTAGCTTAGTTTAAGAAATATAGATTTTTAGGATATTATTAAATGACGAATTTATGGTGGATTATTCTTGATTTATATATATACCACTTGAGCTCAAAATAATTATATATTTAGATGAAGAAGGTAGCTACCTAGAATACATTAGTTGTTTACATGGCACATTTGATGATTTTAGAGAAATGTAAATTTTAGTTGTTTTTTTCTTTGTTTAGAATATGAGGAATTTATAGTATCTAGTTTGAAAAATGAGTATAGAGGTGCTGATGACGACAGCTCGGCGGCGGCACGACGACGAGTCCGGGGACGTGGTGGTGACGGCCCGATGATGAGTCCGGGGACATGGTGGCGGCGGCCCGACGACGAGTCCGGGAACAAGGCAACGGCCCGACCATGATTCTGGGGACGGCGGCGGCCCGATGACGAGGGAAGATCCCGATCTGTTGCATGACGACGACAATGGCAGCCGGATCAATAGGATTGGGCGCCTAAACAGGGGCGCTGCCCCCGGCGGAGATCGATTTCGGGGCACTCGGCCTTTGATCGAGTTCCAAAGCGACTAAGGCCAGACCTCCCTCTTATTAACCGTGGCAAGTGTATGCAAAAGACTGTAAAAGAGTACCGAATGGGGAATGCGAGTCCCAACAACGGTGGGATCTTCTATAAGTGTGTCCAGATCGCAATGTGAGTTATATATTTTGTTTCATTTGATGGTTATGGTTAATTTATACCTATATTTCCTGATGATTTTGATTAGAGTGTTGATTTTTTATTTCTATTTTTAGTGGGATGGCACTGGATGCCGAGGTTGGTACTGGGAGGAAGATTATGTTAAACAGTGGCGGAGGCTACGAAGGCTGATGAGGCAGCGAGCCAGCTCAAGGAGCTCGTCGATGTTGAACAGACGAATAATGATCTGTCTGCTACTAAAGTGCATTTTAGGTTTTCTATATATAGTGCTAGTGGTCTTAGCATACGTTATGTCGAGGCTTTAATAGAGAATACATTAGTCTTTGTGTGACTCGGAAATGACACATGATGGTGTTCCATTTCATGTCATTTTAATGCAGACCTTTCGGTATTTTTATAATATCATTTTTTGACCAAAATGAGAAATTTAATTATGTTTTGGGTCATATAATGTAGACGATGATCGTATGTGAGAACTACGGGTTTGTAAGCATCGTACGTGACAACGTGCTCGAAACTTTCTCAAATGTTTTTCATGGCATATGTATGTGATATAACGACAACTCGCTAAGTTTCGTGATTTTCAGATTTCGTTTGCATTTTATTGAATTAAAAAACAGCCCGCACGTAACTTGGAGGCGTTGCCCCGAGAGCACGTTGATCGAAACTTCGGGCCAGTTTCTCGATTTGGCCTAAACATACACTCAAGAACAAGAATAACATTTTTTTCATTCATTGAAATCCATTATTCGATGCACCTGCAGTTCAAACTTGCGTATTCGGGAAAAATCAAGGAAGTGAAATAAAGTCAAAAAAATATAACAAAAAGTTCTAAAAAATGTCAAATTTGAACATGTTGACCATGCTGATATGTGAAAGCTACAAAAAAAATTGGTTGCAAAAATCAAAAAAAAATCTTTGTCAAGTGTCAAACGGTGGGCACTCGGCATTGAGAATAATTGTATATGTACGAACCGCATACAACTTTTTGAAAGTGTAATTGATTCCAAATCAAAAAAAATTGTAAACAATAAAGTTGTATAACTCATTGAGACGTACATTTTTTTGTCCTGATCATCTTTTCATCCGAATTCGTTTTGTATAACAATTTTATTTTAAAACACTGTAGGGATTTTCCTGTATCATTTTTTCGTACAAATTCGATTCGTATATTCAAAACTATACTTTCTAGTTTTGAAAAATTCAATTAAAATTGACAGTCAGTCCATAGTATCAGTTAGTTCATGCGATTTGGGTCTTTCGATAATAAGTTTCGTACCAACACATATTCATATCGACAATTCACACTCAAAACTAGCAATCATATTAGACATTAGATATCTACTACTCCTATATTGCAAAGACGCACTTAGAGGGTCCCCTCCAATCAGATTCGAGGATTTACTAAAAGTGATGTCATCTTACATCAGGTGATGTCATCAGCCCACTAACCCTCTTTTATCTCCCCACTAGCTAGCTATTTCATTTTGAAATATAAAAAAAACCATAGCACCTAAACCAAGTATCATAATTAAAATTCAGTTGCACCATGGTGTTCCTCGCAAGAAACTCTTTAAAACAAGACCCCACATGGATATATTTCGATAAGATATATTTCGATAACTCTCTCATGTGCCTTCATGGGAGAAACCCGTGTTTCTGAGCAAAATGTGGTAAAACTGCATATCACATGGATTTTGTGAGGTTTTCCAATACGCCTCAAGGAACCATACACAAAACTATCAGAACTCTTGGGAGGGGAGATGCTCCTCGGGTATATTATGGGAAGAGGGTTCGTTTGAGTGAAACCTCGGGTGAAAGGCTTCAAAAACACTAAGGTTTACGATGACCCTCTAACTAGGCTCCACCGAAAGCTGGTCACTCCCTCGGCCGTCGTAGTTGGCCCGTGGCCCGCCGTGGCTTTGGAATACCCGAAACCAGTGTTTCTAAGAAAAACGTGGCAATAGTGCATATCACATGGATTTTCTCGGGCCCTTCAAAATGCCTGTATGATCCATACACAGAACTTTTAGAACACCTGGTAGGAGAGATGCCCCTCCGGTATATTAGGAGGAGAGGGTTCGGTTGAGTGAGACCTCGGGTGAAATGCTTCGAAACCATTAAGGTTTACGATGACCCTCTAACGAGGCTACACCGTAGATCGATCACTCCCCCAACCACCGTGGTTGGCCCGTGGCCCGCCATGGGTCTGGAATACCCGCAGCAAGGCGCGGGGTATCCACCTAGTATAATATATAAAGACGACAGTTCAAGCAGTCATATGTTCATACCAACATTTATATGACATCTCCACATCAATACTTAAATCACAAAATACATCATTTCTGCCCCACTTGGGCTTCCAAAAGTCATTAGTTCCCCACTTCACATGGTCTTCTTGAAATTCCTGGCTAGGGCAGTGCCATCCAACAGCTTCTCATACTTTTCAAGTTTGGCTTTGACGGCCTCGAGATCCCTCCGGAACGCTTCCATTTCCTTCTGGTGGGTGGCGTCCTTGACCATGTCAATGAGTTTCTCAACCTTCCAATTCAGGGAAGTGATGTTCTGCTTCAGGGGTATCATAACCTCTTCCATAGCGCTTATGAGCGCTAGTCGAGTGAACAACATTTTCTCAACATGGTACTGCATATGGACAAGAGGCATTCTTAGTTTTGCAAGGGATAAATGACAAGAGCAATTGTTAGTGGTGCAAGAGCAATTTGAACTTGAACCTTGTTCTAAATGTTTAGCATGTAGTAGGAAGCAGAGGAAACAAATCATATATAATAGGATCAAGTTCAGACTTACAAAAAGCATCGGGTTCACAAAGATAGCATCAGTAGTTCATCAGCAATTCACAGGAGCAGATATCACTAGGAATGAGATAATCATCAGACAATTCACATCAGCAGATACCATTAGCAATGAGGTAGACATCATACAATTCACAACAGCAATGAGCTAATCATCAACAATTCAGATCAGAAAAAGCTAGCTTTGTCATACACAATGAGCTAATCTTCATTTATGCATTATATCAGGTTTCAAATATCAGCAACTATCATCAGTACACATCAGTAGACAATGATCTAAATATTTCATTTATGCATTATATTAGGTTTCAAATATCATCAATACACATCAGTACACAATGAGCTAATAATCACCAGTAGACAAAGATAACTAAGTCATACTAGCTAACTAAGTCATATTACAAGCTAGCTAAGTTAAACTAACATCTTCTATGCAATAGAAAACCCCAGAGAACCCTATACCACGTTGTCGGTGGACGACGACTCACGCTGGCAGGAATTGGGCGGCAAGTACTCGGAGCTGGACGGCGACTTGTCCTCAGAACTGAACAACCCATTGAACTCAGAGCTGGACTACGACTTGTACCCGGAGTTGGTCGACGACATGTACTCAGAGCTGAAGCTGGACATGGGCCCCACATTGCATACCCCCGCGCAGGTAACGGCTACATGAATCGTGCTCTCCTAAGAAGCACGCGTGGCATAGCACGGTGGGACTCTTCGTCGATGAAGAGTACGTGGGGGCCTTCTGGTTCGAGGGTCCGGGGTCCTTCCTGGTCGAGACCGCGCGCTTCTTGCCCGCCGGCGCCGCATTCTTCTTGGCTTTCGGCGACACTATCTTCTTGGCCGCCGGTGTGGCCTTCTTCTTGGCCACCGGCGTGGCCTTCTTCTTCGCCGCCGGCGTGGCCCTCAAAGCCCTAGCTAGGGCTTCTGCCTTTTTCGTAGCCTGCGACGCGGTTACCTTCAACGCCAAAGGTGCGACCGGCGTGAATGTGAAGGGTCAGTCCCACTATCAGCCACTATCAGTCACTACAGGCCCACTGTCCTTCTGAAGTTTCGGTTCCTGCCTACACGAGCGGCAGCGCCCATCTCTCGCCCGCCAAAACTGTTTTTAGCACAAAATTCCCATATTACCCAAACCTACTTATTCACAAAACCAAGGACCATATAGTCATTTAACGAAGGACTATATGTATTTGAATCCACTCCGGCAGCCACTCCTCTCGGTCTCCACCGCCACCTCCACTCCGCCACACTCCACTCCGCCACCTCCGGTCCGACCTTCAGCCGATAACCTCCACTCCGCCATCTCCGGTCAGACCTTCAGCCTCCACCTCCACTCCGCCGCCACCTCCTCCCGCTTCCTCCTCTTCATCTCACTCCACCGCCACCTCCTCCTGAAACCTAGATCCACTGTCGCCGGCCACTCCGACGACCACTACCATTCTAGATCCACTCCGACGCCACCGAGAAGACAGAGACCAGTGTAGCTGCATGAGGATGCCAAAACGGTGTGGTGTAGCAAAACACCGGGGTGTAGCAAAACGCCATCTCGGCGAAATGCCCGCGGGCCCAGGTTCTGTCGAAATGCTTCCCTTTTAGCGTGTATTGAATTGTTCTTCGTAAAATCAATACATGTGAGATTATTGGGTTTATGTTTTCTTCTGCTATAAGATTTGGGTTTAGGGTTTAGAACAGCGGCGGAGGTAGGAATAATTTTTCAAGTGTGGCGGATTTATAAAGGTCAAACCTGTATAATATAATTATGATCTACGCAATAGCGCACTAGAACATTATATAAGTATGTATATTACTTTGGTATCAACAAATATAGAAGAAATTCAAAACTGAAGCATTGACACTTGAAAATACCATAATAAACCAAGATTACATTGAATAAGTGAGACTAAGAGTTGTTTACAAATAGGAAACTATGAAAAGATGCGGGACTTGCAAGTCGGGGAGAATAGAAGGGTCTTGGAGTCCTACGGTATCCGTGACTTGGCTGGTTCCCTTGGTGCTGCCATAGCAAATGCAAGTCCTGACAAGCTTGACAACAAACATTGTGAGGGGTCAGATTCATCCTTTCATCCTGGAGGTGATGAGGGGACAGACGATGGAAGTGATTCAACTAGCTTAGAAAAGGTCTTCTCTCATACTTGGATTGTGGGGGGGGGGGCGTGGTGTCTTTTCATGCAGTATCTAATAATAGTTTATTCTCCTTGTGAGATATTTTCATGTAGTATCTAATAACAGATTATTCTCCTGTGCTCTAGGAAACTGACGTCAGCAGCAAGCGTTGTCGACCATCGAAGAAGAAAGCCAATATGCCTCTAGGTGGAACCAAAAGAGTGAGGCAACTCGAACCAGTGAGAAGATAGCTCCCGGTGTTTTCACAAGGTCTAGGAAAAAGTACAGCGCCACCCACCCACCTATGGATGAAGAACATTTGAATCTACCAGCAGACCACCCACCCTCTATGGCACAAGACCAAGACTCTATGGAACCAGACCACCCACCCTCTATGGCACCAGACCAAGCCCAAGAAGTACATCCCCAAAGTCCTCATATGGACTTTTCAGTTTTTGATGAACCAATCAATGAAATTGAAGCTGAGGATAGTGAAGAGTTGGAGTTAGTTCCTGAAGGCAAGTAACATTTCCTGAATCCTACTTGATAATGTTAATGTCATCTGGGACTATAGCTTTTGGACAACATGGTAATGTGTATACTTGTCTTGTAGATCGACAACATCCTCCAAGAAAATCAAGACCGCCAACAAAGGGCACACTGCTGGACAATTTGACAAAAGCATTGGGTAGAAGGCTCCCAATTCAAATTGCTCCAGGGAAGAAAAGGCCTGAGAAGCCTTTACAGGCTGCTAAGCTAGCATCAGAGGATGGCATTGTCCTTTGGTCCAGCGTGCCTATCCTACTCCACTGGAAAGAATACAAGAAGGATGAAGACAACCATGTGAACGAATTCATGGGTCAGTTAGCTGTAAGTATTTTTCTTTCTCCCATGGCAATTAGTTTTCATAATAAGTTTAACAATTTGGGATCTATAATAAGTTTAACTTTGCGTGTTTGATAAAGGTCGTAGAGGGTGGCCCGAGCCGAGCAGCTGTAGCGGCCCGTGTTTGGTTCTCTTGCTTTTAATTGTTGGTTTTGATTTATTGCTTTGGTGTAAACTGTAGGATGAAAACTGGCCTATGATGCAAGGTTATTAAAAATATGAGTTGCCTATGATAAAATATGCTGTATTTCTTGCTATTTTCAGGATTGCCATCAAATCCATCCGAACCATCCTTTCTCTTGCAACTCCTTTAGCCTGCTGGTAGAGAACGCATGGATTTGATGACAGTCTTGAAAACAGCAAGAAAAATTCCGTTTGGAGTTAACTCATACCTGTGTAGCCAGCAATGACTAACTTTTATTGAATTTAAGCATCTAATTGTATTGTTGAGGCCTAGCTATTTTGAATCTAGCCTGTGATGTCCTTGTACCCGTTTCTATATATAGCTTGATCTTTTGCCATGAAACTAAGCCATACAGTTGTAGCACCATAGATGAACTATGGTACTACAGTTGTATGGCTGTGTTGCATGGACAAAGCTGAACTGTTACCATGTGTTAATGGTAATCTTATTTATGAACTCTTTGTATGGCCAATTTTTTTCAATTTTTTCATGACTCTTATGCACTCTTATTTATGAACTCTTTATATGGCTGTGTTGCATGGACAAAGCTTGTACACATACTTTAAGTAGCAAGACCATCATATACCTCCTGATATGTGATGGCAACAGGCCTATGATGCAAACTTATTGAAAATATGAGGTGGCTACGATCAAATATGTGGTTTTTCTTGTTGTTTTTAGGACTGTCGTCAAATCTATCTGAACCATCCATTCTCTTGCAACTCCTTTAGGCTGGTGCTAGAGAATGGATGGACAAATGGATTACATGGTTGTCTTGTATTTGGATTGGTATTTGTGTTGAGTTCATTTGGGGTTAATTCATACCTGTGTAGCCACCAATGACTAACTTTAATTGAATTTATGCACCAAATTCTATAGCTGAGGACTACCTATTTTCAATCTAGCCTGTGATGTCCTACCCATTTCAGTGTTGTTGATACAGTTTGATCTTTTGCCATGAAACTTAGCCATAAACTGGTAGCACCATAAATGAACTATGGTACTGCAGTTGTATGGTTGTGTTTTATGGAGAAAGCTGAACTGGTCAGCACAATTGATAAGCTAAGTTGAGGCCATACATGTTGAATTTCAGATAATCAACACTTGCTATGTTACAATGCCTATTTTCTCGCACCACCTGCTCTCCCTTGTTGTCAATGATGCAAATGACTACTAATCTGAGATGGACTTTTATGTTACTCATGTTTTTCATCAAATCATGGGGCACATCTACCCAAGTCACTTGGGTATTGACGTGTCCCATGGTTCCATGGCTACCATGATCTTGTGCAAGCTTGTATTGTTACTTGTTGCCACCAATGATGATTACCATATAGTCCTGTTGTTTGGGACATGTTAGTTGAGAAAATTTGTTCGTTCCTATTTGGGCTATGCCAATGATGATGAGCTTTGCCAGGTTTATTTATCTTCCCCTTGTAGTTAATGATGCAAATGACTAATAATCTGAGGTGGACTTTTATGTTACTCTCATGTTTGTCATGAAATCGTGCGATACATCCATACCCAAGTGAACCCAAGTCACTTGGGTATGGATGTGTCCCACGGTTCCATGGCTACCATGATCTTGTGCAAGCTTGTATTGTTACTTGTTGCCACCAATGATGATTACCATATTAGCTGAGGCATTTGTTTCTTCTAGTTTGGGTTATGCCAATGATGATGAACTTTGCCAGGTATATTGATGGCTTGTATGGATGTCTCACATGGCTCCATGCCGTTCATGATGTTTCTTAGCCACACTTAAGCCTAATCGTCTTTCAGCTACAAGTCCAAGCACTTACACAAAAGGCACTTCTATCTAAGGCAAATCAGTGGTACTAGACCTTTTTGTAACTAAGTATGATAGTTGCCTTGTTTTTTGAGAGGAACATGGCTCCCATCATTTCCTTACAACCAATCACCTCGTCAGTTGCTAATAGCTAAATCTCATGGTCATTGGACTTTTACAGACAAGGTTGAAACTTGATGGTAAAGATGACCCAACAAAGAAAACATGTACCAATCTACTCCAATCTGGGGTATGCCAGACTAGATATATGTTGAAGAAGAAGTACTTCACTAGTATACCGGCTGATCAAGTCCGTACTACTTCTCCTGTTTCGACTATGACTAATGAACAGTGGCAAGAACTCATGGCCAAGTGGTCTAGCCCAAGAGCGAAGGTACATTGTGTTGTGTCACATCACAACTTCTCTGTTCTTTCTAGTTTTTCTGCCACTTACAAGTCTTCCTTTCAGAAAGTAGTTGAGAAGAACAAGGACAATCGTTCCAAGGTCAAGCACCATCAGTCCATGGGATCTTGCAGCTATGTCTCGTAGTTGTACGAATATGTAAGTGCTCAGAAACTGACATTACACATTTTATGTTTCTGTTTGTGGACATGGAAGCTAATTTTTATGAACTTTCTGAAACTAAATAAAGCGTGAGAAAAACAATGTCACTTCAGACGATGCAGTGGAGATATTCAAGGTATTACATACCAACAAGACGAAGGGTATAACTGATCAAGTCAAGGAGACAGTGGTAAGTCTGTACACATCATTGCTGGATATGTTGATTAGTACATGTCAATTTATATTCATAATTGGTTGTTGGATGGGATTAACACATTGGTTGTGTGCTACTTAAAACACTAAATGTGTTGGGGCAATTTAATGTAAATTCAGCTCAAGTTGTATGATGATTTTCATATTTGTGGTTATATCCTTGCTGCAATGGGAAGTTATTGGATAGGATGTTCACATCTTTAAAGTGTCATGACAAGTTAATATAAATTTAGCTGTAGTGCTCTCACACACACAATTTTATCTGATAATTTCATACATTTGCTTGAAATATGAATTCTCTGATGATTTACATATCTTTGCTTGTAACTTAGATTTTGTATAATGAACTTATCAATTTTGCATCTCTGTACTATAGGCTGCCATGGAATCTATGTTTGCTGAACCTGCTCAAGGTTTAGAGACTCCAAGATCTAGTACTGAAGTTGTTTCGAAGGTCCTGTCTCAAACCAGTGCTGCTTCTACATTCCTGAAGAATGCTGGTCTTCAAACTCCAGGGTCAAAATCAGCTGCATCAGCTGCAAGAGAAGTGCAACTTCGGGGACAGCTAAATGAAGAGAAGGCATGGGCTGATCTTCTTGGACACCCTGAAGAAGAAAGGTCAAGAAATAGAAGAAACATTGTCGAAGACCCAAGAATAGGCGCTCAGGAACCAGCAAGAGATGGAGGAGTTCAAAAAGAAACATGAAGCCAATGATGAGATGCTTAAGGCCATCTTGAACCTCAGCTCAGGTAATAGAGCTACTTAGTTCATTTGTTCCTTCTTGCTGGGCTCCCCTTGCAGTGCTTGTGGACTTTGTTGATTGTCGTCGTCACTTGTGAACTTGTGTACTATTGGATTGAGGTTGTTTGGGCGGTGAAACAATAATGACAGAGTTTCAACTTGGGGTTCCCATGTGTTTGGGAACCTCGTTGTATTATAACCATTCAATTTGTGATGTATGAACCAGTTTGTGGAATAATGTTTCTGTTGTATGAATAAGTCCGTTCTTGTGAATTGTTCTGGATTGATTTGCTGTGAGTGGGCATGAATGTGACCAAAATCAGTGACACATCTGTCATTTTTATGACAAAAACCGTCATTATGTGAAAACCACGTGTCCACCTCACATAGATACACGTGGAAATATCTACGGGTAACACGTGGCAACACCACAACATTGCACGTGTCAGCATCGTAGCGAACCACGTGTCGCACTCAGAGGGAAACATGTGTCGAACTCACAACGTGACACGCGGCAACCTCACTGCACGACACGTGGCAACCTCACTGCGCAACACGTGGCAACCTCACTACGTGACACGTGGCAACCTCACAGTGCGACACGTGGCAGTCCCTAAGCGACACACGTGGCCAACACAAAAAGAAACATGTGTCGAACTCATAGCGTGACACGATGCAACCTCACAACGTGACATGTGGCAATCCTTGCAACGTGACACGTGGCAGTCCCTAAGCGGGACACGTGTCCTCATCTTAGCGAACCACGTGGCCAACACAGAGAGAAACACGTGGCGGACTCACAGGTTACCACGTGGCGACCTCACAGCATGACACGTGTCGACCTATGCAGCATACGCGTGTACTCTGAACGCCGGCGGAAACAGATCTGTGATGGTGCAAAAATAGTCATTGATGAAACGCTATCTATGACGAAAATTTTAAAATCGTCTCTATTTTATATCTATGACGCGACAAAGATGACAAACAGAATTTCGTCATAAACTCATCACAGAAATGTGTCCATGACGTTTTTGGGATTTACATTGACAAAAGTAGAGCATCATGGATGTGAGGTTTGCTTGTAGTAGGAGGCAGGCATACTATAACGAATGCCTCCATAAATGATTACGGGAGGGGGGCGGGTACATATAACGACTGCCGACTGCGTCCATAACTTTTCACTTGAACATGTTTTTGTATGAAACTGTTTAGGGTCCAAAATTTTATTGCAAGTTCATATATTTATTATCAAATAATGTCGGATTTTGACATTATCTATATGAATATTAGTCATTGCAGTCTAAACTTTGTAGTGTTTTTTTTGTTTGAAGTCCTTCAGGGTCCAAAATATATGTTCTAGTTTATAGATTTTGAAATCAAAATTTTAAAATTTCTAAATGACCTCGAATGTTCACAAAGTTAATACCAAAGTTTTAGTGGCTCAGTTGAGTTGCATGTTTGCCGTTGACAAACTTTGTAGCTAAAAGTTTTCTCTGATTTGTTGATTTTTTGCCAAAATATTTAATACTATCTGCTTTTCAAATTATAAGGCATTCTAAGAATATAAGAATCTTAGAGAGCCAAAGCATCTTATGTTTGACCAAAATTATAGAGAAAAATATAAAGATTTATGATATCAAATGAGTATACTATGAAAATATAGTTGATCAAGAATCTAATGATACTAAGTTGGTTTTATAAATGTTATTATATTATCGTATAATATTGGTCAAACTTAAGATGTTTTGACTTTTCAAGATTCTTGGAATGTGGCATAATTTTGGACTGAGGGGTATAAGATTAACAAATATTGACCTAAAAGATGTGAGATATCATATTATATATAGTCATTGATGAGTGTGTGGTTTAGTAGTAGAGAGACAATAGTGGTGAATGGTACGCTATGGATTCAATTCTTTGGAATTGTGTTTTGATAGAGGAGGACATCATACTCATCTCAGTTAATAAAAACTGATTGTCTTTAAGAATAAATTGTGCAGTAATGGAGAACGCATCGCTTTGTCAGGTAATATTTCTTAAGCCGACGTTGAGAAGGCATTGCTTTGTTTGGTAATATTTCATAAGCCGTTATTTTTACCTTTGAAGTGAAAATGTGGCGCGTTACATTCTCATAATTTTGTGATTTACCTGCTCAAGCACACCTCTTCCCTTAAAAATAGACAACATAATAAGTTAATAGTTTCATACAATTTAAGATACAAAATTTATTATTCTCACTAGTTATAAAAAAAGATACAAAAGCCTCTAGAAAACGTAATGTTTTTTCTAAGGACGATTGTTCCCCGGTCTGACATACATAATGCACTCTCACGGATGTGCCGCCCTTGGTGTTGACATGATGGGTGGAACAGGACATGCTTCGAAACAAAGTAGAGTCATATAAGATTATCCCTAATTATGTTCTACAAAACTTTATTGTAGAAAAGAAATAAATATTCTTATGCACTTACTTCCACAATTCATTCCGCCTGTAACAGGGTTATTGCACTCCTTAGCAAGACGAATAAGCTTAGCTGCGCTAACCTCATTTTCTTCGTCAACTGTGAGCTTTTCACACATACAAATCATGTTAGAGTGTCGCACAACCTGAATGCATGATGCCCTTGGTTTAACATAGGGCTTCCCAACTTTGAGGGTCTTTTTGCATTTGTCAAAAACTAATTTTTTCTCCTCATAACAATCTTGTTCACCACAAACTTGATGCGTCGTCAACATGGTGAAAAATAAAGAAAACACAAAGAGTCCAAGGACTACTTTCATATTCATCATGTGCCAATATGATATTGAAGCAACTATGAGCGGAATTGTTCTTTTGCTAGCCTACAGCTTTATTGCATGGTGTACTTCTATTTATAGTGTACAAGAAACTAGACATACGCACAAATTAATGTTCAAAATCCTAAAATATATAGTAGCTCATTAATATGCATATCCAAAACAAGGAAAAAATCAATTTCTGGAAATCTTTCAACCAAATAATGAATCGTGAATTACCTATAAGCCATTCAGAAATAATTAATTTACACCATGTACAATATTGTGATGACTCATTTAATTTTGATATCCTAGTGCTTCATATCTTCGAGAATGTTGGCAATACTATTTAATTATTCGTAATGTCTACATGCACACTTTGTAGTAGACTCAGGCTTTTATTATTTCAAGCTGATATTTTTAACATTATCATGATGATTTGGTGATGTGCGTATTCTATGTTTTTTTCTAGATTTTTAGTGTCCTACAAATATATCAATAAATTAACTATGGTTAACTTTGTGCATATAATATTTTATAGTATCATTTTTAGATACTTATATGATTTTATATCTATTTTTTTAACAGCTTGAACCGGTAATAATGTTCATTGGGCCAATTACACGAAACCGTAGTTCCTTATCACCGCGGGAAACAACTGCTTTGTCGATTGTTTGGGGGCACTCAACAAAGGATTTGTCGAGTGCCGCACCTGACAAAAAACCTCATGACAAAGGTTTATTTGTCGAGTGACACATATAGGGCACTCGGCCGAGCCTTTGTCGAGTGTCTGACACTCGGCAAAGCCTTTGCCAAGTGTCTGACACTCGGCAAAGAGCGAATCGAAAAATTCCAAAAATAATAGCATTTTTTAAAAATAGGGGGAGGCCTCCACCATCCAATGCCCACCTATACCCATCACCTTGCAAAGTATCAACATTTTTACACTAAATTGAAAGCTTGGCAACAAGCAAGATTCAAACATGTAACCTCTCCCTCACACACCTCCTGCTCTAGCCACTACACCACACTATGTACTAAACCAAGTATAAATCAATTGTTTGAGGATGTAAACAAATTAAAATGAGAAAGTCGTAAACTATAAAGTTTCATAACATTTCGAGATCTATGCTTTTGGTTTACAAAATTTGAATTTCAAAATTGTGAAATTCAAACGTAGTTTTGGATGACATAATGATTTCAAATAAAAAAGTTAACAACTACAATGTTTCGTAACGTTTTGATAACTACAAAGTTTATTTTGGTTGATTTACCATCCGAGGTAGTTTAAAAAATTCAAATATTCTAATTTTGAAATTCAAACGTAGTTTTGCATGACAATATTATTACAAATAAAAAAGTTTCCAACTACGAAGTTTCATTAATTTTGAGATCTAAAAAATGATTTTGGTTGTTTCTCCATCTAAGGTGTTTTGAAAATTTTGAATTTTAAAATTTAAAATTCAAAAGCAGTTTTGCGTGACCAAATGATTTCAAATCAAAAAGTTGCAAACTACAAAGTTTCATAACATTTCGAGATCTATAATTTTTGTTTAGGAAGTTTTTCCATTAGAGCTCGTTTACAAAATTTGAATTTCAAAATTGTGAAACTCAAACGTAGTTTTGGATGACATAATGATTTCAAATCAAAAAGTTAACAACTACAATGCTTCATAATTTTTCGATATCTACAAAGTTTATTTTGGTTGTTTTACCATCCGAGGTAGTTTGAAAAATTGACATATTCAAATTTTCAAATTCAAGCGTAGTTTTGCATCACAATATTATTTCAAATAAAAAAGTTTCCAACTACAATGTTTCATAACTTTTTGAGATCTACAAAAATTATTTTGGTTGTTTTTCCATCTGAGGTGTTTTGAAAATTTGGAATTTTAAAATCTTAAAATTCAAATACATTTTTGCATGACCAAATGATTTCAAGTCAAAAAGTTGAAAACTACAAGGTTTCATAAGTTTTTGAGATCTACAAATTTTATTTTGGTTGTTTGGTCATTTGTTCATTCGACATAGTCGTTCTAATATTGTTCACAAATCTTATACATCTCTCTCGTAGTTTCATAAACTATAAGAGAGATATGTAAGATTTGTAAACAAATTTTATTTCATTTTGTCATATGAAGAAATTTGTAATATAAATATTGTACATCTTGATGAGATATACAACTTTATAGTTGAAAACTTTTTAATTGAAATCAATTTACTGCTTCAAAAAGTGTTTTTTGACACTCGGCGAAGAAGCTTCTTTGCCTAGTGTGAACAAAATAACACTCGGAAAACAAATCGGCACTCGGCAAAGAGCCAGTTTTCGGTAGTTATATGGCAAATATTGAAAGTGTAGGTATGAACGAGCCAATTTTCGCCTATCAAGATGTCCCACACCCAAATTCCTCATTTTAAAATAATGTCAGCCAATAATCTTGTACAACTGTGTCATCAGCACTGCAGGAATCAAGGAAAATCTAAGTAATGCAAGAGTGCAGAAAGAATATAGAACGGACGGCTAAATCAAGAAATGTCTTACTTGCCACCATATCATCGGCCGTGGATAGCCGGTCCCTCGCCTCACGAGTTCGTCCCCGACGGCATTTAGGGCCACTTGTTGCGCCTCAACCACCTCTTTGAGACAGTTCTCTTCTTTAGTGGCTTCTGAGAGAATCTCACAGATCTTCTGCATCTGATGGTGGTCCTCCTCCATGGAAGAAGCAGTGCTAGAGTCAGAGCTGGACGGAGATACTAGGGCTTCGGAAGGATCACCCCCCGTAGGCCTGGGAAGGGGAAGGGAGTTGCCGGTTGCGAGGTCGATGCGGCGAACGCTGCCATTGTTGGTCACACTGAAAGGAAGGGTTAAGACAGAAGGGGACCACGATAAGATGCATCTGAGGAAGAAGAAATCATTGATCCACTTACCGCATCAAGCGAAGACATTGGCGCATAGGGAGGCCTTGTGGGAGTCCATCTATTGGGCGCTTCTCATGGTTATCGCCTTCGGCCATTGTGGTTTCCTCATGCTTGAAAGCTCTAGGGGAAGGGCTACAGTACGAAATGCGAAATTGAAGGAACAGTGTGGGATGACTGCGAGATGGATGCCGAAGCCTATAAGGGGTGAACAACATTATACGGATACTCCGTGAAGAGATGAAGAGTCGTCTCAAAGGTGCGTTACAGTGTGGATTTGATGGGAAGAGGAGGAGTCGGTCCTTTCGGTTTCCAACAGTCCAAAGATATTTTAGGGAAATGAGCCGACTATTGATGCAACCATTGGTATTTCTTTGGAGAATTTTGGGGATCAAACAATTTTATCCCAAAATTGGGGGACAATTGTTGACACCATATTTTTGCTTTGCTAGATACGGGCAGATGGGTCTATGAGAAAGGCCTTCTAAGGTGTCATTCGAATGGACCCGAAGGATCGACTAAGAAAAACAGGATCACAAGAAGATTTTTGGGCCGGCTGTAACAATTCATGCACGTTCGTTTTAGCACGAAGAAAGATTGAAGCCCAATTCACGTTTGTTTGCTTATCTTTAGGACTTGTGTGACGACCGGTTAGGTTATGTGCTATGATCTATAAATAGCAAGGCCTAGAGAGTTGTAGAGGATGTCCAATCAATCAAAACAATACGCAACTTACTTTTCAGCCACCGGCCAACACTAGGAGTAGGAGTAGAGTAGATTTCAGTGAACCTTCGATGGACCGGGATGCATCGTCTAGAATCGACCTCCTGTTTCCTTGTAAGTCTAGCCTCAGTTTGTCATGATTTTTAGGTGTTGCGGTTTCGAGACATGTGTTTGACCATTAGATTGGTTTGAGACTGGTTGGATCTGACCCAACATATGTGGTATGGCTGCATCTACCAGACACCACTGCCATGTGTGTTGGGTTACATCTGTCCAGTCTTATATCCGTCCGAGGTTGCGCTTATGGATCTTGTTCAAGCTTCATGGATCCCATATCGGCTAACATAGCTGGTCTAGTTGTGCTTCAATCATACGATGCATGTACTTTTATTACCTCGACATGTATATCTACTAAATGTACTGGACATGGCTTGTGTTGACGGTAATTAAGAGCTATTTTGTCACCATCAAAACTCCGTCAACATCCTCATTATCAAAGGAAAACAAGCATAGCCTGAACATATTGTGCCAAATAACTAGTTCCACATGTCCCTTGACTATGTGATGCAGGTAATGACAAATGGGACTTTTGGGAGCCAGTGGGCCCACTTAGGGGGTCGCCCGAACACCTTGTGGACCCACTTGGTACCCTTAGCCCCCATGATCTACGAAACACCCTCAAGAACACTACCTACCCTTGGATCCAAGTGTGTTTACCTTCCAATGGTCCAGATTCACAGCACAAGGATCCATGGGCCCACATGAAGAAGATTAGTGTGACAACTCAACTCAGAACCAACATCCAAGGCGTATGATAGGTGGGACCAGTATCCAGGAGGCAGAGGTGGTCCAGAACCCACTATAGGGGTTCGGCCGAACCAAAGGTGGGGCTCACAAGGATCCCACTTAGCCCCTGAATGGTGGACCATCTTCCAGAAGACCCAGGAGGGCCCACAGGCCAGTAGGGGGTTCGGCCGAACCACCGCTATGGCGGTTTCACCCCCTCAACCGCCTCACTCATTCCCCACATGATGGAAATCAACACCATCCATGCCTTGGTCGATTTCTAAGTCGGTTGGATCCAATGGTGCTTGATGAAGGTGACGTGGATCGCTGACGTCGCACCGGAGTAGCCTCTACTCCACCTCTAGCTATAAATAGACCCCTAGAGCTCCCTATTCATTTCATGCCTCATTGGAGAAACTACTCTCTAGCCTCTTAGCGGAGCTCTTCAGTAGTGATATGCTAGATGGAGGAGAGTGAGGAGCCTTCTGGAGAAAGCCCCGGGTCTGTCGGGAATCTTCTCCTGAGTTCTTCCTCAGTGGATGCGAGTCTCTTGTAAGTTTAGCACTTGTAAGTGACTTGTTCTGAATTCTTTATAGTATTCAGTGTTCTAAATCTGGTTTCGCTGTTATACATGTTGACACCGTTTTTTGACACGTGTCAAGTGGGCTGAGGCTTGACTTGTCAATGGCCGTTCTCCATCGGCATCGAGAGATGTTGCCGATGAAAAAGTGCTGCGGGAAGACCAAGTGCGTTGCCGATGGAAGCTGATGAGCTTTGCCGACAAGTTAATTGGTGAAGTCTTGCTGAAACTGATTGCCGATGAGAAATCATCGCCGATGGCTTGCCGATTGCCGATGGAGGCTCGTTGCTGATTGGCGATGAAAGATGGTTGCCGATTGCTGATAAGGCTCATTGCCGATTGCCGACGAAGAGATGCTGCCGATTGCTGATCGGGAAAGTATTGCCGATGCCGATGGGCGTGACTTAGCACTTGGCGGCAGCGGAGGATTACAAGTGGCCAAAGAAGGAAGGTGCGAATTGAAGGGATCTGCCGATGGAAAGTTTTCATCGAGGAGGAGTAAGGAAACTGGTGTTTTGTACCAGCATTATTATAGTAGTTTGAGTCCGACTCTTGCATGAGTCGTTTATTTTCCTTTAAAATATGTGTGTTTGTTTGGGAAATAAATATTGTTATCCGGCTCCTGCGCGAGTCAGTTTCCTTTAAAGTAGGAGTTTGTTTTAGGAAGGATATGTGTCGTGTCTTTGTACAACTCTCCATGTGGGAGTATAAATATGTGCCCGAGGGCTATGGAATAAAGGATCAATCCAATTCAAAACAAACCAATTCTACTTTTATCTTACTTTTATCGCAATTTACCCTTTTTATGCATTAGTTACAGCTTTCAACGAGTTCTTCAAGCTTTCGACGGGCTGCATCACCTTGATCTCCGTCAAATCCTTGCTAGTTCTGCGTGGGAGTACCTCTGGGCTTGGGCAATCCGGGCGCATCGTTGTTTGCCTCGTTCAGCTCTGCTCTAGTTATCCTTGATCAATCTGAGCCTTGACGTCCGGGCGCATCGCTGTCGTCTCGTTCAGTTTGTCATAGTTATCATCCTTGTCGATTGATTGGTCAAATCGACTGGCACGCCCTCGACATCGAGCTTTGGGTAATAGCCCGAGGTGTTTCACAGATCTGACGCTTTTTGTGTCAACACCTCTTTTGGCACGCTCGGTGGGACCCGATTATACAAATCTATACATTCGGCATGGCTGATCACACCGATGTCAACCAGAGGAATGTCATTGAAGTGTCTGAGGCCGATCTGAAAGATGATCAGAAGCAGGCCATGGAGCGGGCTATGGAGGAATACAAGCGGTTGTATCTCAAGTCCTTCAGCCTCAGCAGGAGCGGCGAAGCAATTCAGAAGCAGGATCCGCCGTTGCCACGGCAGGTCACGTTCGACGCCAACCCTGGTAAGCTACAAGAGATGGTTAATACTGCTGTAAATCAGGCATTGATTAACCACTCCAGCGTGCTGTCCAATACCGTCTACAATGTCTTCGCGCAAACATTCAAAGAAGGGCCCGCGACTACTGCACATCTTCAAGAGGCGCGTCAGCCGACTCCACCAGTCGACAATTAGCCAATGAGTCGGCAAGAGCAGGACGCGTACTGGGTCGGTAAGATTGCCGAAGTCATGAAAGAGCAATTCGGCATCAGACCCAAGGTCAACACATACTCCTTTCGGACTCCGTACCCTCCTGCATATGACTTGATTCCTCTTCCAAATCGGTACAAGGTGCCCGATTTTACCAAGTTCTCCGGCCAGGATGACACGTCAACAATGGAGCACATCAACCGCTTCATAGCTGCCAGCAGGGAGGAATTAAGGGTGAGATTGTTCTCTTCATCATTGTCCGGATCGGCATTCACATGGTTCATATCGTTGCCTCCAAATTCTATAATTACATGGCCGATCTGGAGAGGCAATTTCACAAGTACTTCTTTGCTGGCATACATGAGAAGAAGCTTACCGATTTGGTCAAAATGAGGCAACGCAACGACGAATCGGTGGAAAGTTTTGTGCAGAGACTGCGGGACGTGAAGAACAAATGCTACAGTCTGGTGCTTGATGATCGGCAACTAGCAGATTTGGCCTTCCAGGGGTTACTGCCGCACATCAAGGACAAGTACGCGTCCCAAGAGTTCGAGAGCCTAAGTCATCTGGTGCAGAGGATTGCCGATCAGGATATTAAGGTCTTTGAGCCCAGGAAGACGTGGAACAAGAAGGTGACCTTCGTCGGGAAGGAAGAAGACTCCAGATCGGATGAAGAGCTGAATATAGATGCGGCCGAGTGGGTGAAAGATAAGAAGCCTGTGTCTTGTCCATTCGGCCAAAAGGAGGCTGAGAGGTTCACCTTCGACATCACCAAGGCCGATAGGATGTTTGACTTGTTGCTGCAAGAGGGGCGAATCAAGTTGGCGCCAAATCAAGTAATTCCATCGGCCGAAGAGCTCAAGAAGATTAGGTACTGCAAGTGGCATAATGCGACCTCACACAGTACCAATGGCTGCAAAGTATTCAGGCAGCAGTTGCAGTCGGAGATCGAGTCTGGGCGTATCAAGTTTGAAAACTCTAAAGTCCAGAAACCGATGAAGATAGATCAACACCCATTCCCGAACAATATGGTGGAGGTCAGTGAAAAGACCAGAGTGCTGACGTCGGAAGCCGCCAGAAGGAACTCATCGGTAGATTCTGATTACCAAGTGCCTGAGCACGATGCAAGGAGGTTTGCCGATGACAGAAGGGGTAAGAAGGTTGCCGATGAAGGTAACAGTGCCGACAGGGCTCCTGGAGTTGTGATCACGCACAAACAGCCAAGGCGAAATCATCGGCAATCACGTGAAGAACGGTATCGGCAAGAAGAAGAGGAGCATCGGGAATGGCTTCGACACAAGGACCACTGGAGGTGTCCCTTCTTCGTTCATTGCTGGGAAGAAGGCATCAAGCTGCCCACTGCCGATAACTATCCAGAATGCAATGGGTACTACACAACCGATCGGTCAGGTAAGCGACCTTGTTTTGATGATCATGCACCCAGGTACACCAGGCCGCTGAGAGAGAACAGATCGGCACATGACCGACTGGGGGGCAAGCTCAGTGCCCATGATCGGCTTGGCAGGCGTGTTGACCAGGGGGAGCTGGAGGAGATGGCCAATGCTAGAGTGACCGACGAAGAAATATTCTCCAGAGATCCCAACATCGGAAGAAGTGCCGATGTAAGCAGTGAGAAGCAGCACCAACCTGTCTGGAAGACCAAGCTTCCTCCCTGGTGCCCTAAGGGTTTGACTAAAACCCAGAAGAGGAGGATTCAGCGCCAGCGCCGCGACGACCTGCATGACAGTGCAGAACCCTCGGAGGAGAAGCAATGGAGGCCGAAGCGCAAGGACAGGGACCCATCGGCAGATATAAACATGGTTGTCATGTTGCCGATGGAGTTCATGGCGCCCGTCACCGATGATGAAGAGGTCGCCGATATGGCATAGTTGGTGCTGGATCCGATGACAGCCATATTCGAAAAGCCTGCCGAAGATGAAAGGCAGCATTTAAGGGCTCTGTTTGTTAAGGGCAAAGTGGATGGTCAGCCGATGACCAAAATGCTAGTGGATGGTGGCGCGTCGATCAATATAATGCCCTATGTCGTGTTCAGAAAGCTTGGCAAAAATGATCAGGACTTGGTCGAAACCGACATGAAGCTCAAGAACTTCGAGGGCAATGTGTCAACCGCTATGGGAGCCATATGTGTTGACTTAACCATCGGTAGTAAGACTTTGCCAACAACGTTCTTTGTAATCAGCGGCAAAGGCATGTACAACTTGCTCCTTGGAAGGGATTGGATCCATGCTAATTCCTGTATCCCTTCTACTATGCATCAGAGTCTGGTACAGTGGATCGGGGACAGAATTAAGGTCGTCCGTGGTGAAGCCCCATCTACTGTTGCATCGGCAGAGATGGATACTTATGAGCAGACCAGGTGCATATCCGGTGAAGCCTGGGACAAGGAGTTCCTCAAAGTTGCCGATTACCGCATCAAGCTGATCCAAGCAGTCGGTCCTGAGGAGGAGTCTTAATGGATCAGTTCGCCGATGACGGAAAATTGGGGCAGGGATTCACGTCTGCCGATGACTTGCTTGAGATCAACATCGGTGATGGTAGTAAACCTAGGCCTACTTTTATTAGTGCTAAGTTAGATTCCCAATGTAAGCAACAGTTAACCGATTTGTTGAAAGAGAATAAAGATTGTTTTGCTTGGGATTATATAGAGATGCCTGGTTTAGACCGATCGATAGTTAAAACATCGGTTACCTATCAAGTCTAGTTTCCAGCCACATCGGCAGCCAGCACGCCGATGCAATCCTACTATCCTACCTGATATTAAGGCTGAGATTACCAAGTTAATCGAAGCTGGATTTATTCGGCAATGCCGATATGCCGATTGGATCTCTAACGTGGTTCCTGTGTATAAAAAGAATGGAAAGCTTCGTGTTTGCATTGACTTCAGGAATCTGAACAAGGCCACGCTGATGGATGGCTACCCGATGCCCGTTGCCGATCTGCTGATCGACGCTGCTGCTGGACATCAAATTATTAGCTTCATGGATGGTAATGCTGGGTATAATCAAATATTCATGGCTGAAGAAGACATATCCAAGACTGCTTTCCGATGTCCAGGTCACGTCGGCTTATTTGAGTGGGTGGTCATGACTTTTGGCTTGAAAAATGCCGGTGCTACTTATCAGAGGGCGATGAATTTTATCTTTCATAAGTATATCGGTACAATAGTTGAAATCTACATTGATGACATGGTGGTTAAGTCTGGAGACTTCAGAAAGCATCTTGCCGATTTGCGGAAAATATTGGAGTGTACTAGGGAACATGGGTTAAAGATGAATCCTAACAAGTGTGCATTTGGCGTATCAGCAGGGCAGTTTCTGGGTTTCATGGTGCATCAAAGAGGCATTGAAATCGGCAGAAAGTCTATTGATGCAATTAACAAGGTAGTTGCTCCCACAAACAAGACTGAGTTGCAGTCTCTGATCGGAAAGATTAATTTCATTAGAAGATTTATATCCAATCTGTCCGGTAAGATTAAGTCTTTTAGCCCTCTGTTAAAGTTGAAAGCCGATCAAGAGTTTATATGGAGAGAAGAGCAGCAGTCAGCCTTAGAAGAGATTAAAAGATACTTGGTAAATCCTCCAGTCTTAGTTCCACCTCAACACGGGAAGCCTTTCAGGTTATATTTGTCTACCGATGACGGTGTTATCGGATCAGCCTTAATTCAAGAGTTTGAAGGGAAGGAACGTGTAATATATTACTTGAGCAGAAGGTTGGTGGATGCTGAAACCAGGTATTTGGCCATAGAAAGATTGTGCTTATGTTTATACTTCTCTTGCATTAAATTAAGACATTATTTACTGTCGGCCGAATGCACTGTTGTTTGCAAAGATGATGTAGTCAAGTACATGTTGTCAATGCCGATTTTGAGTGGACGGATCGGTAAGTGGATTTTTGCACTATCAGAGTTTGACCTAAGGTATGAATCGGCTAAGGCTGTTAAGGGTCATGTGATGGCTGATTTTGTCACTCAGCACTGCAATATGGTGAGCTTTGTTGAGATTGCTCCTTGGGCTCTATTCTTTGATGGGTCTACATGCAAGGATGGGGCAGGTATCGGTATTCTCTTGATTTCACCCCGAGGACAGAGGTATGAGATTTTGTTGCCGATTGTTGCTACTTCAACAAACAATCAGGCTGAGTATCAGGCTTTACTTAAGGGGTTAGAGTTGCTCAGGGAAGTGCGTGCCGATGCTGTTGAAATCTTCGGTGATTCTATGTTGGTGATTAACCAATTGATCGGGACGTATGAGTGCCGAAGTGAAGTTTGATTGCTGTTCATGAGCGGTGCTTGCAGTTGTTAAAAGAGTTCAAAGAATACCGCCTTGAGCACATTCCAACGCTGCATAATGAAGAGGCCAATCGGTTGGCACAGAATGCTTCGGGATATCAGCCGATTCAAGAAATCACGACATCGGTAACAGTTGTCGATGACTGGAAAAAGGAGATTGCCGATTACTTGAGGGATCCATCCAGGAAAGTTGAAAGGCGTCTAAGGTTCCAAGCTACTAAGTATGTGCTCCTTGATAATGAGTTGTATTATCGGACAATGGACGGGGTTTTACTTAGATGTCTTGACAAAGAGGAATCAAAAGAGTTGATGAGTGAGATCCATGAAGGTGTATGTGGAGCGCATTAATCGGCATTCACGATGAAGTGGATGATTAGGCGGAATGGATATTATTGGCCGACAATCCTTGAAGATTGCTTCAGTTATTTCAAAGGGTGCCAGGACTGTCAGAAGTTTGGTAATGTGCAAAGGGCACCTGCATCGGCAATGAATCCTATAATCAAGCCTTGGCCGTTCAGAGGATGGGCTATTGATCTCATCGGCCAAATTTATCCGCCATCGAGCAAGGGGCACAAATTCATACTTGTTGCTACCGATTACTATACCAAGTGGGTCGAAGCAATCCCCTTGAAGAAGGTGACATCGACAAACATGGTAGATTTCGTTAAGGAGCACATCGTTTACCGATTCGGTATTCCTCAGACTATCACTACCGATCAAGGGACCATGTTCACGTCGAGGGAGTTTGATGACTTTGCTGTTAGCATGGGTTTCAAGGTGTTGAATTCTTCTCCTTATTATGCTCAGGCTAATGGTCAAGCTGAAGCGACTAATAAGGGAGTCATTAAGCTTATAAAATGCAAGATTGAGGAAAACCCTAGAAAGTGGCATGTGGTATTAAACGAGGCTTTATGGTCATATCGGATGGCTTGTCATGGTGCAACCAGGGTCTCGCCGTATCAATTGGTTTATGGACACGATGTTGTCCTACCTTGGGAAATCAAAACTGGTTCTAGGCGATTATCTTTTCAGGATCAATTGACGACCGATGATTATATTACTCTGATGAAAGATGAGTTAGAAGATTTGGCAGGTCATCGTTTGAGAGCATTAATTAGTATTGAAGAGAACAAGAAGAGGGTTGCCCGATGGTATGATAAGAAAGTAAAGGTAAAGGAATTTGCCGAGGACGATTTGGTTTGGAAGTTGATTTTACCGATTGGGACTAAGAGCTCTAAATTTGGGAAGTGGTCCCCTAATTGGGAAGGCCCTTATCGGATAAAACAGTCTCCTCCTGGTAATGCGTACATTTTGGAAACTCTTGAAGGAGTGGCGTTTTCTAGGGTGATCAACGCAAATACTTAAAAAGATATTACCCTAGCATATGGGTAGATGCATAGTGCTCAGTCGAATGCCGATGAAAAGAAAAATTATAAAAAACATCGGTAAAAACAAACTGGTATTATATTACAAGTCAAGATCGAGTATCAGGTTACATCTTTGCCGATACAACAGACATTACAGCAAGGAGTGGATAACTGATATCGCACGCAGGCGAATTTGCTCTATTTCATCCATCTCCTTGGCGTCGGCATCGGCAGAGCCCTCAACCGGTTTGATTTTCTTCTTCCATAGGATGGCTTGTCGGGCATTATGGTCTCTTTCTCGCTGCAAGACCCCGATGGAATCGGACAGTTGTGTTTTTTGTTGGTTGGCAGCCGTCAGATCCCCCTCAACCTTTTGCAGCTCCGCCAGTAGCTCCTCCTTCCTTGCCGACAGTCGGGAGATTTCTTGGTCAAGGTTGCCGATGGAGACTTTTGCTTGACCAATGCTTCTGTGCTTCTCATCGGCAAGGTGTTTGAATTTGAGCTTCTCTTCCTCGCTCTTGGCTTGGGCCGCTCTATCGGCAATGCGACGACTAAGCCTCTGGTACTGGATCTGTTTGATGTCAAGGAAGGTTGGCTGGAGAAGGGCTTCTGCTGCATCAGCGGAAAGATGGCTTTGGATATCCTTGAATATAATCCTTGCCGCCGATGAGTTCTGGACGAGTTGAGATGTGTCTTGCAGCAGCAGGGAGAGCAGTTCTTCAAGTCTGGACTTGATTTCTGCCGATAGAGCTGGGATGGAGCTTTCCTCTTCCTCATCATCGGGGACGTCGACTGCGAAGGAGAATAGACTGTCTGCTCGAATGTGGCTTGGGCGTTCGTCTTCGTCCTAAGGGTTCAAGCTGTAGGAGAAGAGACTGTCTGGAGAGTCCTGAGCCTAAAAATAGAGAAGTTAAAATATGCCGATTGAAAAATTATACCATGAGATTTAAGGTAATCGACTTACCGTCTTGAAACGGATCTCCTGCCTAGGGCTTGGCATACTGGACGGTCCAGCTTCATCCTGAACATCGGCAGCAGATGCCGATGACTGGGCCCTCGTTGGGGAGGCAGCCGACGCCACTGGTGCTGGTATAGTTGTTGCTGGTGTCGCCTCCGATGTGGTGGCAGTTTCTTGAGGTGGCACTCTGTCATCGGGGACGTGGGTCGACGGTGCCGATGCCGACGTCGCTGCTGTTGCGGAAGGTTGAGTTGTTCCTTCGCCGGGTGGTTTGGCCGACGATGCCGATGCTGATGCTACCTCCGCTACTACGGCGGGAGTTATTTCTTCATTCAGCATGGCCGGTACCGATGCCGATGCCGCTTCGATTGTCGCAGCAGTTGCTATCTCCTGGCCGGGGGCGTTATCCATCGGTTGATCAGGCATAGAAGCCGATGGAGGTTCTGCCGATGGCCCGCTGGCAGATGGTGCGACTGGAGCCAGAAGCAGTCTTGCTGGCGACGCATCGGCAGCCGATGGCGCAGTTGGAGCCGATGGTGGAGGAGAAGCCAGCCTCAAGCGCCTCTTCTTCGTCGGCGCAGCAGCAGGGGAGCCAACCCGCTTGGATGAAGACCGGGGGGCATCGGCAGCCGGGCTGGAAGGCGTTTGCCTGCTGGAAGGAGATGCCGATGACCATAGCGCCTGAAAATACAAAGCAAGTTATGCAAGATAAATGTTACCGATAAAACAGTACGTAATCGGTACGGGTAAAAGCGAGTTTACTGCATAAACCCATGTCAGGGCAACGGCAGCAGCCGATGTAGCCTGGGTTTTTGTGGGTGTCGGCGCAGGTACCTATTGAGGCATGAAGGCGGCCAGCGTCGGAGCTCTGGTGCCGATGATCGATATGGGACCCATTATCCGAAGATTAAAGGGCCTACCACTGTTCCTAATTGTAGGAACCGGATCATCGACCTGTCAGGCGCAAGGGCGCAAAGGAGTTAGGTGTTAATACCAATGATAAATAAAGTAATGAAAGTACATCGGACAGCAGACTTACTGCGTCGTCGGGGATGATGTAACCGGCGTCGATGAAGTGCCGATAATAGTGCGAAGACTTGGCGAGTAGCTGGGACTTCCACTCTTGCCACCAAGACTTGAATTCGTTGGTGATGAAGGAGGTTGGCGACCAGGAAGATAAGTCGAGGTCTGATAGATCGGCATCGGCAGGAAGGCTAATGACTTTATTCCAGTCCAGATTACTGGAGATTGTCTCCCTAGGTTTTACTACTCTGGAGAAGCAGAGCTTGATCGGCAGTTGGCAAAATGCCAGTTGTCTCGCTGCTGCCGATGTGTAGTAAAACTCATAGGATGGTGGAGTGTTCTTCCCAGATCCAAAGATATTCACTGGGATGGCTCGGGGAGTGATGCTAGCTCTCATGATTACTTGGTTCTCAGGCGAGCTCATGTCAGACAAGTTGAACAGCAACGGGAACTGGTTGTGTTCGTCAAGATATGGCCACCAGGCCCGTTCCGAGGAGGGAAGTCCGTTGTAGAACTTCTGGAAATAGTAGCCGAAGTGCTCCACATCGGCATCGGTACCTGGCAGCATTATGACGGCTTCTCCAAAGTTAAGCGAAGGCCGAGTTGTCGATTCGTCATCGTCGTATCGGTAATCTTCTGATATGTCCCTCGGGAATTGTTGGGCAAATAGATCCAACCCGAGAGCCTTGTGCATATGTGCGTTCAGCCATAGATTAACAAACCACCAGGGGCCTCCGAGATTGCCGATGGGCTCTCCTAGCAGTAGCTTATTGGATACTTGATGCAGCAATCGGTAAACTGATCCGAGGAGATACCTGCCTAAAGGGAGCCTTGTTCCATTGGCATGCAGTTCAGCCGCGGGGAGGTGCATAGTGGTCGGGCCGATGGTTTTGCCACAGAAGACGAACTTTTCCAACCACATGTTTAAGAAGATGGCATGCTCCCGTTGGGTTACCGATCCGGTTTTCTGGTGTTCCTGAATATAACCTGTCCAGCCGCTGATGCTACGGGTGTTCACCTTGTACTCAGATTTTCTGTTGAAGAGGCTAAGCGTATCGGCAGAGGTGATATCCAAGCCGGTCAACATGTAAACATCGGCAAGGGTGGGAGTAGCTGGTCCATGCCTGAAGAGGAAAGCGTTCATGCTGTCGGACCAGAAGTATGAAGCTGCCATCATCAAGTTTTCGTTCCTCTCTACATCGGCAATTGAGAGCCTAATGCACTGATCCAAGTCACGCTCCCGCCAGTACACTTGCTGTGACCTGGCCAATCTCAAGAACCAGTTCTTCCATCCTTTGGTGTGCTTGGGCCATGAGCGGAATGTCTCCTTCCACAATCCTAGATCAAAGCTCTCAGATCTAAGCGGTACCGGGTTGGTTTCTACGTTGATGATGGAGGTGGGGTCTGGATTGCCCATTGGGCCTAGGCAGCTGAGATTGGAACCAGCGAGGGGGATGATTACTTTATTGTACAACTCCTAGGGTTCAAAGAAGAAGGGACGAATCAGAAAGAACAATGGGGATAAAACCAGGTTTTTGCGGAGAAAAGAACCGTGCAGAGAGGTTGGATTGGATGGAGAATGAGTTTTACCTTCGGGATGTCGACTTGGATCGCCATTTGGAGTCGGAGAGATGCTTGGTTCGTCCTTGGATTGCGAAGGAGTACTGTTGCTCGAGCCTGTGTTCTTCAGAGCAGCCGGAGGTTGAAGACGAAGGCAGGAAGGTGAAAGTAAAATGGGCTCGGGTAAAAAGGACGGTGTGAATCTCGGTAACTTTTATAAGCCTGTTCAGGGGTATTTTGAGGTTCTGTTTCACACTGTGTAGGAATGTGGAGAGGCCCGTGGTAGATACGCGCGGTGATCGAGGTGGTCTGCAACTGTTTGTGCTACAATCGAGGTATTTTATTATTAAATTGCAGTTCCACACACGAGGATCGAGGAAACCGTATGCCTATCTCGGGGGTAACGGCTACAACAACGGCTACAGTGGAGAGAATTTCGGCACGTAAAGTTATATGCTCCGAAACTGGGGGGGGCATGTGTTGACACCGTTTTTTGACACGTGTCAAGTGGGCTGAGGCTTGACTGGTCAATGGCCATTCTCCATCGGCATCGGGAGATGTTGCCGATGAAAAAGTGCTGCGGGAAGACCAAGTGCGTTGCCGATGGAAGCTGATGAGCTTTGCCGACAAGTTAATTGGTGAAGTCTTGCTGAAACTGATTGCCGATGAGAAGTCATCGCCGATGGCTTGCCGATTGCCGATGGAGGCTCGTTGCCGATTACCGATGAAAGATGGTTGTCGATTGCCGATAAGGCTCATTGCCGATTGCCGACGAAGAGATGCTGCCGATTGCTGATCGGGAAAGTATTGCCGATGCCGATGGGCGTGACTTAGCACTTGGCGGCAGCGGAGGATTACAAGTGGCCAAAGAAGGAAGGTGCGGATTGAAGGGATCTGCCGATGGAAAGTTTTCATCGAGGAGGAGTAAGGAAACTGGTGTTTTGTACCAGCATTATTATAGTAGTTTGAGTCCGACTCTTGCATGAGTCGTTTATTTTCCTTTAAAATAGGTGTGTTTGTTTGGGAAATAAATATTGTTATCCGGCTCCTGCGCGAGTCAGTTTCCTTTAAAGTAGGAGTTTGTTTTAGGAAGGATATGTGTCGTGTCTTTGTACAACTCTCCATACGGGAGTATAAATATGTGCCCGAGGGCTATGGAATAAAGGATCAATCCAATTCAAAACAAACCAATGCTACTTTTATCTTACTTTTATCGCAATTTACCCTTTTTATGCATTAGTTATAGCTTTCAACGAGTTCTTCAAGCTTTCGACGGGCTGCATCACCCTGATCTCCGTCAAATCCTTGCTAGTTCCGCGTGGGAGTACCTCTGGGCTTGGGCAATCCGGGTGCATCGCTGTTTGCCTCGTTCAGCTCTGCTCTAGTTATCCTTGATCAATCTAAGCCTTGATGTCCGGGCGCATCGCTGTCGTCTCGTTCAGTTTGTCATAGTTATCATCCTTGTCGATTGATTGGTCAAATCGACTGGCACGCCCTCGACATCAAGCTTTGGGTAATAGCCCGAGGTGTTCACAGATCTGACGCTTTTTGTGTCAACAATACAACTTTTCACGCTTGATCATCGCTTTGCTTTGAGTAAAGTACTTTAATCTTTGGCCAAGGTTAAAGTAGTAAGATTAGTGTAGACGTGGTGTCTAAGCTTAATCTTGCCTTTGTAAACCGCTTATCACACGAATTGTTTGTGGATGCTAGTAGAAGGTGACAACTCTATCTAGTCTTTGTATTCCTCCACATGTGTCAGATAAGTTCTTAAAAGGTAAGGCTTCAATACAGCTTGATGGCGTGGTCCGGTTAGAGTTTTGCCCTCTTTCTGATCTATCCCGTCGCCTCTTGCAAGAGAAGGGCCAATAAGACCAGTATAACTAGCTATCCCGTGTTAGCCATCTATGCTATCTTGAACCTCTCAACCAAGTTATCATAATCTCCCTTGATCCATCATAGGACATATCTTTAATCCTAGTTAGTTCACTGTCGTTCCCTGAGGAAAATACGATACGTGGAATACTCCCGGTGAAGTGCTACATCGGTATAATATGTGCGCTTGCAGATCTATCCAATAGTCATAAGAAATACCAACAACTTGTCAAACACCCCAATGCTAGTAAATGAGTTAGGTTATCAGGTTAATTGTCATCATGGATGCATGGGAACACACCTTTGTTGATGATTAATCATTATTCGGTACGTTTAGTAGATTTAATGGTTTGGGTTGGTAGGTGTTACATGTACCACATCCTTACTCTAAGCAATGATATGATCGGCTAACAACATGATTTATTTACAATGTACTGTAATAGCCGTTTATACCCTGTCATCATGCTTCATCTTACCAGGGATTGACACTTTAGTCAATATACTTCAATCATCGGCTATATGAGAGCCGCATATTCATGGAACTGTCTGGCAACAACCGGCAGGTTCCATAATTTGATATTTCATCTCCATGTCAACTGCAGGTCAAATTAACTGGCATGCTTGGGACCGATCGAGCTGAAGTGGCCTAGCCGCTTAAGAGGTTTAGGAGATCAAGACTCTGTAGCTGCATGGTCTCCGTAGGCCTGGCGCGGTGCTGACGTCGAAACCAATTGTTGACGTCAACAGTTCTCTAACTCCTCATGCATGACATTGACCCAATCCGGATCCATCAAAGCGTGTCCAAGATCACGAGGCTCAAAAGACGCGACAAAAGCCAAATGAGCAAAGTGGGATAGATAGGACCTGGACCGCATGACTCACCGGTCAATATCGTCGATGTTGTTCTTCGGCGGAGCTGCTGCTCGATGTATCGGGGTGCACACCTAAAAGAAGTAGCCAACCCCTCGACAGCAGCTCGTGATCCCTTAGGTGCAACGGGCACGGACTGAGGAAGCTGTTCGAACGGCCCCCGTGTAGTGGAAGTAGAGGGATCAGGATCGTGAGCTGAAGTAGTCATCGCAGGGTCGACGGGGCAGCCGGTGGAGTCGGCTCGGGATCACCCCAATCGGCGTCGTCCTGCTCCTCCTCCACGAAGATGCTAGTGTACAAATCATCCTCATCTGCAATATCTATAGTCGAACTACAAGGCATAGTCTCATCGAATGTAATCTCACAAGTCTCCATCACTCGGTTAGTCTCAAGGTTAAGAGCACGATAAGTGTTGACACCTCTTATGTATCAATTCTAAGTGTCAACTAAGCAGAAGAAAGGATATATTTGCAACATACCACCTATACATAGAGTTTTAAATGACAGAATTCCATGAGTTTTGGTGTTTATCTATTTCTGCAGGGAGACAACTGCAAAAGAGCAAAACAGACCCACATGTAAATATTACATAGACACATAACACCTCCATACAAAAAAGAGCAATCTAGAAGACTCTAGAACCAACCCCAAGGAAGGTGGGGCCCACCTGTCAGCAGGGTAGGGCGGGTGCCCTCCCCACTAGGGCAGTCGCCCTGGGTTAGGAACCAATGAGGCTCCGCCTCGTGGATTAGGGTTCGACCGCCTTTGAGGATCAATCTAAACCCTCCATTAAGGTCGGTTTGATCCGACGATTGACGATCATTTGAGGGGGCTATATATGGAGGACCCATGCCCCCTAGCTAAAAGGAATCCATTATTCAATTACATATTTTCCAGAGAGGAATCGCCAGAGAAGATCCCTTATGGATCTATTATCTAGGGCTTAGCATTCAAAAGGAACTATTCTTAGTTTCTATGTGATATTAGAGTTTACTCTTCTAGATTGAGAGAGTTAGAGTGGAGGTGTGGATTGGAGGAAGCCCGACCTGTCGGTGTCTCTTTCCCAGTTTGTATCGATGGGATCAAGTCTCCTAACCCGAGGCTTGCTCCTAGGATTTCTTCAGTATTTCGACTTCTAATTCTAGTAAGTTCTCTGTTTTACTATTCTTTGGTTTGTGAGTTTACTTTATTCTCTTCACGTAGAGAGTAGGGATCTTTGGTAGTAAGATACTCATAGATATCCCCTGTCTAGCCGGATCTGTGGTAGTAGCTCGGAACGTGACAATTCCGTAGATACCTTTGGAACCCACAATCCCGTTAGAAGGATCAATAGGGTTTATAGGCCGCGTGCTAAGCATCCTCTGAGGTGTCTCTTATCTCGACAGTTCTCCCCAATAGAATAATAACACATATCTTGCTCTAACTAGAATGAGAGTGCAGTCACGGTCTTCTCTAATTGCTCATATCAAAATCACCTTGTTTGTAGCCTAAAGGTTAATAGCATAGATTTGGTTAGTCAGATGCACCCTTTCTCCCTGTGGAAAAATAAATTACGATACTCTGGATAATCTCCTGGGTGAAGTGCTCACCGGTATCTGTGCGCTTGCGGATTACTTCCCAGTGATTTCTCTGCTTGCGTTAACAAATATCAACAAGCATTTATGGCACCGTTGCCGGGGAGAAAGACGGTTTGCTGAGATAACCTTGAATCTTGCTATTTTCTTGTACCTATACTTTTATCTTTTCTTGTCTTTTTCAATTTCTTTATTTCTTACCTTTTCTATCCTTATGGAAAATCTAAATTCCACACCTATCTATCAACTTTCTGCACCCACGGAGACCGACCTATTACCATGGGAGTCATCATAGTCTATCCAAACTCCCCAGTTTAGGTTGAGTTCGCGGTTGATTGCAATGATTCAAACCCTATCCTTCTCAGGAAAGGAAGACGACAATCCATACCTTCATATTCGAGATTTTGAGCAAACATGTGATTGTCTTCGCATAGAAGGCATATCTGATAAAACTTTACGTTGGAAGCTTTTTCCTTTTTCTTTAAAAGGAAGAGCTAAACAATGGTATAATCAGAAGGTAAGTAAACAACAAGGAGATTGGGGAGTTTTGCGCTCCAACTGATGTTTAGATTTTTATCCCATCACCCAAATCGTCGACCTTAGAGTCAAGGTTCTAACCTTCAAACAAGAAGAGAACGAATCTTTGGCTTATTCCTGGAAATGTTTTTTTGAGCTTTTAGAATCTGGACCACACCTTAGCATCGAAGGCCCTGTTGTTCTTCAACATTTTTATAAAGGTGTCCGTAGAAAGGATAGAGAGTTGCTAAACACCACATCTGGAGGTTCTTTCTTTCATATACCATCCAAAGAAGCAAAATTAACCTTAGATAGAATCCTAGATGCTGAGTTGGATAATACCCTCCATGAAGAAACTAACGAAGCTGAAGACAATACCTTGCCAGATCCACCATCCACTTCAGCTATCCCAAGTTCTGAGCCGAAAAAGGAAGAAATTCTACCACTTGATTTCATGCTGGATATAGATCCTGATCTTTTCACTGATTTCGTAAATATTTCAAACTACATTTCTATTTCAAAACCCCGAGATCATCACCCTAGCAACCATATATATCAAATGCCAAACAGAAACATTTTGAGATAACTTGTATCAATCATAATTAGCGAATGATTAGAAGAATTAGAGCTTTCCTCTGATGTGACCCGTCTAGATTCACCTTCTATTCCAATACATTGTGCTTTCAATTCAGATCGATTTTATGCTCTCTATAATCCTGTTGTGGGGATCAATATCATGTCTAAATCACTTGCACATGAATTATTGGGCAACGTGACTTTAACCCCAACAACAAAGTTCATGAAGAATCTTGACGGACATATAGTCCCTAGTCTTGGAATTTTACATGTCTTACCCATTATGGTAGATGGTGCTATGGTTCGTTTGAACTTTTATATCTTTGATGCATGGGACCATGACCTCTTGCTAGGACAACCTTTTAGAAGACATATTTATGAAGGACAAAATGGGAAACTAAACATTTCCTTTGGAAAGAATTTTCAAATCCCAATGATAATCTTTCATTCTTTGAACAACAAAACTGAATCATATCTTTTACCTGATCCTATGGAGGAAGTAAAAACTGCTTCTCTAGAGCTTTCTAATGAACCAGATTTGGAAGACAATGCTCCTTTGTTCATAGAAGAAGAAGCTGACCCTTCTGAACCTGAACCCTTAGACGAGTTTGCAGAAACGCCTAGACCTCCTGTAGAGCTTAAACCTCTACCACCCGGTCTTACTTATGCTTTCCTCAATAATGATCCAGAGTCTCCTGTAATCATAAGTGATAAACTCACTCAGGAGCAAACTCTGCGTTTGATGGCTGTTCTAGAAAAACATCCTTCAGCCTTTGGTTACTCACTCCAAGATCTCACTAGAATCAGTCCTATCATTTGCACTCATCGCATTCCTACAGAGCCTTCTATTTCACCTTCTCGAGAGCCCCAACGTAGACTCAATAATGCGATGAGAGAGGTAGTTAAAAAAAGTTTTAAAATTGCTGCATGCAGAGATTATATATCCCGTGCCGCATAGTGAGTGGGTAAGTCCAGTCCAAGTTGTGCCTAAGAAGGGAGGCATGACTGTTGTCACAAATGAAAAGAATGAGTTGATTCCGCAATGCACCGTCACAGGATGGCGGATGTATATAGATTATAGAAAGTTGAACAAAGCTACAAAAAAGGATCATTTTCCTTTACCTTTTATAGATGAGATGTTACAGCGCTTAGCCAACCACTCGTTCTTCTGTTTCTTAGATGGATATTCAGGGTATCACCAAATCCCGATCCATCCTGATGACCAAAGCAAAACCACCTTTACTTGCCCCTATGGAACTTATGCTTTTCATAGAATGTCTTTTGGGCTATGTAATGCTCCAGCCTCTTTTCAAAGATGTATGATGTCTATATTTTCTGACATGATTGAAGATATTATGGAAGTTTTCATGGATGATTTCTCTGTTTATGGAAAAACTTTCGATAATTGTCTTGAAAATTTAGATAGAGTTTTGCAAAGATGTGAAGAAAAACATTTAGTCCTTAATTGGAAAAAATGTCATTTTATGGTCAAAGAAGGAATAGTGTTAGGACACCTAATATCTGAAAGAGGCATTGAGGTAGACAGAGCTAAAATTGAAGTAATTGAACAATTACCTCTGCCTATAAATGTGAAAGGAATAAGAAGTTTTCTTGGTCATGCTGGTTTTTATCGAAGATTTATAAAAGATTTTTCATTTATTGCTAGACCACTAACTCTTTTGCTAGCAAAGGATACTCCTTTCATTTTTTATGACGCTTGTTTAAAAGCTTTTCAATTATTAAAGAAAGCGCTCATCTCTGCACCAATCATCCAACCCCCTGATTGGTCTTTACGTTTTGAAATTAAGTGTGATGCTAGTGATTATGCTGTGGGGGCAGTTTTGGGACAATCTAAGGATAAGAAGCATCATGCAATAGCTTACGCTAGCAAAACTTTGACAGGACCTCAACTTAATTATGCAACCACTGAAAAAGAGCTCCTGGCTATTTTTCGCTATAGACAAATTTAGATCTTATTTAGTGGGAGCCAAAGTAATTGTTTATTCTAATCATGCTGCTTTAAAATATATGCTCACTCAAAAAGATGCTAAACCTTGTTTAATAAGATGGATCCTCCTACTCCAAGAGTTTGACTTAGAAATAAAAGATAAAAGGGGAGTAGAAAACTCTGTTGCAGATCACATGTCTAGAATGTATTTTAAGAATCCACAGGAACTACCCATTGATGATTCACTCCGGGACGACATGCTCTACGGAATCAACAGATCCGACCCCTGGTATGCTGGTATTGTTAATTTTATGGTTTCAGGATATATACCACCAGGAGGAAACAAAAGAAAGCTTATTCAAGAGAGTCGTTCACACATATGGGATGAACCATACCTCTTCCGAGTATACTCTGATGGCTTACTCAGGAGATGTGTGACTATTGAAGAAGGAATAAAGATCATTGAAAGATGTCACTCATCACCATATGGAGGTCATTATGGAGCATTCCGCACACATAAATTTTTTTGGCAATGTGGGTTCTATTGGCCAGCAATGTACGAAGACACTAGAGAATTTATCCGAAGATGCAGGCCATGTCAAAGACACGGCAACATAAACTCAAGAGATGTCATGCCACTCACCAACAATCTGCAAATAGAGCTCTTTGATGTTTGGGGAATCGACTATATGGGACCATTCCCCCATCAAAGAATTGTGAGTATATCTTGGTGGCAGTTGACTACGTATCCAAGTGGGTGGAAGCATTACCTTGCAAACATGCCGACAATGTAAATTCAAAAAGGATGTTTGAAGAGACCATATTTCCAAGATTTGGAGTCCCCAGAATAGTGATAAGTGATGGAGGATCACATTTCATCGGCAAAAGTTTTGAAAAGTACCTAGCGAAGCATGGGATCTGCCACAACGTCGCTACACCTTATCATCTTTAGACCAATGGCCAAGCAGAGACCTCAAACAAACAAATAAAGAATATTCTTTAGAAAACAGTAAATGAGATGGGAACAACATGGAAGGACATGTTACCCGATGCACTCTGGGCATACCAGACTGCATACAAAACTCCAATTGGAATGTCTCCATATCAACTCGTATATGGGAAGACTTGTCACCTACGTGTTGAACTAGAGTTTAAGGCACACTAGGCTATAAAAATATGGAATATGGACTTTGATGTCGTTGGAGAGAAACGACAAATACAATTATCAGAGTTAGAGAAGTGGAGAGAAAAAGCATATCACAATTCAAAGATCTATAAAGAAAGAGTTAAACGATGGCACGACAAGAAGATCAAGAAGAAGGAGTTTACATCCGGAGATAAGGTATTACTTTTCAATTCCAGGGTAAAGCTCTTCGGACACGGAGCATATAAGGTAATCAAATGGGAAGGACCATATAAGGTAATCAATTCATCATCCTACGGAGCAATCACACTTCAAAATAACGAAGGTACGTTATTCAAGGTAAATGGTCAACGTCTCAAAATATTTCTAGAACCTAATGAAGAATTAGAAGAAATAGACATAATTAATTTCTACCTTTTAAGTAAATTTTAAGGCCCAATCACTTTAATTTTTGCATCTTGGGCCATGCATATGTTTTTCGGGACATAGAACCTTCTAGAAATGAATGCGCAGAAGAGGCCCGGCAGTAGATCCCTAGCCAGGGAGGGCGCCCTATGGTATAGGGTGGCCGCCCCACCCGTGTTACCTCTCGCCGCCGCCTTTTGCACTCCCGAACCTTTTAGGCTCCCTTATCCGATAAACCTTGCATAACACTTATCTAACCATTTCTCCGCGAGATTTGCTCCGTAGATGCTTCTAGAGGCCATTTTCCACCCCTATATAAAGAACCCCTGACATCATCCATCATCATCATTTAATCATTTCCTTAGCTTCCGCTTAGACGCCTGCTAGATCTCCTTGCTCCCATGGCCCACAACAACAACGCCGATAGGAGGATGGTCCCCTACGGGTCCAACCCCAACCAGCTCCCGCAAGAAGATCCAGACTCCAAAGCTTTAGTCGTAGTCCATGATGCTCTTCCACTCGCCACCATTCCTCCAAAGCAGCAGCGCTATAGCAAATCCTACTACGTTGAACCTGTCCTCATTGCACCACCGCAACCGCTCCTGCTCAAGGGACAAAAAGAAGAACCCTTCATCGAGGTGCCTGCCGGTACTAAGGTTCTTCCACCAACACCCAAGGAAATAATCATAGGAGTGAACACCAACCGTGGAGGAGAAATCGACAACGTCAAGTACACCACGGAAGAGGAACATCCCTACTTCGAGGCAATCCGCGCATCTAAAGTCAAATTCGTACCACCAAAGGACGCCCCGAAGCACTCCCACAATTCCTTCGAGTCATCCCCAAAGCACCATAAAACCATAGCAGAGCTAGAGAAAGACTTCCACAATAGGGATGACACGATCATCAATCTCCAAACCTCTCTAAGATTTCTCTCTAGGCAGGTCACAAACCTAAAAACCATAGTAGACAGTCTTAAGCGCGATACAGATGATCTTAGTAAGAGGATGAAGTATTTAGAACGTCGCTAGATGCTTTAGCGGGTTATGTAGTTCTTGAGGCATGATTAGATCCATTAGCTAGAAATTAGTTTGTTTTCATTCCCTTTGTAATGCATGCCTCAAAATAAATAATAAATAAAGATCATTTTCTATTATTAGTGTACCTTGCTTGTCTCCACTATGTTGTTATTAAAAAGAAAACAGGAAACAAGTATGGGGGAGACCACTACGAGCACAAATTTCAGAAACAAACAGAGCAACAACCACACACGCCGAAGCAGAGGCCGAGGGGCCACCCGAGCTGGGCGACCGCCCCACTACCCAGGGCGCCAGCCCTGGGCAGAGCACCTCCTGCTCCATCCTTCGACCACGGTCAGGTTTGCACCCTGCACGTTACATATTTTCATACATATCCCTAAATTTCAATTCGTGCAGTCAGTTCCCACAAATAAATGCTTTAAACATGATAAAATGATAAAATGTTTTCTTAAAACATCTTCATAAAGTAGACTCTTTGTATGAAGTTTCCTGGAGTCCGGCTATTGTTTGGAATTTATTTAGAGACTCCATGTTACTTAAGTCATTGTGGAATATAAGATGGTAGAATATGAGAACTTAATTCTTGATAATCTATGTCACTTGGAGAATTTCTTTAAAATAAATAACTACCATCCCATATATGCTTTACACTTACCAATCAAAAGGCAAAGGACACTTGCTTTGTATTGAGTTTGTTCGAATCGTGTGGATCCTTGTTAGAATTTTATCAAACTCCGAAGGTCAAGGCTTCATTCATACATTACAAACACAAAAGATTCATTCTTCCGGAGTAGTATTGCATTAGAGGAATGGGCTATGCAAAAATATTGAATTTGAGGAAATAAAAATGGGCAAAATGTCCGACAACCTTGCAGTAGAATTAGGGGCACTTCAGCACCCAACTAAAAAAAATATATACAATGATAGCCCATGGTTCCTCTAATAGCAATACACCAGCAAGAGATGACATTATAATAAAATTTGACCAACAAGTCTTGATCTAAGAGTATGGCATTATTCTCCTCAGATCTCTGTTTGACCAGGCAATACATGCAAGGTAAGTATGCCACATTTACTTATACTTTTTGATGCATTTATGAGTGATCTGAGAGCATGAGGAAAGAAGTAAGCTAAACATGCAAAAACTCCAAGTGACAAGATTGAAAGATGAAGGGTCTCTACTTCTAGCTACTTTATTCCTCAACTGCTCATAGTGATATGATGACTCTACTAAAACTCCTACAGTACAGGTATAAAAGAATCATTCTACTATTGATGTCCAAACCTTAAGCTTATGTTTTAACCATCCTTTTCTCGAGGATGAGTAAAAGCCTAAGTATGGGGGAGCTTGTTGACACCTCTTTAGTATCAACTCTAAGTGTCAACTAAGCAGAAGAAAGGATATATTTGCAACATACCACCTAGACATAGGGTTTTAACGGATAGAATTCCACGAGTTTAGGTGTTTATCTATTTCTGCAGGGAGAAAACTGCAAATGAGCAAAAGAGACCCACAAGTAAAGATTATAGACACATAACACCTCTATATGAAAAAAGAGTAATCTAGAAGACTCTAGAACCAACCCCGAGGAAGGAGGGGCCCACCTGTCAGCAGGGTAGGGCGGGCGCCCTCCCCCCTAGGGCGGTCGCCCTGGGTCAGGAACCAATGAGGCTCCGCCTCGTGGATTATGGTTCCATCGCCTTTGAGGATCAATCTAAACCCTCCATCAAGAACGGTTTGATCCGACGGCTGATGATCATTTGAGGGGGCTATATAAGGAGGACCCTGCCCCTAGCTAAAAGGAATCCATTATTCATTTACATATTTTCCAGAGAGGATTCGCCAGAGAAGATCCCTTATGGATCTATTCTCTAGGGCTTAGCATTCAAGAGAAACTATCCTTAGTTTCTATGTGAGATTAGAGTTTACTCTTCTAGATTGAGAGAGTTAGAGTGGAGGTGTGTATTGGAGGAAGCCCGGCCTGTTGGTGTCTCTTTTCTAGTTTGTATCGACGGGATCAAATCTCCTAACCCGAGGCTTGCTCCTAGGATTTCTTCGGTATTTCGACTTATAATTCTAGTAAGTTCTCTATTTTACTATTCTTTGGTTTGTGAGTTTACTTTATTCTCTTTGCGTAGAGAGTAGGCTAATTGTCTCTAGCGTAAATGTGGTGTTTGGTCTAAGATACTCATAGATATCCAGTGTCTAGCCAGATCTGTGGTAGTAGCTCGGAACGTGACAATTCCGTAGATACCTTTGGAACCCACAATCCCGTTAGAAGGATCGATAGGGTTTATAGGCCGCGTGCTAAGCATCCTCTGAGGTGTCTCTTATCTCAAAGGTTCTCCCCAATAGAATAATAACACATATCTTGCTCAGACTAGAACGAGAGTACAGTCGTGGTATTCTCTAATCGCTCATATCAAAATCACCTTGTTTATAGCCTAAAGGTTAATATCATAGATTTGGTTAGTCAGATGCACCCTTTCTCCCTGTGGAAAAATAAATTATGATACTCTGGATAATCTCCCGAGTGAAGTTCTCACTGATATCCGTGCACTTGCGGATTACTTCCCAGTGATTTCTCTGTCTGCGTTAACAAATATCAACAGTAAGCACGCGAATGAGAAGCATAACCGAGAAAAATACTGTCAAAAGACCGAGACTCAAATTTTTCCAACTTACCCTTCTTGAGGTTGAAACACTTGCACCCAAACACCCTTAGGTGACTTACCTTGGGTGGTCTCCCAAATCAAAACTCATAAGATGTCTTTTTCTTGAAATCTCGAAGAAAAATGAGATTAGAAACATAGCAAGCAGAATTTATAGCTTTGGCCCAATACCTTCTAGGAGTCCTAAGCTCATCGATCATCGTCCTAGCCATCTTAACAAAGGTCCGACTCTTTCATTCAACAACGCGATTCTGCTAAGGAGTGTAAAGAGAGGAAAATTGGTTATCCAAACCCAAACAAGAGAAAAGGTTTGTAAATTGAGCGTTCTTGAATTCGGTGCCATTGTTACTTCATATCGCTCTCATGGCATGCGTTGGTAGATCATTTTGCAGCCTCAAAATCAGATCACACAGATGCATAAAAGCCTCATCCTTACTCTACAAAAAGAAAACCCAAGAGTATCTCGAATAGTCATCAATGACTACAACCACATACCACTTCCCTCCCTCCGATCTAACATGAGCTGGACCTACTGTGTCCATGTGTAAGAGCTCGCCAGGTTGTTTGATCATGATCTCAGTCACCGGAGGATGGGAAGTGGCAACCATCTTGCCATGCCTACAAGCATGACAAACCAAGTCCTTCTCGAACTTTAGCTTTGGCAGTCCTTGGATAAGGTCCATCGAGCTAAGCCTTGCAGGCAAGTCAAAGCTAAGATGTCCCAGTCTCCTATGCCACTTCCAAAGATCAGAAGAAGAATCAACAAGAAGACATCGAGAAGGTCCATAAGATATAGAGAAGTCTGCGCAAAAAACCTTCCCAAACAGCATGATACGACAAACAAGATCACCCTGAGAGTCAAGAATCCAAGAAAAGTCAACCTTGAAATTCACTTCAAACCAATCCTCCAAGAGTTGTGAAACCGAGAGAAAGTTAAAATGCAAATTTGCAACAAGTGCAACATCTTTGAGAAAAAAAGACAAATTGACACAGATTGACCCTCGGCACACAACCTTACCTCTACTCTTGACCCCAAAAGTGGTGTACTCGGTGTAGCTCACGGGGTCAAGGCTAGAGAACCACTTGGCACTTCCGGTCATATGGCGCGAACATCTAGAATCCATAAGCCAAGTGCGCTCCAACCCATTTGCACCGGAAAAGTGTTAGGAAACAAACCATACATTCCATGCCCCATGGGGTGATAGCGACCACCATAATAGGGAAAACGTGGTCCGCTAAAGCTGTGGGGAGTGAAGCCGTATGGGTCACGATCGGTACCTCGCCGGGCACGACCATCTCGTGGTCTCATCTCCTGAGGCCTAGCACCTTGAGGTCATGCACCTATTGGCCTAACATTGGGCCTCCGAACTTTTGGTTCACGCACACCAACCGGTGGGTGGTACATGTCCTGGTTATTCATCACAACTTGATGCCTCTCATCTCTCTTCCTCCTAAAGCAAAACTAAGCCAAGTGCCCATCCCTCTCACAATACTTACAATGGTACCTCACAACTCTCTTGGGAGGCACTCTCTTGTTGGGCTGGGTGGCTCTCGCTAGCTTACGAAGGGGTCACCAGAGATGTCGGGCAAAGTGTCAAGTGAGTTCTGAAGATGGTTCGATTTTGGAGTTCACACTTTATTTTGTGGAGTTGCTTTGGGTGGTCCTCAAACATGCCATCTCTCACAAATGACTCGGTAGGCTTAGGTTGATCGATCTTGGTAAGCTTGAGAGTAGTGGTGGGTTTCTCTTCGGCGCTCAAACCACTGCACTCTCCAATCTTACCGAACAATCTATCTTCCTTCCCACCTATAGCAAAGCCTACTCCCAACGGCGGCTCTCGACCGCCAGCTCCCCGCCTACACTGGCTAAGCAAAATGCCCAACTGCGGCTCCCGGCAAGACACCCAACTCAAGATGGTTCGAAGGAATGTGTTGTCCTTGGCACGCGCCTTGTCACGTCTGCACGACTGAATCTCAAACTCCAAAGCCTCAATGTGATCCGACTCATGGGTGCTATCTTAGCTAGACTTCTCTAGCACAATAATCCTAGCATCCTTCTGTGCCAACTTAGATCACAAGGCTACACAAGACTTGCACACACCAAGAAAACTAGGCCTACACTAGTACAAAAATTGATTTTGCGAGACACCACCAAAACTTAACCGAGGCGGGCATATAATTCAACCATCTCCAAAAATTTGGGCTATTAATTGAGACACTCTATTTTTATTTACCGAGACAGTCACAAAATAACCACCTCCAAAAATCTATTAACCGAGGCGGGCACTATAACAGGACCGCCTACTAAAATACCCCCATTTACAGAGGCGAACCTATTATAAGGCACGTCTTGGTTAATAGTGGTTAAGGTCCAAAATTGCCCAGTCAGCATGTTAACCTACTGAGGTATATAAGCCAAACTTAGGGTTCCATCCTAACCTCCACCCCTCCCCTAGCCCGAGCCCCCTCCTAGGTGGCTCCCCCTCCCTCCTCAGCAACTCCTGAGTGGTGCCCCATCCCCTCACTCCCCAGCAGTGCCACCTCCCCTCCCCCTCCTCTCCTCCTCCCCTCCCCTCCCGACGGCGCCCCCGCCCCCGCTCTTATCCTCTCTCTCCTACCCGATGACACCCGGGGAGCCCGCTCCCCCACGCGGGTGCCCCCTCCCCCTCGGCTTCCTCCGTAATGGCGGCGTGGCGGCACAGCGGCGTGGGCGAGGAGGTCGGGCCCCTGCGCGGTAGCCTTTCCTCCATGATGGTGGCGTTGCAGCACGGCGGTCCGGCGACATGGGAGCGGAGGCCCGGTGTGGACGTGGATGCGGCTCCCTGGCGGTGGACCTACCCTCCCCATTGCCTCTCCCATGAGCAGGTGGCTCCGGCAAGATACGGTGTCGGTGGCATGTGGATGGGCTTGGCGGGCCCGTGGATAGGCTCACCGGGCTTATCCACAAATTTTTTTCATTTTTTATTTGATTAATGGAGGCGGGCGGAGGGACCGCCTCGATTAATCGCCAATTAACCAAGGCCTTCCATTGAAGGCGGTCATGCTTTCCCTCCTCCATTAACAAAAAACGACCACCTCCAATATTGGTTTATGTACTAGTGGTAGCCTTCAGCTCACTATGGATGGGCCCGCTTGCTGCCTGGACTTGCCTTCGCCTCAACACAACCTCCCGGATTCCGCCACGCGCCGTACCCGCTTCCTTGGAAGCTCCGCCCGGGTTTTGAGGCCCAAACACGTAAACCGGTCCACCGGTAGCATTTGGCTCAACTACCGAATCCCGAGTTTTGAGGCCCAAACTCGGAAACCATCCACCATTGGTTTTGAGGCCCAAACTACCAAACTGCTGGACTTGTGCCACCTCATCCTCGCCCCGTCGGTCGCCATGTCTCGAGCCGAGAATCATACTCCATACGCGTCCCCTGTGCTCTACTCGCACAATCGCCATCTTGACATGGTCAACACGGTCTACCTCCATGTCTTCTCGCACTTGGCAATGCCTAGAGCTAGCCACCATGGCTAGTCCTCCAGCGCTTGAGTCTGTTGGTCCAAGACCCGCTTCCGCCCTTCACCGCTCTCAATACATCGGCACGGCAAGCCTCTGGTCGACCTTCACCTCACCTTTGAATACCGTCTCCGGACTCAGCTCCTACACACCACAAGCTGATAGACAAACACATTTCTACTTTCGAAGCAAGATTAGTAGAACACGCTCGAACTGAAATACTCACATGTTGAGCAATTTCTAATCATAAAACTGAACTACATGTGCACATATCAACCATGTGTTCACACAATTCAAGAGATTTCGGACCAGGTATCAACATTGATAACGTACAATTAGATTGTTTCTGACACAACCAAGGAGGCAAATCGTAAGGTATTAGGACAACAGGCCATACGGAGTAGGTCTTATTTTGCATCCCAAAGGGATTGAAGCCATCAGAAGCAAGACCTAGCCTAATATTACGACCTTCTTTTTCAAACCAGCTATATTCTTAATCCACATGCTTCCATGCCTTTGAGTCAGCATGGTGACACATTTTTTGATCATTGACCCTCTCTTTCTTATGCCATTGCATGTCCTCTAATGTGCGCTGACATATACATTCTTAGCAGCTGAGGAATAAGAGGAAAGTAGCGTAGGATCTTCACTGGAAACCGCTTCTTCAAAGTAGCACCATCCAAGGTGTTCTCGACAACTCTCCACCTAGAATCCCCACATATGGGGCAGGTATACAGCTGAAGGACCGAGAACGGCGACCAGAAGGGGGGAGGGTAAATGGGAGCCTCAAATTTCTCTCGAAATATCCGGGCCACTCTTCCCAAAAATAGCCCCAGCAAGTAAGCTAACTCCACCAGCAAGATCATGACCCTAGAGAGGGTGGATACCTTTAGTGATGACCAAGAGGTACAGTGGATCTTCCGGAAACCAAAGACTCAAAAACGAGACACCGAAAGTGAGGCTCTCAAACCTTAGAGAGAAGAGAAGTGGGCTCACCCAAAAATACTTATGAGAACTGGTATCACAAGTGCTTCATCAAGTTCCCTACATGATTACAAAACCAACGCAACAAACAGAACTCAATTCGGAGTCCGGACGAGGGAGAAACGAGCTTAGGACTACTTCTGTCAGGACCACAGGACCATGCAGAGTGGTCCGACGGTATGGTCAGGAGGGTGGTCCGACGGAATTAAAATCCACTCAGTACGCACCCAAGATTAGGACACGTGGTCCGACGGTACCACAGAACTATGCAGACTAGTCCCACGCTATGGTCCGGAGGGTGGTCCGACGCAAAAAATCAGCCAACACTGAATGCACCCTAGCTTAGGACACGTGGTCCGACGGTACCACAGGACTATGCAGAGTGGTCCGACGGTTGGTCCGATGCTTGGGGCTGCTCAGAGACTCCCTTGGCAAGACCACAGGACCAATGTCCGATGGTCCGGTTCCTGCACAAAGTAGTCCAACGCCTGGTCCGACGCTCACGAACAGAGCGCAGAAACCTACGAAAAACAAATCCACTCCGCCAAATCTTCCCAAAACTCAACCAAATGATCACCAACTGCAACCAAACTTTGTAGGCATGATCCTAATACAGTTGGGGAGCTATCCCGAAGAATTCATCGCTCAATTTGGTTTAGAGCAACGGGGGAGAAGAGATTTGGGGGAAAGCTCAAGAATGAAGAACTCCACAAAGAAATCACCCGACCTATGTACTCGTGAGGTTTGAGGAGAAACCCTTCAGTGCAAATATGCTCCTCACGATTATGAACAACTTGGTTCAAACAGATTTGGAAGAGCTACTCCCTACAAAGAGATTTCATCTCAGAAACAAAGAGGGAGCAAAAGAAAAACGCGAAGAACACAAGCAAAACGAGAGACACGATCAAGTAATCAAAGCCGCCATGGCTTACGAAGGGTAAGGCCTCTGATTCCCACCAAAAGGTTCGTGAGTTCTTACAAAGGTTGGTGAAATCAAGCTAGGGCCCTCATGAACTAGAGAGAGGTTAGAGAGAGAGAGAGAGTTGGGGCAAATGAAAGGTGTTCAAGAGGTAGGATGAGGGATACCCCTTCACCCCATATTTATCGGACTTTGGCTATTTCCCAAAGACCCCCCTAGATACATGAGTGAACTACCTAGCCTAAGCATTGCAGTCCAAGCTCCGGAAAATATCTTCATCATTTTGAATGGACGGCCCCGCTTCCTGCCAGGAGTTGTCGTCACCTCGACGCAACCTCTAGGATTCCGCGACGGGCCATCCCCGCTTCCTCGGAAGCTCCGATCGGGTTTTGAGGCCCAAACCACCAAACCACTCGACTAGGTTTGATAGTTACATGGGTACTTATCCACCATGTGTTCGCAATGTCCCCCTTGATGAGTGCATTGTGAACACAAGTGCATTTTAGATTTGAGACACAAGGTAAAGCTCTCCAAATGACCAAAAAGCTAAGAAAGCCAAAACGGGGTCACTTGAGAGAAGCAAAGCGATTCCAAAACTTGGTGCCCAAAGAGATGGGAAATGGCTCGATGCAACTAAGCAAAACAAAGCTAGCCCTCAAGAAGAGGCAGAGAACGGGCTCAACACCGCTAGCAAAGCAAGATACCAATCGAAACCTATCAAAGCTCAAGAAGCCAACAGAGATACCAAAATGCCTTAAGGCCAAGAGACTTCTCAAGATATATACCAAAAGGAAGACCTAAAAAGCTCACAACGCTACACACAATTTCTCCCCCTTGATCAAAAACTCCCCCTTGGATGGATATGAGGATGAAATGCACACCTTTCTCCCCCTTGTTGATACATGCAGCTCATCAAAAACTTCAAACTCAAGATTTTTGCTATAGAAGCCATGATATGCAAAATGAGTGCAAAAAGCATCATACTTAGAGGTAACACAATGAAAAGATGCTCTAAGTGATTTGATCCTGTGAGAATAGGAAAAGCTCTACGTGCTTAACAAACACTCAAGTTGAGCTTAAGATCACTTTAGAAGATATTTTAGAGAGCATTACATGTGAGATCAGAGAAAGGGTATCACCTCCTAGGGACAACTAGACAAGGCAAACAAGATAGGATCTATCTCAAAGAAATCTCATGTATAGAAAGTAAAACTATCCCTAGCAAAGTTCATACAACAAGCCAATGACCCAACTGAAACAAGTTTTCATTTTTTAGAGTTTTGCAGCAAAGTTCAGTTTAAGGCACATGTCAAGTGTATGTGAGTGGTTGTAAGCAAATGGGTGCCACTTATCAACCAGGCGAAGCCAAAGGGCTTGACACACCGATTTCGGTCATACACGACACCGCTCAAGTTCCACCTATATGGGAAGCAGTCTCGAACACATAGTGAAGTGCTCACAATACGAACCCAACTCGATCTTTTCAATTCACTATTCAGAGAGCTATTTCATTTTAGATAAATTTTAAACATGGTTCTCAATGGAAGTGAATGAAACAATGAAGAGACATAGTTACAAGCTATATACAAAACAGCCAAGAAGGATCTTCAAAAGCCTACACATGCTAGTGCCATTTTAGAGGTGACATGGGGAATTAAGTTTAGTTTTAAAGCTTTTCTAACTTAGCTTTATTGCATATCATGAGATCAAAGAGAGTCTAGGTTAGGCAACACCATAGACACATAAAGCACCTCAAACAGCGCATAGTTTCATTATGTTGGCTATAGGTATGAAGCTTAAAATGATCTATGTTACAAATGCAATGCAAAATGCAATGACACCAATTGAAAGCTAAACACACCAAATGAAAGAAAAAGAAAAGTCAAATAAGAACAAAAAAGAACTATGATACACAAAGAGCTTCCCTCAACTAAAAAGGGAAGCAAACACCCAACTCGCCCTGAAGGCGAGAATACACAACTTGATCCAAAGGCTTTGTGAGAATATTCGCAAGCTGGTTGTGGGTCTCGACATGCCGGAGGTCAATGTCGCCCTTCTCGTAGTGATCTCGTAAGAAGTGAAAGCGAACGTCAATATGCTTGGTCTTAGAGTGAAGCACGGGATTTTTGGCCACACTAATTGCACTCGTGCTATCGCAAAGCAGAGGCACCTTATTAACCACAAGACCGAATTCCTTCAAAGTTGCAATCATCCAAATCAACTGCGAACAACAGCTAGCAGCGGCAACTTATTCAACTTTGCATGTGGACTGCGCCATGCTAGACTGTTTACGAGAAGACCAAGACACCAGAGAAGACCCGAGTAACTGGCAAGTCCCAGAAGTGGACTTCCGATCAAGACGACAACTGGTGAAATCGACATCAGAATAACCGTAAAGCACAAGAAAGGAGGAGGAGGAAAACCAAAGTCCAAATTCAAGAGTGAAGCGCAAGTACCTCATGATGCGTTTCACCGCCTGCTTGTGCGAATTCCGTGGGGACACCTGAAAGCGTGCACACAAGCAAACGGCAAACTGAATGTCCAGCTGAGTTGCTGTCAAGTATAGGAGTGACCCGATCATGCTTCGGTACTCCGTCTAATCCACCGCCTCTCCTTCATCCGCATCCAAGGAAGTCGTAGTCGACATGGGCGTCGAAAGAGGCTTTGCCTCACCCATGTCAAACTTCTTTAGAATGTCCATCGTGTACTTGCCTTGGTGCACAAACGTCCCTTCCCGGGTTTGCTTGATTTGCAACCCGAGAAAGAAAGTCAACTCTCCCATCATGCTCATCTCAAATTCCCTGCTCATAAGATCTGCAAACTTGGAAACAAGCTAGAAGCCAAGTTCGCGAGTTCTTACAAAGGTTGGTGAAATCAACCTAGGGCCCTCATGAACTAGAGAGAGGTTAGAGAGAGAGTGTTGGGGCAAATGAAAAGTGTTCAAGAGGTAGGATGAGGGATACCCCTTCACCCCCTATTTATCGGGCTTTGGCTATTTCCCAAAGACCCCCCTAGATACATAAGTGAACTACCTAGCCTAAGCATTGCAGTCCAAGCTCCGGAAAATATCTTCATCATTTTGAACGGACGGCCCCTCTTCCTGCTAGGAGTTGTCGTCGCCTCAACGCAACCTCCAGGATTCCGCCACGTGCCATCCCCACTTCCTCGAAAGCTCCGCCCGGGTTTTGAGGCCCAAACCCACGAAACCCGCCACCGATAGCTTTCAGCTCAACTACCGAATCCCGAGTTCTGAGGCCCAAACTCGGAAACCGTCCTCAGATGGTTTTGAGGCCCAAACCACCAAACCGCTCGACTCGAGCCACCTTGTCCTCGCCCGGTCGGACTTCGAGTCCCATGAGCCTCCGCTCGACTCGCTCGTCCGCCGTCTTGACTTGGTCGACTCGGTCTACCTCCATGTCTTCTTGCACTCGCCGGTGACAAGTACTATCCACCACAGCTAGTCCACCGGCGCCCATGGTCCCTCAGTCCGAGCCCCTCTTCCGCCCTTCACCGCTCTTAGTCCATCGGCACGGCAAGCCTCTACTCGACCTTCTCCATGCCATTGACCACTGTCACTAGGCATAGTACCTACACACCACAAGCCGATAGACAGGCACACACATGCTTTCGCAAGAGGTTAGAAGTAAACGCTCAAACTGAAACACTCAAGTGTTGGTCAATCACTCATCATCAAAGCTGAACATTCATGGGTAGTTATCTACCATGTGTTCCTAGCAGCATTGCGTTTTCCTTAAAAAATAATACACAATCATTTTTACATGCGTGTATCTTTGCATAGTCCAAGCCTAGGTCTCGAACCACCTTTTGCACTTTATCCAACGAGTCAGGGAAATAATGGCCTTCAAGGAAAACCCTTGAGAATAGATTAAGTATGGCCTCCAAACATGCTTTACTAATACCATCTATGCACTTTATCTGAAAAACCTACATGATAAAAGAAACCTTATGTTCCACTTTGCATCCTAGATATAATTCATTCCTTGCCTCATCTAATAATTTCAAAAATATCTATGTATCCCTATTTGGTTCGGCACTAGCATCTATGATTTGTCCATGCATAGATGTAAGGACCTGATTAGCCTAGAGGGGGGGTGAATAGGCATGTTTATAAATCACTTAGCAACTTGCTGTTAGCACAGGCCTGGCACTGCCGGCCTTGGGTCCGGCACTGCCGGGGTGGCCGGCACTGCTGGTCTATGGGGAGCAGTGCTGGTCATAGGGGCAGATCAACGCACAATTCAAAATGTAAACTGCATATGGAAATTGTGCTTGAATAGAAACCTTCTGAGAGGTGTATGGAACCTCTAGCACCACCTAAAAGTGGTAGCAACACACCCACCATGTAGATTGGGTCCAAACCCTAGAAATCACCTTGCACACAAGATATATCAAAGTAAAGTAACAAGCACGCGGTGACACAAGATTTGACCTGTGGTTCAGCTCGCCACCAAGGCTTGCCTACGTCCACGTTGTTGAGGTGCGCCACACAAGGCTCAAGCTCGCCACACAATGCTAGCTCTTTCCTCGATCTCAAGTCAAGGGGGTGAACCCTTAAGATGAGAGAAGTGTATTAGCAAATGATGGGCGATACAAACTTCCCTAGGCTGCCACACGAAGGAGGCAAGCTCAAGGGGAACCTCTAGCCGGCTAGGAGCAAGGCTCCAAGAGTAAAGAACTCAAACCGCTGGCCACCACGCAAACCAAATGCTTGTAGGAGTGAACATCCGAGGGAGAATCTTCTTCTCAAAGCTTGGAGGCTCAATCTCTCAAAGAATGATTGGAAATCAATGGAGGAGGGTGGATGAGCACCAAGGGAGAAGAGAGAGCAAGAGAGGAGCTTCTCTTTCTGTTCTTGCGAAGTTAGAATAAGTGAATGGCAGAACTAGCCATTGGGGGGGGAGTAAGAGGGTAAGAAATACCTTCTCACTGCCAATGGGGCGGCACTGTCGGACTACCCAGCACTGCTCGCCTGAGAGCCAGCACTGTCGGCCTGGGTAGAACAACAAAGGATTGATCTTCGAATAGCTGGCTGATTTGCCCACTATGTATGTGGAGGTGTGATGTATAAGAATAGATATGCATTTGGTTCACTTGTTGGCATGCGTGTTGAATGCCTCTTTATAGTACGACATACCTAACTCAAATTCAAAGTATAAAAGAATTTAAACGCTTTGAGCTTGTTGCCATGCATTTTTGTAGTTGGAGGGGTCCGCCAACCTGTTCAACTACCTCCTTAAGTTTAACCTGCTTGTCATACTCACAAAGTCTCATTAGTCTTCTAATTGGGTTGTCATGTCACCAAAACCCACTAAAGGCTTGATTGAACTTTCAATCTCCCCCTTTTTGGTGATTGATGACAACACACTTAGAACTTACAAAAGTGAATAATAATCTGAGACAATGCAAGTCATGGGTGTAGGAGCTCCCCTAAATGTGTGAATAGGAATTTGAATTTCCAATTTGGCATGAAAGGCCAAAATTCACACATTTGAGTGAAGTAGGGATCCCCCTACATCCATGGCTGCTGTGGGGTGCTGAAAAAGTGTCACAAGAATATACGTGATGCATATGAACCTATCTCAACACAAATCAGAGGGCTTGCTGTCTAAGCAGCCCGACACTGCCGGCCTGACAGCAAACAACAAGCTTGCGGAAGCACAAGCACAGCCACACAACGCGCTAAAAATAAAAACTAAAAGCATACTAAGACAAGCATGATATATATGAGAGAGTACATGTCCACAAATGACACAAATAAAGTACATAAGTGACAATATTACAATAAAATAGTTTCATGTTGCCCTCTCATCTCACAAACTAAAAACAAAGATAACTAGCAGTTGCTGCTCCTCCATGACCATCGAAAGATGTTGTAGCCCCTTCACTCAGTAATTATCCCCCTTTGGCAACAAGTCACCAAAAAGAGAAAAGAACAAAGCAAAAAGAATACACACTAGTCGTTGTCCTCCTCCACATGGTCATCATCATCATCATCATCATCATCATCATCATCATCTTCATCTTCCTTATCATCATCATCTGTGGCGGAAGTGAAGTGAACACTGGGAGCTGATGCACGCTTGCCGCATCTCCTGGTCTGGCACTGCTCAATCTCTTCCTCCTCATCATCATCCTCCTCCTCATCATCATCATCACCATCATAGGTGGACTCCTCACTGAGCACTGGAGGTGGAGTCGGAGGGTCAATCTGTCTGAGGCCTTGCTCCTTTCTGAGCTCCCTGAGCTCAAGCCTGGTCTGGTAAGAGTGATCATTTGCATAGCAGATGCCAACAAAGATCTTCTTCAAGATCCTACCAAGCTTGCCATTCTTCCTGCCTCTGGAAGCTGCTCTGCTAGAAGACTCAGGGAAGTCTGCTACTGCTGCCCTGGTACTGTCTCTGGGAGGAGTTTCAATCTCCTGAACAGCTATAGAGTGAATGGACTTCTCTACTCTATAAGGCTCATGAGTTGTATCCTTGTTGATGATCCGGCCAGTCACCATCTCAATGATGAACATCAGGTAAGGGGCATAGGGAAGTCCCTTTCTAGCATCCTCTGCTGCAATGCAAATCTCATCCCGCAGAAAGCGAGCAACTAAAAAAGGTAGTGCTCCACCTCTCATCCTCCTTAACACATTTTTGGATGTGTTGTAGAAGTTTGAAGCAGATCCCACCTTGGGATAGAGACTAGTCCTAAAAAGGTTGTTGAATATATAGTACTTGCTCCTCAAACCCTTCATAAGATCATCTGCCTTATGAGGATCAATGTAGAGTGAAGCAATCTCCTCATTCAAGAGCCCTTTTTCATCATGAATATTGATGCACTCTCTGTCCTCCTCACCGAAGCCAAGGAGGCGAGCAAAGGTCACATAGTCAACTCTGTAGTGCACAGCCTCTGTCATCCAATGCATCACCAAGTTCTCCTTGTCAAGATAGTAAGTGGAATAGAACTGGTGGATGATCTCTGTGTTCCATCCATTCTGGAAACCCATCCAGTGATACATGCCAAGCTGCCTGCACTGATCAATGACCCTATCAAATACTGGGTCTCTCTTGATTTCCAAGTGCTCCCAATCAACATACTTCATCTTGATGATCTTGGGCTTGACAGCTTGAAGAAGGACAGTGGTGTAATAGTCGGAATGAAAAACATTCCAAAACCTGTAATCCACACTCATGTCCTTTGGCACATCATAGGGATTGATGGTCCTCTGCTCTTGAACTGTCCTCCGCTGATTTTGATAGCTTGTTCTGACCCATCTAGGAGTGTCCTGAGGCTCTCTAACAAGAACCTCCTCAGGATGCTCAACAAGATGTGAGCCATCAAAAAGACCAAGATCTAGAGGTGTACTAGGGCAAACACCTTCCAAGATGGTCCTCCCTACGCTCTGCAACTCCTCCTCTTGAATTATCCTTTGCCTAGGATTTAGCCCATCATCAGCTCTAGGAGTGCGAGACTTTGACGTCACTCTTCCTCTTGCACCGCCACGCGATCCACCGGCGTCCATCTATGCATTTAAAAGGAGAGAGTGTTAAGTTTTTGCACTTAGAGTAGTAACTGAAACTCTAGTGGAGAGATTGAACCAAAAGTTAGGGTCAATGGATGATTGTAGAAGCATATGCATAGGTGCTGCCACCCAGGGTCCGGCACTGCCGGCCTGGTGCAGACAGCACCAATGAATGTTTCATCAATCCTCCATTGAAATTAAGTTTTGATCAAATCTAACTACTGGAGGTACATCACCATACATAATGCAACTACTAACAACCTAAATCTCATCTCAAAGACCATACATAGCATAGATCGACCCAAGTTCGGGTTTCATCATTATTACCTTTGAAAGAGAGGGAAGAGGATGAAGAAGGTCGGGCTTGAATGGAGCTTGACGCAGGGAGGAAGATCCTCCACACTTCCTCCAATGGCAGCACCTCCAAAGGGGCAGCACTGCCGGGGAGAAGAGAGAGACCTCCGGGCTCCTTGAGTCTCCTTAGGGTTGAGAGAGAAGAGGGAGAGGTGTTCTGTTGGGGGATGCTGATTTGGATGGAGTCCCCTCGGGTTTGGGGTAGGAAATAAAAGAGAACCCGAGGGCTAGGACTTGGGCCCGACAGGCTCAGGTCCTTTAAGTCCCGGCACTGCCGGCCTCAGCACGACACTACCGGACACCCCAGCACTGCTGGCCTGGGGCCGGCACTGCTGGCCTTGCCAGGCAGTGAGGCACTATGCCACATTTATACTATATATTTATGCAATTGTGGACACATACCCCTTGCCATGTGCTGGTGAGTAAGCAAATCATCAATCATACAATGACAAACACATTCAAGTTTCTTTCAAAATTGGTTTTCAAGCACATAATTGAAGTTTTCAAAGTTTTGCCTAAGTCGCTAGGTGGACAAATAAATATGTGCTATAGTTCAAACCACGTTACGAGAATCAAGTATATTCAGCTCACTACGCAAAGCACAAAACCTTATCTCATCGCGAGGCTTGGTGAAGATATCAGCTAGTTGTTTTTCGGTGCTCACATGGCGAGTTGGATATCTCCTTTTAATTCGTGGTCTCTCAAGAAGTGATGATGGATGTCTATGTGTTTGGTTCTAGAGTGACTAACAGGGTTATTTGCGAGTTTGATGGCACTCTCATTATCACACAAGAGAGGTATCTTGGTGAATTGACATCTGAAATCTTTTAAGCTTTGCCTCATCCAAAGTAGTTGAGCACAACATGCGCCGGCTGCAACATACTCGGCCTCGGTGGTGGAAAGGGCTACACAATTTTACTTTTTAGAACTCCAAGACACTAGGGACCGTCCAAGGAATTTACACGTCCCCAAAGTGCTTTTTCAGTCTACCTTGCAACCGGCGTAATCAGAATCCAAATACCCAAGTAGATTGAACTTAGAGCCCTTAGGATACCATAAGCCAAGGTTAGGAGTGAAAACTAGATATCTCAAAGTTCTCTTAACGGCCACCAAGTGGCACTCTTTTGGGTTAGCTTGAAATCTAGCACACATGCAAACACTAAGCATTATGTTCGGCCTAGATGCACATAAGTAAAGGAGAGAGCCGATCATAGAACGATATACCTTTATGTCCACGGATTTCCCTCCTTCATCAAGATCAAGATGTCCATTAGTTGGCATGGGAGTCTTGATGGGCTTAGCATTGGCCATGTCAAACTTTCTCAACATATCATGGGTGTATTTGGTTTGGCATCAGAAAGTCCCTTCCTTGAGTTGCTTGATTTGAAAACCGAGGAAGAACTTTAGCTCACCCATCATAGACATCTCAAATCTTTTAGTCATGATCCTACTAAACTCATCACAAAATGATTGGTTAGTCCTACCAAATATTATGTCATCGACATATATTTGGCACACAAAGATATCATTATTGACTTTATGAGTGAAGAGAGTAGGATCCACTTTGCCTATTTCAAAGCCCTTTTTGATTAGAAAGTCCTTAAGGCATTCATACCATGCTCTTGGTGCTTGCTTAAGCCCATAGATTGCCTTATGGAGCTTGAAGACATGATGAGGGAACTTGGGATCTTCAAAACCCGTGGCTGCTCAACATAGACCAACTCTTGGATAGGGCCGTTGAGGAATGCACTCTTCACATCCATTTGTTGGAGCTTGAAGTCATGATGGGCAGCATAGGCCAAAAGCATTCGAATTGCTTCAAGCCTAGCCACCGGTGCATATGTCTCTTCAAAGTCTAGGCCCTCCACTTGAGTGAAACCTTGAGCCACCAATCTTGCCTTGTTCCTTGTCACCACGCCTTGCTCATCTTGCTTGTTGCTGAAGACCCACTTGGTTCCAATCACATTAGTGTCGGGTCTTTCCACCAATGACCAAACCTTGTTCCTTTCAAAGCTATTGAGCTCTTCTTGCATAGACATCACCCAATCCGCATCATCTACAGCTTGCTCAACCTTGAGAGGTTCCTAAGAGGAGACAAAAGAGTAAAATTGACAGAAGTTTGCCAAATGTGAACGAATAGTTACCCCCTTCGGAGACTCCCAAGTATATTGTCAACGGGATGATCCTTTTGAATTGTTTTCCTCAATCTTGGGTGTTCTGTGGCTTCTTGTTGTTCAGCTTGGTCATCATACTCATACTCTTCAAATATTGGTTGTAGGTTTCTTGGTGTAGCAGGTGATGGGCTAGCTGCTGCCTGCCTGCTAGGTCTAGCAGTGCCGGCCTCTGGCCCAGCAGTGTCAGCCACAGGGGCAGAGCCCTAACCAGGGAGCACTGCTGGCCCATCTTCTTCAAGTCTTGGGGCAATAGCTTCATCACCTTGAGGTTCCACTACTGTGGCTTGGATTTCTTTTGGCCTAATGTCACCAATAGCCATGTTCTTGATTGCCTCACATGGTGGTTCCTCATTACCTACAATCACTTGATCAATTTGCTCTACTTGAGAGCCATTAGATTCATCAAATGTCACATCTATCGCGATTTCAATTTTCCCTAAGGTCTTGTCGAATACACGATAGGCATGCTCATTTGATCCATAACCAAGAAGAAAACTTTTATCAACTTTAGGTGCAAACTTAGAGGTTTTGGGTTTCTTGTTAAGTATGAAACACTTGCACCCAAAAACTTAAAGTATGACACCTTTGGTTTGTTAGCGGTTAGGAGTTCATATGAAGTCTTCTTCAAGATCTTGTGTAGATACAACCGGTTGATGGCATGACAAGCGGTGTTGACGGCTTCGGCCCAAAAGTTATCCGAAGTCTTGTACTCATCTAGCATTGTCCTTGCCATGTCAATGAGTGTCCGGTTCTTCCTCTCTACTACACCATTTTGTTGAGGGGTGTATGGAACTGAAAATTCATGCTTGATGCCCTCATCATCAAGAAACTCCTCCACTTGAGTGTTCTTGAATTCGGTTCCATTATCACTACGAACTTTCTTGATTTGGAAACCGAATTCTCTTTGTGCCCTTCTAATGAAGGTTTTCACCTTTTCTTGCACTTGTGCCTTATCATACATGAAAAACACCCAAGTGAATCGAGTAAAATCATCAACAATAACTAAACCATGTTTGTTACCGCCAATGCTTATGTAGGCCACCGGTCCAAAGAGATCTATGTGAATTAGCTCCAATGGTTGCTTGGTGGAGACAATGCTCTTTGGTGGGTGAGGTGCACCTACTTGCTTCCCAGCTTGGCAAGCGCTACAAATTCTATCCTTCTCAAAATGAACATTGGTTAGTCCAAGAATTTGTTCATCTTTTAGGAGTTTGGCCAAGTTCCTCATCCCAACATGAGCTAGTCGGCGATGCCATAGCCAACCCATGCTAGATTTTTCCACTAAACAAGTCTCAAGCTTAGCTTCACTTTTGTTGAAATCAACTAGGTAAAGCTTGCCCTTCAAACGACCCGTACAGACAATAGAGGAATCCTCCCTCTTATAGACTTCCACACCCTTATCCGTAAAGAGACAATTGTAGCCCATCTCACACAATTGAGAAATGGAGAACAAGTTGTAACTCAACGAATTCACACGTAATACATTTGAGATGGAATGTTCAAGAGTAATAGCAACTTTACCAAGTCCAATCACTTCCCCTTTGGAGTTGTACCGAAGACGATATTCTCACTTGCATTTGATGCAGGGGAATATGATGAGAACATACTCTTCTCTCCGGTCATATGATTGGTACATCCACTATCAAGCACCCAACTTGATCCACCGGAGAAGTATGCCTACAAAACAAATTTCGTTCCTAGATTTTGGTCCCCAATTAATCTTGGGGCGTTGCATGTTAGTCACCAGAATCTTAGGAACCCAAATGTTAATGCTTCTTTTATCATGTTTCTCATCACCCACAAATTCTGCAATGACTTTACCATGGTCATTTCACTTCAACATATAGCATGAGGACAAACTCCCTTGAGGTGACCTTGTCTTGGGTTGATAGGCAAACTTGTTTTTGGCCACCCTATTGACACCGTTTTTTGGCACGTGTCAATATGATCTAAGGATTGTGCCGATCGGCAAAAGGCTAGTTGCCATTCCTTATCGGCATTGGGATATTACCAGTCAGATTGCCAATAAAGGCAAGAGTGTTGCTGATGCAGACAGGGACTTGTTGCCGATTGAGGCAGGAAGACACTGTTGATGAAGGCAAGGGGATGTTGCCGATAGAGACATGAATGTTGCCGACAGGAAGAACAATGCCGATGAGAATTGAGGCTCATTATCGATGTGATGAAGGCTACAATGTTGCTGGTGGAGGCAAGAAAGCGTTGCCAATGAGAGCTAAAGCCTGTTGATGATAGGAGGAATATTGCCGATGAGGACGGAAAGCTGCCGATGAATGATGATGCCGATGGAAGCGGGATGAAGTAGCTGGCATCAGCAGAGAACTGCCGATGGCAACAGAGGAAAGTTGTGGATTGAAAGAAGTCTGCCGATGGAAGGTTTCATCATGAAGGAGATAGATATGGAAGCTGGTGACTTCATGCCAGTATTAATAGATTTATTTCGAGTCTGACTCTTGCACGAGTCGTTTGTTTCCTTTAGCGTGAGTCGTTTTATTTCCTTAAAAATATGAGTTTTTGTTTAGGAAGGTATAAGTCGTATCCATGTATAGGTCCCCATACAGGAGTATAAATATGTGCCCAAGGGCCGCGTGAAAAACATATCCAAGCAAATCAAATAAATCTATTATTTTTATCTATTTACTTTTCAGCAATTTACCCTTTTATCGCATTAGTTCTAGTCTATCTACGAGGTCTTCAAGTTTCGACGGGCTGCATCTCATCGACCTCCGTCAACCCTTGCAAGTTCCGCGTTTGAGCAACCTGAGCTTTGATGTCCGGGCGCATCGCTGTTGTCTCGTTCAGCTCTACTCTAGTTATCCTGATCAAGTTTGAGCCTTGACATCCGGGTGCATCGCCGTTGTCTCATTCAGATCTTGTTCTAGTTATCGTCCTTGTCGATTGACTGGTCAAATCGACTGGCACGCCCTCGGAGATCAATTTCGGGTATAAGCCCGAGGTGTTCGCAGATCCTGACGCTTTTTGTGTCAACACCTCTTTTGACACGCTTGGTGGGACAATATCACATCTTTTGGCCACGGTTTAACCCATTACAAGCTTAATGGACAATACTGCTGAGATCAATCCGAAGAATGCCATTGAAGTCTCTGAAGCAAATCTGAGAGATGATCAGAAGAAGGCTATGGAGCGGGCTATGGAGGAATACAAACAGTTGTATCTGAGGTCCTTCAGCCTAAACAGGAGCGGCGAAGCTATCCAGAAGAAAGATCCACAGCAGGTCACCTTCGACGCCAATCCTGGTAAATTACAAGAGATGGTTAATTCTGCATTAAATCGTGTGTTAATTAGCCAATCCAATGTGCTGTCCAATACTGTATACAATGCTGTCAAGCAAACTTTCAAGGAAAGACAAGCACCATATTATGTTGATCCGGCGTATCATCAACTCGGATCGGCATCTGTTACGATCCCATCGGCGGTTCCAAGGGTGTCTTCACCGCATATGAACCGATCTGCCAATGAGATCACGTCGCCAAGATCGAGCCCAGCAAACATTACTCAATTGAATGCAAATCTGGTGGCATCAACAATGTTTGGACCTGTGACCCAGAATCAGCCAACTTTCGTCAGCTGGTGGGGATACGGTATGCCTCCAAGTCCATCTGCTAATTCCAAATTGGTCCAAGATAACAATGTAGGGTGGAAGATTCCCGTGGCATCAGCAACACCTGCACAACCGATGATTCCAGCGATGCATTATGCTACATCCTCTCCAACGGTGCAATTGCCGTCAGGGAATCCTCAGGTGGCGATACCTAGAGTGGCTTATGCGCAACCATCGGCAGCTTCTTAGCCGATGCAGCAAGACATTGCTATTGCGAACCAGCCCGTATCGGCAATGGTTCCTCAAGCTATGGTACCCGCAAATCAAGGCAATCATCCAAGGGTACAAGGGCAGCAAGCGCCAACTGGTTATCAGCCATCGGCAAGTCATATGCCGATGACATCTAATGTAAGTTGGATCGGTCAATTACCGATTCAGCAGCAAGTTGTGTAGCCTGGATACCAAGTGGCAAGAGCTCAACAGTGTCATCCGCCAGCAAGTCTTCAGAATGAAATATCGGTACATCAGCCGATAAGTACTACTTCGCCGCAGTACTCGCAAGTAAACGTGCACAATGAAACATCAACATATCAGCCGATGCATGTAATGTCACAATATAACCCAGTGGACGTTCAAAATTGCCCATCGGCAACTCAGCCGATGCATAATGTTCAACAACAGGTGACACAACCTGGATGTCAAGTGGCAGGGGTCCAACACCACTATTTATCATAGGGATTATATAATGCATTGGTGTCCCAGCCGGTAAACCCTCTATTCCCGCAATATATTCCAGTGGGTGTTCAAGATGGTCCATCGGCAAATCAGCCGATGCGTGATGTTCAGCGAATTGATGTTGCCTCTGCACCAACCGGTTTGACCTATTTACCACAAAGAGATGAGAAGGTACATCAACTTGTTCACCCGGTCAACATCCAGCCAGTGCATCGGCAGGATCAAGATGCGTACTGGGCCGATAAGATTGCCGAAGTGGCGAAAGAGCAATTCGGTATCAAGCCTAAGGTTGATACATATTCTTATCGGACTCCATACCCTCCAGCGTATGATTTGATCCCTCTTCCAAATTGGTACAAAGTGCCAGATTTCACCAAATTTTCTGGTCAAGATGATATATCAACAATGGAGCATATTAACCAATTTATTATCCAATGTGGAGAGGCAGCCAACAGGGATGAACTGAGGGTAAGATTGTTCTCGTCATTATTATCTGGATCAGCATTTACATGGTTTATTTCACTACCTCCAAATTTTGTGATCACTTAGGCCGATCTAGAAAAACAAATTTACAAATACTTCTTTGCTGGCATACATGAAAAGAAGATCACCGATTTGGTCAAATTGAAGCAGCGTAATGATGAATCGGTAGAAAGCTTTGTGCAAAGACTGCGAGACGTGAAGAACAAGTGCTATAGCTTAGTACTTGATGATCGACAATTGGCGGATTTGGCATGCCAGGGATTACTGCCGCACATCAGGGACAAATACGCGTCTCAAGAGTTTGAAAGCTTGAGCCATCTTGTGTAAAGGGTTGCCGATCAAGACACCAAAGTTTTTGAGCCTAGAGGAAATTGGGATGAGGAGGTGTCTTTAACTAAGAAGACAGATTCAGACAAAGAAGCAAGTATCGGTTTAGTTGAATGGGTAGAGAATAAAAAGCCGATGTCTTGTCCGTTCGACCAGAAAGAAGCTGAGAGATTCACCTTTGATATTACCAAGGCCGATAGGATGTTTGACCTATTACTTCAAGAAGGGAGGATTAGGCTGGCGCCTAACCAGGTAATTCCATCAGCCGAAGAGCTCAGAAGGATCAGGTACTGCAAGTGGCACAATGCAACTTCGCACAGTACCAATGATTGCAAAGTCTTTAGGCAGCAGTTGCAATCGGAAATTGAATCTGGGCGAATCAAGTTTGAAAATTCCAAAGCCCAGAAGCCGATGAAGATTGACCAACACCCGTTTCCAAATAATATGGTGGAGACTAGTGGGAAAACTAAGGTGTTTACATCGGAAGCTGCCAAGAAAAGTGCATCGGTAGACCCTGAACATCAGATAGCTGCGCATGAAGTAACAGGGAAGAAGTTTGTCAGTGATAGGAAAGGCAAGAGGGTTGCTGATGAAAGGAGTAACACCAGGAGATCTCATGGTGTTATAATCACGCATAGGCGACCAAGGCAAGAGTATCGGCTGCAAGAGGAAGAAAGGCGCCAAGAGTGGCTTCGGCATAAGGACCACTGGAAGTGTCCCTTCTTTGTTCACTGCTAGGAAGAAGGCATCAGGCTGCCCACTACCGATAATTGCCCCGAGTGCAATGGGTACTATCCTGTCGATCGGTCAGAGAAGAAGCCCCGTTTTGATGACCGGACATCAGACTATGGTAGGTCGATTAGAGAAAAGGGATCAGTGCATGATCGGCTGGGGGGCAAGATCAGCGTGCATGATAGACTTGGCAAGCGTGGCCATTTTTTTCCAAGGAACCAAGAGGAGCTTCAAGGGATGGCCAATGCAAGGGTACCCGACGAAGATATACTTTATAGAGATCCGAATATACGGAGTTGCCCAGATTCAGGCGGAAAACAGTATCAACCTGTTTGGAAAACTAGGCTCCTTCAATGGTGCTCCAAGGGTCTTACAAAGACTCAAAGAAGGAGGATGCAGCGCGAGCGCCAAGAAGATTTGTGTCACGATGAAAATCCTTCCAGGGGGAAATCTTCAGACAAGCAATGAAGGCCAAAACGCAAAGATGGGGATCCATCGGCAGATGTCAATATGTTGCCGATAGCGTAACTAGAGTCGATGGCCTTGGGCATTTTGGCTTGGGAGCAGCACTTGGTGAGCCCTAGCGTTTCAACTGTTACACTTGGGGGGCATCGGCAGGCTGAGTGAAGAATTTGTGCACTAGGAGCAGCGCTGCTGATAAATTTGTTGGCTACAAAAGGAGATGTTCGATACAAGTCAAAGGATTGTAAGAGTGGCTCTGCAATGCTTACGTGCAATAGTCAAGGAAGTGGTGCAGGCATTTTGGAGGAGATGCAGTAGAAGAAATTTCGGTGCATAAGATATCTTATACTCCGAAATTCGAGGCATGTGTTGACACTGTTTTTTGGCACGTGTCAATATGATCTAAGGATTGTGCCGATCGGCAAAAGGCTAGTTGCCGTTCCTTATCAGCATTGGGATATTACCAGTCAGATTGCCGATAAAGGCAAGAGTGTTGCTGATGCAGACAGGGACTTGTTGCTGATTGAGGCAGGAAGACACTGTTGATGAAGGCAAGGGGATGTTGCCGATAGAGACATGAATGTTGCCGACAGGAAGAACATTGCCGATGAGAATTGAGGCTCATTATCGATGTGATGAAGGCTACAATGTTGCTGGTGGAGGTAAGAAAGCGTTGCCAATGAGAGCCAAAAGCCTGTTGCTGATAGGAGGAATATTGTCGATGAGGATGGAAAGCTGCCGATGAATGATGATGCCGATGGAAGCGGGATGAAGTAGCTGGCGTCAGCAGAGAACTGCCGATGGCAATAGAGGAAAGTTGCGGATTGAAGGAAGTCTGCCGATGGAAGGTTTCATCGTGAAGGAGATAGATATGGAAGCTGGTGATTTCATGTCAGTATTAATAGATTTATTTCGAGTCCGACTCTTGCACGAGTCGTTTGTTTCCTTTAGCATGAGTCGTTTTATTTCCTTAAAAATAGGAGTTTTTGTTTAGGAAGGTATAAGTCGTATCCATGTACAACTCCCCATACGGGAGTATAAATATGTGCCCAAGGGCCGCGTGAAAAATATATCCAAGCATATCAAATAAATCTATTATTTTTATCTATTTACTTTTCAGCAATTTACCCTTTTATCGCATTAGTTCTAGTCTATCTACGAGGTCTTCAAGTTTCGACGGGATGCATCTCATCGACCTCCGTCAACCCTTGCAAGTTCCGCGTTTGAGCAACCTGAGCTTTGATGTCCGGGCGCATCGCTGTCGTCTCGTTCATCTCTACTCTAGTTATCCTGATCAAGTTTGAGCCTTGACATCCGGGCGCATCGCCGTTGTCTCGTTCAGATCTTGTTCTAGTTATCGTCCTTGTCGATTAACTGGTCAAATCAATTGGCACGCCCTCGGAGATCGATTTCGGGTATAAGCCCGAGGTGTTCGCAGATCCTAACACTTTTTGTGTCAACACACCCAAATTGAGTCCTTGGGTTTCTGAGAAACCTGCTTTTGCTAGGGCATCCTCTTGGCATGGACTTGGGCTTGGGCTTGATCAGGTGAAACAATGGTAGCCTTCCCTTTCTTGGGGCGCGACACTGCCGGCCTCTGGTCCAGCAGAGCAGCGGTCTGTGCAGGCTTATCTGCACCAATGCTTCCCTTCTTCTCAAATTTGACACACTCAATGCCTATCACTATTTTTCTTCCATTGGTTTTACCTCCTTGAGTGTGTCCAAGCCCATATTTGATTGATGGATGCCTTCCATCCTTGTATTGGATCTTCTTGGGCTCAACTTTGTCTTTGTCATTCTTCTTTGAAACTGAGATGACATTGTTTAGCCTTGTTATTTCTTTCTTCATGGCCTCCATGTTGACAAGGTTAGTGGAATAGGCATTCATATCAATTTTATAGCATTTTCCGCAACCTTGACTAGTGGATGGAGAAGAGGCATCATTTGCTTTAGAGAGATGTTAGTTGCCCTCCCAAAGAAGAGAGTATTGTGCCTCAAGCTCTTGATGCTTTTCAACTAAGCCACAATGCTTTTGATTGAGGTTACTACACTTTTTCTTAGTGAGAGCATGAGCTTCTTGTTCTTTAGCCAAAGCCTTAGTCAAAGAGCTCACCTCACTTCTTTCTAATGCAAGAGCTTCCTCACTAGCAATGTAGAGATCCTCTTGTTTAATAAGAGTCTTTTCTCTAGATGCTAGCTCAGCTTTGGTTGCCTCTAATTCATCCAATATGTTGGCAATGAAGAGTTTGGTCTTAGGATCCATTTTACTAGTTATTTCATTTATTTCTTCATCACTAGAATCATCATCACTAGAGTAATCACTAGAGTCACTACTAGAGATGTCTTTAGGGGAAGTAGCTTTGGGTGTTGGTTTTGAGGTTACCTTCTCACCCTTTGCCATGAGACAAATGTGAGGGAAGCCTTCATCATCATCGGACATGTTGTTGAAGAGCATTGGTGAAGTGGATGGCTTGTGAATAGCTATGGTTGTCATCTCCTCATCATCACTTGAGCTATTGGTTGATTCATCCCAACAATGTCCAATGTGAGCTTCACCCACATATCGCTTCCCTTTATTGTACTCACCCTTATCTTCTCTCTTGCCTTTGCCAAATTTGTTGTCTTCCTTCTTGTTTGGGCAATCGACAATGAAGTGTTCGGTGCTACCACACCTAAAGCAAGTTCTTGATTTCTTGATAGGAAACTTCCTTTTCATGAGCTTGTACCCATTGCTCTTTATGCCCTTGTTGAATCTTCTCATGAATAGGGCCATGTCATCTATGTTCTCCTCATGTTCACCTTCACTTTCACCGTCACTTGAAGTTGAAGCTTCGGGTTCATGCTTGATGGCCTTGGTTGCTTGAGCTTTGCTTGAAGATGCTTGCTTGCTGTTTTTGGAACAGCTAGGGGTTGATTTCCTTATGCTCTTGTTTGCCTTGAGAGCCACATCCTTGATCTGCATGCCCTCCAACCTTTCTTGCATCTCTCCAAGCTTCTTTCTCTATTGTGCTTATTCCCTTTGTACTTCAAAAGTGATGCTCCTTCCAAGGACATCACTTTGTGTAAAGTACTCAAACCTCTTCTTATCTCTAATCAATCTCACAACCGTCTCATTCCTTGGGGAATAGGCTTCAAGCATGATCTTGACAACCTTTTGATCATTGACTTCTTCACCACCAAGGCCTCTAATCTTGCCAACAATGGTCATCAATCTATCAAACATTTCTTGTGGCCCTTCACCTTCGTTGATCACAAATCGGTTGAGCTTGGCCATGAATAGGTCAATCTTGGATTGCCTTACTTTGCTCAAACCCTCATGTGCAAGATGCAAAGTGTCCCATATTTCCTTGGCAACCTCCAAGCCCATGACCTTGTTGTACTCATCACCATCCAGTGCACTTAGCAACACACTAGTTTCTTGTGCGTTGAGTTGTATGCAACGGAGCTCGGTGGTGGTGGGGCTTGTGGGATCAACCAGAGGATCACATCCTTTGTGCACAATCTCTCATGCACCGAGGTGAAGACCTACAAGATAAGCTTTCATCAAGTGTTTCCACTTGGCAAAGTTAGTCCCATCGAAATGAGGAAACTTGCCCGCGGGAACATGAAATAAGGGTTTATGCTCATGTTTAGAAATGGATGAATAGTCAAAGGATATGGTGGAGTATTTATTGCTGCCATCCTCCTCCTTCTTCTTCTCATCCTTCTTCTCTATCTTGGAGGAATGGTATGACACATCATCATCACCGTCGGAGCTACTAGACTCAACCTCCACATGAGAGGCTTGCTCTTTGCTCTTCTTTAGCTCCTCCTCCTTTGACTTGAGCTCCTTCTTGAGTGCTTTAACTTCTCTTCTATGAAGCTTATCGGCAAGATTCAAGCTCTTGGCTTCATTGATTGCTTTTTCTTCTTTTTGCAATCTTTTTCCCTTCTTTTCTCAATCTTCTAGCTTCTTGTCTTCTTGCCTTCTCTCTCTCGGACAAGGCAGCAAAGGTTAAGTAATTCTCAGACTTCGCACTTTCCTCACTGCTGTCCGTGGAGTGCACCTCCATAGTCTTGGGGTCAACTACCGCAACTTTACCCTCTTCGGCCATTACCTCGCACGGTGAAGTGCTAACTGAGGTCACTTAGCTCTGATACCACTTGTAAGGACCTGATTAGCCTAAAGGGGGGGTGAATAGGTGTCACACCCCAAAATTTTCAATTTTGGGTTGTTCTTAGATAACACTAAATAAAATAAATGATTTCTATATTGATATAAAATATTTCAGGATTAGTTTGAGTTTGCACAAATATAATATAAAAAAATGAATTTACAATCTTTTGTTAATCAATTTTATGGGCTTTATTGTTATGGTGTTTGTTTGTTGCTTGTTTTTGTGCATGTGAGTGTATAAAGTTTTTAAAATGCGATTAGTAAGTTGCTTATCAGTCTCCGGCTTGTCTATGCCTTCTTTATAATCAAATTCCTGCTCTCATGATCTTAATCGTTTCAATTCAAGGTTCTCAATATTCTTTTTCTTCAGCTCTAAATCATCCCTTGAGTTCACCAATCATCAACATATCTCTAAAATCTTCCCATGAATTTTTTTCTAGCTTTTTCCGGAATCCTTTCCCATTTTTCTGTTAGCTTAATCTAATTTTTAGATGCTCTAAAATATATTTTCATGAGCTCCAAATACTTTATTTGTGTTCATTGTGTTCAAAAGTATCTCCGAGAATTTTCCCTGAATTTTTGGAGCATTCGGAGTATTTTTCGTGGCTTACTTATTAGTTCTAGACTTTTCTAGAATTATTTTATTCACGAAAATAATTTATTCCAAAAATAAATAATGAAGACCTCAATTTCCCACCAGCCCACAAAGCCCATGTGCAATAATCCTCATAAATCACAAAAGTCCAAGCATTTTATTTACTAATGGGCTTTGATGGTTAATTTGGCCCGTTAGTAAATGTGGAGGTGCACCATCAATTAGTATCATATCGCTAGTTGATGGTGAGGTGGAGTCTTTCTCCCTATAAATATGTACCCATCCCTTGGTCAAAGCACACCACGTCTACCACAACGGGTGCCCCTAGTTTGGTAATACCTAACGATAGAAAATCATATCTTTTTCCTACTCTGCCGTTATCGTGCAGCCTACTCCAACCGTGGTGATGCTCTCCGATCAACATCCCTTGGCCGCGTCCGACCGACATACCTTGACCCGGCGACCCCCTCCTTCTGCACAAACGAGTAGCAGCAGCATCAAGAGCGCCCGTACAAAAGTACAAAAGTGATGGAAGGAGACAAGTGCAATTTTCTTTGACGGTATAATCTCTAATCCCCACCGTTTCTTCGTTTTAACTTCGTTTTAACTTCGTTTTAGTTCGTTCAAGTTACGTTAGATTCATAGCGTTGTGCTCTACGCAGTAAAGTTAATGTTTTTGGTGTTGCTTAATTATAAATTTTTATTAATATAAATATTAATTATTTAATGTTTAATCATGAGCTTCATAATTAGTTAAAAGCATGTTAGATTTTAATAAATTGAGTTGCGTTAGATCATATTAATATGAACTATAAGGTAGTGCTAATGTTTATCATGTCATATGTTTTTCTATATATTGTCAAATATTAGATTGATTAAATATGTTTGAACCTAGTTTAATAATTAAAATCAACATAGATTTTATACTAAGATCTTTTGTATAGAAATATTAATATGAGTAATTGCTAATCTTAATATGCTTTTAGAATATAAGTTGCTTTGTTTAAACATGCACCATAAACTTAGATGCTCTCACATGTCTATTTTCCTTTTCAAAGATAAATCTTAACTTGTTTAATAGATTATGTGATAATTCGTATGAATAAAATATGATTAGTTTAGCTTAGCTTTTAGAATTCAAATATGTTTAATATAATCTTAATTCATATGATTCACATGGTTTTGCTTAAATAAAACAATCAAGAATGTAGGTTTTTCTTTTATAATATAACAAAACTCCTGATAGTCACTTTCTTTCTATAGTAGATCCGTTCTCTGCGTTTCTTGCGTTCTCTCGACCGTAGTACCGATCTATCTTTTGTATGTTGCTTTCCCTTGTTGGTGTATTGTTCTTAGTTGTTTCTATTTATTGTTGGTATGTTGTCTATGTGTGGTGTTTGCTACGAGTAGAACGAGAACCGCTTGTGAGAGTTGAAGATCAGAAGGTGATGACTCGAAGCTGATGGTGTGAGAGTTGAGTAAGTGCTTAAGGCAAGTATACATGGGATCATCCTTGTTGTCCTAATCACATTAAACACTAATTCATGATATATGCATGTGTTTCCTTGATATCCTATAAGGTTTTCCCTAGATTTGTACCTTATACCTTGTTACCCTGGGATTTATGCATTGGGTAGATCAAGCTAGTGCTCTTGAAACATAACTATGATCATGTAACATTGACTAATGACTTATGCAACAAACAGTAAAAGATGCTTTTTAGCAACATGGATTAAGGTGATCTAGAGCATAGTTTTTGAGATGCTCTAGAACCTCTGTAAGTGATCACCCGGGATTTATAGTACAACCATGAGAGCTACATGGCTCTGGCTTTAGTTCAATAATAGGGTCACTCTCTTGCATGTGGCAGTTCATGAAATTTGCCATCGCCGAGCGGTTGCGGGGTATGGCCGGAGTGGCTACCGTTGCGCGTGTGTACCATCGAGGAGACCTCGTATACCCCTTGCCCGTGGATCTGTAATGTCTGTTGTTTGTCAGCGAGCCCCTTTGAAAGACTTCATAGTGTACCCTGCCCACTCACATTGGCAGTGTTTTGGGAGTAATTAACCCGGGCATATGGGAAACACGACTCATGGGTAAAGATGTACAACCTCTGCAGAGTGTCTTAAAACTAATATATTAGCCGTGCTCACGGATATGAGCGGCCAGGAATTCTTATGGAACAGAATGACTTTAATCTACCATTTACTCATTTGCTATTCATTATACGTGTTTACTTGATCATATGGTTATTGGGCTATTGATATCTTTGATGCTATCCTTAAGCTAAAATTGAGACAACATAAAAGCTGATGCAGTTAAACTAGTGTCATACTTTTTGAGCCTCATGAACCCCATGTTTACTTGTTGAGTACGAGATGCACTTACACTTGTTTACTTTTCAATACTTTGGATAAAAATCCCGGATGGGTAACAGAAGATGGATCTAGTGAGTTTCCGAAGGAGTGCTAGGCGTATGCAACCCCCAGTCAACTGTCCCTGTGAAGTTGAAGTCTGAATAGAAGTTTAGTAATTTTTCCGCTATACTCTGATGTAAGTGTTAATATAAGTATGTTTTCTGCTATACAACATTGATTTTGATATTCTCCTTTTCTATTGTTGTATGTGTGGACTTCCTGGGCACACATATGATGATCCTGGTTTTGTTCTTAAAACCGGGTGTGACAATAGGCCTGTTTAAAAATCACTTAGCAACATGCTATTAGCACAGGCCCGGCATTGCCCGCCTTGGGTCCGGCACTACCGGGGTGGCCGACACTGCTGCCCTCTGGGGAGCAGTGCTGGTCACAGGGACAGATCAAAACAAAATTCAAAATTTAAACTGAATATGGAAATTGTGCTTGAATAGAAACCTTCCCAGAGGTGTATGGAACCTCTAGCACCACCTGAAAGTGGTAGCAACACACCCACCGTGTAGAACGGGTCCAAACCCTAGAAATCACCTTGCACACAAGATATATAAAAGTAAAGTAACAAGCACACCGTGACACAAGATTTGACCCGTGGTTCAGCTTGCCACCAAGGCTTGCCTACGTCCACGTTGTTGAGGTGCGTCACACAAGGCTCAAGCTCGCCACACAAGGCTAGCTCTTTCCTCGGTCTCAAGTCAAGGGGGTGAACCCTTAAGATGAGAGAAGTGTATTAGCAAATGATAGGTGATACAAACTTCCCTAGGCTGCCACACGAAGGAGGCAAGCTCAAGGGGAACCTCTAGCCGGCTAGGAGAAAGGCTCCAAGAGTAAAGAACTCAAACCGCCAGCCACCACGCAAACCAAATGCTTGTAGGAGTGAAGATCCGAGGGAGAAGTTTCTTCTCAAAGCTTGGATTCTCAATCTCTCAAAGAATGATTGGAAATCAATGGAGGAGAGTGGATGAGCACCAAGGGAGAAGAGAGAGCAAGAGAGGAGCTTCTCTTTCTATTCTTGCGAAGTTAGAATAAGTGAATGGCAGAACTAGCCGTTGGGGGGGAGTGAGAGGGTAAGAAATACCTTCTCACTGCCAATGGGCAGAACAAGTCGCGGTAGTGCCGGCCTATAGCCCGGCAGTGTCGGACTGCCCGATACTGCTGGCCTGAGAGCCAACACTGCCGTCTTGGGCAGAACAGCAAAGGATTGATCTTCGAATAGCTGGCTGATTTTCCCACTCTGTATGTGGAGTTGTGATGTATAAGAATAGATATGCATTTGGTTCACTTGTTGGCATGCATGTTGAATCCCTCTTTATAGTACGACATACCTAACTCAAATTCAAAGTATAAAAGAATTTAAATGCTTTGAGCTTGTTGCCATGCATTTTTGTAGTTGGAGGGGTCCGCCAACCTGTTCAACTACCTCCTTAAGTTTAACCTGCTTGTCATACTCACAAAGTCTCATTAGTCTTCTAATTGCATTGTCATGTCACCAAAACCCACTAAAGGCTTGATTGAACTTTCAATAGAGCCATTGATAATGTTTATAATCAGAGTATTAGTGGCATCAGGGTCATCACTTGCATCTTATTCATCGTCTTCTCCAAAATAAGGTGGTGTGGCTTTGTTGTGTACACCTACATTAGTAGTGGGTTGTGCATCTTCATGTTCTATTATAGCAGGATTCAAATCATGATTGACACCATGATTCACATGACCCTCCGTTGATGAAGAAGTTTAGCCTTCGAATTAATTTATGAAACAATCAACAAACCCTTTAGAAACTAAATGAAGATGAACCTGTAACAAGTCATGATATCTTATCATGCATTAACATTGATCACATGGGAACACAATAGATCCAACACCAGTTAGCGATGTTGATGTGCCATAGTGTTGAATAAAAGTTCAAAAATTCACCTTCCACTCCTCTGAATGTCTAGGTGTTGATATTTCTTAGAGCACACCAGTAAATTAATTATCCACAAGCGCACAGATAAACACCAATTGTAGCACTTCACCGAGATAACCAAGTTTTAAATATCAAACCCAAAGGAACAGTGTATGAGGAAGACTAAGTCTATAAACTTAACCCGTTTCACAACGTACAGATAACTATTGATAAGCGGAGAAAGAACCAATGACTTTCTTGTTCTGGTCACTGTGTAAGTTTTATATTTTATGATCTTTAAGGGTAATGACTTAAATAAAGAGAGAAAATAGAGTTCTCTCCTACCAAGCACCTATATGCCTACAAAACCTATTACGGGAAACAGACTACAGAGGAATCAACGCAGCTATTAGAGTCACTTACGCGAGCTACCAATATCCAAAAAATCAGGGGACAATCACAAGTAAACCCTAGCCCGGGCAACACGCCTACACTACGAATTACTACTTCAATCAAGTATTGATCAAGATCAAAGCACTCAACAAGAGCTGCTAACATAAATAATAGTATGGATAATTGCTTACTTGAACCAGAAGTCGAATATCAGGGTATCTCCGAATACAGATCCTAGGTGAGAGGAATCTGATCCCAAAGAATACAAAAATGAAGAAGCACCGACAGGCCGGAACTCTACTCTCCAACTGTAAATCTCTAATCTCTAAATAGAGCTAGATCTACATGGAACTAGTCTCTCTTAATTGCTGGCTGTTGGTATTTCTTATGACTATGGGATAAATCCGCAAGCGCACAGATTATACCATTATAACACTTCACCCAGGAGTATTCTCCCAAGGGAAAGAGGAGCTAGAAATAATAATAAAAGAGAGATCCTAGAGATCACCTCAATTTAGTAGCAACTAGTGTAAGGGGGGTAATCAATATAATGATAGGAAGGTGATGATGTAACAAATCGGTAAATATAAGTAAGAGATGACTAGTGAGTATAACTATGTGGGAGGACAATGAGAGAGTAAAAGGACTCATGTGATTCCAACTCTACCTTTGTGGATTTAACTATGGCACTCAGTTGAGACAAACATCGATTGATTCTTCAATACAGGTATGCTAGGCGAGGGGATAGATCAGTAGGAGGACAAAACTCCTACCGGACCGCGCCCTCTTCTTACGGGGGCCTTATCTTTTAAGAACTTGCCTATAAACACATGGTGGAATACAACGACTAGACAAGGTTGTCACCTCTTGCTAGCTACCACAAACAATCCATGCAACAAGCGATAACCAAAGGTGAGATTAAGTATAAGCACCACGCTTACACCTATTCTTACTACTCTAATCGTGTATACGACAACTAGAGCACCCTATGACAGGCGATGATCCTTTCCAGAGATGAGTTTCCAAAATTCCTTTCTATCATACCCAGGAGTAGCATGCTCAATATTAATAGCACATGTTTCTTTACATCCAAGAACATATCTAAACTCTTTCCAAGTTAAAGATAGCGGATGATTAAGCAGCCAGAAAGTAATTCTTTGGGCACTAGTATTAATTGTACTCAAGAATTCTAGAGTTAATAGTTTGCTTCCTGGGTCATTAGTGATATCCCAAAACTCACTAGTCCAACCTATAGCTTTAAAAACTTCCTTAAAGTCTACATATAAGCCTGTTTAGCTAAAAGGTCGAGATCAATTACCTTGGTATGCTCGTAGTCGCGTTCCTTCAAAGTGTTGAAAATGGCCATCTCCTGCGGTGTGAGCCGGATGCCGGTTTCTAGGTCGGTGATCAATGATGATTGACCACCTAAGTTATCGGCCGGTTCATGCAGACCGGCACTGTGCTGTGCTTGCTCATCATGGCTAGCGCTGCTAGCCATGATCTCGGTAGCATCCGAAGCGTGTACTGACTCATGCCTTAAATCAATGATATCCGTACCTTGTGATGAACTCCCTCTCTAGGAATTTCTGGAAGAACTCCCACTCACTGAGCTACGCGCCTTCTGGAGAGCTCTTTTGAGTGATTTCATTATCACTCTAACTAAGCTAGAATTCTTTGCTTGATTAGTGGTGGAGCTAAATGAAGAGATGACAAGGGATTTTGGCTTTGTGCTGCTGTGGTCGAGAGTGTGTGTTTTGAGAGATTTGGTATGCATGTGTTCATATAGCAGAGAGAAGGGAGAGTAATTGGGGGTGTGGGCCCAGTCGGCCGACCGCCCATATGGCCTATGCGTGCTCTGCTTTGCATGGTGTGGTGCGTAGGACGATGCCCGACAAAGATTTGATCGGAGGGGACTTTCAATGCATCGGCCGACCACCCTACGTGGTGTTTTGATGATGAGCCATGCCCCTGTCAACTTGAGTGGTAGTGGGGAGCTGATGAGGACATCACCATGCTGGACACGTCTTTTCCAAGTAGAACTGAGTGCTTCGGCCCAATACCGCCTAGGAGTCCTATTGTTTGGGAATATGCCCTAGAGGTAATCATAGAGATGATGTATTCCTTGTATCCATGACATGTTATGAATATCCATTAAAAACAACTTGTATCGATTAGCAATTATGTGAATTGCTTGTGAAACTATTTTAGTTGTATGGTTATTATAAAAGTTGTCCCTGATCAGAGTTCGTGCAAGAATGCACATGAATATTAGATCAGCACATTAGTAGTTGATGACTATGTTTCACAAGTCATGGACATGAGATGTCAAACTAATAATGTGGGCACATGTAGGACATGGTGCTGGACAGACCCGACATGAGATTGTCTCTATACACATCGTGTACGTTATGTCCTTAGACCTGAGATTGTCGTATGTACTCAAGATGTGAAACGACCTACCCTAGGACTACCAAACGCTACTCCATGACTAGGTAGTTATAAAGGTAGCTTTCGGGTTTGTCAGGAAACATGTTGTGATACATAGTCAATCAAGATGGAATTTGCCACTCTCCATATGAGAGAGATATCACTGGATCACTCAAATTATTAGATCATGAAATGCATGGCCGTGCTTGGGTTAAGTGTTAACCCACGAGTTGAACCAAATATCATGAGACAAAGGAATAACATGTATATTGAATTGTGGTGGTTCGTCTGATATGATCATAGCGTATGCATAGGAGTTGACACGCCTTGCTAGAGGCCGCTATCAACTATTGGTTGAGTAAGAGTACTTGGGCCATGTCTATGTGTGTGTGAGCCCATAGGGTCGCACGCTTAAGGGGCTGGAAGCCTAATTCGGGTTGGACCCGAATTAGACTAGGTTTAGGGTTGCTAATGGGCCTCCAACGTGGGAGCTCATTAGGACGCCTATATAAGAAAGGGGTGGGCGCAGGGCGAGATACTCACATTCTTTGGCAGCCGCCGTCGCCCTCCCCACGCTCGCGCCTAGTACTCCTCGCGGACCTAGGAGTCCAGAGGCGTGATGCTTCTTCCCTGCACGTGTGGGATTCCTCAGAGGTGTTGCATCTGGAGCACAAAGATGAACCGCGAGAAGGAGACGTTGAGATGGATGACCTCGCAACTGCACGACACTGCTATGACGTGCACGACTACATCAAGTCGCTTCCTCTGCACCTGCGCGTCTAGTGGTAACCCCGTGATCTATAACTAGCACTAGTTCCTGGTTTATGGGGTAGAAAAATTTTGTTTTCTGGCTAGTGTAGCAACCTCATAACCCTACACCTAGAGCCGCCACAAACAGATTGGATTTTGTTTTAGAGTTTAGTTTTCCATCGAGAAACTGAATCGTTCATTGTAACTGTGTCGATTAGTCCTTTTACAGTGATCAAATGCCCCTCGTTCTTGATCTCCTCCACTGTGTCGATTAGTCCTTTGGAACCGAGTTCTTGAACCCTGTATTGATATTCGCTTCAATCATATTTGCAATTTCAGATTGCGTGTTTATACCTTCTTGCTTGTGTTCTTCGATTCGCATGAAGGAAAAGCCTTATTGACGAGGTCAATCAAGTTGTGCTTGGTTGATAACCAACGGAGCAGTGGTGTAACGGTTGGAGGGTTCGAATCATGTCTGATTTGAAGCCGGATCGCCAACGTCGAGACCTCCATCAATCAAATTTATCGGTTACCTCACGGAAGATCGGGCCACTCCTCATCAATTGGTACCAGAGCTTTAGGTTAACCGTGAGGTATAATCTCATTTGGCTTAGCTTCATATTTTTTCATTACCTAGAGTCCACAAAAAGCCCAAAAACATTTCAATCTCCGCTGTCCTATCACCCTTTGTGCCTTGCAATTTCGTTTTCAGATTTGCTTTGTTGAGTTTGTGTTCGTGGTTTGAGTCAAGTTGCTGGTTTAGATTGTGTTTATCGTCGTAGTTCAACTGCATTGTTGCTGTTCTTTGTTTCCGCCGGTATGCCATCCACCATTCCCAAACAACAAGTCGAAGCCACCACATCACTCGACTTGCCACCGCTAGCCGCCTTGTGTGATCTCTTGCCACCGCGCAAACCCTAGATAGGTTGCCAGCCGCAGTTATTTTGCCCGCATCGCAACCCTCCTTACATCATCTAGCGAATACCTACTTCTTTTAGTCACACGGACGTTGATCTTGTGATTGGTGTTGGAGTTTAGGGATGCTTTTCCCTAACTACTGCCGCCGCCGCCGTCGTCGTCGTGTTGTGCCTTCCAGAAAACATAACTTGAGGTACCTTCGGTAAAACAGGCATAACTTTCCGCTCATTTGTCATAAAAATCTGAAATGTTTTTTTGGAGTTTCTTGACACCATTTGGAGCCAACCCAAACAGATGTGGTTTTCTCAAAATTGCCAAAACAAATCGGGAAAATAAAGAAAAAAATTGTCAAAGTTTCTGCACGCTTTTCAAAGAACTTGCGGATTTTCTATAGACCACATCTCACCTCAGTTGAAGGTGCCAATTTTTGTGGTTGCATCTCTTGTGATCCTTGTTCATAGAAAAATATAAAAAAATAGTGAAAAAATAAAAAAAAGTTTGATTCCTACTAGTGCCTTTTGCGAAAATCCAGGGAAATTCAGCAAAAAAGGAAAAATCCGGGCTAGTTGCTTGTTCTTTGAGTTCCTTCCATCGTCCTTTGTTTTCATCTTATTGCGCTACGTCTAGATACGTCTTAGCCAGCAATTGTGATTTTTACTTTGGATACTTATTGAACTTAGCTAAATTTGTTTTTGTTATTTGCTAATCCTTGCTGATCATAGTGTTTCTTTCCAAAGCTCCATATATACTTCTGTCAGCACAGGTTCATCTTGCAACTGTTACCATGCTCAACAATCGATTGCTTCGCCAATTTGGTCTTGTTATTGTTTGGCTTTGGTAAGAGCACTTGCAAGACGGTGGTAAGCCGCTTGTGATTTTGCTTTCCACTTTCACCACCACCACCACTTGGTTCCTTTTAGTTGATAGGGATAATACTTTGGTGTTGAATTTTTCTATCTTCTAACCATGGCAGGTTCTCCGACGGATTTCAATGAGCGTGTGTCCAAGGGCGAACTTACAACGTTCATGACTGAACAACGCAATCTTGTGACCGAGCTGACGCGCAATGTGAACAATCTGGTCACCCGCATTGAGCAGGTTGAGCAACACCGTCTACATCCTCGTGATAATGATGAAGATGGAGATGTTTTTGATGATGGAGATGCGGATGCTGACGGGGATGCATGCAACCGTCGCCGCTACAACTTCAATCGTCATGGTATGGGAGGTAATAATCATGGTAATAATGATCCTTTCGCTAAAATTAAATTTAGCCTACCTCCTTTTGCTGGTAATATTGATCCTGAGGCATACTTAGATTGGGAGCTTTGAAAGGTCTTGTAATGGCTAGAGGGAGGTGAATAGCCTAATAAAAATTCTACAACAACACTTAAGCAAACTTGTTAGAATAAAACACGGCGTAAGCAAGTTTGCACTAGCTCTAAGGTTGGGCATGCCACCTACCAAGTCTAGTTACTAGCAAGAAGTATTCTATGTCACACACAAGGGCTAGTTAACTAGAGTTACTAAGATAAGCTAGAGTATCTACTTTGCAAGAATGAAAGAATGTAGTACAAAGCTAGAGATAGAGGGTTATACCACCATGAAGGGATGAACCAATAGATAGCCAATCACAATATGAAAACCACAGAACGACAAGTTGACACAATGATTTTTCTCCGAGGTTCACTTGTTTGCCAACAAGCTAGTCCCCGTTGTAGCGATGCACCCACTTGGAGGTTCACGCGCTAATTGGCAATCAAAGCCAAACCCGTTCAAGGGTGCCGCACAACCAACACAAGATGGGGATCCCCAAGCTACGAGCAATCCACTAGAGATACCTTTTGCGAACTCCCGCGGGGTAGGTTCAAAAACCCCTCACAATCCACCGATCGGAGCCGGAGACAATCACCTTCCTTTGCTCAACGATCCTCTTTGCACCAAGCCGTCTAGGAGGTGGCAAGCTCCAAGAATAACAAGAGTTCCGCGATGACGACGATCACCAAGTGCCACTAGTATGCAATCGACAAAGCAATGCACTTGGATTCACTCTATCTCTCTGGAATATGTCAAATATGTTTAGAGGATGAGTGGTGGAAGCTTCTCAAGTAAGCACAAATGTGTGAGTGAAGTGAATGTGCAAGAGATGGCCCAAAGGGCCGGCCCTATCACATTATATAGCCCACACTCACAACTAGTCGTTTTCCCACTGAAAAACACTTACTGCGCCACCTCCAGACGCAAGGAACAGTGGGGGGTCCGAACCATCAACAGCGTCCGGATGCCCCCACACAGCAGAGAAGCCTCCTCTGTTCTTCACTCCGGACGCGACATCCGGTCGTGCACACCGTGCGGTATGGACCAACACGCCAGTGTCTGGTCACATGCCGATTCAAACGGCTCTTTCCCGCGCGCACCAGCGAGCTCCACGTGGCTCCGGACGCACGCAACAGTGCGGGTCCGGTCCCTATAACAGTAGCGTCCCGACGCTGCGCAGGGAGCACTCCAGTGAGCGCTTTCCTCCGGACGCGCATCCGGTTCCTCCAACCGGACCAACAACATCGTCATGTCCATTTTACAGAGAACAACAGAAAGGGCCGGGACTCCGGACGCACGTCCGGTGCCTTGCGTCTGGACCGCAAACAGCGTCCGGATCCTCCTCCTCAGCCGAGCCAGCAAGGGTTTGCCACCGGACGCACACGCGATGGTCCAGTCGGCCAGAACCCTTGCGTCTGGACCCTGCGTCCGGACTGCTTCCAGCTGCCTAAACAACTCCTCCAACTTCTCCAAGCTTCCAAGAGCCAACACTAAGTGATCCCAACACTTGTGCACGTGTGTTAGCTTTTAGTTCACAATTATCTTGGATTAAGTTGGATGTTTCCACTAGTTCAATTGATTTTACTGCAATGCATATGAACCTAGTGGCACATGATAACCGTAATCATACTTAAGAGCTCCCTCCTTGATAGTACGGCTATCTATCCTAAATGTGATCACATCCTCTATGATGTCTTGATCACTAAAATGAAAATGGTTCCTAGCAATCAACTTTGCCTTCACACCATTTTCCTTTCCACCACCATGCTAGAGCTTGTGCCATCCACACTTGATCCACCTTGCTCCATCATATGGCATGTACCAACCTATCTCATGATTCACACTTAGAGATCAAGGTTAGTACTTAGGTGGGTTTCATCAATTACTCCAAACCATAACACATGGGGACTCTCAAGCTTGTTGTTCAACAAAAATTTGATTCTCATAATGTACCTGCTGAGCATAGAGTAAGACTTGCTACTAGTGAGTTTACTAATTTTGCTTTGTTTTGGTGGAGTGATTTGTGCAATGTTGGTAATGCTGTTGTTGTGCCTCAAACTTGGAATGTTTTAAAACAACGTATGAAATCTCATTTTGTTCCTCCTTATTACCAACGTGATTTACGTTTGAAACTACAAACTTTAAAACAAGGTGATAAAGGCATAGAAGCATACTATCAAGAATTGCTTATTGGTTTAGCACGGTGTGGTATAAATGAAGAGGATGATGATGCTAGTGCTAGATTCTTTGGTGGTTTAAATCATGATATACAAAATATTCTTGATTATAAAGAATGGTGCACTTTTTCCCAATTGTATCATCTTGCTATTAAGGCCGAACAAGAAGTACAGGGATGCACACAACAATAGCCTTTCAGGTCTAACACTGGAAGGAATTTTCAGCAGCGCTTTGCGCCGGAGACGCCCAAGACATCAACACCTCCACACTCTTCCAGGGTAAGTAAATTGTCTAATGTGTAGCTTCCAGAGTCGAAGAAAGGTGCCACGCTAGGTGTTTCTACTAGCCCCTTCTCCTCCAGCGCTAAAATCATTTGCCACCGTTGCAGAGGCATGGGACATAAAATTGCGGAATGCCCCAGTCGTCGCACTTTCATTGCTACTGAGGATGGATATGTAAGTTCTAGTGATGTTGAAGATGATTTAGCCCTTACTGCTAACCTTGTTGTAGATTCCATCGAGGGTGATCAAGACGAGGAGACAATTGATTCAGTGGCTGCCGCCGCAGGCTATCCTAGCCTTCTTGTGCAGCGTGTGCTGAGTTCACGTGTGGGACATAAAGAAGAGATGAACATCCAGCACCACAACTTGTTCCACGTGTATCTCATTGTGCAGGGTTGTCGTGTTCTCACCATCATTGATAGCGGGAGTTGCAACAACTTGGTGAGTTCAGATTTGGTTGAGAAGCTTGGCTTAACCATCCGACTACATTCGCATCCATATAAACTTCAATGGTTCAATAATAGTGGAAAGACGAAGGTAACTAAATCAGCACATATTAGCTTTTTCACACGCTCGTATCATGATACTGCTGATTTTGATGTTGTACCTATGCAAGCTTGTTCAATTTTGTTAGGATGTCCATGTGAATTTGATAATGATGCTTTACACCATGGTAGAACTAATAAATACACTTTCATGCATAAGGACAAGAAAATTACTTTGCTGCCTTTGTCTCATACGGATATTGTTAAACATGCTAAAGAGATTAAAAATAAACCTCCGCAAAACATTGATAAAAGTTGGATTAAGTTACCAGGAGGTGCTTTTCTTGCTACAACTTCTGCTACTGCTGAGTTATGTGATAATCCTGATGCAGCATGTTATACTATGTTTTGTCAACCTATTATGTCTTGTGCATTGCCTGCTGTCACTAACCTTTTGCAGGAGTTCGTTGATGGGATGGAGTCGAGGACGACTCCAATTATAGAAGGAGGGGATGATGAGGCCATAGCTATGATGGAGTCGAGGACGACTCCAATTCAAGAAGGAGAGGATGATGAGGACATCACCACACTGGACACGTCTTTTCCAAGTTGCAACTCATCTCCAACTCAGTTGCCACGTCGACTTCGAGTCTGTTTCAGAGTCCAGGACCAGCAAGGAGTAAAACAAACGCTCAGGAAGCATCGGGACTCCGTTTTCTATGATTCACCCACGGACGGAAAGATAATTTCATAAGGAAACCAATGAAGTTGGTTTGAGGTCTATGGTCCATCTGAGTCATCGGGAAACGTCGAAGCAAGTCAGCGTCCAGAATCTGTTCCGGTGGTGCGTCACCCAATTTTGGGCCCATGGCCCATGTATCAACTTGGGTACATTAGGGACTCATCCCAGGGTTGTAGGATGACCCCAGGACCCTTGTGGTCGTCCTTCCTCCTCCTTATATCCCCCTAGAGCCGTGACAAACAGATTGAGTTTGATTTTAGAGTTTAATTTTCCATCGAGAAACTGAATCGTTCATTGTAACTGTGTCAATTAGTCCTTTTACAGTGATCCAGGGCCCCTCGTTCTTGATCACTCGTTCTTGATCTCCTCCACTGTGTCGATTAGTCCTTTGGAACCGAGTTCTTGAACCCTCTATTGATATTTTCTTCAATCATATTTGCAATTTTAGATTGCGTGTTTATACCTTCTTGCTTGTGTTCTTCGATTCGCTTGCAGGAAAAGCCTTATTGGCGAGGTCAATCAAGTTGTGCTTGGTTGATAACCAACGGAGAAGTGGTGTAACGATTGCAGGGTTTGAATCGTGTCTGATTTGAAGTCGGATCGCCAACGTCGAGACCTCCATCAATCGAATTTATCGGTTACCTCACGGAAGATCGGGCCACTCCTCATCGGGATCAAGGAGAGGACAGGAGCCATGCTGGTTGTGCCTGATAATTAGCAAGAGATGCTCCCCCTTTTGGCTTTGAGTGATTAGAGAGAATGGCAAATTCATTTGTTAGTAATCATGATCAAGAAGTTACGACGGTTATAGGAGTGTTAGGCTCCTAATGATTAATGACAAACTTCTTGAGATGAATGATGAAAAAAAAGAATAAGATTGTTTATAGGAAGAGGTATGGTGATAATGATCTTTTTGTTTGGAAGAGAAGAGTGGTGATTTTGATTGGAGTGATTAGTGGATTTCTCTTGCCAGGACGCTTCTCGGTGGAGTGATTTTGCAAAGGACAAATTTTTTGAATGGCATGAAGAGAGAGGTGGAGTAGTGCATGGGTTGATCACCTTCTTTCGCCATACCCATTTGGGTTTCGCCCAAGGTTGTTGCTTCACTTTTGTCAGGTAGTATAATTGACATAGGGATCGATTTCAAATACCTTGACTATGGAGCATTGCTCTATTTTTGGCTTGAAGTGGAATGTCTCCTTTGTTCCATTGATGTTGAATTGAATTTCTCCAGCTCCTACATCGATGTGTGCGTTGGCGGTGCTGAGGAACGGTCTTCCTAGGATGAGTGGAGTCTTCTTGTCTACTTCCATATCCAACACCACAAAATCCACGGGGATGAAAAATTCCCGTATCTTGACGGGAATATTTTCAGTGATCCCCGCGGGGTAACGAATTGATTGATACACTAACTGCAAACACATTGGTGTAGGGGACAAGGTAGTATGAGTTAATTTATCGAATACTACCTTTGGCATGACGTTGACGCTTGCTCCCAAGTCACAGAGAGCATGCTCGAATTCGTGAGTCCCGATGGAGCAATCAATGGTAGGACACCTTGGGTCCTTCTTCTTCAGGGGCGGTTGGTTGAGTATAGCTGCGCTACACTCCTCTGTTAACTTGATGACCTCAGTGGTGGGTAACGGCCTTTTGTTGTTGAGGATATCCCGCAAGTACTTAGCATAGGTAGGGACCTGCATTGCATCAAGTAGGGGTATATGGACATATAATTGACGAATTACCTCAATGAATTTCCCGAAGCAATCATTTGAAGATTGTCTTTTTTGCTTGCGTGGAAATGGCAGTAGTACATTTGTATCGTAATACTCATGTGGGGCTGTTCTCCCATGGAACTTGACAGAGTCCTGAAGTGGTGCAAGTTCTTCGTCTTCTTCTTCTTGTTGTTCTTCTACTTCAACTTCTTTTTCCTTTGTTGTTTTGCCTGAAGTGTTAGGATGTGGTGGATCGCAAGTGGTCTTACCCCTCTCTTGGTTACCACATTTATACTAGAGACTTTTTCGGATTTACCAAGATATGGAGCAGAAGATATCAATTGAGATAATTTTCTTTCTATCATATTATTGAAATTCAATTGATTCTTTACAACAGAAGCAAAGTCATTCATTTTATTGTTTAAAGATTCAAGGGTCTTGTCATTGGCAGCTAGCTTGTTGTTTAAACTTTCATTAATCCTAGCTTGGCTTAAGACAAGATCTTTACATGAAGGCTGGTTAAAGCTTTTACCTTCATTACCCTTATAGAAGGGTCGAGGCTTTGATCCATATTGTTGAGGTTGACTCTCGTTGTTGTTGACGAAGCTCAGGCCTTCATTTGTTTCAGGGCAATTGTTTCTCGAATGATTTCCAGCACATACCTCACACCATTGCTTTGCCTTGTTAGCCCGTGTGGAGGCATAATGTGGGATGGCTTCTCTATCCTTCTTGAAGCTTGCTCGTTCTTCGAGTTTCTTCATTAAGAGATCCATACTTGTGGAGAGTGCATTACCAGTTTCTACACTCTTCTTCTTGACTTGGAGCCTTTCATCTTTCCACCCTTGATTCGTCACTATCTTCTCAATGAGATCTTTTGCTTGTGTGATGTTGAGTGAAGTGAATGCTCCTCTTGCGGCTGCATCAAGGTGACTACGGGTTATCGGTGTTAACCCATAGTAGAAGCCTTGAATCAGGAGCCAATCTTGAATTCCATGATGAGGGCATTCCCGAATGTACTCCTGGAGACGTTCCCATGCTTCGGGAATAGTCTTGTCCGCTTGTTGTTGGAAGCTTGAAATTCTTCTACGAAGGGCGGTGGTTTTGCCCACCGGGAAGAACTTCTTGAGAAATGCATTGGTACACTTCTCCCAACTGGCAACTTCCCAGAATGAGCATAGAACCATTTCTTCGCCTTCCCGAGTAATGAGAATGGGAAAAGGCGGAGACGAACAACATCCGATGCAACATTCTTAATGTAAATGGTGCCACTTGCCTCCAAGAAGTGTTGGAGATATGCATTAGCATCCTCATGGGACTTCCCGCAAAAAGGGTTGGGTTGCACTAGGTTGGTCAAAGTTGGCTGCAGCTCGAAGGTAGCACCTCCTGTATTAACGTATGGTGCTTGGGCCACATGAGCGACTGAAGGAGCCGAGAAGTTGGAAATAGCCTCTTGAGCCTGAAGGACCGGAAACGGCGACCATAGGGGGGGGGAAATGGGAGCCAAATAAAAAATCCTTTTGAAAGATCTTGACCCTTGTCCCAAGCATGACCCAAAGCATGAACTAGGCTCACGACCCAAAAGTGGGTGGGTGTTCTAGGAGATGTCCTAGGAACACAGCGGAGCTAGCCACAAACCCGTAGAAACAAGCCGCAACACAAACGAAGAAAACAACACCTAGAGGAGGCTTCAGACCACTTCAGCCTGAACCTCCGGACCAAAGACGAGTGGTCCTGTGGCTGGTCCGACGCTCTCCCTCTACCTTACCAAAACGAGCAGGGAGTACCCGACCTCCGGACTACCTGCTCCGGACTAGTCCGACGCCACCTCCGGACCAAGGAAGGTGGTCCGGTGCTCACTCCTGCTTCTGTGCCAAACAACACAGTAAGCTCCCTGCCTCCGGACCGGACCGTCGGACTACACCGTTGGACTATGCCAAGAGGTTCAACGCGTGGCAGTCTCCCTCAGCAGAACCACCGGACCATTCGCCTATAGTACGGAGCTCAAAAGCTGGGTGGTCCGGAGGGTGGTCCGACACCCCTTGCTGCTTGACACGAGAAACGTCAAGACCACCGGACCACTTCCTATGGTCCGGAGCCTAGGGGAATGTCGTCCGACGCTCACGAGCAGAAAACTGTTCCTCGCAAAAAAGGACTTCTCTCTGCCAAATCTTCCCAAAACTCAACCAAATGATCACCAACTGTAACCAAACTTTGTAGGCATGATCCTAGTGCAGTTGGGGAGCTATCCCGAAGAAATCATCGCTCAATTTGGAGATGATAAACAAGAACACTTGGATTTGGGGAGAAGAGGGCAAAACGGAGAACGCCACAAAGAAATCGCCCAATCTACGCACTCGTGAGGTTTGAGGAGAATTCCTTCGGTGCAAAGAAGCTCCTCATGAATACGAACAACTTGGTTCAAACGGATTTTGCAAAGCTACTCCCTACAAAGAGAAATCATCTCGGGAAAAAGAGAGAGCAAAAGTAAAACGCGAAGAACACAAGCACAATGGGAACACAATCATGAAATCAATGCCGCCATGGCATACGGAGGTTACGGCCTCCGATTCCTCGTAACAAACTCAAGTTCTTACAAAGGTTTGTGGAAACAACCTAGGGATCTGATGAACTAGAGAGAGAGGGGGCAAGTGACTAGGGTTCAAGAGATGGGATGAGGATACCCCTTCATCCCCTATCTAACAGAGCTTTGGCTATTTCCCAAAGACGCCCCTAGATACATTGAGTGAACTACCTAGCCTAAGCATTGCAGTCCAAGCTCCGGAAAATATCTCCCGCATTTTGAATGGACGGCCCCGCTTCCTGCCAGGAGTTGCCATCGCCTTGACGCAACCTCCAGGATTCCGCCATGTGCCATCCCCGCTTCCTCGGAAGCTCTGCCTAGGTTTTGAGGCCCAAACCCAGGAAACCCGCCACCGGTAGCTTTGGGCTCAACTACCGAACCCTGAGTTTTGAGGCCCAAACTCGGAAACCGTCCTCGGATGGTTTTGAGGCCTAAACCACCAAACCGCTCGACTCGAGCCACCTTGTCCTCGCTCGATCGGACTCCGAGTCCCATGAGCCACCTTGTTCTCACTGACGGGGAGAGACCGCGACTTGAATCGAATTCCTATCCAGCTAGAGGTTTATTCCTCAGTCACACCCAAGTATGCCTGCCGGCACACCTATGCGGGTCACCTTCACTATCGCTCGGGTAGCCCGCGAATCTCCTGGGTACAGGCATGAGTAGCGACTCACGGTAGCCAGATAGCTCAAGTAGTGCCTGCCTTGGTGCTAGGCCAGGACATTCAGGGTGCTTGCCCACGGTCTAGTATTCCGCTCGCGGTCTTCATGACCCAAGTAGGGGAAGATTCCGACCCGAACCCACAGTTAGGCTTCGCGGTCGAAACGAGTTATTCGGCCAGCTATAACAGAGGCATGCATTCAATCTTGGCAGATGTCCAACCACGATCCAGTGCCTAGCGACACAGGCGGAGAGAACCCACTCACAAGACCTCCAAGTCAAGTGGCTCACAACACCTTGTCCGCTTAGTCTCGATTTATTACTTCCACATGGTTATTTTCCACGATAGCAAACTATAGCCAACTGTGACCAGCAACCAATCTTTGTGGGGGATGATAGACCACCCATGCTACCGGTCTAAGCATGGCTAAGCAAGGTTTCGATCCTAGGTCTACAAGGTTCATTATAGTGGACAAGGAAGGTATAATGCAGCAAGGGGTTCCATCTCAAATCCTATTAACTTAATGCACAAACAAGTGGTGGAACCGTAAGTAAAATACTTTAAATAGAGTAAGAAGGTGTATAATGCTTCGGGGCTTGCCTTTCACAAAGGTGGAGGGGAGGTGGTTAGGGCACTCAGGAAGGTCAAGGCCCTGTTCTCCATCTTCTGGAGCTTCTGGAGCTTGCAACTCCGTAGGACTCCTCCTAGCTCCCCGAACTCCAACAATGACACTCCCTCTGGCGATCCTGGATGCATGTATACATGTATGATAACCAACATATATGACAAGTCATATATAACAATGAGACATGCCTAATGCATATGAATGGATGCTCATGATGAATGTGTTATTGAAGGATAGAGAACGGCGACCAGAGGGGGGTGAATGGGAGCCTCAAATTTCTCTCGAAATATTCGGGCCACTCTTCCCAAAAACCAAACCCGCTTGCTGGGTGCTCACCGGCAGTGGAGAAAAACTCACCGGAAACCCTCAAGATAGAGTTCTCAACCCCTATGAGAAAGAGGCAGAAACCCCAAGCAAAACAACCCAAAAGATAGGCGTCAGACGCTGGACAGCAGGGCGACGGACGCTGAGCAGGAGGGCGACGGACTCTAAGCAACGGACGCTAGCAGATCGTCCGTCGACCTTCCAGAGAGCACTACACTAAGGGAACAGAAGCCTGAGCGTCGGACGCTACGTGATGGTCACTTAGGAGAGCGTCCGTCGGGCTTCCAGTGGACACTGTAAAATCACACAGAACAGCAATGCGACAGACGCAGGGCGTTGGGCGATGGACAGCGTCCGGCGCCAAAATCACACGCACGTGGATGAACGCGACGGACGCTGACGTCAGCACGTCCTTGCGTCCAACGCCCTGATGGACCGTCCGACGCCAAAACTCAGAGCGTCCGACGCCCCCGACATAAACGTAGAAAACTCGAAAAGCGATTTTCTCTCCACCAAATCTTGACCAAATGTGCTCCACTAGAAACCCAACTTGGTAGGCGTGATTCTAATGCTATGGAGGAGCTATCCCGAAGAAATCATCGCTCAATTTGGTGAGGATTAAAGGGAAATGAGGATTTGGGGGAAAAGGGGCAAGAACAAAGAACACCGCAAAGAAATCGCCCAATCTGTGTGCTCGTAAGGTTTTAGGAAAATTCCTTTGGTGCAAAGTTGCTCCTCACGAGTACCAAAAACTTGGTTCAAATGGATTTTGCAAAGCTTCTCTCAAACAAGATTTATCATCACGGAATCAAAAAGAGAGGCAAAAGCAAAACGCGAAGAACACAAGCAAAACGGGGACGCAATCACAAAATCAAAGCCACCATGGCTTACGGAGGTTACAACCTCTGATTCCTCGCAACAAACTCAAGTTCTTACAGAGGTTGGTGAAATAAACCTAGGGATCTCATGAACTAGAGAGAGGGTATAGAGAGAGAGAGATGGGGCAAATGATTAGGGTGCAAAGAGATAGGATGAGGATACCCCTTCATCCTCTATTTATCAGGACTTTGGCTATTTCCTAAAGACCCCCCTAGATACATGACCGAATTACCTAGCCCTAAGACATTGTAATCCAAGTCGATAACTCTCAGCCACTCGTTTCAATGGATGGCCCCGCTTCTTGTCGGGAGTTGCCGTCGCCTTGACGCAACCTCCAGGATTCCGCCACGTGCCATCCCCGCTTCCTCGGAAGCTCCGCCTAGGTTTTGAGGCCCAAACCCAGGAAAACGGTAGCTTTGGGCTCAACTACTGAACCCCGAGTTTTGTGGCCCAAACTCGGAAACCATCGCGGATGGTTTTGAGGCCCAAACCACCAAACCACTCGACTCGAGCTACCTTGTCTTCGCCCGGTCGGAACTCCGAGTCCCCCGAGCCTCCGCTCGACTCGCGCGTCCACCGTCTTAACCCGGCCGACTCGGTCTACTTCCATGTCTTCTCGCACTCGCCGGTGCCAAGTACTAGCCACCACAGCTAGTCCGCTGGCGCCCATGGTCCCTCAGTCCGAGCCCTGCTTCCGCCCTTCAACGCTCTCAGTCCATCGGCACGGCAAGCCTCTACTCGACCTTCTCCACGCCATTGACCACTGTCACTAGGCACAACACCTGCACACCACAAGCCGATAGACATGCACACATTTCAGCTTTCGCAAAGGTTAGGATAAGCCACTCAAACGGAAACACTCATGTGTTGGTCAATCACTCATCATCAAAGCTGAACATACATGGGTACTTATCCACCATGTCTTTGCGGTTATGCAACATTTTATTCCGTTCACCGAGTAGGTGCAAATTTCTTCTCCCATAGATAAGTTAACACTTACCCTTCTTTTGCAACCTCTAATAGAGCTTCTCCTCTGAGCTAAGCTCTCTTACACCTGCATTAAACAAGTTTTATGGTTTAAGACACTTGATTAACCTACACAAGCATACAACACTTAACGCATGCATAACATGGCATAGAAATACTTAAAACAGCAGCTAGAAGAAAACTGTGTATTTGGAGCTACACACAACCAAAAATTACAAACTAAGACATTCTGGAAAGTTCATGAAATTACCTATAAAACATTTCATAAACTCCCCAGCTAGATCCAACATTAAAAGGGGCTAACAGACACTATAAGCAAAGTTATTTTGAAGAAACAGGAAAACACAGATTTTAAGCTGAACTTGTAAAACATGCTCAGGTTAAACTAAACAGGTTATGGCTGTGAAAATTTAACAAAGACATACCAACAAGTTATATACAACAAAGTCAACTCTAGCTACTACTCAAACTCAACACAAATAGCTCAAACAATTCTAACAAGAAAACATGCTTGAGCTGTCTAACAGCAAACAGAGATAACTTACAATAGTTATAAAACCTATGACTAACCATCCAAAAATTATGATAAAATTATACAGGATAGATTACATATTTAGCTACCACTTTGGTCTTCACATCAAAAATAGAAAACATATATATAAAGGATTTAAAATTACTTATTTGCTGGTGATGAGAAAACAAGCACAAGTTGAACATATATGACTTAAACAATTTGAAAAGTGTGAAACAACAGATTTCATATTTTTCTTAGCTTACACTAAGCAGGTAACATATGTACAAAAATTTGCAAGCACAGTAACCACATATAACTTAGCTTAGAAAATTAAACAAGATTGCATTTAATTAAAAGAACCATAATAAGCCACTAAATTATAGGTTACTGTCACTTTAACATTTTTCATGGGAAGCGCATGCTAAGACAAACTCAACACAACAAGAACCATGATTTTAGCACATTCCAATCTATAGTTATCAATTAAACAATTTAAACTAAGCACCTAAAGCATGTTGTTCATTTTTATTAAAACAACACAGAAGAACAGTATCAACAGGTTACTTAACATTTTTCATGCATAGAGAAAACATAACACAGCTCATAGAACTAGTTTCACATTTTTATCATTTTCCTAGAATTAGTTATGAATTTCCAAAGTTAGCAAACAGAACTGAAAGAGACAAAACAGAGAAGCACATAGATCGTATGACACATGGGACCCACCGGTCAGGTTCTTCCCCATAGAACCGACTCCACTGGAGGTGCTCGACCCTAGGTCCTTCGCCGGCGGTGAGGTTTCCGGCTAAACTAACCCCATGGTTGTGTTCCCCTACGCAACCCGCATCGAACCATGTAACTGGTTGTACCCCAGGTTCACCGGAGCATGCTCGACGGCGTCCATGGAGGCACGGTGGCGCTGCTGTTCTTGCATTGGCCGGCGCAAGCTTTCTCCGGCCTAACTGTCAACTGGTACACCTACATGGAACCCTAGCGGTCTGATCTAGCCCGTATTGGGGCGGCGCGGTGCTTTTGTTCTGGCAGTGGCGAGGCGTGGGTGCTTCAACCAACTCCGCCTATCTATCCACTAACTAACCAGCTACCCCTAATGCTACTTAGACTAACGCGAGTGACGCGGAGAAGCCCAGCGTAACCCTCGACGGCGTTGCGGGTGCCATGCGCTCGCTCGCGGCGGAGATCCCATTCTGGCGAACCCTAACCCTAATCGTCTCAACCGACTCCTCGATGAGCATCTACAACCTCTAGGCCACCACATACGAGAGCTAGAAGGAAGGGAGAGGCTCTGGATTGGGCTAGCCATGGCGGCGCAAAGCTCGGCGGAGCTTCGGTCGTCAATGGCGCTCGTGGTGCTGCGCGGTCTGGCTTACCCGTGCGGTTAGCGCTGAAGCTGAGCGGTGTCGAAGGTGGAGCAGAGCAAGGCGATGCTGTGGCTATGCTTTGGCGGCCAGTGTGGCAGTGTGCTTGGCAGTGGAGCTTGGCGATGGCGCTGCTGCGGCAATGGCGCGGTGTTCCGCTTTCTTGCGTGAAGAAGAGAGGAGAGGGAAGAGTGAGGGCGCGGCGTGAGTGCGGTCGCGAGGTGGAGTGTTCGGCCCTCCAAGGCGCGGCCGGCGCGGGCGTCCCGCTGGTGTACGGTCACAACGCGTCGCAAGATGCCCGACACGGTCGGCCACCGACCGAACGACGCTCAGCTCTGCATTTGAAACCGGCATCAGGCCGACTGACGGCCGATTCTGCACATCGATTAACTCCCTAACCTCTGCGTCTTAGCTTCAACCAAATGTACACTTTTGTAGAGCTATAGCTGAACTCCATCTTTGGTGTAATTTGTTTCAGCTGAAACGGTTTAGATTTCAAACTACAAGCATTGAAACATAGTAACATTCAAACTGCAAGCCACTTAGGACTTAGACGCTTTCAGAAGCTAAACAGCACCTAATTCAGCCTTGATTGACCAATTAGGGTATTTTAGGGTCCAAATCACCTCAAGGTTGTTAAACAAAGTTTGTGCAGAATTAAAAACTCTACAACTTTGCTTCAGCCAACTTTTTCATACAAGGTCATTAACAAGGTCAATTTGTTAAATCAAGCAAAAGGGTTTCTAGGGTCAATCATTTAACCTTAAGCCGTAGAAGCTTATTTGGACTTGATCATGAACATAAACATGGTTCAATTAACATCCCTAAATACTTATAGGTGGTTATTAGTGATCAACACATAAAGCACTTGGTTACACAAGCATAACTTAAATAAAGCTAGGTGTAGGTTAACACATACACACATAAAAACAAGGTGATCACTTAGGGTTATCATTTCATATGATCATGGAAATGCATGAATGCATAAATGTTTGTGCTCATGCTCATGAAATGATATACAAATTCAAGCTTAACACCTAGGGTGTTACAACCCTTCCCCCTTACAAAAATCTCGTCCCGAGATTTGTAAGGTTTACCATTTTTCATAGAAAGCAGGGTAGACTTCCTTAAGGTAGTCTTCCCGTTCCCATGTAGAATCTCGTTCACTTTGATTGTTCCACATTATCTTGTAAAACTTTATAACTTTGTTTCAAGTTACTCTCTCTTTGGTGTCCATGACTTGGACAGGTTTTTCTTCAAAAGACAAGTCTGACTGCAACTTCAGACCTGAAGGTTCGATATGTTCCTCTGGAACTCTCAAACACTTGTTGAGATGGGATACATGAAAGACATTGAAGATAGCCCTCATCTCTGGTGGTAACAACATCTTATAGGCTACTCTTCCACTTCTTTCGATGATCTGATGGCTACTCTTGCACAAAGTCGATACCGTAGTATCTTCTTTCTCCTAGTTCAACCCAATTGAGAGGTGTTCTACACCTTCTTCCATACAAAGCTTGGAAAGGAGCCATCTTGATACTCAATTGTTGTAAGAGAACTCTGTTAACGGTAACCAACTTTCCCAAGATCCTTTAGACGATATCACACATGCTCTAAGAAGATCTTCGAGAATCTGGTTGACTCTTTCTGTTTGTCCTGATGTTTGCGGATGATAAGCTGAACTACGAACTAGATTGGTTCCATGTTGCTTATGAAGATCTTCCCAAAAACAAGCGGTGAACTGCGGTACTCTATCTGACACAATTGTTCTTGGAACACCATGCAAACGAACTATGTGAGTGATGTACATCTCTGCATACTCATATGGTCGGTTCGTGCTGCGAACTGGTATGAAGTGCGCTGACTTGGTTAACCGATCCACAGTCACCCATATTGAGTCATGACCTTTTTGAGTAAGAGGAAGGCCTGTTATGAATTCCATGCTGATTTCCTCTCATTTCCATTCTGGAACTGATAAAAGCTGTAAGAGTCCAGCTGGTTTCATGTGCACCACCTTAACCCTACAACATACATCACATCTCGCCACGAATGCGGCAATCTCTTTCTTCATCTTTGTCCACCAAAAACGTTGTTTCAGATCATGATACATCTTGCAACTACCTGGATGTATAGATAGTTTAGAGGAGTGTGCTTCCTCTAAGATCCGGTTCCTTAACTCTTTATCTTTAGGCACAACAAGGTGATCTTTAAACCATAGGATTCCTTTATCATCAATCTTGAAATATTGGGAACCCTCGGTTTTCATCTTTCTTTTGATACGGAAAACACCCACATCAGTTCTCTGACCTTCTATGATTTGACTTTTGAGCGAGCAACTAACTGTAAGATTGTACAACACCGTCGGGTGTAACAAGTTAAACTTATCCTCGAGCAAGGGATGTACAAGTTGATAGTGCGACTTTCTGCTCAAAGCGTCTGCTATCACTTAGCTTTCCCTGGGTGGTAATGAACCTCAAGATTGTAATCCTTGATTAGTTCTAACCATCTTCTTTGCCTCATGTTCAACTCTGGCTGAGTAAAAATATAATTGAGACTCTTGTGATCTATGTAGATGTGGCATACGTTTCCAAGGAGGTAATGTTTCCATATCTTTAAAGCATGTACCACTGCTGCAAGTTCTAAATCATGCGTTGGGTAGTTAACTTCATGTTTTCTGAGCTGTCTAGATGCATAGGCTATAACTTTTCCTTCTTGCATAAGAAAACATCCTAGTCCAGTCCCGAGGCGTCACAATACACATCAAAGGGTTTTGTTATGTCTGGTTGCGCCAAAATGAGTGCTGAAGTAAGTAGAGTTCTTAGGGTAAGAAAAGCTGCCTCACATTCTGAAGTCCATTCAAACCTCTTATCTTTCTGTAGCAGACTGGTCATAGGTTTAGCTATATTGGAAAAGTCCGGAATAAAACGACGGTAATATCCAGCTAGACCAAGAAAACTACGAACCTCGGTGACGGAAGTTGGAGCTTTCCAATCCATAACTTCTTGTACTTTGCATGGATCAACTGAAATTCCATCAGCAGAAAGAATATTCCCAAGGAAAGGTACTTTAGTAAGCCAAAACTCGCACTTACTAAACTTAGCATACAACTTATGCTCTCTTAGATGAGTAAGAACTACACGTATGTGTTCTGCATGGTCTGCTTCATTTTCCGAGTAGATTAAAATGTCGTCGATGAACACAACCACAAATTTATCCAGCTCGGGCATGAACACTGAGTTCATAAGATACATGAAGTAGGCGGGAGAATTAGTTAGCCCAAACGACATAACCAAATACTCGTAAAGCCCATATCTCGTTGCAAAAGCCGTCTTGGGTATATCTTGTGGTCTGATCTTGATTTGATGATACCCAGATCGCAAATCGATCCTAGAAAACACCTTAGCCTTAGATAACTGATCAAACAAGATATCAATACGAGGTAAAGGATATTTGTTCTTGATCGTTACGGTGTTGAGTGGTCGATAATCCACGCACATTCATAGGGATTTATCCTTCTTTTTGACGAACAGTGAGGGACATCCCCATGGTGATGAACTAGGTCGAATGAGACCTTTATCTTGTAACTCTTGTAACTATTTATTTCACTCTGCTAGCTCATTGAGTGGCATTCTGTATGGTCTACGAGAAATAGGTGTCATGCCAGTTACCAACTCAATAGCAAACTCCACATCTTGATCAGGTGGAAGACCTGGAAGTTCATCAGGAAACACATCCGGAAACTCACACACTACCGGGATGTTCTAGATGGCTGTAACCTGGATAACACAAGACATAACACAGAAGTCTAACTTTCACGAAAGAGGGATCTGCAGAGTTCCTTTTCCGTCTAGGGTCGACATGGATAGAAGCCTTTTTGCGGTGTCTATAGTCACACCATGACCATGCATCCACCTCATGCCTAAGATCACATCCAAACCTAAACCGGGGAGGATAATAAGATCTGTACGAAACTCATGTTTTTGTATTATGATGCTTACATCCCTGACTGTTGGTTTGATTCATATGTCAGCCCCTGCTGAACTTATGCAATACCCCACATCCAAATTAGATATGCTCATGCCATGCTTATCAGTAAAAGCTTTACTCACAAACGAATGCGAAGATCCTGAATCAAAGAGCACAATTGCGGGATGTTGGTTTACACGGAACATACCAGCTGTGAAGGGCTCTCCTTGTGGCACTTCTTCCACTGTGGTCAAGTGCACACCGCCCTGGTATGCATGATTCTTCTTTGGGTGAGGGCATTCCCTAGCAAAGTGACCTGGACGTTGACAGTTGTAGCACGGTGCATTATTGGGTGGAGCCTTCAGGTTGCCAGAACTGCCTTGCCCTGGGTTGCCTTTTCGAAGCGCAATGGTATAGGGCTGCGATACTGACTCTGCTGTGCACCTCTTGCTGGAATTTTCTTCTGTGGAGGCCTGAACTTGGCTCTTGCCACTGGAGGACGATAATCACTGCGGTTGACAAAAGGAGCTCTCGGCTGAGACGAGCTTCCCTCAAACGCCCTCTTGCGGCCTTTTGCTGCAGCGTGCAGGTTGTTCTGGTTCTCCTGAGTCAAAGCATCACTGATGAACTCGATGAAGTTGGTGCGGTTTGAGTTTGCAAGACTCTTCATTAGCTTGGTTCCTAGACCTCTCTTGAAACTGTCAATCTTCATTTCATCGTTCTCAACAAACTAGGGAGCATAATGGGCCAGATTGTTGAAAGCATGAAGGTACTCTGTTAAGGTCTTGGTACCCTGCGTGAGCTTCAGAAAGTCAGCTTCCTTCATTTTCATCAAACCCGGAGGAATGTAATGTCCCCTGAAAGCGGTCTTGAACTGATTCCACATCACTGGAGTGTTAGCAGGGTATGTGGTGAGATGATGAGCCCACCATATACCTGCTGGTCCTTGCAACTGATGCGAAGCATATTCTGCCTTTAGCTCTTCGGTCATCCTGAGCAAACGGAACTTCTGCTCCATCGTGTTGAGCCATTCATCAGCTTGGAGTGGCTCTTCTACCTCTTTGAAGATTGGCGGCTTAGTGTCAAGGAAATCCTTGAAAGTGCTGAACTGGTTTGCCGGTGGACGATCACGATTGCCTTGATTCTGATTTCCACGAGCAACTTCGCGAAGCAACTCCTCAATGTTGCGCTGCCCACCAATGAACTGAGCCATGAACTGCTCTGGGGTAAGCGGTGGTGGTGGTGGCGGTGGATGTAGCAGAGGAGCCTCATCCTCATCGCAGTGATTCCCACCACTTCCAGAGCCACAGGAGCGAGTGTTGGCAGGCATCTGCATGAATTTGATAGCAAGTATCCATGAGATTTGAGTAATTGTAGACAAATCATAATTATGCCTTAGTAAATCACTAAAAAAGTAGATAACTTAAATCCACATAGTGCATAAAAGAATTCAGACTAACAACACATCATCATCCATTCATACTTGGTACCATGAAAAGCATCCATACAAGCCAAAAGTGCCAGACATCTGGACATTAAGTTATGGTGGTTACACAACATCATGTCTCTCATGAAACAACAAAGGTCAAGCCACTAGCGCAAAAAACAACTAAAAGACTAGCGTAAGAAAGCTATCCTAGTCGTCGCGGTCGGTGTCCATCCCTGATAGACGGCCACCCTCGTCGTCGCTGTCGTCGACAAGCTCAAGCTCCTCGGGGTCCTCCTCATCCTCGTCCTCGGTGACTGGGTCATCGTCAGCATAGATCACTGCAGGATCTACCTCTGGTGCAACTGGCGGAGGGATCGGGTTGATCACATTGCTAAGCCTGTGAACCTCCTGTTGTAGCTCTCGGATCTGGTCGTTGGCCTGCTGAATTAGCCCTTTCCACTCTGCGTCAACACGATTGTGAGCGATGTTCCCCACTATGTGCTGGTGGCGAAGCATACGCTCATGTGTCATGGCTGCCTGCTCTCTAAGTATAGCTGCATCTCTCTCATCCTGAGCCTCCATAGCTATCCTCCTGAGACGCCGATTCTCTCTGCCCACATCATCTAGGATCATCTCGCTGGTCCTGAGCCTGCTCACACTGAACAAGTAGGAGTCCTCTCTAGCAAAAGATTCTTGAGCACTGCATGCATAACACTCATAGCCGGTCCTGAACTGCCAGCTCTCTCATCCTTGTTCCTGATCAAGGGATCACCCAACTCCTAGTACCAAAGTGTGGTGTCAGGGCTATCCTCTGGAAAGGTCCCTGCTGCACCCTGGTCCAAAGCTCCACTGTGCTCCTGACGGATCTGACACAGAATGGCCAGAGCTGTGGACTGAGCACCCTCCCAAGGACTGCTAGCCACAGCCTCAAAGTACCACCTCCTCCACAAAGGTGCCTCGGTGCGCTCAGGAATAGTCACAGTCACAGTGTACAACTGCGCATTCCCAAGCGGCTCCTGAGTCCAGTAGTACTGAGGCTTCTCAGTGTACCCCGCCTGACTCAGCACCCTCCAAAGAAAAGTGGGAGCACCAAACATGGCCAGGAAGCGGTTGCTGCGCTGCGCAGGTCCTGGGGCTGCCATCTATAACAAGTTTTACCCTTTTTCTGAGAACATGTATTTTACAGATTTAGGCATTTTAACAAGTAAAAGAGATACAGATTTAGTAAGGGAGGGAATTAAATGCAATATGATGACACATGATGCATGCACGTATCTTACGTCCTTACAACCTTATGAAAGCAAACCTTTCACTAAGAACGTTCTAGACGGTGGCATACATACGTTCTCTCATATACGTAACTAAGCGGTCTACACGATTCGCTATTAGTGTACCTGCAGAAGATTCATTTCAGCCCATTCCCATTAGTATGTTTAATGCATTGCTGAAATGTAAATCTAATACTCACTTTAAGTGCATACCCAGCATACACTTAAGCAGTATATATACACAGTTCTTCGTCCTACTGACGACATTGTCTCAACAGACGGCAATCACCCACACATGGATGTCATCTCATAATCTTGTGTGGAACATGATTATGATCCGATCACCATATAAGAACTCCCCTAGATCGGCAGTCCATCCGATACAAGCTCTCACAACTCACCTTACCTTTGGCATCGCAGCAAAATAAAATAAATCTTGGATCCATACAACACCATTCAAGTGAATGGCCCCATACTATTCCATCCCGTATGGATAGGTAACCAAAAATATGATGCAATCCCCCAAGTTAGTACTTTAAGTCACCTGACATAACCAATGGCACACTCATAGTTTGCAATTAATTTTGTACGCACACAAAAGTTTTTGTAGCAAAATAGTTTGATAAACAAAATATTTTGTTTGCAAATATAGTCGCGAATGGTAGTATACTGAATCTTGCTCTGATACCAGCAGTCACGGAACCTCCCAACATATAAGAGCACTAGTGCAATGGTCATCATTTCTGACAACTCTGTCACACTAGAGCCCATATAAGCCCGGTAGTCCTTGAAATCTTGAAGGATCTCAAACCACATTCAAGTAACAACCCGAGATCGTACACTAGATTCAGTAACCGCACATTCACAGTGATAAGTTCGAAACGAAATAATATTGCAACTGAGTTCAAAGAAGTGTTATTACAACACCGAGTTCAAATCAAAGTAGCGGAAGTTTCGGTTTTCACAAAACCCATTGCAAACTGTTTAACACAAATATAGTGCCAAGTCTAGTACAGTCCCATCAAAAGCAACAAGGAGAGACATTAGAATTCATCGTTGCCCATGGCCTTCACTCTTCATCACATGCAGGATAGAGGCACGCCTGGCAATAGCCAGAATACACCATACCATCTGCAACAAGGGTAAAGAAACCCTGAGTACTCAATTGTACTCAGCTAGACTTACCCGACAGAGAGATAGATACATAACCATAGACACTTCAAGGATTATTCAAGGCTTTATCAAGTGGATAACATGGGATAGCAGAGTTTTGCATAAAAGAGCATCCTAATTACCCATGTATTCTCATCATTAGAATACAACATTTAGCATCAAGTTAAGTGATATTAAGAAGATCTCATTAGCACCTGTACTAGAGCAATCACTGAGTTACCAAACATTAATAACCATACTGTTCTTGGCATAAAAACCACATAACCATCTTTTGGTTACTTATTAGAGTCCAGGTTTCTACAGTGGGAGGAAGATCTTTCAAGTTTCTCACTGACAGGGAGAGACCGCGATTTGAATCGAATTCCTATCCAGCTGGAGGTTTATTCCTCAGTCACACCCGAGTATGCCTGCCGGCACACCTATGCGGGTCATCTTCACTATCGCTCGGGTAGCCCGCGGATCTCCCGGGTACAGGCATGAGTAGCGACTCACGGTAGCCAGGTAGCTCAAGTAGTGCCTGCCCTTGGTGCCAGGCCAGGATGTTCAGGGTGCTTGCCCACGGTCTAGTATTCCGCTCGCGGTCTTCATGACCCAAGTAGGGGAAGATTCCGGCCCCAACCCACAGTTAGGCTTCGCGGTCGAAACGAGTTATTCGGCCAGCTATAACAGAGGCTTGCGTTCAATCTCGGCAGATGTCCAACCACGATCCAGTGCCTAGCGACACAGGCAGAGAGAACTCTTTCACAAGACCTCCAAGTCAAGTGGCTCACAACACCTTGTCCGCCCAGTCTCGATTTATTACTTCCGCATGGTTATTTTCCACGATAGCAAACTATAGCCAACCGTGGCCAGCAACCTATCTTTGTGGGGGATGATAGACCACCCACGCTACCGGTCTAAGCATGGCTAAGCAAGGTTTCAATCCTGGGCCTACAAGGTTCTTTATAGTGGACAAGGAAGGTATAATGCAGCAAGGGGTTTCATCTCAAATCCTATTAACTTAATGCACAAACAAGTGGTTGAACTGTAAGTAAAATACTTTAAATAGAGTAAGAAGGTGTATAATGCTCTGGGGATTGCCTTTCACAAAGGTGGAGGGGAGGTGATTAGGGCACTCCGGAAGGTCAGGGCCCTGTTCTCCTTCTTCTGGAGCTTGCAACTCCAGTGGGACTCCTCCTTCTAGCTCCCCGAACTCCAGCAATGACACTCCCTCCGGCGGTCCTAGATGCACGTATACATGTATGATAAACCAACATATATGACAAGTCATATACAACAATGGGACATGCTGTTGACACAAAAAGCGCCAGGATCTGCGAACACCTCGGGCTTATACCCGAAATTCGATATCCAGAGGCGTGCCAGTCGATTTGACCAGTTAATCGACAAGGACGATAACTAGAACAAGATTCAATCAAGACAACGGTGATGCGCCCGGATGCCAAGATTGGAACTTGATCACGATAACTAGAGCAGAGCTGAACGAGACAACAGCAATGCGCCCGGATGTCAAAGCTCCGAGGTACTCCCACGCGGAACTTGCAAGGGTTTGACGGAGGTCGATGAGATGCAGCCCGTCGAAACATGAAGAACTCATAGATAAACTAATACCTAATGCGGTAAAGGTAAATTGCTGGAAAGGTAAATAAGATAAAATAGATGTGTTTGATATGCTTGGATATAATCGTTTACAGCACCCCTAGGTACCTATTTATACTCTGGCAGAGGGAGTTGTAGATAGATACGACTCGTGCCTTTCCTAAACAAAAACTCCTAACTTTAAGGAAATAACTGACTCGCACAGGAGTCGGACCCAAACAGAAACAATCTTTTCCTAAATAGATTCTACTATCATTAAGGGAATAAAATGACTCATGCAAGAGTCGGACTCAAACTTTTATAACAATACTGGTATAGAATCACCAGTTTCCTTATGTCTCCTCCTCGATGAAACTTTCCATTGACGCACCCTTCCGATCCACAATTTCCTTTTAACGTCATCAGCAATCGTGTGCTCACGTTAGCCATGTCATCTTTCATCAGCAACACTCCTTCATCGGCAACTGTCAGCCACGCCATTCTGCTTCCATCGGCAGCATCTACCACTCATCGGCAACAACCTTTAGCTCTCATGGGCACTGACTTCTCATCGGCAAGCTGATCAAGTCTTTCTGCCTCCATCGGCAACAAGTCTGTCTTCATCAGCAACATTCTTGCCTCTATCGGCAGTCTAACCGATAATATCCCAATGCCGATAAGGAACAGCAACCAGCCTCTTGTCGATCGGCACAATCCATAGATTATATTGACACATGCCAAAAAACGGTGTCAAGACATGCGCCCCAGTTTCGGAATATAAGATGTCTTATGCGCTAAAATTCCTTCTGCTACTATCTCTTTCTTTTGCATCTGATAAATCCATCGGTAGCTTTCACGTTTAGCTTATCGATGCCCCCCAAGTGCAACAATTGGTATGCCAGGGTTTATCAAATATTGCCCACAAGACAAAACGCCCAAAGTCATCGACTCTGGTCATGTCATCGGCAACATATTGACATCTACCGTTGGATCTGTACGCTTTGGCCTTCATCGCTTACCTGAAGATCTCCCTCTTGAAGGATTATCATCGGGATACAAATCTTCTCGGTGTTCGTGCTGAATCCTCCTCTTCTGAGTCTTTGTCAAACCCTTGGGGCACCATCGAGGGAGTTTAGTCTTCCAGACAGGCTGATACTGCTTCTCACTGCTTGTATCTGCACCACCTCTCGTGTCTGCATCCTTGGAGAAAATTGTTTCTTTGGGTACCTTGGCATCTGCCGTCTCCTCAAGCTCTTCTTGACAAATACGTCTGCCAAGCCTGTCGCGTGCACTGGGCTTGCCCCCCAGCTGATCATGCACTGACTTCTTTCTCTTTGATCGGCGAGCGACAGCCTGACGTCTGATCATCAAAACGAGGCTTCTTTTCTGACCGATCGGCAGAGTAGTACCCATTACATTCAGGACAATTATCGGCAGTGGGTAGCTTGATGCCTTCTTCCTAGCAGTGAACAAAGAAGGGACACTTCCAGTGGTCCTTATGCTGAAGCCACTCTTGACGTCTTTCTTCCTCTTGCAACCGATATTGCGCCTCTCGTGACTGCCGATACTCCTGCCTTGGTCGCCTATGCGTGATTATAATACCAGGAGACCTCTTGTCATGACTGCTTTCATCGGCAGCCCTCTTGCCTTTTCTACCATCGGTAAACTTTCCCCTTGTTACTTCATGTGCAGCTATATGATGTCCAGGGTCTGCCGATGAATTTTTCTTGGCAGCTTCCGATGTTAGCACCTTAGTTTTTTCACTGGTCTCCACCATATTATTGGGAAACGGGTGCTGGTTGGTCTTCATCGGTTTCTGGGCTTTGTAATTTTCAAACTTAATCCACCCAGAGACCTCTTGTCATGATTGCTTTCATCGGCAGCCCTCTTGCTTTTTCTACCATCGGTAAACTTTCCCCTTGTTACTTCATGCGCAGCTATATGATGTCCAGGGTCTGCCGATGAATTTTTCTTGGCAGCTTCCGATGTTAGCACCTTAGTTTTTTCACTGGTCTCCACCATATTATTGGGAAACGGGTGCTGGTTGGTCTTCATCGGTTTCTGGGCTTTGTAATTTTCAAACTTAATCCACCCAGACTCAATTCCTGACTGCAACTGCTGCCTAAAGACTTTGCAGTCATTGGTATTGTGTGAAGTTGCATTATGCCACTTGCAATACCTGATTTTCCTAAGCTCTTTGGCCAATGGAATTACCTGGTTAGGTGTCAGTTTAATCTTCCCTTCTTGGAGCAATAGGTCAAACATCTTATCGGCCTTGGTGATATCAAAAATGAACTTCTTAATCTTCTTCTGATCAAATGAACAAGATATCGGCTCCTTATCTTCTACCCATTCAATAGCGCCGATACTCAGCTCTTCATCTGACTCAGAATCTTCCTTTCTCTTAGTTGAAGACACCTCTTTATCCCAATCCTCTCTAGGATCAAAAGCTTCGGTTCTTGATCGGCAAGCCTTTGCACAATATGGCTCAAGCTTTCAAACTCATGAGACGCATATTTGTCCCTGATGTGCGGCAGTAATCCCTGGAGAGCCAAATCCGCCAATTGCCGATCATCCAGTATCAAACTATAGCACTTGTTCTTCACATCTCGCAGTCTTTGAACAAAGCTTTCTACCGATTCATCATTGCACTGTCTTAATTTTACCAAATCGGTATTTTTTTTTCATGTGTACCAGCAAAGAAGTATTTATGAAACTTTTCTTCTAGATCGGCCCAAGTGATCACAGAATTTAGAGGTAGTGAAATAAACCATGTAAATGCCGATCTAGATAACGATGATGAGAACAATCTTACCCTCAGTTCATCTTTGCTGGCTGCTTCCCCACATTGGATAATAAATCGGTTAATGTGCTCTATTGTTGACATATCATCTTGACCAGAAAACTTGGTGAAATCTGGCACCTTGTACCGATTTGGGAAGGGGATTAAATCATAAGCTGGAGGGTATGGAGTCCGATAAGAACATGTATCAACCTTAGGCTTGATACCGAATTGCTCTTTCGCCACTTCGGCAATCTTATCGGCTAAGTATGTATCTTGATCCTGCTGATGTACTGGCTGGACGTTGATTGGTTGAGCAGGTTGATGCACCTCTTCATATCCTTGCAGGAAATAGGCTGGGGCAATTGGCACAGTTGCGGCACCAGTCCGTTGAATATTATGCATCGGCTGATTAGCCGATGGGCAACTTTGAACGTCCACTGGTTGAGTAAGTTGATGTACTTCTTTAGGTCTTGACGTCAAAGTGCTTGAAGTGATTGGTGCGTGCATAGTACCAGTCATCTGAACACCATGCATCGGCTGAGTTGCCGATGGGTAATTTTGCACACTCACTGGCTTTTGTGGCATTATATTCATCGGTTGCTGTACCGATGTCTCATTGTGCACATTCACTTGCGAGTATTGCGGTGTAGTATTCATCGGCTGATGTACCAATATTTCATTCTGAAGACTCGTCGGATGACACTTCGGAGCTCTTGCCACTTGGTGCCCAGGCTGCACAACTTGCTGCTGAATCGGTAATTGACCGATTCAACTTACATTAGGTGTCATCGGCATATGACTTACCGATGGCTGATAACCAGCTGACTCTTGTAGCCCTTGTACCCTTGGATGATAGCCTTGATCTGTAGGTACCATAGGTTGAGCAGCCATTGCCGATACAGGCTGATTGACAATCGGCATGCCTTGTTGCATCGGCCAAGAATTTGCCGATGGCTGATAACCAGCTTATGCCTGTCGTTCTTGTGGCGCCGGGTAATTGACAGAATAACTACCTTGGTTAGTAGGTACTCCAGTTTGAGGAACCATGGCCGCCATAGGTTGACTTGTAGCTGCTGGGCCTTGTTGTATCGGCAAGTGATTTGCCGATGGTTGGGCGTAAAGCACTCTGGGTATTGCCATTTGAAGATTCCCTGTTGGTAACTGCACCATTGGAGAAGATGTAGCATAATGTATTACTGGAACCATCGGCTGTACAGGTGTTGTCGATGCCATGGAAATCTTCCACCCTGCATGGTTACCTTGGACCAATCTAGAATCAGTAGATGGACTTGGAGACATACTGTATCCCCACCAGTTGGCAGAAGTTGGCTGACCCTGGGTCACCAGTCCAGATATTGTTGACGCCACCAGATTTGTATTCACCTGAGTGATGCTTGCTGGGCTCGATCTTGGCGGCATGATCTCATCGGCAGATCGGTTCATAATCGGTGAAAACACCCTTGGAACCGTCGATGAGATTGTGACAGATGTTGATCCGAGTTGACGATACTCCGGACCAACATAATATGGTGCCTGTCCTCCTTTGAAAGTTTGCTTAACAACATTGCATACAGTATCGGACAACACATTGGATTGGCTAATTAATATATTATTTAATGCAGAATTAACCATCTCTTGTAATTTACCAGGATCGAAGTCGAAAGTGACCTGCCGTGGTGACGGCGGGTCTTGCTTCTGTACTGCTTCGCCGATTCTGTTTAGGCTGAAGGATTTAAGATATAACCGCTTGTACTCCTCTATATCCTGCTCCATAGCCTGCTTCTGATCATCTGTCAGATTGGCTTCGGAGACTCCGATGACATTCTTCGGATTGACGCCAGTATGATCACCCATGATAAATGTATGATTTGTATAATCGCGTCACACTGGGCGTGCCAAAAGAGGTGTTGACACAAAAAGCGTCAGGATCTGCGAACACCTCGGGCTTATACCCGAAATTCGATATCCGGAGGCATGCCAGTCGATTTGACCAGTTAATCGACAAGGACGATAACTAGAACAAGATTCAATCAAGACAACGGCGATGCATCCGGATGCCAAGATTGGAACTTGATCAGGATAACTAGAGCAGAGTTGAACGAGACAACAGCGATGCGCCCGGATGTCAAAGCTCAGAGGTACTCCCACGCGGAACTTGCAAGGGTTTGACGGGGGTCGATGAGATGCAGCCCGTCGAAACTTGAAGAACTCGTAGATAAACTAATACCTAATGCGGTAAAGGTAAATTGCTGGAAAGGTAAATAAGATAAAATAGATGTGTTTGATATGCTTGGATATAATCGTTTACAGCACCCCTAGGTACCTATTTATACTCCGGCAGAGGGAGTTGTAGATAGATATGAATCATGCCTTTCCTAAACAAAAACTCCTAACTTTAAGGAAATAACTGACTCGCGCAGGAGTCGGACCCAAAGAGAAACAATCTTTTCCTAAACAGATTCTACTATTATTAAGGGAATAAAATGACTCATGCAAGAGTCGGACTCAAACTTCTATAACAATACTGGTATAAAATCACCAGTTTCCTTATGTCTCCTCCCCGATGAAACTTTCCATTGACGCACTCTTCCGATCCGCAATTTCCTTTTAACGTCATCGGCAATCGTGTGCTCACGTTAGCCATGTCATCTTTCATCAGCAACACTCCTTCATCGGTAACTGCCAGCCACGCCATTCTGCTTCCATCGGCAGCATCTACCACTCATCGTCAACAACCTTTAGCTCTCATCGGCACTGACTTCTCATCCGCAAGCTGATCAAGTCTTTCTACCTCCATCGGCAACAAGTCTGTCTTCATCAGCAACATTCTTGCCTCTATCGGCAGTCTGACCGATAATATCCCGATGCCGATAAGGAACAGCAACCAACCTCTTGTCGATCGGCACAATCCTTAGATTATATTGACACGTGCCAAAAAACGGTGTCAACACATGCCTAATGCATATGAATGGATGCTCATGATGAATGTGTTATGCAATATTTTATTCCGTTCACCGAGTAGGTGCAAATTTCTTCTCCCGTAGAGAAGTTAACACTTACCCTTCTTTTGCAACCTGTAATAGAGCTTCTCCTCTGAGGTAAGCTCTCTTACACCTGCATTAAACAAGTTTTATGGTTTAAGACACTTGATTAACCTACACAAGCATACAACACTTAACACATGCATAACATGGCATAGAAACACTTAAAACAGCAGCTAGAAGAAAACTGTGTAGCTAGAGCTACACATAACCAAAAATTACAAACTAAGACATTCTGGAAAGTTAATGAAATTAACTATAAAACATTTCATAAACTCCCCAGCTAGATCCAATATTAAAAGGGGCTAACAGACACTATAAGCAAAGTTGTTTTGAAGAAACAGGAAAACACAGATTTTAAGCTGAACTTGTAAAACATGCTCAGGTTAAGATAAACAGGGTATGTCTGTGAAAATTTAACACAAGACATAAAAACAAGTTATCTACAACAAAGTCAACTGTAGCTACTGCTGAAACGCAACACAAATAGCTCAAACAATTATAACAAGAAAACATGCTTGAGCTGTCTAACAGCAAACAGAGATAACTTACAACAGTTATAAAGCCTATAACTAACCATCCAAAAATTATGATAAAATTAGAATGGATAGATTACATATTTATCTACCACTTTGGTGTTCACACCAACAACATAAAACATATACATAAAGGAGTTAAAATTACTTATTTGCTGGTGATGAGAAAATAAGCACAAGTTGAACATATATTACTTAAACAATTTGAAAAGTGTGAAACAATAGATTTAATATTTTTATTAGCTTACACTAAGCATGTAACATATGTAAAAAAATTTGCAAGCACAGTAACCACAAATAACTTAGCTTAGAAAATTAAACAAAGTTGCATTTAATTAAACAAGCATTTAATTAAACGACCTATAACAAGCCACTAAATTATAGGTAACTGTCACTTTAACATTTTTCATGGGAAGTGCATGATGAAACAAACTCAACACAATAAGAACTATGATTTTAGCACATTCCAAACTCCAGTTATGAATTAAACAATTTAAACTAAGCACCTAAAGCATGTTGTTTACTTGTATTAAAACAGCACAGAAGAACAACATCAACAGGTTACTTAACATTTTTTGTGCATAGAGAAAAACATAACACAACTCATAGAACTGGTTTCACATTTTTATCATTTTCCTAGAATTAGTTATGAATTTCCAAAGTTAGCAAAGAGAACTAAAAAAGACAAAACAGAGAAGCACATAGAGCCTATGACACATGGGACCCACTGGTCAGGTTCTTCCCCAAAGAACCAACTGCACTGGAGGTACTCGACCCTCGGTCCTTCACTGGTGGTGAGGTTTCCGGTTAAACTAACCCCATGGCTGTGTTCCCCTACGCATCCGGTTCCGACGAACCCTAACCCTAATCGTCTCAACCGACTCCTCGGTGAGCATCTACAACCTCTAGGCTACCACGTACGAGAGCTAGAAGGAAGGGAGAGGCTCTGGATTGGGCTGGCTACGGCGGCGCAAAGCTTGGCGGAGCTTCGGTCGTCAATGGCGCTCGCGGTGCTGCGCGGTCTGGCTTACCCGTGCGGTTAGCGCTGAAGCTGAGCGGTGTCGAAGGTGGAGCGGAGCAAGGCGAAGTTGTGGCTACGCTTTCGCGGCAAGTGCGGCGGTGTGCTTGGCGGTGGAGCTCGGCGACGGCGCTACTGCGGCAATGGCGCGATGTTCCGCTTTCTTGCGTGAAGCAGAGAGGAGAGAGAAGAGTGAGGGCGCGGCGTGAGTGCGGTCGCGAGGTGGAGTGTTCGGCCCTCCAAGGCGCGGACGGCGCGGGCGTCCCGCTGGTGTACAGTCGCCACGCATCGCAAGATGCCCGACACGGTCGGCCACCGACCGAACAGCGCTCAGCTCTGCATTTGAATCCGGCATCAGGCCGATTCTGCACAGCGATTAACTCCCTAACCTCTGCGTCTCAGCTTCAACCAAATGTACACTTTTGTAGAGCTATAGCTGAACTCCAACTTTGGTGTAATTTATTTCAGCTAAAACGGTTTAGATTTCAAACTACAAGCATTCAAACATAGTAACATTCAAACTGCAAGCCACTTAGGACTTAGACGATTTCAGAAGCTAAAACAGCACCTAATTCAGCCTTGATTGACCAATTAGGGTATTTTAGGATCCAAATCACCTCAAGGTGGTTAAACAAAGTTTGTGCAGAATTAAAAACTCTACAAATTTTATTCAGCCAACTTTTTCATACAAGGTCATTAACAAGGTCAATTTGTTAAATCAAGCAAAAGGGTTTCTAGGGTCAATCATTTAAGCTTAAACCCTAGAAGCTTATTTGGACTTGATCATGATCATAAACATGGTTCAATTAACATCCCTAAATACTTCTAGGTGGTTATTAGTGATCAACACATCAAGCACTTGGGTACACAAGCATAACTTAAATAAAGCTAGGTGTAGGTTAACACATACACACATAAAAACAAGGTGATCACTTAGGATTATCATTTCATATGGTCATGGAAATGCATGAATGCATAAATGCTTGTGCTCATGCTCATGAAATGATATGGAAATGGAAGCTTAACACCTAGGGTGTTACAATACCAATCAAAACTCTCAAAGCTCAGAATACCAATTGAGGCACTAAGGGAGCTCAAAGATACTAATTAAAGCTCATAAGGCTCAAGAAGCGAATCGAAACCTCTCGAAGCCAACAAAGCAAGCTAGACTCTCCAGAAGAGCCAACGGATCAACACATCTAGCAAAAGCTCCCCCTGAGCAAGATACCAATTGGAAACCTATTGAAGAGCCTGTTGACACCGTTTTTTGTACGTGTCAATATGAACCGGATACACTGATCGGTACAAGGGTAGTTACACCGATCGGTAGAAAGATGGTTGCTTTTCCTTATCGGCATCAGAATCCCACCAATCGGATTGCCGATGAAGACAGAAGATTGAGGAAACAAAAGAAGATATTGGCTGATCAGAAGGGTGCTGCCAATGGAAACAGGAGAACATTGCTGATTGAGAATATTGCCGATGGATACAGGTTGATGTGGCTGACGTCAGCAGGAAGTTGCCAATGGAAATAGAAGGAGGTTGCGAATGGAAAGAGTCTGGCGATGGAAGGTTTCATCGTAAGGAAAACAGATAAGGAAACTTGTGATTTTTATGCTAGTATTATTGTTAGTTTGAGTCCGACTCTTGCATGAGTCATTTTATTTCCTTAAAAATAGGAGTTTTGTTTAGGTATGAGTCGTGTCCATGTATAACTCCTTTTATTGGAGTATAAATATGTACCCAGGGGCGGTGTAGACAGAAGAATCAATCAAATACAAAACTTATTATTTTTTATCTACTTTTTCAGCATCTACTTTCATCGCATTAGTTCTAGTTTACCTACGAGTTCTTACGATGTCTCGACAGGCTGCATCTACACGACCTCCATTGCCTTCGCAAGTTCCGCGTTTGATCAAGTTGAGCTTTGACGTCCGGGCGTATCGCTGTCGCCTCGTTCAATCTTGTTCTAGTTATCGTCCTTGTCGATTAACTAGTCAAATCGACTGGCACAACTTTGGATATCGAGTTCGGGTATAAGCCCGAGGTGTTCGCAGATCCAATGCTTTTTGTATCAACAGAGCCAAAACAAGATACCAATTGAATGCCTTAAGGCAAAAAGAAGCACAAAAACTACCCCTTGACCAAAGACGCTCTAAACCAAAGAGACCAAAGAGATGTACTCTATCTCCCCCTTGGAAGTAGATGGCTAAGAATGGAATGAAATGTACATCTATCCCCCTTGACCAAAGTATGTAGGTGTGAAATGCATGCTTTCTCCCCCTTGTTGACACATGTAGCTCATCAAAGCTCAAATCTCAAGAACCAGCCACAAATGCCATGATATGCAAAATGAGTGCAACGAGCTTCATACATAGAGCAAAGACAATTAATAGATGCTCTAAGTGATGCGATCCTGTGAGAATAGGAAAAGCTCTACATGCCCAACAAAGACTCAGGTCGAGCTAAAGATCACTTTAGAAGCCAAAATAGAGAAGATTACATGTGTGAGCAAGGAATGGGTATCACCTCCTAGAGACAACTAAACATGGCAAACAAGATAGGATCTATCTCAAAGCAATCTCATGTATAGCAAGTAGAACTATCCCTAGAAAAGTTCATACAACAAGCCAATGACCCAACTGAATAAATTTTTCAAGTTTTAGAGTTTCGCAGCCAAATTTCAGTTTTAGGCACATTTAAGTTGTATGCGAGTGATTGTAAGCAAAGTCATGCCACTGCTTACCAACTGGGCGAAGTCAAAGAACTTGACACACCGGTTTTGGTCATACACGACACCGCTCAAGTTCCACCCATATGGGAAGCAGTCTCGAACACATGGTGAAGTGCTCACAATGCAGACCCAACTCGATCTTTCCAATTCACAAAACAGAGAGCAATTTCATTTTAGTTCAGTTTTAATCATGGTGCTCAATGGAAGTGAAAGAAACAATGAAGAGCCATAGTTACAAGCTATATACAAAATAGCCAAGAAGGATCTTCAAAAGCCTACACATGCTAGTGTCATTTCAGAGGTGACATGGGGAATTAAATTCAGTTTTAAAGCTTTTCTAACTTAGCTCTATTGCATATCAAGGGATCAAAGAGAGTCTAAGTTAACACCATAGATACATAAAGCACCTCAAACAGAGCATAGATTCATTATATCGGCTATAGGTATGAAGCTTAAAATGAACTATGTCACAAATGCAAATGAGATGCACAATGCAATGACACCAAAACAAAAGAATGTCAAAGAAAAGACAAATAAGAACAAAAAAGAACTATGATACACAAAGAGCTTCCCTCAACTAAAAAGGGAAGCAAAAACCCAACTCGCCCCGAAGGTGCGAGAACGCAGCTTGATCCAAAGGTTTTGTGAGAATATCCGCAAGCTGGTTGTGGGTCTCGACATGCCGGAGGTCAATGTCGCCCTTCTCGTAATGATCATGCAAGAAGTGAAAGCGGACCTCAATGTGCTTGGTCTTAGAGTGAAGCACGAGATTTTTGGCCACACTAATTGCACTCGTGCTATCACAAAGCAGAGGCACCTTAGTTAGCACAAGACTAAAATCTTTCAAAGTGGCAATCATCCAAATCAACTGAGAGCAACAACTAGCCGCGGCAACGTACTCAGCTTTGCATGTCGACTGTGCCACCCTAGACTGTTTGCGAGAAGACCAAGACACCAAAGAAGTCCCGAGAAACTGGCAAGTCCCAGAAGTGGACTTCCGATCAAGACAACATCCGGCAAAGTCGGCATCAGAATAACCACAAAGCTCAAGAGAGGAAGAGGTGGAATACCAAAGTCCAACTTCAGGAGTGAAGCGCAAGTACCTCATGATGCGTTTCACCACCTGCTTGTGCGAAGTCCGTGGGGACGCTTGAAAGCGTGCACACAAATAGACGGCGAACTGAATGTCCGGCCGAGTCGCTGTCAAGTACAAAAGCGACCCGATCATGCTTCGGTACTCCGTCTGATCCACCACCTCTCCTTCCTCGTCCGCATCCAAGGCAGACGTAGTTGACATGGGCATTGAGAGGGGCTTTGCCTCGCCCATATCAAACTTCTTCAGGATATCCTTCGTGTACTTGCCTTGGTGCACAAATGTGCCTTCCCGGGTTTGCTTGATTTGCAACCCGAGAAAGAAGGTCAACTCTCCCATCATACTCATCTCAAATTCCCTGCTCATAATATCTACAAACTTGGCAACAAGAGCATGAGAAGAACCACCAAAGATGATATCATCCACGTATATTTGGACAAGGAGAGTGTCTTTGCCTTGCTTGAGGAGAAACAACGTCTTATCGACCGATCCCATTTTAAAACCCTTAGCTAGCAAAAACGTTTTTAGCCTATCATACCATGCTCTAGGGCTTGTTTCAAACCATACAAAGCTTTGTGGAGTTTGAAAACATGTTTGGAAACATGGGATTTTCAAAACTGGGAGGTTGTTTAACATACACTCCCTCCTCTATGTAGCCGTTTAAGAAAGCACTTTTAACGTCCATTTGAAAAAGTTTAAAACCCTTAGAAGCCGCAAAAGCTAAAAGGTTTCCTCATAGTCTATTCCCTCCTTTTGACAAAAGCCTTGATCTACCAACCTAGCCTTGTTGCGCACTACCACCCCATCCTCACTTTGTTTATTTTTGAAAACCCATTTGGTACCTATGGGGTGGCAACTAGGTGGTGGAGGAACTAAGACCCAAACGCGGTTTCGCTCAAAGTTTTCTAACTCCTCATGCATGGCATTAATCCAATCTGGATCCATCAAAACGTGTCCAACATCTCGGGGCTCAAAAGAAGCGACAAAAGCCGAATGAGCAAAGTGAGAGAGATAGGACCTGGACCGCGTGACTCGACGGTCAATGTCGCCGATGATGTTCTCCGGCGGGTGCTGTCGCTGGATGTGGCGGGGAGCCTGCCTGGACGAAGTGGCCTCCACCTCGACAGCAGCTAGAGCTCCCTCAGCTGCAATGGGCACCGACTGAGGAAGCTGCTCGAACAACCCCCACGTAGAGGAAGTAGTCGGGTCGGGACCGTGAGCCGAGGTGGACGTCGCAGGGTCGACAAGGGCAGCCAGTGGAGTTGGCTCGGGATCACCCCAATCGGCATCGTCCTGCTCCTCCTCCACCAAGATGCTAGTGTTCACCTCATCATCACCTGCAAGCTCAAAAGCAGTGGAAACACAGGGCATAGTCTCATCGAAGGTAATCTCACAAGTCTCCATCACGCGGTTAGTCTCAAGGTTAAGTGCATGATAAGAACGAGAGTGAGTATAATAACCAAGAAAGATACCGTCAGAAGACCGTGATTCAAATGTATCCAACTTACCGCCCTTTTTGAGGATGAAGCACCTGCACCCAAACACCCGTAGGTGACTTACCTTGGGCGGTCTCCCAAAACGCAGCTCATAAGAGATCTTCTTCTTGAAAGCTCGGAGAAAAATGCGATTGGAAACATAGCAAGAAGAACTGAGTGCTTCGGCCCAACACCGCCTAGGAGTCCTATGCTCATCGAGCATCGTCCTGGCCATCTCAACAAGGGTCCGATTCTTGCGCTCAACAACACCATTCTGCTGAGGAGTGTGATGTGAGGAAAACTGGTGATCGAGACCCAAAGAAGAGCAAAGAGTTGCAAAGTGAGCATTCTTGAATTTTGTGCCATTGTCACTGCGGATAGACCTCATGGCATTCTCAGGTAGCTCATTTTGCAATCTCAAAATCAGATCTCGAACAAGTGGAAAAGCCTCATCCTTACTCTCCAAAAAGAACACCCAAGAGTACCTCGAGTAGTCATCAACGACTACAACCACATACCACTTCCCTCCTTCCGACCTAACCCGAGCTAGACTAACCATGTCCACATGTAAGAGCTTGTCGGGCTGTGAGGTCATAATTTGAGTTACGGGAGGATGGGAAGCAGCAACCATCTTGCCATGTCTGCAAGGATGGCAAACCAAATCCTTCTCAAATTTCATCTTTGGCAATCCTTGGATAAGGACCATTGAGCTAAGCCTTGCAAGCAAGTCAAAACTCAAGTGTCCCAATCTCCGATGCCACTTCCAAAGCTCGGAGGAAGAACCGGCAAGAAGACAATGAGAAGGTCTGGAAGAGATCATAAAATCCACACAAAAAACCTTCTCGAAGGGCAAAATCTGGCAAACAAGATCACCATGAGAGTCCAAAATCCAAGACAAGTTTGGCTTAAAGCTCACCTCAAAACCGTCTTCAAGGAGTTGCGAAACCGAAAGAAGGTTAAAATGTAAATTCACAACCAAAGCAACATCCTTGAGGACAAAAGATGAATTGACTCGGATGGACCCCCGGAACAGAACCTTAGCTTTACTCTTGTCCCCGAATGTAATGTATTCAATGTGGCGCACGGGGTCGAGGCTGGAGGACCACTTGGCACTTCCAGTCATATGACATGAACACCTGGAATCCACAAGCCAAGTCTCCTCTAGTCCTCCTTCCTACATCAATAAAAAGACATAGAGTGAGCAAATAGACCAACACTAGGGTTATTAAACTGTGAAGGATACCATTGTTGTCCCATTTTCCCAAAGAATGGGTTAGGAGAAAAACCAAACATCTCCTGCCCCACGGGGGAATAGCGATCACCACGATAGGGAAAATGTGGTCCGCTAGAGAAGGGTGGAGTAAAGCCACCGCATGGTCTTGACTCCTGAGGCCTAGCACCTTGAGGCATTGTACCTCTAGGCATAGTAGTGCGCCTCCGAACTTCCGGTTCACGCACCCCAACTCGTGGGTGGTACATGTCCTGGTTGTTCAACTCAAACTGCCTCCGATCATCTCGCTTCCTCCTATAGAAAAACTTAGCCAAATGCCCATCCCGATCACAATACTCCCAATGGTACCTCACCGCACTCTTGGTAGGCAATCTCTTGTTGGGTTGGGTGGCTCTAGCTTTCTTAGGAAGGGGATCACTAGAGATGTCTGGCATTGTGTCAATTGGGTTGCGAAGATGGTTCGGTTTGGCAATCCGCACTTGCTTCTATGGAGTGGTTTTGGGTGGCTCTTCAAACACACCATCTCTCACAGGAAACTCAGACGGGTTGGTAGGCTTAGGTGGAGTGATCTTGGTAAGTTTGGGAGTTGTGGTGGGTTTCTCATTTTCGCTCAAACTACTGCACTCACCGATCTTACCGAACATGCTATCGTCCTTCCCACCTATAACAAAGCCTACTCCCATGCTGCTAACCCTTTTGCATTGACTAAGCATCATCCCCAATTGCGGCTCTAGGCAAGACACCCAGCTTAAGATGGACCGAAGGTATCTGTTTTCTTCCTCGGTACGCATCTTGTCGTGTCTGCATGACGCGATCTCAAGCTCCAAAGCCTCAAAGCGATCCGACTCTCTAGTGCTATCTGAGTTGACCTTCTCTAGCATAGAAATCCTAGCATCTCTCTATGCCAGCTCAGAACGCAAGCCTAAGCAAGACTTAGAAGCACCAAGTAAGCTAGGACTAGCCTTCAGCTCACTTACCTCCTCAAGTAGAGTGTCATACTTGTCCTGGAGAGTGACCAGACTAGACATGTGAATGGCGCAAGCATCACACTCTACCTCCTCGGTAACCACCACTTGTGCCTTAGCAAACTCTAGCTCATGAAACGTGCTAAGGTACTTCGCCTTAAAATCGTTCCTCTCACAAGCAGCACGCTTGAGCAAAGCATCCTGACTCATCAATGTGTCGTTCAGGGACTCAAGCTCGAGAGAGAGGTGAAGCTCCGTGTTTGGTTTTGGATAATTAATGACAACCTAGGACTAACCTTTGTGCTAAGTGATTGAATTAGACAAGGTGGTCTGATCCAAGTGATGGAGCTAGATGATTCATCATGGTGGATGGAGATGATCCAAAAGATTATTCATGTGCTCATGCTTGGAATGAAAATAAATATAATATCCAATGGGCTCAAGGCAAAGATATAAAATAGGATATTTATTTTGCCGGTCAAGACGCAATAGAGTGCGTTGTCGGATTTAGGATAGATAACCGTACTATAAAGAGGGGAATTATTTAATTGCAATGGTTATCTAGTGCCACTAAGTGTGAGTCTCATTTGCATATGCATTGCGCTTAGTGTCGTGGTGAGATTTTATACCCTGAGATTTATTTGCGATAAGCTAACTCAAGTGCCCAATTTATTTGGAATATCTTGTGGAGTTAGTACCGAAAAGGGTTGGAAATAAAAATGGAAAACAGAGAGCACATGTGTGTGTGTTGCTGCTGCTGCTGCATGCGTGCATATGTGTGTGTGGCTGCATGCATAGAAAAATGGAGAGAGTTCCCCACGCAGGGTGCTGCCACCCTTTGCCTATTTGCATGCACAAGTTTGACTTTGTGTGTGAAAGAGAAATGGGGCTTGAGAGCATGCATGCAAGTGTGAACATGGAAGTGGTTTTAGTTGACAAAATGGGAAAGGGAGCAGCACATGGGAGAGGGACCTGCTGCCACTACAGCTTCCAGGAAGCTTCGTGTGCGCACTAGCACTAGTCCATTTGGCCTTCCGACCGTTGCTGCAGCTGCTGCCACTACAGCTTCTGTAACGATCCACAATTTCCTCAAAGGGAAATCCACATAATGTGATAGTCCCAGGAATACCAAGCTATCACATTATTATTATATAGCTGATACCACAGTCATACATTGTAGATTACAAATATTATAACTTATTCACACCCTACTACAACATAATTCTAGCGGGGGACGCACGTGAAACGATATCAAAGTGGACAGAGCGCCAGCGGGTGAAGGCTCCTCCATAGGCATCCTTGAGCGTAGGACAAGACCACCTAAACCTCCGGATCCTTGCTGTTGTCGTCGAAGATGGCATCCAAACCTGATAAATAACTTTCAGTATGATTTGTACTGGACACTGTTTCCCACCGTTTCCCACCCTATGCTTTGCGTTTGCTTTGTGGTAAGTGGAATGCAAGGATATAGCAAAAGACCTATTTATGGCTGTAGTTTGCCTATGCATAAAATCAGTGTTAAATATATAATTGATAGTAATAGTTCATCAAGTTTTAACCCATTTCCATCCATCCATCCCATCCACACACATCTCACCACACACTCTCACTCTCTAGGCGACAAGGACAACTCCCTCTCGTCCTTGTCTCAGCGGCTCACAGTTGGATCCTACAAAACCCAGAGGGAGAGAAGAAAGGACTCATCTCACTACTCAAGAGAATTGTAGGTCAAGGGAATGTCCATATCTGGGGACATGGCTATACGTATAGATCGATCAACTCTGCAAAGTGTGTACACCTATACCCACAAGATCGCCATCATCGACATTGCGCAATGCCTAGGCCGATAACGGGCAATCTCCTGATCCGGAACGATACCATCCTGCCACTCAGCCCTGGGGCTCCCCGACGCACCGGCAAACTGAGACTGGGAGACACAACACCTGGCCACCATGGTACTGCGCATCTAGGATGGTATAGGTCTCAACACCGGTACCACCCACCCTTATCACCTAACAACCTGGCAGTAATGGCATCGCCCAAACCGATCGACATCCGCACCCTACCCATTCAAGGACGAGTGGTGTGCACGAAAGTTCCCAAGGTTCTGATCCACTCGATATCAGTTTCCTAGAAGGGATCAGACAAGTCATCTCCACAATCGGGGCACTCCCCCGTGCCATCACAGCACCTCTATCCCGGGGCTCGCCCCGAGATCTCCTTAGAACACAAGTACCCGCCACAGGTACCTCACGTGGGGATGCCCAGGTCGCACCGCCAGCAAGACTCGTCCCACGGACTCGTCGTAGGACCTGTCTGATCGACTCAACCCTCACCACACACCCAAGACACACGTCAAGATCTCCCCAAGTTGTTATCATTATAATGGCACACAGTGCCTAGCCACTCACAAACAATCCTCCACTCAGCATCACATCATAGACATAATGCGAAGTAGAAGTAAGCAGCGAGCAAGTAAGTAAAGCGAGTGTCTAGCCTAGCAGCGGGTGTGCAGGGGTAAGGCTGCGACAAGGTAAAGGCTTTCCAAGCAATCTACCATGCAACCTATTAGTTTAATTGCATAAAGTAAAGCACTAGCATCTATGTATATGCATGTCTAATAGGATTCTATGAGGTTGGGTGGGACGTGGCACCTGTTTGTTATAGATCCATATATTCATCCAGCTCCTGTTGCTGCCCATGTCTCCTGCCTCCAACAGATCACTGGATCGATCCACATCGCCCTCGATGCAACTACCTTGGTAGAGAGACAAACAAGGAAGAAAACAATCAAATCCTTACCCGAGATCCAAATCAAAAGGCAGCGACACAAAATAGCAGCTGACAACAAAAGATACCAAAAGACTTAGCTCTCACGGTGGTTGTCCGCTCTCATCGGGCTCAAAATAAAACACGAGTGATTGTATGTTAAGCGTAAGCTCGAGTCACGACCCCAAAATAGCCACACTTCCCGGGTTGATAGTGTCAACATGTATGGCTTCAGGAGATAGGGGCCTAGACCCTAGCTTAACTTAAACATACACCACATCTTGACAGGAACAGAAAGATTGCAAGCGAGAGAGGAAGAAAAACACAACAGGGTTTGGCCTTTGTAGCCTTAAGCCCCACAAGTCACACAACTAAAGAAAGAACGAATAACGCAAGATGGAAGAGTTGTGACTTGGTCCCACAGTACTTCAACTTATATGCCACAGAAATTAGCGCAAGCAAAAGAGAATGGGACAAAAGAAACAGGGGAAGGGTTGGCTAGGCTGTCCATACCACGTCCTTGGTAAAGATAGTTCTCTGACGGTCGATCGAGTCGACTCGCATGGTTCCAAGGACATGGCATAGACCATAGCTTCGCCAACCAAAAGAGAGGTTGGAACAAGGCAATAAAGAAAAAGGGGAAGTGGTCTACTTCTCCCAATCGACATGCCATGGCAAGGGTGAGGCATCAGAAAAGGAGCAACACACAAGAGAACACACAACACCCAAATCCACCTGTAGGGTACCACGACCTACGTGCACTAAATGGCACCTAAACACTCCTAGGGCCTTAGCGGTGTGGTTGTCACCGCAAGGACCTGAGAAGCGCCATGGTCTAAAATAGGTACAAGCATACAAGGGCTTGAACACAAAAGAGCCAAAAGAGAGAAGGGGAGAGAAAAGGATCCACCTTCCTTTGATCCACTCGCCATAGCATCCAACGGTAATCAAAGGAAAAGAACCAAGAGAACCGTAGTTAAACACAAAAAGGAAACAAACAAGCGAAGATGGACTTTGGTTCCACTGAAACTTCGATCCTCATGTCATGGCAATGGACATGAATCAAAGAAGTTAGAACAAGAGAGCGCAACCCACATCTTACTAGATTGACGAGGATCAATAGATATGACAAGAGAAGACAAAGGAACGGTCCTCGCATCCTTTCAACCAACACGCCATGGTAACAGACGAAGGTTGAAGGAATAGAGACACAAGCTCGCAGTTCCTCGAACTACACCAACTCGTAGGGAACCACGACCTACGTGCAACTAAAATGGCACAAGACAATCACTCGAGCTCTAGCAGTGCGGTTGTCACCGCAAAAACAAGGAAACGCTATGGTCTAGGTGGCACAAGCATACGATGTGGGTAAGAAGAAGGGAAGCAAAAGAGGTAGAGCCCGATGGCCATGGCGAGGCACTCGTGACCATGAACTTCACCTACAGGAGTTGGCGTCCATCGCTCCACAATTGTACTCCCCTAGATCGTCTCCCACTAGACTAGGTCCCAAAAGACTCACCGTGCGCGGGTGATATCCGCACCATATTGAGTCCATAGTGGCCACGTCCTAGGGGATGACTAGGGTCGTTAACTATCGTAAAACTATGAAGCCAACCAAAACACGAGGGACAGGATCATGCTCGGCGTTACGATCATGGCGCGATCGTACGTTCGAACAAGACGCGCCCTTGGCCGGCTCGAAGGCTCGGTCCATAGAAACAAACAGAACACAATGCATAATCGACAGAGGAGCAGCACAAACCCATAGCAATAGAGATATAGATAGATAGATAAAGACCGACACGATGGCACGGCGCAAGCATAGATAGATAAATATCAAATGTAGATAACAAGTGTGACATGTATGAACAAGTATGAATAGCAAAGGTTTTTGCAGACGTCATGGACGACGTCAGTGAGTTCCAAGGACTCGACCTTAAAAGGCAGAACGGCGACGGGTTGTCGTGATGGGTCGACAAAGCGTCCGAGGCAGGCACAACCACACCATCCTGCAGCAGCAAAAACCACGGCACGATGGCCGGACAGAGCAGCAGGCCGGGGGCTGGTCGTTGCTGGCTGGTGCGGTAACAGGAACTGGGAAGGCGTCCGGGGCTGTGCTGGACGACTCGTCAGGGTTGTTGCCACCCTGCGGCAGTGTACCACAATGGCACGAAGGCCGGCCTCAGGCATGCATAACAGCAAGATGGCATGGGGACTTTGGTGCTGGGACGCTCACCGGTGCACGGACAGTGCTCTTCGGGCGGTGTGGTGGTGCTGCAGTGACTGGACGCAAGCGGTCGGAAGGCGTCAAAGCTCCAACGTTCAGCACAGAAGGGTTGCGGCACTTCCTGCAACAGTGATACCCACGGCACGAAGGCCGGTCTCAGCGACAAACAGAAGCCACGTGGGAGGAAAAAGGCAGGGCTCAGCGCTGGTGGCTCACCTGTGACGGATGAAGCTCCAGCGAGGGGGCTGTGTGCAGCGACGTCGATGGACAGAGCAGCGCATGACGCTGCAGAATGGTCGGACATGGTTACCGTAGAGGCAGAGCGTGGTGCGGTTCTGTACTCGGTGAAGGGGAGACCAGGAACGTCGGCTCGGGCTCGGCTGCGGCAGGGCGAAGTCGGCGGCCGGAGTCGTCGTGGTACAACAGCTCAGTGAGGTTGCCGGGGCGACCGGCTAGCAGCTTGTTGCAGCGCGAGGGTCGGCACAGCGTCGTCGTCCTCGTGCTGCTCCACGGTGAAGAGGACGACGCTGGCTCGGTGGAGCCAAGGCGAGGTCGAGGTGGTGAAGTGCAGGACGGCGACGCCGTGGACGCAGCGTCGTGGCTCCAGCGGTGCCATGGCTGGGCGGCGCCATGGTGGCTGGTGGTGCCAGGCGTGGGTCGCAGGGGCTCGACGGCCCCGTGACGAGACATGGCCGTGAATCGGCCAGGCGCAGTGGAGCGGCAGCAGGGCGACGCGGAGGAGTGCGGGGTTGGAGTTGCCGTTCTCAGCGAGGGAGCTTGGCGAAGAGGGAGACGGTGGCGGCGGCGCGTTGGGAACCGGAGAGGGGGCACGGCAGACACGTGTCTTATAGGAGCTCGACCGGCTAGGGTTTGGCGTGGACGACAATGCGCCTCGGCTTCCGTACACGGGGGCACGTGGCAGCCATCCCACACCGGCGCGGATGCCAAGGGGCACGGACGCCAAGCCTGGCGGCGGCGGCAGCTGGGGTCGGGAGCAGGCGTTCTCGCCCTAGGGTTCGGAGGGCGCAGGCGGCTGCTGGGCCAGCTGGGCCAGCGCAGGGTGGTGGGCGAGTCGGCCGGCTACTGGGCCTAGGGCGTGAGCAGGCCAGGCGGGCCGTGGCGGCTTGAGCCAGCTGGGCCGCGCGTGCTGCTGCTAGCTTTTGCTAATTGGAGATGGGAGGAAGAGAGGAGAAAAGGAAATTGGAATTTCCTTTGATGATTTAATGAAGTTTGAAGTTTAGTCAAAAAGAGATTTGACATTATATGAAAAAGGAATTGGAAGGAATTCCTTTAATGATCCAAGGGAATTTCGGAGGAATGCATAGGGAGGAAATTTAATACGGATTGAGAAGGGATTTCTACGGGTTCGATTGGATTCATGTGAAGGGATTCAAAAAAAGATTGAAGTGGAATTGATGTAAAGGAGAATAAAAGGAAAAGGCTTCCTTTCACGAGTAAAGAAGTTTTGAGACAAGCTCAAAAGGAACTCAAGTGAGATTAAATGAGAAGGGTTGCTATGGACTTGTGCACGCCAACATGAATAGAACTTGAAACTCGAATTCAACTCAAGAACCGAGACACTCATCTAAAACTAATTCTACATGTATGCAACGATTTATCGACAAACTCTTCTAGGGTTAGCTCGGCTTGACCTAGCAACTAGATGCTCACACATTGCAAGAAAAGTTTTGGAAAGTTCGGATTTTTGGTTGTTAGAAAAACCCGGGTTGTTACAGCTTCCAGGAAGCTTCGCGTGCGCACTGGTCCGTTTTGGTCTTGTGACCATTGGGCAGCGCATGTGGGTTAATACCAGCACCCTCCCCTTGCTTCCTGGGCACCTCTCACTCTCTGCTCACTCTCGCAAAAACAGAAACAGAGAAGAAAAGCTCTCATCTCCTCCCCTCTCTCATGCCTTTGGTTTGAGCCAAAATCAAGTGAGAGAGCAAGCTCATGAGATCCATTTGAGAACTCCAAGAGGATCCCCTCCCTCTCTCTCCTTCTCCATGCTTGGTGCTTATTCTTGAGAGGATTGAGGGAAACCCTAGGGTATTTCGATTTGGGGGAAAACCTAGTGTTCATGCATTTGTGATTCATTTTTGTGGCACTAGGTGGTGATTGCAATTGTGGTATTCTTATTACTCTTGGTGATTGTTTTCACCTAGATGGTTGGAGATCGATTGATTGGTGAGGGGATTTGGTGATTGTGTCCGCCCCCAATCATGGTGAATTTGTGAGGGGTTGTTGTGGTTCCCCGGCGGAGTGCTAAATTCCAACTCTAGTGGATTGCTTGTGTCATTGAGTTACCGCACTTGTGTGTGGATTCTTGCAGTGCCTTCCGGGGTTTGGCTTGAGGGCCTTCTACCGAGGAACCACCAAGGTGTTGATCGACACAACGGGGATTAGCTTGCCGGCAAGCAAGTGAACCTCGGGAGAAAAAATCATTGGTGTCATATCTTGTCTCCCAGTGAATTGAATTGATTGATATATATTGTTGGAATTAATTATTTGGTGATTGGCTCTCTACTCTCCAACGACGGTATAAAAATCACCTATCTTCCTTGCATTTATTTGTTCTCATCTTGCTTAGTAGTAATTATATCTAGTTGAGTAGAAGTTTCTTGTGTAGTTATTTTTAGAGTATCCTTTTGCTCACTAGTGGTTTTTTAGAGACCTAGCAAATTGAGTAACATAGAGACTATATTTATTACATTTGCAATAGGTGGCTTGCCTAACAAGTAGAGCTAGAGCAAACCGCATTTATCGCCATTTGTGTTACTAATATTTGCTCTAGTGATCTTAAAGATTTTAAATTAGGATATTCACCCCCCTCTAGCCATATTAGGACCTTTCAAGTGGTATCAGAGCTTGGTCACCGATTAATTTAGGCTTAACAACCTTCGGTGTTGAATTATGGCTCAAGTTGTGTTTAACCATGTTGGGGGGAAACCACCTTTCTTTGATGGACTAGTTCTTTTGATTATTGGAAGAGAAAGATGAGAATGTACCTTGGTTCTATACATGAGAGAGTGTGGGATGTGACCGATCATGATTATGCTATTCTTGATGCTACCAACCTCACAAATGAAGACAAGGCCAACAAGCAATGCAATGTCATGGCCATCAACACTATCTACAATGGGATTGACTCCAAAGTATTTGAGGGAATCAAAGATCTTGAGCTTGCTAGTGAAGTATGGACTAGGCTATGTGAAACATATGAGGGCACAAAAGTTGTCAAGAGTGCCAAAATGTATGCTCTCAAAAGTGAGCTAAATAACTTCAAGATGAAGGAAGGTGAAACAATCTCGGAGATGTTTCATAGGTTGCAAGTGATTGTCAATGATCTCAAGAGCCTATGTGTGAAAACCGAAGATAAGGACTTTAGTCATAAGTTCTTGATGTGCTTGCCAAGAAAATTCAAGACCTTGAGATCCATCCTATTTAGAGGGGCATTGAATGATATGTCTCCAAATGATGTGCTTGGTGAAGTATTGACCGAAGATCAATATAATAGTGATGGAGAAGTTGAGAAGAAAGGGGAAAACAAGAAGAAGAGTGTGGCATTCAAAGCCACCACATCTACCTCCAAGAACAAGGGCAAGGCAAAAGCACAAGAAGAGAGTGACAATGAGGAAGACATGGAAATGGATAGTGATGATGAAGCTCTTGCTCTTGTTGTCAAGAAATTTGGCAAGATGTTCATGAAGAAGAGAGGCTATAGCTCAAGAAAAAGAAGAGACAACTTCAAGTACAAGGAGCAACCAAGGCTATGCTTTGAGTGTGATAGTCCGGATCATGTTGTTGCGGATTGTCCACAAAAGAAGAAAGAAAATGATAAGAAGAAGAACAACTATGAAAATAAGAAGGGCAAGAAAGAGAACAAGATGACCTTCAAGAAAGGCAAGAATGGTTCTTATGTGGTCACTTGGGATAGTGATGCTTCCTCTGATGAAGAAAATGATGATGAGAGGAGGCAACCAAGAAGGCATTTGCTTCTATTGCTATCAACCGCAAGCCTTCACTATTTGATTCATCACCTTCATGCTTCATGGCAAAAGACCGAAAGGTACAAAATGATGATGATAATAGTGATAGTGAAGTTGAATGTCAAAATGATAGTGATAGTGATGATGATGAACCAACTAAATCTCAACTTTATGATATAATAGAACAAACCAAAGACATAGCTATATCAAAGAGCAAGAAGTGTAAGGAGTTGCTTAACAGGGTACAAGCTCTTGAACAATCCCTTAGTGAGCTTAATGCCTCTCATGAGTGTCTAGTGGAAGACCATGAGGAACTTGGCAAGTCTCATTCTAAGCTTGAAAAGGCTCACTCCTTGCTACTTGAGGAACATGATAATAAAAAGGTTGTTGTATCATGTGACGTTGGTTTAACTTGTGATATAATTGATGAATCTTTTTATCAACCCATCATTGTGCAAAATACTAACCCTTCTTGCAGCTCTTCATCCACCACCACCCACTCTATCTCTACTAATAGTGATGGTTTCACTTATGATTCCTCACTAATGGTTGAGAATGAGACTCTCAAGAGAGAGGTGGATGAGCTCACTCATGCCTTAGGCAAGGCCTATGGTGGTGAGGCCCGCTTGCTAAAATTCTTGGGTACCCAAAGGTTTTCTCTCGACAAAGAGGGATTGGGCTATACTCCCAAGAAAGGCAAGGTGGCCTTTGCTACTCCAAAGCCTAGCTTTGTGAAGAGCAACGGTCGGTTTTGCAATAGATGCAAGCAAGTGGGGCACCTAGAGCATAATTGTAATAAAATGAACAAAAGCAAGAAACTTGTTAATGCTATACCATTTGATTCTTGCTATTTGCTTACCAAGGGTGAGAAAGGTATTGAAGCTAAGTTTGTTGGTACACCAATTGTGGGTCCAAAGAAGAAGGCTATTTGGGTACCAAAGATCTTAGTCACTAACCTCCAAGGACCCAAGCAAGTATGGGTACCTAAACAACATTGATTTGTTTGTAGGTAAACTATAAAGTTGGAGGAAGGCATTGGGTTCTTAATAGTGGGTGCACTCAACACATGACCGGTGATTCAAGAATGTTTGATTCATTGAAGAATTCTAATGAGGGTTATGATTCTATCACTTTTGGTGACAATGGCAAAGGCAAAGTCAAAGGGCTTGGTAAGATTGCAATATCCAATGACATAAGCATATCCAATGTCTTGCTAGTAGAGAGCTTGAACTTCAATTTGCTATCAGTTGCTCAAATATGTGATCTTGGTTTCAAATGCATATTTGGTGTGGATGATGTTGAGATTGTTAGTGTAGATGGTTCTAACTTGATATTCAAAGGATTTAGATATGAGAACCTCTACCTAGTTGATTTTGGTGCTAGTGAAACTAAATTGTCAACTTGTTTGATATCAAAATCTAGTATGGGTTGGTTATGGCATAGAAGGCTTGGTCATGTTGGAATGAAACAATTAAACAAACTAGTGAAGCATGATCTAGTTAGAGACTTGAAAGATGTTGAATTTGAGAAAGATAAGCTATGTAGTGCATGTCAAGCCGTAAAGCAAGTTGGTAACACACATCCTAAGAAGAGCACTATGAGCACTTACAAGGCATTTGATTTGTTGCATATGGATTTATTTGGGCCAACCACATATTCTAGTATTGGTGGAGCAAAATATGGATTTGTCATAGTTGATGATTTCACTAGATACACTTGGGTATTCTTTCTTGTTGACAAGAGTGAAGTTCATGCTACATTCAAAACCTTTGTAAAGAGATGTCAAAATGAGTTTGAATCTAGAATCAAGAAAGTAAGAAGTTGTTGACACCGTTTTTGGCACGTGTCAAATGAGCTAAGACTTGTGTTGATCGGTGGCTGTTTTCTATCGGCATCGGAAAGTAATCAGTTGAATTTACCGATGGGAAAGAATGCTGCAGGAAGGATAAGTTTGTTGCCGATAGGGGTTGGATAACTCTTGCCGATAAGGGTTAATTGGTGAGGTCAAGTCACCGGGATTGCAAGGTTGCCGATTGCCAATGAAGAGATGATGCCGATGGACACAGGGTGATGTGGCGATTGATGTCAGCAGAAGGTTGCCGGTGGCAAAAGAAGGAAATCGCAGATTGAAGGAGTCTACCGATGGAAAGTTTTCATCGAAGCAAAGACATAAGGAAACTGGTGATTTTATACCAGTATTATTATAGTAGTTTGAGTTCGACTCCTGCATGAGTCGTTTGTTTCCTTTAAAATATGGGTGTCTGTTTAGGAAAATAATATTGTTATTTGGGTCCGGCTCCTGCGCGAGTCAGTTATTTCCTTAAAGTTAGGATATTTTGTTTAGGGAAGGTACGAGTCATGTCTCTGTACAACTCTCCATGTGGGAGTATAAATATGTGCCCAAGGGCTGCATGTAGAAGATATCAATCTATCAAAATCAAATCAATTTACTCTAATTCTACTTTTATCGCAATTTACCCTTTTTGCATTAGTCTTAGTTTATCTACGAGTTCTTCAAGCTTCGATGGGCTGCATCACCTTGATCTCCGTCAAACCCTTGCAAGTTCCGCGTGGGAGTACCTCTGAGCTTTGACATCCGGGCGCATCGCTGTTGTCTCGTTCAGCTCTGCTCTAGTTATCCTGATCAAGTCTGAGCCTTGGCATCCGGGCGTATCGCCGTTGTCCTGTTCAGATTTTGTTCTAGTTATCGTCCTTGTCGATTAACTGGTCAAATCGACTGGCACACCCTCGGAAATCGAATTCGGGTAATAGCCCGAGGTGTTCGCAGATCCTGACATTTTTTGTGTCAACACCTCTTTTGGCACACTCGGTGGGACCAATTTTTTCTACATCTATCATGGGTTATCATACCGACGTTAACCAAAGGAACGTCATCGGAATCTCCGAAGCCAATCTGAGAGATGATCAGAAGCAAGCTATGGAGCAGGCTATGGAAGAGTATAAGCGGTTATATCTCAAATTCTTCAGCCTAAACAGAATCGGCGAAGCAGTCCAGAGGCAAGATCCGCCATCGCCACGGCAGGTCACTTTCGACGCCGATCCTGGTAAATTACAAGAGATGGTTAATTCTGCATTAAATAATGTATTAATTAGCCAATCCAATGTGTTGTTCGATACTGTATGCAATGCTATTAAGCAAACTTTCAAGGGAGGATAGGCACCATATTATGTTGGTCCGGAGTATCGTCAACACGGATCTACATCTGTTACGGTCCCATCGGCGGTTCCAAGGGTGTCTTCACTGATTATGAACCGATCTACCGATGAGATCATGCCACCAAGATCGAGTCCAGCAAACATCACTCAGGTGAATACAAATCTGGTGGCCTCAACAATGTCTGGACCTGTGACCCAGAGTCAACCAACCTCTGCCAACTGGTGGGGATACGGTATGTCTCCAAATCCATCTACCGATTCCAGATTGGTCCAAGATAACCACGCAGGGTGGAAGATTCCTACGGCATCGGCAACACCTATACAGCCGATGGTTCCAGTGGTGCATTGTGCTACATCTTCTCCAACGGTGCAGTTGCCGACAGGGAATCTTCAAATGGCAATACCCAGAGTGCCTTACACCCAACCATCGGCAAATCACTTGTCGATACAACAAGGCCCAGCAGCTGCAAGTCGACCTATGGCAGCAATGGTTCCTCAAACTGGAATACCTACTAACCAAGGTAGTTATTCTGTCAATTACCCGGCGCCACAAGAACGACAGGCATTAGCTGGTTATCAGCCATCGGCAAATTCTTGGCCAATGCAACAAGGCATGCCGATTGTCAATCAACCTATGTCGGCAATAGCTGCTCAACCTGTGGTACTTGCAAATCAAGGCTATCATCCGAGGGTATAAGGGCTACAAGCGTCAGCTGGTCATCAACCATCGGTAAGTCATATACCGATGACATCTAATGTAAGTTGGATTGGTCAATTACCAGTTCAGTAGCAAGTTGTGCAGCCTGGATACCAAGTGGCGAAAGCTCCGCCGTATCATTCACCGGTGAGTCTTCAGAATGAAATATCGGTACGTCAGCCGATAGGTACTACTTTGCCGCGGTACTCGCAAGTGAATATGCACAATGAGACATCGGTTCAGCAACCGATAAATATACCGCCACAGCATAAGCCAGTGGATGTGCAAAATTTCCCATCAGCAAATCAGTCGATGCATAATGTTCAGATGACTGGTACTGCACACACGCCGATCACTTCAAGTACTTTGGCATCAAGACCCGAAGAAGTGCACCAACCTACTCAACCAGTGGGTGTTCAAAGTTTCCCATCGGCCAATCAGCTGATACTTAATATTCGACAGACTGATCAGGACATGAAGAGGTGCATCAACCTGCTCAACTAGTCAACATCCAGCCAGTACATCAGCAGGATCAGGATGCATGCTTAGCCGATAAGATTACCGAAGTGGCGAAAGAGCAGTTCGGTATCAAACCTAAGGTTGATACATATTCTTCTCGGACTCCATACCCTCCAGCTTATAATTCAATCCCCTTCCCGGATCGGTACAAAGTGCCAGATTTCACCAAGTTTTCTGGTCAAGGTGACACATCAACAATAGAGCATATCAACCGATTTATTATCCAATGTGGGGAGGCAACCAGTAGGGATGAACTGAGGGTAAGATTGTTCTCGTTATCGTTATCTGGATCGCCATTTACGTGGTTTGCTTCACTATCTCCAAATTCTGTGATCACTTGGGCCGATCTAGAAAAACAGTTTCACAAGTACTTCTTTGCTGGCACACATGAGAAGAAGCTTACCGATTTAGTCAAGCTGAAGCAGTGTGATGATGAATTGGTAGAGAGCTTTGTTCAAAGACTGCGAGGCGTGAAGAATAAGTGCTATAGCTTGGTACTTGATGATCGGCAATTGGTGGAGTTGGCTTTCCAGGGGTTGCTACCGCACATCAGGGATAAATACGCGTCTCAAGAATTTGAAAGCTTAAGTCATCTTGTGCAAAGGGTTGTCGATCAAGACACTGAGATTTTTGAACCTAGAGGAAATTGGGATGAGGAGGTGTCTTTAACTAAGAAGACAGATTCAGACGAAGGAGCAAGTATCGGTTTAGTTGAATCGGTAGAGAATAAAAAGCCGATATCTTGTCCGTTCGATCAGAAAGGAGCTGAAAGGTACACTTTTGATATCACCAAGGCCGATAGGATGTTTGACCTATTGCTCCAAGAAGGGAAGATTAAGCTGGCACCTAACCAGGTAATTCCATCGGCCGAATAGCTCAAGAAAATCAGGTATTGCAAGTGGCACAATGCACCTTCGCACAATACCAATGACTGCAAAATCTTTAGGCAGCAGTTGCAGTCAGGAGTTGAGTCTGGATGGATTAAGTTTGAAAATGCTAAAGTCCAGAAACTGATGGGGATTAATCAGCACCCGTTTCCAAATAATATGGTGGAAATTAGTTGAAAAACTAAAGTGCTGACATCGGAAGCTGTCAGGAAGAATGCATCGGTGGGCCCTAACCATCAAGTCGCTAAGCGCGACGAGAGAAGGTTTGCCGATGATAAGGGTAAGAACATTGCCGATGAAGGTAGCAGTGCCAAGAAGGCTCCTGGTATTACAATCACGCATAGGCGACCAAGGCATGAGTATCGGCAATCATGAGAAGAGCGGTATCGGCAGCAAGACGTAGGAAGGCACCAACAGTGGTATCGGCATAGAGATCATTGGAGTTGTCCATTCTTCGTTCACTGTTGGGAGGAAGGCATCAAGGTACCCACTGCCGATAATTGCCCTGAATGCAACGGGTACTATCCTGCCGGTCGGTCAAAAAGGAAGTCTTGTTCTGACGATCGGGCATCAAGCTATCGCACGACGATCAAGGAGAAGAGATCAGCATGTGATCGGCTGGGGGGCAGGCTCAGTGCACACGGTAGGTTTGGCAGACGTATTGATTAGGAAGATCTTGAGGAGATGGCCAATGCCAGGGTGCCCGGTGAAGAAATTTTCTCCAGGGGTCCAAACACAAGAGGTAGTACAGATGCAAGCAACGAGAGGCAGTATCAACTTGTTTGGAAGACCAAGCTTCCTCAATTGTGTCCTAAGGGTCTGACGAAGACTCAAAAAAGAAGGATCCAGCGCGAACGCCAAGGAGATTTGTGTCACGATGAAAATTCTTCCAGAGGGAGACTTTCAGACAAGCTATGTAGACCAAGCGCAAAGATGGAAATCCATCGGCAGATGTCAATATAGTGCTGATGGTATAACTGGAGTCAACCTTGGACATTTTGGCTTGGGAGCAGCAGTCGGTAAGCCCTGGCGTTTCAAATCGTGATGTCAATGATGGTTGCCGATGACTAGATGGTAGCATTTGCCGATGGTGATCTGGCGTGGAAATTGATTTTTGCCGATAGGGACTTAGTTAAGGAAACAGTCTCCTAATTGGGAAGGTCCTTATCAGATAAAATAGTCTACTTCTGGCAGTGCTTGCATTTTAGAAACTCTCGAAGGAGTTGTACTCTCTAGAGCAATCAACGGTAAATACGTGGAGAAATATTACCCTAGTATTTGGGCAGATACATAGAGTGCTCGTTTGAATGCCGATGAAAGAGAAAAGTTATATAAGCATCGGTAAAAGTTGTACTGACATTACATTACAGAGCAAAATCAAGTATCAATGTTACATTTGCGATACGATGAATGGTAATAAATTCAATCAAGGATTGGATGACTGATATCGCATGCAGGCGAATTTTCTCTATTTCCTCCATCTCCTTGGCATTGGCGTCGGCAGACCCTTCGATCGGCTTGATCTTCTTCTTCAGCGCGATTGCTTGTCGGGCGTTTGTGTCCCTTTCTTGTCGAAGAGCTTTGACGGTATCGAGCAGCTGAGCTTTCTTCTGGTTAGCTATGTTCAAAGCTTCTTCAACCCTTCTTAATTCGGCTTGCAGCTCTTCCTTTCTTGTCGATAGTTGAATGATCTCCTGCTCAAGATTGGCACCAGAAGCTTCTACCTGGCCGATGTCTTTGTTTTTCTCATCGGCAATTTGCTGGAACTTAAGCATTTCTTCTGTAAGCTTGGACTGAGCATTCCTATCGGCAATGCGACGAGAGAGCCTTTGATATTGAAGTTGCTTGCTCTCGAGGAAAGCCGCTTGGAAGAGTATTTCTTCTGTATCGGCAGATAAATGACCTTGGATGTTCTTGAAAGCTGTCTTTGCTGCAGTAGAGTCTTGGACGAGCTGGGATGTGTCTTATTGCAGCAGAGAGAGCAGTGCTTCGAGCTTGAATTTGACCTCTGCCGATAAAGCTGGAGCAGAGCTTTCTTTGTCTTCGTCTTCATCTTCGTCGGGAAGATTGACAGCGAAGGAAAATAAGCTATCTACAAGAGTGGAGATTTCTTGGTTTTCATCTTCGTCAGGAAGGTTGACGCCGAAAGAGAACAAGCTGTCGGGAGAGTCTTGGGCCTGATAAGGAGAGAATTAAATTTGCTAATCAGAAATTTATGTTACAGGTTTTATGATAGCCGACTTACCATCTTGAAATGGATCTCTTGTCTGGGACTTGGAGAGGCAGTTGGTGCAGTATCCTCTTGGAGATCGGCAGCGGTTGCCGATGAACACGCCTCCGTAAGAGGAGTAGTTGGTGTTGTTGCTGGTGCTGCTTCCGCTATGGTGGCTGGCTCCTGTGGTGGCGATACCGTTCTCTCATCGGGGATTTCGGCTGGTGAAGGTGCCGATGCCGATGTTGCCTTCGTTGTTACGGCGGGTGGTGTTATCTCCTAATCGGAGGTGTTGTCCAGTGGATGATCAGGGATAGGAGCTGATGATGGCTCAGCTGTTGCTGCATCGATAGCTGGAGTGGCTCGCCTCAGGCGTTTCTTCTTTGGTGCAGCAGTGGGAGAACCAGCCCGTTTTGGTGAAGCCTGGGGGGCATCGGTAGCAGGAGTTGGGGATGCTTGTACGTTTGGAGCAGCTGCCGATGACCTCGCTATCTGAAATGTTTGGCGCAAGTCATATGAAGTAACTTTTGTCAATGAATAGTTTGTGATCGGTAAAAACAAAAGTAAAACTTACTGCGAAAGCTCACGCCATAATGGCAGCAGCGGCCGATGGAGTAGCAGTAGTCGTTGCAGGTGTCGACCTTGGCTTCAGAGTGACCCTGGGTATCCTTTGAGGGGTAAAGGCGGCCAATGTCAGAGCATTGTTGCCGACGACTGATACTGGGCTCATCACTCGGACACGGAAGGGCTTGCCACTCCTGCTTATTTTGGGGATCGGGTCATCAACCTGTTGGGCAAAAGAAGGCCAAATACCGATGATGGAAGTAAATAATAAGAAATGCATTGGAATAAAAACTTACTGCATCATCGGGAATGGCGTAGTCAGCGTCAATCAAATGCCGATAATGGTGTGATGACTGGGCAAACAGTTGATGTCTCCATTCTTGCCACCAAAATTTGTATTCTTCCGTAATGAAAGATGTTGGTGCCCAGGAGGATAGATCAATGTCTGACGTATCGGCATCGGGAGGTAGATTGACGACCTTGTTCCAATCCATGGCACTAGAGATGACCTGTCTTGGTTTTACAACTTTGGCATAGCAGAGCTTGATCGGTAGTTGACCGAATGCTAGTTGTCTTGCCGCTACCGATGGGTAATAGAATTCAATGGATGGAGGAGCATTCTTCCCAGTTCCGAAGATGTTAACTGGAATGGCTCGGGGAACAATGCTGACCTTCATGATCACTTCATTCTGAGGCACGTTCCCATCGGTAAGGTTGAAAAGCAAGGGGAATTGGTTGTTCTCGTCGATATAGGGCCACCAAACCGTTCTGCGCTAGGGATTCCGTTGTAGAATTTTTGGAAGAATCTGCCGAACTGGTCTGCATCTGCATCGGTCCCTGGTAGCACTATGATGGCCTCACCAAAATTGAGTGGGGGACGAGTTGTCGATTCATCATCCCCATATTCGTAATCTTCCGATATGTCCCTTGAGAATTGCTGGTTGAATAGGTCAAACTGAAGAACCTTGTACATGTGTGCATTTAACCACATGTTTATGAACCACCAGGGACCTCCAAGGTTACCAATGGGCTCACCTAGCAACAACTTCTTGGATACTTGATGCAGGAGGTGGTATACCAATCCAAGAAGATATCGGCCGAGAGGGAGTCTTGTTCCATCGGCAAGGAGTTCCACTGCTGGAAGATGCATGGTGGTAGGTCCGACTGCTCTGCCACAGAAGATGAATTTTCCTAGCCACATATTCAGAAAGATGGCATGCTCCCTCTGACCTACCGATCCAGTCTTCTGGTATTCCTGAATATAACTGGTCCAGCCACCGATGTTCCGTGTATTCACTTTATACTCAGCTTTCCGATGGAACAAGGCTGAGATATTGGCAGAAAAGACATCAAGACCGGTCAGCATATGCACATCGGCAAGAGTGGGGGTGGCAGGTCCATGTTTGAATAAAAAGGCATTCATTGTGTCGGACCAGAAGTAGGAGGCTGCTATCATCATGTTCTCATTCTTCTCCATATCAGCAATGGAGAGTCTGATGCATTGGTCCAAATTGCGCTCTGCCCAATAAACCTGCTATGTTCTGATTACCCTAAGGTACCAGTTCTTCCACCCCTTAGTTGGTTTGGGCCATGAACGGAAGGCATCCTTCCATAACCCTAAGTTAAAGCATTCAGATTTGAAGGGGATGCGGTTGGCCTCCGCGTTAATCAGATTGATGGGGTCAGGATTGCCCATTGGACCTAGGCAGTTGAAACTGGATTGCTCGATTGGGATTACTACTTTGTTGTACAGTTCCTAGGGTTCGGAAAAAATCAAAGAGAAAAAAGGGAAGAAAGGAATTATAAAGTGGTACGAAAAAGGGAACTTGTAGAGGAAGAGGTAAGGAGAAAACAAATTTACCCTAGGGATGTCGAAGTGGATCGCCATTGGAGTTGGAAGAGTTCTTGCGGCTCGTACTCTGCTTGAAGAATGAACTGTTGCTTGGGCTCGCAAGATTGTTCTTCGGAGTAGCCGCCGAGGTTGAAGACGCTAAGGTTAAAGACGGAGGCAGGTGAAAAGTGAAAGTAGGCCCAGGGTAAAAAGGCAGGTTGGATCGTGGTAATTTTTATAGCCTTGGTCAGGGGTATTTTGGAATTTTCTTCGCACTGAGCAAGAATGTAGAGAGGTATGCAGAAGGTATGTGCGGCAATCGAGGAAATGTGATTAGATCTGCAACTGTTTGCGCTATAATCGAGGAATTTTATTAATAAATTGCGGTTTTGCGCGCGGTAATCGAGGGAATCGTGCGGTTATCTTGGAGGGAACAGTTACAGTGGAAAATTTCGGCGCGTAAAATATTCTACACTCCAAAATTGGGGGCATGTGTTGACACCGTTTTTCGGCACGTGTCAAATGAGCTAAGACTTGTGTTGATCGGTGGCTGTTTTCTATCGGCATCGGAAAGTTATCAGTTGAATTTACCGATGGGAAAGAATGCTGCAGGAAAGATAAGTTTGTTGCTGATAGGAGCTGGATAACTCTTGCCGATAAGGGTTAATTGGTGAGGTCAAGTCACCGGGATTGCAAGGTTGCCGATGCCGATTGCCGATGAGGAGATGTTGCCGATGCCGATTGCCGATGAAGAGATGTTGCTGATGCCGATTGCCAATGAAGAGATGATGCCGATGGACACAGGGTGATGTAGCGATTGATGTCAGCAGAAGGTTGCCGGTGGCAAAAGAAGGAAATCGCAGATTGAAGGAGTCTGCCGATGGAAAGTTTTCATCGAAGCAAAGACATAAGGAAACTGGTGATTTTATACCAGTATTATTATAGTAGTTTGAGTTTGACTCCTGCATGAGTCGTTTGTTTCCTTTAAAATATGGGTGTCTGTTTAGGAAAATAATATTGTTATTTGGGTCCGGCTCCTGCGTGAGTTAGTTATTTCCTTAAAGTTAGGAGATTTTGTTTAGGGAAGGTACGAGTCGTGTCTCTGTACAACTCTCCATGTGGGAGTATAAATATGTGCCCAAGGGCTGCGTGTAGAAGATATCAATCTATCAAAATCAAATCAAGTTACTCTTATTCTACTTTTATCGCAATTTACCCTTTTTGCATTAGTCTTAGTTTATCTACGAGTTCTTCAAGCTTCGACGGGCTGCATCACCTTGATCTCCGTCAAACCCTTGCAAGTTCCGCGTGGGAGTACCTCTGATCTTTGACATCCGGGTGCATCGCTGTTGTCTCGTTCAGCTCTGCTCTAGTTATCCTGATCAAGTCTGAGTCTTGGCATCCGGGCGTATCGCCGTTGTCTTGTTCAGATTTTGTTCTAGTTATCATCCTTATCGATTAACTGGTCAAATCGACTGGCACACCCTCGGAAATCAAATTCGGGTAATAGCCAGAGGTGTTCGCAGATCCTGATGCTTTTTGTGTCAACAGAAGTGATAATGGTACTAAATTCAAGAAGACAAGAATTGAAGAGCTTTGTGATGAATATGGCATTAGGCATCAATTCTCGGCCAAGTACACTCCACAATCAAATGGCCTAGTTGATAGGAAGAATAGGACACTTATTGATATGGAAAGATCTATGCTTAGTGAGTACAATGTGAGTCAAAAGTTTTGGGCCGAAGCTATTAACACGGCTTGCTTTTATATCAATCGACTCTATTGGCATCCTTTGATGGAGAAGACCCCATATGAGCTATTGAATGGAAGAAAACCCAATATTGCATATTTTAGAGTGTTTGGATGCAAATGCTATGTATTGAGAAAGGGCACTAGATTGGGGAAGTTTAATAAGAAATGTGATGAAGGCTTTCTAGTTGGTTACTCCATCACTAGCAAGGCATATAGAGTGTGGAACACTAATAATGGCACACTTTAGGAAGTCCATGATGTGGAATTTGATGAAACCAATGGGTCTCAAGATGAAGAAGAAAATCTAGATGATGTGAGAGGCTCTCAATTGGTGGATGCTATGAAGAATATGGACATTGGTGATATTAGGCCAAAGCAAGTGATTGACATTCTATATGATAAAGATCAAGTGCTCTCCTCTCCAATGAAGCAAGTTAGTAGCTCTCAAGTGCAAGATCAAAGTAATAGTTTATCTCATGAAGATAAATCAAATGACCAACCTAGCTCAAGCAATCAAGTTCAAGTGCTCCAACCAACTCATATTGCAAGAGATCACCCTATTGATCATATTATTATTATTGGTGACATTAGTAGTGGTGTGCAAACAAGGTCAAGATTGGCTAACTTTTGTGAGCATTTCTCTTTTGTCTCATCCATTGAACCAACCAAGATAGGTGAAGCCTTAAAGGATGCGGATTGGGTAAATGCTATGCATGAAGAGCTCAATAATTTCACTAGAAATGATGTTTGGAAATTGGTAGAAAGGCCAAAAGACCACAATGTGATTGGAACCAAATGGGTGTTTAGAAACAAACAAGATCAAGATGGTATTGTAGTGAGAAACAAAGCAAGATTAATTGCTCAAGGTTACTCTCAAATAGAAGGTCTTGACTTTGGTGAAACTTATGCACCAGTTGCTAGAATGGAGGCAATTAAAATCTTATTAGCCTATGCTTGTGCTCACAACATTAAGCTATATCACATGGATGTGAAGAGTGCATTTCTCAATGGATACATCAATGAGCTAGTGTATGTTGAAAAACCTCCTGGTTTTGAAGATGACAAGAAGCCCAACCATGTGTACAAGTTGAAGAAGGCATTATACGGCTTGAAGCAAGCACCTAGACCATGGTATGAGAGGTTAAGGGATTTCTTACTCTCTAAGGGGTTCAAAATGGGCAAGGTTGATACTACACTTTTCACTAAGAAGATTGACAATGACTCATTTGTGTTGCAAATATATGTTGATGATATCATTTTTGGGTCAACAAATCAAGCTGATTGTGAAGAATTTGGAGACATGATGGCAAAAGAATTTTAGATGTCCATGATTGGTGAACTTAGCTATTTTCTTGGTCTCCAAATCAAACAATTGAAGAATGGCACTTTTGTGAGCCAAGGAAAGTATATAATGGACATGTTGAAGAAGTTTGGAATGCAAGATGCAAAGCCAATTGCTACTCCCTTGGGCACCAATGGAAATCTTGATAGTGATACAAGTGGCAATATGGTGGATCAAAAGTTATATCGGTCTATGATTGGAAGCCTACTCTATGTGACCGCATCAAGGCCAGATGTCATGTTTAGTGTATGCATGTGTGCAAGATATCAATCCTCACCAAGAGAGAGTCATCTCACGGCAACTAAAAGAATATTGAGGTATTTGAAGCATACAAAAGATGTTGGACTATGGTATCCCAAGGGGTCAAACTTTGAGTTGATTGGTTATTCGGACTCCGATTATGGTGGATGCAAGATAGATAGAAAAAGCACTAGTGGCACATGTCAATTACTTGGAAGATCGCTTGTGTCATGGTCATCTAAGAAGCAAAATAGTGTGGCACTCTCTACCGTCGAGGTCGAATATGTAAGTGTCGGTAGTTGTTGTGCTCAATTACTATGGATGAAATCAACCTTGAAGGATTTTGGCTTCAACTTCAAGAAAGTGCCTTTGCTATGTGACAATGAAAGTGCAATCAAGATGGCAAACAACCTGGTTCAACATACAAGGACAAAGCACATTGACATTAGGCACCATTTCATAAGAGATCATCAACAAAAGGGTGACATTTCTATTAAGAGTGTAGGCACCGATGATTTACTTGCTGATATATTCACCAAGCCACTTGATGAGAATAGATTTTGCAAGCTCAAAAATGAATTGAATATTCTTGATTTCTCAAACATGAGTTGAATGCACCCCCATATATATATATGACATGCACCCCCATATATATAAATGAATTGAATATTTGACATACCATTCATGCTTTGCTAAGGACTTTTTTAGTGCACATAGACATACAAGTTGCATTTTGGAGCATTCATGATAAATTAAATGAATTTGATGTATATATGGCACCACTATTGTTTCTATGCTTGTTTTGACCTAGTGGCGGCATATGACATGTTTGTGGGCTTGCAATCCTAGTGTTGAATCTAGAAAATTTGCTATAAGTGTTTAATTCAACATAGGCAAGATAACCCTTTCATGAGGTGTGAAGAAGCTTGTCTTTGGTTCAAACCGAATTAAATATCTTTGGCAAGTGTTCTAGGTTGAACCAAATTTGTACAATTTGATCCTAATTCATCCCATCAAAAGAACTAAAACAACTTTCTCTCCACAACTTGACCATACCTTTTTAGAAATAGATGACAAAGGGGGAGAGATAAGTCACAAAGATAATGTTGGGGAGAGATGATAAAGGAAAGGGATCAATTAAATTTTTACGCACACAAATAGGGGGAGCAAGCTCATAAACAATTTGTTGCATTTGTTCGTGCATTAACATATGACTTGCTCATTGCAGATGTACTTAAATTCCCTATTCATGTTTTTGTGGTGTATGCTAGAATTAGAACTTGTATGGTGAAATAAATTACTAGCATGCATAGGTAGTAACTAGACATATTATATTATCATGTGAATCAAGAACCATGCCTATGATGTTGATCTCACGAGGTTCTTGAGTTTTGATAAATGTCTATTTATCGATGATGCTAAGGATGGTGTAAATTTGCAACTCCGATTGGTATCACGCTTCAAAGGTCCATTCTTTACACCTTAGCATCCTTTTGGTAAAATTACTCTCCCACAATTTCTTATTCATGCATATGTGCAAAGCCATGCAAATCCAAACACTTGGCACATATGTAGGGGGAGCTAATTCTACCAAAATCGAAGTTGTGATGAATGTCCAAAAATCTTATTCATGATCTAAAAAGCTTGGACAAGCATGACAAATTCAAAATTTCAATTACAAATTAATCTTTGTAAGGGTTGTCATCAATTACCAAAAAGGGGGAGATTGAAGCTCCATGTTTGGTTTTGGATAATTAATGACAACCTAGGACTAACCTTTGTGCTAAGTGATTGAATTAGACAAGGTGGTCTGATCCAAGTGATGGAGTTAGATGATGCATCATGGTGGATGGAGATGATCCAAAAGATTATTCATGTGCTCATGCTTGGAATGTGTAACACCCTAAAATATGCTTTCTGGAAAATAGAGTTAAATTGATTTAATTCTTAATTTTGTGCTCATGAGAATTTAGGAGAAATAAAAACTTTTGATTAAAGTTAAAATTAACCCTAGGGTTAGATACATTGTTGGTGCATACATGCTGGTGCATTTGGTTTATTGACTTGAGTGGAGGTTTCAAAATTTAAAACTGGGTTCCACTCACCCAAAGTTGTAGGGGAAGCGTATATATTGTCTGGTCTTTTGGTTGACCAAGAACCTCCGAAGATTCCTTTGGGTTTGAGGTATCCATTGCTCGTGGGGAGTGTTTGGATCCGAGAATATGATTGATGGATCAATGAAACCAATTTCCGTGTCTCCCTTGCGTTTAAGCATTAACATCAAGAATCTGTATATATATGTTTGAGTATAGTTAGTTACTATACATATACATATGTGTTATAGTCAGATTACTAAAAGAAATGATAATCACTTACAGACAGTAGCAGCTCATCATAGATTTGTCTAGAGCGTCCATATGGCATAGTTGGTGGAGCTCACTATACGGAACAAATATAAGGTCATCGCCCCAGAAGTAATGTTCTTGTCTAATTCTGACGCAGATGCAGTCATCATCTGGGCTTTTGGTACATACCTCCATGTACCATGAGTTTAACTTGCGCATTTGCGTACCAAGATCCCTGAGGGCCGATGGATTGTACAGACTTCTGCCACGTACATAGCTTCTCTTAAACTCATCGACTACAGTGGCATTTGCGACTAGTGCATTTCCGTAAAATTCAGTCGCAATTAGTCCAGCTATTTTCAAGAACTCTTCCAATCCATCATAATTGTCCCGTGGAACATTGTCTTCTAGCACGCTCATGTTTGAACCATATTCATTCCCAACAAATAGCGGGGGTACTGATTGCTTCGATTGTTCCCCATGTTGTGGGACACCCTTCCCTGCTCTTTTCTTCTCGATAATTGTTTTTTCAAGAGTGCGGTCATTGTCCGATATTGGAGATTTCTTCTGAGCATCACGTAGATTTCTCTTCTTTTCTTCCAACTGTTGCCTTAGAGCTGATTGATGTACGTAGAACGGATTTTTAGCTTCTTTCCTTGCTTTACGGTCGTCTACAATTTTTTGGAAATGTGCGTCCACTGAGGCCTTTACTGAGGCGTCTATTTCTTCTTCAGTCTTCTCATACGAAAGTTTCGGAGCAATCCTAACTTTCCTTGTAGCTTGCCTCTTTGGTTTTGGTTGGGCAGCCAACACCTTTGCTTTTGTGGCGGTCCCTTCTTTGGTGACAGGGCGGCGGGAAACCATCGTGGAGGCGATGGGGCTGGTTTCGGCGTTGGAGACCGTCGTGGAGGCGATGGGGCCGGTTTCGGCGTTGGAGGCCGTCGTGGAGGCGATGGGGCCGGTTTCGGCGTTGGAGACCGTCATGGAGATGGAGACCGCCTTGGAGGTTCTAAGAGGAAGCCATGTAAGGCATTTCACCATCATGATCCCTCGCAACACTATGACCAGGTCATGAGGTCCTATAGTGAAAATAACGAGTGTCAATAAAGTATCGCTATTTAAGCCAATACAAAAGAGATAGGTATGATAGGAGGAGGAGGAGGAGGTGGCGACGGTACAATAGGAGGTGATGCCCCAGGAATAATGATATAGCACTTGCTCCAACAAATAAATTTCTTCTTCGCTTGTCCCAGAGTCATCTCCCCATCACTTCCTTCAATGTCAAGCTTAACATTGCGATGACCTTTTTCAACTCTATCCACCGAGACGCGAGCATATCCAGCTGGTATTTTTGACCCATGGCATACTGGTGTCTTCGTAGGGTCGATAGGAGATACAATACCGTAGCCACCGTGATTGTGGTAGCCCCCTCTGGAATGTGCAGCTCACATGGTGTATTCGGTTCTGTGATGTCATCCACAGGGAAGCGTAGCTTTGCGTCATCACCAGGTTGAGGCACTTCCGTGGAAGCACAACTGCTTTTCAACGGAGCTGATGGGTTGATGTTGACTTGTGGTACTGATCCAGTACTTTGCATTCGGTTGATTGCTAACTCCACTTGCCTTTTGATTTCCTCGCTCATTCTCGCTTCAAGATTCTGTTCTCGCTCTTTTGCTTGAATAGCTGCTTCGCGTGCTTCACTAAGCATTTGCGACATGCTAAGTTTCATAGCTTCCTCCTCTTTCTTCTTTCTCTAGCGGCTTCTATATGTATCTTTGTCTTGAGGAAAGGCATGCTTCCACGGCACCGCGCCATAACATCTCGTTCGTCCACCGTGTTCCGCAGTCCCCAGGGCATATGTCAGCTCATCCCTATCTCTATCTAGTGACCATACTCCTTTTTCCCTCATAGATTCAGCGTAAACTAGTTTCCTTGTTGCTTCTGTGCGTCCTTTGGTATACGTAAATCTCCCGGTCTGAACACTCTAAAATTTCCAATTTTGGATTGTACTTAGAAAACACTAAATAAAATAAATGATTTCTATATTGATATAAAATTTTCAAGATTAGTTTGATTTTGCACAAATTTAGTATAGGAAAAGTGAATTTATAAACTTTTCTAAATCAATTTGACAGGCTTGATTGTTGTGGTGGTTGTTCATTGCTTGTCTTGATGCATGTGAGTGTTTAAAGTTTTTAAAAACACGTTTAGTAAGTCGTTTATCGGTCTCTGGCTCGTCTCTATCTTTTTTTATAATCAAATTCTTGCTCTCGATCTTAATCTTTCTTTTGGACATTCCCAAGACCATTTGTCTCTTGATCCAAATCATTTCCTTGAGTTCATAATTCATCAACATGTCTCTAAATTCTTTGTGGGAATTTTTCTGGCTTTTTCTGGATCTTTTCTCTATTTATCTATGAGCATATTCTAATTTTTATATACTTTCAAATACCTTTTCATGATCTCCAAATACTTTAATTGGGTTCATCATGTTCCAAAGTGTCTCCGAGAATTTCCCCCAGATTTTTGGAGCTTTTGGAATATTTTTTTTGGCTTAAATATTAATTCTGAACTTTTCTGGAATTATTTTATTCACGAAAATAATTTATTCCGAAAATAAATAATAAGCCTCTCAATTCCCACCAACCCTCGAAGCCCATGTGCAATAATCCTAATAAATCTCAAAAGTCCATGTATTTATTTACTAATGGGCTTTAATGATTAATTTTGGCCCGTTAGTAAATATGGAGGTGCACCATCAATTAGTATCATATCGCTAGTTGATGTCAAGGTGTGGAGACTTCCTCCCTATATATATGACGGCGAAGGTCTCAACGCGCTTGGAAGGTCTCAACCTTCGCCGTCATATATATAGGGAGGAAGTCTCCACACCTCTGCCAAGCTTGTTATGGGGTATAGCTTGTGTGGGGACCGCTGCGGGTGGTACCATCGGGGTGTCCCATATACCCCTTTGCATTGGGTCCGTAGGGTCCGCTACAGGCTAGGAAGAGCTTTTGAAAGACTTCGTAGTGTACCCTGCCCGCTCACCTTGGCAGTGTTTTGGGAGTTATAAACCCGGGGATATGGGCTACATGGCTTGTGGGTAAAGTGTATAACCTCTGCAGAGTATAAATCAATCATGATAGCCGTGCTCACGGTTACGAGCGGCCTGGAAAACTCACAGTGTTAGATATCTGTTTAATTGTTAATGATGATTATTAATCTTTTTATGTGGTTATCAACTGGGTATGCATAACTAAATCTAAGTGTTGGTAAAACTTGACCAAGCTAAAAGCAATCGCAGTTCAGACAGTGTCAGCCTTTGAGCTTCATAACCCTGTGTTACTCTTACTGAGTACTTTTAGTGCTCACCCTTGCTTTTTCAACCTCATCAGATGTCTATGAAGACTACCGTGAGGAGTACTAGGCTAGTGGTCAACCAGTCGACGTCCCTGTGAAGTGGAGCCTCGATGAGATAGTTATCTTTATTTTTCCGTTATTTTGATTAAGACTATTTTTCGTTATATGTAATAAGCACTCTATGATGATATTATTTAAAGATTTGTCGGCTTATGTGTGTGATGATCTGTGGGCGCACATAAGTTTTTGCATTCAATTTTATCCTTAAAATTGGGTGTGACAAATTGGTATCAAAGCAAGTGTTGACTGTAGGACGCAAGCCTAGTTAGAATGGTCTTCTTACCTTGTCTTTCTCTCATCTTTTCATGCTTCCCCTTTTAACCTTATAATTTCTAAAATTGTTCATGATTTACTTATGCTTATTCTACTATGAAAATTCTATTTCTAATCTATCCCCATCTATGTCATTGAACTTACCTCTCCTCAACAAGAAGCTCAAGAAAAATGATTAATTATAGGAGTCCCCTCTTAGATTTAAAAGGCGTTAGATCGTGAGTCGTGTGTGCTAGTGATCCTCTAAGTGTTTAGTTGCTTGTGCTTTTGCTAGTATGTGAGTTGATTCTTTGTGATGATTTTTTGAGGTTGCGGGCCTGTCCGCAATACTCATAGCTTAGGTTGGGTTATTTGAAAGTTAAATAATAAATAAAGATGTAGTTTTCGTAAATCTGTCTTTTCAGACCTCCATGTCTTGTTATTTTTTCCTAATTAATTCTGAACGTCCTAAAATCATAAAAAATTTAACTGGAAATAGTCGACTTCCTCATATTTCCGTGGCCACAAGAAGCACCTTCATATCTGTTCGGAGATAAGAGAAACAATTGTTGCAAGTTGAGGTTTCTGCGCAGTTCGGTATTCTGGACAGATCTGTTTAAACGTAATTTATGATTAAGATAATGGCAGAATCAGAAAAAGTGGGAAATACGAAAGTTGTAGATAATTTCTTCATCTTTCCAACCATAAAGCTATGCCTGTGTTTGAGTTCGGGAACTTTAGATATGACTGTTTTTCTAGACTGCTGTTATGCTGAAAATCCAGAAAAAGGTTGCAGACTCATCTCATGTCAGGTTTTAAATTTGTTCTTATGCTCCATATGACAGATGTCTCGCACAAGGACCAACAGCGATTCCAACACCAATGGTGCTAATGGCGGTGAGGATAACAACAACAACCAGCCCTCACCACCTCCACCACCCATGATGACTCCAGCGTAGATGGTGGCTATGCAAACCCAGACAATGGGCACCATGCAGGCCATGATGCAGTACATGCAGAACCAACACCATCAACCTACTGGAGCTCCACCTATCAACAAGCGGAGGGAATTTCTGCAAGGACACCCTCCCGTTTTCTCTCATGCCAGTGATCCGTTGGAGGCGGATGATTGGTTGCGTGCGGTGGAGAAGCAACTCAACATCGCCCAGTGCAATGACCAGTAGAAAGTGTTGTACGCTTCTGGCCAACTCCAAGGAGCAGCTCAGACCTGGTGGGAGACTTACCAAGATGCTCGCCCCGACAGTGCTCCTGCTATCACCTGGGAGGAGTTATCCAGAGACTTCAATGCATGTCACATTCCAGGGGGAATCATAGAGCTAAAGCAAGAAGAGTTCAGGAACCTTCGGTTGGGACAGATGTCAGTCAGCGAGTACCATGACAAGTTCTCGCCGCTAGCTCGCTATGCTCCTAATAAAGTAAGGGATGATGCTGATAAGCAGCGTCTCTTCTTGAAAGGGATCTACTATGACCTCCGGTTGCAGCTAAAGGGTAATACTTACCCGAATTTCCAATCCTTGGTGAACCGTGCCATCGTCTTGCACAATGAACACAGGGAGATGGACAAGAAGAGGAAGCTTAGGGGACAAGCTTCTGGGAGCAACACTCGCCAGCGTCCCAACTATCCTCAGCAGGGTTACCAGTAGAGGTACCAAGGCTCATCCAACTATGGGAACCGTAACACAAACCAGCAATATCCGCCATTCGAGAAGCAGAGTGGTTACTCAGGACCTAGTCAAGGCGCATCCAGCAACACCCCAAGAAAGGCTAATGCACCTAGAACCCCCCGTAAGTGCTATATTTGTGGTGAACCTGGACATATCTCCTACAACTGTCCCAAGAAGCAGAATCAACCAAACCCTCCAAGCCAAGGTAGCAACAATCAGAGAGGAAGGTACCAGCCACCCTCTCATAAAAAGAGCATGAACCATGTCTCCGGAGAAGCAGCTCAGGAAGCACCCGAAGTGATGATGGGTACATTCCATGTCAACTCCATCCCTGCTACTGTACTTTTTGATTCTGGAGCGTCGCATTCTTTCATTTCGCAAACTTTTGTTAGAATGCATGGAATACCATTACTATCAATGCAAAATTCCATAATAGTAAATTCATCGGGTGGGGTTATGCAAACCGATTGCTATTGTCCATCGGTTAGTGTTGCCCTAAGGGGGGTAGACTACAAAGTTCAGCTTACAGTTTTGAGACCCGCTAGAATTGATGTCATTTTTGGACTTGATTGGATGAAGACACATAGTGCAGTAATTAAGTGTGATCAGAAGATAGTTGAGTTGGCTACACCTAAGGGAGACAGGATCAATGTTGAAATGGTTATCCAACCTCCACCGACAGCTACAATTAATCAGCTTATTAACAACAACAAACTAGCAGACCGAGTTGTGGATGACTTTTCACCGGTGTTCCCGGAGGATTTGCGAGGTATGTTACCCCAAAATTCTAATGTTGGAAATAGCTGAAGAGTTACAAGGAGTATGGTTATTAAGAGGTGTAAGGTGCATTGGAATCGGCATAATGAGGATGAGGCCACTTGGGAAAAAGAGGAAGATCTCAGAAAAACCTAACCTCAACTTTTTAAGTAACCAATCAGGGAATCTCGAGACGAGATTCTTTTAAGGGGGGTAGATTTGTAACACCCTAAAATTTGAATTAGCAAATTAGGTTTGAATTTTATTTTAATTTTCTTTAATTTGATTTAATTCAAGCATTTGTTTTGATCATAGAATTAAATAAATAAAGCTAAAATAAATATCACATGTTAGGGCTAATAACATGTATGTGCATCTCATGCCGCTGCATTATTTTCTTTTGTGCTGTTGGATTTCCAAAACTCAAAAGATGTTTCAAAAATTATTTGGAAAAACTTTTGCAAAAAGAAAAGAAAAACAAAAAATTGTAAAAGCTCTCTTTCTCTACTTCAAGCTTCTGGCCCAGCAGTGCAACCCGACTGCCCCTTTACCTCCCCCGCAGCCGCATGGGCTTTTGCCTCGGCCTGGCTCCTCCGCGGCCCAGCGCCATCAGGCCGGCCCGACCACTGCACTAAACTCCCCTTCCTCCTCTCACTGACGCAGCGGCCCCGCGCATCAGTCTCCCTTCTTCCTCCTTCGGCCAAGGCCGTATCGGCCTCTGATGCGTGGAACAGAGCTGCGCCGTCTCCGCGATCCGCATCCGTGATTCTTGCGCGAGCAGCCGTATCCACACCGGCCTCTCCGTCTCTGACTGCTATAAATGGCTCGGAGCCGCGCCGCCTTTCCTCACCTTGCAACTCGAGCCTTCGCTCTCGCCTCACAGCAACCGCGTCGCTCGCCAAGCTCTCCCTTCTCTCGTCCGCGCTTTCGTTTGGCTCACTCGAGCTCGCCGTCGGGTTTCGGGACGAACCGAGCCGCAGCTCTCCGTCGCCGATCGCCTTCGGTCCGCTCCGGACCCCACAAGTCGCACCGGTGAGTTCTCCTTCACGCCCTCTCTCTGCCGGTGCCTTCGCTTCGAAAAACCGAGCACCCTAGCTCGAGCTCGCTTCGTGCCACCGAGCTCCGGCCGAGCCGGCCATGTCGCCGACGCGCCCCCTGTTCCCCCGATGTTGAACCCCCCTCTCCTCCCTCTCCCATCTAATCTGGTCCGCCTAAGTCCGATCGGACTGATCAGATCCACTGATACCCCTTCGTGGGTCGTTTCGCTAAAGACTCCCCGAGTTTTTCACAAATCAACCGCCATCCTGATGCCAGATGCATTATCCGATCCCTTTTTGGATTTATGTTAATTCTAAAAAGTTCAATTTAATTATAGAACTGTCATTGTTTTCAAATAACCGTAACTTGCTCGTTTTAGATCCAAATCAAGTCATTCAAGTTGCATTGGATCCGTAATTTTATGCTCTATCCAGTAGTATAGATTTAATGTATGTTATTAACTTTCGAAAATAAAATATTAGATTAATTTTTTTAATGCTTTAATCTTTCTTGAATAAATCTTGTTTAATCCCTAGTTTATTCATTTTAGTTCCGTTTAGCGTGAATTTCGCGTCTATGTGATCGTAGTGTCATATAGATCTATTTAAACACCTTTTAAAAGCCTCTTTATTGTTTATGGTGTAATGTTCTAATTATATCTATGTTGCTTCGTGCATGATTGTTCGGATGATTGCGTGGTGATGTTGATTGAGTTCAGCCGGTGAGATTTTTGGTGAGCCAGAGTTCTTTGCTGAAGATCCGGATCCCCAGGAGCTTTGTGACCAAGGAAAGTTTAATATGGGATCATCCTTGTTACCCATTCACCCTAATTGAATCTAGTCAAGATTGCATGTGTCTCAATTGATTCCTATCTAGATTTCTACCATAGTTTGTTACCTTGTACCTTGTCAACTTGGGATACTATTGCATATGGGTAGATCTTCTATACTCTATGAGTTATGAGAAGAATCTTGACTAATGATATATGAAACAATGATACAAAAATGACTTTTATAGAGACATGGAATATGACCCCACTGTAGGGCAAAAGCTGGGACTCAAATGCAACCACGGGTGCTATCATGGCTCTGGCTTTAGTTAAGTATGAGGTTTGGATAGCATGCTTGTGGTTCGTGAAAGGCACCTTTGCTGAGCTGGTTATGGGGTATAGCTTGTGTGGGGACCGCTGCAGGTGGTACCATCGGAGTGTCCCATATACCCCTTTGCATTGGGTTCGTAGGGTCCGCTACATGCTAGGAAGAGCTTTTGAAAGACTTTGTAGTGTACCCTACCCGCTCACCTTGGCAGTGTTTTGGGAGTTATAAACCCGGGCATATAGGCTACACGGCTTGTGGGTAAAGTGTATAACCTCTGCAGAGTGTAAATCTATCATGATAGCCGTGCTCACGGTTATGAGCGGCCTGGAAAACTCACAGTGTTAGATATCATGTTGTTTAATTGTTAATGATGATTATTACTCTTATTATGTGGTTATCAACTGGGTATGCATAACTAAAGCTAAGTGTTGGTAAAACTTGACCAAGCTAAAAGCAACCGCAGTTCAGACAATGTCAGCCTTTGAGCTTCATAACCCTGTGTTACTCTTGCTGAGTACTTTTAGTGCTCACCCTTGCTTTTTCAACCTCATCAGATGTCTATGAAGACTACCATGAGGAGTACTAGGCTAGTGGTCAACCAGTCGACGTCCCTGTGAAGTGGAGCCTTGACGAGAGAGTTATCTTTATTTTTCCGTTGTTTTGATTAAGACTATTATTCGTTATATGTAATAAGCACTCTGTGATGATATTATTTAAAGATTTTTTGGCTTATGTGTGTGATGATCTCTGGGCGCACATAAGTTTTCGCATTCAATTTTATCCTTAAAATTGGGTGTGACACCTATCCACCTAGACGCGAGCATATCCAGCTGGTATTTTTGACCCATGGCATACTGGTGTCTTCGTAGGGTCGATAGGAGATACAATACCGGTAGCCACCATGATTGTGGTAGCCCCCTCTGGAATGTGCAGCTTACATGGTGTATTCGGTTTTGTGATGTCATCCACGGGGAAGCGTAGCTTTGCGTCATCACCAGGTTGAGGCACTTCCATGGAAGCACAACTGCTTTTCAACTGAGCTGATGTGCTGATGTTGACTTGTGGTACTGATCCAGTACTTTGCATTCGGCTGATTGCTAACTCCACTTGCCTTTTGATTTCCTCGCTCATTCTCGCTTCAAGATTCTGTTCTCGCTCTTTTGCTTGAATAGCTGCTTCGCATGCTTCACTACGAATTCGCGACATGCTAAGTTTCATAGCTTCCTCCTCTTTCTTCTTTCTCTGGCAGCTTCTATATGTATCTTTGTCTTGAGGGAAGGCATGCTTCCACGGCACCGCGTCATAACCTCTCGTTCGCCCACCGTGCTCTGCAGTCCCCAGGGCATATGTCAGCTCATCCCTATCTCTATCTGGTGACCATACTCCTTTTTCCCTCATAGATTGAGCGTAAACTAGATTCCTTGCTGCTTCTGTGAGTCCTTCGGTATACGTAAATCTCCCGGTCTGAGGGTCAAGGCCTCCCCCATGACCAAAAAACCACCACTTACCGCGGTCACCCCAGTTACCTGATTCTGGTTGGAGTCCCCTAGCTTCAAGGTCCTCTTCTTCTTTTTCCCACTTAGGAATGGCAGTAAGGTAGCCACCTGATTCCATGTGATGGTGGTATTGCTTTTCTAGGGCATTCTATTGGTTCTGTATCGCTCGTGTTGCGCCCTGTTCGGATGTCTTGTAAGCTACAAAGTCATCTCAAAACGGTCTCAACTTGACGTAGGCCTTATTGCTGAAATATGGAGTCAGGTTCTTCTTGATAAAATCAGTATGCAATTTCTTCTTCTAGGCCTGGAAATATGTTGCCATCTTCTTTATAGCACATTCCCTAACTCTCCCCTTCAAAGTTTCATCTTCTGTATCGAGCGAGAAATGTTGAAGGACTTCTTGCCAAATTAGTTCCTTGTCACGATCAGAGACAAAACTAATTTCAGGATGTCCTGTCCTTTTTCGCCATTCACGAGCACTGATCGGAAGACTAGCCCTTACAAGGTAACCACAGTGGTTATAAAAACTATGCACATTTTGTCCAAGTACTGCCCCTGTTTCCTCATCGAATTTCGTGATAATGTACCGACCCTCCAATGGCTTCTTCGGGCCTCGTACATTTTTACTCTTCCCCGTAGTTGTCGTTGATGCAGACGGCTATGTATGTAGACACACAAAACTTAGTGTAATTATTTTGATTTTCATGTATACACAAGAGATTGTAGACATATATATATCTCGGCAATATTGTCTTGCGCGATATTTTCTTGCTAAACATCTTGCGCAAAGTACTGACTTCCGTCATCTACTTGATTGGTGTCGTCGTCTACTTGATTAGTGCCATCTACTACTTGATCAGTGCCATCGTTGATCATTGAAATCAAGAAAGCCTCCATGTCATTCGGGTCGTCCATTTCTGCAACTATATATAGTAAAATGGGGTTTAGGCACTTAGAGTTTGGCACACTTGGGGGTAGACACTTAGGATGTATATCTATAGGGTAGACACTTAGGGCTTAGGGTAGACACTTAGGGTTTAGGGTAGACACTTAGAGTTGGGCACTAGGGGTGTGTGTATGTGTGTGTGTGTGAAGGGTTTAGGGTAGACACTAATTAGGGTGGTAGACACTTAGAGTTGGGCACTAGGTGTGTGTGTATGTGTGTGTGTGTGTGTGTGTGTATGTGTGTGTGTGAAGGGTTTAGGGTAGACACTTAGGGTTAGGCACTAGGGGTGTGTGTGTATGTGTGTGTATATGTGTGTGTGTGGGAAGGGTTTAGGGTAGACACTTAGTATAAAAGGGTAGACACTTAGTGTGTGTGTGTGTGTAATAAAAGGGTTTAGGGTATAGGGTACTTAGTGTGTCTAAGTTTGTACACTTTCTTAGAGTAACCATAGGGTAGACACTTAGTGTAGGCACTAGGGATACACACTTAGGGTTTAGGGTTTAGGGTACGTAGACACTTAGAGTTAGGCACACACTAGGGGTAGACACTTAGGATAAAAGGGTAGACATCACTTAGGGTTTAGGGTTTAGGGTAGACACTTAGTGTGTGTGTGTGTGTAATAAAAGGGTTTAGGGTTTAGGGTAGACACTTAGTGTGTGTGTGTGTGTGTGTGTGTGTGTGTGTGTAATAAAAGGGTTTATGGTTTAGGGTAGACACTAGTGTGTGTGTGTAATAAAAGGGTAGACAATAATGGAAGGTCAATATTTCTCTAACAAATCCATCTATCAAATCAGCACTTAGAGTTATTTTACAAGTGTATATACATTTAACTACATGTTTACTAGCAATAATAGAAGGTAAATATTTGTCAACCAAATCCATCTATCAAATCATATATATACATGTTTTCTAGAAATAATGGAAGGTCAATATTTCTCTAACAAATCCATCTATCAAATCATATATATATATATATGTGTGTGTGTGTATGTGTGTGTGTGTGTGTTTTCTAGAAATAATGGAAGGTCAATATTTCTCTAACAAATCCATATCTAACAATTCACCTTTTTTCCTCTTCTTCTCTTCTTCTTTTTCTTCCTTCTTCTTATCCTCAATCACGTACCTCTCCGCCTAGAAAAACATCTATAAAATGTTAGTGTGCGTGAAAACAAGCAACTAATAACATATGTATAGTTATCAATTTTCTTTTTTTCTCTAACAAATGCATTTAGAAATTTCCTTTTTCTTTTTCTTTTTTCCTTTTCATTTGAGAAATCCATTAATAAACTAGAAAATCATTTAACCTTTTTTTCCTCTCTTCTCTCTTCTCCTTTTCTTTCCTATTCTTCCTTTCTTCCTTTGTTCTTCTGTTCGTCCTCTCTTCTCCTTCCTTTCTTCCTTTTTCTTCTTTCTTTTCTCTTCAAATGGCGGCCGGCGGCGGGCTCGGGCGCGGCGGCGGACGTAAAGGGCACGCGGGCGAGACGGAGGCGGGCCGATGGCGAACTCGATCGGCGGGCGGCGCGCGCGAGCCGAGGCGGCGGCGAGGGGTGCGGGGCCGGTGCGGAGGTGGATCGAGGAGGCGGGTCGACGGCGAACTCGGCGGGCGGCGCGCGCGGTTGACGGAGGCGGCCGGCAGCGGTGCGAGCCGATGCGGCGACGAGGAGTGCGGGGCCGGTGCGGATCGAGGTAGCGGCCGGCGGCGGTGGAGGCTGGAGGCGGATCGAGGTGGCGGGCGGCGGCGATGGTGGTGAAGAGCTAGGTTGGCGGTGGCGATGAGCTCGATCGACGTCTCGGGCGCAGAGGTTGAAGGAACACAATGCTATGAGGGAGGAAGAGGGATCCGAGGCTTATATAGGAAGCCCCCTTTAGCCCCGGTTGGTAGTACCAACCGTGACTAAAGGCCCTTTTAGGCGCCAAACGAAATTTCAGTGAGCTTCTTTGGGCTGTTTTAGTATTTCATATAGTTTAATATATGTATAAATTGCTCTAGATCTTGTTAATTCCATAATATATTAAATACATGGCACAATTGTTTTCAAAAATAACCATTGAATTTCCTTTTGATTTATTATATACTATAAAAATGTATAACAACAAATCTTTTACCTTCTTCATAATATCAAATATAAATGTAACTAACCATTAGAATTTGGTTCATGCAAAAGTATATTGTTCAATTAAAAAAAATAAAATGCTTGGTTACCAACATGAAATTAGTTTATGTATTATTTTAACGTTAAACTATTTGTGTTTCACCATTCATTGTCCAATTATGCGACAAATAAGTGTACCCTTAAATAGAAAATTGTTAATGAGACACTAAATGACCCTATATGAATACAAAGGTTTTATAACTCATCAAGAGATCATTCATTTTAGAACTAAAATTTTTCACTGACAAATGTAGATCTTCATTAGTCACTAAATGACTACAAAATGACCAATACACATGTCACTTGATCAACATGACTGCTAAGCTAGCTACATCAAGCGGGCACAATAGTGATCTTATTATTGACATATGTCCCTTGGTCATGATCATGCCGTAACCATGGAGTGTCCTCGACATTTAGAAGGATGCTTGGGTCTTTGGTCACATTGAATGGCGCAATTAGGTCATCCCTTTCGTAAAGTTCTAACATGTATGAGTTGTTCTCAATTCCCAAAATGTTTCTTTTCCCTGAAAGAACTGTGTAACGCTTGGGCTCATTGATGCTTGATTTATCATCGTTTTTTCTTTTCTTTGGTTTTGTAGACATGTCGTTTACATCGAACACCTGATTCACATCAGCAGCCAGGACGAATGGTTCGTCTTTGTACCCAATAGTGTCGAGGTCCACTGTTGTCATCCCATAATCCTTATCAATTGTTACCCCGGCTCCGGTCATCTTCACCCACTAGCACTTAAACAAAGGGACTTTAAAATTAGGTGCATAGTATAGTTCCCAAATCTCAACTATGCGGCCATAATATGTTTGCCTTTTTCCATTTGGGTCAATGGCATCTATGCGGACACCACTGTTCTGGTTGGTGCTCCTTTTATCTTGGTCTATCGTGTAAAATGTATTTCCATTTATCTCGTAGTCTTTGTACGTGAGGATGTGCCATGATGGTTGTCTAGCCAACAAATACAGTTGGTCATCAATACTGTCATCACCATTAAATTTTTTTCGCAACCAATTGCTGAAAGTTTTCATGTGTTCAAGCATAATCCAAGCTTCATTCTTCCCTGAAAACTGGGATCGTAGGAACTTCTTGTGTACCTCGACATACGGCTCCACCACGGAGGAGTTTTGAAGAGCTGTGTAGTGTGCTTTGTTGAAATAATCATCCCCTGTACCGATATGTGTTTTCTTCCCTAGTGTTCCTTTCCCACTAAGTCTTCCCTCGTGTCTTGATTCATGAACACCAATCGGGTCAAGGTCGGGAATATAGTCAACACATAACTCAATGACCTCCTCTATCTCGCAGCCCTTGGCGATGCTTCCTTTTGGGCGAGCACATTGGTGAACATATTTTTTCAGGACTCCCATGAACCTTTCAAAGGGGAACATGTTGTGTAGGAACACATGACCGAGAATACTAATCTCCTTGACCAGGTGAACTAGGAGGTGTTCCATGATATTAAAGAAGGATGGAGGGAAAACCAACTCAAAGCTGACAAGGCACTGAACCACATCATTCTGTAGAGCATCTAGTGATAGTGGTCAATGGCGTGGAGAAGGTCGAGTAGAGGCTTGCCGTGTTGATGAACTGAGAGCGGTGAAGGGCAGAAGCGAGGCTCGGACTGAGGGACCATGGGCGCCCGCGGACTAGCTGTGGTGGCTAGTACTTGGCACCGGCGAGTGCGAGAAGACATGGAGGTAGACCGAGTCGACCAAGTGAAGACGGTGGACGCGTGAGTCGAGCAGAGGCTCAGGGGACTCAGAGTCCAACCGGGCGAAGACAAGGTGGCTCGCATCGAGGGGTTTGGTGGTTTCGGCCTCAAAACCATCCGCGTCGGTTTCCGAGTTTGGGCCGCAAAACTTGGGGTTCGGTAGTTGAGCCCAAAGCTATCGGTGGCGGGTTTCCTAGGTTTGGGCCTCAAAACCCAGGCGGAGCTTCTGAGGAAGCGGGGATGGCACGTGGCGGAATCCTGGAGGTTGCGTCGAGGCGATGACAACTCCCGGCAGGAAGCGGGGCCGTCCATTCAAACGAGTGGCTGAGAGTTATCGATTTGGATTACAATGTCTTAGGGCTAGGTAATTCGGTCATGTATCTAAGGGGGTCTTTGGGAAATAGCCAAAGCCCCGTTAAATAGAGGATGAAGGGGTATCCTCATCCTATCTCTTGAACCCTAGTCACTTGCCCCCACTCTCTCTCTCTCTAGTTCATGAGATCCCTAGGTTGTTTCTACCAACCTTTGTAAGAACTTGGATTTGTTGCGAGGAATCGGAGGCCGTAACCTCCGTAAGACATGGTGGCTTCGATTTCATGATGGTGTCCCTGTTTCGCTTGTGTTCTTCCCGTTTTGCTTTTGCTCCCTCTTTTTCCCGAGATGATTTCTCTTTGTAGGGAGTAGCTTTGCAAAATTCGTTTGAACCAAGTTGTTCGTAATCGCGAGGAGCTTCTTTGCACCGAAGGAATTCTCCTCAAACCTCATGAGTGCGTAGATCGGGTGATTTCTTTGTGGCGTTCTTCGTTTTGCTCTCTTCTCCCCCAAATCCGAGTGTTCCCATCTATCCTCTCCAAATTGAGCGATGATTTCTTCGGGATAGCTCAACTACACTAGGATCATGCCTACAAAGTTTGGTTGCAGTTGGTGATCATTTGGTTGAGTTTTGAGAAGATTTGGCGGAGAGATTTCCATTTTCGCGATGAACAGCTCTCTGAGCGTGAGCTCCAGACTAACCTCCAGACCACTTTGACTAGGCTCCGGACCATATGCCACTGGTTCGATGGTCATGTCCAGGGTGACCGTCTGACAGCTTAGAGCGTCGGACCAGAGTCATTGGTCCGACGGTGAGCGTCGGACAAGTTGTCCGAAGCCCGGTTTCTTACTGTTTTCGGGAGATATTTTTCTCAGTGAGCGTCGGACCTGGTGCGTTAGTCCGACCGTGAGCGTCGGACCAGAGTCCGGAGCTAGGGAGCTGTCGGTGTTATGACCCGGGGGTCAAGTCCACTGGCTAGTAAATTTGTATATTGCGTGCTCCCTCTCCTAGATGTGATGCAAGAAGGACACAATATTTATCTTGGTTCGGGCAAAGAAGGCCCTACGTCCAGCGGGGGAGGATGGATCGTGTTATCTTGCACCGAAGTGCTCGTACAGGGGGGGGGGTACAAGCAGGTTTACATGGGGGTGCTCAGAGTGAGCTGAGGCCTAAGGCTAGCAGGGCTATCCTAGGCGGTCGATTGGTTGCTCGAGGGGTCGACCAAGCAATGGGGTGTGTGGAGTATGAGGATCAGAGCCGAAGTCTGAGTGCGAAGTGTTCGGGCGAATGTGGGCTTATGCGAGAGTTGCCGCGAAAAAGTCCCTTTCTTCTATCTCGGCGTCCCCTTTTATAGACCAAGGGGAGGCACAAGGGTACAGGGTCCTAAACTATTGTAGCATGGGAGGTGTGTCCGCGGCATAGTGTTGGCGAAGGGACGTCGATCACTGTGGCGGCGTGGCCTTCCCGTCCTTCCGGTACTCCGGGGCATGGTGACAGTAGACTAGACGTTGCGGCACGTCGCGGCATAGTAGGCTCGACCTTCCGCAGACGGGCGCGAGTCCCATAGTTGAAGCGGGTCAGGGCGGATGGGACGGGCCCCATACCGGAGTGGTTGGAGGTAGGGGTCGAGCCCCCGGTCGAGGGGAGGGGTCGAGACCTGGGTGGCCTTGTCGTATCCCTGAAGACGTCGTCGAGGGCCGTCCTATTCATGTCTCGAGGGGTGCCTCTGGAGTCCGTACCCGCGACGTGGTTACAGCGGCAGCATAGTTGACGGAGATCCGGGACATGGCAGTGAGCTGATGGATTTGACTGCGGTCGTGGGCGCCCATGGCGTTAGACGCGTTCCCTTTAACCCATACCGGGGGCAGGTGAGCTGATCGAGCTTCCCATCCGGGGGTCGTTCTTTCGACCCATTTCCATCAGTTAGAGTAGAGGCGGAGGCGGAGGGGTCGTTTGTTCGACCCCTGGTCCGTCATTCGGCGTCAAGGTAGAGGTGGAGGGGTCGTTCATTCGACCCCTGGTCCGTCATCTTTCCAGAAGCAGGCCGGCCCACGACTGGTCGCTATCGCCGGTGCAGGGGGCCTTCGTGTGATGGGCCCATCTTTGCTGACTTGAGCGGTTGGTTGGTTCCTGTCTTAAAAATGGTTGCTATGTTAAGCGTTAATTTATCGAAGGGTTTAGGGTACCCCTTACCTTTGTACCCGACAGTAGCCCACGAGCCTCTGTGCGGATAAGAAGAATCCGCATAGGGACTTTTGGCATTGACCTGCAGAGTTAGTAAGAGATTCGATTCTCCGTTGGGTGCGCGTGAGCGCACCCCGCAGGGGTAGCCCCCGAGGCCCCAGAGGAGTGATTTAGAACTCTAGGGGCTATGATATGTGTTTTCTCGGGGGGAGTAAGGATTACCCGGAGCTTTTGCCCTTGACCTGCAGGGTCAGTAAGAGGTTCGATTCTCCGTGGGGTGCGTGCGAGCGCACCCCGCGGGGGTAGCCCCCGAGGCCCCAGAGGAGTGATTAAGAACTCCTCTGGGGGCTATGATGTGTTTTATCGAGGGGATTTAAGGTTACCTGGAGACGTGGCGCCCTACCGAGGGGTCAATTCCGTTTGCCAGGCTATGAGCGTTCCTTTCCCTGAAAAGAGGTGCTAGAGGGCGGCTGTCGAACCCTTCCGAGGGCTAGCCTTCGCTCCCTCGAGCGTTACTGGAGTCACAGCGCCCCTACCGAGAGGTCAACTCTGTCTGCCAGGTCACGAGTGTTTTCGACCCTCTTTCGTCGAGGGGTGCCGTGCGTAGTCGGGCCCTCGAGCCTTGCGTGGCTGGGCTTTCACTACCTCATAGCGTCCTTCCCACGGATCCTTGCGTTCGGATTGCGGGGCGAAGAGCATCATGCTATCCCCATTAGGACGAGCCTCGAAGTCCTCTGTGAGCTGGTGTCGGGCAGGTATCCATAGAAATGGTGCCCGGTACAGGTAAAAATCCAGTGAGAACTCGTGCCCCATTCGATAGGGGTCGATTAGGAGCCCGGAGGCATTCTCATTAAGCAAGACCGTATGGCCTACCTAGGTACCAGCTTCGTTCGATGGAAGCTGGTGGCTCGATGCCTCCCGGTGTAGGGATCCTTGGGTATTCCGTGGTTATGCCTCGGATATGTCCCAGGGGACCTCGAGAGTTCGTTCACGAGCTAGGGGCACGTGCCTGCCCCCCCCGGGTCATCCCTGACTCGCATACTCGAGGGCGGCTGTCGAACCCCGTTCGTGGGGCCAGCCTCCGCCCCCTTGAGATTTTAGTGGTGGACCGGACTCCGTAACCATGGGTCCTTCCTGACCTTAGGTACTCGAGGGCGACTGTCGAACCCTATGCAAGGGCCAGCCTTCGCTCCCTCAAAATTTGACAGATGGCTCATCATCCGCCGCTAGCCTCCGAAGGTGACGTCCTATCCTGTGGAATGCAGAGGGGGAGATAGGTAGGTATATTGAACATGGGAACATACCTGTGTTTTTGTTGGGTCTGCCCGTTGGCTCAAGTCCTCGAGGGAGGCTGTCGAACCCTGTGTATGGGCCAGCCTTTGCCCCCTCGAGACTTGGAAGTGGACCGGAGTCTGTAACCCGAGGTCCCCTCAGACCTTGGGTACTCGAGGGCGGCTATCGAACCTTGTTCGAAGGTTGGTCTTTGTCCCATCGAGATTTTGGGGGTGGACCAGAGTCCCTAACCCGAGGTCATTTCTGTCCTCAGGTACTCGAGGGTGGCTGTCGAACCCTGTTCGAGGGCCAGCCTTCCTCCCCTCGAGATTTTGACGGACGAGCCGTCGTTGGTTGCTTGCCTCCGAAGATAACGCTTACCGCCGCGCGCCTTTTTAGGAGACGTACGTTCGGTCGCAACAGTGGCAAACGCAAGGCGGAGTGCGGTGCGGGGCCCGATGATGGGACATGATGCCTTACCCTGGAGGAATACGAGGAGGTGGTATGCAGGCGCATTAAATGCAGAGATTCACTTGCCTGTTTGTCGGATTCGGCCGTTGGGCTTCCGGTTATAAATACCGGAAGCGAGGAGTCGGTCGCTTTCTTCTCGCCATTGCCTCCTTTTCCTCCTTCTTTCTGCCGCTGCCTTAGATGCCCATTGAGCCGGAATTCTGCGCACGCGAGAGTAAGGAGAGGAGAGATTGGGAACGTACCTTCCACCCCCACGCCCGAGCGTGTTAGCCTCCCTGCCCCCATGGCCAAGTACAGCCTGCACGGCCCCGATGCCTGGCTCCCGTCTTCGGCGACCACTGCGCGCCTGGGTGACCTGGTGGAGAGCGGCCTCCTCCGGCCCATCACTTCCATCGACCGGCCGGAGTGGGTGGTGCCGCCGCAGGAGCACGCCGAGCCCAATCCGCCGGAGGGCTATATGGTCAGCTTCGAGGTCTTCCACCGGGCGGGGCTAGGCGCCCCTCCCAATCGTCTTCTGCGCAGGATCCTCCACCACTACGGCATGGAGCTCCAACACCTCACCCCCAATGGTATCTGTCACGTGGCGGTTTTCACTGCCGTGTGTGAAGGGTACCTAGGGATCGAGCCGCACTGGGAGTTGTGGCTCCACCTGTTCGAGGTGAGCCTATTCCACGCGTTGGCTGGCCTCGGCAACTGCAGGATGGTCAGGACCGGGTGCTGCAGCATCGCCCTCAAGCGGGCAGACAGCTGGATCCCGGCGAAGCTCTCGTCGAGCCACTTCGGATGGCAATCTGGGTGGTTCTACATGAGGAACGACGATGACTTGCTCCCCGCCTACACCGGAAGGACGATTGACTCGAAGCCCGACCACTGGAGGTACGACATCGAGAAGAAGAAGTAGTCGCGCCTCACCCACCTGCTTGGCGCGATCAACCGTCTGAAGAAGGCGGGACTCACGCCGGCGATCGTTGCGTCAGCTTTCCGTCAGCGGCAGGTCATGTCGCTGATGGCTCGACCTCTATGCCTGGACGAGATGTGCCCGGGGGTCGACCTCACGGGGTGTTGCCTCATGGGGGACGAGCTAACCCCGAGAGGGTGGCCCGCCGCATATGTGCCTCCTTCACGGGCGTGTTTAAGGTCAAGGGCGTCGCCAGCGTCCCCATGATGCCGGACCAGGGATACGTCTAGCTGGTATGACTCCCTTTCTCTGTTAGTGTTCTCGTGTTTGCCTTGTTCACCTTCTTTGCTTGCGTCCTAACTGCCTTGTGTTCCTCAGGGGGATGTTGTCTTCCGGAAGTTGCCGCCACCGGTGAAGGAGGAGCAGGGTGACTCCCAGGCGAGGCGCCTCCACGCCGAGCAGGACAAGAAGCCCAAGGACAAGGACAAGAAGGACAAGGGCAAGAGGGCCCGAGAGAAGTAGGAGCGGGAGCAGCACCGGGCCCTGCAGAGGCGGGCTGGCTTTTCTGAGGAGTCGCCCTCGGAGGAGGATGAGGAAGAGGAGGAGAGCAGCGAGGGGGAGGCCAAGCCGCAAGGAGGGCTCGAAGAGGAACAAACGGCGCCCGAACAGCAGAGGGCAGCCGTTGGAACCGGAGAAGGAGAGGGGTCGACGTCGAGGTCGGCCCCTGCTGGTGGGGTCGAGCCACAGGGGGAGTGCCCCGTGGTTTCTCAAGGAGAAGTGCCGCGGCAGACGCGCGGGCGATCATCACGATCCCCGTCGGGGGGTCGGTCGAGCACTCCTTTGGCGCCCTCTGCGCACGGGTGCCGGGCCCGTCGGCGCAGGAGGAGGCCAGCAGGGGGACGACGGGAGCGTCGTAGGCCCCTGCCCAGGAGACAGCGCCGAGGGTGGCCTCGACCCTGCGGCGGGCCACGGGAGGAGTGGTTCCCGGCGCGTTCCGTTCAAGCCCCCGAGCGGTTCGAAGTCCGTCGGCCGGAACCCCATGACCCCGAATGGGTAAGTTGATTTTCTACTGTTCGAGTGGCTCGAGTGGGTCGAGTGTTTTTTGGTTGGTTATGGCCCGTGCTTACCATTGCGCATGGGTCTCTTTTTCAGGTCGAAGCGCTCGACCGAGGACGCATCCCTTGCCCTAGCCAAGAGGCTGAGGACAGAGGCCGCGGTCGAGGCGATCGTAGAGGCCGGTACTGCTGCCCCGTCCCCTTCGACCCCCACCCTTGAGGCGGCGTGGGCGGCCAGGGCCCGGGATGCGATGGGGCGAGGGGCGACGTGGGCCGCCGCGGAGCTGGCCCAAGCGGGGCAAGAGACGGGTCCGCCCGCCGCGCCGGCGAGGTCCGCTGAAGTGGCGGGTGAAGCCGTGCCCGCACCCAGAGCCTCAGGAGGCACGGGGCCGGCGTCGACGGTGGTCATGACCGAGGGGTCGAGCCCCAAGCTGCCGCAGAACTGGAGGTGGTGGACGTGGCCTCTGCAGATGAGGAGGAGACCCCGGCTCGCCCGACGCCGGGGCGGTGGCCCGAGAGCCTCGCATCGTGGGAGGCGCGCCAGCAGCGTGAGCATGGGGGTACTGCTGCCACCGCACCGGAGGTGACGTCGCCGGTGAAGGAGCCCACTGCTGAGGAGGTGGCCGAGATGGTGGCCGAGCTGGTGGGCCCGGGGGAGATGGCCGCTGTGGCAGCCCCTCGGTCGGAACCGGAGGGGGCCGCCAGCTCGGTCCACAGGCGCGATGCACCGGGCGCGACGACGTCCGGGGCGGCTGCTCAGCCTCGTCTCGAGGTCGGGCAATCATCGTCTCGAGGTAATCTGTCCTCTAACTTGGTTGACCCGCAGTGAGCCTGCGGGATTAGGTACTAATCGTTTTGTCTTTTTCACCGCGCAGGGTTGTTCTCTCGGCCGGGACTTCCCCTGCCCAGGGGCGATGGCTCGGAGGGGCCAGCGACGTCCTTGCATGGTGGCCCGAGGTTGGGAGAGCAACCCTGCTCGAGGGGGCTTCTCCCTTCCTTGCTTGGACGGAGAGGGTGGCCCGCCACGGGGGTGGTTGTGACACCCTGTGTCAAGCTTGTATTAGGATCATCATTAGCCACTAAGCACAAGCATTGCATTGCATTCATGTTTGCATATTCTATCATTCCATGTGTGTGTTTTATGTTTTGAAACTAGAATTAAATAGGTGTTTTGTGCTCAATCTTGTGATCTATCTGTTAGTCAAACCTTGCTATGCTTAGAGTAAAGTGTGGTTTGCTTTATGTTTGTTTACCCTGCTTAGATTTATCTGTTAAAAGTATTAAAGTAATTCTTTTCCTAATTAGCTTAAATAAGTTTTTAATCTTTAACTCTTGAACTAATGGCTTCCAGAATTTATGATCAACATGAGAAAGGTAGAGAATAATATTATGAACAACTTTGGTTTAAGTGTCAAAACTTAGTTTGGAGTTTTTGAAACTGTTTAGAAGCATGTTCAGATTGAATCAAATAAAGGAAAAATGGGAAAAAGGAAATCAATCTGGAATGGGCCGAGTTACTGCTTTCGGCCCACTCGGCCTCGACCGCCGCTCGATAAGGGACTTACCGAGGGTCGATCGAACGACCTCGGGCCAGAGGCTCGATCAGCCAGTCGATCGACCCCACGGAGTGACGGACATAGGGTCGAATGAACGACCCCTCGTAGGAGGCTCAACCGAGTCAGAGGCTCGATCAGCCAATCGACCCTCCCCTCGATATCGACCCCCCCTCCCGCGCGCTCGCCCGCACGCACGTGTCGCGCACGCCCGCGCGCACTCGCCCAACCGTGGCTGAACCGTACGTCGGCGTTGTCTGCCGCGTGGCCGACAATGCTTGACCGCAGAAGTGGAACAGGCCATCGCCGCCATTGCGGCCCTGCACCGACATTGCCGTCGCCGACAGCCGCTCGCTCTGTCTCAGTCGCGTCCGCACTCGCGCCCGCGTTAACGGCGCATAGACCAAGTCCTGCTCTGCCCCGCTCGCCGCACACACGCCAGCGTCGCTACCATCGCCGCACCATCACGTCACGGCCCCCACTGGCCGTGCCGGTCGGCCGTGACCATGCATAGTGGAGCGCCTATACCTCCTCTACTTCCCACACTCGTCCGCACCCATCTTCACTCGCTCGCATTCCTCTGTTCTCGCTGCACCGAGAGCCCCGAGCACCGCAAGCGCCTTCTCAAATCCACCAACCCCCGAGCTTCTCTGCTCGATCCATCTCGCACTAGCTTTCGCCTTCGCCCCACACACACGCTGCTCACCTTGCTTTCACCAGCCAAGTACTCTAGTCGCTAGAACGCCTGCGCCGTTCCTTGGTCTCGAGTCGCCATCGCACCGACCAAACAGTGTTCACCGTTCATCGTCTCGTCCCCAACGCCTCCATCTTCGTGAGAGCTTCACCGGAGTTAGCTGAGGTGAGAACGCCTTTCCCTAGTTTCAGTTCGACCTGTATCAATGGCGCACCATTGGCCGTGCACCATTGCCGCCGCCGCAGAGCTTGCACATGGCCAGGATTCCACAGAGCCCCTCTGGCGCAACTAACCCTCGAACTGCACTCACCACATCACCACGATGCTCCCGCAACCCAGCGCCGAGCCTCACATCGCCGGTGATCACCTCGTTGTGTCGCACCGCCGAGCTGCACCGCCACCGCACGCCGCTGACCACTTTCACGGTCGCGCCGATTCAACCAACACCACCAGTGGATGCGCGTCACCATCCCGAGCCTAGCGCAACCAACACCACCGCCGAAGACCTCACCGTCGGCGAGAACACGCCGATCAGCACCGTCCTCTGTTTCCTGCTCGACGGTAGATGGACCTCGAGCCATCGAGGGTCCTGCCTGTCAGTTGCCCCGCACGCCTCTGCGTGTATCGAGCTGGTTTCCGAAATGATTTCCTATTCCATTTTCAGTAATGTGTTAATGCTTGTTTAATTTATATCTAGAGTTTGGTAAATCCTAAAGTGGTGAAATCAATTTTGTTAGACTCTATATGTTATGATATGTCTGTTATATATATATATATAAATGTTTTTGGAGAATGTCTTCAGTACTAATGTTTAATTAGTTGTTCCCTGCATATATCAAAGTTAAAATGTGTTTCTGCTATTTCTTAGATAAATTCCTATGATATATATGTGCATGTATAAATCAGGGAACTTTCCTGATAAATATGTTTTAAGTGTATTGTTCTGTTACAGCATGATTTACCCTGTTAGCTAGTAGCTCTAGTTCTAAGTGGCCTTGTGGTAATTTAATTAGTTAAATGCTTAAAATCTCTTTAGTGTGTTAAATCTTGTTCAAGCATCACCCCTGCATCATCAAGTTACTTATTTATGCATTGCAATCATTTAGGATCCGTGGAGGAACATCAGGAGCCAATAGAGACAGAAGTCCAGGAGGTACAGGAGCTAAACGAGGAGTACCACAAGCTCGACACTAACCTCCCAGAGTGCCCTGACCACCAACCCTCCACCTTCACTCAAGGCAAGCCCCGGAGCATCCTTAAGCCTCCTAATATTTACAATTAATCTACTTGAGTATTTTATACTGTGATGCATTAGGTGACAGGAGTTGTTTGAATCCCAAATTGATGCATCACCTTCCTTGATTATTGTTTTACCTACCTTGTTACCCTGTTAATAAAAGTAAAAGCAACCGCTTAGCCTACTTAGAATAAATGGTTACTTTTATATTTATGTCCGTGTTATCCCATGGGGATAATACTATCACGGTTGGCTATATGTTTGCTATCATGGAAAGAACCAATGGTAGTAATGAAATGCGGTCAACTGGAAGGAAGAGGCACCAAGTGCTTTAGACTTGGGGGCAGTCCGTCCGTTGGATCGTATAGGTTTGTACACGATGGTGGCCCTCTTACATCTTTGAATGCGCCCTTTCGCATAGGGGCCGTTGTGAGTATCGACCCCGAAGCCGAATAAATTCTGTCCGGGCCGACTCTCAGCCTACTGTGAGCACCCACTAGTTTGTAGGTACGACCTGCCCCGTGGTGGCCAACTAATTTCTACAATTGGGTAGACTACTCTCAGATCGCGACGGTACCACCTGGACTTTGCTGAGCGGTAACCCAATGCATGGACCCGACGGGGAAAGTGTGGGCGTGTGTTAAAGGTAATCTTACCAGCTGGTGTATATCGATTCGAATTGCCGCCCTCCACTGGATATGGGGCATTATGCTGAGCTTCACCACGGTACAACTCCATGTGACATCGTAATGGTTCTACTAAAATATTCATGAAGGAACTGGATATATGTTATTATATTGTTTGAGTAGTTCAAGTGAGTGCTCTAGTACAGGTGCAAACCTAGAGATAATAATAGGATGAAAAATGGTTGTTCTCTAATCTTTAGTTTCATCTTGTTCGTTTTTCCACAAAAGCAAGTTTACCCAGATCCACATAAATAGCCTTGCATACCCTTGGAGTCTTTATTTTCAGTTAGACGGGTAAGTCTAGCTGAGTACATTCCCGTACTCATGGTTTATCCTGTTTGTTGCAGATGGCCAAGTATACTTCGGCTATTGTAAGCACTGTCTCTATCCTTTCGAAGGAGAAGAGGAGTAGGCCTTGGGCAAGGTCTTCTACGAGCTCATTTTTTGCTATTGTCGGACGTGACATCGTGGGCACCCTTATCTTTTAAAACTTCGGGTTCAAAGTTTCAAACCATGTTTTATTTGGCCACAAGTGTTGTGGCGTAAGTACTACATTTATTTGGAACAAAGTGTTGTAATAACTTCATTCGTACTTCAAGTGTTTTCGGTTTATTTGTGGCTCGCTCGAATGTGCATACCTGAGTTTGCGAGATCCTCGATTGTTAGAAATCCTTCGAGATTTCCGGACTACCGGGATTATATGGGCTCAAGTGTTTTACGTGGCAGTTAAATCTGCTACTTGGTACTTGATCTCTTATAATTTGGACGGTTCCGTCACAGCTAGTATCAAAGCTGAGTTCAGGTATCCTCATTCGTTTGAGCAACTTTCTTAACAAAACGGGTATTTCAAAGCTATTTTTATAAACTACTTTTGAAACTTGGGTGCCAAAGTCTAGTCCTTAGCCCTATACTAGGAAATCAGGTGGCTTAGTTATACTAACTTGGTTCAGGGTTTTGCTCATGTTGGATCTTTGTAATTTGCCGGGATATCATTCTTGGGAAGGATGATAGTAGGTTCAAAAATTGCATTGAAAATTATTTGGGAGATGTGAGAGCAGACCTTCCAACCGTTGGTCAAGGGAAGTGATATCTTGTTACTTAAGGATATGCGAGCTTTTACGCAGACATATCTGAGAAGTATGTGATGTTGGGTGGGTTTTCCGAGCTTGGTGCATAAGGTTTTGGTATGTAACTGGTATGTACTTAGTGTGTATCAGGAAGTGCCCGGTGATTTTCTGCATTGGGTTTTGTTCTTTTCGGCTGAGATGAATTTTCTGCAGGTACACTAATTACGCAACCGTGTAGAACGAATAACTGCGTAATGAGAGATCGTCTTGCCACCGACTAGAACGTTAGGACTTACGAGTCATTCTAGTGGAGTGAGAACGTATTTATGATCATGCATCATGTTTATATTCTTGTACCATGTCATCCCTCCCCTTAAATGGTAATCATCCCCTTTTGATAAAAATGACCAACTTAATATCTGTCTCACGATAGTCGAAACCCCCTTTTCTCTAGATGCCTCGCACCCGTCTGACCGCCAGGAAAGCAACCGGAGGAGCAGGAGTCCCTCGCCACCCGTTGGCAAGGAAGATGACCAGGGGAAAGTTTTTGATGTACTTTGGGATGCCGACCATCCTTTGGCGAGTTTTGCACGCCATTGGGTATTCCGAGGGCAGTGAACCCAAGTACTCTTGGTAGAAGCAGCAGCATGGTCAAGATTCTCTGGTTCAGGTTGAGATCAGAGTGAAAGCTCTGGAAGGAAGGCCCGACTGGGCAGGATGGACGATCGTTACCAAGGGAGCTTGTGCTAAGTATGGAGCCAACACGGCAGCATACCTGGTGCTGAAGGACATCATCGCTCGTTTTCCGGTAGATCTGGCAGACGCATGGCCGGGAGTGTTTCCACGCGGACCAGCTTTTCCTGTGGATTGGATGCAGACTAAGGAGACAGCTCTGACAGGAGGCGAAGAGGAGCTTTTCTTTTGTGAGACCCCAGCCCTGGGTGCCACTGGAGCTCTTCTAGGCACTTGTGAGAGTCTAGAGCGTAGTCTGGCAGACGTTGCAGAAATCCACAACGCCACGATGGAAAGTAAGCGCCAGTTGCAGCAGGAGTTCGAGACAGCCGTCGAGACCCTTCAGGCAGAGTTAGCTTAGATGACTCTGGAGCGCAATCAGGCTCAGACTAAGTTGGAGGAGGAGATCGCTGCTCACGTGGTCAGTGAGCAGTTACTTCTCGAGGCCACCAACTCAAGGAATGAAGCTTGGACCGAGTCGGAGGACCTGCAGGCTAGAGTTTCAGAGTTAGAGGGAAACCTCAATGAACAGCAGGAGTACATCAATAACCTGCACGAGGCTTTCCACGCACTCCACCAGTAGCAGGCAGCAGCAGCAGCTGAAGCCGCCGAAGCACCTGCACCTGAGGAGCCCGAGCCACAGGATGGAGTGATCCTTGGTCCTGACTCACCAAACGAGATCTTCGCCGACGAGCCCTTCTACGACGACAACCTCGACGACAACGTCGGAGAGCACGACTACTCCGACGGTTACTGAGCGCTAGATTAGGAGTTGATCTTCCGCGCAAGGAGCTTTTGTATCATGATGTTGTTTAAGACTCTGTTTAATTTGGATCTTCGTGATGTGTAAGCCAAATTTGGAATTTTAAGTCTAGGCGTTGTTCTGACGAAGGATTTGGAATGTTATTTGTATGTTTATGACAAGCAATTAATTCTGTGATGTTATGTGGAAAGATGAATAATTATATCTGGTCGTGTCCTTAATGTTACATTTTGTACAACACGGTATTTATTCATTGTTCAATATAGCATCACCTAATGGTTGCTTGTTAATGGGCTATACAGATGACGGCTAACACTCGTCGCACCAATCGGGGTGATGGAGAGGCATCCCAGAGAGAGGACTTGCCACCACCACCACCACCTCCAATGACACCGGAAGCATTCTTTGGCCAGTTCTTGGGTAGCCAAAGAAGTGTCAAAGAAATGCAGCGGCAGATGCATGAAACGTTGCGCAACATCGCTGCCAACACAGCTCAGCAGCACAGGCAACAGCAAGGGGCCGCACCTAATCAGTACAGTTCCTACAAGGATTTCATGGACACCCGCCCTCTGATCTTCAAGGAAGCTACTGAACCGCTGGAGGCAGATGAATGGCTGCACTCCATGACACAGAAGTTTCGACTTCTGCGTTTGACGGATGAGTTGAAGGCGGAGTATGCTGCGCATAGACTGGAAGGACCAGCGAGCATCTGGTGGTCCCAATACCGTGATAACCTACCTGCCGGCACTACGGTTACGTGGGACTTGTTCTCCACAGCTATGCGCCGTCACTACATTCCAGACAGTGTGATGGAGATGAAGCTTACTGAGTTCTTGAGGTTATCCTAGGGTACCAGATCAGTAACGGAGTACCTCACCAGTTTCAACAGGTTGGCCCGTTATGCCACTGACTTCGTCAACACTGATGCCAAGAAGATCACCAGCTTCAAGAGGGGCATGAATGCCGCTCTTCTTTCCAAGATGGGAAACAGCTACCGCCTCACCTTCGGCGACTTCATCAGTGACTGCCTGAATCAAGAGACCAATGACAACAGGTTGCTTGTAGAAACGCGTCGTCACATCCCAAAGGGAGGATCCCACCAGAATAGGGGTCCCAATGCTTCGAGGCCCGTGTTTCGTCCACCACAAGTTGGTGCACGTTTCCGACCACCTCAAGGGAAGATGACCAATGCTCGCGCTCGTCCTGCCTATCAGAGACCTTTCACTGCACCCCTGCAGCAGAATAAGGGTAAAGCCGCAGCACCTACAGCTGGAAGTCAGAAGACGCCGTATGCGGTGGGACCATGCTTCAACTGCGGACAAACTGGTCACCTATCTCGCTTCTGTACGAAGCCCAGAAAGCAGTTCAGCTATACCCAGAAGCCTCGCATAGGAAATGTCCACCACACCACCTTGGAGGAAGTACCAAAAGGGGAACCCGTCACAGCCGGTACGTTTCTTGTTAATCAATGTCCTGCAGTTATCTTGTTTGATTCTGGAGCATCACATTCATTCGTTAGTGGGAACTTCGTGTTGCGAAGTCAACAAAAGGTGGTAGAATTGGAAAAGGAGTATCAAATTAGTGCAGCAGGAGCTGTCCTATATACTCGTAAATTGGTAAAGGATGTAGAAATTACCATGGGGACGGCATCGATATATGTCAACCTCATCGTAATACCTGAGCTAGGTCTAGATGTAATCCTTGGTATGGAATGGATGAAAGCTTGGAAAGTGCATCTAGATATAGCCCAACGAGCAGTATCTATCACCAACCCACGGAATGGAGTTACCTTCGGAATCTTCTTACCTAAGAATCCAAATCAGCTGGGAGTCATGTTTGCTATCACTGCAGAGTTGTTGGATAAGATTCCTGTAGTTTGTGAGTTTCCGGATGTGTTTCCTGATGATCTTCCAGGGTTACCCCCAGATAGGAATGTCGAGTTTTCTATACAGCTAGCTCCCGGAATAGCACCTATATCTAGGAGACCATATAGGATGCCACCCAACGAGTTAGCAGAACTCAAGAAACAACTCCAGGAGTTGCTGGAAAAGGGTTTGATCCGTCCGAGTTGTTCACCGTGGGGATGTCCCACCATCTTTGTGAAAAAAGAAGGATAAAACCTTAAGAATGTGCGTGGACTATCGCCCTCTCAATGCAGTTACCATCAAAAACAAATATTCGTTGCCATGGATTGATTTGTTGTTTGATCAGTTGTCTAAAGCCAAAGTGTTCTCCAAGATAGACTTACGATCTGGTTACCATTAGATTAAGATCAGAAAAGAAGATGTACCCAAGACCGCTTTCTCCACAAGATATGGTCTCTTTGAATATCTAGTGATGTCCTTTGGATTGACAAATGCGCCTGCGCATTTTATGTACTTGATGAACTCGGTGTTCATGCAAGAGTTGGACAAGTTTGTAGTAGTTTTCATTGATGACATCCTGGTATATTCAGAAAATGAGAAAGGCCACGCAGAACACCTGCGTTTAGTGCTGAAACGGTTAAGAGAGCATAAGCTTTATGCCAAGTTTAGCAAGTGTGAGTTTTGGTTGACCAAAGTACCTTTTCTGGGTCACATCTTGTCAGCCGATTGTATCTCAGTGGACCCCTCAAAGGTGCAAGAAGTTATGAATCGGAAAGTACCCGTTAATGTGCATGAGGTTCGCAGCTTTTTAGGATTGGCCGGATACTACCGTCGTTTTATCCCGGACTTTTCCAAGATAGCTAAACCTATGACCAGGTTAACACAGAAAAAGAAGAAGTTTGAATGGAGCGTAGATTGTGAAACAGCGTTCCGTACCTTGCGGACACTGTTAACAACTGCACCAGTCTTGGCACAACCAAATTTGGAGGAACCTTTTGATGTGTTTTGTGATGCATCAACCATTGGATTAGGATGTGTGTTGATGCAGAATGGAAGAGTCATTGCTTATGCCTCATGACAACTCCGACCTCATGAAGAGAATTACCCGACCCATGACTTGGAGTTAGCAGCAGTCGTGCATGCTTTGAAAATATGGAGGCACTACTTGATGGGTAATCTGTGCCACATTTTCACTGATCATAAAAGTTTGAAGTACTTGTTTACCCAGTCCGAATTGAATATGAGGCAGAGAAGATAGTTGGAGCTAATCAAGGATTATAACTTGGAAGTGCATTATCATCCTGGAAAAGCAAATGTTGTAGGAGATGCTTTGAGCCACAAATCTCATTGCAACTTGTTGCAACCCTTGTTAGAAGATGGTTTTGATCTAATGCACCCCTTGGTCCTAAATAATATTGTTATCTAGTGTACCTTGGATAGTGATATTATTGATAGACAGAAATCGGACAAAGAGCTTATACAAATCAAACAAAGGCTAGAAACCAGTGAATCTCTGAATTTCAAAGTGGATGAGAAAGGAGTCTTATGGTTCAATCAGCGTTTGGTAGTACCTAAGGATCAAGTCTTGCGAGATAGAATTCTCAACGAAGCACATAACTCAAAGTTGTCGATCCACCCTTGGTAGTAGTAAGATGTATCAAGACCTGAGGACAAGGTATTGGTGGTCTAAAATGAAGTTGGATATTGCGGAATATGTCGCAAAGTGTGATATGTGTTGTCGCATCAAGGCAGTGCACATGAAACCTGCCGGTTTGTTACAACCTCTTTCTATACCTGAATGGAAGTGGGAAGATATCAGTATGGATTTTATCACAAGTTTGCCGACCACTCAGAAAGGAAATGACTCTATATGGGTTATCGTTGATCGTTTGACAAAAGTCGCTCACTTCATACCAGTCAAAGTTACTCATCGACCGCATCAGTATGTCGAGCTTTATGTTCAGAATATCTTAAGGTTGCATGGTATTCCTAAGACCATCATATCCAACGGAGGGTCATAGTTTATCGCTCGTTTTTGGGAGCAGTTACATAAAGAGTTGGGAACAAAGTTGATTCGAAGTTCCGCTTATCACCCTCAAACAGATGGACAAACGGAACGAGTGAATCAAGTGTTGGAAGACATGTTGAGAGCATGTGTTGTGTCAGCAGAAGGATCATGGGAGAAATGGTTACCTTTGGCGGAGTTTTCTTATAACAACAGTTACCAAGAAAGCATTAAGATGGCACCGTTCGATGCTTTGTATGGACGCAAATGTAGAACCCCTGTCAATTGGATTGAATCAGGAGATAAGGGATTCTATGGTACGGACTATGTGAAACAAGCAGAAGAAATAGTTCGCATTGTTCAACAACATATCAAGGCAGCTCAATCTCGACAGAAAGGGTATGCAGATCAAAGGAGGAGACCTTTGGAGTTTCAAGTTGGTGACTATGTGTACCTTAAGGTATCACCAATGAGAGGCGTCCGTCGCTTTGGAATTAAAAAGAAGTTAGCACCCCGATATGTTGGACCTTATCGGATCATCGTCAAGAAAGGTAAGGTGGCATACCAAGTACAGTTACCCCCGGAGATGAGTACCATCTTTCCAGTGTTCCATGTATCTCAGTTTAAGAAGTGTCTTCGAGTTCTAGAAGAAGAATATGTTCCGAGTTCCGACATCGTAATCAGCTCAGACTTGGAATACTTTGAGAAACCAGAAAAGATCTTGGATACAAAGACCAGAGTCACCAGGAATCGAGAAGTGAAGACTTTCAAAGTCCTTTGGAGTCATCATGGTCCCCATGATGCAACCTGGGAGACTGAAACCTACCTAATCGCAAACTACCCCGCCTTTTATAATAAATGGTACTAAACCCAAATCTCGGGACGAGATTTCGTTAAGGGGGGAAAGGCTGTGACACCCTGTGTCAAGCTTGCATTAGGATCATCATTAGCCACTAAGCACAAGCATTGCATTGCATTCATGTTTGCATATGCTATCATTCCATGTGTGTGTTTTATGTTTTGAAACTAGAATTAAATAGGTGTTTTGTGCTCAATCTTGTGATCTATCTGTTAGTCAAACCTTGCTATGCTTAGAGTAAAGTGTGGTTTGCTTTATGTTTGTTTACCCTACTTAGATTTATCTGTTAAAAGTATTAAAGTAATTCTTTTCCTAATTAGCTTAAATAAGTTTTTAATCTTTAACTCTTGAACTAATGGCTTTCAGAATTTATGATCAACATGAGAAAGGTAGAGAATAATATTCTGAACAACTTTGGTTTAAGTGTCAAAACTTAGTTTGGAGTTTTTGAAACTGTTTAGAAGCAAGATCAGTTTGAATCAAATAAAGGAAAAATGGGAAAAAGGAAATCAATCTGGAACGGGCCGAGTTACCGCTTTCGGCCCACTCGGCCTCGATCGTCGCTCGATAAGGGACGGACCGAGGGTCGATCGAACGACCCCGGGCCAGAGGCTCGATCAGCCAGTCGATCGACCCCCCCCCCCCCCTCGACTTCGACCCCGCGGAGTGACGGACATAGGGTCGAACGAACGACCCCTCGCAGGAGGCTCGACCGAGTCGGAGGCTCGATCAGCCAATCGACCCTCCCCTCGATATCGACCCCCCCTCCCGCGCGCTCGCCCGCACGCACGTGCCGCGCACGCCCGCGCGCACTCGCCCGACCGTGGCTGAACTGTACGTCGGCGTCGTCTGCCACGTGGCCGACGATGCCTGACCGCGGAACACGGCATCGCCGCCACTGCGGCCATGCACCGACATCGCTGTCGTCGACAGCCGCTCGCTCTGTCTCAGTCGCGTCCGCACTCGCGCCCGCGTTAACGACGCGTAGACCAAGTCCTGCTCTGCGCCGCTCGCCGCACACACGCCAGCGTCGCTGCCACCGCCGCACCATCACGTCACAGCCCCCACTGGGCCCGCCGGTCGGCCATGACTGTGCATAATGGAGCGCCTATACCTCCTCTACTTCCCACACTCGTCCGCACCCATCTCCACTCGCTCGCATTCCTCTGTTCTCGCTGCGCCGAGAGCCCCGAGCATCGCAAGCGTCTTCTTCTCAAATCCACCACCCCCCGAGCTTCTCTGCTCAATCCATCTCGCACTAGCTTTCGCCTTCGCCCCCACACACACGCTGCTCGCCTTGCTTTCACTAGCCAAGTACTCTAGTCGCCGGAACGCCTCCGCCGTTCCTTGGTCTCGAGTCGCCACCGCACCGACCAAACAGTGTTCACCGTTCATCGTCTCGTCCCCAACGCCTCCATCTTCATCAGAGCTTCACCGAAGTTAGCTGAGGTGAGAATGCCTTTCCCCAGTTTCAGTTCGACCTGTATCAACGCCGCACCGTTGGCCGTGTGCCGTTACCGCCGCCGCGGAGCTTGCACGTGGCCAGGGTTCCACAGAGCCCCTCCGGCTCAACTAACCCTCGAACCGTACTCACCACATCACCACGATTCTCCCACAACCTAGCGCTGAGACTCACATCGCCGGTAATCACCTCGCCGTGTTGCACCGCCGAGCTGCACTGCCACCGCACGCCGCTGACCACTTTCACGGTCGCGCCGGTTCAACCAACACCACCAGTGGATGCGCGTCACCATCCCGAGCCTAGCGCAACCAACCCCACAGCCGGAGACCTCACCGTCGGCGAGAACACGCCGATCAGCACCGTCCTCTGTTTCTTGCTCGACGGTAGATGGACCTCGAGTCATCAAGGGTCCTGCCTGTCAGTCGCCCCGCACGCCTCTGCGTGTATCGAGCTGGTTTCCGAAATGATTTCCTATTCCATTTTCAGTAATGTGTTAATGCTTGTTTAATTTATATCTAGAGTTTGGTAAATCCTAAAGTGGTGAAATCAATTTTGTTACACTCTATATGTTATGATATGTCTGTTATATATATATATATAAATGTTTTTGGAGAATGTCTTCAGTACTAATGTTTAATTAGTTGTTCCCTGCATATATCAAAGTTAAAATGTGTTTCTGCTATTTCTTAGATAAATTCCTATGATATATATGTGCATGTATAAATCATGGAACTTTCCTGATAAATATGTTTTAAGTGTATTGTTCTGTTACAGCATGATTTACCCTGTTAGCTAGTAGCTCTAGTTCTAAGTGGCCTTGTGGTAATTTAATTGGTTAAATCCTTAAAATCTCTTTAGTGTGTTAAATCTTGTTCAACCATCACCCCTGCATCATCAAGTTACTTATTTATGCATTGCAATCATTTAGGATCCGTGGAGGAACATCAGGAGCCAACAGAGACAGAAGTCTAGGAGGTACAGGAGCTAAACGAGGAGTACCACGAGCTCGACACTAACCTCCCAGAGTGCCCCGACCACCAGCCCTCCACCTTCACTCAAGGCAAGCCCCGGAGCATCCTTAAGCCTCCCAATATTTACAATTAATCTACTTGAGTATTTTATACTGTGATGCATTAGGTGACAGGAGTTGTTTGAATCCCAAATTGATGCATTACCTTCCTTGATTATTGTTTTACCTACCTTGTTACCCTGTTAATAAAAGTAAAATCAACCGCTAGCCTGCTTAGAATAAATGGTTACTTTTATACTATCACGGTTGGCTATATGTTTGCTATTGTGGAAAGAACCAATGGTAGTAATGAAATGCGGTCAACTGGAAGGAAGAGGCACCAAGTGGTTTAGACTTGGGGCAGTCCGTCCGTTGGATCGTATAGGTTTGTACACGATGGTGGCCCTCTTACATCTTTGAATGCGCCCTTTCGCATAGGGGCCGTTGTGAGTATCGACCCCGAAGCCGAGTAAACTCTGTCCGAGCCAAATCTCAGCCTAATGTGAGCACCCTCTAGTTTGTAGATACGACCTGCCCCGTGGTGGCCAACTGATTTCTACAATTGGGTGGACTACTCTGAGATCGCGACGATACCACCTGGACTTTGTTGAGCGGTAACCCAATGCATGGACCCAACGGGGAAAGTGTGGGCGTGTGTTAAAGGTAATCTTACCAGCTGGTGTATATCGATTCGAATTGCCGCCCTCCACTAGATATGGGGCATTATGCTGAGCTTCACCACGGTACAACTCCATGTGACATCGTAATGGTTCTACTAAAATATTCATGAAGGAACTGGATATATGTTATTATATTGTTTGAGTAGTTCAAGTGAGTGCTCTAGTACAGGTGCAAACCTAGAGATAATAATAGGATGAAAAATGGTTGTTCTATAATCTTTAGTTTCATCTTGTTCGTTTTTCCACAAAAGCAAGTTTACCCAGATCCACATAAATAGCCTTGCATACCCTTGGAGTATTTATTTTCAGTTAGACGGGTAAGTCTAGCTGAGTACATTCCCGTATTCAGGGTTTATCCCGTTTGTTGCAGATGGCCAAGTATACTTCGGCTATTGTAAGCACTGTCTCTATCCTTTCGAAGGAGAAGAGGAGTAGGCCTTGGGCAAGGTCTTCTACGAGCTCATCTTTTGCTGTTGTCGGACGTGACATCGTGGGCACCCTTATCTTTTAAAACTTCGGGTTCAAAGTTTCAAACCATGTTTTATTTGGCCACAGGTGTTGTGGCGTAAGTACTAATTTTATTTGGAACAAAGTGTTGTAATAACTTTATTCATACTTCAAGTGTTTTCGGTTTATTTGTGGCTCGTTCGAATGTGCATACCTGAGTTTGCGCGATCCTCGATTGTTAGAAATCCTTCGAGATTTCTGGACTACCGGGATTATATGGGCTCAAGTGTTTTAAGTGGCAGTTAAATCCGCTACTTTGGTACTTGATCTCTTATAATTTGGACGGTTCCGTCACAGTGGCCCTAAGATGCGTTGGGGTGTCATGCGTGAGGTCCAGGAGAGGATCGACCGACGTAGCATGTTCAGGGGACAGGAGCCCCTCGAGCTGGCCGACCCTCGAGACCCCGGGCGCACCTTCCTCAAGCTCGACGACCAGGCCGAGCTCGGGGAGTGGGAGCACCTGGAGGAGTTCCGGGTGTGGCTCGAGCACGCGGTGCACCTGGCCGCGGAGGTTGCTGCCGTGGACCTACATCGGGGGATGGAGGTGAGTTTCGTTCTTCCTTTGATTTTGCTTGGATTGTCTGACTATTCTTTTCTGATGATCTTCCTTTTCATCCTTGTCATATGCTGAGGGCGAGGTCGTACGACAAGTCCCAGTTCATCCTCCGAACGCAGGAGCAGCTCCCTGCCCTCCGCACTTCGCTGGAGAAGGCGGAGGCCGAGGCCGCCCAGGCAAGAGCCGAGGCGGCAACCGCGCGAGAGGAGGCCAAAGCCGAGGTCGCCCACGCGAGGGCCGGGGTGGTGGCCATGCAGGAAGCAGCCCGGGCCGCCCAGGAGACGATGCAGTCGAGGGTCGAGACGGCCCTCAAGGCGGTCATCGATGTCGGGCAGCTGCGGGATGCTGCCCAGGAGGCCCAGCACAAGGCGGAGGAGGAAGCCGCCCAGCTAAGGGAGGAGCTGACCCGGGCAGCGGAGAGCATCCGGGGGCTCCAGCGCCGTCTCCTGCGAACGCGACGCACTGGGTGCCGCGGAGGAGAAGGCCCGAACCTGGATAGCCACTCTGGGGGAGGTGGCGGCTAACCAGTAGAGAGCCCTCGATGACGCTGGCAAGGTCATCGAGGACCTCTAGGCTAAAGTCAGTGACCAGGCTGCAGAGCTTATCGACGTCCGCCACTGACTCGAGAGGACCGAGCAGGGCTACGCCACCCTGGAGGCGCATGCCAAGGGTAAGTTTTTTGAATGTGTTGCTGAGTCTGCCCGGTCTTGACCCTTTTCCTGCTCTTTTGGTTTTGACCGAGTTATGCGCTCGTTTTGACAGAGCTCGCAGCAGAAAAGGCTCGAGCCCACAAGGACCTGACCAGTCTTCAGGGCCTCCTCGTGGCGGAGGCGGGCCTTAACGAAAGGCTCAAGGGCGCTATCTCCTCCTTCTGCGACGACATCGGGGTTGAGCCAGAGCCGGCGGTCGAGGGCGACGCTCGAGGAGACTCCCTGCTGCGCCGCTTCTACTCCATGACGCAGGAGGTGACGGAGCAAGTCCCTGCTGCCCTGCACGTGGGCGTGAAGCGGGCGCTCGCGGTCGTCCGCTCGGGCTACGTCTACGACCTCAGCGTTGTCGCTAGCGGGTTCGACACCAACCCGAGGCTAACTGACGAAGAGAACGAGGCTAGGTGCCATGAGCTGATCGAGGCCGCGGAGGTGCCCGGAGGCGAGCTGGCGAAGCTCTTCGAGCCTGAAGTGCTCCCTTCGGCAGATGGAGATGGCGCCGAGTAGCTCTAGGCCTGCGAGCCAAATCTGGACAAGAAGGTCCATGTAATAGTTAGGCTTTTGTAATAATACAATGTCGAGCCCCTGGGGGCTCCTTATCATTAATGCATTTTGTTCGAGATGCATCTTGTTATTTTTATTTCTCGAGCTGTCTCTGTTTTTCTTTGCCTGAGTCGTTGCTTATGGGCTAAGTGTTCGACGCACGCTCGCATCCTTGGAAGTGGGGGAGCGAGTGGGGATACCGTAGCCCTAAGGCGTAGGAGAGTCCCCGGCTCGATGGCCCACGACCCTTAGGGAGTTCGAGGCGCTTTACTTAGTCATGAAGCGTACTCGGGGCAAAGATCGAGAGGGAAAGCCAAGTTTCCAAAAAACGTTCGGGTTTTTAGAGGACTTAGGAGGGGGGGCCTGTCTGCCCCCGAGGGAGGCTTGACTTTGCCAGAGCAGAGTCGAGGCTACCTTAGAGTTATGAACGAATGTACAATGTATTTCGAGAACATTTTATTCATCCATGATGTGATAAGTGTACATAATGCGGGAAATGTACAAGACGTCGAGGCCTTAGGGATAGAAACAATGTAGCTGTTCGATGTTCCACTCGTTGGTGAGGATCTTGCCCTTTTCGTTCTTCAGTTTGTAAGTACCGGGCTTCAGCACCTCTGCCACGATGAAGGGTCCCTCCCAAGGTGGCGTCAGCTTGTGACGTCCCTTGTTGCTTTGTTGGCGGCGCAGAACGAGGTCATCGACGTCGAGGTCCCTTTTGCGTACGTTTTTGTCGTGGTAGCGCCGCAGCGTCTGCTGGTACATTGCCGACCTGAAGAGGGCCACGTCTCGGGCTTCCTCGAGCTGGTTGAGGGAGTCCTCTCGGGCTGCTGTGTTGGCTTGCTCGCTGTAGGCCTTTAGTCGAGGGGACCCGTACTCGAGGTCAGTGGGGAGGACGACCTCGGACCCATAGACCAAGAAGAACGGAGAGAACCCCGTGACTCGACTTGGTGTCGTTCGGAGACTCCATAGAACAGCGGGCAGCTCATCGACCCATCTCTTGCCGTGTCTGTTCAGCCGGTCGAAGATCCTTGGCTTGAGGCCCTGCAAAACCATACCATTGGCGTGCTCGACCTAGCCGTTAGTTCGAGGGTGGGCGACTGCTGACCAATTCACCCTGATGTGGTGGTGGTCACAGAAATCCAGGAACTTTTGGCCAGTGAACTGGGTGCCGTTGTCGGTGATGATGACGTTGGGGACCCCGAAGCGGTGAATGATGTCGGTGAAGAATAGCACGGCTTGTCGAGACTGCATGTTGGCGATGGGTCGAGCCTCGATCCACTTCGAGAACTTGTCTACATCCACAAGGAGGTGGGTGTGGCCACCCTTGGTTCTCTTCAGGGGGCCGACCATGTGGAGCCCCCATACTGCGAACGGCCAAGTTATGGGTATCATCTGAAGAGCTTGGGCGGGTAGGTGGGTCTGCCTGGCGTAGAATTGGCATCCCTTGCAAGATCGGACAAGTCTGGTGGTGTCGGTGATGGCTGTCGGCCAGTAGAAGCCTTGTCGAAAGGCGCTTCCTACCAGCGTTCTCAGCGCCGCGTGGTGGCCGCAAGCCCCCGAGTGTAGATCCTTTAGCAATGCCCTCCCCTCCTCGAGGGTGAGGCAGCGTTGAAGGATCCCGGAAGGGCTACGTCGATACAGCTCGCGACGTCCCCATACAAGACGTAGGTTTTGGCGCGTCAGGCTATACGGCGGGCCTCGGTGCGGTCCTCTGGGAGCTCGCCCCATGTCAGATACTCGAGGTAGGGTGCACGCCAATCCGTCGGGGGGCTGGCGTCGCGGTTGTCCCGTCGATCTCCATGACTTCTTCCCCATTCGAGGGGGGATCAGTCGAGGGGGGTGGATTGACCCCTTGCTCGAGGGTAGGAGCCCCCGAGCCTGGGTCGATGGACGGCTCGTGAAGGTCCCTCGAGACGACGACGGGAGGAACCGTACCTCTGGTTGACGCGATTTTGGCCAGCTCGTCGGCAGCTTCGTTGTATTGGCGGGCGGTGCGGCTGAGCTCGAGACCGTAGAATTTGTCCTCGAGCCTTCGGACCTCCTTGCAGTAGGCTTCCATCTTGCGGTCGTGCAGCTCGAATCTTTCATCACCTGGTCGATCACCAACTGCGAGTCCCCCCGCACATCGAGGCGTCGAACCCCGAGCTCGATGGCGATGCGCAGACCGTTGACAAGGGCCTCGTACTCGGCTACGTTGTTGGAGGCGGGGAAGTGGAGACGGATGACGTAGCGCATGTGAACCCCTGAGGGTGATATGAATAGCAATCCGGCACCTGCCCCCGTCATCATCAACGATCCGTCAAAGTACATGGTCCAGAGCTCGGTCCGAACTTGCGCCGGGGGTAGTTGGGTGTCGGTCCATTCTGCAACGAAATCTGCCAATACCTGAGACTTGATGGCCTTCCGAGGGGCGTAGGAGAGGGTTTCCCCCATGAGCTCGACCGACCACTTGGCGATTCTTCCAGTCGCCTCCCGGTTCTGGATTATCTCCCCGAGGGGGAAAGATGAGACCATAGTAACCGGGTGGCCCAGGAAATAGTGTTGGAGCTTACGCCGAGTGAGGACGATAGCATACAAAAGCTTCTGTATGTGGGGGTATCTCATCTTAGTCTCGGAAAGTACCTCGCTCACAAAGTAGACAGGCCTCTGAACCGGCAGGGCGTGTCCTTCTTCCGCCCTCTCGACCACTACGGCAGCGCTGACTACCTGGGTAGTGGCTACAACATAGAGCAAGAGGGGCTCGGCCGGGCTCGGGGGTACCAAGACAGGTGACGAGGTGAGCAAGGCTTTGAGCTTCGAGAGCGATTCCTCGGCCTTGGCGGTCCACGCGAAGTGTTCCGTTTTCTTCAAGAGGCGGTAAAGGGGTAGTGCCTTCTCTCCGAGCCTCGAGATGAACCGGCCGAGGACGGCGAGGCACCCCGTGACCCTTTGTACGCTCTTAAGGTCATTGATCGGGCCCATCCTTGTGATTGCGGTTACCTTCTCGGGATTGGCCCCGATCCCGTGTTGGGAAACTATGTACCCCAGGAGCATGCCTCGAGGAACCTCGAAGACACACTTCTCAGGGTTTAGTTTTATGCAATTTGCCCTGAGGCACCCAAACGCGATCTCGAGATCCCCTGCCAGGTTTCCGACTATTTTGGACTTGACCACGATATCATCGACGTAGGCTTCGACGGTCGGCCCTATGTGTTTCCCAAAGACGTGGAGCATGGCATCGCTGATATGTGGCCCCGGCATTTCGCAAACCGAAGGGCATAGTGAGGTAGCAAAACATGCCAAAGGGGGTGATGAAGGAAGTCGCGAGCTGATCGGATTCCTTCATCTTTATTTGGTGGTAGCCAAAATACGTGTCAAGGAAGCAGCAAGTTTCACATCCCACAGTGGAATCTAGTATTTGATCAATACGTGGTAATGGAAAAGGAACCTTGGGACATGCTTTATTTAAACTAGTGTAGTCTACACACATCCTATCCTTCCCATTCTTTTTCTTGACGAGTACGGGATTTGCTAACCACTCGGGATGATGTACCTCCTTGATGAATCCGGCCTTCAAAAGCTTATCGACCTCCTCCCCGATGACCCTGCGCTTCTCCTCGTCGAAACAGCGCAGCCGTTGCTTCACCAATTTGGACCCGGCTCGGATGTCCAAGGAGTGCTCGGCGACCTCCCTCGGAATGCCCGGCATATCCGAGGGGCTCCATGCAAACACGTCCGCATTCGCATGGAGAAAGTCGACGAGCACGGCTTCCTATTTAGGCTTGAGGGTGGCGCTGATCGTCAGCACCTTCCCATCCGCGTGGCCGGGGTCGAGCGGGACGGTATTGGTGTCTTCCACCAGCTTGAAGTTGCCGGCGTGTCGCTTGGGGTCGGGGATCTCCCTAGACAAGTTGTCGAGGGCCGCGAGGACGACCGACTCTTCAACGGCTTCGGCGTTTTCCACGCACTCGATGTCGCAGTCGTATGCGTGCTCGTTGGAGGTGTCAACGGTGATGACCCCCGTGGGCCCTGGCATCTTCAGCTTGAGGTAGGCGTAGTTCGGGATTGCCATGAACTTGGCGTATCCTGGTCGACCGATGATTGCGTGGTAGGTGCCGCGAAATGCAACCACCTCGAAGGTCATCTCCTCCTTTCGGAAGTTAGAGGGGATGCCGAAACAAACGAGTAGCTTGATGCGGCCGATCGGGAGTGCCTTTTTTCCTGGGATGACCCCGTGGAATCCTCCCGCGCTGGGCGAGAGCTCGGTCCTCGGGATCCCCAGGAGGTCGAGGGTCGCGGCGTAGATGATGTTGAGGCTGCTTCCCCCATCCATGAGTACCTTCATGAGGCGGGTACTGAGTACGATCGGGTCAACGACAAGCGGGTAGACCCCTGCATTGGGGACGTGCTCGGGGTGGTCGTCCTGGTCGAAGGTGATCGGCGTGTGTGACCAGTCGAGATATCGAGGGGCCTGGGCTCGAACGGAGAAGACCTCTCGACGCTCCCTTTTGCGCTGGCGCATGGTGAGTCGAGTCGAGGGCCCCCCATAGATCATGTAGCAGTCATGAATCTCGGGGAAGCCCCCGTTCTTGCCGTCGTCTCCGTCGTGCGGATCCCCTTTCTTGTCGTCCTTCTTGAAGCCGGGAGGGTTGAAGTGCTTTTTAAGCATGCGATAGTCCTCGAGACTGTGGTTGGCCGGTCCCATATGATAGGGGCAGGGCTCCTTCAGCATCTTGTCGAAGACGCCCCCGTCGAGAGGGGGCCCTCGAGGCTTCTTCTTGTCCACCGCAGCGAGAAGATCGTCGGGCTCGACTTTGGGCTCGACGTTACGTCGACCCGGCTGGTTCTTCTTTTTCTTCTTCTTGCCGCCGTTGTCATTGTTGTTCCTTTTGGGCCCATTGTTCTTCTTGGGCCCGTTGTCCGAGCCCCCGGGCTCGTCCGCCTTGCCCTTCCCCTTGTCTGGAGGTATCTGGAAGAACGCGCCAACGGCTTCCTCGCCGGCTGCGTAGTTGGCGATGATGTCCATGAGCTCGTTGGCGGTCTTGGGGGTGTTCCGTCCCAGCTCCCGTACCAACTCCTTGCAGGTCGTTCCGGCGATGAAGGCCGTGATGACGTCATGGTCGGAGATGTGGGTTAGCGCGGTACACTGCCTCGAAAACCGACGGGTGAAGGCGCGGAGGGTTTCCCCTGGCTTCTGCTTGCAGCCGCGGAGATCCCAGGAGTTCCCTGGCCGCTCGTAGGTGCCTTTGAAGTTTCCCTCGAAGATCCTGACCGGGTCGGGCCAGTCTTGGATCAAGTCTGGGGGTAGCTCCTCGAGCCATCTACGAGCGGTGTCAGAGAGGAAGAGTGGGAGTTGCCGAATGATGGCGTGGTCATTGTCGGCTCCTCCTAGCTGACACGCCAGCCTGAAATCAGCAAGCTAGAGCTCCGTCTTGGTTTCGCGGTTGTACTTGACCAGGCTGGTGGGTGGACGGAAGCGGACAGGCAAGGTGGTTCGCTGGATGGTTCTGTCGAAGACTCGGGCCCTGGTGGCTCCGGAGATCGACATTGATCTTCGTCGCTGTCGTAGCGCCCACCTCGGTGAGCGCTGTAACCTCGAGCCTCGGCGTCGCCGTACCGGCGTCGATTGTTCTCCCATGGTGGTCGATCGTTAACGATGCGGTCCCGGACTGGTCGTCGCTCTACTCGGCCTTGGGGCGCTTTGTCCTGGTGGACGGATACCTCTCGAGTATGTTGAGGGGGTACTTCCTGACGCTCGGAGGCAGCTCCTCAGCGCCTCGAGGCCGAGCTCTCCGCCTGCTGCACGGCTGCAGTTTGGAGAAGCCCCTGGATTTCGTTCCTGATGCGCCGTGCTTGGGGTGTCGATGGCGCCGGCATGTCGCGGAGCAGCATTGCGGCGGCCACGACATTTTGGCTGGCGCGGTTGTAGACGCGGGGTTTGTTTGCCCCCTCCTCGACGATTTGTCGATGGACTTCCCGGGCCCGCTCACGAGCTCCTCCACCCTGTGGGCGCCCGCGATCTCGCTCGAGGGCATGCTTGAGCTGTTGAAGTCGCAGGCGTTCTTCCTCGAGCTTGGCGAGCAGCTCTCGGACTTGCGTGATCTGGACGTCCGGAGGTGGATCGGCTTTGTTAGGACTCGGGGGGTCAGCGTCTCGTGCTGGTGTGGCGTTGCCCCCTCCTCCTTCATCTGTGGCCGCGGTGTCGTCGACGTCGTCCTAGCGGTCAGCCTGACCATCGAGGTGGAAGCATTCCCGGGTGGGGTCGTAATCCTCGTCAGGGGAGTCCGAGTCGGGGTTGCCGTGGTAGAAGTGAGGGAAAGATCCCCTGCGCTCCTCCGCCAGGCGTCGCCGCAACATGCCCCAGGACGGGGCTTGTCTTGGCTCCGGGTGCTCGTCCGGTGGAGAGGTCGTGACGGGGTTGATCGTCGCACGTGGCGGTCTCCCTGGAGACCCGCAACGTGTCTATATCTGCAATCGTGCGAGGGCAGAACAGAGTCTGGCGCTGTTGTGGAGCCCGTATGGAAACGGGTTACGCGGTGGTGGCGGGGTCGAGTGTGTCGGAGAGGCCACGGGGACCCTCTGGGACGACAATATCGCAGAGCCAAAGTCCCGCTCAGAGGTGTGCCCGCCCCCGACCCGCAAGCATGGGTCAAACAGGCTCCCGAGGGGAGGAACTGTGTTGCCAGCTGAGGCCGGGGGAACGGCATCCGGCGTCTCGGGATCCGCACGGTGACGAGTGCATCGGAGTCGCTCGCGCCTCCTCCTGATCGCAGGCCAAAGGCGCAAGCGGAGGGACCGTCGCCTGATCCTCCTTGGCCCTGGCATACCGGAGTTGCTGCCGTCCATGCCACTAGCTAAGAGTAGGAGCATGTAGTGGCCCTGGCCCATGGACATGAACCCTAGGCTACCGAGCCAGACGATGGTGGCGAATGGAGGTGATGGAATCGTGGAAATCCATCTGAGAGAGTAGTTCGGAGTTGATCGACACGCAAAGCCCCCTACCTGGCGCGCTAACTGTCAGTGTTATGACCCTGGGGTCAAGTCCACCGGCTAGTAAATTTGTATATTGCGTGCTCCCTCTCCCAGATGTGATGCAAGAAGGACACAAGATTTATCCTGGTTCGGGCAAAGAAGGCCCTACGTCCAGCGGGGAGGATGGATCGTGTTATCTTGCACCGAAGTGCTCGTACAAGGGGGGTACAAGCAGGTTTACACGGGGGTGCTCAGAGTGAGCTGAGGCCTAAGGCTAGCAGGGCTATGCTAGGCGGTCGGTTGGTTGCTCAAGGGGTCGACCAAGCAACAGGGTGTGTGGAGTATGAGGATTAGAGCCGAAGTCTGAGTGCGAAGTGTCTGGGCGAATGTGGGCTTATGCGAGAGTTGCCACGAAAAAGTCCCTTTCTTCTATCTCGGCGCCCCCTTTTATAGACCAAGGGGAGGCACGAGGGTACAGGGTCCTAAACTGTTGTAGCATGGGAGGCGTGTCCGTGGCATAGTGTTGGCGAAGGGACGTCGATCACTGTGGCGGCATGGCCTTCCCGTCCTTCCGGTGCTCCGGGGCATGGTGACAGTAGACTAGACGTTGTTGCACGTCGCGGCATAGTAGGGTCGACCTTCTGCAGACGGGCGCGAGTCCCATAGTTGAAGCGGGACGGGGAGGATGGGATGGGCCCCATACCGGAGTGGTTGGAGGTAGGGGTCGAGCCCCCGGTCGAGGGGAGGGGTCGACACCTGGGTGGCCTTGTCATATCCCTGAAGACGTCGTTGAGGGCCGTCCTGTTCACGTCTCGAGGGGTGCCTCTGGAGTCCGTACCCGTGACATGGTTACAGCGGCAACACAGTTGACGGAGATCCGGGACATGGCGGTGAGCTGATGGATTTGACTGCGGTCGTGGGCGCCCATGGCGTTAGGCGGGTTCCCTTTAACCCATACCGGGGGCAGGTGAGTTGATCGAGCTTCCCATCCAGGGGTCGTTCGTTCGACCCCTTTCCGTCAGTTAGAGTAGAGGCGGAGGCGGAGGGGTCATTTGTTCGACCCCTGGTCCGTCATTCGGCGTCGAGGTAGAGGCGAAGGGGTCGTTCGTTCGACCCCTGGTCCGTCATTCGGCGTCGAGGTAGAGGCGGAGGGATCGTTCGTTCGACCCCTAGTCCATCATTCGGCGTCGAGGTAGAGGCGGAGGGGTCGTTTGTTCGACCCCTGGTCCGTCATTTGGCGTTGAGGTAGAGGCGGAGGGGTCGTTCGTTCGACCCCTGGTCCGTCATTCGGCGTCGAGGTAGAGGTGGAGGGGTCGTTCCTTTGACCCCTGGTCCGTCATCTTTCCAGAAGCAGGCCGGCCCACGACTGGTCGCTATCGTCGGTGCAGGGGGCCTTCGTGTGATGGGCCCTTCTTTGCTGACTTGAGCGGTTGGTTGGTTCCTGTCTTAAAAATGGTTGCTATGTTAAGCATTAATTTATCGAAGGGTTTAGGGTACCCCTTACCTTTGTAACCGACAGGAGCTCCCTGCATGTTTTATGTGTGAGCATCGGACTTCCAAAAGTGACCGTCGGACTAGTCCGGAGGTGCTTGGGTAAGCACTGGAGCAAAGGCTCCGGACCATTTCCATTGGTCCGGAGGTCTTGACTGAACTGATCTGGAGCTCCCTATTGGTTGTTGTTTTCCTGCGTTTTGCCTAGGTTCTTGCCTCTTTTCACTAGGGGTTGAGAACCAGTGTTTTGGGGTTTCCAGTCATTTTCTCTCCACTGCCGGTGAGCTCTCATTTCTCTGTTTCCGTTGAGCACCCAACAACTAGGTTTGGTTTTTAGGAAGAGTGGCTTGAACATTTCAAGAGAAAATTGAGGCTCCCATTCACCCCCCCCCTCTGGTCGTCGTTCTCGGTCCTTCAATTGGTATCAGAGCCGGTTAAAGATCATTCCACCTTACACGGTTCTTGATCTGCGAAGGCGACATGGAGCGAGGTGCTGGCAAACATCCGTTCTTCGATGGAACAAACTTTGCCTATTGGAAGGTGTGCATGTCCGCTTACCTCCAAGGGCTTGATACGAAGTATTCAGAGATTTGTGAGAGTGCTGACTACGTGGTTCTTGGCGCTCGGATTAATGAGCTACAAATCACGCAACATGCGTCAAACGCAAGAGCCCATAGAATCCTCTCCTCAAGTTTGTCTCTTCCTGAGTCTCAGCGAGTTTCGAGTCTCACTACGGCACGAGAGATCTGGCAAACACTTGTGCGATATCATGAGGGCAGACTCTTCGACACGTACCGCAGGGAGTACGAGAAGTTTGTTCAGTTGGCCGGCAAATCTGTTGACGGGATGTTCACTCGCTTCCAATCTATCGTCAACAAGATGCGCGCTAATCGAAGCAACTTGCCTTATGATGATCATGAGATGGCTATCAAGCTTTTGCATGCTCTTGATCGGAAGGTATGGGAGATGAAGGTGGCTGCCATTCAGGAGTCACCGGGCTATGATGCCCTGATCGTGGATGAGCTGTTCAGCAAGCTCAAGTCCTCGGAGATTGACTACCAGACCCAGGCCAAGCTTGAAAACCCGTCGAAACCATCTATGGCGGTGGTTTCTGGTCCCGACGGCTTCTTCCTCCTCTGACTTTTCACACTCTTTGTTCGCTTTATCTTTGATTTCTGTGATAGAGGATCAAGTGGAGGCTCTTGGAGATGATGAGCTGGCTTTGGTCATCATCAAGTTCTCACGGTTTCACAACAACCGTTTGAACCGTCGGCGTGGTGGCTCGGCCAAGGGGTGCTACCGTTGCGGTGATGAGGATCACTTCATCGCAAACTACCCCAAGAAAGTTGTGGGCGACTTCACCAAGCGCAAGGACAAGCGTGAGCACCACTTCGAGGACAAGCACAGGCCCAAGGGCGGCTACCACCGAAGGTCCTCCAAAAAGGTGAACGATAAGGTGAAGGCCAAGCATCGAGCCTTCCTCGCCTCCCTCAGCGACATCGATGCCTCCTCCGACGGAGGTACTTCTTCAAGCAATGATGAGTCGAAGGGAAAGGTTGAGGACAAGCTCAAAGGCCTATGCTTCTACGCCGACGCCAAGCACGGTGGCTTTTGCACCATGGCGATTGAAGAAGGCAAGGTCGGCAAGCGCAAGGATGGCCCCGACTATGACTACGACTCCGACACACCTGAGGTACCACCCACCGTCGAGTCCCTCTCTCTTGAGATTGAGTCTCTGAATGACACCTTGATGAGTCAAGATGCGTTGCTCAAGCGCGCCGCTTGTGAGAGGAACGACTTTAAGGCAAAGTACCTTAGCGTGCTTCATGAGCTAGATTTTGCTAAGGCGTCAGTGGTGGTTACCGAGGAGGTAGAGTGTGATGCTTGCGCCATTCACATGTCTGATCTTGTCACACTCCAGGACAAGTATGGCACTCTACTTGAAGAGGTCAGTGAGCTGAAGGCTAGGCCTAGCTTACTTGGTGCGTGCAAGTCTTGCTTAGGCTTGCGTTCTGAGCTGGCATAGAAGGATGCTAAGATCACCGTGTTAGAGAAGGTTAGCTCAGATAGCACTAGAGAGTCGAATCGCTTTGAGGCTTTGGAGCTTGAGATCGCGTCGTACAGACACGACAAGATGCGTACTGAGGAAGAAAACACATACCTTCGGTCCATCTTGAGCTGGGTGTCTTGCCGAGAGCCGCAGTTAGGGATGATGCTTAGCCAATGCAAAAGGGTTGGCAACACGGGAGTAGGCTTTGCTATAGGTGGGAAGGACGATAGCATATTCAGTAAGATCGGTGAGTGCAGTGGTTTGAGCGAGAATGAGAAACCCACCACAACTCCCAAGCTTACCAAGATCACTCCACCTAAGCCTACCAACCCCTTTGAGTTTCCTGTGAGAGATGGTGTGCTTGAAGAGCCACCCAAAACCACTCCACATAAGCAAGTGTGGATTGCCAAACTGAATCATCTTCGCAACCCACTTGACACAATGCCAGACATCTCTAGTGATTCCCTTCCTAAGAAAGCTAGAGGAATCCAACACAACAAGAGAGTGCCTACCAAGAGTGCGGTGAGGTACCATTGTGAGTATTGTGAGCGGGATGGACACTTGGCTGATTTTGCTATAGGAGGAAGAGAGATGATCGGAGGCAGTTTGAGTTGAACAACCAGGACATGTACCACCCACGAGTTGGGGTGCGTGAACCGGAAGTTCAGAGGCGCACTACTAGGCCTAGAGGTACAATGCCTCAAGGTGCTAGGCCTCAGGAGGCGAGACCACATGGTGGTCGTTCCCGGCGGGGTACCGGTCGTGACCCATATGACTACGGGCCTCATCGCGGTGGCTTTACTCCACCATTTGCTAGCGGACCACATTTTCCCCATCGTGGTGATCGCTATCCTCCCATGCGACAGGAGATGTTTGGTTTTTCTCCTAACCCATTCTTTGGGAAAATGGGACAACACTGGTATCCTTCACAGTTTACTAACCCCAGTGTTGCACCGTTTGCTCACCCTATGTCTTTTTATTGATGTAGGAAGGAGGACTGGAGGAGACTTGGCTTGTGGATTCCGGATGCTCACGCCATATGACCGGAAGTGCCAAGTGGTTCTCCAGCCTCGACCCCGTGTGCCAGACCGAGTATATCACATTCGGGGACAAGAGTAAAGGTAAGGTTGTCTCCCGAGGGTCGATCTGAGTGAACTCGTCCTTTGTCCTCAAGTATGTTGCATTGGTTGCGAATTTGCATTTTAACCTTCTTTCGGTTTCGCAACTCGTTGATGACGGTTTTGTAGTGAGTTTCAAGCCTAATCTCTCTCGGATTTTGGACTCTCGTGGTGAGCTTGTTTGCCAGATTTTACCTTTCGGGAAGGTTTTATGTGCGGATTTTACTATCTCTTCCGGACCTTCTCGTTGTCTTCTTGCCGGTTCTTCTTCCGAGCTTTGGAAGTGGCATAGGAGATTGGGACACTTGAGTTTTGACTTGCTTGCAAGGATTAGCTCAATGGACCTTATCCAAGGATTGCCAAAGCTGAAGTTCGAGAAGGATTTGGTTTGCCATCCTTGTAGGCATGGCAAGATGGTTGTCGCTTCCCATCCTCCTGTGACGGAGATCATGACCACTAGACCCGGCGAGCTCTTACACATGGACACAGTTGGTCCAACTCGGGTCAGGTCGGAAGGAGGGAAGCGATATGTGGTTGTAGTCGTTGATGACTACACGAGATACTCTTGGATGTTCTTTTTGGAGAGTAAGGATGAGGCTTTTCCACTTGTTCGAGATCTGATTTTGAGATTGCAAAATGAGCTACCTAATAATGCCATGAGAGCTATCCACAATGACAATGGAACAGAATTCAAGAATGCTCACTTTGCAATTCTTTGTTCTTCTTTGGGTCTCGATCACCAGTTTTCCTCACCTCACACTCCCCAGCAGAATGGTGTTGTTGAGCGCAAGAATCGGACCCTTGTTGAGATGGCCAGGACAATGCTCGATGAGCATAGGAATCCTAGGAAGTATTGGGCCGAAGCATTCAGTTCTGCTTGCTATGTTTCCAATCGCATTTTTCTCCGAGCTTTCAAGAAGAAGACATGTTATGAGCTGCGATTTGGGAGACCACCCAAGGTAAGTCACCTATGGGTGTTTGGGTGCAAGTTCTTCATCCTCAAAAAGGGCGGTAAGTTGGACAAATTTGAGTCACGGTCTTCTGACGGTATCTTTCTTGGTTATTCTATTCACTCTTGTCCTTATCGTGCACTTAACCTTGAGACTAACCGAGTGGAGACTTGTGAGATTACATTCGATGAAACTATGCCTTGTGTTTCCACCGCTTTTGAGCTTGCAGGTGATGATGAGGTGAACACTAGCATCTTTGTGGAGTAGGAGCAAGACGACGCCGATTGGGGTGATCCCGAGCCTACTCCACAGGCTGCCCCAGTCGACCCTGCGACATCTACTTTGGCTCACGGTCCCGACCTGACTACTTCCTCTACATCGGGGCCGTTCGAGCAGCTTCCTCAGTCGGTGCCCATTGCACCTAAGGGAGCTCTAGCTGCTGTCGAGGGGGAGGCCACTTCATCCAGGCAGGCTCCCCGCCACATCCAGCGGCAGCACCCGCCGGAGAACATCATCGGCGACATCGACCGTCGAGTCACGCGGTCTAGGTCCTATCTCTCTCACTTTGCTCATTCGGCTTTTGTCGCTTATTTTGAGCCCCGATATGTTGGACACGCTTTGATAGATCCGGATTGGGTTAATGCCATGCATGAGGAGTTAGAAAACTTTGAGCGAAACCGCGTTTGGGTCTTAGTTCCTCCACCACATAGTTGCCACCCCATAGGTACCAAATGGGTTTTCAAAAATAAACAAAGTGAAGATGGGGTGGTAGTGCGCAACAAGGCTAGGTTGGTAGCTCAAGGCTTTTGACAAAAGGAGGGAATAGACTATGAGGAAACCTTTGCTCCCGCAGCTTGTTTAGAAGCCATTAGAATCCTTCTAGCTTTTGTGGCTTCTAAGGGTTTTAAACTTTTTCAAATGGATGTTAAAAGTGCTTTCTAAAATGGCTACATAGAGGAGGAAGTTTATGTTAAACAACCTCTTGGTTATAAAATTCCAAGTTTCCAAACTATGTTTTTAAACTTCACAAAACTTTGTATGGTTTGAAACAAGCACCTAGAGCACGGTATGATAGGCTAAAAACCTTTTTGCTTGCTAAGGGCTTTAAAATGGGATCGGTAGATAAGACGTTGTTTCTCCTCAAGCAAGGCAAAGACACTCTCCTTGTCCAAATATACGTGGATGATATCATCTTTGGTGGTTCTTCTCATGCTCTTGTTGCCAAGTTTGCAGATCTTATGAGCAGGGAATTTGAGATGAGCATGATGGGAGAGTTGACTTTCTTTCTTGGGTTGCAAATCAAGCAAACCCGGGAAGGGACGTTTGTGCACCAAGGCAAGTACACAAAGGACATCTTGAAGAAGTTTGACATGGGTGAGGCAAAGCCTCTTTCGACGCCAAAGTCGACTACGACTGCCTTGGATGCAAATGAGGAAGGAGAGGCGGTGGACCAGATGGAGTACAGCAGCACTCGGTCGGACATTCAGTTCGCGGTCTGCTTGTGTGCATGTTTTCAGGCATCCCCACGGACTTCGCACAAGCAGGCGGTGAAACGCATCATGAGGTACTTGCGATTCACTCCCGAATTTGGTCTTTGGTTTTCCACCTCCTCCTCTCTTGTGCTTTCTGGTTACTCTGACGCTGATTTCACCGGTTGTCGTCTTGATCGGAAGTCCACTTCTGGGACTTGCTAGTTTCTTGGGTCTTCTTTGGTTTCTTGGTCCTCTCGCAAACAATCTAGCGTGGCACAGTCAACGTGCGAAGCTGAGTACGTTGTCGCGGCTAGTTGTTGCTCGCAGTTGATTTGGATGATTGCCACTTTGAGAGATTTCGGTCTTGAGCTTACTAAGGTGCCTCTGCTTTGCGACAACATGAGTGAAATTCGTGTGGCCAAAAATCCCGTGCTTCTCAATTGGTGTCTTGTTAGTGTTAGTTGGTGTCGTTGCATTGTGCTTCTCATTTGCATTTGTGACATAGTTCATTTTAAGCTTCATATCTATAGCCGATATAATGAATATATGCTCTGTTTGAGGTGCTTTACGTGTCTATGGTGTTGCCTAACTTAGCCTCTTTTTGATCTATAGATATGCAATAGAGCTAAGTTAGAAAAGCTTTAAACTGAATTTAATTCCCCATGTCACCTCTGAAATGGCACTAGCATGTGTAGGCTTTTGAAGATCCTTCTTGGCTGCCTTGTATATAGCTTGTAACTATGGATCTTCATTGCCTCATTCACTTCCATTGAGCACCATGTTTAAAATTGATCTAAAATGAAATTGCTCTCTGAAATGTGAATTGGAAAGATCGAGTTGGGTTTTCTTTGTGAGCACTTCACCGTGTGTTCGAGACTGCTTCCCATATGGGTTGATACTTGAGCAGTGTCGTGTATGACCAAAACCGGTGTGTAATGTGCCTAAACTGAAATTTGGCTGCAAAACTCTAAAATTTGGAAAATTCATTCAGTTGGGCCATTGGCTTGTTGTATGAACTTTGCTAGGGATAGTTTTACTTGCTATACATAAGATTGATTTGAGATAGATCCTATCTTGTTTGCCATGTCTAGTTGTCTCTAGGAGGTGATACCCTTTCTCTACTCTCAGATATAATGCTCTCTCAAATAGCTTCTAAAGTGATCTTAAGCTCAACTTGAGACTTTGTTGGGCATGTAGAGCTTTTCCTATTCTCACAGGATCACATCACTTAGAGCATCTATTCATTGTCTTAGCTCTAAGTATGAACCTTTTGCACTCATTTTGCATTTCATGGCATTTGTAGTCGGATCTTGAGTTGTTGATGTTTGATGAGCTACATGTGTCAACAAGGGGGAGAGATGTGCATTTCATTCATATCCATCCAAGGGGGAGTTCCAAGGGGGAGATGGTGCATTTTCATACTTGCACTAGTCAAGGGGAGAAAATGTGCTTTTGAGCTTTAAATCTCTTCAATTGGTATCCCTTTGACTTGGCTCTTTTCACCCATTCTTGGTATCTCGAGAGTGCTTGTTCCTAGGGGGAGCTTTTGCTAGATGTGTTGAGCCTTTGCCTCTTCTAGAGGGTCTAGCTTGCTTTGTTGGCTTCGACGGGTTTCGATTGCTTCTTAAGCATTAGGGGACTTAAGTGATTCTATTTGGTATCTTGGACTTGCTAGCGGTGTTGAGCCCATTTTTGTGCCTCTTCTTGAGGGCTAGCTTCGTTTTTTCTTGGTTGCGTCGAGCCGCTGCCCATGTGCTTTTGTTTTGGCATCTATAAGTGGCTTTGTCATAAGGTGTTTGAGGGTCCTTCAATTGGTATTGTTTTGCTTCTCTCAAGTGACCCCGTTTTGGCTTTTGTAGGTTTTTTGGTCATTTGGAGAGCTTTACCTTGTGGCTCAAATCTGAAATGCACTTGTGTTAACAATGCACTCATCAAGGGGGAAATTGTGAACACATGGTGGATAAGTACCCATGTATGTTCAGCTTTGATGATGAGTGATTGACCAACGCTTGAGTGGTTCAGTTTGAGTGGCTTACCCTAACCCTTTGCGAAAGCAAATGTGTGCTTGTCTATAGGCTTGTGGTGTGCAGGTGCTATGCCTAGTGACAGTGGTCAATGGCGTGGAGAAGGTCGACTAGAGGCTTGCCGTGCCGATGGACTGAGAGCGGTGAAGGGCGAAAGCGAGGCTCGGACTGAGGGATCATGGGCGCCGACGGACTAGCTGTGGTGGCTAGTACTTGGCACCGGCGAGTGCGAGAAGACATGGAGGTAGACCGAGTCGACCAAGTCAAGACGGTGGATGCGCGAGTCGAGCGGAGGCTCAGGGGACTCGGAGTCCGACCGGGCGAACACAAGGTGGCTCGCGTCGAGGGGTTTGGTGGTGTGGGCCTCAAAACCATCCGCGTCGGTTTCCGAGTTTGGGCCGCAAAACTCGGGGTTTGTTAGTTGAGCCCAAAGCTACTAGTGGCGGGTTTCCTAGGTTTGGGCCTCAAAACCTAGACGGAGCTTCCGAGGAAGCGGGGATGGCACGTGGCGGAATCCTGGAGGTTGCATCGAGGCGACGGCAAATCCCGGCAGGAAGCGGGGTCGTCCATTCAAACAAGTGGCTGAGAGTTATCGATTTGGATTACAATGTCTTAGGGCTAGGTAATTTGGTAATGTATCTAAGGGGGTCTTTGGGAAATAGCCAAAGTCCCGTTAAAGAGATGGAGGGGTATCCTCATCCTATCTCTTGAACCCTAGTCACTTTCCCCCACTCTCTCTCTCTCTCTAGTTCATGAGATCCCTAGGTTGTTTCTACCAACCTTTGTAAGAACATGGATTTGTTGCGAGGAATCGGAGGCCGTAACCTCCGTAAGACATGGTGGCTTCGATTTCGTGATTGTGTCCCGTTTTGCTTGTGTTCTTCGCGTTTTGCTTTTGCTCCCTCTTTTTCCCGTGATGATTTCTCTTTGTAGGGAGTAGCTTTGCAAAATTCGTTTGAACCAAGTTGTTCGTAATCATGAGGAGCTTCTTTGCACCGAAGGAATTCTCCTCAAACCTCACGAGTGCGTAGATCAGGTGATTTCTTTGTGGCGTTCTTCGTTCTGCTCTCTTCTCCCCAAATCCGAGTGTTCCTGTTTATCCTCTCCAAATTGAGCGATGATTTCTTCGGGATAGCTCCCCAACTGCACTAGGATCATGCCTACAAAGTTTGGTTGCAGTTGGTGATCATTTGGTTGAGTTTTGAGAAGATTTGGCGGAGAGATTTCTGTTTTCGTGAAGAACAGCTCTTTGAGCGTGAGCTCCGGACTAACCTCCGGACCACTTTGACTAGGCTCCGGACCATAGGCCACTGGTCCGGTGGTCAAGTCCAGGGTGACCGTCTGACATCTTAGAGCATCGGACCAGAGTCATTGGTCCGACGGTGAGCGTCGGACGAGTTGTCCGAAGCCCGGTTGCTTACTGTTTTCGGGAGATATTTTTCTCAGTGAGCGTCGGACCAGGTGCGTTAGTCCGACGGTGAGCGTCGGACCAGAGTCCGGAGCTAGGGACCTCCCTACATGTTTTCTCTGTGAGCGTCAGACATCCAAAAGTGACCGTCGGACTAGTCCGGAGGTGCTTGGGTAAGCACCGGACCAAAGGCTCCGGACCACTTCCATTGGTCCAGAGGTCTTGACTGAACTGGTCCGGAGCTCCCTGTTGGTTGCTGTTTTTGTGCGTTTTTCCTAGGTTCTTGCCTCTTTTCCCTAGGGGTTGAGAACCAATGTTTTGGGGTTTCCGGTGATTTTCTCTCCACAATCGGTGAACTCTCATTTCTCTATTTCCGTTGAGCACCCAGCAACTGGGTTTGGTTTTTGGGAAGAGTGGCCCGAACATTTCAAGAGAAATTTGAGGCTCCCATTCACCCCCCCCCTCTGGTCGCCATTCTCGGTCCTTCATGTGCCTTCCATTGTAGCAACTCCAGTGTTGTACCCAACTTATTTTGCCAATCTTCGGCGTTCGGGTATAGTAGTTTCTTGTGATCCTCTAGCATGCGGTCAATCCTTGGAGTATCATTGAAGTCACCATATTGAGCAATAATGTCGTCAGGGTCCAATTGCTTTTTTCGTCTTCTTCCATCATAATTCTGGTTCCTCCATGCTTGGTCCAACAAATATAGTTTGACATGAAACCCGACTTCAACAAGTGTGAGTGAATAGTCCTTGAGCTAGAATATTCCTTCAAATTCTTGCACAAGGTGGATGGACAACACATGAAACTACCATCCTCCTTGTTTGCCTCAGTCGCTCTTAAGAAATCATGCACGCCATCAATGAACTCTTTGGAGCGGCGATCTACATTCTACATCCAATCGCGTGCCATCGTCTGCATTATAAGACCCAAAACATAATTAAATTTCTCATTTTGGTCAAAAAATGAAATTATAAAATACCGAACGAAAGGTCTACATTAAAAATAACATGATCGAGATGGAACACCATCATGTGTCATTTCCGAGTCATACAAATACTAATGTATGCTCTATGAAAGCCTCAACATAGCGTATGCTAAGACCACTAGCACAATTGTTGACACAAAAAGTGTCAGATCTGTGAACACCTCGGGCTATTACCCAAAGCTCGATGTCGAGGGCGTGCCAGTCGATTTGACCAATCAATCGACAAGGATGATAACTAGAACAAACTGAACGAGACGACAGCGATGCGCCCGGACGTCAAGGCTCAGATTGATCAGGGGTAACTAGAGCAGAGCTAGACGAGGCAAACAGCGATGCGCCCGGATTGCCAAAGCCTAGAGGTACTCTCACGCGGAACTAGCAAGGATTTGACGGAGATCAAGGTGATGCAGCCCGTCGAAAGCTTGAAGAACTCGTTGATAGCTATAACTAATGCATAAAAGGGTAAATTGCGATAAAAGGTAGAATAAGATAAAATTGGTTTGTTTTTGATTGGATTGATTTTTTATTCCATAGCCCTCGGGCACATATTTATACTCCCGCATAGAGAGTTATACAGAGACACGACACGTATCCTTCCTAAAACAAACTCCTACTTTAAAGGAAACTGACTCGCGCAGGAGTCGGATAACAATATTTATCTCCTAAACAAACACACCTATTTTAAAGGGAAATAAACGACCCATGCAAGAGTCGGACTCAAACTACTATAATAATACTGGTACAAAACACCAGTTTCCTTATACTCTTCCTCGACGCAAGCCTTCCATCGGCAGATCCCTGCAACTTCCTCCTTTGGTCACCTGTAGTCTTCCGCTACCACCAAGTGTTAAATCACGCCCATCAGCATCGGCAATACTTTCCCGATCGGCAATCGGCAACATCTCCTCGTCGGCAACCAGCAATGAACCCTTATCGGCAATCGGCAACTATCTTCCATCGGCAATCGGCAACGAGCCCTTGTCGGCAATCAGCAACGAGTCCTTATCGGCAATCGGTAATGACCCTTCATCGGCAGTTAGCAATGACCCTTCATCGGCAATCGGCAAGGACTCTTTATCGGCAATCATTTTTAGCAAGACTTCACCGATCTTGCCGGTAAAGCTCATCAGCTTCTATCGGCAAAACACTTAGTCTTCCCGTAGCACCCTTCCATCGGCACTATCGACTCCTGATACCGATGGAGAACGGCCGCTGACCAGTCAAGCCTCAGCCCATTTGACACGTGCCAAAAAACAGTGTCAACAACAATACACAACAAACCTAAAATGCACTTCAGTAGCATAATGATCTCCTGACCAATCCCAACTAAAGCAGAGAAATCATCATTCGTCTACTCAACATCGACAGACTTCTTGAGCTGGCTCACTGCCTCATCAGCCTTCGTAGCCTTCGCGATGTGTGTAACATACTCTTCCTCCCAATACCAGCCGCGACATCCAGTGCCATCCCACTGAAAATAGAAATAAAAAATCAACACTTGAATCAAAATCATCAGGAAATATAGGTACAAATTAACCATAGCCATCAAATGTGACAAAATATATAACTCACATTGCGATCTGGACACTTATAGAAGATCCAACCGTTGTTGGGACCCGGCTTCCCCACTCGGTACTCTTTCACAGTCTTTTGCATACACTTGCCACAGGTAATGAGAGGGAGGTCTGGCCTTAGTTGCTTTGGAACCCGATCAGAGTCCGAGTGTCCCGAAGCAGTTGTCATCTACTCTCTATACTCATTTTCCAAACTAGATATTATAAATTCCTTGTATTCTAAACAAAGAAAATAAAACAACTAAAATTTACATTTCTCTAAAATCATCAAATGTGTCATGTATACAACTAAAGTATTCTAGGTAGCTACCTTCTTCATCTAAATATATAATTATTTTGAGCTCAAGTGGCATATATATAAATCAAGAACAATCCACCATAAATTCATCATTTAATAATATCCTAAGAATCTATATTTCTCAAACTAAGCTAAACTAATCTTGAAATGTGGAACATATAATACCCTAGAAATGAAAGGTGTATACTTAGAATACTAGTTTTAGTTGCCTTGTTCAAACTATTCAAACAATGTCAAGTGAATGAAGCTTAAAATGGCAAAAGAGTAATAATCATAAAGAAAAATCACATATAGACAAGCTCTATGGAGGCGTAGAAGTGAGAGGTTGAAGATAGTAACCTTTCAACGAGTCGAAGGAGACGTAGAAGTGATCAAATGAAGCAATGGCCGAAGAGGAGATGAAGAACACACCAAGAACAAGCAAGAACAGAGAGGAAGAAATGTGCTCTCGGGCTCGTACAGAGAAGAAAAAGGAGTTCAAATAGGGGGGACCTTTAGGCCCGGTCCATAGAACCAGCCGGGACTAAAGGCCTAGAAATAGCCTCGGTTGGTGCCACAAACCGGGGTTAAACATTTAGCCCCGGTTGGTAACACCAACTGGGACTAAAAGTCCCCCCTGACAATGTCAGGCCAACGAGCCGTTGGGAGGTTACTTTTAGTCCCGGTTGGTGTTACCAACCGGGGCTAAAGGTCCCTTTAGCCCCGGGCACAATTTCAATAGGGGCTAAAGCCGATTTTGGAAATCAGCCAAAGGTGGGTTCTGTAGTAGTGACTGTCTCTGAGGTAAACAACTATGCAACACAAGCCAAAAGACATACCGAACACTGCTTTCGCAGTTGGTTAGATCAACACAATCAACCTGAAAAGCTTACATATTGGCAAATTACTCATCATAAAACTAAACTACATGGGTACTTATCAACGATGTGTTCGCGGATGGCGTATGTTAGATAGATCTTAATGGTGGTGGAAAACCGACCTACGAAGTGGAGCCCGAACGGCTGACCTAATAGTGTGGCCGGCCTACAGGTCATCAGATGTTTGATTGTACAAGAGGAAAGTTCTTCTGGGAAGGAGTAGGAAATAAGAAGAAATGTAATATGATCAAGTAGGAGGCCTTGGATAAGCCTATGGAGATTGGAGTACTGGGATTTATTGATACTAGAGCTATGAATTCAGCCTTGTTGTGTAAGTGGATTTTATAGACTAAAAAGTGGATAGAACAGCCTCTATATAAACTTATTGAGGAAGAAATACTTAAGAGGCAAAGGTTTTAGTCGGTGCAATAGCAAAGGCAGCTCACAGTTCTGGCAAGGTTTGCATGCAGTTAAAGAGTGGTATGAAAGAGGTAAAGGCCATGTTGCTGGTGGTGGTAAACAAAGTCGATTCTCAAGGATGTGTGGTTGGAGGAATGCCCTCTCAATCTTTTTTTCCAAATCCATACAGGATATGTCATGATCAGGATATCTCCGTGGAAGGGGCAAATAGGAATGAATGGAGACTGCAAGTTTTGGTGACAAAGAATTAGCTGACTGGAGCGAATTGATAGGGAAACTAGATGGTCTGAACCTTATTGAGGGGACTGATAAGGTGTTTTTTTTAGCATGGGACTGATAAGGTGTTATGAAAGTTAGAAAAGACTGGAAAGTTTTCCACTAGGAACATGTACAGATTTATGACCTTTTGTGGAGTGAGAGATATCAGAATGGTAGAGATTTGGATGGCAAAAATTCCTTTGAAAGTGCAGATTTTTCTGTGGATGGCATGACAGATTACAGACTGCCCAGCAGCTGAAAAAGAGGAATTGGGATGGCTCTAAACTCTGTAAATACTGTGGCAAGGAAGAAACAATAGATCGCTTACTTTTCCAGTGCCCTGCGGCGGTAGTGACAGATGGGTGAGGGACAGCTTGGGGTGGTCTAAAATCCGTTTTCTCTGTTAGCACCGCTAGATGTTCTGTCTCTTCTGTTTCAGGTGGTGAGGTTAGAGAGTATGTTGTATGGTTTCTTTTCTGCTGTTAAACTGTAAGCTGGTAAAAACAACAGCTACCCCTTTTAAGCTTTCAATAGAAGCTGGGCCAATGTGTAGCTTTGGTCTAAAAATAAGATCCACATACATCTGTCTGAGCTGAGATTGGGCTTGGACGGGGAATAGGGCCAGACCCAGAGTAGACCCTGGCGAAATCTTAAAATTCATACAGACGTTCCGAGAGGACTACCAGAGCAAAATGTTGGTGCGAAAAGTGGCTAAAATGACCTGTGATCGGACGTGTGTATATCCCGCATCCATCCTCTGGCATTTGTTCAAGTTCACAATGCGATTGCAAAGAGTTTATTCTCTTTAAAGTAGGAACAACCTTTTACATGCATGTCTGTAGTCATCACTTCAAATATTTGTTGAACCAATTAAGCATGTAAGCAAGAGCTTCCTCAGCGGTTCTGACAGCGAAGGGATCCGTGGTATTATATCTACAAGCAAATCCATGTGCAACTCCAGGAAAGATCTTGGCGAAGTATGGAATCTGCAATCATTAATATAACAATGTCACAGATGTTCATATATAGGCGTAATTTGTATCCAGTGTTATTATTGTTAGTAGGAACTCACCCCATTTTTTTGACGCAAGGCATTCACAAACTGGTACACAAGTTTTGGTGGTGTGGCCGTGTCATTCTGAGCTCCAAGGATCTCAATTGGGCATTTGACCTCTGAATTTTTGGAATAATTTAACTTACGAATTTATTAACGCAAGACTAGTTACAGAAAAGTCATCCCAAGCAATCAGTGTACACTGCAAGCCTGTAAATACAAAAATGATGGGCACCTTTCATATCTTCAGCCGTCACTCTTGAAGGATGAGAAAGGCAAACTACTTTTACATCCTCAGTTTTTGCTACCTCGACGCCGAATTTTCCTGGCAAAAAGAAACAATGCTTTAAGAATTAGTATGCTAAATGCATTTCCTCAGAAAAGATAATGACAAGGAAAATTAGTGTGCCAAGCTTTTGGGACTAATAGTGTTTGATAAGTCGATATAGGCTTGGCTCACCACCCCAGCAATAACCTCCTACAGCAATGCTCTTTCCTTTCTTCTTCAAAGAAGCAAAGAGTGGCTTGGCGTCTTTGGCAGCTTTTACCTGTCAGATCGTTTGGACACTCAAATGAATTCATTTTTAACTCATGATAAAATGTGCTGCAACATGTTGCTAATAATGTTTTTTTGTTACGATGAATCTAATCTGAAAATTGCAAGGGGTATGAAAACTATATATGACAAATAAATGGAACAGACCGGGGAGTGAGATTTGATCCACTCTGAAATGTTTTTACTTGTGTCGTAAAAATCCCCATTGAAGAAATCCGGCACCATGACGAAGTATCCAGCCTCAGCAACTTTATCGGCGACTGTTCTGTATTATGAAACATAATCCAGAGCTAATGAGCACTCAACCAATTAAAGAGGGGCATCCTTATGGATAATATTGTTTCTTTGCAAAACACTATGTACTGTTTCCCATATATAGGTCAATTTAAAGAATTCAAAGCATGGTTAGATTCCCTTGAATACAAATTCACAAAATCAAGCATTGTTGAGACATTAAGTAAGAAAAAAATGGATATGGTAAAACAAACTTTCTCATTTTATTGAGATATTCATTCGTCAGGAAGTGGATCAAATTGCTCTAGTTAAATTTTGGGTTGTTACTTTTGAGTATGGGAGACTGTTGTTCTTGCCATTCCTGTGAAGGGTAATTATGATTTTACCCGTCCTTTGATCATGTTGTATTTTTTGCCCACACACTTTGAAATTGAAGGAGCTGTTTTACCTCACTTTAGGTGTTTGTCCAGTGTTGGGAGATTCGACAAATAAAAAGATAGAACCACATTGAATGACCAAACTATCCCTTCCGATCTTGTTATTCACATCACATTGGTTCACCTTACACACATGAAGTGACCCATCAAAACTGAACACTAGCCTAGGCTGCCGCACTTCATGCAGGACTGCGGTGCGCACGGAAGCAAAGGCTTGTGGTGCGTGTGCGTGACATAGCTGGAGTCATAGTGAATGCTAGCTAGTGGTGCCAAGAGGTGCGCAAATATGGCCCGGGCAGTTGGATTGACAAGAGCACCCGGCGGTATGAAGCACAAGGATGAGATGGCTATAGGAGCAGGAGGCACACTGCGACCTGTGTTTAAGGATGAACCGATTGTCGACCTATGTGGAAAGAGCCATGTTAGTGTGACAAGGTTGCCCATTTCTACATGTTTATATGAGCTACGGAAGCCAAGTGAAAAGGAGGATATGATGATGGAGCTATCACATATTCACTTATGGCACTAAGTGAAGGCAGTTATGACATTGATGTGTGGCTACATCATTTGACTCTATTTCGCGGTTACTCTGACCCTAAGTACGATCATCTTATATTTTCCTATAATGTTGACGATCCATGTATTGATGAGAACATGATTTTCCCAGAAGTGGATCAATGCAAATGAGAAGTTACCAGACATATTATCTTGGATGATCATTCTTTCTAGATCGTGAAAAGGACAAGTTTGAGAGCTGTGTGCAAGATATAGCTGATAAGGGTTGCAAATGGAATTTTTGCATCTTCAAGAAAAAGGTACATTGGATGCAAGGTGAAATTAATTCCTTGCATACTTTTTTAATTAAGTTAAGTTCATCAAGTCCTTGTATTTTTTGGCGCTCCCTTTGCACTCACCAAAAAACATTTTTTGTGTACTATACTTGTTGGTTAAGACGAGTAGATCTAAGTACTTTTGTTGTTTATTCAACAAATGTGATGAAACAATGGTGTTGAATAAATGGGTAACTGACAGAGTGGACTTGTTGAGGATGACCCTAAAGTTTGACCATATATATGAGTTGCAGGATATGATGTGAAGTAATCAATGCAGGTTCTATATAACAGAGTTGCCAGAGGAACAATAATAGACACAGTATTTGGGAAGTAGAATGGAAGCTATGAATTGCCTCGTACCTTTTAACATGAGCTTATAAGTTCAGTACCTAGCAGCAGTGTCAAGCTCGGCACCGCAGAGATGAATTGAAATGTGTGTTTCAGAGGGTTATTTGTTGCTTGTAAACCAAGCATTGATTGATTTTTACAAGTTTGAAGGCTCTACATTTCCATGCGTGCCACTTGGCATTGGTAGTGGATGGTCATAAGTGGTTAGTCTAAGGAACGTTTGACATGGTTTAGCAATAACTTAAGAAGGCTACTAGTACTCCTACAAGTTTGTTCATATGCTAAGTAACATCATTCTCCAACTTTCAAGTTTCAACCTTTTCTTATAACATGCATTTGTGTTCAAGGTTAGTCAGAAGTACAAATGCAGGTATAGGGGTGGCTCACGATTTATGTGGACGGCTAGATATAGAATTACTCCTACAAATCTATTTCCCAGAAATCATGAATGTGGGCAAAAAATAGCATTTTTTAATCTAGGGAGGCCCCCATAGGTCAGCCACCTGTTCAGTCCATCAAAGCCTCAAGTCACGGCCATTTTTTGTGCGCTTCGCGGACCTCCACTCGCGCTGTACTATGAAAGATAATATAATTGGTGGAATATTGAATATGTTGCATTGGGCCACATGGGCTGATTATATAGGGTACATAAGACTAACACCTCTTGTGGCTAGACAATATGGTATTATTCCAATTACTCTAATATCCCCCGCAGTCACAGCGGGAGCGTTACAGACGGTGAGACTAGAGAAGAAGCTGACAAGCTAACATCCCCCGCAGTCATAACTATCGATGCGTCGCGTATGTTGTGGCTGGAGAAGAAGCCGATGCGTCCTCATGCAAGGCGGTAGCCCCTTAGTGTCGAAGTAGCTGAGGTTGAGGTGGACGTGGTCGAAACCGTGGAGGAGGTGCGGACCCAAGGCGTCAATGGAGGCACATGAGTGCACAAAATCAGCAGCTTCTTGCTGACATGTTCAGCAGGACGATGAGCCGACTAGATGGCGAAGGTAGATGGTGCAGCTTAGACGTGTCAACAAGTGCACATGCATCTTCCTTCAGCAACACAAGAGGCAGTGTCCGCGAGCTTGCGGCAGTGGGCGCAAACTTGGATAGAGAGCCAGCGTAATGAGGATCGGCAGCATGGGTGGCACCTCCGCCTGAAAAGGGCGGCGACACCAGCGGTGATGGCGTGACCATGAGCGTCGGCACTACAGCCTGGGAGGGCGCAGCGACAACCTCAACTTCAGGAGTGTTGACGACGATGCAGCAACGAACGGCGGGGCGACGCAACTCGATCTCTGATCGGAAAAATGAAAATCCATGCGACGAAGATCGGGAAGGTGTCGACCACGACAGCCTGACGACGAACCCACGGATGAGGCGGCGGCGGCCCGACGATGAGTCCGGGGACGAAGCGACGACAGCCTGACGACGAGTTCGTAGACGAGGCGGCGGCGGTCCGACAACAAGGGGAGATCCCTATCTACTACGCAACGACGACGATGGCAGCCGGATCAATAAGATCAAGCCCCTAAACAGAGGGGCGCTGCCCCTGGCGGAGATCAATCCCTCCCCGGGGGCGCGCGGCGGAAGCGGCGACGGCTAGGTCTAGGATCTAAACCTAGGCGAAAGATACCATATTTGACGACGACAATGATGGCAGCCGGATCAATAGGATCGGGCACCTAAACAAGGGCGCTGCCCCCGGCGGAGATCGATCCCTCCCCGGGGGCGCACGACGGAAGCGGCGGCGGCTAGGGTTAGGATATAAACCTAGGCGAAAGATACCATGAAAGATAATATAATTTGTGGAATATTGAATATATTGCATTGGGCCTCATGTGCTGATTATATAAGGTACATAAGACTAACACCTCTTATGGCTAGACAATATGGTACTATTTCTATTACCCTAACATACTCATCTAACCACTGCACTGACACTCATTGTCTATAATTAATTTTCTTTCTCCTCATGGTATCCTAAACTAAATTTAAATTGATTATTTGAGACCATAAACAAATTTTAATGAAAACAAAGTCAACTACAAAGTTATAGAACTTTTTGAGATCTACAACTTTTATTTTTATTGTTTGTCCAGACGAGGTTGTATAAAATTTTGACTTTTAAATGTGATAAATTCAAATATAGTTTTCTTGTACAAGATTATTTTGAATTAGAAAGTTGTTAACAACAAAGTGTATAACTTTTTAAGATCTATAACTTTCTTTTTGTTGTTTGTCCATTCAAGCTCATTTTAAAAATTCAAAATTTAAATTTGAAAAATTCAAACATAGTTTTTGTTTGAAAGATGATTTCAAATGAAAAAGTTTTCAACTATAACGTTCTATAATTTTTTGAGATCTAGAACTTTGATTTTGGTCATCTTTTCGCAGCTCTATTATTTCTATCTTATTTATAAATGAAGATGTTGGTGAAATTTTTTTTCAAACAATTTTTATTTTCAAACCAACTTAGATTCATCTAAAAAGTTACTCATGAAACTATTTTTTAAAAAACCATGAACAGTGCCAAACGGGCCTGAATAAACTAAGGGCTCATAATAACTTTAGGAGACCACAGCAAAGAACTAAAAATCTGGCAACGGAAGGGAAGGTGAGACAAGTTTGTATACATGAGTATAGGCGCCTCGAACCCTGAAGAAACGAACGAAAGAGAAGATAGAAGCTAGCTGTCAAAAACCGCGATGAAGAACAACCAAAGGTAACTAGCGTACGTGAGGACATATGGATCTGTGCACTAACCGAAGACGTCGGAGGCCAGAACGACGGCTCGGCTAGACTCGGCCGGGCCTGTGACGTAGGCTCTGAACCCCCCTGGTAGGCCACCGACGACCTCACCAGACTCGCCGCCACGCTGGGACAGGTACGGCGGGTCGTCGAGGCATTGCGAATGCTGATGGTGAGCTGGGGAGGCTCCTGCCGCCGTCGCAGCAAGCAGGACGGCGACGAGACAGAGATAAACGTGCGCGGTGGTGGCCATAGCGCTCAGACGACCGGAAAGCTCGGCAGCGCTTATTGCGCGCGGTTGCTAGCTGCCATGTACACACCGACGTACAGTAGTGGTTTTTATGTCGCTGTTTCAATTAAGGGGGCTTTGAGATCAGCTTTGTGTACATAATAAGGGGATTGGGGATAAGAACAGAACGCGAGAGCTAAACTAAACCACAGAAGCCGAAAGGAGCTTGGTGAGCAAGTTGCATCGAGACGGGTGAGCTGTGATGGATCGGACAGCACGATCGGATCGTGTCGTCCCACACACCAGCTGGTTACCGTTGACATTGGATCGCTTCGCGGTGAAAGCGGGCCGGTTAGTCATGACATGTGCTGTGTCTTGCTACTTTGTACTATTATTGTAGCGCACACGTGTTAAGATGAGGTGGTGGTGTCGAAATATAACGTGCCGCTCACTAGTACACATAAGATCTATAGACGATTCGTAACGTATTTCTACTGGCGTTTTTGAACCGTCTGTGCTGGGATCGATATTAGAAAAAAAAGAATTTAATTATGGGATAGGCCCACTAGTAATCTGTCCGTAAGTCACGCATTTTTCGCGTAGAATTACGTGTTTCACGTTCATTGTGATTCGAACCTTTGAACCCACAACCTTACCCTCGCGCATATCTACCTCTACCACTCCACCCATAAATTACTTGTGTCTAGATTTCATTTTAGTTCCCTATATATTATATTAAACCGAGTGTAATTAATTGTTTGAGGTCCTAAACAAATTTAAATAAAAAAGTTTGCATCTACAAAGTTTCATAACTTTTCAAGATGTACAACTTTTACTTAGAAAGTTTTTCCATCCGAGGTTGTTTACAAAAATTTAAATTTAAAATCTGACAAATTCGAACGTAGTTTTTCATGATAAGATGATTTCAAATAAAAAAACTTTCAACTACAAAGTTTTATAACTTTTTGAGATCTAAAACTTTCATATTGATCGTTTTCTCATCCAAGGTCATTTGAAAAACTAAAAAAAAAATCAATGTCAGATTTCTTAAGGTGGTACTGTCTATATAAATCAATTTCTACATACGATTTTTTTAAGAAAATCGCATGTAGAAATCAATTTCTAGTGATGATTCGGAATCGTTTATTTCTACTAACGCACGTTAAGCGAAACCGTCTGTAGAAATTATTGTATACCACCGACGTAGAGCTTTTTTTTACTAGTGGCTATGTGTGTAATCATGACGTAAAAGATACACTTAAATTATAATTCGCTTTGACTTTATTCGAATTGTGCTCTATCAAGCAGCATGTGGCCATGTGGGTGGCTTCGACCCCAACGGCAAGAATCAGATTTGTGCATATTATTCGTAAGAAAGGAGGAGCGCCAATGATTTAATTAAGGTAGCTAGCACAAGACCTCCGCTAGCACAAGACCCCAAAGTGAATGTGGTTCACGGAAAGCACACCACAAGAAGGTGCATGTGCATGGCGCTATCTACGGAGAGGGCCTAGTGAAGAGGAAGCTGCAGAAGCCTTGGCGTGCTGTGATGGAATGACATTGGCAGCAGATTGGTGTAGTAGGGGCCAACGGGGGCCGTACAAAGAATCCGACTACAGATCTATGTTCTATCCAAGAGAGCAAAGCTCAAGAACAGCGATAGCATACACCGTGTCAGAAGTCATGGCTATTCACTAGTACAGAAATGATTAACCGTGAAGGTTAAAATTGATTAACCGTGGCGGTTTCCAACCGCCACGGATCAATGGTTATGGTTAATAGGGCATTAACCGTGGCGGTTGGAAGTAACCGTCACGGTTAATGGAATAAAAAAAAGCCCAGATCCAGACCCGGTTAGGTCTGGATCTGGGCCCCGCCGCCGCTGCCCCCGCCCGTCGCGCAGCACCGCCGACGCTCTCGCGCGGGTGGGGGAGGAGGAGAGGAGCCGCGCCGCCCTCGCGCGGGCCTGCCACCGTGCCAGCTACACCCTCTCACGGGTGGGAGAGGGGGAGAGGAGCCGCGCCGCCCTCGTGCGGGCCCGCCACCATGCTAGCCTCGTCCGGTTCCGCTTCCTCCGCGGGGCCAGCCTTCGTGGTGGTGGTGGAGGGGCGCCGGATCCATGGAGGGGCGTCGCCGTGGTGGTGGTGGAGGGGTGCCGCCGCCGGATCCTCTGCCCGCGCGCTGCCGTGGTGGTGGAGGGGTGCCGCTGCCGCATCCTCTGCCCGCGCGGTGGTGAGGAGTGGGTGAGGAGGCGAGCTCCGAGAGGAGAGGAGGCGGGCTCGAGGGGAGGGAGGCCGGAGGAGCGCCGCCCGCTCAGGAGAGGAGCTCGAGAGAGGTCGGGAAAGAGGGGGTCCTAGGAGAGAGAGGGGAGACAGAGGGGCGGCTGCTGGGCTGGGACAGTGAGAGAGGGAGAGAGGATTGAAACCCTAGCACGTGGATATATATATGGAGACAGTTATTGGGCCTCGTTTGGGCTGTTGGGCTGGGCTGATTTACGGAGGCGGTTGCGTTAAAACGTCTGCCACCGTTAATGTATTAACCGAGGCGGTTATAAAAACCGCCACGATTAATGAAAAATGACCGTCACGGTTAATAGACGCATTAACCGTGGTGGTTTTTAGGTTCAATCGTCACGGTTAATAATTGTCAAGTGTCATGCAAAATAAATTTTGTAGCAGTGATTGGTGATTGGATGTATGTAGGATTGGAAAAAAATCGTGCGGCTCATGGTGGGCTGGGCGCCTGAGCTTGCACAGCTGGCTAAGCGAAATAGGCCCCCAGTGGTGTGGTGTTTCAATTTATCATGTTGTGTTGAGTATGTCATTGCTCAGGATCGTAATTCAAATTAAACTATTCTGGGGTAATATATGGCTCTCTTTTCTCGGAAAAAAACCGTTTCAGGGATAATTAACCGAAGTCAGTTACATACTCCATCTATCCTAATTTATAAGACATTCCATAAATGTTTGAGAGTCAAAACATCTTAAATTTTATCAAACTTATATGATAATATAGAGATTTGCTAAATTTCAGGTGCTTGAATTTTATTTTTATTTTAGACAACGGTTATTACATATATTTTATACTAAAATTAAAGTTTTAGTTCTTTGCAATCTTTATAGATATAGTCTGTAATTTTTTATTTCGAAAATAAAAAACCTGTTAAACAAAACCACAAACGATAAAATCTTATATTTGTTGGCACAAAAAAAATTTAACAGTTCACAATTATTTCTATAGTTAGGTAAGGATAAAATTTAATATGTTATAACACATATCACAAAAGTGATAATTTTCTTGTACTAATTTGTAGTACAAGAGTGTTACCTGAAATCATCTTAAAATTCAGACACCTGAAATATAGGAGAAGTGGATAATATAATAACATTTATGATTAACTAAGTATCATTAGATTTTTTTATTAATTATATTTTCATAGTATACATATTTGATATCATAATTTTTTATAATTTTCTCTATAATATTGATTAAGCTTTAGATGTTTTGACTCTTCAAAATTCTTGAGATGTTTTATAATTTGAGATGGAGGGAATACTAGCCCTCCGCAGCTATGTGGCAATTAGCCTTATTAAGCATGGAATTCAGTCAAAACATTTACTACTTTATTTCTAGTTTTAGAAATGCTGTGAGGAGCAGTATTACGATGAATGGATGAGACCATCATGATGCAATGCATTACTACTTTTTCCTATCCCTTTGAAACATATCTATGAATATATACAAAGTGGTTACAGGTCATAAGTTGAAGCAATTTCTTTTGTATATTGCAAAATTGCTAAAAGGGCGGCAGGACGTGAACAAGTGGAACTGGAGCCATGTGCAGTGCCTGGGCATGTTTGATGGTAGACCGTGGACCTATGCCTCAGTTAGGCAAAATATCTGGTGTGTCACTAGGGAGAAGGGGTGTGGGACCAAGGTTGGGCTGGACTAAAAGAGAGAAAGATGGTCTGTGTTGGGCTTACAAAATGGAGAGAGAGGTGAGTCTCTACATTGGGCTTGCTATAAATTTAGTCTGAGATGGGTCTGTGCTTAGACTTAGAGTTTACTTAAATATATGTTTTGTAGTAGTGAAGAGTTTTTTAATCCAGACGTAGACATTCATACATCGATCTACATACGCTAACCTCTATAAATATCTATGTGCACATGCCCCCACCCCTATGCACACACACATGAAAAGTTGATGTTGAATACTAATCAAATCAAACCCCTAAAATAAAAAATCCAGTGAAAAATAGCGAAGGCCTACAATAAAATCAGTTTGTGGACAATGCACCAGGTGGTTTGTAGGCAACGCACAACTTGTGTTCGGGCACCTAGTTCGTAGGCAATACACCACCTTGTTTAGAATTTTTTAGATAAAATCTCACCGTATCATAAAAGAAGTCGTTTTGGAGAAAGACACGATTTCCAAAGCATAACTTTGACTTTATATTTCTATAAAAATATTTCTTTAAAAATAACATATGTACACTTTTATGAAAGTATCTATTCATATAGTTTTCACATTTTCAAACTCAATAACTTAAAAGTTGATTTATATTCATAATATTTAATCAAAACATTATCCAAAATGACATCTTTTACAATATGGAGGGAGTATAGGTTGAGAGTTGGCTTAATGTAGACCTGACTCTATACATTATGCCGAGCACTAAACAAGAAGCTGTAAATATTTGGGATTTTTTCGGTCAAATCATTGTACAAACTTGTGATATGTTACACAAAAACATAGAGTTATATCATATAAAGCTGCGTATGTGCAATTTTTTCAAATACACAAAAGATTTCCATATTATTGTAATTAAGAAGAAGAATTTATTCGTACAAACGACGCGCCACTGTTGAGCGTGCTAGCTGGTTCGGTTACTGCTTTTTAGTACGTACGTACGTACTCCGTATATTTATTTATTCAATCTGAATGACCACGGACTGGGTAGTCTTCACTTGAGGTACTTGTCGAACCAGCTGATCATGTAAGACAGGGCTTGCCCTGCAGTTTTGACAGCGAAAGGGTCGGTGGTATTGTATCTGCAGGCAAATCCATGCTCAACTCCCTGAAAGATCTTGGCATAGTAGTGAACCTGCAACAGACGACATAGCCACTAAAATGACTTGTTTTCTTTAGGGTAACACTAATGAATTGGTGCAATGGAACTGGCCAGTATCCAGCAGACAGTGTAACTGAAATCAACTCACCTGTTGTCTTTGACGCAATACATGCACAAACCGGTACACTTCTTTTGGCGGTGTGGTTGTATCATTTTGGGCTCCGAGGATCTCAATTGGGCATTTGACCTCTGTTTTGAACAAACACAGTAGTTAGCACATGAAACCCAGAACACAAGGCTAGCTGGTGAAGCGGCGGCTGCAAGGTTGCTGACTGACAGAGAAAGAAAAGAAGAACACCTTTCATGTCATCCGCAGTCACACTATAAGGATGTGAAAGGCATACTGCTTGACCTCACTGGTTTTCGCCACCTCCACACTGAACTTTCCTGCCAGAGATCAAGGAAGCAGCAACAAGTCCGGTGAGAATGAAACAGTATGTTCTATGCGTTGTTGCCTGAATGGACTATTATTTGTTGAGTACGTCGTTGATATGGATTTCACTCACCTCCCCAACAATAACCTCCTACCGCGACGGACTTTCCTTCCTTTGCTAAAGCAGCAAACAGTGGCTTTGCGGCCTCAGCAGCTTTGACCTGTAAGAAGATTGATACATAGGCTCCTCAATCAATTGCTTGTAGTTCATTGGGATGACGCAATGTAAAATACGTATTTTTGAACCGCTCGTTATACAGTATCTTGACAAAATTAAAGAAAAGAATGGCAATATATTGATAGGGACAAGATAATGAAAAGTGACGAGGAGTGTTTGGATTGGAACAGACCGGAGAGTGAGCCGCGAGCCATTCTGTAAAATTTTTCTTTTCATCTAAATAGTCTCCATTGAAGAAATCCGGCACCACAACGAAGTATCCAGCCTTACCAACCTTGTCGGCAATCTTTCTGCGCATTAGGAAAGAAAATGATGTATGGACTACAAACATGGAAGAACTAGGATCAGTCTAGCTGAGTGAATTCTCTGCTTTTCAAAGTCTCTCAAAAATAAAATGCTCTAGCTAACCAAGAACAGAGCACATTAAAACCACGATACTACTGTATGCCACTGAAGAACAGGAATGTTGGCAACAGAAACATATAGCTACATATGTACCTGAGTAATGGTGCCTCGAACCCTGCAGAAATCGTCAATCAAAAAATAAGAAATGAGAGCTTTCTGTCCAAAACGTGACGTATGCCCAAACGACTATTATTTATACAGTATAAAACGGCGAAAGCCTGGTGTAGGCATGGATGCACGGACCGTAAACGTCGGAGGCGAGGACGACGGCGTGGCTTGAGCTTGCGGCGCCGCCGGTGACGTAGGCCCTGAACCCACCTGGGAGGTCGCGGACGACCTCGCCGGCCTCATCCTGGCCGCCAAGAAGAGACCGCTCCGGCGGGTTGTCGAGGCACTGCAGGTGCGCCTGAGCGGCAGGCGCCGCCGCAGAAAGCACGACGGCAAGGCAGAGCAAGACCTGCTGCGCACAAGGCATGGCGGCGCTTGGACTCGATCTGAAAGCGCGCTGTGGAATAATAATAATAAGAATAAAGATTGTCTTGTCGCTGCTGCTTCGCGTGGCGTGTGCTATAAATAAGTAACACGTCAGGGAGGTTAGGTGGGGAGGACACCCTACGTAGCGTAGCCCGTCACCCGCTTTGTTTTCGACAATGCAATCCTATCCAGTATCCCCCTGTACGCACACCAGCAGCACTCACATGGCACTATGGCAGGAGCCACAGGAGCAACCGCTGGGGCGCTGGGCCCTTTAGCACATGGCAGAAAGCCACGAACAAGAAAAGAAAAACACACGTCCAACCTTTACATGCCAAATTTTTTATTTTATTACTATAAACGGATCGCTCCTACTCCATGCTCGGATGCTCCCCCACCGACACTATCGATCAAACCCTTCTCACCCTGGCATCACCTGGCTGCTCTGATTTTGGGCCGCATCCGATCCGACGTCGGGCATGGTATGCTAGGAGGAGAGCGGAGATCGGCTACCGCGCGGTATGTAGCAGCTCGCGACTTTGCGCAAAAGAGGAGGCGGGGCGGAGCACGCGCTCACATGGTGGACCGACAAGGCTTCTGCCTCACAGGTCCCCTGAGCTTTCCATGAGACGACGCTTCGGTCCTGACTCCTGACCTTTCCAGAAGGAGATTGATGATTTAACACGGCGAACGGGAATATATCAATGACGTGGCATCATGAAAATGCATTGGATCTTCTATTTAGGTATTTATTTTATTCTAAATTATAAATCGCTTTGATTTTAGATACATAACAAAACGCATCAAACAAAAAAGTTAAAAACACTTATAATTTAATTACTAGAATAGAGTGAGTATAAAATAATATATAATATGTGGTAGATGAGATTACTAATAGAATAGAGAAAATTATTTTTTTCTTACAATAATCAGAAATATGTCAGTTGATTTGGTATACTCTAACTATCATCCATAACAATCACCACTAGGCTATTTTTGTTGTATAAAAAATAATCCCCCTTGCCATTATTTAAAATACATAAAGTACCTATCTAAATTTTGCATCTAAAAAATTGACCTCTACGATTATAAAAGTATAACTTAAAGGTAAAGACTACAGTTTATATCGACCTCTACGATTATTAACTAAAATTTAAATTAGCGCCTTTAATTTATATCTCATAAAAACAAATTAAATACCCTGCAAATCTACATATAAATATTAATAAAGTTATTATGAAAAGTAATTTTGTAGTCATAAAATATATGTGTATGTAGATACTAATATAAGTTTGTAAGTATCAAAACAAAACCATGTCCTACTGGGATTGAGAAACAACACCAACTAAGCTATACACATGCTTGTGATTTTAATACATATCTCGCCCTACTTGAATTGTATTAAGCCACCCATTCAAATGGTTTTCAACAGGGATGGCGAGTGTCAATCGGAGGTCCGGTCGGTATTGGAGCTTGTACTGCAAGGATTCAACAGGGGTAGGCATGACAATCCATGCCTTTTACCCCCATCTCTGAGGACGAACCGGTACTGTGGACCTTTTGACTATGGGTTAAAGTGCACAGTGGGTCGGAGGAGCCTCCGAGGGCGGGTGATGTCACGGATGACATCACCTTAGCTCGGACGAGGCAGAAGCCCCCGAGGGTAGATGACGCCTGGGATGACGTCGCCCAGGCTCGGACGGGGTGAAAGATTCTCCGAGGGAGCGCCTTTGTCTTAGCCCGGTTTGGGCAGGAAGCCTCCGAGGGTAGGTGGCGTCACAGATGATGCCACCCCTGCTCGGACGAGGCAGAAAACCCTCCGAGGGTGTGTCGCTGCCTTAGTCGGATTGGGGCAGAAAGCTCCCGTGGATAGGAGGCGTCACGGATGACGTATCCCTAGCTCGGACGAGGCGGAGGAGCCCCTGAGGGAGTAACTTTTGTTTTCGCGAAGCGCTGTGTTAGGGTACCCTATTATCAGACACTGTTCGCCTACACGGTCGTGTAGCCCGTGTACACACTGTGTAAACGCTACACGGTGGTATAGCATGTCCGTTTAATCAGCTGTTTTAACCGTTTAAACACCCGTTTTTTCCGAATAATGGGCTACACGGAAGGTGACCGACTGTTTACCGTCTAGCGTTTAGGATAACATTGTTATCAGGTATCCGATAGTAACCCCCGAGCCTGCGATATAGTAATGGACTACACCGGAGACTTCTGAGAGTACTTGTGACATTTTGTTAAGTCTTTTTGGACTCCGGCGGGTGCGCGCACCCGCCGGGTGTAGCCCCCAAGGCCTTAGGAGAAAGATTTTTTCTCCTAAGGGCTTATTCGGTCGAGCCTACAGTGTTTGGCCCTTCGCCCCTCTCAAGAGGTGAGGAGCGGAAAAGGACTGCCCCGTTCATACGGAGTCAGAGCTTCGCTTGCACGCCATCCCTGCCACGGGGCGTACTGTTGTACTTGGGCTGGCGCGCTCTAAAGTCACGAATCGGGACTGCGTAGTGTTGTCTTTCGGTCTGAGCATCTGCCTGATCAGTCGATGTCGGGTCGGCATCGGCCTGGTCTGACTGCGCCTCTCTTGACCTAAAAGTGGGTGCACCGTGTTCTCCCGTTTGAGGGCACTACGAACGCACTGCCCTCGTGTGGTCAAACTTTCGAACGGCACACCCTGAGCCTGCCGATTGCTTGGCCATTTATGGCTCTGTCGTGCCCCCTCAGAACCTGGCACTAGCGCGCAGTGCAGTTTTAATTGGGGGAGGCGGAGCGCTGTAGCTTCACAGGTTGGGGGCTGCCAACTGCGGGATAAAACTTACAATCCCACAGCATGACATGCCCTGTCTTCTTCCTCCGAAGCCTCGTCGGAGATACCCTTGAGCCGCTCGCCACGGAGATACCCTTGAGCCGCCCTGGCGAGCGGCCTTTGGAGGGTGCACCGAACTCAGGGGATGTTATGCGTCGGAGGCGCCGCCATCTCGTGTTGTTGGGTAGCAGGGGTCAGGGGTTATCCTGCGAGATTCGCAGTTCTTTCCCTCGACCTCGTCCTGTGAGGCGGTGGTGCCCCGTCGTTGTCTCCCTTCGCGGAGGGCCAAGGATGCATCTACTGGAAAGACTGTGCGGTCCGCCCGCGCAGTCTTGTAAGCCAGACATTCCTTGGCCCAGCTGGTGGCGACACCACAGTCGGGAGATGGTAGACCTGTGGGCCGGCTCGTTTGGTCGTGCTGACGTGGGTTCGTGACGGCGTCACCATCCGAAGCCCTAGAAATCAAGCAGGCATCACCCGTGCTCCGGCGTGGGGATGCCCTGATCATGTAACACCTGTGTAAGCACTGGTGCTGCATGCCTAGTTGAGCTTCGTGGTGGTGACCCTGATGCCCTCCGGTGCTGGTGAATGCACACCAGAGCCGGCGAGACGTTGCCCGACCGAAGGGTACTCCTCATCGAGGTGCTCGAAGCGCGCCCTAGGAAAATGCTTGACCAACTCGTCATGCCTTTTCCCGGCAACGGAGTCGACCGCACAGGTCTTGGAGGTGGTGTTGTTGTTGTTCCGTCTTAGGATACGAACCAGCGGTAGTTGGCTCGTTGGAGGGTAGCCCGATAGGCAGCTCCTCGGAGCAGTGCCACTGGTGTGCATAGGGCATTGGATGCCTGCCTTGTTTTGCTTTCCTTTGGCCCTTGGCCGGGATCCCCCTTCAGTCCACCTTGTAATCGCTTGATGTTTCGTGCGTGTGCATGTCCTCCTTGTTTTTCCTATTCCCCCTGGTCCTGGAATGGAATGTAACTTTTTGCAACGGTTAGCATACGAAAGATGTTGTATTTGCTTTGCGTTTACCTGTGCGGACCTCAGACGCGTGAGGTTTATGTGTCCGCTTTTTTCTCACCTGGTTGTGAGAACCGTGGTGAAGTGTGATGCCAGTTCCCAAGTCTCTACCCATGGTAGAGAAATCGTCTTGGGACCATATCATCTTTTGCTCGTTCCCCACGCATCTCTCCGCGAGAAGGGGGAATATGAGCCGAACCATGCTATCCTTGAGGCGGACGAACCATGGGTGCTCGTCGAGTTAATATCGGGCAAATCTGAGTGGGGTGTTCAGTTCCCGTTCGCTAGTGTTCCGGCTCGTGGCCCATGTCGTGGCTCACCGAAAGACCTTGTTTGGTTTTGGATAATTGATGCAACCTATGGACTAACCCTTGTACTAAGTGTATGATCAAGATAGGGTAATCCACCTTGGTACATGGAGCTAAATGAATGACCATGATGGATCAAGTGCTCCATGGACTAAGTAAAAGAAGAAATAGAAAAACAAAAATGGGCTCAAGGCAATGGTATATCTATAGGGCCATTTTTGGTTTAGTGATCCAGACACTATAGAGAGTGTGATCACCTTTAGGATAGATAGTCGTACTATTAAGAAGGAAAACTCGCTTTGATTGCGGTTATCATGTGCCACTAGGTTTGCATTACATTCATTTACAATGAACCTAAGTGTCACAAACTAAATTAATTCCAAGAAATATATCGTAAAAGGCTAACACAGGGAACCAAGTGTACGGATCAAAAGGTGCTAGCACTTGAATACTTGGAGAAGAAGAAGCAACTCAATTGGACACGAGTCTGAGGTCCAGACGCAAGGTCTGGACGCAAGGGATGCACGACCCTCGGTTTCAATGGACAGGAGGTCCAGACGCTGAAGAAGGTCCGGACGTAGGCACCGGACTCGAGTTCGGAGCTCTGGAGCTCTCGGGGAGCTCTCTGCGTAGCGACCGGACGCTAAGCGTCGTCCGGACGCAGAGCACCAAACGTGTGTCCGGAGATATGGAGTTCTCTGGGTGCTCTCTGAGTTGGATCCAAGCAGACAGGAGTCCGGACGCTACTATTCCCTGGGTCCGGAGTCGACACGTCAGCAGTAGGAAGGGCGCCAACGGGCGAATTCAAAATGGCAGAGGGTCCGGACGCATGCACAATGGTCTGGACCTCCTATACAGACTGCGTCCGGAGCTTTGCTGAAAAGCGTGGAAGTGGGGAAAAATGGCTAGCTCGGTGGTGAAGGATATATAAGTGTTTGGGTCGGCTCCTAGGGCTCACTCTTGCACCTCTCCTTCATTTGATACACTTGTGCTTGCTTGAGATAGCCCCAACTCATTCCCTTCACTCTTGTTGCATACTTGTGAGAGTTTGAGTGATCCAAGTGCTTTGATCATTGCATTGCATCCTAGTGGCACTTGGTCATCGTCATCGCCGTGAAGTTTCTTGTTATTCCTTGTGTTTGCCAACACCTAGACAGCTTGGGCGATTGAGGAAGCTTCGGCGCAATTGGTGATTGTTTGCGACCGACTTCGATGATTGTGAGAGGGCTTGTACCCACCTCGGCGTAGCGCCCAAGGGTAACTCTAGTGGATTGCTCGTGTCATTGAGTTACTCTCATTTGGGTGGATTCTTGTGGCACCCGAGTTAGTGGGCTAGGCTTGTCATTGCCTATTAGCCACCGAATCACCATTTGAGTAGTCGACCCAACGGGGACTAGCTTGGTGGCAACCAAGTGAACCTCGGGAGAAAAATCATTGTGTTCATCTTGTCTCTTGGCTACTCTTGGTGTTCATCTTGTCTTAGGGCCTGCTGGTACTTTGCAGAGTGTAGGAGGGCGATGTCCCTTGCCTCGTCCAGCTGATCCACGACATCCTCCATGTTTTCTTGGTTGCCTTCTTCTTCGTAGGCCTTCACCCGTGGTGAGCCATAATCTAGGTCGGTTGGGAGCACGGCTTCTGCCCCGTAGAGCATCAAGAAAGGGGAGCAGCCGGTTGCTCTACTTTGTGTCATCCTGAGGCTCTAGAGGACGGCTAGGAGTTCCGCGACCCAACGGCCTCCGAACGTTTTGAGCCGATCGAAGATCCTCGGCTTGAGCCCGTGCAAGATCATCCCGTTGGCGCGCTCGACCTGCCCATTCGTTTGGGGTGCGCGACAGCCGCCCAGTCCACAAGGATGCGAATCCTGTCACAAAAGTCCAGGAACGTTTTCCCGGTGAACTGGGTGCCGTTGTCAGTGATGATCGTGTTGGGTACTCCAAACCAATGTATTATGTCTGTGAAGAACAGGACTGTCTGTTCTGATTTGATTTGGGCTAGAGGGCGTGGCTCGATCCATTTCGAGAACTTGTCAATGGCGACGAGTAAGTGGTCGAAGCCCCTGGGCGCCTTGCGTAGGGGTCCTACTAATTCCAAGCCTCAGACCACGAAAGGCCACGTGAGGGGGATGGTCTGTAGTGCTTGTGCGGGCAGGTGAGTTTTCTTGGTGTAGAACTGGCACCCTTCGCGGGAGCATACTACCTCCGTGACGTTCGCTAGGGCTGTTGGCCAGTAGAAGCCTTGGCAGAAATCCTTTCCGACGAACCTGCGGGGGGTCGCGTGGTGCCCGGATTCCCCCACGTGTATGTCCTCCAGCAGGCTCACACCCTGCTCTGTGGGGATGCAACGTTGCAAGATCCCTGTGGGGCTGCGCCTATAGAGCTCCTAGTCGATAATTAAAAAGGACTTAGCGTGTTGCGCGATGCGGCGCGCCTTGTTTCTATCATCCGGGAGACGTTCCCGAATTAACCAGTCCAGGATGGTAATCCTCCAGTTGGCGAGGGGGCCGTCGTTGCCGGCTGGTGCGTCGTCCGTGCCACTTTGCGTTTCCTCGACGTCCATGACCTCCTCCGCGGGTGTCACCGGGGCCTCGGTTTTGGGATCCACACGCCAGATGAAAGATGACTTGTGGAGGTCGTTGGCGAAGACTCCGAGGGGAACGGCCTCTCGGCCGGAGGACAACTTTGCAAGCTCGTCCACCAGCTCGTTGTACTTTCTGGCGATGTGGTTGAGTTTTAGGTCGTCAAACTTCTCTTCCAAGTGGCGGACCGCCTGGCAGTACGCCGTCATCTTGGGATCGTGGCAGTTTGACTCGTTCATGACTTGTTGGACCATGAGCTGGGAATCGCCCTGTGCGTCGAGTCTTTTGATGCCTAGCTCCGTTACTATATGTAGCCCGTTTACCAGGGCCTCGTATTCCGCGACGTTATTGGACACTGGGAAGAAAAATACGGATCATGTATTTGAGCTAGACCCCGAGAGGGGAGAAGAAAACTAGGCCAGCGCCGGCGCCAGTCTTCATCAATGATCCGTCAAAGTACATGACCCAACACCCCTGGTTCTCTAGCGTCGGCGACAGCTAGATTTTGGTCCATTCAGCGACGAAGTTTGTGAGAACCTTGGATTTGATGGTCGTCCACGGTGCGTAGGAGATGAACTCTCCCATGAGCTCGAGACCCCACTTCGCCACTCGCCCCGTGGCCTCACATCTCTGTATCACCTCCCCGAGGGGGTAGGACGATACGACGGTGATGTGGTGGCCATCAAAGTAGTGGGCCAACTTCCTCCGCGTGATGAGGACCACGTAAAGGAGCTTCTGAATCTGAGGGTACCTGGTCTTAGTCTCGGATAATACTTCGCTGACGAAGTATACCGGACGCTGGACCTTTAGCGCGTGGCCCTCCTCCTCTCTTTCAACGACAATGATGGTGCTGACCACCTGGGTGGTGGCGGCAAGGTATAGGAGAAGATCCTCGCGCGGCACTGGCGGAATGAGTATGGGCGCGCTCGTGAGAATCACCTTGAGCTTGTCCAGGGCCTCCTACGCCTCGGAGGTCCAGGTGAAGTGTTCCATCTTCTTGAGGAGCCGGTAAAGGGGGAGGCCTCGTTCGCCGAGGCATGAGATGAAATGACTCAGGGATGCGAGGCACCCCATGACTCGCTGTACTCCCTTTACGTTGCAAATCACCCCCATGATAGCAATGGCGGAGATTTTATCGGGATTGACCTCGATGTCGTGCTCGGAGACGATGAAGCCGAGCAGCATGCCATGCCGCACCCCGAACACGCACTTCTCGGGGTTGAGTTTGACGCTCTTGAGTTTTAGGGCTTTGAATGCTGTCTCGAGGTCGGTGATCATGGTTTCCGTCCGTTTGGAGTTTACCACAATATCGTCCACATATTCCTGGACGGTCCTCCCGATGAGGTCCCCAAAAACCGAGCGCATGCACCGTCGGTATGTGGCTCCTGCGTTTCTGAGGCCGAACGACATAGTGACGTAGCAGAAAGAGCCAAATGGTGTGATGAAGGATGTCGCGAGATGGTTGGACTCCTTCATCTAGATTTGATGATAACTGGAATATGCATCAAGGAACAAAAGAATTTCACACCCCGAGGTGGAGTCGACGATCTGGTCGATGCGTGGGAGGGGGTACGGGTCTTTGCCGCATGCCTTGTTTAGGCTGGTGTAATCAACACAAATTCTCCACTTCCCGCTCTTCTTCTTAACTAATACTGGATTAGATAGAAATTCGGGGTGGAATACCTCTTTGATGAACCCTACCGCCAAAAGCTTATGGAGCTCCTCGCCGATGGCCCGCTGCTTCTCCTTGTCGAAACGGCGTAGGTGCTGCTTCACCGGGCGGGCGTCGGGTTGGATCATCAAAGCATGCTCAGCTACATCTCCTTGTATGTCCGGAACATCCGAAGGGCTCCATGCAAACATGTCGCCGTTCGCGCGGAGAAAGTCGACGAGTGCCGACTCCTCCTCCGGACCCAAGGAGGCGTTGATGCGCAATACTCGTATGTCCGCACTAGACGGGTCCAACGGGATCTCTTTCATCCCTCGAGGGGGGTGAAGTTCCCGCGCCTTTAGAGTCAATTGTCTCGTCGCTCATGGCTTCGGCCACCGCCGCCAGTCCCGAGCGTTAAGCCCTGGCCATGGCACTCTTGCAATTGTCTACGTCGCATTGGTATGCTTCCACGAGCTCGGAGGTGACTGTGATGACACTGTGCAGTCCCGACATCTTGAGCTTTAGGTAGGTGTAGTTGGGGATGGCCATGAACTTCGCGTAGCACGGCCTACCCAACACCACGTGGTACGCCGCACGATAGTGTGCGACCTCGAAAGTGAGAAGTTCTCTTCGGAAGTTATTCGACTCCCCGAACGTCACGAGCAAGTCAATCTGCCCTATGGGTAGGACTAGTTTTCTAGTGATGATTCCATGGAAAGGAACCCCCTCTGTCCGGAGTTTCCTCCTTGGTACCTTCAGGGCCTCGAAGGCGTTGTAAAACATGATGTTAAGGTCGCTGCCCCCGTCCATCAGTACGGTTGACACAAAAAGCGTCGGATCTGCGAACACCTTGGGCTTATACCCGAACTCGATATCCAAAGGTGTGCCAGTTGATTTGACCAGTTAATCAACAAGGATGATAATTAGAACAACGATGAACGAGACGACAGCGATACACCCGGACGTTAAAGCTCAGATTGCTCAAAAAGCGGAACTTGCGAGGTAGACAGAGATCTTGTAGATGTAGCCCGTCGAGATCGTAAGAACTCGTAGATAAACTATAACTAATGCGAAAAAGTAGATGCTGAAAAGTATGACGAAAATAATAGATTTATTTGATTGTATTGGATATATTCAACACAAGCCCTAGGTACATATTTATACTTCGGTAGGAGGAGTTGTACACATACACGACTCATACCTAAACAAACTCCTACATTTAAGGAAATAAATGACTCACACAAGAGTTGGACTCAAACTGATATAATAATACCGGTATAAAATCACCAGTTTCCTTATCTATTCTCTTCGTGGTGACACTTTCCATCAGCAGATTTCTTTCCATCCGCAACCTTCTTCCATTACCATCGGCATCTTCCTACTGACGTCATCTATATCCTGCATCCATCGGCAACATTCCCGATCGGCAACGTTCTCCTGTCTCCATCGACAACACTTTTTGATTGGCAAATACCCTTCTTTTATCTTTGATGTTTCTTAAATTTCCTGCTTCTATCGGCAATCTGATTGGCGATATTCTGATGCCGATAAGGAGAAGCAGCCATCCTTCTACCAATCATTGCATCCGGTTCATATTGACACATACAAAAAATGGTGTCAACAAGTACCTTGGTGAATCGCACGTCCCCTATGATCGGATCCACGACGAGTGGGTAGCGACCCGGCTGAGGAACGTGGCTCGGGTGGTCATCTTGACCAAACGTGATGTCGGACTCTGACTAGTCGAGGAAAACAGGAGCCGCTGGGGCGGCCATGAAGACATCGCGCCTCTCCAGCTCCTGCTGACTCCTGCGGTCGTCGGTCCCCGAGTTGCCGAAAATCATGAGACATTCGTTTGCGTGAGGGTAGGGGTCGTTGTGACCCCCGCCCCTGCTTTTGATGATTTCGAGATGCCTGGCCATCTTGTCACATAGTTGAAGCGTGTGGCTGACAGGCCTGTCGTGGTATGGGCATGGTTTGGCGAGCATGTTGACGATCTTGCCCCCCACCTTCCCGCCCTGGGGACGGAGAGTCTCACGATCCGCTGATGCGAACGCGTTATTGCTGTCGCGCCACTGTCTGCCCTTGCCTTATCGGGAGAGGTCGTTCCGACCGCCTTTTTGTCCGACGCGCGGCTCGTGGCGACGTCGAGGAGGCATCCGAAGTATGCTTGTTGTTGCCCCTCCTCGAGCTGCCGACCCGCATCGCGGGGCTCCATGAGGTAGGGCCGTTGGGCATCCGAGGGTCGCGGGTTGCCCCGGGGCGCAGGCGCCGGAGCTCCTGGCTCGTGCACGGGTGTATGGACTCTGTCTTCGTCCACGTCCTCGAGGAGAGCGGGGTCGACAGCCGCTCTGGGTGTCGGGGTGTCGCACATGAAGCATTCGCGTCCACGGAAGACGCTGTTGTTGCTCGAGTCGGACTCGAGCAGGTAGTCACTGGCGTGTAGGAAACCGTTGAAGGCCTCCTTGTCCCCCAGACCTTCGAAGTCCAGGGGCTCCTAGGGATCCACGCTCCCGTGGCTGGAGTCGGTGTAGGAGGTTGCCTCCGAACATGTGAGGAGGTCAGAGACGGACCGGAGGTGGTGGGAGGCGAGCCCAGTGCATGTGCCCTCCGCAGTGTCTGCATGGAAACCCACGACCACCCTCTCCGAATAGGACGCGGTGGCTTTCCGCATGCCGTGTGGTAGCACCTTCGGGACGGACGCACTAATGAGCCCGGAAGAGAGTGGCTGCCCTCCCGCGAGCTGCGCCATCATGTTGGCGAACGCGAAGTAGAGGTTGTGAAGGGACCCCGGAGTCGGTTGGGGGCCCATCAGGGTATCAAGCTGGCGCTCGAACTCAGGGTAGTCGGCTCTTGGGACGGCTGTCCCTTGAGCGGTTTGCCTCCCAGAGGGAAACAAGACTAGGTGGGCCATGGATGCCGAGATGGCGTCCACGGCTACCTCGGAGGATGTCGTAGGGCGGCGAAGGACCAGGTCGGCCCCTGCCCATGGCATTGGAAGTCCAGGCTACCAAAACCAACAATGGAGCATGGAGTGAAATCGACGTGGCGAAAAGCCATCCGATACTCGAAAATACGGGTGACACGCAAAGTCCCCTACCTGGCGCGCCAACTGTCGGTGTCTAAAATGGCGGGGTCTAGACAGGCAACGAGTAAATTTATAAGTATGTCGGAGATCGGATGCTTACGCTCGAAGAATACAGGGTTTATACTGGTTTGGGCACGAATGCCCTACGTCCAGTTTGCTGCTAAGTCGTGTTACCAAGCGTGGAGAGCTCGTAGAGGGGAGCTAGAAGCTTTGGTGAGAGAGGGAAGCGGGTTCCCAGGTCTCGTGCGTATGAGATTAGAGGGAAGCTTTGGTGTGTGCTCGTGTGGATGCGAGTATGAGTGTGTGTGTGAATGAGTTGAAAGAGTTCAGAGAGAGGGATTGGGAGGTCCATTCTCCCCCCTTATACGTAGGGAGAGATGGAGGAGTATAATAGAGAGAGAGAGAGAAAAATGTGGGCCCGACATGGGCTGCTGACTTGGGGGATGCTTATGGCCTCTGTTCGCCCTCCTTCCCGAGGAAGACTGCTCCTGTTGGTCTGCCGCCCGGGTCCTGTTCATCCTTGGGGCAACTGTAGCCATGCGTCTTGTACATGGTGACGTCCCTGTTGCCTCATTTGTGCATGGGTGGAGGTTGGCAGAATAGGACCTGGCACCCCCACGTTCCGTCGTACAGGGACGAGTATGCCCTGATCCCTGTTCAGGTGTCTGCCGGAGGGATGGCGAGTGTCAATCGGAGGTCCGGTCGGTACTGGATCTTGTACTGCAAGGATTCAACAGGGGTAGGCATGGCGATCCATGCCTTTTACCCCGATCCCTGAGGACGAACTGGTACTGTGGACCTTTTGACTATGGGTTAAAGTGCACAGTGGGACGGAGGACCTTCCGAGGGCGGGCGATGTCACGGATGACGTCACCTTAGCTCGGATGAGGCGAAAGCCCCCGCGGGTAGATGGCGCCTGGGATGACGTCACCCAGGCTCGGACGGGGTGGAAGATCCTCCGAGGGAGCGCCTTTGTCTTAGCCTGGTTTGGGCAGGAAGCCTCCGAGGGTAGGTGGCGTCACAGATGACGCCACTCCCGCTCAGACGAGGCGGAAAACCCTCCGAGGGTGTGTCGTTGCCTTAGTCGGATTGGGGCAGAAAGCTCCCGTGGATAGGAGGCATCACGGATGACGTCTCCCTGGCTTGGATGAGGCGGAGGAGCCCCAAGGGAGTGATTTTTGTTTTCGCGAAGCGCTGTGTTAGGGTACCCTATTATCAGGTATCCGACAATGCTCTTATCAATCTCAACAGATATAGCATCATAAGCAAATTAGTTTCCTCATATGTCTTCACATGCATTTGTATGGATATAGGGATTCAAATTGATTTCTACACAATAATTTGTACATGTGGCTTGAAATATAACCACCTCTACAAATCAATTTCAGCCGCCTCTAGAAATCGATTTGTAGAGGTGGCTAGAGAACTACAGAAAACTAGAGGTCATGAGGTCTTCCGAGCCACATGTAACCCGAGTGCATTAGTTACACCAACTGCATCGCTTACACCATCGGTTAAGCCAAAGGTTACACCAAGAGCAACTCAAGTTAAACATGAAGAAATAGGTGCAAGAGTAGTTACGCCAAGACATGCATTGGACACCCACACAAAGTGTATAAAGGACCGGTTACACGTAGTAGTGCAAAATTACTCCAACAAGAGGTTGAAAGCTTTATTTTGGTCTTGTGTAATTGATAAAACTTATTAGACTAACCATATATCTAAGCGTGTAGATGAGTTAGGGTGGTCCAAGTTCAAGAGATGGAGTTAGATGAGACTCAATGATGGAGATAGCCACATGACATGGTGATCAAGTGCTCCACATGAAAAAGAAGAAAGAGAAAAACAAAATGGGCTCAAGGAAAAGGTATAACACCATAGGACCATTTTGTTTTGCCGATCAAGACACTATAGAAGGGTGATGTCAAAGTGAATATGGTTATCTAAGTGTCAAGTTTTATAAGGAACTTTTTGGAGAACCCGAGGTTAGTTCCTTTACTCTGGAGGAGGATAGGATCTTTGATATTCCTCAGGTTACATAGGCTAAAAATGATGTTCTAACTTCACCTTTCACCGAGCATGAATTGCAGGAAGCGATTTTTGATATGGAACATAATAAAGCACTTGGTCCAGATGATTTTCCAGCTGAATTTTATCAAAAATTCTGGAATACCATCAAGGGGGATCTAATGCAAATGTTCTAGGACTTATACGCAGGGGCTTTACCGCTTTTTAGTTTGAACTTTGTGGTAATCACCCTTATCCCAAAGGTCCAAGAAGCGAACATGATTCAACAATATCGACCGATCTGCTTGCTTAATACAAGCTTCAAAATTTTCACAAAAATTGCAACCAATAGGCTAAATTTAGTGGCAGACCAAGTTATTAGTCAACCTCAAACAACGTTTATGCGAGACGAAACATTTTGGAGGGTGTTGTCATCTTGCATGAAACTATTCATGAGTTACATCGAAAGAAATAGAAGGGTGTTGATTATTTCTTTCAAACTAGGAAAGGCCTTCGACATGGTGATCCTTTATACCCATTGCTTTTTAACATTGTAGCAGATATGCTAGCGATTCTTATAAATAGGGCCAAAGTGGATGGGCAGATTTGTGGAGTAGTGCCTCATGTCATTGATGGTGGATTATCTATTCTACAATACGCTGATGATACAGTTATTTTTATGGATCATGACCTTGAGAAAGCTCAAAACATGAAGTTGTTACTTTGTGCTTTTGAGCAAGTATCGAGTTTAAAGATTAATTTTCATAAGAGTGAATTGTTCTGTTTTGAAGATGCCCAAGACCACCTTGATCAATATGTCGAACTGCTTGGTTGTAGGTCTGGGGATTTTCCAATCCGGTATTTGGGAATTCCTATAAACTTTAGAAAGCTTAGGAATGCTGAGTGGAGGAAGGTTGAGGAATGTGTTGAGAAGAGACTGGGTAGTTGGAAAGGGAAACACCTTTCAGTTGGTGGGCGGTTAACATTGATAAATTCAGTACTTAGTAGCCTTCCAATGTATATGATGTCATTTTTTGCCTTGCCGAGAGGAGTCCAAAATAAATTGGATTATTTTCATTACAGATTTTTCTGGCAAGGTGATGAGAAAAAAAGAAGTATCGTTTAGCTAGGTGGAGCATATTATGTCAGCCCAAAGACCAAGGTGGTCTGGGAATTCATGATCTGCACATTAAAAACATTGCTCTACTTAGTAAATGGTTCTTCAAATTACTTACCACTGAGGGGACTTGGCAACAATTACTCCACAATAAATATCTAGGCTCGAAACCATTAATACAGGTGGAATAGAAAAATGGGGATTCTCATTTTTGGACTAGTCTTATGAAGGTGAAGCGAGACTTTTTCCGCTTTGGATCCTTCATTGTAAAGGACGGGACACAAGTACGTTTTTGGGAAGAAAAATGGCTAAGGAATTCGTCTCTATAGCAACAATACCCATGTCTTTATAACATTGCCAGACCGAAACATGTTACTATTGCATAGGTTCTTTCTACTCCATCACCAAACCTATCCTGGGGAAGAGACCTCATAGGTACCAAATTAGTAGCGTGGAACAATTTGTTACCTCGAATTGCTAATATATAGTTGGGCCAATGAGCAAGATGAGTTTCACTGGAATTTACATCCAAACGGACAATTCTTGGTGAAATCACACTATCAAGAGTTATTATATACTGATATCCCAATAATCAACAAGCTCATTTGGAAAGTGAAAATCCCGTTGAAGACAAAAATTTTCCTGTGTTACCTACGACGAGGAGTTATATTAACAAAAGATAACCTAGTAAAGCGCAATTGGCAAGGTAGTAAAATTTGTTGCTTTTGTCACAAAGAAGAGACAATAAGGCACTTGTTCTTTGACTGTCGGTTTTCTTGTTCAATTTGGTCTTTTATTCGTATTGCGACAGGACTTTTAAATCCATATAATATAGGTCATATGTTCAACGAGTGGTTAAGGGGTGTTAACAAAGATGTCAAGCTGTTACTCCTGCTAGGAGCGGCTGTGACCTGTTGGTCTATTTGCCTTAGCAGGAATGATATTGTTTTTAAAAAGAAAAAAAATGTTTCTCCTGTGCAAGTTATCTATTTGGTTACCATTGGCTATGTACTTGGGCTATTCTGCAAAAGCCGGATTTGTAGGATACAGTTGTAGCGGTGTGACAACAGTTGATGCAGGCGGCCACATGGGTGGTGGTCTAGTTATTGATAGTCACTAGAATGTGTCAGTTTTCTTCTTTTTCTTTGGCTATGTGTCTCATGATAGGCAGAGGTCGGAAGTCACGCTCTGTGGCTCTGTATCAACTCGATGTTTTGCAACTGAGGTTTTAATAAAAGCTTCCTTTATCCAAAAAAATTTGGTGAATTAACTTTGTGCATTTGCATTAGGATCTAGTGAGTGCTAACAACCCTTGAAAATGTTTGTGAAAAGTTCTTCATCTACACAAGTGATCGATATAATTGGATTTATCAATTTGTACAAGGCTTGAAGAGGCAAAGTGAAAGAAGTGCTCTAGCTGCATCGCTCGCTAAAGCTATATGTATCAGACACTATGTGCTAGGGTTCGGTGGCAAACCCTAGCGTAGATAGAGGCTTTAGACTTGCATCAGACATTGTTGAAATGTGCATTGGATGATAATTTTTATCATCCATTTTGACTAGGCCTGGGTGGTTGTTGACACCAAAGGTGGCAAATGGAAAAAGACAGCAAGCGTACGGTTGTCAAGTGTAGCTTTTACTTGGAGTATTCCAGGTGTCGTATTTTTCACAGGGAACGAGAAGTGAATTCGCCTGCGTGCGATATCAGTTATCCACTCCTTGCTATAATGTCTGTTGTATCAGCAAGAATTGTAACCTGATACTTGATTTTGACTTGTAATATAATGCCAGTCTGTTTTTACCGATGTTTTATAATTTTCTTTCATCGGCATTCGATTAAGCACTATGCATCTACCCATATGCTAGTATAATACCTCTTTAAGTATTTGTCGTTAATCGCTCTAGAGAACGCCACTCCTTCGAGAGTTTCCAAAATGTACCCATTACCAGGAGCAGACTGTTTTACCCGATAAGGACCCTCCCAATTAGGGGACCATTTTCCAAATTTAGAGCTCTTAGTCCCAATCGGTAAAATCAACTTCCAAACCAAATCGCCATCGGCAAATTCCTTCACTTTTACTTTCTTGTCATACCATCGGGCAACCCTCTTCTTATTCTCTTCAATGCTAATCAATGCCCTCAACCGATGACCTGCCAAATCTTCTAACTCATCTTTCATCAGAGTAATATAATCATCAGTCGTCAATTGATCCTGAAAAGATAATCACCTAGAACCAGTTTTGATTTCCCAAGGTAGGACAGCATCGTGCCCATAAACGAACTGATACGACGAGACCTTAGTTGCACCATGACAAGCCATCCGATATGACCACAAAGCTTCGTTTAATACCATGTGCCACCTTCTAGGGTTTTCCTCAATCTTGCGCTTTATAAGCTTAATGATTCCTTTATTAGTCGCTTCAGCTTGACCATTAGCTTGAGCATAATAAGGAGAAGAATTTAACACCTTGAAACCCATGCTAGCAACAAAGTCATCAAACTCTCCCGATGTAAACATGGTCCCTTGATCGGTAGTAATGGTATGAGGAATACCGAATCGGTAAACGATGTGCTCCTTAATGAAATCCACCATGTTTGCCGATGTCACCTTCTTCAAGGAGATTGCTTCAACCCACTTGGTGAAGTAATCAGTAGAAACAAGTATGAACTTGTGCCCTTTGCTTGACGGCAGATAAATTTGGCCGATGAGATCAACAACCCATCCTCTGAACGGCCAAGGCTTAATTATAGGATTCATTGCCGATTGGCCTCTTCATTATGCAACCTTGGAATGTGCTCAAGGCGGTATTCTTTGAACTCTTTTAACAACTGCAAACACCGCTCATGAACAGTAATCAAAACTTCACTTCGGCACTCATACGTCCCGATCAATTGGTTAATCACCAACATAGAATCACCGAAGATTTCAACAGCATCGGCACGCACTTCTCTGAGTAACTCCAACCCCTTAAGTAAAGCCTGGTATTCAGCCTGATTGTTTGTTGACGTAGCAACAATCGGCAACGAAATCTCATACATCTGTCCTCGGGGTGAAATCAAGAGAATACCGATACCTGCTCCATCCTTGCACATAGACCCATCAAAGAATAAAGCCCAAGGAGCAATCTCAACAAAGCTCACCATATTGCAGTGCTGAGTAACAAAATTGGCCATCACCTGACCCTTAATAGCCTTAGCCGATTCATACCTTAGGTCAAATTCTGATAGTGCCAAAATCCACTTACCGATTCGTCCACTCAAAATCGGCATTGACAGCATGTACTTGACCACATCATCTTTGCAGACAACAGTGCATTCGGTCGACAACAAATAATGCCTCAATTTAATGCAAGAGAAATACAAACATAAGCACAATCTTTCTATGGCCGAATACCTGATTTCAGCATCCACCAATCTTCTGCTCAAGTAATATATTACACGTTCCTTCCGTTCAAACTCTTGAATTAAGGCTGATCCGATAACACCGTCATCGGCAGACAAATATAACTTGAAAGGCTTCCCGTGTCAAGGTGGCACTAAGACTGGAGGATTCACCAAATATTTCTTAATCTCCTCTAAGGCTGACTGTTGCTCTTCTTTCCATGTAAACTCTTGATCGGCTTTCAACTTTAACAGAGGACTAAAAGATTTAATCTTACCAGACAGATTGGATATAAATCTTCTAATGAAATTAATCTTGCCGATCAGAGACTGCAACTCAGTCTTGTTGGTAGGAGCAACCACCTTGTTAATTGCATCAATAGACTTTCTGCCGATTTCAATGCCTCTCTGATGCACCATGAAACCCAGAAACTGACCTGCCGATACACCAAATGCACACTTGTTAGGATTCATCTTTAACCCATGCTCCCTGGTACACTCCAATATTTTCCGCAAATCGGCAAGATGCTTTCTGAAGTCTCCAGACTTAACCACCACGTCATCAATATAGATTTCAACTATTGTGCCGATATACTTATGAAAGATAAAATTCATTGCCCTCTGATAAGTAGCACCGGCATTTTTCAGGCCAAAAGTCATGACCACCCACTCAAATAAGCTGACTTGACCTGGACATCGGAAAGCAGTCTTGGATATGTCTTCTTCAGCCATGAATATTTGATTATACCCAGCATTACCATCCATGAAGCTAATAATCTGATGTCCAGCAGCAGCGTCGATCAGCAGATCGGCAACGGGCATCGGGTAGCCATCCATCGGCGTAGCCTTGTTCAGATTCCTGAAATCATTGCAAACACGAAGTTTTCCATTCTTTTCATACACAGGAACCACGTTAGAGATCCAATCGGCATATCGGCATTGCCGAATAAATCCAGCTTCGATTAACTTTGTAATCTCAGCCTTGATGTCGGGTAAAATAGTAGGGTTGCATCGGCGCGCCGGCTGCCGATGTGGTTGGAAACCGGATTTGATGGCTAACCAATGTTCAACTATCGATCGGTCTAAATCAGGCATCTCTGTATAATCCCAAGCAAAACAATCTTTATTCTCCCTTAATAAATCGGTTAACTGTTGTTTACATTGGGAATCTAACTTAGCACTAATAAAAGTAGGCCTAGGTTTACTACCATCGCCGATGTCAATCTCGAGCAAGTCATCGGCAGACGTAAAGCCCTGCCCCAATTTCCCATCATCGGCGAACTGATCCATTAAGAATCCCCCTCAGGACCGACTGCTTGGATCGGCTTGATGTGGTAATCGGCAATTTTGAGGAACTCTTTATCCCAGGCTTCGCCAGATATACACCTGGTCTGCTCATAAGTCTCTAACTCTGCCGATGCAACAGTAGATGGGGCTTCACCACGGACGACCTCAATTCTGTCTCCGATCCACTGTACCAGGCTCTGATGCATAGTAGAAGGGATACAACAATTGGCGTGGATCCAATCCCTTCCAAGGAGCAAGCTGTAAGTATCTTTGCCGCTGATCACAAAGAACGTTGTCGGTAAGGTCTTACTGCCGATGGTTAAGTCAACACATACGGCTCCCATGGCGGTTGACACATTGCCTTCGAAGTCCTTGAGCTTCATATCGGTCTCAACTAAGTCCTGGTCACCTTTGCCAAGCTTTCTGAGCATGACATAGGGCATTATGTTGATCGACGCGCCACCATCCACCAGCATCTTGGTCATCGTCTGACCATCCACTTTGCCCTTAACAAACAGAGCCCTTAAGTGCTACCTCTCATCTTCAGCAGGCTTTTCAAAGATAGCCGCCATCGGATCCAGCACCAATTGTGCCATATCGGCAGCCTCTTCATCATCGCTAACGGACGCCACGAATTCCATTGGCAATATGACAACCATGTTTACATCTGCCGATGGATCCCTGTCCTTGCGCTTCGGCCTCCATTGCTTCTCTCCTGAGGGCTCTGCACCGTCATATAGGTCATCGCGGCGCTGGCGCTGAATCCTCCTCTTCTGGGTTTTAGTCAAACCCTTAGGGCACCATGGAGGAAGCTTGGTCTTCCAGACAGGTTGGTGCTACTTCCCACCGCTTACATCGGCACTTCTTCCGATGTTGGGATCTCTGGAGAATCTCTCTTCGTCGGGCACTCTAGCATTGGCCATCTCCTCCAGCTCCCCTTGATCAACACGCCTGCCGAGCCGATCATGGGCACTGAGCTTGCCCCCCAGTTGGTCATGTGCCGATCTGTTCTCTCTGAGCGGCCTGGCGTCCCTGGGTGCCTGATCATCAAAACAAGGTCTCTTACCTGACCGATCGGCTGTGTAGTACCCATTGCACTCTGGACAGTTATCGGCAGTGGGCAGCTTGATGCCTTCCTCCCAGCAATGAACGAAGAAGGGACACCTCCAGTGGTCCTTATGTCGAAGCCATTCCCGATGCTCTTCTTCTTCTTGCCGATACCGTTCCTCACGTGATTGCCGATGATATCGCCTTGACTGTTTGTGAGTGATCACCACCCCAGGAGCCCTGTTGGCGCTGTTACCCTCATCGGCAACCTCCTTGCCCTTTCTGCCATCGGCAAACCTCTTTGCGTCGTGCTCGGACACTTGGCAGTTAGGGTCTACCAATGAATTCCTTCTGGCAGCTTTCGATGTCAGCACTTTGGTTTTTTCGCTGATTTCCACCATATTGTTGGGGAACGGGTGCTGATCTATCTTCATTGGTTTCTGGACTTTAGCGTTTTCGAACTTAATACGCCCAGACTCGATCTCTGACTGCAACCGCTGCCTGAATACTTTGCAGTCATTGGTACTGTGTGAGGTTGCATTATGCCACTTGCAGTACCTAATCTTCTTGAGCTCTTCGGCTGATGGAATCACTTGGTTGGGCGCCAACTTGATTCGCCCCTCTTGCAGCAACAAGTCAAACATCCTATCGGCCTTGGTGATGTCGAAGGTGAACCTCTCAGTCTCCTTTTGGCCGAACGGACAAGACACATGCTTCTTATCCTTCACCCATTCGGCCGCATCGACATTCAGCTCTTCATCCGATCCGGAATCTTCTTCTTTCCCGATGAAGGTCACCTTCTTGTTCCACGTCTTCCTAGGCTCAAAGGCCTTGATATCCTGATTGGCAATCCTCTGCACCAGGTGACTTAGGCTCTCAAACTCTTGGGACGCGTACTTGTCCTTGATGTGCGGCAGTAACCCCTGGAAGGCCAAATCTGCTAGTTGCCGATCATCAAGCACCAGACTGTAGCACTTGTTCTTCACGTCCCGTAGTCTCTACACAAAACTCTCTACCGATTCGTCGTTGCGTTGCCTCATTTTGACCAAATCGGTAAGCTTCTTCTCATGTATGCCAGCAAAGAAGTACTTGTGAAATTGCCTCTCCAGATTGGCCCATGTGAATGCCGATCCGGACAATGATGAAGAGAACAATCTCACCCTTAATTCCTCCCTGCTGGCAGCTTCTCCGCACTGGATAATGAAGCGGTTGATGTGCTCCATTGTTGACGTGTCGTCTTGGCCGGAGAACTTGGTAAAATCGGGCACCTTGTACCGATTTGGAAGAGGAATCAAGTCATATGCAGGAGGGTACGAAGTTCGATAGGAGTATGTGTTGACCTTGGGTCTGATGCCGAATTGCTCTTTCATGACTTCGGCAATCTTCCCGACCCAGTACGCGTCCTGCTCTTGCCGACTCATTGGCTGATTGTCGACTGGTGGAGTCGGCTGACGCGCCTCTTGAAGATGTGCAGTAGTCGCGGGCGCAGCACCAGTCATCTGAACACTATGCATCAGTTGACTTACCGATGGATAGTTTGGCATACTTGGCGGAGTTGGCTGAACCGTCACATTCATCGGTTGTTGTACCGATGGTCCGCTCTGAGTGTAAGCTAGGCCTCCATAATAATACATCGGCGCGCCAGGCTGCTGAGCTAGTGGCTGGTTGACCCATCCAGGATTATAGATCATCGGCATATGGCTTGCCGATGGCTGATAGTTGACGGGAGCATGCGGTTCTTGAATTCTAGAGCAATTAATCGCCAGATTACCCTGGGGGACCGGCACTCTAGCTTGAGACTTTGCCACTAGAGATTGACTGTCGGTGGTTATGATGTGTTGCATTGGCACAGAGCTTGCCGATGGTGGCATCAGAGGTATCTCGGGGATTACTTGGAGATCATCTGATGGCACTTGTATGGTTGGAGCAGGCGCAGAGTTGTGCATCATCGGGGCCATCGGCTGTGACTGCATTACCGATGCCGTAGAGTTCCTCCAGGCCGAACTGTCTCCCTGCACCATATTAGAACCAGCATATAGATTCGAAGGCATACCGTATCTCCACCAGTTAGCGGGGGCTGGTCCTGAAGTTGCCGACGCGGCTGGATCTGCGTTGAGCTTGATAATATCGCCAGCGTTCGGTCTTGGTGATGTAGCCACATCGGCAGACGGTTCCACAGGGGTGGAAGACGCTATTAGGGCCGCCGATGGGCTTGTAGATGCCAATCTAGGCTGATTATACGCCGGACCGACATACCGCGGTGCATGTCCTTCTTTGAATGTTTGCGCGACGGCATTGTAGACAGTATTGGACAGCACGCTGGAGTGGTTGATCAATGCTTGATTTACAGCAGTATTAACCATCTCCTGTAGCTTACCAGGGTTGGCGTCGTACGTGACCTGCCGTGGCAACGGCGGATCTTGCTTCTGAATTGCTTCGCTGCTCCTGCTGAGGCTGAAGGACTTGAGATACAGCTGCTTGTATTCCTCCATAGCCTGCTCCATGGCCTGCTTCTAATCATCTTTCAGATCGGCCTCAGACACTTCAATGACATTCCTCTGGTTGACATCGGCGTGATCAACCATGCCGAATGCGTAGATCTGTATAATCCGTCCCACTAGGCGTGCCAAAAGAGGTGTTGACACAAAAAGCGTCAGATCTGTGAACACCTCGGGCTCTTACCCAAAACTCGGTATTCCGGAGGCGTGCCAGTCGATTTGACCAATCAATTGACAAGGATGATAACTAGAACAAACTGAACGAGATGACAGCGATGCGCCTGGACGTCAAGGCTCAGATTGATCAAGGATAACTAGAGCAGAGCTGAACGAGGCAAACAGCGATGCGCCCGGATTGCCAAAGCTCAGAGGTACTCCCACGCGGAACTAGCAAGGATTTGACGGAGATCAAGGTGATGCAGCCCATCGAAAGCTTGAAGAACTCATTGATAGCTATAACTAATGCATAAAAGGGTAAATTGCGATAAAAGGTAGAATAAGATAAAATTTGTTTGTTTTGAATTTGATTGTATTTTTTTCATAGCGCTCGGGCACATATTTATACTCCCGCATGGAGAGTTGTACAAAGACACGACATATATCCTTCCTAAAACAAACTCCTATTTTAAAGGAAACTGACTCGCGCAGGAGCCGGATAACAATATTTATTTCCTAAACAAACACACCTATTTTAAAGGAAAATAAACGACTCACGCAAGAATCGGACTGAAACTACTATAATAATAATACTGGTAAAGCACCAGTTTCCTTATACTTATCCTCGATGGAAGCTTTCCATCGGCAGATCCCTTTAATCCGCGCCTTCCTTCTTTTGACCACTGGTAACCTTCTGCTGCCATCAAGCGCTAAGTTACGCCAGTGGCATCGGCAACACTTTCCTGATCGGCAATCGGCAACATTTCCGATTAGCGACCTTGTGCTGGTAACTCACCAACCATCCCCAATCGGCAATCGGCAATGACCCCTCATCGGCAATTGGCAATGATTCTTCATCGGCCATCGGCAATGACTCTTCATCGGCAATCAGCTCCAGCAAGACTTCACCAATTAACCTTTGTCGGCAAAGATTATCCAGCCTCCATCGGTAACGCACTTAGTCTTCCCGCAGCACTCTCCCATCGGCAATATCGGCTCAAAACTTTCCCAATGCCGATGGAGAACGGCGACTGACCAGTCAAGCCTCAGTCCATTTGATACGTGTTGAAAAACGGTGTCAACAGAAATGTCATACTCTTGGATCAACATGTGCAAGCGTGTGGAAACATGGTGAATGATCAAAACTCCTTTATAAGATCTCTCTTTCCTAACTTATTATATTGAGACATAGCTATCTTTTTTTTTCTTTTCTATGAGCTTTGGGAATACTCAAAAAAATTATTTTTTTAATGAGCTTTGATGTGCTCATCAATTTTTTTTCTAAAACTTGGGGCTTTATGTGCCCCTATATTTTGCATAGTCTATGTCTCATTTACTATCATTATACTAGAGAGAGAGTTTTCTACTAGAGCATGGAGCATGAATCTATGTGGAAAATGTAAGGCATGTTTCTGCGTACTTCCAGTGTAGAAGCAACATGTATATGTGGCGTGTACGTGATCTTGATCTTGAGAGCATGATAAGTCTTAAACCCTAAAATCTCAACAAGGGTCACAAAACTTGACCAAATTCAATACAAAGAAAGCAACTTATGTAGAAAACTTATATCATGTAAGAGCATATATGGCTTTGGTAGGAATTTTCTTACTGTAGAGGAGTAATGACATTATGGTTTTATGACGTTTCAAAAATTAATCTCCAAGAACCTTAAATAGATAGGGTATGAATCCTGAGCCGAGAACTATATCACATTAATCAACAACTTAGTCAATATGATTTTCCTATCAAAGTATTTTCCCACTAGCATAAGCAAAAAGCAAGAATTTATCTTTATGACGCTTTTGTCCTTTAAATGTCATAGATCATGTCACTTTTCAAAATTTTAATTTCAAATGCGATCTTCTTATTTTTATTCAATATTAAAAAGGGAAATAAACTAAGCAATTAATTTCATAAAAGAAATTATTATTATTATTATTATTATATTTATTTATTTATTTATATTTTTTTAAAAAAATAGAAGGGAAATGAGTTAAGCAAATAAAAGTATAAAGGAAAAGGAGGAAGACGTGGCAAACCAGTCAGGATTGATGTTGAAGCTGAGTGGACACTCGCTAGTGGGCCTAAGGCCTATAGGTGCAGTCGGCCAACCGCTCCCTGGGCCCATTTTGCCACTTCGGTCTCTGCATTAGGATTCCTTACCTCTGAATGTTGATCTCCTCTGTCAGTTCTGAATTTTGGCCTTCAAAGTGCATCCGCCGATGCACAAAAGTGGCCATTTTGGTCCAACTTTTTTGTTGAACATGTCATGGTCGTGTACATCATGGTTCAATGGTCGAACTGGTGTTTTGACAAGTTGGGGTGTCGACCGACCTCCCCCATACTTGTTTCAGAGCATGCTGGAAACAGTGACAGAAGTAGATCAAATGCAAGGGTTCTGCTGGGGTAAGACACCAGCAGAACCAAGAGTATCATTTATCATTGATAGCTTAGGTATATGTTCGTTGATTCATGAGTGATAGACTATCAAGCCTAAGTATCTTGTTGCTATGAAGGGCTAAGGTGATCCAAGCGAGAAGATGGAGAGAGAAAGTCCTTTGGCCTTAGCATAAGGGATGACAACCATCTCTTCATGCTCTCTTCTATCAGGGCCATGAGGCAGGTTGTGCCGATGGCTCTAGAGGATGACTAAGGAGACGGAGGGGCAAGAAGATCCTCTCTCTCAATGGCTTTGGATAAGAGCTTGAGCTTTGCATTAGTGATAATGCGAAGATCATTAAAGCCTATCTTCAAGACCTAGATGCTCCATTCTCTCCTCAGAAACCCCTTCTTCTAAGTTGGTGATGCTTTCTTTGGCAACAACACGTAGAAAGTTTTCCATATCACTCTTTTGATCTTCTTCTTGGTGGAACCATGGTGAGGTCAAGGAAGGTGAGAAGGGAAGTAAGAGGAGGTGGGATTTCTAATGGTGGTGAAGAAGCACAAGGTAAGAGGAGAAAGAAGGAGAGGGAGAGGTTAAGAAGAGAGAAACTAACGTCCTTCGCCTCTATTTTCACTTGGATCGTGCCAGAAACAAAATAGGAATTTTGGTCGAACGCTCAGGAGTACCGAGCTTGGCTGAAGGGCCAAATCCACGGTCGTCCGATCGCTTTTTGGAAGGTTTGGTTCGATCGAGCCTGGATTGAAGGTCCCACAGGTCAGGTTAGGCAGGTCGTGCAACGTCAGGCTGAGAAGCCTCTAGAGACGGTCGACCGACCGCTTTTTGGGTTCAAATGGGCCCAACTTTTTCATGGTGAAAGGTAAGGCTAAGTATAGGCTATGTCTGAGGTCAAACACTAAAAATGAATAGGAAATTAAAACATATAGATTTTAGTTCTCAATTGGATTAAGGACAAAATATATCATGTTCATTTCATGCTCGGGTGATTCATGTTCATGAAAAACTTTAAGACATTGATCATTTACCTTTAAAGGTGTCGCAGCCATAATCTTGGAGCGTGACGATTCCATGTGTCATGACATTGATGATGACGAATGGTCTTTCTCCTGTGAATCATCACATTGCACTCAGACCTTTTCCTCCATTCATTGCTTTTCTCCTCGAAGGGTTAATGGACAACACATACCCAAAGGAATTCACGAATAATTTTAAGCAGGGGCATTATTGTCAAAGAAATAGAGGACATCTTCTATGCTATAGAAAAGTTGACTTTAGTATTTTAGCACAGAAAGGGATGTTCCTTCATTGTTCACCAATTCTTTAAAAGTTAATCAAGGTTGAGGTAAAGATGTGCAATATTATTTCATTACTACCTCAACTCTTGATTTGTCTCTAATGAATGATCTCTTGACTAACCCACCAAAATTTTGAAGTTATCGAGCATGGGTTGGTTCAAAAGAATAGCCAAATTCCATACAAGTTTACTTTTGGTTCATTAATCAAACTTGACACCATGTCTAATTTGATTAAGGGAAGCTATTTAACCTAAACACCATGCTTAATTTGAAGAGCTTTTGGAAGCAAGATCTCTACTCCCAAACCAAAGAATACTTATAAAAGAACAAGGAAGCATGAAAGAATAAAGAGAGTCATTTTAGGAAGACAAGAGTGGATGGTGAACAAGATGAGCATTTTTTTTATTATTTATTTTTATGACTTAGCAAGATGAGCAAGGTATAAAGAGAAAGCAGGGTGGAGACAACCAAATAAAATTAATAATGAAGTATGACATGAGGTTCTTTAGAGAAATCCATTCCCCCATACTTGGATTTTGCAACATTTGATAATAAGCAAATCCAAGTCTAGGATGTGAAATTTTCTTTTGAATGTGCTTCATTATTAAAGGATGTTGGGTTGGACATACCTTGTGTTTTGCTCCATCATTCTTTTTGTTCAAACCTGGAATGGTTAGTGACAAAAATACCCGAAGGAACGCTTTCACAAATATTCCCTTAATCTCATTTTACAAAGTCATTTTATTTATTTCAGAATTTTGGGAAACTAAAAATATTTTTATTTTTGTTTTATATATTTTTTTAACAAGAAAATTTTAATGGAAAAGAAAAAGACTCGGCTTATCTCCTGAAAGTGCTTATTTTTAAGACACAAGCTTGTCTTTGGGAAACCTTCAAGTTGCAACTCATGTTGGTGAAGCGGTTTCCCCTTCAACTCCAACATTTTCAAACCTATCCTCAAGACTAAAACCACTACGAGATTTGCAAAATTTATGGTAGACAAACACATCTACAACCAATCTGGCAAATATTTTTTAAACCAAAAGCATGAATAGGTTGTAGGTCATGAGTGTAGTCATGGTTGAGGGAAGGATTGATTTGGGAGATTTCTCATCTGAGCATGATTTGATTGGAAGATCAGGGAATAGCTTTCATGCTTATAATGGTATTGTTCTCCCTTTCAAGCAGTGGGTGAGCACTTCCTTTCTCATGACATTTCAAGTCATCCTCAAAACTTGAGTGGGTCATGGCTGTTGGAAAGATTGACATAAGCTCACCCCTTGGATCAAGAACAGGTTTGGATTCTAACCCTTTGATGAGAGGTCGGGACGACCAAACGGGTAGATAATCTTCACCTATTCTGTGACCAAGCTTCTCATTTTCTAAAGTGTTCCCAAGATTCACATGATTGGCCTTCTGATAATGGTGAGATGAAAGGAAAGTCTAGGAAGGTCAAAGACATGGAAATCTAGGAAGATCTTGAGATCATCAACGATCACAAGAACATCATGAAGGACTCCTAAATAATCAAGGATTTGACCATTGGGGAGTCTAAGGTGTTTTTGTTATTGGGATAGATGATCCTTTGCTGACATTGGAACATGGAAATGAGGAATGATGTTGATCCCGAGGCTAGTATCGTAGCAAATGTCGCCATCAATGCCCAACACTTGACAAGATATCCTCCTTACATGTGTGGGCATTTTAGCAACTTCTTTAGAAGATTCGGCATCATCCAACCATTCTTGACTTACAACGGTAGACAGAGGCTCTAACGGTTGATTATGCTCCTCTTGGTCAGATTTATGGCCATCATGGCTTCCATGCCTCGGGTGTCTTAATGAATTCCCAGAATCATTAAGTAGGTCATCATAAGACTCGAATAAAGGAACACATGGGGGATCATCAGGATCAAAGATGGGTTCGTAGGATAAGTCAAATGTGGGAATAGAGAAGGAGAGGATAGATTTGGCTTCTAAACACTTTAGCTCTCCTTCTATAAGCTCACTCGACATTCGTTTATCAGGAATCCTAGACTTTTCCTGATGTGCCATGCGCGAAGTCGAGGCGCAAGATGATGTTGATCTGGGAGGCTTTTGAAGAGATCCATTCATAAGAGGTTTAGAAAGGAGAGGTCTCTTTTGGAAAGGATAATTCTGGGCATTTCCAAAACCAGCAAGATCAGATGAGAGGTTGGCCTCGAACTCGAAGGAATGGTTTATGTGTTGGATTTTTTCTTCCTTTGAGATTTGTGGTATTTGTGGTTCAGGATCGATGGCAGAATCTTTGGATAGGAGTGGTGGTGATTCAACTATCGAGGATTCTTTTCTAGGGGCTGGTTTTTGTTCTTCCTCGGGTCCTTCATTATAATCGTTAGTAGAGGGAGTGTTTTCAAAAATCTTCGTGAGAAGATTCTTCCCTGCACTAATGGATAAACACAGGAAGGCTCCCCCGGAAGTTATATCAAGAAGTTGTGCGGAATCTTTGCTAAGACTGTCATAGAAGTGTTGTAACAATGTTGGCTCGGTTATAGCAAGATTAGGGCCAGATGATGATAGCTCTAAAAGACGGGCCCATGCCGCACCTAGAGGTTCTTTATCCTTTTGTTTAAACGTTAGGACCTCTATTCGAAGACGAACAACGCAAGAAATAGGGAAGAAAGTTAGGCAGAATTTGGATTGTAACTTTTCCCATTCTCTGTTTACACTATCTACGTTACGAAAGTACCATCGTTTGGCTATTCTCGTAAAAGAGAACGGAAATAGCTTTCACTTAAGGGTACCTCGCCTCATCCCTTAGATGTGGACACATGAACACAATTGTTCAAAGTCACGTAGGTGAGTGTACGGATTTTCATCTTCATCCCCAGAAAAAGATTGTTCCCGAACTTTGGTTATGAAGCTAGGGCGAAACTCATAGCTAGGTGAAAGAATGGGATGTGATGATGGTGGTGGTTCCAAACTATGGCCCTTTCGAAAAGCAATATGAGAGATGGATGATTCGTTCATGGTGTGAAAAAGGATAAAATGAAAAGAAAGATAAAACAAGGATAAATAGGACCAAAGGGTTCTAGTTAAAATAGCTACCGTTCCCCGGCAACGGCGCTTGAAAGCTTGTTGACACCAAAGGTGGCAAATGGAAAAATACCACAAGTGTACGGTTGTCAAGTGTAGCTTTCACCGGGAGTATTTTTAGGTATCGTATTTTCCTCATGGAACGAGAAGTGAATTAACTAGGAATATGGTTATATCCTATGATGAATCAAGGGATACTATGATAACTGGGTTGAGAGGTTCGATATAGCGAAGATATATAACAAGGCAAAGCTAGTTATACTGGCTTTATCAGCCCTTCTCTTGCAGGAGGCGATGGGATAGATCAGAAAGAGGACAAAACTCTAACCGGACCGCGCCATCATGTTGTATTGAGGCCCTACTTTTTAAGAAATTATCTGACACATGTGGTGGAATACGAAGACTAGATAGAGCTGTCACCTTCTACTAGCATCCACAAACAATCCGCGCGATAAGCGGTTTACAAAGGAAAGATCTAGTCTAGACACCACGTCTATACTATTCTTACTACTTTAACCCTTGCATAAGATTAAAGCACTCTACTTAAAGTAAAGCGATGAACAAGCGCGAAAAGATATATAACAGCTCTGCCAGAAGAAGAATATCAAATACTATAAAGAACTCAGATGTATCACTTACAAGTGCTGAACTTACAAGAGAATCACATCCGCTGAGGTACAACTCGGAGAAGATGCCAGACAGGCCCGACTCTCCTCCAGGCTCTCCTCACCCTCTTCCAACTAGCATAGTACTACAGCAGAGCTATGCTAAGCTAAGTAGTTTATCCAATGAGGCATGAGTGAGAGTGAAGGCCTCAGGGGTATTTATAGCTAGAGGTGGAGTAGGGGCTACTCTGGTGCCACGTCAGCGATCCGCGTCACCTCCATCAGCCACCGTAGGATCAAACCGTCATTAGAACCGACTTAGATCAACGGTGGACATCAGGTGGATGGATGGCGGCATGCAGGAAGGTGGTGGGGAGCTTGGAGCACCTTTTGGGCACCTAAGTGTGGTCGGCCGACCACCCCATGATAGGTGGGCCCTGCCACTTCTTCCAGGAGGTGTCCCCATTGCTCAGGGAGCATGTGGGTGCCCTGGTGGGCCCAATGAGGGGTCGATCGAACCCCCTATGGGGTCCCGTGCCTACCTCTGCCTCATGTATTTTGGTCGCACTTGTCATATGCGTTGGGTGTTTGTTTTGAGATGTTTGTCATGCTTATCTCCTTGATGTGGGCCCATGGATCCTCGTGATGTAAATCTGAACCGTTGGGAGGAAACACACTTGGATCCAAGGGGTGAAAAGTGCTGTGGAGAGTGTTGCTTGGATCATGGGGGCTTGGGAGGCCTGGTGGCCCCACAGGTTGGTCGGCCGACCCCCTAAGTGGGCCCACTAGCTCCCAAAAGTCCCCATTCGTCATTACCTACACTCAAATAGTCATGGGACATGTGGAACTAGTTATTGGGTAAAATATGTTCATGTTAGGCTTGTATTCCTTCGAATATGAGGATGTTGACGGTATTTTGATGGTGACAAAATGGCTCATTTTTACCGTCAACAGTGGTCTCATAAATTAGTTGACTCGGCGAGCGTTGAGTCAAAGAGACCTTAAACGATAATTTGGGTCTAATGTGACTCCATCAGATGTGTGATGTAAATTTGCGCTCTCGATCGGGAACCTACCTAGATTGGATGAGATGTTGTGGATCATTGCGTTCGATGTGGCATCGGATGATGACTGATAGGCGCATGTGTGAGAGTCGTTGGATGCCAATAGCTACATTCAAAGAGTCAAGTGATGACACAACGGCATGTGGAACATCAAACATTGCAGCAACAACGTTCGATGGATGGACTTTATCATTCAATAACCCCTGCAGATATCCCAACGAGTTGGCCAACAACTATGTAATAAAGCATTGAGGCTCTTTAAATAGGCCTTGGCTGGGGCATGCTCATACTCTTGGCTCTCTAACTGATTGATGCACCTTGTCATCATACTCCAACACCTTTGATTCATCTAGTTTATTCGTTGATCATCATCTGTGAGATTGGGAGAGATCCTAGTTACATTTGCTTAGAGTTTTATCATCTAGTGCCACTAGAGATTCATGTGAGCCATGGGATTGCTTGTTACTCTTTGTGGTTGGCACCACCTAGATGGCTTGGAGCCACAGTGATCATTGAATGAAGGGTGGTGATTGTTTCTGGCTCCGATTTGTGATATTCCGAAGGGTTCTTGTGCTTATTCCCTAGTGGAGCACCAAAAGCAACTCTAGTAAATTGCTCATGGCATTGAGTGCTCTCATTTGTGTTGGTTCTTACGGCTGGGCTACGTGTGGTGCCTATATTAGCGCATGAACCACCAGTCAAATCAACCATCACAATAGGAACTAGCTTGCCAAAAAGTAAGAGAACCCTAGGTTAAATCTTTTTGTTAACAATTTAGCATTCTTAATTGATTTATCTCTTGCCGGATTTGTATATCACTTTTACACTCATCTTGTATTACTCTCATATACTCCTCTTGTGTAGCTATTTGCGTAGTGTACTAATTAGTTGTAGCTCTTTGTTTAGTTGTACTCATCTAGCTAGCTCACTAGATTAGAATTAATGATATAGCCCTTGATTGCTATAGAGATCATAGTGACTAGCATGTTTGGTAGGTGGCATGCAATTCCAACTAGAGCTAGAGCAAAACTTTGCTATCGCCATTTAGTTGTCTAACATGTTTCTCTAGTACTTTCTATAAAATTATTAGGATATTCGCCCGCTTTAGCCATCTAGGACCTTTAGAGGTGCATGCTTTCCTCTCTGGGTTACATCCTAACATTGATGAGAACTATATACTATCGAAGTCATGTACTCTAATGTTACTCAGGTTTACACAAGTGGCTACACTACCGAGTTACATGGAGGACATAGAGGGTTACACCAAGGACACAAAGGTTGTTGCCCCAAGTTGATATGTGATACACGCCAAGACCCAAGGTTAGACTACAGAAGCCTTAACTTCCGATGTGGGCCATAATATACATGGTTGGAAACCTCATCAAGTTAGTTTCCAATGCATCCAATGGCGCATCATTTGGACCTGTGGGAATTGAATATCACTTCGGGGATGCTTCACCCTTGGCCTTCCACCTTCAAATGTGAATACTTTAGCTCATAGCTATCTAAGAGACTTGTTCCTAGTATAAATAACACCTATATGCTACAAGAAAAAGACTTTCAATGATTTAAGAGCCCGATACGCTATTGCAGCCGAGTTGCTGAGTCTCTTACACACATGTGTTCTTTAAATTCTTCTTGGGCTTGTGAGAGATATTTATGAGTTCTCCTACTTCGTGATCTATGGTTTTTAGTTAGGCTACACCGTTTTGTGTTGGTTAGTCCCGGTTTGTGGTTTAGCAATCGTTCGATGATTGAGTCAAACACCTTAAGGTTTCGGCGTCCCTCTCCTCATCGCTTGGTCGCATCTAATCTTGGTCAAATACAAAGCTAGTTACCCTCTGTTTTTATAGCACTGTCGTAAAGATCGGGCCATTTCGATTCATATCGTACTATACCTATCAAGAGGTGGCTTGGCCAACCGCTTCTATAGAGACTTTCCATGTACACAACCTTGATTTCTTTCTCCTGCATCCATGATTCATAGAGGATGTAACGTGGCAGTCATGTCATTGCAAGATTAGTAAATTAGTATACATACATGTATTTTTATTTCACCAAGAAGTTACAGCAGTACGTTGGCTTCGGTTACTGCTTTTTAGTCTCTTTTATTTATTCAATTTGATAACCGCGGACAGGCACAGGGTGGTCCTCTATAGTCTTCTCTTCAGGTACGTACTTGTCGAACCAGCTGATCATGTAAGACAGGGCTTCCTCACCAGTTTTGACTGCGAACGGGTCGGTGGTGTTATATCTGCAGGCAAATCCATGCCCAACTCCCTGAAAGATCTTGGCATAGTAGGGAACCTGCAACAGAAAGTGCCACTAAAATGAGTTTGTGCAACTGGAATACAGTGTCACTGAAATCATTAGTGCTGTAACTCACCTCGTCTCTTTGACGCAAAACTTGCACAAAACGGTATACTAGTTCTGGCGGTGCGCTTGAATCATATTGGCCTCCAAGGATCTCAATTGGGAATTTGACCTCTGTTTTCAACGAACATATAGTTAGCATATGAAAATCCAGCACATAAGGCTAGTGAAGGGGCTGCAAGATTGCGGAGACAGAAAGAAGAGGAGCACACCGTTCATGTCATCCGCAGTCACACTGTAAGGATGCGAAATGCATACTGCTTTAACCTCGTTCGTTTTCCCCACCTCCACACCAAACTTTCCTGCATGCCAGTGAAGGAAGCAGCAACAAGGCCGGTGAGCGTCTTAAAAACCAAGGTCCAGTAGGCACGTTAATAAGCTTGTCAGTTAGTAATAATATGTGTCAAGTTGATATGGATTGCACACACCTCCCCAACAGTAACCTCCTACCGCGATGGCCTTTCCTTGCTTTGCTAAAGCAGCAAAGAGTGGCTTTGCGTCTTCAGCAGCTTTTACCTGTAAGATTGAATGATAGGGTCCTCAATCAATTGCTTGTAGTTTCTTCTGATGCCATGTAACATATTTTGAACCATTTGTTATACACTATAGATCGAACAAAAAGAAAGTGACGATAGGGACGCGAATTTGTTCGGCTGGTACAAAAGCCGGCTGATTCCGACTAATTGAATAGTGTTACGTGAGAGTGAATAAACTAAAATAAGCTAAAACAAGTAGTTCGAGTGTGGATTGGAACAGACCGGAGAGTGAGCCTCCAGCCATTCGGTAAGATTTTTCCCTTTATCTAAATAGTCTCCATTGAAGAAATCAGGCACCACAACGAAATATCCAGCCTGACCAACTTCGTCGGCTATCTTTCTGCATTATTAAACGCCCATCAATACTATTTTAGCTCTCAGCGAAATCAAGGGTGGAAACAAAAGGGTCTAGGTAGAATCGTAAACGAAATGTAATCTAATACATGCAGCACTCATTTTTTTTTTGATATTACCTCTTAGAGCGTCTCTAAGAGTGTTTCTAACAGAGTCTCTAAATAATCATTTAAAGAATCATTTGAATAAAAATCATATTCAATATTTATATGCTCTCCTACAATATTTTTATATAGAGACATCATCGCTCTCTGCTTATGAGAAATCCGGAATCGAGAATATATACAATTGGATGTCCAATTAAAATGGTTGTTGGAGAGTATTTTTTCTTTCAAAATTTCTATTCCTCTAATTTAGAAAAGATATAAAGAGTATCTTGGGGATGCCTGTACACAAATACAGAGCGTGAGAAGGGGACCGAAATAATAGACCTATTTCTTTTTAATTTCTTTAGTTGATATACATGTCTCCTTCCTTATATATACGTAGCTTACTTGACAGCAAACCAAGTCATCTAATCTTAGGTGCCGTTTGTTTCAGCTCAGGCAACGACAACATGAATTGGAACAGAAACCAGCGCCGTTTCATGGCAAGAGTTAACACGGCTTGTTTGGTTGGGCGTGATGACGGGACAGCCGGGTCTGATTTTGCCGCTGAGACATGTTTTGACTCCGGAAAGGAATCGATTAGCGCGGGGAGAGGAGGGGCAACCGTTTTATACTAGGCTGTATCGATTCACACTGCGACCTGTTACTGGCCGGTCCTTCCAAACGTCTAACAACGCAATCCGTTCCCACCGTGAAGCGGTGACGGCCTCAAATCGTCCAACCAAACAGCACCTTACTCCTAAGCTGCATCTTTTTTTTGATACATCAGTTTAACTGTATGCATGCTCTGTTTTCCAAAAATCTCCTAAAAATAAGATGCTCTAGCTGACCAAGAACAGAGCCTTTTAAATCGACGATACTGTTGAACAAGGAATTGAATGTTGGTAACAAGAATATATGTACCTGAGTAATGGTGCCTCGAACCCTGCAGGAATCAATCCAAAAGTTTAGAGGTTGAAACAAGAGCTTCCTGTCAAAAACTATATGCCCAAACGACTATAATAAAACAGCGAAAGCCGGCTACGGATCGACGCACGGACCGTAAACGTCGGAGGCGAGGACGACGGCGTGGCTTGAGCTTGCGGCGCCGGTGACGTAGGCCCTAAACCCACCTGGGAGGTCGTGGACGACCTCGCCGGCCTCGTCCTGGCCGTTAAGAAGAGACCGCTCCGGCGGGTTGTCCAGGCACTCCAGGTGAGCCTTGGCAGTAGCCGCCGCCGTAGCAAGCACGACGGCGAGGCAGAGCAAGACCTGCGCAGAAGTCATGCCGCTTGGAGTTGGACACATGGACTGGAAGCTGTGGAAGAATGCTTGTCGCTGCTCTGAATCTCGTCGTCCCGTGTGCTAAATAGCAGAGCAGCTAGGTTAGGTGCGACCAGGTGGCCTTTTTTTTTTACTAATTACCGAAAAGTCAGCCTTTTACCAATATTCTCGCTTGGTCTCAAAAGCACAATAAACAATACTTCGTAGATGACTGGATATGGTACATTGAATAGCACGTATATACCAGTTCCTATAATCCCTGACCTGGCGGTTGTGAACAATTCAAATGCATAGGTCGACATGCTTTTTTTTTATAAAAAAAATATTAAAACTCAGCTAGCTTTGACTCATTTCGATTGAATGCTTTGTCCCTACTGCTGGTGGCTTTACAACCCTTCATTGTGGCCTTGCTTTTTCTGAGCATGGCTAGACTGCCTAGTTGATGGCTGGCTTCTTTTGATTTCAGACCATACCGATGCCTCTTCTCTGCAGAAATTTGCATGCTCCAAATCCCAACGAGGGCCACCATTGTTCCAAATGTGGAAGAAAACTTTGTAGCAAGAAGAAGTGAAACACTTACGCTTAAAATATGGAAGCCATCTTGCTTGGCGGACACTCAGAAACGAAAAACGTGATCAGCAAAGTTGCACAACGTCAAAAGCATGGGCATCGCCACCAATAGTGGCCTGAAGAATCCGCCCCACCGAGACAGTTCCCAAGTGAAACCTGCAGCGACCAAAGGAAGCGACCAAGAAGAAAGGGGGGCAAGAAGAATCGGAAGGCGAAACCGAAAGACCAAAAACGACGATGAACAGCATCTTGCTTGCCTATACCTGGACGGAAACTAAGGCCAGGGAGCTCCATGGCCATAAGAGACGGGCTTACAGATGATCAGATGACGGCTCCAATCACGGAGTGGCTGGCGTCATCAGGCTGAATAATGGCCCCATCTGCTTCAATTCACCATTCAGGCAAGGAGACTTGGTTGGGGCCAGATCACGAATACCTTGTCGGCAGTCAAGCAGATGGGGAACATGAAAGGAGGCGCAGGCGAGGGAATTCCGGCCTCTGTTGTCAGAGCCACGCCTGTTCCACGGCGGACTGATGGCTCCTCTGGAACTTTTCACCACACGCTGTGCGCCGCTCGTCGTCTACTCGCCCGCCCGCCGCCACCCGCTGCCTTTCGCCTCGCCTAGGTCTATCTCGCGTTCTATGGGAGACCATACTATCACCCTGTATACTGTAGAAGGGGTAATTCACTGCATTTGATAATACAACATCCAGCGCTAACTGCAAAGGGCAAGAGAAAGAAATTGAAGCACGACCTCCAACATTATTTCGATACCTCCAACAAATGTTCAATGGATTGCACAAAGCAAATATCACCACACTTCAGTTCTGGATATCGTTTGCAAAAGGGAGACATGGATGTGGTGTTTTTATACATCCAAACAATGAAGACAGATGTCATACACTAGAGATGACAGCATAGCCAACATTGGAAACAAGAAATTAAATTAATCTGTCGGTTGCTTCACCAAATCAAACCTAGCTATATCTAATCTAAAGTTGCTAATCATATTGGCGCCACTGACACACCTCTCTATCTCCACCACTCATCGGACCAATCTCTACTCCTAAACAATTCAAACAAGACCACACCTCTCCATCTCCACCACTCATCCGACCAATCTCTACTCCTAACGAGATCAAACAAGACCCGTTCACTGTGGCGTGGTGAAGCCACTAGCATCGGCACACCTTGGTGGGCTATTTAATCTATTACCACTCTTATGGTTGCCACTCTTCCTGTTGCTAGCGTTAAAATGGCTCCCACGTATTTGACACCGCATGTAATTCGCCTCCTTTGAATTTACCATTTTGGTTGAGTTGGCACACCACGCGGTCAGCCAACGTGGCACTGCCTCTCCTCCTGCGCCTGCTTCTCTCTCCCTCTACTCGCTGACAGGTGAGCCCCACAAGTCAGGTTCTTCTTCAACCTCCAGCCACGACGTGTGGGTGGATCAAGCAGGCGGCGGCCTCGGCGTGCGTAGCCAGCGGGACGCTCGCTGGTGGCTACGGACACTGCGGGGACGGCACAGGCGCCACTGTATCTGCGCGCAGTCGAGTCGCCGGTCGGCCGACCTGCCCTTTGACTTGTTAGTGGCGCTGTGCCCTTCGTCAGTTTCGTCTCGTGCACCAGTTTTTTTAGCAACCGAATGTTTGAGATTGGAGGCTCTGCATCACTTCTTTCCTTTTCTTTCCAAAGGGAGCACCGGTGACTGTGTAATAGTTGTTGGTCCCGGGCAGCGACGAACTGCACTCACGCGCACACACACGAGAGGATACAGAGGTGGAAGATGAATAGTAGATACAAGTTGTGACAGGCGAACGCCCCGGCCGTCAAACAGCCTGTATGTTGGCTTTCTATTCACCGGAAGAAACACAACTTGACACGGTGGAGCTGACGCGATACATCAGACGCAATACATCGGCTAAATAGCCTCAGCCACGACCTGGTCGTCACCGCGCACGTACGCGAGCCACGACGCCCATGATCCACACGAACAGGCCAGACTTCTTTGCTGCAGGCATCAGCGCAACTTGCTCCTCCGCAGGACTTGGTCGCTCGACCTGACCACCAACAACGGCCACGCATGCACCGTGCGATGCCTAATGCCTCCAACGTCATATCCTAATTACTCGGTCACAGCTAGACTCAACGATCCTAGAATTAACTAACTGGACGTGCATGTACACCGGTGACATCTCTTAACGTCATTACCAAAAGTATAAAGATTTCTATTTATGATAACGGCGTCAAAAATAGTTAACCACCTCTCATGCGACTTAAGCTGAGTTGTCATCTCCATTGTGGCAGAGAGATGCGGTATTGAAATATGCATTTGCTATTCTAATAAATACAAATATAAATGTGTATCTGCAAGCGCACAGATTATACCGATGTAACATTTTAACCAGGAGTATTCCAGGTATCGTTATTTATATTTTTACCACTGGGAAGGGAATGCTAAGAAATAAATGAGGAATGAGTATCACTGCATGTGTAATGGAGAGTTTCCATCTATCTCTCTCAATACATGATAAATGTCACATAAGATATAGATAATAAATGAATAGTGACAAAAGATAAATACTAATGAGCATATATATAGCCACATAATATAACCTCGACAGATATTATAGCAAGTCATTAGCATGGAATTAGGACGAACTACAAAGATATTTCCTAGGTCATTCTTAACTATATAGTCTAGCATATCTCTACTATAATTGAAAACTTCTAAAACAGTGGGAAGTCTGAATCTCACCCCTTGACCCCACAGCCAGGCTTTTCACCCTCCTTCTCATCCACACCCAGGCTTCCCACTCCCCCTCATGCGTCCTCACATGGTTAATCAAGGAACATGATTATAGGAAACAAGTCCATTTGTACATATACTATACGTCTATAATCAGGGAACGAATTCAAAATTCAAATCACGTCCATTCGCCTATCCTCCACCAAAAAAGAATTCCACCTGTGACTCCTCTCCCACGCAACCGCACATCCTCTGATATGGCATGATGCGGGTAGGGTTTTCTGGATGCCGCCACGCCTAATCCTTTCCCCACGGCTGATGTCCCCCTCCCTATGCCGCCACGCCGCAGGCCGTTCTGGGTCACCAGCCGCGAGAGCAGAGGTGGATACCATCGCCGGTCGTCGGCTCGGGATCGTAGCGAGGAGAGCTCGCGCTGCCAACAAGCGGGAGCGGGAGGCCACCACGTCGGCCGCCACTACTAGGGAAGTGCTCATCAATGACACTCTCCTTTCGTCATGGAAGACTCCAAAATCATCACCGAAGGTCTTCTATGACGAACTTGTGACGAAAATAGTTTCGTCATGGAATGAGCGTCACTGATTGACCACGGTGACTAAACGACTATTTTTGTCGGTGAATGGAATTCATTCAATGATGAATCCTATTCATCACCGATGTACCCCAGTTTTCGTCATAACATGCTACTCCGTCAGGCTGCCAAACGACGTTTGCCACGCTGGCAGCTGGCATGTCCTGCCATGTGGCGGCTGACGTGTCCCGCCACGTGGCCGCTGATGTGTCCCGCCACACGGCGACTGACGTGTCCTGTCATGTGTCAGCTGACCTAGCAGTGATGTGGCTGTCCAGGTGTCGGTTTTTATGTGCCATGTGGCCCACGTGTACACTAATTTTTTCTGCACAGATGTGGTTATAGATTCATGACCAAAACAATTATAGAATCATCACATGTGCACATGCAGATTTAAATACAAAATAGAAATATAGTCTGCACATGACCAAAAGTTTCCAAAACCAGCTAAGGCAGCGGCGCCCCCTCGGAGGACCTTCCGCCCCGTCCGAGCTAGGGTGACATCATCCATGATGTCATCCACCCTCGGGGGCTTCTCCGCTTCAACCGAGCTAGGGCAACAACCCCCCAAAACTAGCTAAGGCAACAACATACCCTTGGAGGATCTTCCGCCTCGTCCGAGCTGGGATGGCGTCATCCGTGACGCCACCTATCCTCGGGGGCTCTTCCGCCTCGTTCGAGCTAAGGCGATGTCATCCGTGACATCACTCGCCCTCGGAGGCTCCTCTGACCAACTGTACACTTTAATCCATAGTCAAAAGTTCCACAGTACCGGTTCGTACTCAGGGATGGGGGTAAAAGGCATGGAGCGCCATGCCTACCCCTGTTGAATCCTTGCGGTACAAGCTCTCGTACAGACCCGACCTCGGATTGACACTCACCATCCCTCTTGCGGACACCTGAACAGGGATCGGGACGTACCCGTCCCTGTACGACGGAACGCGGGGGTGCTTGGCCCTATTCTGCCTACCTCCGCCCATGCCCAAATGTGGCAACAGGGGTGTCAACGACTACAAGGCACCTGGCTATAGTTGCCCCAAGGACGAACAGGACCCGGGCGGCGCGTCTATAGGCACAGTCTTCCACGGAAAGGAGGGCGAGCAGGAACCAGAGTGTCTCCCAAGTCAGGAGCCCACGCCGGGCCCACGTTTTCCTCTCTCTCTCTCCACTGTACTCCTCCATCTCTCCCTACGTATAAAGGGGGAGAATGGACCTCTGATCTCTCTCTTGAGACTCTGTACTCATTCACACACACTCATACTCGCCTCCACACGAGCTCTCACCATGAACCTCGAAACTCATATGCACGAGACCTAGGAACCAGCTTCCCTCTCTCACCAAAGCTTGTAGCTCCCCTCTACGAGCTCTCCATGCTCAGTAATACGACCCCACAACACACTGGACGTAGGGCGTTCGTGCCTGAACCAGTATAAACCATGTGTTCTCTGAGCGTAACCATCCGATCTCCGACACGCTTAGAAATTCACTCGTTGGCTGTCTAGACCCCGCCATTTTAGACACCGACGGTTGGCTGCCAGATAGGGGAACTTTGCATGTCACCCGCATTTTCAAGTATCGGATGGCTTCGCGCCACGTTGATTTTGCTCTGGGCTCCATTGTTCGTGTTGGTAGCCTGGACTTCCAGTGCCACGGGCAGGGGCCCGACCTGGTCCTCCTTTGCCCTACGGCATCCGTCGTGGTAGCCGTGGACGCCATCTCGGCATCCATGGCCCACCTTGGCCTGCTTCCCTCCGGGGAGCAAGTTGCTCGTGGGGCAGCCGTCCCGTGGGCCGACTATCCTCAGTTCAAGCGCCAGCTCGACACTCTGATGGGCCCCCAGCCGACCCAGGAGCCCCTGCACAACCTCTACATCGCGTTCGCCAACGTGACGGCGCAGCTCGTGGGAAGGCAGCCGCCCTCCCCCGGGCTCAATGCGTCCGTCTCAAAGGTGCTACCGTACGGTATGAGGAGTCTCACCGCATCATACTCGGAGGTGGAGGCCGCGGGTTTCAGCGCTGACCCCGCGGAGGGGACATGAATTGAGCTCGCGTCCCACCACCTCTGGTCCGTCTCCAACCTCCTTACAAGCTCGGAGGCCACCTCCTACGCCGACTCCAGCCGCGGGAGCGTCGACCCCTAGGAGCCCCTGTACTTCGAAGGTCTAGGGGATAAGGAGGCTTTCTACGGTTTCCTTCATGCCAGCGACTACTTGTTCGACTCCGGCTCGAGCGACTACAGCGCGGCATTTGTCCGCGAGTGTTTCATGTGTGACCCACCGCCGCCCGGAGCCGCTGCCGACCCCACCCTCATCGACGACGGGGGCGACGACGGCGGCGACATCCACACGCCCGTTCACGAGACGGGTGTTCCGGCACCCCTGCCACGGCCCGATCCATAGCCTTCGGAACCCTGGTAGCAGCAGCTTCACGACCTCCACGATATGGAGCAGCAGCTCGTAGAGCGCCAGTGAAAGGTGACGTTCGAGCGCGAGAAGCTCGAGCGTGAAGCCGCCAGGGACCCTGCAGATCCTTGCACTCACAGGGACGCCCGAACGGTACACCAGCGCATCATCAACAACGAACACGGTACGCCGCAGTTCACGTGAGCAAGCCAGAACATCGCGGGAGCAAGGATGCTGCTCTGCAACCTTCCGATCCTAGATGCTCCCGACGGGAAGCTCGCTCACGACGAGCTGAAGACCCTTCTGGAGCGAGCTGTGGCACAACAGACCGAGAGCTCCGTGTTGCGGAGGCGCGGTCTCAGCACCGACCATCCAACCGGTGCGGCACCCAACGACCGCGAAGGGTCGGTCCACCGGGATCCCACACCGGCCGAACGCCGGCGTCCGACGGTGCATGCTTGCGTAGGCGAAAAGCGTGACGTGCGCGACATGCTTGACGCGCGCAAGCATGCCAAACAAGACGATGCCAGTAGAGGCTACCACGTCTGTCATGGAGGCCGATACAACATCGACGAGGACCGGCCTCCCACGCCGGAGCTGCCGGGCCCCTTGGCGTTCATTCGCTGCATCCGCCGTGCACCATTGCCACAACCGGTCCCGCAACCAACCAACATCGTCTGGTACTCCGGCGAAACGAACGCCGGGCTCTGGCTCGACAACCACCGCTTCGCCTGTCAGGCCGGCGGCACGGACGATGATGATTTCATTATCCGCAACTTGCCTCTCCACCTCTCGGACCCGACCCGCACGTGGCTCGAGCATCTACCTCCGAACACCATCGATGGGTGGATTTCCCTATGAAAGGCCTTTGTTGGGAATTTTCAAGGCACATACACGCACCCGGGAAACCCCTGGGACCTCCGCAGCTGCAGGCAGAATGTGGACTAGTCCCTCCAGGATTACATTCGTCACTTCTCCCAACAATGCACCAGGCTCCCGACCGTGGCCGACGCGGACGTGGTCGGGGACTTCCTCGTGGGCACCACCTGCAAAAAGTTGGTCCACGAGCTAGGCCGCAACAACCCTCGCACCACCAAGAGAGTCCTCGACATCGCCACGAGCTATGCGTCGGATGAGGAGGTGGTCGGTGCAATCTTCCATCCCGACAAGGGAAAGGGCAAGGAAGCAGAGACCGCCGGCGAATGCGGCTCTAACTGTGCCCAGAACAGGAACAAGAAGAAGGGCAAGCCACAGCGTGGCGGCAGTGACAACATTGTCGCGGTAGCAGACCGCAAATCTCCCCCCCAGGGCGGAAAGAAAGTGGGCAAGTTCGACGACATGCTCACCAAGCCATTCCCGTATCACAACAGGCCAGTTAAGCACACACTCCAGTAGTGTGACATGATGGCCAGGTACTTCAGGGCCATCCCTGACAAGGACGAGCCGAAGCAGTCGGAAGGCCAGGACGGGGACGGGGGTCACGAGGACTCCTACGCCCACGTCAACAAGTGTCTCATGATCTTCGGGGGCCTGGAGGCCTACGACTGCAAACGCCGGTAGAAGAAGGAGCGGCGCGAAGTCTTCGCGGTCGCCCCGGCAACTCCAACTTTCCTCGACTGGTCGGAACCCGACATCACGTTCGGACGAGATGACCACCCGAGCCACATTCCCTACCCGGGTTGTTATCCACTCGTCGTGGACCCAATCATAGGGAGCGTGCGCTTCACCAAAGTACTGATGGATGGGGGCAGCAGCCTCAACATCATGTACTACAACGCCTTCGAGGCCCTCAGCCTGCGCCGGGAGAAACTTCGATCCTCGAGGGCTCCCTTTCAGGGAATCGTCCCCGTAAGACAAACGGTACCCCTGGGGAAGATCGTCCTACCCGTCACGGTTGGGGAGCCGGACAACTTCTGGAGCGAGTACCTCACCTTCGAGGTCGTGGCTTACCGAGGGACTTACCATGCGGTGTTGGGGAGGCCATGTTACGCAAAGTTCATGGCCATCCCCAACTACACTTATCTCAAGCTGAAGATGCCGGGGCCGTGTGGCATCATCACGGTCACCTCCGACGTCAAGGTGGTGTACTAGTGCGAGGTGGACTGCTGCGAGAACGCTGTGGCCGAGGTGCGCAGCGAGGAGCTGGTGGCGGCGATCGAAGCCGCTGACAAGATGGACGTCGACCCCTAGAACGCGAAGAGCTCGGACGCCCACAACACCAACAACTATGTCGTTTATCTACTTTTACTAAGTACTCTAGCACGTTGTACATACACATGTAACCTTCTACAAGCAAAGAGTTCAAGGAATAAAAACTAGGGAACTCTCGGACCAATCGCTAAGCAAGGTGCACTCCCGGCGCGCGCTAGAGCACACCTCGCTCGCTAGAGCACCCCCGGTCTTTCTCTCCAAAAAGCTTTCTTTGCGCAAAATGCCCGCACCTTTTCCCGCCAAACGAAAACTTCATCTTCCCTGGCCAAGGGAGAAAATCTCACCGGACCGCGGCAACGGGCCGCGAGGTACTCTGACTCCCCCAGAGCCAAGTACTTCCACCCGACTGCCCATCTGAGCAGATCAGATCTCTTATCAGGAAAGGCAAAGCAAGTAGAACGGAGCAGAAAAGGTGCGGAAACCAGAAAACAAGCAAACTTAAACCGAGCTCACTAAGGAGCAATAAAAACTCATCCAAAGCCCACCAGGGCGCATCGTACCGAAAGGAAAACTTAAATTGTTTTTTTACAAGAGCCCTCGGCCCTGATCACTGACCACGTAGGGTCACTCTTCCATCGGCGGCGGGAACACCTCATCTTCAAGCTTGGCGGCCAGGACCGTCGTAGGCTCCTCCGCAGCGGCCTCAATCTGGTCCAGCAGCTCCTCCGAGGCGTCCAAGGGATAACACTCGCTGACGAGTGTAGGGGTTATTGCGTCGTAGTGGTAGGCGGCAATCGCCATCGTGCGATGGACTCCGACGCGCAGCGCCTCCCGGATCCGCGTTTGGCCCCGCTCCCAGAGCAGGCCAACTCGGGTCCTGGCCGCGGTCGGACCATCTTCGACGGCTGGCATGCCGAAGAGATCGCACACCCCGTGCACCGCCTCGCATAGTGCTTGCGACTCTTGCGCACCAGCCTGCAGTGCAGAAGCGATAAGAAATAGGATCCCAACCTCCAATCGAAGGACACACAAATACCAATACAAAACGGGCAGAGGAAGGTAATGTACCTACATTCTCCCCCCTCCAGGCCGTGGATCATCGCGCAGAGCTGCGAGGTGACCATTGTCAGCTCGCCGACCTGGTTTGAGAACTCCAAGGTCCTCCGATCAGTGTCGGCGCCGCGTTCGTGCGCCCGGTTCGAAGCGTCCTCAAGGCGGGCCACGACATTGTCACGCTCCCGATGGTTGACGTCACGCTGGCGCCGCATGGTGTTGCGCTCCACCTCCATGGAGTCCAGCACCGAGACAGCTCGGTGTCACGCTTCCACCTCAGCATTACGCTCGGCCGTCAGGCGCTCAACCTCAGCTTGATGCGTCGCGCGCTCATCCGCCAACATCTTGCGAACTGCCTCGGCGTCGGCACAAGCGTCGTTTCGCTCCCGCTCGACCCGCTCGATGTCGGCGGTACTCTGGCGCACCAACGCCTGGACATCCACCTCCCTCGTCTCCAAGGCGGCCGACTGCTCCTGTAGCTCCGCCACGCGGCGGCGAGTCGCCACCAGCTCTTCGGCGGCGTCAGCCCCCCGGCGAACGACCACGACCCGGGGTCCCACCGTTCAAGTTCGCGACGGAGGAACTCGGACTTCCCGGTGCTCATCGCCATCAGGATCTGCACGGATGGAAACGTCATACAATCATCAACAACAAACAAGCAGCACTTACGGTCGGGCAGCCTCTTACATTGCCATGGTGAGTGAAGTCCTCACGAAGCGCCCCGACCGCCCTCTGTATCAACTCCACTGCGCGCGCCATGAGGTGATCATGCTCCTGATGGGAGGCCACCACGGGGTTCTAGTGTCGGAGCTCGCGCTGGTCATCTAGCACGAACACCGGCTCCCACTGGTGAAGGACCGAGAACGGCGACCAGAGGAGGGGTGAATGGGAGCCTCAAATTTCTCGCGAAATATTCGGGCCACTCTTCCCAAAAGCCAAACCCAGTTGCTGGCAGTGGAGGAAAACTCACTGGAAACCCCCAAGAAGAGTTCTCAACCCCTATGAGAAAGAGGCAAGAATTCCATGCAAATCAGCCAAAAAAGCAGGCGACGGACGCTGGAAGACAGTGCGACGGACGCTCCAGGGCCGGGCGTCAGACGCTGGTGACGGACGCTTAGGCGAGCGTCCGTCGGCCTTCCAGAGAGCCTGACAGAAGCTCAAAGACTACCTCGGCGACGGACGGTCGGCGACGGACGCTGTGAAGATCGTCCGTCGGCCTACCCGAGAGCAAAACAGAACTGCACAACGCACAAGACGTGACGGACGCTGTGCGACGGACTCTGAAGAGCGTCCGACGCCAAAACCGAAGGACATAGACAAGCCGAGCGACGGACACTGATGTCAGCATGTACCAGCGTCTGATGCAAAAACCGTCGGAGCGTCCGACACCCCCGACGGTAGGCATGTTTCTAGTGCTATGCAGGAGCTATCCCGAAGAAATCATTGCTCAATTTGGGTAGGATTGAAGGGAAACAAGGATTTGGGGGAAAAGGGGCAAGAACGAAGAACACTGCAAAGAAAACGCCCGATCTGTGTGTTCGTGAGGTTTTAGGAAAATTCCTTCTCTGCAAAGATCCTCCTCACGAGTACCAAGAACTTGGTTCAAACGGATTTGCATGAGCTACTCCCTACAAAGAGAAATCATCTCAGGAAAAAGAGGGAGCAAAAGCAAAACGCGAAGAACACAACCAAAATGGGGACACGGTCAAGAAATCGAAGCCACCATGGCTTACAGAGGTTACGGCCTCCGATTCCTCGCAACAAACTCAAGTTCTTATAGAGGTTGGTGAAATCAACCTAGGGATCTCATGAACTAGAGAGAGGGTAGAGAGAGAGAGAGTTAGGGCAAAATGATTAGGGTTCAAGAGATAGGATGAGGGACACCCCTTCACCCCCTACTTATCAGGCTTTGGCTATTTCCCAAAGACCCCCCTAGATACATTGAGTGAACTACCTAGCCTAAGCATTGCAGTCCAAGCTCCGGAAAATATCTCCTGCATTTTGAATGGACGGCCCCACTTGCTACCGGGAGTTGCCGTCGCCTCGACGCAACCTCCAGGATTCCGCCACGTGCCATCCCCGCTTCCTCGGAAGCTCCGCCTAGGTTTTCAGGCCCAAACCCAGGAAACCCGCCACCAGTAGCTTTCGGCTCAACTACCAAACCCCGAGTTTTGAGGCCCAAACTCGGAAACCATCCTCAGATGGTTTTGAGGCCCAAACCACCAAACCGCTCGACTCGAGCCACCTTGTCTTCTCTCGGTCGAACTCCGAGTCCCCTGAGCCTCTGCTCGACTCGCGCGTCCACCGTCTTGACTTGGTCGACTCGGTCTACCTCCATATCTTCTCGCACTCGCCGATGCCAAGTACTAGCCACCACAGCTAGTCCGCCGGTGCCCATGGTCCCTCAGTCTGAGCTCCGCTTCCACCCTTCACCGCTCTCAGTCCATCGGCACGGCAAGCCTCTGCTCGACCTTCTCCACGTCATTGACCACTGTCACTAGGCATAGCACCTACACACCACAAGCCGATATACAAGCACATGTTTCTGCTTTCGCAGAGGTTAGGTTAAACCACTCAAATTGAAACACTCACGTGTTGGTCAATCACTCATCATCAAAACTGAACATGCATGGGTACTTATTCACCATGTGTTCGCAGCTGGATCTCCCGGTTGACCCACGCGATCGGGTCGCTGTCCCCGAAGGCACGGCGATCGGTACCCAGCCGACGCAGCGCCCATGGGGCAACGTTACCCCTAGCGCCAGCCTCCTCGCCCGGTGAGGTCACGCTGGACTGGGAGAGAACGACCTTCGATGCGCGGTCCGCGGCCACCACCTCCTCGGTGAAGGACCGGGGGGCCGCCGTGTCCCGGGACGACATGTTGGGAGGCAGGGGACTGCTCAGGGGCCCCTCCTCGCTCGTCCCGGTCGCTGCCACCTTGCCCTCTAACACCGTGGCCACGACATCTACTGTCCCGTCCGCGCCGCCAAGGGCACCCTCATCAGCCTCGCCCGCCGTGGTCACCACCGCCGCATCCTCCGTCGCCGCGGCTGGTGGAGCCTCCTCGACATCCACGGCCACAGGGTCACCCAGGCCGTCCTCCTCCCCGGAGTCATCGACGACTACCACCTCCGGGGGAGAGAGCGGTGCAAGAGCTGCGGGGCCGGCATCTGCGGGGGCCGGCGGCGTCGTCCCGGGCCGGCTCGCCTCCAGTCCTGGCGCCACCCGTCAGATCAAGGAGCGGGGCAGCACCGCTCTATCCCTCGCCGGCGGACGGCACTCCCCGGTGCAGCTTCTTCCAACCCGCGTGCGCAGTGCCTCCAACCCTGAGACGCCCATCATGCACAGTCAAACGCAAGCTATCTTCTTTCTTCATCAGAGAACGGAGAAGGACATCAAATATCACAAACTTACCGCGGGGAGAAGATGCGGATGCGTTTCCGCTTCGGCCTCGCCTCGCCGCGACCGGTGGCGCCCGAACCACCGCTCCCCTCGCCTCCTTCAGACGGGCGGGATGGGGGGTGACCGGAGTAGCACCGGCAACATCACCCCCAGGACCCCCGGGGGCTAGATGTTCCCCAAGTGTTCTCACAGGGGGCACCTCCACCATCGGCGCATCCCCCGTGGGGTAGCGCAAAGTCTCGGACGCGGACAGCGCCGACATCTCCGCAGACAGAGGACGCATGTCCTCTTCATCATCACCATCATCGTCGTCGTCATCATCTTCAGCGTCATGGGCGCTGCTGAGGTTCTCCGAGTCCTCACTGGACTCCATGGGAGACTCCTCCTCCGTCTCTCCTGCTCGGCGTTGCCTGGCCCGCAACAAGTCCAGTTGCGTACGCCTCCAGGTCCTGTCGTCTTTCTTCCTCCACCTCTCGGCGGCATCCGCCCGCTCCTGTGCATTCCGCTCCCTGTTCGGCTGCCGCTGCGCCAGTGGAACGGGAAGGGGAGCGGCCGTGTGGCGAACCGTTGAGCGGGGCCCCTGCGGGAAGGAGACTAGGAGACGCATATGCAGGTTAACACTACCAAACAAAGACAACACGGGAAGAAATCGACGCCACGATACCTAAAACTCACCAATGGGACGAACGCAGGGTCCGGGCGCATTGGAGGGCAGCGGTTGATGTCGTCAAGGGTGAACGTATTTCCCAGCAACCTCCTGATGAGGGCCACCGTGCGGGCGAATCTCAGCTCTTCATTCGCCATGGCGGTTCCCGCCCGCGACGCTCCGGGCACCATGTCGTTCAGCGGCCGCGCCCATGCCATCAACGGGAGCACCCGGCACTGAAGGAACTACGCGACACCCCAGCCAGGTTCAGCCCCTGGTCCCGGAGCTGCGTCAAGCTCCGGAGGTGGGGCTCCACCCTCGCGAGCTCCTGGGGCGTTGGGCCGTAATGCTAGCTAGGGAGCTCCTCGGTAAAGCGTCGACCCATGAAGATCGGGAGCGGCGCCTCGGGCTCCGTCGCCAGCATCCCCTCCGACATGGCTGCGAAGGCCGCGAGGTGGAGGACGGAGTTGGGATTGAGGTTGTGGAGCTCAATCCCATAATGGCGCAGGATGCCGCGGAAGAAGCGAGATGGCGGCGTGCCAAACCCGCGCTCGTGGAACGGAAGGAAAGAGACCACATACCCCTCTAGCGGGTTCGGCACGTCAACGTCGGTGGGGACGATCCACTTGACATGGTCACTAGCGGAGAGATCGGGGCGCAGCAGCCCCACGTCCACCAACTCGACCGCGCGCGCATACTCAAGCGTGCATCGAGCCCAGCTCCTCTCCGGATGATGTCCGGCCATGGGTGGATACGCCTAAGGAACGGCGCATAACGCGGCGGAGGGCGAGGCTAAGGAAGAGACGCGGCGACGCAAACCCTAGATGTGGAAGAAGGGCGACACAAACAAGATGAGGAGACAAAGAAGGCAAACAGTACGAGCTCAGGGGGGATGACGCAGCGGGCGGATACTTATAGGGATCTAGAAGACGGAACGGCGCCCACTCGGTTCCCCGCGCCACGACCCCGCTACCTGAGTCGCATTAAATGCGGCCACTCGGCTGCGTCGTTTCCACTGTTCGCGGGAATATCGGAAGCCACGCGCGTAGTAGCAGGTAACTGACACCACTCTCCTTCTTTCTCGAATCGATCCGCATCCCATATCTATCATCATTACAGGATCCATCCCGGTCCCATCACGCCGCGCACATAGATCTTCTGCTACGCGTCCCCTTCCAAGGCACACACCTCCCAAGCGCGAGCGCACCTCGGAAGAGCCTCCGACTCGTCCGAGCTCGGCCGACACTCATGAAGGTCGGAGGGACACACACATGGCGATGACCCATGGGCCTAGTGAAAGGATCAAGATGCCCAAGAGGGGGGGGTGAATTGGGCTCTTTTTAATTTCTAAACAAGAATTAAACCTATAAAGAGCCAATTAACCCCCTAGTGCCTACCGCTTGTGTGTCCTGGCTAGAAAGCGGTAACAAAGCAAAGGAAAGCGAGAACTTCCTACACAATTCTAGTATGAATTGAAAGACAAGAGCTAGGGAAAGAGATGCTTGACACGACGATATTTTGCCGAGGTATCGAGGAGTCGACACTCCTCCCTAGTCCTCGTTGGAGCACCTCGCAAGGTATAGCTCCCCCTCAATCCCGCGCAAGGGATGAGTGCTCTCTACGGGCTGATTCTTCGCCACTCCGGCTCAGTGAATCGCCCACAACCGATCACACACGTCGTGGAGAAGGGCCGCCGACAATCTTCCGGCGATCACCTTCCTCCGAACACCACCGGACCATCTAGGTGATGTCGATCACCAAGAGTAACAAGCCTCGATCTTCGCTTGACTCACTCAAGCTTCACAACTAGAGGATGCACACTTGAACTCTTGGATGAACTAGAGAGAGGATGGATGGATTTGCGAATCACTCTCTCTCTCTAGGGATCTTGCTCTCTTCACAACCTTCTCAACGAACTCAACAACTCAAATGAGCAAAGGCCAGGTGGGAGAGAAGTGAGAGGGGCTATAAATAGACCCTCTGAAAACTGCCTCGGGCTGACATTTTAAGTTGGCGACGGACGCTACGTCGACTAGGCGACGGACGGTCCGTCGCATGCCCAACGGCTAGTTTCTGTTCATAATTGAGGCGACGGACGCTCCGACGCCTAGGCGACGGACGGTCCGACGCCTCTGTCTAACGGCTAGTTCTGACACACTGTTCCCAGCGACGGACGCTACGTCACTAGGCGATGGACGCTCAGCCACAGCGTCCGACGCTGAAAACTGGCTAGGGTTTGAAAACACCCTCTCTGGAAGGCCGACGGACGCTCTTCGCAGCGTCCGACGCCTGGCCGACGGACAGCGTCCGACGCACCCTGAAAAACTTAGCCAGAAAACAACCTCTCTGGAAGGCCGACGGACGCTGTGGACTCAACCACCCAGCGTCCGGTGCCTTTGTCCGACGCGTCGGACAGCGTCTGGCGCCCCTGCCAGGAGCGTCCGTCGCCCAGAAAATGATTTTGACAACTCCGTTTTTCGTCGCGATGAAAATGGGAGTTGTTCTAGGCTATCTTACGGTCACCATAGGCTTGCTTAGAGCTAAGGAAATCAAGGGTGCACCACACCTAAACATGAAGCTTTCCTAAGTCAAGCTACTAGTCTCAATCCCTCTTAATAGTACGGTCAAAGGTAAAAAGAGAAGCCCTATCTAATTCTAACTGCCCTTCATCTCCTTATGGCACTTAGCCTATCATTCTAGGGTCTTCATCATGTCTCCTTAACAACCGAAACGATATCCATCTTGGGGGCTAAGTGATGACCTTTAGAGCCCATTTTCCTTGATCACCATGGCTAGGCTACGCATAGCCTCTGCAAAACACACGTTAGCCATAATAATCTCTAATTGTCGTTAATCACCGAAACCAACCAGGGCCATGATTCTTCACCTAGGTAAGATAAAATGGATCGGGACTATAGACGTCGCCGATGGCCCATTACGGTCCAGAGATACGGAGGCCACCCCAGCGGGGGTCGAAACGGCCGACTTAGGACGATAGAGCGAGGGGCGAATAGGGAATGGACACACTAGCGGTCATTAGCCTGGCAATCGGATGCTAAGGTCATTCCCAGATTTCGTATTTGAGTCCATTCTTACGGATGATTGGTTCATGGTATTCCTATCGAAGGAAGGCAGCAGGCCCCCGGGACCCATCGAACGGACCCGGCTACTAGATGAAACTGATTTGAGGTGAGCCACGACATAGGCCACGAGCCGGAACCCTAGCGAACGGGAACCGAACACCCTACTCAGATTTGCCCGCTATTAACTTGAGAAGCATCCATGGTTCGTCCGCCTCGAGGATAGTATGGTTCGGCTCATATTCCCCTTTCTTGCGGAGAGATGCGCGGTGAACGGACAAAAAGACGACACAGACCCGAGATGATTTTCTTTACGTCGAGTAAAGACTCGAGGGCTGGCGTTGCACCACGGGGCAAGCCTCACGCGTAAGAGGTCCGACCAGGTAAATAAGGAAGTGAACACATTCCATTTCATATGAAAATATGTATGCATTAATCCTCGCAGGAGTTACACGTACTCAAAGGAACCACAAGGGCTAATACCGGACATAAGAAGCGATTACAAGGTCGACTGAAGGAAAATCCCAAGCCAAAAGGCCAAAAGCTAGGGGGGCGTTACGGCACCCACACTAAAAAATGCACCGCCGACCAACACATTTGCGTATCCAGGTCAGGCAACACCTACCTGATATGCAAGATCGCAACGGACGGCGGCACCACGACCCATGGGCTATCCTGGACAGGTGTGCTACAGCTATGGGAGAACAGCGGCCGCCTCGTCTTCAAGAAACCCTGGGCCGTGCTCCTCCTCCGAGGGCGGTTGGGCACTTTACAGCTAAGTCGCCTCAGCTGCTCCATGATCAAGGACGCCGCCTGCAAGCGACTCCAGGCCCGCCATACATTGGCAGCCCCGAGACCGCCGATCTCGCCGAAGGTGACATCGCCATCAACCAACAGCCAAGAATGAGCCAACTCCTAGGGTCATGCAGGTGAACTGCTATGATTTTTCTAGTGGACACATCCTTGACTGCCCTCTGGGGAGGGATAGCACGCCACCGCTCCCTGGGAGCGGAGTGCAGGATCCATCCAAAAGGATGGACTCCACACCTTCCGCCCCAAGGAGCGATTCGTGCAGGGGGTGGTGACAACCCTTCGCCCAACCAGTGGCCAGAACCAGCGAAGCTATGCGCACCTCGCAGAGCTTCCCCAAAGTTCTGCCACTGGGCGAAATGGGACACCGTCACCCCTAACGCAGAACTTCCCCTGAGTCCGATGTACTCTCAAAGGGCCGCTCGCCAGGGCAGCTCAAGGGTATCTCCAACGAGGCCTCGGAGGAAGAAGGTAGGGCGAGCCATGCTGTGGGATTGTAAGTTTTATCCCGCAGCCGGCAGCCCTATTTATAGCCCGCCATGGCACCCATACGACAGCCGACCCGTGAAGCTACAATGGTCTGTCTGCCCCAATTAAACTGCACTGCAATGCCATTTTTTGAGGGGGCGCGGCAGAGCCATAAATGGCCAAGCAAACGGCAGGCTCAGAGCGCGCTGTTCGAAAAAACTTGACCACACGGGGGGCGCTGCATCCGCACCACTCTCAAACGGGAGAGCACGGTGCACCCACTTTTGGGTCAACCGAGGCACGGTCAGAACAGGCCGATGCCGACTCGACATCGATCGATCGGGCAGACGCTCAGACCAAAAGACAGCACAACGCAGTCCCGATTTGTCACTTCAGAGCGTGCCGGCCCAAGTACTTCAGAGCGTGCAGGGCTGGCGTGCAAGCGAAGCTCTGACTCTGTACGAACGGGGTAGTCCTCTTCCGCTCCTCACCTCTCGAAAGGGGCAAAGGGCCAAACACTGTAGGTTCGACCGAATAAGCCCTTAGAAGAAAAAATCTTTCTCCTACGGCCTCGGGGGCTACACCCGGCGGGTGCGCTAGCACGCACCCACTGGAATCCAAAGACTCAACTGAAACACTGCAAGCACTCTCGGAAGCCTCCGGTGTAGTCCATTACTACATCGCAGGCTCGGGGGCTACTGTCGGATACCTGATAATAGGGTACCCTAACACAACGCTTCGCGAAAACAAAAATCATCCCCAGGGACTCGTACGCCTCCCCCGAGCTAAGGTTAACGTCTGCCCAAAACCGGCTAAGGCAGCGGCGCCCCCTCGAAGGACCTTCTGCCCCATCCAAGCTAGGGTGACGTCATCCACCATCGGGGGCTTCTCCACTTCACCCGAGCCAGGGCAACGACCACCCCAAAACTGGCTAAGGCAACAGCATACCCTTAGAGCATCTTCCGCCTCGTCCGAGCTGGGATGGCGTCATCCATGACGCCACCTACCCTCGGGGGCTCTTCCGCCTCGTCCGAGCTAAGGCGACGTCATCCGTGACATCACCCGCCTTCGGAGGCTCCTCCGACCCACTGTGCACTTTAACCCATAGTCAAAAGGTCCATAGTACCGGTTCATACTCAGGGATGGGGGTAAAAGGCATGGAGCGCCATGCCTAGCCCTGTTGAATCCTTGCGGTACAAGCTCCAATACAGACCCGACCTCCGATTGACACTCGCCATCCCTCCGGCGGACACCTGAACAGGGATCGGGACGTACCCGTCCCTGTACGACGGAACGCGGGGGTGCCTGGCCCTATTCTGTCAACCTCCGCCCATGCCCAAATGTGGCAACAGGGGCGTCAACGACTACAAGGCGCCTGGGTACAGTTGCCCCAAGGACGAACAGGACCCGAGCGGCGCGTCTACAGGCGCAGTCTTCCCCGGAAAGGAGAGCGAACAGGAACCAGAGTGTCCCCCAAATCAGCAGCCCACGCTGGGCCCACGTTTTCCTCTCTCTCTCTCCACTGTACTCCTCCATCTCTCCCTACGTATAAAGGGGGAGAATGGACCTCCAATATCTCTCTCTCGACACTCTGTACTCATTCAGACACACTCATACTCGCCTGCACGCAAGATCTCACCACGAACCTCAAAACTCATACGCACGAGACCTGGGAACTAGCTTCCCTCTCTCACCAAAACTTGTAGCTCCCCTCTACGAGCTCTCCACGCTCGGTAATACGACCCCACAACACACTGGACGTAGGGCATTCGTGCCTGAACTAGTATAAACCGTGTGTTCTCCGAGCGTAACTATCTGATCTCCGACACGCTTAGAAATTCACTCGTTGGCCGTCTAGATCCCGCCATTTTAGACACCGACAGAACTATAAACTCATTTCACATTATATAAAATTCACTTGACATCATATTCGAACTACTAATTTCATCTCATTTTACTTAAGATCATAGCAAATTGCCACCTAGCAGCAACAACACTTTCATCTCAGTTGACTGAAGATCAGAGGAAGTTGCCACCCACCAGCAACAGCACAGACTGCATACACAAAATCACCAGCACCGATCAGCAAGTATGAGTAGCTCATGTCGAAGAAGCGGCTGCAAGAAGAGCAAAGTATATTAACTATAAATTCCACACATTATTGGATAGCATGACACTATAGAGCAGAAACATGCAGTAGGAACAAATGGATCAGTTAGTTTGATCAGGTAGAAGAAAAACACATTATAACTGAAACATCAGGTATCATTGGAAGAAGATTGTTTCACAAATGTAAGGCTGGCTAAGAGCAACTAAATATGTTCATTGTAGCCATCTGAGAGGAGCTGAGAGCAACTGAATATGTTAACAAATGTAAGGTTGGCTGCTTTGTTCAGTGTTGGTATGGAAGTACCCAGAGTAATCTCTGTACAGGTTGAACAAGTTCGTTAATGACACTTAGGATATAATAAACCGATTATTAGGAAAATGATATGAAACTAACTAGAATAACCTTTTCACAGGATGGGCAAATGCTTTAATGCCACACAGTAAGTAGATGTTTTTGAAATTTGTACTCCATCCTACCTAAAAGATTCAGACTCTAGTAGTTTACCCAATGCTCAAAGCATGTCACATAAGAAAGTATGGTATGGATTTGTCTGTCGAACTTGATTAGGACTCAACAGGGAACTGAACTCTTTTATTTTTATTCTAAATAGAATTCTAAAAAAGTACAGATGGCCAGGTGTTAATGGGGAAGGTTGCTTTGGGGTTAGATGCCACAATATGCTAAAAGTTACTCAAGAAATAAAAATTCAACCTCCACGGTTCATATAAAAGACGCAACTCAGGCATCTGCACCTACTAATAGTTGTGGAAAAGGTTAAAAGGGCAGCACACCAACAGATACCTTTCATGTCGAAGAAGTATTATTGAGGGACAAGATACGCTTCAGCAGCGCATTGTTCTCCTCTGTTGCCTTTTGGTTTATCTCTGCCAGCTTCTTCATCTCCTCCATCTCCCTTTGTGTCCTCTCCACCTTTTCCTCAGCTTCTTCACTTCTCTTCTTGAGCTTCTCGAATTCACCTTGTACAGCAGCCTTAGCTTCAGCTACTAGTTGTTCCCGAAGTTCACCTTCATTTGATGCTGGTGAGTTGGTGGATGACACTTGTTTCATGCCAACATTCTTCATAATGTTTGAGTTATTCTTGGAGAGCACCTGGGACACAACCTGCACACTAGATAATTAGTTCATATTTATTGCATTAAAGTGAGCTGCAAATATCACACAAGATGCATTTTAAAAAATATAAATAGGAAGATGTGGGCTAGAGGGATGTAGAAGTAAACCTAGTAAAATGGACATACACTACTACAAAAATGATTAACCGTGACGGTTGGAATGGGTTGGAATGGATTAACCGTGGAGGTTTTTCCAACCGCCACGGATCAATGGTCATGGTTAATCATTGGATTAACTGTGGCGGTTGGGAAAAACCATCACGGTTAGGGGTGGATCTGGGCTTTTAGGTATGGATCTGGGCCGCCACCGCCGTCGAACAGCACCGCGCCGCCCGCGCTGCTCCGCGCAACCTCGTGCCGCCCCACGCTGCCGACGCTGTCCCGCGCGGCCTCGCACCGCCCCGCGTTGCCCAGCGCCGCCTCCGCTCCCCCTCTTCCGCCACCGGATCTGGGCCAGTTAGCAGGGTCGGATCTGCCGTAGAGGGAGGAGGATCGGATCTGCCGCCACCACTGCAGGATCCGGCTCGCCATGGCGGCGGTGGTGCCCCTGTCCGCCGTCACGCCGGAGAGGAGAGGGTGGGGATCCGGCGGGCCCGCCGCCGCCATCACGCGGTCCTTGCGGGGCTCTGGATCTGCCCGTGCGCGGCCCCGCGCCGGAGCCGTGGAGGGCCGCCGCCTCGCGTGCAGGTTGCGCCGCCTTCGCACCGCCGGAGGTAGAGGGAGAGGGAGGCTGTCGGCCGGAGGTGCGAGTGAGGGAGAGACGGGAGGGAGAGGGGAGCGAGTCGGGTGAGGGAGAGCGGCGCTGAGAGAAAGAGGGTGGGGGATAAGTTAGGGTTTTCTTCTGTTTATGTATGGTAGGGTTAGTTTGGGCCGAGTGGGCTTTCTTATGGGCTCGGCCTATTAACCGAGGCGGGTCTCTTACATGCAACCGCCACCATAAATAGGCCTATTAACCGTGGCGGGCCTCGTACAAGTAACCGCCTCGGTAAATCTATTTTGCGAGGCGGTTGAATGTAACCGCCACGGTTAATAAAAAATAACCGCCACTGTTAATCCCAACATTAACCGTGGCGGTTTTTGTGTTTAACCGCCACAGTTAATAAATCCCAAGTGCTATGCAAAATAAATTCTGTACTAGTGAGATTGTTGTACAATTTAAATGATTTGTCATGTTGAACATTATGTAAAACCGCAGTTTGGTTCTTACTGACATAAAGCACAACTAGTGTACAATGAAACAATTTGGGATCACCTAGCATGTGGAAACAATAAGTTGAGATTGTTCTAAGTTAAAAGAATAGCCTTCAGCTAGTATAGCAGTTAGCAGATAATACACAAACTAAAGCACATGAGAATGACTAAAAGCATGGGATTTAGAGACTTGGCTGCAGTTAGTCAAAATGGGAATGGGCAGTCCCGGACCTGGCCTTGGATCTAGCCCTGTGGCCCCAAGGCCAGTTAGCAAGGCCACGAGCTGACCCAAATCTTCTAAAGCCTTTGGCCTCACTGACCCAATGGGTACCTTGGAGTCGACCCAAAATTTTGACACTTTGTATATAACCATGTTTTTGGCAGGTAATTCGACATGCTTAATATAATTATATGACAAAACCATAAGTAAGAGGCGATGACCATTTAGAGAAAAAAAATCATGGCTCTGCTCTCTTTTTCCTTTTCTTTCGGCTCCATGCCAACTAACATGCACCAATGTTTTTAAGGCGGTAAGGCGAGGCATGGAGACTGACTACCGCCTTACGCTTAAAAGACTAAGGCGTGAGGCGAGGCGACGCCTTAACAGCATAAGGAAAATTTAAAAAAGAAGCTTAGGACAGTAGATAATGAAGAAAATTGAAAAGGAAAAATAAGAAGGAAAGGAGATGGAGCCAGAAGTAGCCTGGCCCAGCCCACGAGACAGCCCATATATGCCCCTAACCTTCCTAGGTCATCTCTCGAACTCTCAATCCTCTCCAGTCTTCAGCGTCGTCGCCTCTCTGTCTCGTGCCTCTCCTTTACCACTCTGCCCCCCCTCTCTGTCTCGCTTCCCTCTCTCCTCCGGATCTCTGTCTCTTGCTTCCCTCTCTCCTCCAGCGCCGATTGGGGAAGACAGCTGCATCGATTGGGGAAGATGGTCGCGGCCCGCACAGGCGGCTGCACGGCTCAGCGGCGGGCGGGCGGCAACTTCTCCCGTCGGCGTAGGAGAGCGCGTCGGCACGAGCGACCTGTGGCTTCTTGTTCCCCTCCCACTCCCCCTCTCTCCCGCTCACTGATGTGGAATCTAAGGCGAGTCGTCTGCTGAGGCGTCGTGCGTGCAGCGCCAAGGCATTTAAGCGACTCCTAAGCGACGATTAAGCGACGGCTTGAAAACATTGACATGCACTCTGCACAAACACATCTAAAATTTGGTGTTGGGCAACTTCTTTCAAGATATGAATCCAAAACTGAATGTCTTATGAATTTTAATTCCATGCAAACTGAGTCAACATATCGGAAACATGCCAAATATAATAGACAGTAGTATCTTAGATACAGTTTTCCAATGATATGGTCAGGTTAATTCTAGAAAGACAACAATTGATCATAATGAACTAAAGCTTCAAATTTTTCTGCTAAACTGCACTAAGAAGGTTTCTAGTAGCAGCTCTGAAATAAACAAACAGTAGCTACTCAAGAACACTATTGTAGTTTCTGAAATAAACCCAACAGTAGCAGCTGTGTAGTTTCTGAAATAAACCCATCAGTAGCAACTCTAAAATATACCAACGGTAGTTTCTGAAGGGACCAAAGGTATTTCAAATCTTTTCACTATTGTACACCACTCAGATTATTTTTCTATGTTCATTTTTTGCCGGAGTTTAAATTAGTATATTATTGCTTAATGATCATGACATAAAAGTTTCAAATATTTTTTGACAAAGTGGTACTATTGTTCATGTACAAGCATGAACAACTCTCACTTAGTTATTAGGTTATATATGTTAGACACGTATGCCTTTGTGAGGATGTGCATCACCACTATCTCAAAATTAGTTGAAACCTTTTTGCCAACATCATACACCAAAGTTGGTTGTTTATGCATGTTTTTAGAAATATTTAGCTATCTTAGCATATTTTAACAATTACGCTTCACTAATCCAACAAAAAACAACAATAATAGGAAAACTTGGGCAGAAAAGTGCATAGATGCACACAACATCATAGTTTGGCTCCATAAACATCCCATAAAAAATCCAAATGATTTCGACAAGGTGGTAGTATAAATCTTGTACAAGCATGATCGACTCTCACTCAGTGACAACACCCCATATGTGAGACATGTATCCCTTGTGAGGATGTTCATGACCACTTTCTTAGAATTTGTTGAAACTTTTTTTTCATTATTGTACACCACAATGAGGTGTCCATGCAAGTTTGTAAATTTTTTTTAGCTAGTTTAAGGTATTTTAACAATTATGATTCACTAATCCAACAAATAATGATAAAAATAGGCAAACTTGGCCAGAAAATTGCATAGATGCACACAACATCATAGTTTGGCTCCATAAACATCCCATAAAAATTTCAAATGATTCCGACAAGGTGGTAGTATACATCTTGTACAAGTATGAACATGGCTCACTGGTGTCAGATATTTGTAATTTGTAAGAAGCAATATTAGTGCATGCCCATTTTTCTCAAAATCATTTCAAACTTTGTTGTTAAATTAGTGCAAATTAAACATCTAGGAGAAAGTGGACCATAGAGAAAAAATAAAACAAAAAATGTTGGCAAAAATGGCTAACCACTAGGCCTCCCATGAGAAAAATTACAGCAGCGGCACGAAACCTATCTACGCACAGCACCTGTAAGGCCCATTAACATTTGATCGACAAAAACAATATAATACTATTTGATACGTACAAATAAGAAAAAAACTTGCCAGTAACACAAACAGCTGATAGTTCTAGTGGTATTGCTGGTTCAAATCCCCTTGAAGGGTATTCTTTTTGCAAAAAATTAAAAGGAGGGGCAGGTCGCAGGTGGACCTGGTCCCGCAACGCCGTGCGTTCAATGTTTTGCCCGCTGGTGGGACCGTATCGCAACGTGATCGACGTGGGACCCGCTGGTGGGACCACGGCGCCACGTCCTCATCTATAATTCAATTACCATATTGTAAGTTTACAAATAAAAAAATATGCATACCATTATCATGAGAGGTAGAGTGCTCTAGTGGTGAGGCACCTACCAACCTAATAGCAGGCCACGGTACAGGATCTAAACAATCAGTGACGATTTAGATTTGTTATTGTATGACGATTCATTTGTTTTCGTCATTATTATTCGTGGCAAAGCTCCGTCACTTGGGACTAATGATGAACCTACACATTTCGTCATCGAATGTTAGTATTCGGTGACGAAATTAGTAATTGTCATGAGTGAATCGTCATTGATTAACACATTTCTAGTAGTGCGCGGACACTGAGTCACCCCCTCCCCCGCTCGGCGATTGGTGGCCTGGTGACCGCATCGACTCTGGCCACTGAGTTGTTCCCAGGGTGTAGCCACGCCGAGGGGGACCTCGTGGTGGAGAAGAACACATACAACTCCTTCGCCGCAGGCACGGGGCTAGAGGAGACGTTGCGGCGGGTGGGCACCGAGGAGGTGATCGTGGCGGCGTGATGACCAACCTGTGCTGCGATACCGCCGCGCGAGACGCCTTCGTGAGGGGGTTCCGCGTTCTCCGACGACGCCATGGCCACGACCACCTAGGACCTGCAGAAAGCCACGCTCGCCAACTTAGCGTATGAGTCCGCCTACATCGTCGACTGCGAGCACATCGAGGCGGAGCTGGTGAAGGCGGCCAAGTGAGGTGTGTGCGTGCGAAGTTGTGATCCCGATGTTCTACAGCTTGTTCAGATCTCATTTTGCAATGAGGCTTTACTCAGATGTCTGATGCAGTATTGTTGTGTCGTCTCTCCTATCAGTTTTGTTGCCAATGGGCAGTGAGGGCTTATTATCGGTTCAGATTTTCAACAACTTTATTGCGTCAAACCATGCAAATATAAGAACTTTTATGAAATGAGATACTTCTACTCGCTATGATTAATCGGCAGGCCAACTTCAGAGGCTTTCTGGTTATGGCCAGGCTGTTTGGAGAAACGCCTTATCGCCTTTTTTGGCGAGGTCGTCAAACACTATGGGAGTGTTTTGGAGAGGTCGTCGAACGTTGTAGGCTTTTTTGCGGTTGTGGCCATGCGACGGGGCTATTCTTCACCGTGGTCGCCGTGCGTCGTGAGGGTTTGTGTTTAGTAGTCGTCGTACGCCGTGGGCGTTTTGCACGAGTAAATTTTGGTTCTATGGGATATGTATGAGACAAATCACCTTTATTGATTGATGGGCAAGTACCTAGTACAAACTTTATTGAGCTATTGTTACATACGGAAAACCTTACGCGTCGTCCAGGGTTGGTGACTTCTGCGTCTGGTCGCGGGTGAGGTCGGCGATGGTTGCTGTTGGTGCTTCTTTCTGCTTCTTGGCGGCAGGTTTGTCATTGTCGCTGGAGGTATATGTGTCTGGGGCACAGTGTTTCTCGATGGCATTGATTGTCTATTGCTCGCACTCGTACGCTATCTTCAGGTTGGTGCGGAGACTCAGGATGCCTTGTGGTGTCGGTATCTTCAACACCATGTACGTGTAATGTGGGACTGCCATTAGCTTGGCGAGTGCCGGACGTCCCAGTATCGCATGGTAGGCTATTTCGAATTCGACGATGACGAAGTTGATTTTCTCCACCCTAAAGTGGTTCTTGTCGCCGAACTGCACAGGTAGGGTGATCTTCCCTATCGGTGTTGATGCTTTATCGGGGATGATTTCCAAGAAGGAGAAGTTCGCCGGCAGGAGGTCCTTCTTCGAGTATTCGAGCTAGCGGAACGCGTCGGCGAAGTTGATGTTGATGGCGCTCCCGCCGTCGACTAGGACCTTCCTGAAGCAACAAGTTGCGATGGTCGGATTGAAGATCAGTGGGAAACGGCCAAGATATATGTAATCTGTCCACTCATCTTCTCCAGAGAAGCTTATTGGTTGATCCGACCAGTCGAGGGGCTGAGCCTCGGCTCCGTTCTCTCCTGTGACAGCGAGCGAGTAGATGTCCTTGCGGGTTTGGCGTCGTTGTCTTTCTCCTTTGACAAGCACGCTTCCTCCGAATATGGAGTATGTTGTTGAGGCTGTTCGGAATTCCGACGCTGGCGGTCCTTGGTCCTTGCCTCTGTCTTCCTCGTCCTTCTTCAGTCTCTTGTCTGTTTGTTCTTCATTGTTGTCTCAATGAGTTCACAATTTCGCAAGGAGTGTTTGGCGTTCTTATGTATGGGACATGGTCCATCAAGGATCTTCTCATAGCTTTCATAGTAGTTCTTCCTTGGGGCAGCGTTCGTGTTGGTGACATAGCGACTGTCTTGCCTGTGGTCATACCTCTGCGGTCGGCGTTCTGAGTTACCTGACTGATAGTCGCGGTGGTCGCTGGGCCCTTTCTCGCTTCGGTGATCTGTTCGGCGATTATTACCTCCCACGTGTTCCGGGGAGCGGGAATGACGCCTGCTGTTTTCCCTGCTGCGGGTGGCGTCATCTTGGTTGGCGTAAGGGTTCGCGATCGTCATTAGTTCTTCTATGGTTGTGGCGTTCTTCCGTGCCGGGTTGTTTCGGAGGTCGTCCCCTCGCAGACCGTTGGAGAAGATGGCGATGGCTTCCGGGTCGGAGATTTATGTTATGCTCAGGTGCTTGTCGGAGAAACGCCTGATGTATTCCCTGAGGCTTTCATTACTCCTCTGGTGGATGCTCTCCAGGTCGTAGCGTGTCCCCGGCTGGACACACGTAGCGTTGAACGTCTTGATGAAGATTTCCTTGATGTCATCCCAAACGTCGATGGTGCCTTCAGGAATCTTCTGGAGCCAGCTGATGGTGGAGGACGACAACATTACCGGCAAGTAATTGGCCATCATGTCCTGGTCTCCTCCAGCGGCGTGTACGGAGATCTCGTACGTGGATGCCCATTGTTCTGGGTCTACCTTGTCGTCGTATTTCTCCACCGACGTCACTCTGAAGTTCTGAGGCCACCAGATGGCGCGCAGGTGAGCTAAGAAGAAGCATAGTCCCCCCGTGGCTCGGGGTGCCGGCGCTCGATGGCGTCTGGGGTTGTGATGCTCGTCATCATCGTACCTCGGTGATCTTCATCGGTGTTGTATCGCAGGGCTTCAGCATGGTGGCGTTGGTGATCGATCGCGTCGGATCCTATCTTCCTCTCCATCGTCGTACCGAGGGGGTCTCTGTCTGCAGTCCCTCGGAGGGCTCCGTCGTGGTGGCATTGGTGATCAATAGCGCCGGATCCTGTCATTTTCTCCGTCATTGTAAGGAGGGGGTCTCTGTCTGCGGTCCCTCGGAGGGCTCCGGTACACAGGTTCCCGTGTTCGACCATGGCGGGCCTCGTCGGGGTCTTCCTCGTCGCGTCTTGGGGATCCTTCTTGGTGCTCCCTTTGAGAGCTTTGCGAGTGATTCCTGCTGTGGGACTGGCCAGAGGACTCGAGGACTCGCTGCTTCCTTGTTACTTGTACTGAGGAAGCCTTGATGTGGGCGTCAATCTTCTCGACCAGGGGTGTGGCTGGGAGTTTGGACAATTCGCAGGTGGCTGCCACTAGATTGGCGCTGGGGGTTGGATACACCGAGACATTGCCCATCATCTCGAACTCATACTGGAGATTGCGCCGTGGCGGGTGACCGCGATTCCTCTGATCCTGTTTGCGTTGTTCTTGCGCGATACGCTCCTGCTCAAGGCGTTCCTGGTTTAATCTTTCCTACCCGCGACGTTTGTTGTCGTGCCTCTGCGCGTGGTCGGCATTGCATTGCTCCCTTGTGGTGCATTCAGCGTCTGCTTCGTTGTTGGGGGCGACGCTATCGGCGGAAACTTGAAAAATCATCCCTCCGAAGCCTGGAGAGTACTCTGGGAAGCTGTCGGTCGATCTGGGTGAGCTCACGACTCTAGTCCCTACCTTGGTTGTCGAGCCTGGGGAGACAATGCCATCAAGAGACACTGCCTGCTCGAAGTCGCTGGGGATTGCGGAGATGACGACAATATTCACGACGGCGGGTGCCGAGATCTAGTCGAAGACCGATCAGGACATCTGGCGCTGGAAGACTGCCGCCTGGTTTCTGAGGCCATGAGGCATTGTTGGAGCAAGGTAGGTACCTGTGGTGGCCGCAGTTGCTGCCTTCATCGTGGTGCGGTGACTGCGTGGTCGGTGGCTGTGATGGCTGGGGAGTCGGCGTCGCACCGCCTGAGCGAGGTCGATGCACTCGGTGATGCTGGCGTTGGAGCGGTTGATGGCGTTGACCAGATCATCGACGCTGATCTTCTTTCGGGGGTGGTACTTTGGCGTGGTGGGGCGACGTGCGAGCGGCGGCGTGTCGGCCCCCTACGGAGTAGATCCGACGGTCCAGGAGATGGATCCAATCTGAAGTACGGTGCTGGCCGTCGGCAGGACCATCAAATCTGGGAACGTAACCACTTGACGAGCCATGAAGTCGATTCACACACCCCCTACCTGGCGCGCCAACTGTGGACGAAATACGCATCGCGGTCTACCTAGTGGGTACACCACGGTAGTAGATTGTAGGAGAAGGTGTGGCGACGGTGATCAAGCGTAACATAGAGAGCTGAGACATGACGATTTAGACAGGTTCGGGCTGACAAATTGCCAGAATACCCTACGTCCTGTGTTTTTTGTGGCTGGATTGATCTGAGTATTAGGTTACAAGACCCGTAGATGAGATCTAGGGGATTGTATGCGGGTGTTGAGGGATTGTTTTGGAGGGGGTCCCTGCTCGCCTTATATAGCCGGGGAGTAGGGTTACAGTTTCCATATCCGAACAGATTACGATCGGTCCCTTTTGATAAGGGATCCGAGCCTATCTTCTAGGATCCTTCTTGACGAGCAAGGCTTCTTCGGAGTCCTTTGCGAGCACGACGGGCTGGTTGCATGCCGCAAGGCCTCGTGGGCTGTGCCGTCTCCTGGTCGGCATGCCCAAAAGGTCCCTGGGGATATGCCGAGGTAATACACCCAACAAGATCTTTGAGTATCTAAATAAACTTGTTTGGAGGTATAAATATTGAACGTATTTTCTACATAACTAGTCAAAGTTGAGAAAGTTTGACTGGCACGCATCCCATAACGACCTCTATTTTGGGACGGAGGGAGTAAATCTTAATGAAGTATTTCAAATTTGGTAGAATGAAATTTGGACTTAATATAACCCGTAGCGTTAGCACGGGCCAATATACTAGTTATGATTAGTGCAATTATACATGGAAATCATGGCGAGATAAGAGATATTCATGTGTAGTGAGTATTACTAAGGAAGATGAGAAACATAGCAATCATTTCCCCATAATAATACTGCTCTGCCTGCCCTATAAATGGGAGGAGGACTACAAAGGACTCAACAGGACTATCACTCCCGCGATCTACCTCTCGATCCGGAATATAGGGTACAATCGCAGATAAATACGGTCTAGGCACCACACCTACACAATATCTATCATTTACCCATAGTACTGATGGATAAACGCTATACGATCCTAAACATGGATATGATTCAGATCTAACTAAGCCAAGCATATAATCATAATAAAATAAGAACAATATATTTGAGAACATAATCAAATAGAGTAAAGTCATAAACAATATAATGAAGTAGAGCAAAGTCATATTCATAATATTGAAGAACAAATGATGAACAAGGAAGAACTAGAGAGAGAATTACCAAGAAACCTCTTGAAAGATCTGGAAACCAATCGAAGATTGACTCCTCCTAGTTCTAATCCTATGTAGCTATGTTAAACTAGAGATCTAGTTGATGTGGTGGCTCTAGGGCTTGATCAGGGGCCTCTCCTCTTGAGATGGATCTTGAATAATGAATTAGGGTTTCTGGGGGGCTCTCTCCTCAGGGTCAGGGGGCCTTCCTTATATAGCCTCCTCAAATGAACGTCGGTCGTTGGATCAAACCGACCTTAATGGAGGGATTAGATGCATCCTCAAAGGCGGTGGAGAGAGGATCCACAAGGCAAACCCTGGTTGGGCCTTGCCCTAGGGCGGCCGCCCCAGGGGTTAGGGCGGGCGCCCTGCCCCTGGGCCCGTTCAGCCTCTCGTCTCTTCTTGCACCTTCTTGACCCTTCTAGATTGTTATTTTTCCTGGGATGATAATTATCTCTATGTAGACCTTGCAGGTGGGCCTTTCCTCCATATTTCCTGATATCCCCGTGCAGAAATAGACATTCACCAAAACTCGTGGAATTCTGTCAGTATAAATCCTACTTCTAGGTATTGGTTTCAATTAGATCCTTATCCTTGTTTAGTTGACAGTTGGATTTGGTATTTAAGGACCGTCAACAAACTCCCCCAAGCTTACCTTTTGCTTGTCCCTAAGCAAAGATAGACTCAGTGATGGATCAGGAGTTGCTACAATGATTTCATGCCTTACAGGTACACATGCTTTCAAATAGGATCTCATCTCTGGGTTAGATCAACTATTAACACTTAAAACATACTCATTTTACCTTCCACCATGGGGCTTGTAACCGTCACCTGTATCTTGGGTAGTTGAAAGATAGAACGGTCCGGTCAAGAGCCATGTCTCTAGTTCTTTGATCAACTATAGCTCTGGATTTTTTTTCATATTTTCAAAATAAAACTCAGAGATTCCTTGTATGACTCTCAAATCTCTCCTTTGTGGTATTTCTCGATCCTTACCAAGGCATTAATGGTGTTGCCTTCTCTCAAATATGTGGTATATGTGGTATAAGGCATTGTAGTATTGCCTTCTCTCTCACCCTACTTCTAATAAGGCTAATATCTAGATCTCATAGGTGGGAGATAGCGAATACATACTTACAAGACATATATTGCATAGTCAAACCGTGGATCCAAAGAAACCAAACAATAAGTTAAATCAAGATGTGCATGTGTGGCGAATGAATGATATTTGGTGATGATGGTGGCAGTGATGATGATAACGGAGGTGAAAGTCTAATTCTACTTTTGCTCCCTTTGATGAATTTTTCTCGTATTCGGAACCTTTGAAGGAATGAGGTGCTCGATATATATAATTTTTTTCAAGTGGGTATCTTGTACCCCTAATTCTACTGTCGGACACTTGCCCATTTTTACCTCTCTTCTCACTTTTTTTTTTATTTTTCCGAGGTTGGAGGACACCTACCCCTTTTTATTTCCTCGTCTCTCTCTCTCTTTTTAGAGCACTCACCATATTTGTTTATATTCTCTCCCAGATTAGGAGTAGAATATTTTTGGGTGGATCTGAAGATGGAAATGAGTGGATGTATGTGGATGCGTACTTCTGGGATAGAAGCAACGTGTATGGGTGGAGTGTACGTGCATCTTGATTCAGACCGCATGACTAATTCCCGAGGGTCACATAGCTTGACCACACTCAATGCTCATAAGCAGTATGTAAATATGTGGTGTCCTAATATAGTAAGCATGTATATATGGATGTGGTAGGAATTTAAACTCTCATCATATAGGAACTCATCATGCAACATTTTTAAAGTTTTCAAAAGATAAAATTCTCGAGAGTTATAGTATATCTAGGAACAGATAAATAGCAACTCAAACCTTCCTATATCATATCCGTCAATGACTTAGAATTTACATCAGGTACTCTTCCCACAAGTTCAGGTTTAGAGCAAATTTCAAATCATAATAGTTATGCTTAAACTTCTTCAAATTTGAAAACTAGGTACTTGAAAGGAATTATGACAGAGCAACTATTCATCATCTCCATATTAAGAGTTTATCATTGGGGTTTATTTTAGCATAACTACTTTTATTTTATTCTTTCCTAAAACTTCTAACTAATAAAAATACACACACACACATATATCTATATCTATATATATATCTATATATATATAAGAGGGAACAAATATTTATTGGGTTTTAAGATTATGCATCTTTTTATTTTTAGTAAATTATAGATATAAAAACTGATAGGTAGAAATACTTAGCTGAGTATGGGGGTGCTCTCCCCCAAGCTAGATTTTGACGTAATTTCTTTTGATGTAGCTAGCAGGTGGCAAAGGTGTCCTTGTGTTGTCAGAGTATTCTGACAGTGGGTAGGATGTCTTCTGGTTGTTGTTCTTCTTTGATCCTTGAATTATGTGAAGCTCAAATAGACAACAAAGCTTGTGGAACTAATTAAGTGTTAGTCATAAATCTTCTAGCCTTGATCATGTCCAGCTTCCTCTAATGGATGATATTATTTAGCAGGATCATAATCTCACTATTTTTATATTTTTATTTTATAAGATAAAAATATATTTATTTATTTTTTATGCCACCACAACAAATATACTTATGGGTTTTATGCCACGAGTATATTCACATGGGGCTTAATAGTTTTAAACATTTTTACTTTCTTTTTAAGACAGTGTACACATGATTAACTATTTAGGTAAAGTAAATAATTGAGGGAAAAGGGATAACTACCAAGTGTTACCTCTTGTCACGGCGTTCGGTGGTTTAAGTCCTCCGAACAGGACTCCTTACGTCCTTAGTTGTCCTGGGGCTCGTCGAACGGCGTGGCTGGTGCATCCGGCTGCGCTTCTTCTTTTGATATGATTTCATTTTCTCTCCAGACACCTGTTGGTGTGGTGGCCTCCCTAGGACAAGTCCTCTTTTCTGGATACTTATTAAAATTGAAAGGACGTACCTTTATTTCTTCCCATGATTCTCCGCTCTCGTGCTTTTGGTAGTCATAGGATGATCTTTCATTTCCCAACCTTGGAGTTGGTGGTGTGTTCGTCCAAGAGAGTGTAGTTGCGTCTATTGTCTCTTCTTCTTCAGGGTATCTCTCTTCATATCTTGACACTTCTCCTTTATAGTTTGTCCATCCTTCCTTGGTGTTCTGCTTCTTCTAGTTGCGGTAGCGACGTCTTCTTGTTTTATTCTACTTAGATTCTTGAACAATGTCGTTAGCATTAAAGTAATGGCGTACCTTCTCATAGGGGAAGTGTAAGTGCACTTCTCCTGTCCCAATGTAGATGATAGCTTTGGTGGTGCTTAGGAACGGTATTCCAAGGGTGATAGGTGGATCATAATCATCTTCTCCCATATCAATGACTAGGAAGTCTGTAGAGATGAAGTGGTCATCAATTTGGATGAGGATATCTTTTGCTATGCCTTCAACGACGCGGCATGTCTGAGCTACCATCTAGAGTTGGGGTGTATGTTGGATGTAGTGGCATTGTGCCATACAGAAACTCATAGGTCAACTTGGCCATAATGTTGACGCTCGATCCGGTGTCACATATTGCTGTTGACACAAAAAGCGTCAGATCTGCGAACACCTTGGGCTTATACCCAAACTCGATTTCCAAGGTGTGCCAGTTGATTTGACCAGTTAATCAACAAGGACGATAACTAGAACAACAATGAACGAGATGACAGCGATGCGCCCGGACGTCAAGGCTCTGATTGCTCAAAAAGCGGAACTCGCGAGATAGACGGAGATCTTCTAGATGCAGCCCGTCGAGATCGTAAGAAATCGTAGATAAACTATAACTAATGCGAAAAAAGTAGATGCTGAAAAGTAAGACGAAAATAATAGATTTGTTTGATTGTATTGGATATATCCTCCGATACATCGCGCCTGGGTACATATTTATACTACGGTAACAGGAGTTGCAAACAGACACGACTCATACCTAAACAGAACTCCTATTTTTAAGGAAATAAAATGACTCGTGCAAGAGTCAGACTCAAACAACGATAATAACACTGGTATAAAATCACTAGTTTCCTTATTCGTTTCCTTTACGATGAAGCCTTCCATCGGCAGACTCTTTCCAATCTGCAACCTTCCTCTTGTTGCCATCAGCAGCTTTCTGCTGACGTCAGCCACATCTTTTGTCCATCAGCAATATCTTCCTATCGGCAATATTCTTTTACTTTCATTGGCAACATCTTCTCATCGGTAAATGACTTTCCTTTTCTCCCTTGACGTTTCTTCTATCACATCCACCATCGGCAAATTCTTCTACTTCCATCGGTAATGAAACCGATAGCCCCTTTACCGATCAATACACTTAGTTTAATATTGACCTGTACAAAAAACGGCGTCAACACATGCCCCCCAATTTCGGGGTATAAAATATCTTATGCGCCAAAATTTGCTCTTTTCCCTCCAAAATGCGCCATCATCTTGATTACCGCGCCTGAAAAACGCAAGTTACCAACAACTCCCGTAAGTGTAGCATGAACTCTTCAATCACCGCTTATATTTACCGCGACATCCTTCCTTATCTTTGCTTAGTAAAAAGAAAACTCAAAAATACTCTTTAACCTAAGCATATAAAGATCACCGTCCGCCTTCTCTTTTACCCTGAGCTCACATTTCCACCTTCATCTCAACATCATCCAAAGAGCACTTTTCCAGCGGCGGTTCCTTTTTTTTAGCAGGAAGCACGATCGCCGGAAGAGCTCTGCTTCAATGGCGATCAACTTCAACACTCCCACGGTAATTTCTCCTCTTTCCCCATCGGATATACTGCAGTTTCATGCTTTCGCATTGCTCCTCAATCCCTTCTCCCTCTTTCTTTTTGTTTTCTGGATCGAGGAAATGCGCAACAAAATAGTGATCCATACCGATCAAGAACACCTTTGCTGTTTAGGCCCAATGGGGAACACCGATCCGACCAATCTAATCAACGCAGAGACCAATCGTATCCCTTTCAGATCTGAGCACTTTGATTTAGGGTTGTGGACCGATACCTTCCGTTCTTGGCCCAAACCCACTAAGGGGTGGAAGAATTGGTACCTCAAGATAGCAAGGTCACAGAGAGTCTACTAGTCAGAGCACAACATCGAGCGATGCATTAGGCTGTCCATTGCCGATATGGCCAAGAATGAGAACATGATGATTGTCGCCTCCTACTTCTGGTCCGATACAATGAACGCATTCCTGTTCAGACATGGACCAGCCACCCCTACGCTTGTTGATGTGCATATGCTCACCGGCCTAGATGTCTGTTCTGCCGATCCCACCACCCTGTTCCACAGGAAGTCTGAGCATCGGGTAAGTACGCGCAATATCGGTGGTTGGACTGGGTACATCCAGGAGTATCAGAAGACTGGATCGGTAGCCCCAAGGGAGCATGCCACTTTCCTTAACATGTGGTTGGAAAAGTTTGTTTTCTGTGGTAGAACAGTCGGACCTACCAACATGTATCTTCCCGCAGCAGAACTTCTAGCCGATGGAGGATTTCCCCTTGGCCGATACCTCCTTGGCTCAGTTTATCGCCTCCTGCATCAAGTATCAGAGAAATTGCTGCTAGGCGAGCCCATCGGTAACCTCGGAGGTCCCTGGTGGTTCATCAACATGTGGCTGAATGCCCATATGCATAAATGTCTCCAATTCGACCTGTTCGACCAACAATTCCCAAGAGACATATCTGAAGATTATGTCTATGATGACGATGAATCGGCAACTCGTTCCCCACTCAACTTTGGGGAAGCTATGATAGTGCTACCGAAAACCGATGCCAATGTCGACCAATTTGGCATGTTCTTCCGGAGGCTCTACTGCGGAATCCCTGCGGCAGAACGGTCCTGGTGGCCTTATATCGATGAAGATAATCAATTCCCACTCTCCTTCAACCTCACCGATGGAAATATACCACAGAATGAAGTAATCATGAAAGCCACCCTCATTCCCCGAGCTATCCCGGTGAACGTTGTCGGGACTGGAAAGAACTCCAACCCATCTTACGAGTTCTACTATCCATCGGTCGCTGCGAGACAACTAGCATTCGGTCAACTACCGATCAAGCTAAGCTATGTCAACGTGATCAAAACAAGAGAAATCATCTCTAGCGCCATGGATTGGAACAAAATCGTCACCCTTTCCCCTCATGCCGATGTATCCAATATCAACTTATCTTCTTGGACACCGACATCTTTCATCACCGAATCTTTCAAGTTGTGGTGGCAAGAATGGAAAGAACAATTATTTGCTCCATCATCCCACTACTATCGGCATCTGATTGATGCTGACCATATCATACCTGATGATGCGGTAAGCTTACTTCTGATACTTCTCTTTGTTTAACTTTTCAAATGCATCGGTCACTAACCCTCCATCAACAGGTCGATGATCTGGTCCCCCAGAAGAGCAAGAGCGGCAAACACATCAACCTACGACCGATGAACCCCATATCATCAATCGGTAGCAAGGCCCCTTTGCTATCTGCGCTCATGCATCAGAAGGCGATCCCTAAAGTTACCATCCGGTCTAGACCACTACCGACCAATGATACTGCTGCCGCCACCTCTGCTGCTGCTACCATGGTACAAGCCTTCAAGGTAACAAATCTTCATTTATTCCTGTTGATCATACTACGTCAACCGACAACTTTACTCAATTTGTACCAAACTTCCCTTTGCAGCGAACCAGTTCATCGACAGCCATTCCGAGCATACAATCCCCCATAGCTCAACCTGCCGATATCCCCAAATTGCAACAGCCAAAGCGTCGAGGTTCATCAAGTGCCGCTCCAAAACCAAAGCGTCCAAAGCCATCGGCTCCAGCTGCACCTTCTCAAGCTTCTGCCGATGTGCCAACAATGGAGCCAGCATCGGCGCCTATCCCTGAGCCATCACAGGTTGAGAATCCTAACCAAGGGACAGCGCCATCACCGCAAGAGGTGCCTATAACAACAGAAATGGTATCGGCATCGTTACCAATATTAGCACCAGATGAAATCCCTGACCAAGGGGCAGCAGCACCTCCTCAGAAGTCAGCGGAAGCGGCACCAACACCAGCACCAGCTTCAGCACCAACCGTCCCTCCTACTGAGGCAAGCTCATCGGCAGCCATTTCCGATCCTCAAGATACGGTTGCATCGGTTACTCAGTCAAGCCAAAGGCGAGAAATTACTTTAAAGCAGGTAAACCGATTACTTCTATTACAAATTTGTGAGATACAAGCTCCTTCCTGACATATTTTAATTCTTTATCTATTCAGGCCCAAGATTCTCCCAACAACCTCTTCTCCTTTGCTGTCAACGTTCCAAAAAATGCCGATGAAGAGGCAGATTCTACCGAAGCTTCAACTGCTGTATTGGAAGAACTGAAATCCAAGCTTGAAACCCTGCTGCTCCTACTGCAACAAAGTACATCCCAAATGGTCCAAGATTTCAGTGTAGTAAGGGCAGCTTTCAAGGAAATTCAAGATCAACTGCCTGCCGATATCGAAGAACCACTTTTCTAGACGACTTTCCTTGAGAGTCGGCAAATCCAATACAAAAAGGCTTTAGGTCGCATTGCCGACAGAATTTCTCAAACAAAACTTGAAGAAGAAATATCCAAGTTCAAGCAGACATCAGACGAAAAGCACAAGGACATCGGTCGCCTAGAAGCCTCTGGTACCGAACTTGATGAGGAGATCAATCGTCTGTCGGCACAAAAAGAAGAGCTGTTGGTCGAGCTAAAGAGAGTGGACGAAGCCTTAGATTCGGCGACCCAGAAGAAGACCTAGCTCCCTATCATAGCCAAAGCTTTGCAACAGGAGAGGGACGCCAACGCTTGCGAAGCTCTTCTGCTGAGGAGAAAGGTCAAGACAGTTGATGGCACTGCCGATGACGACACCAGGAAAATAGAAGAAGCCGACCAAGTTCGCCTTCGTGCGATTTTATGTATTCAAACCCTGTTGTAACTTGTTACTCCTGAGCTTGACAAGTGATCTATCTGTAATATAACATTTAACGTCTTCCTACCGATGTTCCTTGTATGATAACTTTGTCATCGGTATATACATGTTGCTTTCATGCATCCATCCAGATACTAGGATAATACTTCTTTAAATATTTACCATTTATTGCTCTGGAAAATGCAACTCCTTTGAGAGTTTCCAAAATATAAACATTGCCAGGAACAGATTGATTTATCTGAAAAGGGCCTTCCCAATTAGGAGACCACTTCCCAAACTTCGAACTTTTGGTTCCAATCGGTAAAATCAGTTTCCACACCAAATCTCCATCGGCAAACTCTTTCACCTTTACCCTCTTGTTATAACATCTGGCAACTCTTTTCTTGTTCTCCTCAATACTGATTAGAGCTCTTAGCCGATGACCCGCTAGGTCTTCTAACTCATCCTTCATAAGGGCATCATACTCATCGGCTGCTAACTGATCCTGGGAGAACAACCGTCTAGAACCAGTTTTAATTTCCCAAGGTAGGCCAACATCATGTCCGTAGACTAAGTGATATGGCGAAACCTTAGTAGCACCATGACATGCCATCCGATATGCCCACAAAGCTTCGTTCAGTACCGTATGCCATCTCCTAGGGTTTTCTTCAATATTGCGTTTGATAAGCATGATTACCCCTTTATTGGTCGCTTCAGCTTGACCATTAGCTTGAGCATAATAAGGAGATGAGTTTAAAACCTTAAACCCCATACTGATAGCAAATTCATCAAATTCTCCCGACGTGAACATAGTTCCTGGATCGATAGTAATAGTTTGAGGGATACCAAATCGGTAAACAATATGCTCTTTCACAAAATCTATCATGTCTGCCGATGTCACCTTTTTCAACGGAATAGCTTCAACTCACTTCGTGAAATAATCGGTGGCAACAAGTATGAATTTATGTCCTTTACTCGATGGTGGGTAAATATGGCCGATGAGGTCAATGGTCAATCCTCTAAATGGCCAAGGCTTGATTATAGGGTTCATTGCGGACGCAGGTGCTCTCTGAACATTACCAAATTTCTAACAATCTTGACACCCTTTGAAATACTCAAAACAATCTTCAAGAATCGTCGGCCAATGATATCCATTTCGCCTGATCATCCACTTCATTTTGAATGCCGATTGATGTGCTCCACACACCCCTTCATGAATCTCACCCACCAACCTCTTCGATTCCTCTCTATTAAGGCATCTGAGCAAAACCCCATCAAGTGTACGATAATACAATTCATCATCAAGGAGCACATACTTAGTAGCCTGAAACCTCAACTGTCTCTCAACTTTCCTAGACGGATCTCTTAAGTAATCGACAATCTCTTTTCTCCAGTCATCGCTAAACATTACCGATTTCATTACTTCTTGAATCAGCTGATACCCCGAAGCATGCTGCGCCAACCGATTGGCCTCTTCATTATGCAACCTGAGAATATACACAAGACGATACTCTTTAAATTCCTTTAATAACTACAAACACTTCCCATGATATTCAATTAAAATATCACTTCGGCACTCATATGTCCCAATCAACTGATTGATCACCAACAAAGAGTCACCGAAGACTTCAACGGCATCGGCACGCACATCCCTGAGTAACTCCAACCCCTTCAGCAACGCCTGGTACTCAGCCTGATTATTCGTCGAAGTAGCAACAATCGGCAATGAGATTTCATACTTTTTTCCTTGGGGTGAAACTAAGATAACACCAATGCCTGCTCCTTCCTTACATGTGGAACCATCAAAGAACAAAGTCCAAGGAGCAATCTCTACTGAATTTAGCGTACCGCAATGCTGAGTAACAAAATTGGCCATCACCTGCCCTTTAACTTCCTTAGTCGATTCATACCTCAGATCAAATTCTGACAGCGCCAGAATCCATTTGCCGATCCTCTCATTCAACATCGGCATCAACAGCATATACTTGATCACATCGTCTTTGCATATGATAGTACACTCGTCCGATAGCAAATAATGCCTTAACTTGGTACAAGAGAAGTACAAACACAAACACAATCTCTCAACAGTCGAATATCTAGTTTCACCGTCTACCAGCCTCCTACTCAAATAATAAATCACACATTCTTTCCCCTCAAATTCTTGAACCAAGGCCGACCCGACAACACCGTTATCGGCAGACAAATATAATCTGAAGGGTTTCCCATGTTGAGGTGGAATTAACACCGGAGGATTCACTAGATACTTCTTAATTTCTTCCAAAGCCAATTGCTGCTCTTCTCTCCACACAAATTCTTGACCGGCTTTCAGCTTCAATAATGGGCTAAAAGATTTAATCTTCCTGGAAAATTAGATATAAATCTTCTGATAAAATTAATCTTGCCGATCAAAGATTGCAGCTCAGTCTTGTTCGTAGGAGCGACTACCTTGTTAATCACATCAATGGATTTTCTGCCGATCTCTATACCCCTTTGATGCACCATGAACCCTAGGAACTGACCTGCCGATATGCCAAACACACACTTATTCGGATTCATCTTAAGTCCATGCTCCCTTGTGCATTCCAAAAATTTTCGTAGATCGGCAAGATGCTTTTGAAAGTCTTCAGATTTCACCACCACATCATCAAATAGATCTCGACCAATGTGCCGATATACTTATGAAAGATAAAATTCATTGCTCTTTGATAAGTAACACCGGCATTCTTCAAGCCGAAAGTCATCACGATCCATTCAAACAAACCGACGTGTCCTGGACACCTAAAAGCAGTTTTGGATATATCTTGTTCAGCCATGAATATTTGATTATATCCAGCGTTACCATCCATAAAACTGATAATCTTATGTCCAGCAGAGGCGTCAACTAGTAAATCGGCAACTGGCATTGGATAACCGTCCATTGGCGTAGCTTTATTCAGATTCCTGAAATCAATACAAACCCGAAGTTTTCCATTCTTTTTATATACAGGAACCACGTTAGAAATCCACTCGGCATATCAACATTGTAGAATAAACCCAACCTCGATTAGCTTTGTAATCTTAGTTTTAATATCGGGCGATACGTCAGGATTGCATCGGCGTGCTGGCTGCCGATGTGGTTGAAAACCCGATTTAATAGGTAACCGATGTTCAACTATTGATCGGTCTAAACCAGGCATTTCTGTATAATCCCAAGCAAAACAATCTTTATATTCCTTCAGTAAATCACGCAACTGTTGTTTGCATTGGGGATCCAACCTAGCACTAATAAAAGTTGGCATAGGCTTGCTATCGTCGCCGATGTCTATTTCTAGTAACTCATCGGCCGATGTGAACCCCTGCCCGAGCTTTCCATCATCAGCGAACTGGTCCATTAAAACACCTCCCCAGAACCGACTGCTTGGATCGGTGTAATTTGGAAATCAGAAAACTTTGTGAAATTTGGCACCTCGTACCGATTTGGAAGAGGAGTCAAGCCATATGTCCGAGGGTATGGTGTTCGATAAGAATAGGTATCGACCTCAGACTTACTACCGAACTATCCTTTCGTCCGTTTGGCGATCTCATCGGCCTAGCATACATTTTGACCCTGCCGACGCGTTGGCTGTGTGTTTATGGGTTGGACTAGTAGATACATCCCTTCTTGCCTCTGTGGTAAGTAAACCGATCCGATTGGCGTAAGCGCGACACCATGTTGCCGAACATTATACATCGGTTGATCTATCGATGTATATCCTTGGACACCAGCTGGAGTATTTTGAGATACTATCGACATTTCATTTTGAACATCCGCTGAGTAATGGTATTGTTGTGCTCCTGCCACCTGATATCCGGGTTGCACCAACTGTTGTTGCATTGATGTCTGACCAGTCCGTCCAGGATCGCAAGTCATCGGCCTATGATTTATCGATAATTGATATCCATTCGGAGCCTGTTGCCCCTGCATTCTAGGACAATCAATAGATTAAATCCCTTATTGTGTCGATACACCCGTCTGAGGATTTATCATCAAAGGATAGCATGCATTTGCCCTATTTTGTTGCATCGGCAGAGCACTTGCCGATGGTCGCCCGCAAGGCATCTTGGGTACCACCACCTAAAGACTCCTTGTCGACGACTGCCCGTTTGGAGAAGGCATAGCATTATGCATCACTGGAATCATCGGCTGTACTGATACTGACGATTCCACATGGATTTTTCCCGCCGTACCGTCACCTTGGATCGACTTGACATCGGTCGATGAATTTGGAGGCATATCATATCCCCACCAGCTAGTAGGAATCGGTTGGCTCTGGATTACAGGTCCTGACACCTCCGATGCTACTGGGTCTATATTCAGCCGAACAACATTTACAGGGCTTGATTTAAGAGTAACTTCACCGGCACACAGCTTCGCAGGCTGGGAGGATCCCGCTGGGATTGCCGATGGAGTTATAGTAGATGCCGATCCAAATTGATGATACGATGGACCAACATAATGAGATGCTTGTCCTTCTTTGAAGGATCGCATAACAGCGTTGTGTATAGCGTTGGACAACATAGTAGAGTGGTTAATCAATGCTTGATTTAATGTAGAATTAACCATCTCTTGAAATTTACCAGGATTGGCGTCGAAAGTGACCCGTTGTGGCTCCTATTTAGGCTGAAGGACTTCAGATATAGTTGCTTGTATTCCTCCATAGCCTGCTCCGTAGCTTGATTCTGATCATCCTTCAGATCTGCTTCGGAGACTTCAATGACGTTCCTTGGATTGACGTCAGTAGAACCACCCATGATCTTGATCAAGAGATGTATCTAGGGTCCCACCGGGTGTGCCAAAAGAGGTGTTGACACAAAAAGCGTCAGATCTTCGAACACCTCGGGCTTATACCCAAACTCAATTTCCAAGGTGTGCCAGTTGATTTGACCAGTTAATCAACAAGGACGATAACTAGAACAACAATGAACGAGATGACAACGATGCGCCCGGACGTCAAGGCTCAAATTGCTCAAAAAGCGGAACTCGCGAGGTAGACGGAGATCTTGTAGATGCAGCCCGTCGAGATCATAAGAACTCGTAGATAAACTATAACTAATGCGAAAAAATTAGATGCTGAAAAGTAAGCGAAAATAATAGATTTGTTTGATTGTATTGGATATATCCTCCGATACATCGCCCCTGGGTACATATTTATACTCCGGTAACAGGAGTTGCAAACAGACACGACTCATACCTAAATAGAACTCCTATTTTTAAGGAAATAAAACGACTCGTACAAGAGTCAAACTCAAACAATGACAATAACACTGGTATAAAATCACCAGTTTCCTTATTCGTTTCCTTTACAATAAGCCTTCCATCGGCACATTCTTTCCAATCTGCAACCTTCGTCTTATTGCCATCGGTAGCTTTCTGCTGACGTCAGCCACATCCTTTGTCCATCAGCAATACCTTCCTATCGGCAATAATCTTTTACTTTCATTGGCAACATCTTCTCATCGGTAAATGTCTTTCCTTTTCTCCCTTGACGTTTCTTCTATCACATCCACCATCGGCAAATTCTTCTGCTTCCATCGGTAATGAAACCGACAGCCCCTTGATGCCGATGAGGAACCCTTTACCGATCAATACACTTAGTTTAATATTGACTTGTACAAAAAAACAGCGTCAACAATTGCTTTCTGGAAGGAGCATCTCTTGATTGTGCATTCAATGGTTCGGACACCTGGGTCGTCTCTCTTGATCAAATGAGGTGACTTGATTTGGTGATCTTGATCATTGTGAAGTGTGTTGACCATCTTCGCTGATTCTGTTCGTACTTACTTCTTGTTCTGGTTCTTGTTCTCCTTGTTCTTATTCTTCCCATTGGTCCTCTTTCTTGGCTCATGTTGGGGTTGTTCAGGAGATGGTAAGGTCTTGTTCTTGAAGGTAAATGTCTCCTGCTTTCCTTTGATGAAGAAACTGATCTTGACAGCACTAGCATAGATGACAGCTCCAGCGGTGTTCAAAAGTGTCCTCCTTAAGATGATGGGTGACCTCTCATCAACACCGGTCTCTATTACCATCAAGTCTGCTGGGACGTATGAGGTACCAATCCGGACACTGATATCTTTTAGTATTCCACTAGGGTAGCACAATGTCCAATCTACAAGCTGCAAACACAGGGTTGTATCTGATAAAAGATAATTAAAGTATTTCTCATAGATTACTCTGGGCATGATATTGATGCTTGCGCCAAAGTCATAAAGTGCTTCTGGAAAGTCCATGGTGCCAATGGAGATTGGGATGACGGGTCGTCCTCGATCTCCTTTCTTGGTTCGTAGGAAGTCGTTACACCACTCTTCCGTGGGGTTATTCCAATAAGCACCTGCATAAAATATGTCTACAAGATTTGCAGATTCTAATCCTTCCGGTTGTGATGGAATACCGGGGTTAGTGATAGGAACAACAACATCTATTTGGGTTAGGTGAGATTCAATCATTTTATTAAAGATAATTTGATTCTTGATGGCAACAGAAAAATTATCCATCCTATTATTTATAGTTTCTAGTATTTTATCATTGGATGTTAATTTCTTAGACATGTTATCCATTAACTTTCCTTGATTAGCTACTAACTCTCTCAAAGGTGGAAAACTAGGATTATTATAAGAATTGTTACCTTGATAATTACCTGAGTAGTTAGGCCTTTGTTGTTGTTGATTCCAACCTTGATTTTGCTGAGGACGGTTGTAGTTGTTGTTTGTTGTTGTTGTTGTTGATGATGTAGTTCATGTCCTTTTGCAATTCTGGACAATGGTTGCCTGAGTGTCCAGTGTCTCCACGCTCTTCACATGTCATGGGAGAGTCATAAATGTGCATAATTTCTTTCTTTTCTCTAGCTTTCTCATCGAGCCTCTTCATGAGCAGTTCTAGCTTTGTAGACAGCATGTCTACCTCTTTGAGCTGGTGCATACCTCCACTTTTCTTGCAAGTTTGAGTTCTTTCTTCACTCCAACCATGGTTGGATGCCATCTTCTCTACAAGAGTTGTGGCTTGTGGTATTGTAAGTGATAGGAATGCTCCTCCGGCAGCAGCATCCATGGTTTCACGTGTGTTGTTGCTGAGCCCATGATAAAAGGTCTGCATAATTATCCAATTCTCCATTCCATGTTGGGTACATTCTAGGATGTAGTCTTGGAAGCGCTCCCATGCTTCTAGAATGGACTCGTCATGTTGTTGCTGAAAACATGAAATTTTCCCATGGAGAGCATTGGTCTTCCCCATGGGAAAGAACGTTGCTAGACAATTGGTGGAACATAGTGCCCACGTAGTATTCTTCTCCTTGGTTGCATAGAACCATTGCTTCGCTCTTCCCAAGAGTGAGAATGGGAAAAGGCGAAGTAGTATGGCGCCTTTGGGGATATCTTTGATAGTGAATGTGCTGCAAATCTCCTAAAAGTGTTCGAGATGAGTACTAGCATCTTCATGTGCTTTCCCACAGAACTGGCTTGCTTGCACCATGTTGAGGAGCACAGGCTTGAGCTCAAATTACCGATCAATGTTCGCAGCAGGTCTAGTTCGGATGTTGTCCGTGGTGGGAGCTGAGAACTCATGGATTGACTTGTCTGCCATGGCTTCGAACTCTGGTGTCAAGTCTCGAATGATGTTTTGATGATCTTCTTGATTGGATGAAGCTTCAAGCTGAAATGTTAATGATGATGATTCTGTTACTTTCTTGAGCTTGACTTTTGTCCTTTTGATTAATTCTTCGGGATTTTCTACAAAACTGTCTAGAAGATCAAATCTATTCATACATTACCCTGCATAAAGATGATAGGAAAAAATAGGCAAAGATCAAGGGTAAGGCTGTATGAGTAGAGAATTGATGTGTTCTCAATCACATTAGTGATGCAAGTGATAACTCATTTATTCCTTTTGATAGCTAATCAACCTTCCTCGGCAACGGTGCCAAATTTGCTTGTTGATATCTCTTAACGTCATTACCAAAAGTAGAAAGATTTTTATTTCTGATAACGGCACCAAAAATAGTTAACCGCCTCTCATGCCACTTAAGACGAGTTGTCATCCCCAGCATGGCAGAGAGATGCGGTATTGAAATATGCATTTGCTCTTCTAATAAATATAAATATAAATATAAATGTGTATCTGCAAGCGCACAAATTATACCGATGTAACATTTTAACCAGGAGTATTCCAGGTTTCGTTATTTATTTTCTTACCACTGAGAAGGGAATGCTAAGAAATATATGAGGAATGAGTATCACTGTATGTGTAATGGAGAGTTTTCATCTATCTCTCTCAATATAGGATAAATGTCACATAAGATATAGATAATGAATGAATAGTGACAAAAGATAAATACTGGTCAGCATATACATAGCCACATAATATAATGATAAGCACCTCAACAGATATTCTAGCAAGTCATTAGCATAGAATTATGACGAACTACAAAGATATTTCCTAAGTCATTCTTAACTATACAGTCTAGCATATTATGATTAATGCAATTATACCTGGCAATCATGGCGAGATAAGAGATATTCATGTGTAGTGAGTATTCTAAGCAAGATGAGAAACATAGCAATCATTTCCCCGTAATAGTACTGCTCTGCCTACCATATAAACGAGAGGAGGACTACAAAGGACTCAACAGGACTATCACTCCCGCGATCTACCTCTCGATCCGGAAGATATGGTACAATCGCAGATAAATACGGTCTAGGCACCACGCCAACGCAATATCTATCATTTACCCATAGTACTGATGGATAAACGCTATACGATCCTAAACATGGATATGATTCAGATCTAACTAAGCCAAGCATATAATCATAATAAACTAAGAACAATATATTTGAGAACATAATCGAATAGAGTAAAGTCATATACAATATAATGAAGTAGAGCAAAGTCATATTCATAATATTGAAGAACAAATGATGAACAAGGAAGAACTAGAGAGAGAATTACCAAGAATCCTCTTGATAGATCTGGAAACCAATCAAAGATTGACTCCTCCTAGTTCTAATCCTATGTAGCTATGCTAAACTAGAGATCTAGTTGATGTGGTGGCTATAGGGCTTGATCAGGGGCCTCTCCTCTTGAGATGGATCTTGAATAATGAATTAGGGTTTGTAGAATCATGGACCCTTGTGTTTAGGCGATTAACGATAATAATAGATCACTATGACTAACGTGTGTTTTGCAGAGACAAAGTCATTTGTGTTAGGTCATGAGTGATGCTTTTTGAATGGGCTTAATGGATATTCATGCCCCCAAGATGAAAATCATTTCGGTTGCAAAGGATGGAGATACACGACGAAAACTAGGCTAGTTCTTAGTGCCATAAGGTTGAGAAGGGCACTAAGTATAGCTAGGGCTTTTGTTTTTCCTTTGACCGTACTATAAAGGGGGTATGAGGTTAGTAGCTTGACCTAGGAGAGTTTAGGAAAGTGGGTATATGCACACTTGACACAACTAGTCCTAGAGACCTTGCTTTCAGCCGTTGACAAACCCTAGAAATGGTAGGAGCAAAATCCCTTAAGAAACCTCAGCGAAATCGGTTGAAAAAGAGGGAGAAAGAGGCTCCGGACCACTCTGCTAAGTGGGCGTCGGACCAAGGAGAGTGGTCCGGTGGTCCCTGACTTAGGCAGTTTTCCAGCTCGAGGAGCTTCGGACCACCTGTCTGGTAAGCACCGGACCATAGGCGAGTGGTCCGGTGGTTTGGTTCAGAGAGACAGAAGGCTCCGGACTAGTCCGACGGTGTGTCCGACGGCTAGTCCGACGCCCCTCATGACAGAGGTTTGGTTCTATGCAGAGAGCACCCTGGCTCCGGACCGGAGCGTCGGACCAGGGCACCGGACCAAGGAGAGTGGTCCGGTGGTGTGTAAAAGAGAGAAAGGATTTCACTCAGAGAGCACCGAGGCTCCGGACCAGAGCGTCGGACCAGTGCATCGGACCAAGCAGAGTAGTCCGACGGTGCCTGACTTGGAAATCAGAGTGAGCTCCGGACCAGTGTGCATGGTCCAGTGGTGTGAGCTCCGAACTAGTCCGGTGGCTACGCAGAGAGAAAAAAAGTGAAAAATGGCTAGTTTTGGAGGTGGGGACTATTTATAGTTGCCCCCTTGGTCCTTAGAGGAATTCTTGGCCATTGTTTCAGCTGGTGACACCTTGAGAAATCTTTTGGAGAGCCAAGAGGCTAGTGAGGGAGAGATTAGAGAGAGTTCATCTTGTTCTTCCCTCCTAGAGTGATTAGGAGTGACTTGTGTGCATCCATCCACCTTCCTAGTCTTGAGTGGGTCAAGTGAAGGTCTTGTGCTTGTTACTCTTGGTGTTCGACAGCACCTAGACGGTTTGGTGGTGTTCGGAGGAAGTAATCACCGAGAGATTGTTGGCGGCTCTTCTCCAAGCTCTTGTGATCGGTTGTGGGCGATTCACCGAGCCGGAGTGGCGAAGAATCAGCCCGTAGAGAGCACTCTACCCTTGCGTGGGTAGAGGGAGAGCGATACCTTGCGAGGTGCTCCAACGAGGACTAGGGGGGTGTGTCGACACCTCGATACCTCAAGAAAAAATCGCTGCGTCCATGAGATTTTCTTTTCCCTAGCTCTTTACTTTTCCGTCTTGCTTTTACATTTCCTACTAGAATTGCTTAGGTTGTTTTTAATTCCTATGAACTGCTACCGCTTTCTAGTTAGGACACACAGACGGTAGGCACTAGGGGGTGATTGACATTTGATAGGTTTTTATATTTGCTTTAGAAATCTAAAACAAGCCCAATTCACCCCCCCCGTCTTGGGCATCTTGATCCTTTCAATTGGTATCAGAGCCTGGTTGCTCTAAATTAGGCTTCACCGCCTAGAGCAAGATGTCCCATGGGGATGGACCGCCACCCATGTTCGATGGGGATGACTTTCCGTATTGGAAAGTGCGGATGGAGGCCTATCTTGAGGCCGTGGATGTCGACGTTCACAAAGCCGCCACCCAAGGTGGATCGGTGTTCGCCGAGGACCCATACTTTGAGAAGAACAATGCCAAGGAAAAGAATATTCTTTTCCGTGGCATTTGCAAGGATGTGTTCAACTGTGTGCGGAATTGCAAAACCGTGCATGAGATTTGGACAAACATTTGTGCTCTACACGAGGGCACTAAATGTGAAAGAGAAGAGCGCTATCACCTTATCATTGCTAAGCTAAATGCTTTCACCATGCTATCTCATGAAAATGCTAATGAAATGTATTCTCGCTTGAATGTGCTTGTAGAGGAGTTGAATGGCCTTGGACTCTCTCAAATGACACCGGCCGATGTGGTGCGCAAGATACTTTGTGTCCTTCCAATAGACAAGTATAGCCACATCGTCACGGTTCTTCATCAAGGCGATCTCTCCGCAACTACACCAACGCAAGTGTTGGGCAAGATCAATATTCATGAGATGTACATGAAGATCAATGATGGAACTTCATCATCCTCCAAGAAGAAAGAGAAGGAGGAGAAGAAGGACTTGGCTCTCAAGGCATCTTCCAAGGAGAAGTGCAAGATTCAATATGTCGTTGAGAGTACAAGTGATGATGATGATGAAGACAACATCACTCTCATGGTGAAGAAGACTGCCAAGATGTTGAAGAGGCTAAACAAGAATGGAGTCAAGTTTGAATCAAAGAAGAAGAAATTCTTCACAAGCTCTTCAAGGAAGCGAATCTCCCAAATGAAGTGCTACAATTGCGGCACTCTTGGTCATCTAGCCCATGCGTGTCCCGAAGAGAAGAAAGACAAGTTCAAGAACAACAAGTTCAAGAACTTCAAGAAGAACAAGGGCGGCAATGATGACTCAAGTGATGATGACAAGAAGCAAGACAAGCCATACAAGAAAAAGAAGAACTTCAACTTCCACAAGAAGAAGAAGGATGGCAAGGCTTACATTGTGGGTGATTGGCTCACCGACATTGATGATTCAAGCGACTCCTCCGATGATGAGAGTGAAGAAGAGAAGGTGGCCGCTTTGGTGATTGGTTCTTCGATTCCACCGCCACCTCCTCCTTCATCGCCGGGCTCATCCTCTACACACCTATGCCTTATGGCTAAAGGTGACAAGAAGGTACAAAAATAGGATGATGGTGATGACCTCTCTAGTGATGATAGTGATGATGAAGAAGCACCTTCCTATGATGAGCTAATTAAAATTTGCAACAAATATGCTAGCATCATAAGGAAGTACAAGAGTAAAAATGACAAACTTCTTGAAATAAAGGAAAACTTGCATGATAAGCTTGATAACTTGTCTAGTGCTAATGATGATTTGAAGCTTGAGATTAACTCTCTCACATCTAGCACTAGGGAGCTCAAAGCCTCTCTTAAGCAAGCCAATGAGAAACATGATAAGCTTGAGAGGTCATCCCAAGAGCTCCTCACAAGGTTTAACTTGCTAAAAGATGACTACAATCAAGTGAAAAGTGATCATGGCACACTAGTGGTAGCAAATGAATTACTTACTCAAGATCTTACACATTTGCTACTAACCCGTGTGCTAAGTGTGCAAGTGCTACCTCTTGTGATATCGAGCTTGATGATGTGGCTCTTGAGCAAAGTGTCAAGTGCAAGGGCAAGAGAGTTGTAGAAGCCGACAAGTATGATGATTATGTGAAGATGAGTGAAGAGAACTCAAAGCTCAAGGAAGAGCTAATCAACCTCAAGGCAAACAAACCCTTCACCATCAAGGCGGCTCAAGAAGAAGACAATGATGCTATCACCTTGATCAACTCTCTTCGAGAAGAAATTTCCAAGCTCAAGAATGATAAGACCAAGCTTACCAGTGGCCTTGAAAAGTTCACCAAGGGCCATAATCTCCAAAGTGAGCTTCTAATGAGCACCATCATGAAGAGTGACAAGACCGGTATTGGGTACAAGGAGAACCAAGTGATGAAGGCCAAGGTCAAGATTGAAGCCAAGAATTACTACAAGAACAAGTACAATAGCTACAATCAAGAGAAGCCAAAGCCCAAGCCTAAGAGGTGTTTTGGATGTGGACAAATTGGTCATCTATCATTTCAATGCAAGACTCCACTTCCCAAGACCTTGCCCAAGCACACTAGGCCATTTGCTCATGATGCTCACTATGTCATCAATAAAGATTCCAAGGGTAGACCACTTGTGGTGTTTCTTGGACCACCAATGAAGAACAAGCCTAGGGTTCTTTGGGTTGCTAAGGAGTTGGTCGACAAGGCAATGGGGCCCCGCACTAAGGGGGTTCCCAAACAACAAGCTTAACTCCAAGTTGCTTGTGTGTAGGTGAACTACAAGACCGGTGGGAGCCATTGGGTAATTGATAGTGGTTGCACTCAACACAGGACCGGCGACCCCCGGATGTTCACCACACTTGATGAGGATTGTGCAAATCAAGACAAGATTACTTTTGGGGATAATTCAAAGGGCAAAGTTCAAGGCTTAGGCAAAGTGGCTATCTCCCAAGATCAATCAATCTTAAATGTCTTGCTAGTACAATCATTGAGCTTCAACTTGCTATCGGTTGGTCAACTTTGTGATCTCGGGTTTCATTGTCTCTTCACACCAAATGAGGTGATTGTGACCAAGGTTGAAGATTCATCAATGATATTCAAAGGGTTCCGGCACAACAACCTCTACTTAGTGGACTTCACTTCCAATGAAGCAAACTTGCAAGCGTGTCTATTCTCCAAGAATTCTTTGGGTTGGCTATGGCATAGAATATTAGCTCATGTGGGCATGTCGACCTTGATGAAACTTGTCAAGAAGGAAATGGTTAGAGGAATCAAGGATGTGGTGTTTGAGAAGGACAAACTTTGTAGTGCATGTCAAGCCGGCAAGCAAGTGGCAAACACTCATCCAACCAAAGCTTTCATGTCAACCTCAAGAGTCCTAGAGTTGCTACACATGGACCTATTTGGCCCTACCACCTATGCTAGTCTTGGAGGAAATCTCTATTGCTTAGTGGTAGTGGATGACTACTCTCGGTACACTTGGGTGTTCTTTCTTCAAGACAAGGGAGAAACACAAGGCATCTTCAAGAAGTTTGCTACAAGAGCTCAAATGAATTTGATGTGAAGATCAAGAAGATTAGAAGTGACAATGGCACCGAATTTGTGAACACAAAGATTGAAGATTATTGTGATGAAGTTGGGATCAAGCATGAGGTGTCCGCCACATATACTCCAGAACAAAATGGTGTCGTAGAGAGGAAGAACCGGACACTCATAACTCTAGCAAGGTCTATGCTTGATGAGTACAACACTCCCGAGAAGTTTTGGGTGGAGGCAATCAACACCGCTTGCTATGCGGCAAACCGTCTCTTCGTCCAAAGGCTATTAAAGAAGACCCCTATGAGCTTGTCAATGGGAAGAAGCCGGATATTTCATTCTTCCGGGTGTTTGGTTGCAAGGTGTACATCTACAAGAAGCGCCAACACTTGGGTAAATTCCAACGGCGGTGTGACATTGGTTTCCTTGTTGGTTATTCACTTAAATCCAAGGCATACCGTGTATTTAACAAAGCCACCGGCTTAGTTGAAGAAACGTATGACTTGGAGTTTGATGAAACTAATGGCTCCCAAGGAGCGCTTGAGGATATTGATGTAGGTGATGAACCCTTGAGGGAGGCAATGAAGAATATGCCAATTGGTGCTATCAACCCGCAAGAGGTGGAAGAAGTTGAAGATGAAGCAAATCAAGATCCTTCTCCACCTCACACGCCTCAAGTTGATGAAGGAGATCAAGTGAGGGAAGCTTAAGAAGACACTCACATTCCTCAAGATCAAGCCGAGGCCGAAGCAACCAATGTTGAAGCATCACATCCTCCTCCTCAATAGACAAATAGAAAATCAACATCCATCCTTCAAGCTCACCCCCATGATCAAATCATAGGGAGTCCATCAAAGGGAGTAATGACTCGCTCTAGACTTGCATCTTATGTTGAACATCACTCGTTTGTTTCCTTTGTTGAGCCTACTAGTGTAGAAGAAGCACTTGCGGATCCGGATTGGGTGAATGCCATGCATGAAGAACTCAACAACTTCACCCGGAACCAAGTGTGGACACTTGAAGAGAAGCCAAAGGATGCAAGAATCATTGGCACCAAGTGGGTGTTTAGGAACAAGCAAGATGATCAAGGCGTGGTTGTGAGGAACAAAGCAAGATTGGTGGCAAAGGGGTTCTCTCAAGTAGAAGGACTCGATTTTGGAGAGACCTTTGCTCCGGTTGCAAAACTTGAAGCCATTCGTATCCTTTTGGCGTATGCTTCACATCACAAAATGAAACTCTTTCAAATGGATGTGAAGAGCGCCTTCTTAAATGGTTTCATTAATGAACTTGTTTATGTCTCACAACCTCCCGGGTTTGAAGACCCAAACTTGCCTAATCATGTGTATAGGTTGTCCAAGGCACTCTACGGATTGAAGCAAGCTCCAAGAGCTTGGTATGAGAGGCTAAGGGACTTCCTAATCAAGAAGGGCTTCAAGATTGGGATCGTCGACACTACACTATTCACCAAGAAGCTTAATGGAGAGATCTTTGTTTGCCAAGTATATGTCGATGACATTATATTTGGGTTAACAAACCAAGACCATTGCAAGGAGTTTGGTGACTTGATGTCCATGGAGTTCGAGATGTCAATGATTGGCGAGCTAACCTTCTTCCTTGGCTTTCAAGTGAAGCAAATGAGAGAAGGGACCTTCATCTCTCAAGAAAAGTACAGTTATGATCTACTTAAGAAGTTCAAGATGGAGGATTGCAAGCCAATCAAGATCCCAATGCCTACTAATGGGCATCTCGATCTCGATGATGGAGGTAAACCGATTGACCAAACTCTTTATCATTCTATGATCGGTAGTTTACTTTACCTCACTGCATCTAGGCCGGATATCATGTTTAGTGTGTGTATGTGTGCTAGGTTTCAAGCAAACCCTAAGGAGTCGCACCTTTGTGCGGTTAAAAGAATCCTTAGGTACTTAAGGCACACCCCTAGCATGGGTCTTTGGTATCCCAAAGGAGCTCCCTTTCAACTAGTTGGCTATTCCGATTCGGATTACGCCGGGTGTAAGGTTGATAGGAAGAGTACCTCCGGCGGGTGCCACATGCTAGGAAGATCACTTGTTTCTTGGTCCTCAAAGAAGCAAAACAGTGTGGCATTGTCAACCGCCGAGGCGGAATACATTGCCATGGGAGCAAGTTGTGCACAAATCTTATACATGACCCAAACACTCTTTGATTACGGCGTGTTTTTAAAAGAAGTTCCACTTTTGTGTGATAATGAAAGCGCCGTAAAGCTTGCTAACAACCGGTTCAACACTCTCGCACCAAGCACATTGATATTCGCCATCACTTTCTTAGAGATCATGTGGCTAGGAAAGACATCACACTAGTTGGAGTTAAGAGCAAAGATCAATTGGCGGATATCTTCACTAAACCACTCGATGAAACAACCTTTTGTAGGTTGAGAAGCGAGTTGAATGTGTTTGATCACTCTAACTTCACTAAAAGATGAGCTTGTGTGAACCATGCATTCATATGTAATATAACATGTTTAATAGTGTAATGCACATAGGCTTGGCTAACGCGGTTAAGATAACCGCCCTCAAAGCGTGTGACAAAGCTTAACCGCGGTTTAAACTTGCAAGCAACCTAGATTCAAATTCCGTTTTGCATTGCATATGCACAAGTGTTGCTTCTTCGTTTATTTTTGGTTAAGTTTATTGGTCATCATTAGGTTCAACACTTAGGGGGAGCAATTCAACGCTCTAGCTTCAGCTAATACCCCTCTTGTGCCCCTAAGGTGACCCTTGGAGCTTTATTGAACTATTTTCTTATGAAAACTAATCCTAGCCTATGGCAAACTACTTCTAAAATTGAGGGTTTGAGAGATGGTTCTTATGTTAAGTCCAACAAGTGTTCCTCTTTGCTCTTTTGTGTTGGTACTTGGCTAAGAGAAAAGATTGGAGAGAAAAATAGGAAAATTCAGAGCAATATTAAGCACCGGACCACCCACCGGACCACTCTGCATTGGTCCGACGCAGTGGTCCGACGCCTCGACCCTCACTGCATAAATATTTTCTAGCCAAAGAATCCGTCGGACCAGTGTCCGACGTTGCACCGGACCAATGACAAGTTGTCCGGTGCCTCTGTGATATCGATCTGTTCACCGTCGGACCAGTCCGGTGCTCCATCGGACTAGTCCGGTGAGTCGTCCGGCGCAGTTGTCCGGTGGTCGGTTGCTCACTGTATTCTCTTCTCTGGTACCGTCGGACCACCCGTCGGACCAGCCACCGCACCAAGCGGAGTGGTCCGACGCTTTGAATTTTTGCGGATGACCCCCCCGCGTGCGCGTCTGTTTCCTCACTGTTTTTACTCCGCCGACCGTACAACCGATGTCCCGCCGCTCTGTTCTCTTGCCGCCACAGCTCGGCCGCCACCTATCCTCTGCACCTGCTCCCTTGCACCACCAGAGCCGCCGCCGGTGAGACTCTCCCCGAGGTCCGCCGCCGTTCCTCCCCTCCTCGCCGTGCAGCACAGCCGCCTCCTTCCTTCCATCGCCGCCGCCGTTCATCGCGCCGGTTGCCTCGCCGCTGTGAACTGCTCGCCGACGTCCCTGCCGAGCTCATGCTAGCCAGCCCTAGGGTTTCCCCCTTTCTTCTCCTTCCATTGCCACAGCAAGATCAAGGGCTACGGTTTGCCCTAACCCTAGGGTTCAGGGTTTCGACGTTCGCCCTCGACCGAATCCATCTTCGATGTCTTCATTCATGACCGAGTTCGTTCCGTCGTCGTCGACTCTGGTACGTCTCACTAGGGTATGGCTATCTCTTTCGATATTGCGTTTCGTCGAGTCGAGATTGAGTCATGACCTAGGATCATTCCTTGAAAATCCTTTATCCGCATTCAATCCAATTCACTAAATTCAATTGCTAATTGTAATTCGCAGCTGGTAAATCCTGTTCGGAGAGTGCTTTGGTACTTGAGATTGCTCTGAATAGCTACGCTTTCTTACCTCAGGTATCATGTCAGATTTCATTCTATCACTTATCTAGATGCTTGCTTCTATACGGTTTCTTATCTCTAGATGTTATATATGCTTATGTATACCCTGTCTATTCTACCCCGCAGCAGTCCGTGGCAGTTAAACTCGGGGCAAAGCTCACGAGTAAGGATTGAGGCAAAGCCTCAGAGGTTCAGTCCAGTGGCTTGGAGGCCTCTCTCTCAGTTGTGCTCTGCTTGATCAGTTGACATTTGATTCTTCCAGAGGGCAGTGGTACTTTCTTTGATCAGTGGTTCTGACAGTTGACAGTTGATCTTGTGATTGACAGTGAGCAGTGGTTCTTTACTTGATCAGTATGACTCGCAGTACTCGTGCTCACGCAGCTGGGTCCGGTGGTGATGCTCCTCCTCCACGTCCTTCCAGAGATAAGGGCAAGAAGCCAGTGGTTGAGAAAGCGAAGAAGAAGAAGCGCAAGCTCACAGAGGTTGAGAAAGCCGAGGCAGTGGCCAATGCAGCGGACCGCGCAAAGCGAGGCGGTCGCTGAGGTACCGTGAGACTCGGCACCCCTCCGCGGGACCTTCCCTCTTCACCTCCAGCTGGGTCACACACTGAGGACACTCCACAGGAGCCAGAGCTTGTTACTGAAGCTCTGGGGACACCGTTGGCACCTAGTTCTTGGGGGCACTCCACCCGCTCCCAGTCTGCTCAGTCACCTTAGTCAGCGGCTCCCACAGCAGCTTCAGCCTCAGTTCACCTCGATCTGAGGAATCTTACAGCAAAGCAAGTGAAGAAGCTCAGATTTGTTGCTCTAGAGAAGTGGTGTCCGGATCAGAGAGGCCCCAGAGCCTCACCAGGTTGGCATACACCTCTCATGGAGGATTTCTACCGAGCAGCTCAGTTGACCAGCATTCAAATACGACCACACAGGGTTTGCTCCTTAGAGAGCATCGTTGAGCTAGCTGGTGAGGAGATCCGCCCGTTCTTGACTTACCAACCGGGACTCGCTGATTTACTCGGGCGTTCTGGTAACTATATAGAAAGATGGGTCAGAGAGTTCTATGCTTTAGTTTGGGTGGATCCAGAGCACAAGTTTGTGCAGTACACCTTCAGAGGCGAGAGGTACAGGCTATACTTGACCAGACTCAGAGAGATCTTTCGCTTCCATCAGCAGGGTGGTGAGTTTGACTTACACTACGAGTGCTACCGAGGAGCTTCAGTGCCTCGCAGAGCTCGAGGAGGCCGTACTTTGTCAGTGCAGGAGGTGGCTCCTCTGTTCAAGCCACCCTTCTTAGAGGGCTCCAGGCGTACCCCAGCAGAGCTCAGGCCTACAGTTCATAGGTTGAACGAGGTGCTTCGTCGTACTCTGCTACCTCGCACGGGCTACAAGGAAGGATTGACCAACATGCAGCAACTTCTCCTTCAGGCCCTGGTATCTCAGACACCATTCGATGTTGCAGATTTCCTTGTGTCAGAGATAGAGGATGTGATAGCAGATGGCATGAGGGCCCGACGACAGTTTCCCTATGCTCACTGGATCTCTTCGATTATTGCTATTGAGGAGGGAGCACACCCTGGACTCCGTGCTCTATTGGATCAGTCGCCGACTACTTTCCCAGATGACAGAGTCCTGGGGTCGTTTGATAGCCGGTTTGGAAACCGGGTCCTCCGTCTTGTCAGAGAGAGGATAGCACCAGCTGACAGAGTAGAGGTTGATGCTCAGGATGAGGCGATTCGTGGTGTTGAGCAGCAGGAGCTCCATGGTCTAGATACTGGAGCTGATGTGACTCCTGAGGATACTTCCGACAGCTCAGACGCCGATTTCCAGCCAGTTCCACAGATGCCCCCACGGGCTCACGACACTGAGGCTGGCGGCTCTGCCTCTGCCACTGAGACGATGATGCTCAAGCTCCTTGACAGGATGAATGAGCAGTAGAGCTCTCTCGTCACTGCAGTTACACAGGTCCAGCAGCGACAGGACGAGATGCAGCGACAGTCAGAGGAGCGTCACTTCGAGATGCAACTACAGATGCTCGCTATGCAGCTTGAGTCTCAGCGCCTTCGGTTACAGTCCCAGCAGCTGCAGCAGCAGAACATGGCCTTTATGGCCCACATGATGAAGTGGACTGGCGCTCCTCCTCTAGAGTTCCCTACAGCTCCACAGATACAAATGATGAGCACGTCTCAGCCCACACAGTCAGTTGGACAGCTAGGAGGGCCACAGTTCTCAGTTGGACCTTCAGTTGGCCCCTCAGTGGCCCCCTCGAGCTCCGTCGGTCAGTCAGTCACTCCCACCCCAGTCATACAGTCCAGTGGACTTCAGGGTGCTGGATTGACCACCTCGTCCCAGTCACCGGCGACTCAGATGACTCAGTGGTTGGATACTTTTGGCCCTACTCAGCAGTTCACCCCTCTCACTATAGGATTCACTCCACTTATCGCTACGATGGGTGCTACTACTAGAGATCTTTCAGCGTCCTTCAGTGACATTACAGGGCAGCCATCCCCCACTGGTCCTTAGATTGCAGCAGAGGTTGAGGCCGAGCTTGTTGCACCGACAGCTGATCAGCACTGCTCCTCAGTAGCTTCCTCCGAGGCTACACACGACAGTCGGGCTCCAGCCGTGTCTACTCCTCCTACAGCTGCAGTTGCTACCGATGCTACAGTTGTCACCTCTACTCCAGTACAGTCTGTGCAGTCTCCGGCTCTTCAGACTCCAGTCGAGTCAGTGCATGAGGCACAACCGGACACCGCAGCTCCTGAGGCTCCCGCAGAGGCACTAGCACCGGTTACCGCTCCTACTGCTACTCCAGCTACTGCTCCCGAGTCTTCGACCGCAGCACACCTGTCAGCTTCCGACCCCCAGACCGCTTCACTACCAGCTACAGACACTCAGGGGGAGGATTCAGATGATGAGACTTATCTGGCAGCTTTCAGGGTGCTTGACCGGTCCACGGCTGCTTCCACTCCACCTCCAGATGCTTAGTTTAGGTGTTTCGACGCCAAAGGGGGAGAGGGAGAGTCGAGTAGATGGGCTATCTTTAGGGGGAGCTAGTAGGACCCGTTCTTTTGTTGTGTATAAACTCTATTGCATCATGCATCACGTTTACCGTCTTATTGCATTGTATGATATGTGTGATGGTTGAGAATTGATGGTTGTGTGACATGTGTGGTCATTCCTATATATATATCATGTCACTTGGTTATGCTATATTGCTTCCGCGCTAATCTTTGATCTTTTGGCTATAGCATATCCTTTTTGAAATCAAGTACTATGCTCTTTCATATCTATTGTGCTTGTCATGGCTTGAATGGTTAGGCATGTACTTGTCTTTCTTATAACTAACCCATGCCTATCTCATGTCAAGTCATGTTTTCTCTTATCAAAATTCACTAATTATTCTTTACTCGAGCTTGTATTGTCGTCAATCACCTAAAAGGGGGAGATTGTAGAATCATGGACCCTTGTGTTTAGGCGATTAACGACAATACTAGATCACTATGACTAATGTGTGTTTTGCAGAGACAAAGTCATTTGTGTTAGGTCATGAGTGATGCTTTTTGAATGGGCTTAATGGATATTCATGCCCCCAAGATGAAAATCGTTTCGGTTGCAAAGGATGGAGATACACGACGAAGACTAGGCTAGTTCTTAGTGCCATAAGGTTGAGAAGGGCACTAAGTATAGCTAGGGCTTTTGTTTTTCCTTTGACCGTACTATAAAGGGGGGTATGACGTTAGTAGCTTGACATAGGAGAGTTTAGGAAAGTGGATATATGCACACTTGTCACAACTAGTTCTAGAGACCTTGCTTTCAGCCCTTGACAAACCCTAGAAATGGTAGGAGCAAAATCCCTTAAGAAACCTCAGCGAAATTGTTTGAAAAAGAGGGAGAAAGAGGCTCCGGACCACTCTGCTAAGTGGGCGTCAGACCAAGGAGAGTGGTCCGGTGGTCCCTGACTTAGGCAGTTTTCCAGCTCGAGGAGCTCCGGACCACCTGTCTGGTAAGCACCGGACCATAGGAGAGTGGTCCGGTGGCTTCGTTCAGAGAGACAGAAGGCTTCGGACTAGTCCGACGGTGTGTCCGACGGCTAGTCCGACGCCTCATGACAGAGGTTTGGTTCTATGCAAAGAGCACCCTGGCTCCGGACCAGAACGTCGGACTAGGGCACCGGACCAAGGAGAGTGGTCCGGTGGTGTGTAAAAGAGAGAAAGGATTTCACTCAGAGAGCACCGAGGCTCCGGACCAGAGCGTCGGACCAGTGCGTCGGACCAAGCAGAGTAGTCCGACGGTGCCTGAGTTGGAAATCAGAGTGAGCTCCGGACTAGTCCGGTGGCTACGCAGAGAGAAGAAAAAGTGAAAAACGGCTAGTTTTGGAGGTGGGGACTATTTATAGTTGCCCCCTTGGTCCTTAGAGGAATTCTTGGCCATTGTTTCAGCTGGTGACACCTTGAAAATCTTTTGGAGAGCCAAGAGGCTAGTGAGGGAGAGATTAGAGAGAGTTCATCTTGTTCTTCCCTCCCAGAGTGATTAGGAGTGACTTGTGTGCATCCATCCACCTTCCTAGTCTTGAGTGGGTCAAGTGAAGGTCTTGTGCTTGTTACTCTTGGTGTTCGACAGCACCTAGACGGTTTGGTGGTGTTCGGAGGAAGTGACCGCCGGGAGATTGTTGGCGGCTCTTCTCCAAGCTCTTGTGATCGGTTGTGGGCGATTCACCGAGCCGGAGTGGCGAAGAATCAGCCCGTAGAGAGCACTCTACCCTTGCGCGGGTAGAGGGGGAGCGATACCTTGCGAGGTGCTCCAACGAGGACTAGGGGGGTGTGTCGACACCTCGATACCTTGAGAAAAAATCGCTGCGTCCATGAGATTTTCTTTTCCCTAGCTCTTTACTTTTCCGTCTTGCTTTTACATTTCCTACTAGAATTGCTTAGGTTGTTTTTAATTTCTATGAACTGCTACCGCTTTCTAGTTAGGACACACGAACGGTAGACACTAGGGGGTGATTGGCATTTGATAGGTTTTTATATTTGCTTTAGAAATTTAAAACAAGCCCAATTCACCCCCCCTCTTGGGCATCTTGATCCTTTCAGGGTTTCTGGGGGGCTCTCTCCTCAGGGTCTGGGGGCCTTCCTTATATAGCCTCCTAAAATGAACGTCGGCTGTCGGATCAAATCGACCTTAATGGAGGGCTTAGATGCAACCTCAAAGGCGGTGGAGAGAGGGTCTACAAGGCAGACCCTGGTTGGGCCTTGCCCTAGGGTGGCCGCCCCAGGGGGTAGGTGTTGGCACAAATTATGACCATATTTTACATAGCCAAAATGTTGCCACCAATCCAAGGATCAAGGATAAAGAAACACATCATGAGGATAATTTATCAAATAACTAGTTCCACATGTCCATGAGTGTTTGAATCCAAGAATGAACAAATGAAGCAAATGAGAGCCAGTGGGACCCACATAGGGGGTCGGCCGACCACCCTATGGGCCCACCTGGCTCCCCTCTCGGCCATTATCCAAGAGAGGCACTCAAGAGTGATTTGCAACCAATGGATCACTTTGTGTTTCCTCTCATCGGCTCACAAGAAAAGCACAAGGATTCATGGGCCCACACCAAGGAGATAAACGACAACCACAACAGAACCAACAACCAACTCCTATGACGAGTGGGACCAACACCAGGGTGCCCGAGGTGGGCCAGACACCCCAAGGGAGGGGGGCTCGGCCGAACCACCATTGGGCCCAACAGGCCCCCACTTGGTCCCTGACCAGTGGGGCCACCTCCAGGAGGACAGAGGAGGGCCCACTAGCCATAGGGGGGGGGGTCGGCCGAACCACCCCTAGGTCGGTTGGGTCCCCCCAACCGCCATACTCCTCCCCCACGTGTTGGATCACCACCATTCATGCCTTGGTCGGTTTCTAAGTCGGTTGGATCCAAGGGTGGAGGATGGAAGGCTCTGGATCGCTGATGTGGCGCCGGAGTAGCCCCTACTCCACCTCCTACTATAAATAGAGGGTCACACCCCCCTCTCTAAACATGAGGAAGAAGCCTACAAGCTCTATTCCTTAGATTGTTCTAGGAGTTAGAGTTGAGTCGAGCTGTGCTCGGGATTTCCGGAGTTGTCTTCTGGAGAGTTTGGTATAACTCTTGTATCTTTCCTTCTTTGCAAGACTTTATCTTATTCAATATATATCTTTCTATTTACTTTACTTAGTATTTACTTTGAGTATTTCGATACTAGATATAGTCTTGCTATATGCTTTTGCTCTTTAATAGCCTTCACACCCATAGTCTGTGATCCTTGTGACCTTTCCTATATGCGATCATTGCCTGTTATAGGATACTTTGGTTATTGATCATTGTCATACCCGGTTTTAAGGACAAAACCAGGATCGCCATATGTGTGCCCAGGAAGTCCACACATACAACAACAGAATAGGAAAGTATCAAAAACAAAATTATATAGCGGAAAACATACTTATATTAATACTTACATCAGAGTATAGCAGAACGGTTACTAAACTTCTCTTTAGGCTTCAACTTCAATTTCAACTTCACAGGGACTTGTTGATTGGGGTTTGCATACGCCTAGCACTCCTTAGAAAACTCACTAGATCCATCTTCTGTTACCCATCCGGGATTTTTATCCATGTATTGAAAATAAAGCAAGCGTAAGTACATGTCGTACTCAGCAATACAACACAGGGTTATGAAGCTCAAAAGGATGACACTTGCTTACTGCGGTTGCTTTTAACTTGGTCAAGTTTTAACAACAATTAGCTTTAGTTATGCTTAACTCAGCTGGTAACCACATGATCATTAATGGAACCACCTTTTATCTCATAACTCCAAACTTACCATCATAGTAGTTATAACAACATGAGTAACTAACACTGTGAGTTTTCCGAGCCGCTCGTGACCGTGAGCATGGCTATCATGATAGATTTACACTCTGCATAGGATACACACTTTACCCACAAGCTGTGTTGCCCTTTCGCCCGAGGTGATCAACCTCTTAACCCACTTCCAAGGAAGGTCGGTAGGGTACACTATGAAGTCTTTCAAAAGCCCTTTCTAGCATGTAGCGGACCCTACGGACCCAATGCAAAAGGGTATATGGGACACCCCGATGGTACCACCCGCAGCGGTCCCCACACAAGCTATACCCCATAACCAGCTCGGCAAAGGAGACTTTCACGAACCACAAGCATGCTAGTCCAAACTTCATTCTTAACTAAAGCCAGAGCCATATAGCACTCATGGTTGCATTTAAGTCCCAACTTTTGCCCTACAGTGTGGTCCTATTCCATGTTGCTATAAAAGTCAGTTTTAGATCATCGTTGCATAATCCATTAGTCAAGATTCAACTCATGATTCATTATTGTAAAGCATAGCAAAGCTACCCATATGCATAGAAACCCATTGTTGACAAGGTAAAAGGAAAACAAAGCTATGATAAATCTAATAGGAATCAAATTAGACACATGCAATATGACTAGATGAATTATGGTGAATAGGACAACAAGGAAGATCACATGCTATACTTGCCTTAAACACTTGCTCAACTCTCACACCATTAGCTTCAGGTCATTACCTTCTGATCTTCAACACTCATAAGTGATTCTCGTTCTACTCGAAGAAAACACTACACAAAGACAACATACACACAAACAAAGGAGACAACTAAGAACAATACACCAGACAAAAGATAAAACAACAGACAAAAGAGAGATCGATACTACGGTCAAGAGAACACAAGAAACGTCGAGAACGGAGCTATCATTAAAAGAAACGTCTAACGGAAGATTTACTATATTATAAAAGAAACTTCTACAAACTTGGTCTATTTTAATTAAGAACAATGCATGTAGTATAAATTTAGATTAATCAAAACATATTTAATTTCAAAAGCTTGGTCGAAACTACTCTTGTTTTATTTATAAACAATACAACATAATTTTAATCAAGTTAAACTTTATGTTTGCGAAAGAGAAATATATATGAAGGCATCTAAACATGTTTATTATATATGCAATATGTTTAAACTAAGAATTTATAATTAAAAGTATATTAAGTTAACCATTAATAATATTTGATCTTGTAACCATTATCACATAACTTATTATTAAACATGTTAAACTTTATTTTTGTAAAAGACAATAAACATGTGACAATGTATAGAAATATATGATACGTATTTAAAGTAACCAAATTATAATTTAGGAGCATATTAACATTAGCAATTAATCATATTAGTATTTAACTATCAGACTAGTTGCAAACATATTTAATTAATTTAATATTTGACAATATATAGAAAAGCATATGTCATGATAAACATTAGCACTACCTTATAGGTCATATTAATATGAATCTAATTCAACTCAAATTGTATAAAACGGAATTAAAACCTAACATGCTTTTAATTAATTATAAATATATTGATTAAACATTAATTAATTAATATTTAAATGAGCGAAAAATTATAATTAGATTACATGAAAAACAGTAACACTGTGGCGTAGAGCGTAACGACACGGTTCTAACGCAACTTGAATGGATTAAAACGGAATTAAAACGATCAGCTACAAAAGATTATATCTTCAGAGAATGACGAGCATGTCCAAGCACATATATTCAGTCATGCCTGTGGCCGCCGGCTTGTTTTGATGGAGATGCAGGATCGAAAAGCGAACAAATTCAGCACAACACGCATGCATGGGATAGCCGATACGTGAGATAGAGTTGACATATTATGAGATTAAAAAGAAAACGAATTCATAGATATATGCTCACCAGGGTCAGACGCGAAAGACATTGATGGATAGCAGAGTCAGAATTGGAGAAGATGACCACGACCATGGGAGGCACTGGAAAATTGAAAACCCGGCAGCAGTAAGCTAGGGCTTGGTTGAAGGGGCAACAACATCCAGACGTAAAGGTCGAGGACCTCTGCATGGATGGTCGGTGGTGCCAGCACGTACTATCGGCGAGGGCACCACGTGATTGTTGGTTACTTGGTTAGCAAATAGCAGATTGCCGAGAACAATGACATCGATGGGACGTAGCCACGTTGGAGGTCGGCAAGAACTTGGTCGTCGGCCTTGCTTGTTGCCGAGAAGGCCAGCATGGCGCACGACCAAGAGACTAGCGGCCGCAAAAAGCATGGCAGGTAAGGTCGAAGGTTGCAGATCGATGGATTGGCGGCGGCGGCGGCTTGCGTCAAGATTGGATTGGTTTGTTTCCACAGGTATGGAAAAGAATACGATGGACTTGAGTTTGCTATTTATAGCTGTGTATGGTAATCGGCAAATATGGATATTGATGAGTCATGCCGTCCATACTCATGCAACGTATATATTGGGAGGAAATATAGTTCGGCTCTTCCATAGTACGTAGCAACCAAGCTAGAAACAGGTCTATCATCTATAAGCATTAAGGGTATGACATAGTTGCTTGCTTCTTCAGATCACGTCATTGCAAAAGGTGTGAACGTGTTAGCCCCCTATCAGCTCGAGTTTGATTTTAGCAAGAGCCAAAGGTCATGTCGTTTAGGATTAGAAGTAATTATTTTTGAATTAATTTCATGAAGAAAAATAATTCTAGAAAATCTAGAATTATTGTTCAAGCCGAGAAATATTCCGACAACTCCAAAAATTCGGGAAAAATTCTCGGAGATATTTTGTAACATGATGAACCCAAATAAAGTATTTGGAGATCATGAAAAGATATTTGGGAGCATCTAAAAATTAGATTATGCTCATAGATAAATAGGAAAAAGATCCGGAAAAAGCCAGAGAAAAATTCCCGGAAAGAATTTAGAGACATGTTGATAAATTATGGACTCAAGGGAATGATTTGGATCAAGAGAAAAAGGATCTTGGGAATATCCAAAAAGGAAGATTAAGATCCAGAGAGCTAGAATTTGATTATAGAAAAAGATAGAGACGAGCCGGAGACCGATAAACGACTCACTAATCGCATTTTAAAAACTTCAAACACTCACATGCATCAAGACAAGCAACCAACAATCACGACAACAATTAAAGTCTATCAAATTAATTTAGAAAAGTTTATAAATTCACTTTTCCCTAAATTAAATTTGTGTGAACTCAAACTAATCTTGAAAAATTTTATATCAATATAGAAATCATTTATTTTATTTAGTGTTTTCTAAGCACAATCCAAAATTGGAAATTTTGGAGTGTGACAATCATAGTCAAACTAGTAAGTTGTGTGTAAGCGTGGTGCTTATACATCATCTTATCCTTGGTTATCGCCTGTTGCACGGATTGTTTGTGGTAGCTAGCAAGAGGTGACAACCTTGTCTAGTCTTTGTATTCCACCACGTGTTCTTAGGCAAGTTCTTAAAAGGTAAGGCTCCCGTAAGAAGAGGGCGCGGTCCAGTAGTAGTTTTGTCCTCCTACTGATCTATCCCGTCGCCTAGCAAACTTGTATTGAGGAGGCAAACTATAGTGTCTAGACTAGTTATTTAGCTAAGTATATTGGAGTAAAGAGAAGTACATAGGAGTCCCTTTTCTCTTCTCGTTGTCCTCCCACCTAGCTAGTCTCTGAGGTCCGTTCTAAGTATCATTTATCGTAGCTTCTTCATTCATCAACCCCTTCCTATCACATTTATGGTTTACCCCTCTATACTAGTTGGTACTAAGTTAAGGCACTCTCTAGGATCTCTCTCTAATTATCATTTCTAGCTAGCTTTCCCTTGGGATAAAATAAATAATGATACCTTGGAATACTCCTTGGTGAAGTGCTACAGCAGTATAATCTGTGCGCTTGCGGATTTATCCAATAGTCATAAGAAATACCAACAAGCATTTCTGGCGCCGTTACCAGAAATAACTTAGCCAAGAAATTTTAATTAGATTGAATCCAAAGATTCTCGTTAACTTAGTTATCAATTAGTCATAGGGGCTTACCCATGTCTGTGTCTTCCTTTATTGTGAAGCCAGACAGTGTATGAACGGTTTCCAACTACTTGGAAACTATCTCGAAGATCCCGAGTAGCTGTTGAGGAGGACTAGACATCGTCAAGTTCCCCCTCAGAGGTTCCTCTCGAACTAGGATCTGTTCAAGGAAGGAGGCTCTACACCACCACTCAAGGAAGCTATGGCCCAGAAGGCGATCTCTGACTTCTCGCTCCGTTAGCTACCCACGTAGCACAGGGTCCCGAGGTCAACTTCGGGGATGCCACCTTCGAGCTGAAGCCCGCCTTGATCCACATGGTGTAGGCCCATCCATTTTGAGGAAAGCCCCATGAGGATGCCAATGCTCGTCTCCAGCACTTCATGGAGCTATGTGGTACGTTCACCATTAAGGTAGTGGCATCTGGCGCCATTCGCCTTGGCCTCTTCCCATTCTATTTATTGAGAACAGCGAAGCAATGGTTCTACGCCCACAAAGAAGAAGCCACTACATGGGAGAGGTGTGCTAACGCATTCCTCAAGAAGTTCTTCCCAACGAGCAAAACTAATGCTCTTCGCGGAAAGATCTCAAGCTTCCAGCAACAATCTGATGAGACAATCCCCGAAGCATGGGAGCGTCTCTAGGAGTACATGCGAGCATGTCCTCATCATGGGATAGACGACTGGCTCCTGATCCAAGGTTTGTACCACGGGCTGACTAACATGGCCCGTAGTCACCTTGATGCTGCCACTGGAGGGGCATTTCTCCAACACATAATGAGAAATGCCAAGGACCACATCGAGAAAATGGTGATAAACCAAGGATGGGGTGACGAACGTCTCTAGCCGAAGAAGAGAGGTATGCACACCCTCAGTGAGGTGGACATGCTCTCCACCAAGATGGACCTCTTGATGAAGAAGATAGAAGAAGGTTCCAAGAAGGAACGAGAGGCCATCTAACCAGTCGCCGCCACACAAGCTATTGAAGCCGATCCATGGTGCGAGGTGTGCGGAGGAAATGATTACTCGGGCAACAATTGCCCCGAGACATCAAAGGAGGACATGAGCTTCATCAGCAACAACAACAACAACAACAACAATGGGTATCGACCCCAACAACAACGAAACTGGAACTCACGCCCCTTCTACCAAGGTAATGGAGGTAATAGCAATTACAACAATTATAATTCCTATAATAACCAACCTTCATTAAAATATCTTGTTCTTGGGCAATCAAAGATTAATGATGGAATAAATAAAAAGATGATTGTCACTGATAAAGTTCTTGAAAGCTTTGGTGAGAAAATGGATAGCTTTACAACTGCTATGAAAAATCAATTGAGCTTTAATAAAATGCTAGAAACCCAATTAGCTCAGTTAGCAGCAGCTATGCCATCCATGGAACAAGGTAAGATTCCTGGGAAACCCGAAGATTCAATTGAGCATGTGAACATGGTCAACACGAAGTTCGGTAAGCCTCCACTTCGCTCCTATTGGGGCTATCTTCTCGATCCTCCCTTCATCATGAAGAAGGAAGATCTAGGCCTCCCGACGATCAAGTGCTCAATCGGACAACAAACGTTCCACACCGCCTTCTGCGATCTCGGATCGGGCGTCAACATCATGTCCAAGGTAACATATGATAACTTGTTAGGAGGACCATTGGTCCCCACATGTGTTCGCTTGCAGATGGCAGATCAGACCATACGGTTTCCCGAGGGACTCGCAAGGGATATCTTGGTGAACATCCAAGACGAGTACATCCCCACCGACTTTATCGTCCTAGACATGGGAGCCAATGTGGAAGTACCCGTCATCCTAGGAAGTCCCTTCCTCAATACCACCAACGCCGCCATCTACGTTGGATCGGGCCAAATTCACTTCTAGTTCCCGAGCCATAAGGTAAAACGTGCTTTCAATGGTTATAAACTTAACAAACATGCTAAAGCACAACCACCGAAAAGAAGAGTTCAAGCCCCGCGCAAGAAGAAACAATACCCGGAGGCCAAGATCATTGAACTCAAGAATGACGAACCCACCAATCCAAGGCAGGTTTGGAAAACAAAGGAGGTGCACACATCACGATCTCCGTCTCCGGAGCCATCAAGTGCACCCGAGGAATGAACAAGAAGGAGAGTCCTACTCCAAGGACTTAAAATCAAGGAGCCTTCGTCGAAAGGTAAATCGGTAGTTATCTTTTATTTCCCTTCTTAAATTTAGTTCAAACCTTTACTTTCTTTCATATTTAAAATTTAGAAAACTAAAGTTAGTTCAAATAAAACTTGAGAATTAAATTAATATTAAAATTTGACAAAAGGTAGATCCAATAGGGTGGTCATCCGACCACCCTATGCATCCTACCTTGGCTCATTTAATTACTTTTCTCTTTATAACCTTTATAAAATAAAAAGAAAAAAAATGGAAGCCTAAGGGGTCGGCCGACCACCCTAGGTGCCCCATGTCCATCCATCTTTTCCTCTCCACCATCCTTTGTCCAAGCATCTCATGATTTGGGAGGTGGGACTTTCAAAAATCAGATTTTTGCTTTGGGAGACATCTCCTTTTGCTTTGTCATGCTTTAAAGTACATCAATCACTTTTTGTTAAAGCATGACACACCCTTGTCTCCAACTATTCCATGTCCAAAGTGGGGAACCAACTTTCACTTTCACTTTGTCATGCTTTGAAAAAGAAAACACATCAATCACCTCCCTTCAAAGCATGACATATCTTTGTCCCCCACTACTCTTTGTTTAAAGAAGAAAATCTTGACTACTTTAGCTCAGATTTTGATCACATCATATCACATCTTTCACCTTTCACAAAGCACTAGAAAAAGCATGAGTGGAATCTTCATTTTAGAGGGATGGCCGACCACTTTTGGTCACCTCCTCTCCCTCTTTTGCTTTGTGTAAGGCATATTCCAAGACATGTGATCATGGCACCCAAGGGGCATGCCCATGGGGGGTCGGCCGACCACTCCATGGAACCCCCTTGGTGCCACTTCCTTCCTCTATAAAACCCCAAGCAGGGAGGGAGAGCTTCATCCCTCACACCTCCACAAAAATTCAGTTCTAGTTCAAGTCTCTCCTTGCCTTGCTCTCTCCTCTCTACATTCAAGAGAAGTTCTTAGCTCTCAAAGAGAAGTAGTGTTGCTCTCACTAGTCCACAAGAAGATCTCTTCTCTTAGCTCAAACTTCTCCCCACAAGGAAAACTAGAAATCAACTTCACATACAACTCTTCCTAGCCTTGCTCTTGTGTCCCTCTTCCTCTCTAAAGATGAAGAACCCGATGACATCCGCATACAAGAAAATGAAGCAAGCTATTAGTGGGAGCTCATCTCAACGCTCTCACCTTTCCGAGGATAGTTCCCAAAGAAGAAGAAGGGGAGGTTCTACCCGACACACTAGGGAGAACCTTTGAACTGAAAAACACCCTCAGGAAGAAGAAGAAGTGCCAGAGGAGGTGCCTCATTTGGAGACATTCATGGTTCCCCAATGAGGACCTATGATCAACAAGGTGGGTCAGACAGGAGAGCTCAGGAGGGGCTATACTTTGTTCATCTTGAGCAAAGTGGTCCTTCCCGAGACACTTATGGCAAGGAGGAAGACGATGCATCCTCCATGCACACTTCTAGTGGCATACCTCCTCAGCCACCAAGGCCGCAACGAGCACGAGCATCCTTCTCGTCCACACGAGACAGGGAGAGTCGTGAACTACGGCAAGAATTCGATCATCTCACCAACATCGTTGGTGAGTTGCGTGTTGATCACGATGAGACAACACACATCGTCCAGCAAACTACCGAGAACATTCAAACAATGCATGAAGACCAACATTGGCGTTGGGACTTTTGGAGGCAACAACATCCACATCCTCCGCATTATTAAGCAAAAGACAAGCTTGGGGGAGGTCCTCTCCCCCACTAAGGTAAGTTTTTAATTTCAGCATTTATATTTATGCATTTTCTTACTTATCTTAGCTTTACATTTAAAATCTGTATATGATAAAATAAAATAAAAAGACTTTCTCTACTCCACTCTCACATGTTTCATGAAGAATTAATATCTCCTATGGAAATGATGAATAGTTGCTCTGCTAAGTGTTTCTCTAGAACTTAGTCTACAACTTGGTACTTCTTTAAGTATGGATTACTTGGCTTGAAAAGAAACCATCATGAACCTCAAACTTTTGTGGGTTGCAAATGCCATAACTAAGTCTAAGTTTTTGTGAGACATGAAATGACAAGATAAGAGCTGCTATAATATTGTTCTAAGCAAGAATGACTATTGGAGTTTTATTTATTAAAATGATCAAACACTTTGATGTTCCTCAATGGTAAAAATTCCTAGCAAAGCCATACAAGCTCTTTCATGATAAAGCTTTCTACATAAGCTGCTTACTTTGTGTTGAGTTTGGTCAAGTTTTGTGACCCTTGTTGAGAGATTTATCATGCTCCTAAGATCATGTTCACATGCACGCCACATATACATGCTGCTTCTATACTGGAAGTACGCAAAAACATGCCTTACATTTCCACATAGTTCATATTCTATGCTCTAAGTAGAAAACCTCTCTCTCTAGTATATTGCTAGTAAATGAGACATAGACTATGCAAAATTATGAAAAATTCAAGGGCATTTTATAGTCCCATTGTTTATGAGCATTCCAAAGCTCTCTTAAAAAATGATGAAAAATGAAATGATGAGCATCTTCAAAGCTCATAGAAAAATTAAAAAGATAGCTATGTCTCAAAATAATTTTTGATCGTTCGCCATGTTTCCACACACTTACACATCTTGATCTAAGAGTATGGCACTCTCTCCTCAGGTCCAAAATTTGACTTTACAATATATGCAAGGTAAGTTTGCTACATCTTTTGATCCTTGCCTATAGCTCCACATAAGCTTTAGAGATAGGAAGAAAGAAAGGCAAACTTCGCTATATGCCTTGGTGAGGAATCATACACCTTATGAGCGACTTGAGAGTACCATTTGAGGAACACTAAGTTTTTCTTTTACTAAAACCTTGCAAAACCTCCGATATGAAACTTGTGAAAGAATGAGAAACCTAGTGCTCAAGTCAAGTTGTTCTATCTCTCAACCTCTCAAGACAAAGGATATAGCTATAAGCCCCATGAAGGACTAAGGTAATATGGGTGAATCTTTATTGCTAAATTTTCCATTCAAAAGAGAAGCATGATTGTTGTAGACTTAGTACTCTTGAAATATGACGCATAGTAGCAACTCCTGATCCATCGAGCTAAGTTTGATTGTTTGCTCGGGACGAGCAAAGGTAAAGCTTGGGGGATCTTGTTGGCACAAATTACGACCATCTTTTACATAGCCAAAATGTTGCCACCAATCCAAGGATCAAGGATAAACAAACACATCATGAGAATCATTTACCAAATAACTAGTTCCACATGTCCATGAGTGTTTGAATGCAGGAATGAACAAATGAAGCAAATGAGAGCTAGTGGGAGCCACATAGGGGGTCGGCCGACCACCCTGTGGGCCCACCTGGCTCCCCTCTCGGCCATTATCCAAGAGAGGCACTCAAGAGTGATTTCCAACCAATGGATCACTCTGTGTTTCCTCTCATCGGCTCACAAGCAAAGCACAATGATTCATGGGCCCACACCAAGGATATAAACAACAACCACCATAGAACCAACAACCAACACCTATGACGAGTGGGACCAACACTAGGGTGCCCGAGGTGGGCCAGACACCCCAAGGGGGGGGGGGTCGGACGAACCACCATTGGGTCCAACAGGCCCCCACTTGGTCCCTGACTAATGGGGCCACCTCCAGGAAGACAGAGGAGGGCCCACTGGCCATAGGGGGGTCGGCCGAACCACCCTTAGGTCGGTTGGGTCCCCCCAACCACCATACTCCTCGCCCCACGTGTTGGATCACCACTATCCATGCCTTGGTCGGTTTCTAAGTCGGTTGGATCCAAGAGTGGAGGATGGAAGGCCCTGGATCGCTGACGTGACGCCGGAGTAGCCCCTACTCCACCTCCTACTATAAATAGAGGGTCACACCCCCCCTCTCTAAACATGAAGAAGAAGCCTACAATCTCTATTCCTTAGATTGTTCCAGGAGTTAGTCTAGTGTGGGAGTTAGAGTTGAGTCGAGCTGTGCTCGGGATTTCTGGAGAGTCTGGTGTAGCTCTTGTATCTGTCCTTCTTTGTAAGACTTTATCTTATTCAATATATATCTTTCTCTTTACTTTATTTAGTATTTACTTTGAGCATTTCTATACTAGATATAGTCTTGCTATATGCTTTTGCTCTTTAATAGCCTTCACACCCATAGTCTGTGATCCTTGTGACCTTTCCTGTATGCGATCATTGCATGTCATAGGATACTTTGGTTATTGATCATAGTCAAAGTAGTAAGTTGTGTGTAAGTGTGGTGCTTATACATCCTCTTATCCTTGGTTATCTCTTGCTGCACGGATTGTTTGTGGTAGCTAGCAAGAGGTGACAACCTTGTCTAGTCTTTGTATTCCACCACGTGTTCTTAGGCAAGTTCTTAAAAGGTAAGGCTCCCGTAAGAAGAGGGCGCGGTCCAGTAGTAGTTTTGTCCTCCTACTGATCTATCCCGTCGCCTAGCAAACTTGTATTGAGGAGGCAAACTATAGTGTCTAGACTAGTTATTTAGCTAAGTATATTGGAGTAAAGAGAAGTACATAGGAGTCCCTTTTCTCTTCTCGTTGTCCTCCCACCTAGCTAGTCTCTGAGGTCCGTTCTAAGTATCATTTATCGTAGCTTCTTCATTCATCAACCCCTTCCTATCACATTTATGGTTTACCCCTCTATACTAGTTGGTACTAAGTTAAGACACTCTCTAGGATCTCTCTCTAATTATCATTTCTAGCCATCTTTCCCTTGGGATAAAATAAATTATGATACCTTGGAATACTCCTTGGTTAAGTGCTACAACGGTATAATCTGTGCGCTTGCGAATTTATCCAATAGACATAAGAAATACCAACAGTAGGGTGGGCGCCCTACCCCTAGGCCTGCTCGGCCTCTCGTCTCTTCCCGTGCCTTCTTGACCCTTCTAGATTGTTCTTTTTTCCTACGGATGATAATTATCTCTATGTAGACCTTACATGTGGGCCTTTCCTCCATAATTATGTCAGTTAAAATCCTATTTCTAGGTATTGGTTTCAATTAGATCCTTATCCTTGTTTAGTTGATGGTTGGATTTGGTATTTAAGGACTGTCAACATACACCATCCGACGGACTCAACGCGAGCACAAAGCACTCGCAACTTAACACACGCACAACACACACCATGTCCTGAACATGGCGTGGTTTATTTTCTAACAATCTCTCCCTAAACCACGACATCGCCGCGCATGCCGCTCTACATGAGCGTCAGCTCGTCGTTTGCGTTGGCAAGCAACACGTCCTCCTTCCTTGGCTTGGGGCAGTCCCTTGAGAAGTGGCCACAAACGCCACAGTTGTAGCACTTGCCCTTGCCGGAGCTGCGTCAGCCCGACTCGCGCCTGATGTGACGTGTTGGTATTTCTTATGACTGTTGGATAAATCCGGAAACACACAGATTATATCGTTGTAGCACTTCACCTAGGAGTATTCCGGGGTATCATAATTTATATTCTCACAAGGGAAAGCAAAGCTAGAAATAATAATAAAAGGGAGATCCTAGAGATCACCTCAATTTAGTACCAACTAGTTTAAGGGGGTAATCGAATAATGATAGGAAGGTGATGATGCAACAAACCAGATAAGGATAAATAAGAGTTAACTAGTGGGCAACTATGTGGGAGGACAACGAGAGAGCAAAAGGACTCCTATGATTCCAACTCTACCTTTGTGAGTTTAACTATAACACACAATTGATATAAACATCGATTGATTCCTCAAAACAAGTATGATAGGCGAGAGGATAGATCTGTAGGAGGAAAAAACTCCTACCATACCACGCTCTCCTTTTACCGGGGCCTTATCTTTTAAGAACTTGCCTAATAACACGTGGTGGAATACAACAGCTAGACAAAGCTACCACTCTTTTGCTAGCTACCAAAAACAATCCGTGCAACAAGCGATAACCAAAGGTTAGATTAAGTATAAGCACCACACTTACATCTATTCTCACTACTCTAATCGTGTATACGACAACTAGAGCACCCTATAACAGGCGATGATCGCACACAGGAATGGCCACAAGGATCTCAATCTAGTTTATAACAACTAAATGATAAGATAAACCACAACAATATTATAGCAAGTATAATATTGCACAAAGTAAATACTAAGTAAAGTAAAGAAGAAATATTGCATTAAATAAGTAAAATCTTACAAAGAAGGAAAGAACAAGAGCTATACTAGACTTTCCAAAAGACGACTCCGGAAATCCCGAGCACATCTCGACTCAACTCTAACTCCCACACTAGAGAACACCACTAGACTAATCTCCACTTGAGAACAAGAGTGGCTTGTCTGGATTACATCATGCCTAGAGATGGGGTATGAGCCTCTATTTATAGTGGGAGGTGGAGTAGGGGCTACTCCAGCGCCACGTCATCGATCCAGGGGATTCAATCCTCCACCCTTGGATCCAACCGACCTTGAACAGCCTTTGGATGAATGGTGTGGATTTCCAACATGTGTTAGTGGGTATGGCTATTGACAGAAGCTGAACCGACATAGGGGGAGGTCGGTCGACCCCTCCTATGACCTGTGGGCCATCCCCTGGTCTTCTAGATGCAGCCCAATTGGTCAGGGACCAAATGGGGGCCAGGTGGGCCTAGATGGAGGTCGATCGACCCCCCTTGGGGGCTCTAGCCCACCTCGGCCTTCTAGGTGTTTCCCACTTGTCAGCGATGTTGGTTGTTAGTTATGAGGTATTTGTCACGTTGATCTAACTTGTGTGGGCCCATAGATCTATGTACTTTGCATGTGAGCCATTGGGAGAAAGCACAGAGTGATCCAAGGGCTGGAATTCACTCTGAGAGGCTTCTCCTAGATCATGGCCGAGGGGGAGACCTGGTGGGCCCATAGGGAGGTCGACCGACCCCCTACGTGGGTCCCACTAGGTCTCCATTCGTCCATTTCTTCAATCATGCGATCAAATATTCATGGACATGTGGAACTTCTTATTTTATAAAGTATGCTCATGATATGATTGTTTTATCCTTGATCCTGAGGTTGTTGGCATCATTTTAGTTATATAAAAGTGTATCATTCTTGGTGCCAACTCGACGCTGCTCTCCCCGTCATCGTCGTGGCCGCCGCTATGGCCATTCCGCGCATCGCCGGCACGTGCACTGTCCTTGTTGCGTCGCTGACAACGACGCACCTCCCACTGCTCCTCCGTGAGAAGCAGCTGCCCGGTGCGCTCGCCTCCAAGACTGACGCCTCCGTAATGCTCCTCCACCATACGTAGTAGCCCGACGAGCTCCTCGAACAACACCTTCTTCAAGTCGGCGAACACCTCGATGGAGCATGCAATTTGGTAGAACCTCAATGGCACAACCCGCAGCATCTTGTTGACGACGCGCACGTCCTCCATTTCCTCCCCAACTCGCGGTAGTTGGTCTTCGTCAGCTTCGGGATTTTGACACCACTAAAACCACACTCCACCACGACCGTATGCGGCAAGCTGGCTTCACCCTTTTCACTACCACCGGCCATCGCCCTAGCTCTAGATACCAATTGTTGGCCTGGGGCAGCGATGAACTGCACTCACGCGCACACACACACACGAGAGGATACAGAGGTGGAAGATGAACAGTGGATACAAGTTGTGACCGGCGACGAACACCCCAGCTGCCAAAAAGCTTGTATGTTGGCTTTCTATTCACTGGAAGAAACACAACTCGACACACTAGAGCAGACGCGATACATCGGACGCAATACATCAGCTAAATAGCCTCAGCCATGACCTGGCCGTCACCGCGTGTTGCCGGTAATTTCAACAATTTTTACACCCTCAAAAATATCATCAACAACCTCTGATTCAAGAGTATAATAACATAACATGAACATATTTTACCCAATAACTAGTTCCACATGTCCCTTGACTATTTGAGTGCAGGTAATGACAAATGGGGACTTTTGGGAACTAGTGGGCCCACTTAGGGGGTCGGCTGACCTCCCTGTGGGGCAACTAGGCCTCCCAAGCCCCCATGATCCAAGTAACACTCTCCAAAGCACCTTCTACCACTTGGATCCAAGTGTGCTACCTCTCAATGGTTCTGGATCAAAGCATGAGGATCCATGGGCCCAACATGACATATTTCCAAGTATGGCAAATGTGCAAATCCAATACACCATCATGATGGACATTACCTCTAGAAGCTACCTACAAAAAGATGAGCTTATTTGGCCACAAAAGACGGCCGTCTCACCGCACTTTTTCCCCAATTTTGGGCAGCAGAATCCACACCTATCAAGGAGGTCCCATGCCGAAGGGGAGGCCAAGGGCTCTCTAAAGGTGGTCGGCTGACCTCCTAGGTGGGCCCAGAGACCACCCACAAGCCCCCTGACCAGTGGGTTAGCTTCTACAAGAAAGGGGTAGGGCTCACCTGTCAGGGGTGGTAGGCCGATCATGCCTAGGTGCCCAAAAGATGCCCCGAGCTCTCCACCGCCTTCTTGCATGCCTCCATGTATCCACTTGATCTCCATCATTGATTTAAGACGGTTACAATGACGGTTTCATCCTACAGTGCCTGATGGAGGTGGTGTGGATCGCTGACGTGGCACCGAAGTAGCCTCTACTCCACCTGTAGCTATAAATACCACCCTAGGCCTTCACTCTCATTCATGCCTCATTGGAGAAACTACTCCTTAGTATCTTAGCGGAGCTCTGTAGTAGTGCTATGCTAGTTGGAAGAGAGTGAGGAGAGCCTGGAGGAGAGTCGGGCCTGTCTAGCGTCTTCTCCGAGTTGTACCTCAGCGGATGCGGTCCTCCGAGTTCTTTATAGCATTCAATATTCTAAATATGGTTTAGCTGTTATACATCTTTTCGCTCTTGTTCATCGCTTTACTTTGAGTAGAGTGCTTTAGCCTTTAACGTTGGGTTAAAGTAGTAATAATAATGTAGCCGTGGTGTCTATAATAGATCTTGGCTTTGTAAACCGCTTATCGCGCGGATTGTTTGTGGATGCTAGTAGAAGGTGACAGCTCTATCTAGTCTTCGTATTCCACCACGTGTGTCAGATAAGTTCTTAAAAGGTAGGGCCTCAATACAACTTGATGGCGCGGTCTAGTTAGAGTTTTGTCCTCTTTCTGATCTATCCCATCGCCTCCTACAAGAGAAGGGCTGATAAAGCCAGTATAACCAGCTTTGCCTTGTTAGATATCTTTGCTATATCGAACCTCTCAACCCAGTTATCATAATCTCCCTTAATCCATCATAGGACATATCCATAATCCTACTTAACTCACTTCTCATTCCCTGTTGAAAATACGATACCTGGAATACTCCCAGTGAAGGCTACACTTGACAATCATACGCCTGCGGTCTTTTCTAGTTTGCCACTTCTGGTGTCAACAAGCTTTCTGGCGCCGTTGCCGGGGAACAGTAGCTGTTTTAACTAGAACCCTTTGGTCCTATTATATCCTTGTTTTATCTTTCTTTTCATTTTATCCTTTTCACACCATGAACGAATCATCCATCTCTCATCTTGCTTTTCCAAAGGGCCATAGTTTGGAACCACCACCATCATCACATCCCATTCTTTCACCTAGCTATGAGTTTCGCCCTAGCTTCATAGCCAAAGTTTAGGAACAATCTTCCTCTGGGGATGAAGATGAAAATCCATACACTCACCAACGTGACTTTGAACAATTGTGTTCATGTGTCAACATCCAAGGGATGAGGCGAGATACCCTTAAGTGGAAGCTATTTCCGTTTTCTTTGATAGGAATAGCCAAACGATGGTACTTTCGCAACGTAGATAGTGTAAATAGAGAATGGGCGAAGTTACAATCCAAATTCTGCCTAGCTTTCTTTCCCACCTCTCGAGTTGTTCGTCTTCGAAAAGAGGTCATCAACTTCTCACAAAAGGAGAAAGAACCTCTTGGTGCGGCATGGACCCGTCTCTTAGATCTAGCATCATTTGGCCCCGATCTTGCTATAACCGAGCCAACATTGTTACAACACTTTTGTGGCGGTCTTAGCAAAGATTCTGCAGAAATTCTTGACATGACTTCTAGGAGAGCCTTCCTATGTTTAGCCGTTAGTGCAAGGAAGAATCTTCTCACGAAGATTCTTGAAAAGCCTCCCTCTACTAACGATTATAATGAAGGACCCGAGGAAGAACAAAAACTAGTCCCTAGAAAAGAAATCTCAATAGCCGAATCGTCATCACTCCCATCCAAAGATTCTTCCATCGATCCTGAACCACAAATACCACAAATCTTGAAGGGAGAAGAAATTCAACATCTAAACCATTCCTTCGAGTTCGAGGCTAACCTTTCATATGATCTTGCTGGTTTTGGGAATGCCCAAAATGATCCTTTCCTAAAGAGACCTTCTAAGAAACATCTTTCTAGACCTCTCATGATGGGATCTCCTCAAAAACCTCCCAAATCAACATCACCTTGTGCCTCGACTTCCCACATGGCACATCAGGAAAAGCTTGGGATATTTTATGAAGAAATGTCGAGTGAGCTTATAGAAGAAGAACTAAGGTGTTTAGAAACCAAATCTATCCTCTCCTTCTCTATGCCCACATCTGACGTATCTTATGAACCCATCCTTGATCCTGATGATCCCCATGTGTTCCTTCATTCAAGTCTTATGATTGATGACCCACTTAATGACTTTGGGAATTCATTAAGACACCCGAGGCACGGAAGCCATGAGGGCTATAAATCTGACCAAGAGGAGCATAGTCAATGGTTAGAGCCTCTATCTACCGTTGTAAGTCGAGAATGGTTGGATGAGGCCGAATCCTCAAAGGAAGTAACTAAATTTCCCACACATGTTAGGAGAATATCCTGTCAAGTGTTGGGCATTAATGGTGAAATTTGCTACGATCCTAACCTCGGGATCAACATCCTTCCTCATTTCCATGTTCCAACACCATCAAAGGATCATCTATCCCAATCACAAAAACACCTTAGACTCCCTAATGGTCAAATCCTTGATTGTTTAGGAGTCCTTCATGATGTTCTTGTGGTGGTTGATGATCTCAAGATCTTCCTAGATTTCCATATCTTTGACCTTCCTGGACTTTCCTTTCATCTCACCTTTATCGGAAGGCCAGTCATGAGAATCTTGGAGAACACAATAGGAAATGAGAAGCTTGGTCATAGAATAGGTGAAGATTATCTACCCGTTTGGTCTTCCCGACTTCTCATCAAAGGGTTAGAATCCAAGCCAGTTCTTGATCCAAGAGGTGAGCTAATGTCAATCTCGCCAACACCCATGACCCATTCAAGCCTTGAGAATGACTTGAAATGTCATGAGAAAGGAAGTGCTCACCCACTCCTTGAAAGGGAGAACGATGTCAATGAGCATGGAAGTTATTCCCCAATCTTCCAATCAAATCCATGCTCAAATAAGAAATCTCCCAAACTAATCCTTCCCTCTACCATCACCACACACGTGATCTACAACCCCTTCTTGCTTCTTACTTCTAAAATCTTTGCAAGGTTGGTTGTAGATGTGTTTTTCTACCATAAATTTTGCAAATCTCGTAGTGGTGTTGGTCTTGAGGATATGTTTGAAAATGTTGGAATTGAAGGGGAAACCGCTTAACCAACATGAGTTGCAACTTGAAGGTTTCCCAAAGACAAGCTTGTGTCTTAAAATTAAGCACTTTCAGGAGATAACCCGAGCTTTCTTATTTTCTATTAAAGCTTTCTTAAAAAATATATAAAACAAAAATAAAAATATTTTTTTTAGTTTCCCAAAATTCTGGAATAAATAAAATGACTTTGTAAAATGAGATTAAGGGAATATTTGTGAAAGTATTCCTTCTGGTATTTTTGTCACTAACTATTTCAGGTTTGAAGCACATTCTTCAATAATGGAGCACATTCAAAAGAAAATTCCGCATCCTAGACATGGATTTGCTCATTATCAAATGTTGCAAAATCCAAGTGTGGGGGAGTGGATTTCTCTAAAGAACCTCATGTAATGCTTCATTCTTAATTTTGTTTGGTTGTCTCTACCTTGCTTTCTCTTTTTACCTTGCTCATCTTGCTAAGTCATAAAAAAATCTGCAAATGCTCATCTAGTTGACCATCCATGATAATGTCTCCTTTTTTAATCTCTTGATGCCTTCATGCTTCTTGGTTCTATTATGAGTATGCTTTGGTTTGGGAGTAGTGCGCATGGTGCTTAGGTTAAATATCCTTCCTTAATCAAATTAGACATGGTGTCAAGTTTGATTAATGAACCTAAAGTAAACTTGTATGGAATTTGGTTGTGCTCTTGGACTAACCAATGCATGATAACTTCAAAATTTTGGTGGTTAAGTCATGAGATCTTTCATTAGAGACAAGTCAAGGGTTGAGGTAGTAATTAAACAATCTTGAACATCTTTGCCTCAATCTTGCTTAACTTTTAAAGAATTGGTGAACAATGATGGAACATCTCTTTCAGTGCTAAAATGTTAAAGCCAACTTTCCTATAGCATAAAAGATGTCCTTTGTTTCTATGATAATAATTCCCCTGCTTCGAGTCATATGTGAATTCCTTCGGGTATGTGTTGTCCACTAATCCTTCGCAGGAGAGAAGTAATGAATGGAGGAAAGGGTCTATGTACAATGTGATGATTCACAGGGGAAAGACCATTCTTCATCATCGATGTTGTGACACATGGAATCGTCACGTTTCAAGATTACGACTGCACCACCTTTAAAGGTAAATGGTCAATGTCTCAAAGTTTTTCATGAACATGAATCACCTGAGCATGAAATTAACATGATAGATTTTGTCCTTAATCCACTTAAGAACTAAAATCTACTTATTTTAATTTTTGTTTATTTTTCGTGTTTGACCCTAGAATTAGCATGTACCTAGCCTTGTCACCTCCCACACAAAATTTGGGCCCATTTGGCCCCAATAGGCGGTCGGCCGACCATCTCTTGTGGCCTCTCAGCCTGACGTTGCGCAGCGTGCCTAACCTAACCTGTGGGACCTCCAACCTAGGCTCGGTCGAGCCAAACCTTCCAAAAAGCAGTCAACCGGCCGTGGATTTGGCCCTTCAGCCAAGCTTGGTACTCCAGAGCGTTGGACCAACATTCCTATCCTATTTCCGTCACGATCCAAGTGAAAATAGAGGCGAAATACGTTGGATTCTCTCTTCTTAACCTCTCCCTCTCCTTCTTCCTGATCTTACCTTGTTCTTCTTCACCACCAGTAGAAATTCCATCTCCTCTTGCTTCCCTTCTCACCTTCCTTGACCTCACCATGGTTCCACCAAGAAGAAGAGTGATATGGAAAAGTTTCAACGTGTTGTTGCCAAAGAAAGCATTACCAACTTAGAAGAAAGGGTTTCTGAGGAGAGAATGGCGTGTCTAGGTCTTGAAGATAGCCTTAATGATCTTCGCATTATCACTAATGCAAAGTTAAAGCGTTTATCCACAACCATTGAGAGAGAGGTTCTCCTTGCCCCTCTGTCTCCTTAGTCATCCTCTAGAGCCATCGGCAAAACCTGCCTCATGGCCCTAATAGAAGAGAGCATGAAGAGATGCTTGTCATCCCTTATGCTAAGGCCATAAGACCTTCGCTCTCCTTCTTCTCCCTTGGATCACCTTAGCCCTTCATAGCAAAAATATACTTAGGCTTGATAGTCTATCGCTCATGAATCAATGAACATACGCCTAAGCTATCAATGATAAAAGTAACTCTTGGTTTTGCTGGTATCTTACCCCAGCAGAACCCCTGCATTTGATCTCTTTCTGTTCTGTGCTCTAGTATGGAGTGAAACAAGTATGGGGGGGTATCAGTCGACACCCCAACATACCATTTCACCAGTTCGACCATGGAATCATGATGAACATGATCATGACACATCCCACGAAAAAATTGGACCTCAACGGCCACTTTTGTGCATCGGCCGATCCACCTTAGAGGCCAAATTGCAGTTCGGACAGAGCAGAACAACATTTAGAGGTAAGGAATTCGAATGCAGAGACCAAAGTGGCCAAACGAACCCGGAGTGCAATTGGCCAACCGTACTTATAGGCCCTAGGCCCACCAGCCAGCATCCATGCAACATCCTCATCAACTCTGACTGGTTTGCCACATCTCCTTCCCTTTTCTTTTATGTTTTTATTTGTTTAACCAATTTCCCTTCTAAAAAAATAAAAAAATAAAAAATAAATAAAAATAATAATAACAAATAAAATAATAATAATAATAATAAAATAAAATAAATTTTATTTCTTCATGAAATCAATTGCTTAGTTTATTTCCATTTTAATATTGAATAAAAACAAGAAGATCGCATTTGAAACTAAAATTTGAAAAGTGACATGATCTATGACGTTCTGAGGGTAAAAGCGTCATAAAGATGAATTCTTGTTTTTGCTTATGCTAGTGGGAAAATATCTTGATAGGAAACCATATTGACTAAGTTGTTGATCAATGTGATATACGTTCTCGGCTCATGATTCATACCCTGTCTATTTAAAGTATTTGGATATTAATTTTTGAAAACATCATAAAACCATAATGTCACTACTCCTCTATAGTGACAAAATTCCTACCAAAGTCATACATGCTCTTTCACGATATAAGCTTTCTACATAAGCTACTTACTTTGTGTTGAGTTTGGTCAAGTTTTGTGACCCTTGTTGAGAGATTTATCATGCTCCCAAGATCAAGATCATGTACACGCCACATATACATGTTGCTTCTACACTGGAAGTACGTAGAAACATGCCTTACATTTTCCACATAGTTCATGCTCGATGTTCTAATAGAAAATCCTCTCTCTAGTATATGCTAGTAAATGAGACATAGATTATGCAAAAAAAATGATGAGCACATCAAAGCTCATAAAAAATGATGATGAGCATATCAAAGCTCATATAAAAATAAAGATAGCTATGTCTCAAAATAATAAGTTAGGAAAGAGAGATCATATAAAGGAGTATTGATCATTTGCCATATTTCCACACACTTGCACATCTTGATCTAATAGTATGACATTTCTCTCCTTGGATTCAGATTTTGACTTTACAATATATGCAAGGTAAGTTTACTACATCTTTTATCCCTACCTATAGCTCCACATAAGCCTTTAGAGTAGGAGGGAAAATAAGGCAAATTTCAAACATATGCCTTGGTGAGGAACCATACACCTTATGAGCGATCTAGAGTGCTATATGAGGAGTAAGTTGACTCATGAGCTTTCTTTTGAAAAACTTATCAAAAAACTCCAAGTACTAAAATATGATTTGGGAAGATGACTTTGCTTTGAGAGCTATTCCATTTTTAAACGTCTCAAGGATATATGTTAGACAATACCACATATCCCATTAGTATGACAAATGTCTTGAGTAAATCTTTATGCTTGCTTTATACTTTGAATAACATAGCCATGTTTACTTTTATCCTTTACTCGAGGACGAGCAAAGAGGTAAGTATGGGGGATCTTGTTGACGGTAATTTCACCATGTTTTTACACCCTCAAAATATCATCAACAACCTTGGATTCAAGAGTATAATAACATAACATGAACATATTTTACCCAATAACTAGTTCCACATGTCCCTTGACTTGTGGGAGCTAGTGGGCCCACTTAGGGGGTCGGCCGACCTCCCTGTGGGGCTACTAGGCCTCCCAAGCCCCCATGATCCCAGTAACACTCTCCAAAGCGCCTTCTACCCCTGGGATCGAAGTGTGCTACCTCTCAACGGTTCTAGATCAAAACACAAGGATCCATGGGCCCAACATGACATATTTCCAAGTATGGAAAATGTGCAAATCCAATACATCGTCATGATGGACATTACCTGTAGAAGCTACCTGCAAAAGATGAGCTTATTTGGCCAGAAAAGACAGTCGACCGACCGCACTTTTGGCCCACTTTTAGACAGGAGAATCCACACCTATCAAGGAGGTCCCATGCCAAAGGGGAGGCCCAGGGCTCTCTAAAGGTGGTCGGCCGACCTCCTAGGTGGGCCCAGAGACCACCCACAGGACCCTGACTAGTGGGGTAAACTTCTAGAAGAAAGTGGTAGGGCACACCTATTAGGGCTTAGTCGGCCGACCATGCCCAGGTGCCCAGAAGATGCCCCGAGCTCTCCACCGCCTTCCTACATGCCTCCATGTATCCACTTGATCTCCACCGTTGATTTAAGACGGTTACAATGACGGTTTCATCCTACGGTGGCTGATGGGGGTGGCGCGGATCACTGATGTAGCGCCGAAGTAGCCCCTACTCCACCTCTAGCTATAAATACCCCCTAGGCCTTCACTCTCATTCATGCCTCATTAGAGAAACTACTCCTTAGTATCTTAGTGGAGATCTGTAGTAGTGCTATGCTAGTTGGAAGAGATTCAGGAGAGCCTGGAGGAGAGCCGAGCCTGTCTGGCGTCTTCTCCGAGTTGTACCTCAGCGGATGCGATTCTCTTGTAAGTTCATCACTTGTAAGTGATTCCTCCGAGTTCTTTATAGCATTCAATATTCTAAATCTGGTTTAGTTGTTATACATCTTTTCGCGCTTGTTCATCGATTTACTTTGAGTAGAGTGCTTTAGCCTTTAACGTTGGGTTAAAGTAGTAAGAATAGTGTAGACGTGGTGTCTATACTAGATCTTGCTTTTGTAAACCGCTTATCGCACGGATTGTTTCTAGATGCTAGTAGAAGGTGACAGCTCTATCTAGTCTTCGTATTCCACCACGTGTGTCAGATAAGTTCTTAAAAGGTAGGGCCTCAATACAACTTGATGGCACGGTCCAGTTAGAGTTTTGTCCTCTTTCTGATCTATCCCATCGCCTCCTACAAGAGAAGGGCCGATAAAGCCAGTATAACCAGCTTTGCCTTTTTAGATATCTTTGCTATATCGAACTTCTCAACCCAGTTATCATAATCTCCCTTGATCCATCATAGGACATATCCATAATCCTAGTTAACTCACTTCTCGTTCCCTGTGGAAAATACGATACATGGAATACTTCCGGAGAAGGCTACACTTGACAATCTTACGCTTGCGGTCTTTTCCCGTTTGCCACTTCTGTTGTCAACACCGCGCACGTACGCGAGCCTTGGACGCCCGTGATCCGCATGAACAGGCCAGACTTCTTTGGTGCAGGCATCAGCACAACTTGCTCCTCCGTAGGACTTGGTCGCTCGAACTGACCACTAGCCATGGTCACACATGCACCATGCGATGCCTAATGCCTCTAACTCCATCTCCTAATTACTAGGTCACAGCTAGACTCAATGATCCTAGACTCCACTAACTGGTTGTGCACATACACCATTGTTGGGAATTTTAGACGCACAAATATAAATCCGCAAGTGCACGGATACCATTGTAGCTTTCATCCGGGATGGGTTTTAAATATTGAATCCACACGGAAACGGGAGAATCAAATACACTCTAACTTAACCAGAAAAGATAAGTGGGTGAAAATAAAGTATATGGTAAGAACAAGATAAGGTGAAAACAAGGTTAAAGGTAAGTGTTGATATTTGTTAACGCAAATAGAGAAATCACTTGGAAGTAATCCGCAAGAGCACGAATACCGGTGAGCACTTCACCTGGGAGATTATCCAGAGTATCGTAATTTATTTATCCACAGGGAGAAAGGGTGCATCTGACTAACCAAATCTATGTTATTAACCTTTAGGCTACAAACAAGGTGATCTTGATATGAGAGATTAGAGAAAATTGCGACTGTATTCTTGTTCTAATCTAGATAAGATATGAGTTATTATTCTATTGGGGAGAACCGTCGAGATAAGAGACACCTCAGAGGATGCTTAACACGCGGCCTATAAACCCTACCAGTCCTTCTAACGGGATTATGGGTTCCAAAGGTATCTACGGAATTATCACTTTCCGAGCTACTACCACAGATCGGGCTAGACAGGGGAAATCTATGAGGATCCTAGCCCAAACACCACGTTTACGCTAGAGACGATTACTCTACTCTCCAGGCGAAGAGAATAAAGTAAAGTCACAAACCAAAGAATAGTAAAACAGAGAACTTACTAGAATTAGAAGTCGAAATACTGAAGAAATCCTAGAACCAAGTCTCGGGTTAGGAGCCTTGATCTCGTCGATACAAACTGGAGAGGAGACACTGACACGCTGGGCTTCCTCCAATCCACACCTCCACTCTAACTCTCTCAATCTAGAAGAGTAAACTCTAATCTCACATAGAAACTAAGGATAGTTTCTCTTGAATGCTAAGCCCTAGAGAATAGATCCATGAGGTATCCTCTCTGGCGAATCCTCTCTGGAAAATATGTAAATGAATAATGGATTTCTTTTAGCTAGGGGGCAGGGTTCCTCCTTATATAGCCCCCTCAAATGATCGTCAGTCGTTGGATCAAACCGACCTTGATGTATGGTGTAGATGTGATCTCAAAGGCGGTGGAGAGAGGGTCCACAAGGCAGACCCTCATTGGGCCTTGCCCTAGGGCGGCTGCCCCAGGGGGTAGGGCAGGTGCCCTGCCCCTGGGCCTGCTCGACCTCTGGTTTCTTCCCGAGCCTTCTTGACCCTTCTAGAGTATTCTTTTTCGTATGGAGTTGTTATGTGTCTATGTAATCCTTACTTGTGGGCCTCTTTTGCTCTTTTGTAGTTGTCTCCCTACAGAAACAGATAAACACCAAAACTTGTGGAATTCTGTCAGTTAAAACCCTATGTCTAGGTGGTGTGTTGCAAATATATCATTTCTTCTGCTTAGTTGAAACTTAGAATTGATACTTAAGAGGTGTCAACAAGCTCCCCCATACTTAGGCTTTTACTTGTCCTCGAGAAAAGGATGGTGAAAACATAAGCTTAAGGTTTAGACATCAAAAGTAGAAAGTTCTTTTTTATACCAGCACTGCGGGAGTTTGAATAGAGTTACCATATCACTATGAGTAGTTGAGGAATAAAGTAGCTGGAAGTAGAGACCCTTCATCTTTCAATCTTGTCACTGTTGACGGTGAAAATGTCATAATTTTCTATACTCAAAATCTCCGTCAACAGCCTCATAATGAAAGGACATAAGCATATCATGAGTATATTTTATCCAATAAATAGTTCCACATGTCCATGGAGTATTTCTTGCAGGACTACAGAAAATGGAGAGAAATGAGCTTGTGGGACCCACCATAAGGGGTCGGCCGACCACCCTATGGGGCCCACTAGTCTCCCCAAGCACTCCACATGATAGGAGGGCCCACTTGTCATAGTAAGGGGGTCAGTACTCCCCTTGTGCAGATCGATCGACCGACCTATAAACATCAGCCACCAAGATTTCTAGCCACTACATGGCATGTGGGCCATGCTTCTAGAAGGTTGGAAGTGGTCCACATGTCATAGGGGGGTCGGCCGACCCCCAAGGTGACTTGGCGGGCACTCCTCTCTCCCACGCTGGCCATGATCCAGAAGAAACACTCCCAAGTGATCCTCCACCATTGGATCAACTTCACATGGATCCATGGGCCCACAAGAGTACAAACCGACGTCCAGAAGTGGTCCAACCTATGCACACCCATTCCAAGACATGTGGGCCACCTTCTAGAAGGACACGGGAGGACCCACCACCCATAGGGGGGTCGGCCGACCCCCCCCATAAGGCCTATGGGGCACCCACCTCCTTTGCATGGAGGCATGCAAAGAAGCACATGCTCAATTCCTCTCCACCCTTGATCTGAAGGCGGTTGGGATCCAAGGGCTCTCATCATCCATCACGCGGATCGATGATGTGGCCGTGGAGTAGCCCCTACTCCACCTCTCCACTATAAATACCCCTCACTCCCTCTCATTCAAGACACACCACAAGGAGGAGCTCTCCACTCTCTCTCAAGATGTAACTCTTGTAGTAGTGTTAGTGTTGTTAGGAGTTAGACTGAGCCTCTGGTCTTCATCGCTAGTCTTCCAGGAGGTATGGTATGCTTCTAGTATTTATTTCTCTCTTTGTAAGACTTGAATTATTTTGTATAGTTATCTTCTCTACTTTGCCTTAGTACTTTACTTTATTGCAACATGACTAGTTATGTTGTATTGGTTGTTAGCATAGTCATAGTTGTTTGATAGTAAGATAATGGTAGTATACCTTTGCACTGGTTCACCGCCCTTAACCCGGTGCTCTGATCAATTTCACCAGATATCATATTAGAGTAGTAAGATATAGTGTAGACATGGTGTCTAGACTATACGTTTACCTGTGTTTGCGGCTTGTCCAACGGTTTGTTTGTGGTACCTAGTAGGGGTGACAGACCTATCTAGGCTTTGATTCCACCACGTTCGGCCAAGTTATTAAAGCGTAGGCCTTCTTGTGCTAGGCGGTTTAGCACCCTTCTCATCCCTTTCTGTTGCTAAGCGGCCTAGTGGCCCGAAGTGCAGTTGTGTATGAATATTGTTCTTGCTTGATATGGCTTGTCTTGCTAAGTTAGAACCATGCAAGTAGAGATAGATGTTTGGAAACCTTATGTTCGCTCGCTGTCCTCCTCGCTCACTAAACTACTCTTTATCATTGGAACTTCTCTTGTGTGTCATTACACTTATCATATATATCATTTACCCCTACCATAGTTTAGTTGGTATATTAGTTAGTGGATCACCATGGTTAGATATCATATTCTTTAACCATTGCTTCCCTGAGGATAAATATGATACCCTGGAATACTCCTGGGTGAAATGCTACAGCGGTATTTCTGTGCGCTTGCGGAATATTCTACATGAGCATAATAAATACCAACAGTCACTTGGAGTTTTTGCATGTTTAGCTTACTTCTTTCCTTGTGCTCTCAGATCACTCATAAATGTATCAAAAAGTATAGGTAAACGTGGCATACTTACCTTGCATGTATTGCCTGGTCAAACCGAGATCCGAGGAGAATAATACCATACTCTTAGATCAAGACTTGATGGTCAAATTTTATTATAATGTCATCTCTTGTTGGTGCATTGCTATTAGAGGAACCATGGGCTATCTTTGTATATATGTTTTTTTTGAGTGGGTGCTTGAAGTACCCTAATTCTACTGCGAGGTTGTCAGACTTTTTGCCCATTTTTATTTCCTCGAATTAATTATTTTTGCATAGCCCATGACTCTAATGCAATACTACTTCTCAAGAGTGAATCTTTTGTGTTTGTAATGTATGAATGAAACCTTGACCTTCAGAGTATGATAAAATTCTAACAAGGATCCAGACGATTCGAACAAACTCAATACAAAGCAAGTAGTCTTTTGGCTTTTGATTGGTATGTGTAAAGCATGTATGGGATGGTAGTTATTTGTTTAGAGAAATTCTCCAAGTGACAGAGATTATTAAGAATTAAGTTCTCTAACTCTACCATTTTATGTTCCACAATAACTTAAGTAACATGGAGTCTCTAATTAAATTCCAAGCAATAGCAGGACTGCAGGAAACTTTATACAATGTGTATATTTAAGGAAACATTTTATCATTTTAGTTTATCATGTTTAAAGCATTTATTTATGGAAACTCACTGCATGAATTGAATTTTAGAGATGTGCATAAAAAATGTAACGTGCAGGGTGCAAACCTGACCGTGGTCGAAGGACGGAGCAGGGGGTGCTCAGCCCAGGGTGGGCGCCCTAGGTAGTGGGGCGGCCACCTAGCTTGGGTGGCCCCTCTACCTCTGCTTCGTCGAGCGTGGTTGTTGCATTGTTTGTTTCCGAAATGTTTGATCGTTGCGGTTGAATCTGTTCGTCTCGTTATCGGGGGTGTCCCCCATACTTGTTTCATGTTTTCTTAGATAACAACACAGTGGAGACAAGCAAGGAATAATAATGATATTTATTTATTATTTATTTTGAGGCATGCATTACAAAGGGAAATGAAACAAACTAACTTCTAGCTAATGGATCTAATCATGCCTCAAGAACTGCATAACTCGCTAAAGCATCTAGCGATGTTCTAAATACTTCATCTTCTTTTTAAGCTCATCTACATCGCGCTTAAGGCCATATACTATGGTGTTCAGGTTCGTGAACTGCCTAGAGAAAAAGTTTAGAGAGGTCTGAAGATCGATGATCGTGTCATCCCTAGCATGGAAGTCTTTTTCTAGATCCGCTACGTTCTTGTGGCGTTTTGGGGATGACTCAAAGGAATTGAGGGAGTGCTTCGGGGCGTCCTTTGGCGGCACGAATTTGACTTTGGGTGCACGGATTCCTTTGAAGTAGGGACGTTCTTCCTCGGTGGTGTACTTGACGTGGTTGAGCTCTCCATTTCGATGGGTCTTGACTCCTACGAACCTCTCCTTGGGTCTTGGTGGAAGAAGTTTGGTGTCGGCAGGTACCTCGAAGATGGGCTCTTCCTTTGGCCCCTTGAGCAGGAGCGGTTGCGGTGGTGCAACAAGGACAGGCTGGGCGTAGTAAGATTTGCTATAGCGCTGCTGCTTTGGTGGAATGGTGGCTAGCGGGAGCTCTTCGTGGACTAAGACTAAGGCCTTGGAATTTGGATCTTCTTGCGGGAGCTGGTCGAGGTTGGATCCGTAGGGGACCATCCTCCTATCGGCGTTGTTGTTGCTGGCCATGGGAGCAAGGAGATCTAGCATGCTTCTAAGCGAGAGCTAGGGGAATGATTGAATGATGATGATGGCTGACGTTAGGGGTTCTTTATATAGGGGTGGAAAAATTTTCTAGAAGCATCTACGGAGCAAATCTCGCGCAGAAATGGTTGGATAAGTTTTCTGCAAGGTTTATCAGATAAGGGAGACTAGAAGGTTCGGGTGAGCAAAAGGCGGCAGCGAGAGGTTACAGGAGTGGGGCGGCTGCCCTACACCCTAGGGCGCCCGACCTGGCTTGGGCTCTGCTGCCGGGCCTCTTCTGCACACTCGTTTCTAGGAGGTTCTCTATATCGAAAAACATATGCATGGCCTCGAAATGCAAAGATAAAGCGATTGGGCCTCAAAATTCACTTAAAAGGTAGAAATTAATTACGTCTATTTCTTGTAATTCTTCATTAGGCTCTAGAAATATTTTAAGACGTTGACCATTTACCTTGAATAACATACCTTTGTTGTTTTGAAGTGTGATTGCTCCGTGGGATGATGAATTGATCACCTTATATGGTCCTCCGCATTTGCTTCGTAGCTTTCCGTGTCCAAAGAGCTTTACCCTGGAATTAAAAAGTAATACCTTATCTCCGGGTGTAAACTCTTTCTTCTTGATCTTCTTGTCATGCCATCGTTTAACTCTTTCTTTGTAGATATTTGTATTGTGATATGATTTTTCTCTCCACTCCTCTAACTCTGATAATTGCATTTGTCATTTCTCTCCAGTGGTATCAAAATCCATATTCCATCTCTTTATAGCCCAGTGTGCTTTAAACTCTAGATCAATAGGTAGGTGACAAATCTTCCCATATACGAGTTGATATGGAAACATTCCAATTGGAGTTATGTATGCAGTTCGGTATGCCTAGAGTGCATTGGGTAACTTGTCCTTCCATGTTGTTCTCATTTAATTTACTATCTTCTGAAGAATATTCTTGATCTGTTTGTTTGAGGTTTCTGCTTGGCCACTTGTCTGAGGATGGTAAGGTGTAGCGACGTTGTGGAGGATCCCATGCCTTGCTAGATACTCTTCAAAACGTTTGTCGATGAAATGTGATCCTCCATCATTTATCACTATTCTGGGGACTCCAAATCTTGGAAATATGGTCTCTTCAAACATCCTCTTTGAGTTTACGTTGTCGGGATGTTTGCAGGGTAATGCTTCCACCCATTTGGAGACGTAGTCAACCGCCACCAAGATATACTCACAATTCTTTGGTGGGGGGAATGGTCCCATATAGTCGATTCCCCAAACATCAAAGAGCTCTATCTGCAAATTGCTGGTGAGTGGCATGGCATCCCTTAAGTTTATGTTGCCGTGTCTTTGACATGGCCTGCATCTTCTGATAAATTCTCTGGTGTCTTCATACATTGCTGGCCAATAAAATTCACATTGCCAAATCTTTGCATGTGTGCGGAATGCTCCATAATGACCTCCATATGGTGATGAGTGGCATCTTTCAATGATCTTCATTCCTTCTTCAATGGTCACACATCTCCTGAGTAAGCCATCAGAGCATACTCGGAAGAGGTATGGCTCATCCCATATGTGTGAACAACTCTCTTGAATAAGATTTCTTTTCTTTCCTCCTGGTGGTACATATCCTGAAACCATAAAATTAACAATATCTGCATACCAGGGGTCGGATCTATCGATCCCGTAGAGCATGTCGTCCCTGATTGAATCATCAATGGGTAGTTCCTACGGATTCTTAAAATACATTCTAGACAAGTGATCAGCAACAGGGTTGTCTACTCCTCTTTTATCTTTTATTTCTAAGTCAAACCCTTGGAGTAGCACGATCCATCTTATTAAACGAGGTTTAGCATCTTTTTTTAGTGAGCAGATATTTTAAAGCAGCATGATCAGAATAAACAATTACTTTGGCTCCTACTAAATAAGATCTAAATTTGTCTATAGCGAAAACAACAGCCAGGAGATCTTTTTTTCAGTGGTTGCATAATTAAGTTGAGGTCCTGTTAACGTTTTACTAGCATAAGCTATTGCATGATGCTTCTTATCCTTAGTTTGTCCCAAAACTGCCCCACAACATAATCACTAGCATCACACATAATTTCAAAAGGTAAAGACCAATCAGGTGGTTGAATGATTGGTGCAGAGATGAGTGTTGTTTTCAATAATTCAAAAGCTTTTAAACAAGTATCATCAAATACGAAAGGAGCATCCTTGGCTAGCAAAAGAGTTAATGGTCTAGCAATAAATGAGAAATCTTTTATGAATCTTCGATAAAAACCACCATGACCAAGAAAGCTTCTTATTCCTTTCACATTTATAGGTGGAGGTAGCCGTTCAATTAATTCAATTTTAGCTTTGTCTACCTCGATGTCTCTTTCAGATATTAGGTGTCCTAACACTATTCCTTGTTTGACCATAAAATGACATTTTTCCCAATTAAGAACTAAGTGTTTTTCTTCACATCTTTGCAAAACCCTGTCTAAATTTTCAAGGCAACTATCAAAAGTTTTTTGTAAACAGAGAAATCATCCATGAAAACTTCCATAATATCTTCAATCATGTCATAAAATATAGACATCATGCACCTTTGAAAAGAGGCTGGAGCATTGCATAGCCCAAAAGACATTCTACGATAAGCATACGTTCCATAGGGGCACGTAAAGGTGGCTTTGCTTTGGTCATCAGGATGGATCGGGATTTGATGATACCCTGAATATACATCTAAGAAACAGAAGAAAGAGTGGTTGGTTAACCGCTCTAACATCTCATCTATAAAAGGTAAAGGAAAGTGATTCTTTTTTGTAGCTTTGTTCAACTTTCTATAATCTATACACATCCGCCATTCTGTGATGGTGCGTTGCGGAATTAGCTCATTCTTCTCATTTGTGACAATAGTCATGCCTCCCTTCTTAGGCACAACTTGCACTGGACTTACCCACTCACTATGCGGCACGGGATATATAATCCCTGCATGCAGTAACTTCAAAACTTCCTTTTTAACTCCTCTCTCATTGCGTTATTGAGTCTTCGTTGGGGCTCTCGAGAAGGTGAAACAGAAGGATCTGTAGGAATGCGATGAATGCATATTATAGGACTAATTCTAGTGAGATCTTGGAGTGAGTAACCAAAGGCTGAACGTTGTCTTTCTAGAAAAGCCATCAAGCGCAGAGTTTGCTCCTGAGTGAGTTTATCACTTATGATTATAGGAGACTCTGGATCATTATCGAGGAAAGCATATGTAAGACCAGGTCATAGAGGTTTAAGCTCTACAAGAGGTCTAGGCATTTCTGCAAACTCGTATAAGGGTTCAGGTTCAGAAGGGTCAGCTTCTTCTATGAAGAACGGAGCATCTTCTTCCAAATCTGGTTCATTGAAAAGCTCTAAAGAAGCAGTTTTTACTTCCTCCATAGGATCAGGTAAAAGATATGATTCAGTTTTATTGTTCAGAGAATGAGAGAATATCATTGAGATTTGAAAACTCTTTCCAAAGGAAATGTTTAGTTTCCCATTTTGTCCTTCATAAAGAAGTATTCTAAAAGGTTGTCCTACCAAGAGGTTGTGGTCCCATGTATCAAAGATATAAAACTTCAAACGAACCATGGCACCGTCTACCATAATAGGTAAGACATGTAAAATTCCAAGACTAGGGACTATATGTCTGTCAAGATTCTTCATGAACTTTGTTGTTGGGGTTAAAGTCACATTGTCCAATAATTCATGCGCAAGTGATTTAGACATGATATTGACCCCCACAACAGGATTATAGAGAGCATCAAATTGATCTGAATTGAAAGCACAGCGTATTGGAATATAAGGTGAATCCAAACGGATCACATCAGAGGAAAGCTCTGATTCTTCTAACCATTCGCTACTTATGATTGATACAAGACCTCTCAAAATGCTTATGTTTGGCATTTGGTATAAATGGTTGCTAAGGTGATGATTTCGGGGTTTTGAAATAGAAACATAGTTTGAAATGTTTCCGAAAACTGTGAAAAGATCAGGATCTATATCCAGCATGAAATTAGATGGTGGAATTTCTTCCTTTTTAGGTTCAGAACTTGGGATAGCTGAAGTGGATCATGGATCTGGCAAGGTATTGTCTTCAGCTTTGTGAGTTTCTTCATGGAGGGTATTATACAACTCAGCATCTAGGATTCTGTTTAAGGTTAATTTTGCTTCTATGGATGGTACATGAAAGAAAGAACCTCCAGATGTGGTGTTTAGCAACTCTCTATCCTTTCTACGAAGACCTTTATAAAAATATTGAAGAAGAACAGGGCCTTCGATGCTAATGTGTGGTCCAGATTCTAAAAGCTCAAGAAAACATTTCTAGGAGTAAGCCAAAGATTCGTTCTCTTCTTGTTTGAAGGTTAGAACCTTGATTCTAAGGTCGATGATTTGGGTGATGGGATAAAAATCTAAACATAAGTTGGAGCGCAAAACTCCCCAATCTCCTTGTTGTTGACTTACCTTGATTATACCATTGTTTAGCTCTTCCTTTTAAATAAAAGGAAAAATCTTCCAACATAAAGTTTTATCAGATCCCCTCTATGCGAAGACAATCACATGTTTGCTCAAAATTTCTAATGTGAAGGTAAGGGTTTTCATCTTCCTTTCCTGAAAAGGATAGGCTTTGAATCATTGCAATCAACCACGGACTCAACCTAAACTGGGGAGTTTGGATAGGTTGTGATGACTCCCATGGTAATAGGTCGATCTCCGTGGGTGCAGAAAATTGATAGATAGGTGTGGAATTTAGATTTTCCATAAGGATAAAATAGGTGAGATATAAAGAAATTGAAAAAGATAAGAAAAGATAAAATTATAGGTACAAGATAATAGCAAGATTCAAGGTTACCTCAGCAAACCGTCCTTCTCCCCGGCAACGGCGCCAGGAATGCTTATTGATATTTGTTAACGCAAATAGAGAAATCACTTGGAAGTAATCCGCAAGAGCACGGATACCAGTGAGCACTTCACACGGGAGATTATCCAGAGTATCATAATTTATTTATCCAAAGGGAGAAAGGGTGCATCTGACTAACCAAATCTATGCTATTAACCTTTAGGCTACAAACAAGGTGATCTTGATATGAGCAATTAGAGAAGATTGCAATTGTAGTCTCGTTCTAGTCTAGATAAGATATGAGTTATTATTCTATTGCGGAGAACCGTCGAGATAAGAGACACCTCAGAGGATGCTTAACACGCGGCCTATAAACCCTACCAGTCCTTCTAACGGGATTATGGGTTCCAAAGGTATCTACGGAATTATCACTTTCCGAGCTACTACCACAGATCGGGCTAGACAGGGGAAATCTATGAGGATCCTAGCCCAAACACCACGTTTACGCTAGAGACGATTACTCTACTCTCCACGCGAAGAGAATAAAGTAAAGTCACAAACCAAAGAATAGTAAAACAGAGAACTTACTAGAATTAGAAGTCGAAATACTGAAGAAATCCTAGAACCAAGTCTCGGGTTAGGAGCCTTGATCTCGTCGATACAAACTGGAGAGGAGACACTGACACGCCAGGCTTCCTCCAATCCACACCTCCACTCTAACTCTCTCAATCTAGAAGAGTAAACTCTAATCTCACATAGAAACTAAGGATAGTTTCTCTTGAATGCTAAGCCCTAGAGAATAGATCCATGAGGGATCATCTCTGGTGAATCCTCTCTGGAAATATGTAAATGAATAATAGATTGCTTTTAGCCAGGGGGCAGGGGTCCTCCTTATATAGCCCCCTCAAATGATCGTCAGCCGTTGGATCAAACCGGCCTTGATGGATGGTGTAGATGTGATCTCAAAGGCGGTGGAGAGAGGGTCCACAAGGTAGACCCTCATTGGGCCTTTCCCTAGGGCGGCCGCCCCAGGGGGTAGGGCGGGCGCCCTGCCCCTGGGCCTGCTCGGCCTCTGGCTTCTTCCCGATCCTTCTTGACCCTTCTAGAGTATTCGTTTTCGTACGGAGGTGTTATGTGTCTATGTAATCCTTACTTGTGGGCCTCTTTTGCTCTTTTGCAATTGTCTCCCTACAGAAATAGATAAACACCAAAACTTGTGGAATTCTGTCCGTTAAAACCCTATGTCTAGGTGGTGTGTTGCAAATATATCCTTTCTTCTGCTTAGTTGATCTAGTGGAATTGATACTTAAGAGGTGTCAACAGTAAGGGAGAATAATCTAGTGTAGGGGTGATAATAGGAGAATAGAGAGGATAACTGGGGTTTCTCTACTTCTAATCTCAAGGAGATATATCTATATTTGGGGACTTACCACATGAAAAGAGACACCACAGAGGATGTTTAACCATAGGTATCCAGCCCTGCGAGTCCTACAAACGGGATGTGGGATACAGAGGTAACGACGGAACTGTCACTTTCCGCGCTACTACCACGGGTCCGGAATTTAGGAGACATTCACAAGTAATCTAGGTCTAAGTACCGCGCTTACACCTATACTACTCCTCTAACCTATGGCGTCCTATTGATTAAAGTACTCGGAAGAGTTGCAAACCATAAATAGTAATTGCTCAATGAAATAAGAAGTAGATTACCAGAGAGATCTCAAGAGAAAGCTTGATTAGAACTTGATCATGTCGAAGTACAACCGGAGGAGGCACCGACAGGCCAGCATCTCCTCTAATCTTCCCTCGCTCTCCATCTCTCTACTATCTAGACCTATTATAGTTTAGATAAGAGAGGATATCCATTGGAGGGACACCTCTCATCTCCAAACCCTAGCTTTTGCTCTCTATGAATATGATAATGGGGTCTTCTCTGAGGGGGTCAGGGGCCTTGCTTATATAGCCTCCTCAAATGAGCGTGGGTCGTTGGATCAAACCGACCTATATTAAGGGTTTAGATTCATCCTCAAAGGTGGTGGAGCGCGATCCGCGAACTTGAGCCTGATTGGCTGCTGGACTAGGGCGGGCGCCCTGACTCCGAGCCCGATCCGCCTCCCGTTCATTCTCGTGTCTTCTGGTACCTTCTAGAGTATAGAAAATTGTGTGGTTGATAATTATCTCTATGTAAACATGACATGTGTGCCTTTCCTTGGTATTTCCTAATAACTCCCTGCAGAAACAGACATTCACCAAAACTTGTGGAATTTTATTAGTAAGCCCCCCTATATCTAGATGGGAATTGCAGATGGATCCTTTTTCATGTTTAGTTGACAGTTAAAATTGGTACTTAAGGACTGTCAACAACTCCCCAAGCTTACCTTTTGCTCGTCCCGGAGCAAAGATTAACTCAATGATGGATCAGGAGTTGCTACAATGCTTTCACGCCTTAAAGGTACACATGCGTTCAAACAAGAATTCTCCTCTGGATTAGAGTAAACTATTCTGACTTTCAAACTTACCCATATTACCTTTAACCATGGGGCTTAGAGCCATCACTTGGGTCTTAAGTAATTGAAAAGTAGAATGATCAAGCCAAGTACTATGTCTCAAGCTCTTCACTTTACCTTCATCCTAGAGTTTTGCAAAGTTTTCAAAATAAATTTCAAAGTCTCTTTTGTATGACCCTCTCAAGTCTCTCTATATGTGGTATTTGTGGATCCTCACCAAGGCAACAATGGTGTTATGCCTTCTATCAGAATATTATTTGGAACATGCAAAGTAACAATGCGCCTTCTCTCTCTCACCCTATAACTAATAGGCAATATATGGAGTTCATAGGTGGGGGAGAAACAACACATACATACTTGCAAAGCATATATTGTAAAGTCAAACAATGGATCCAGAGAAACCGGGCATACAATCAAATCAAGATGTGCATGTGTATGGGATATATGGTGGATCTATGAGGGTGGATATGTTGTGGTTATTGGTGTATGGTGAATATATGAGGGTGTATGATGGAAACCTAATTTTACTCTGCTCCTTGAATACTTATATACATACATCTCTCTTTTGCAACTTGGAATTTTGAGAGAACTTGGGCTTGCTTTTTTTTAGAGAGGCGGTCATCTAAGTACCCATTGTTTTGATAGGACACTTGGCCATCTTTTACTCTGTTTTTTTTGACAACCCCAAGTCTCTTTCTATAATAACACTTTTGAGAGACGATAACAAGGAAATCTTTGGAGCAGTTACATTTGTGGTAATGAAATATATGGATAGGTGGAAAACTGGGATATTTTTGGTTACTTACTCCCAAGGTAGGAGTAGAGCATTTTTGGTGGATCTAAAACACATATATGTGGATGCGTACCTCCAGGATACAAGTAGCATATATGAGTGGGGTGTACGTGATCTTGATTTTAAAAGCATGACAAGTCTCTAAGGGTCAACAAAGCTTGTCAAAACTCAATGCAAATACAAGTAGTAAATATGATAGTGAATGTTTTTCTAATCTACCAGACATGTATATATGGTTATGGTAGGAATTCAAGCTCTCGTCATACAAAAACTCATCATGTAATATTTTCAATTTTCAAAAGATAAATCCTCCAGAACTCTAGTATTGCTAGGAACAAGATAAACAGTAGCTCAAATTTCTCATATCATACATATCAACTACCTAGACTCAGCTCAAGCATTTGCAACCCACAAGTCTTAGGTTCAGAGCCAATCTTATGTCAAAATAGTTATATCTAAAACTCGGGAGAATTCAAGGTTGAAAACTAGGTACTTGAAAGGAATTACGACAGAGCAACTATTCATCATTTCCATAGAGTTATTGCCAGAGTTCTTCTTTTATTATTAGCGGCTTCTAAAAACAAACAAACTAAACACACCTATTATTATTACTAAATAGAAAACTTCTTAAGGATAAAGTCGACAATGGTAAATCCATAAATATAAAATGTATCTAAATTCTAACTTTTGTAATTCATAATTATTTAAGTGTGAACCTTCATGTGCTCACATTTTTTTATTTGAATTAATTTATGCAACTAATAAAAGCGAACTTGAGAGGATAAGGATACTTACCTGGATACATGGGGGTGCTCTCCCCCAAGCTGGATGCTGACTTAGTCGTTCACTTTGATAGTGTAGACATACTTCACTTTCTTTGAGACTTCAAAGATTGATAATTGATCTAGTGGTACTTCTCAACATAGTTGAAGATATCTAATCTTGTCTAGTCTTTCCAAATCCTGCTAAACTCAAATAGACAACAAAGCTCGTGGAACAGATTAAGCGTTAGGGGTAAACCATTTATGCCTTGATTTCCTAGAGCCTTACAAAATTCTTCCAATCAATATATTTTTACATTCTCAATTTATATGCAGATTTAGCATAGCAAACTTTATTTATTCTCTCCTATTATTTATTAGCAAACTTAAAGACTAAGCACACACACACACACACACACACACACACACATATATATATGAGCATGTAATATTTATTTGAGTTTCTATGATTATGCATCTTTTTATTTTGGCAGAGTATATAAAAAATTGATAAGTAGAAATACTTAGCTGGATACATGGGGGTGCTCTCCCCCAAGCTAGATTTTGACGTAATTTCTTCTGATGTGGCTAGCAGGTAGCAGAGGTGTATTCGTCGGAGTGAGTGTTGAGACAACACTCTGACAGCGGGTAGGGTGACCTCTATCTGCTAGCCTCCTTTGATCCTTGAATTCTGTGGAGCTCAAATAGACAACAAAGCTTGTGGAACTAATTAAGTGTTAGCCATAAATCTCTAGCTTTGATCCTATCGAGCTTCCTCTAAAAAAATTCATTTTTTTAGCAGGATCATACACTTAATATTTTATATTTTTATTATAAGATGAAAACATATTTATTTTATTTTTTATGTCACCACAACGAATGTACCTATGAGTTTTAAGCCACAAGTCTACTCACATCGGGCTTTATATTTTAGATGCCATGCAACAAACAAATATTTGCAATGCTAATGCAGAAAAGTAAATATGATAAAGGAAAATGATTATGCAAATGATGGAAAAAGGAAAACTAATGTAGAAAATATAAATATAGATAATTGTCGATTTTACCTCCCGACGAGGGTTCAGTGTTTTGAGCCCTTTGAACAAGACTTCTTACCGTGTTCATTCTTTAGGTGCATCATTTGATTCCAGGTGGAGACCATGATAACCGAACCTCTCGATACGGTGTCACCGATGTTCTCTGTTTGCTCAGTAGTTCCAAGTGAAGCGTTAAGTATGGAAGCTGGCAACATCTTGCTCAATGTGTATGTTCTCATAGATCTAGGTCCTTCACTTGGTTCAATTTGGGAGTTGGAAAACTCTTCCATGTTGCTCAAAATGTGTCCTGCTCATAGAGATAAGGTAGAGATCAAGTACATGGGCCCTGTTGGTGGAAAACTCCAACATAAACAAAAGTCTATTTATTCTTCTCTAACCTTAGGCATAGTGAGCAAGATAAAGTTGATGGGTGATAAGATGAAGGACCAAGAACGGCGACCAGAGGGGGGGTGAATGGGAGCAAAATAAAATCCAACTCAAATACTTGGCCCTTGTCCCAAACTCACACCCAAAACTTGACCTCGGAAGAGCCGACTCACACACGACCTAACAAGTAGGTGGACACCTTAGGAAGACCCCTCAGCTGCAGCGGAGCGGTCGGAGAAGATGGAGAACAAACAAAGCCACGAACTCAAAACCGATACACTGACAGTGGTACTCTCAACCCCTAGAGAGAAGAGGCAAGAACACACCCAAAAATACTCATGAGAACTGGTCTCAAAAGTATCTAATCATTTTCCTTACGTGAATACGAATCCAACGCAACAAACGGAACTTGATTCGGAGTCCGGACGAGAGAGAAGCGAGCACAGGACTACTTCTGTCAGTGACCACAGGACCAAGACGAGTGGTCCGGAGCTAGGGTCCTTGCTGTAGTTTTTTTGCCACACCACAGGACCACTCGCTATGGTCCAGTGCTATGGTCTGGAGGGTGGTCCGACGGGTGGTCCGACGCTTTTTCTTCTCAAAATCAGCCAACGCAGTGAGCTGCCAACCTCCGGACTAGTGGTCCGACTGTACCACAGGACTAGTCCGGAGCTTGGTCCGGAGCTAGGGGCTGCTCTGCAGACTTTCGGCCCGACCACAGGACCACTCGCCTATGGTCCGGAGCCTTGTCCAAAGTGGTCCGGAGGGTGGTCTGGAGCTCACCAACAGCGCACAGAAAACCCGCGAAAATTGATTTCACTCCGTCAAATCTTCCCAAAACTCAACCAAATGAACTCCAACTGCAACCAAACTTTGTGGGCATGATCCTTGTGCAGTTGGGGAGCTATCCCGAAGAAATCATTGCTCAATTTGGAGAGGATAAATGGGAACACATGGATTTGGGGGAGAAAAGGCAAAACGAAGAACGCCGCAAAGAAATCGCCCGATCTACGTACTCGTGAGGTTTGAGGAGAAACCCTTCGGTGCAAAGATTCTCTGCACAATTACGAACAACTTGGTTCAAATGGAATTGTAAGAGCTACTCCCTACAAAGAGATTTCATCTCGGGAACAAAGAGGGAGAAAAAGCAAAACGCGAAGAACACAAGCAAAACGACAGACACGATCAAGTAATCAAAGTCGCCATGGCTTACGGAGGGTAAGGCCTCCGATTCCCACCGAAAACAAAGTGCATATCCTTACAAAGGTTGGAGAGATCAACCTAGGGACCTCATGAACTAGAGAGAGGTTAGAGAGAGAGAGAATTGGGGCTAATGAAAGGTGTTCAAGAGGTCAGATGAGGATACCCCTTCATCCCCTATTTAACAGGGCTTTGGCTATTTCCCAAAGACCCCCCTATATACATGAGTGAACTACCTAGCCTAAGCATTGCAGTCCAAGCTCCAGAAAATATCCTTCTAGATTTGAATGGACGGCCCCGCTTCCTGCCAGGACTTGCCGTTGCCTCGACGCAACCTCCAGGATTCTGCCATGTGCCATCTCCGCTTCCTCGGAAGCTCCGCCTAGGTTTTGAGGCCCAAACCCAGGAAACCCGCCACCGGTAGCTTTGGGGTCAACTACCGAACCCTGAGTTTTGAGGACCAAACTCGGAAACCGTCCTCCGATGGTTTTGAGGCCCAAACCGCTCGACTCGAGCCACCTTGTCCTCGCCCGGTTGGACTCCGAGTCCCCTGAGCCTCCGCTCGACTCGCGCGTCCACCGTCTTGACTTGGTCGACTCGGTCTACCTCCATGTCTTCTCGCACTCGCTGGTGCCAAGCACTAGACACCATAGCTAGTCCGTCGGTGCCCATGGTCCCTCAGTCCGAGCCCCACTTCCGCCCTTCACCGCTCTCAGTCCATCGGTACGACAAGCCTCTACTCGACCTTCTCCACGCCATTGACCACTGTCACTAGGCATAGCACCTGCACACCACAAGCCGATAGACATGCACAGACTTGCTTTCGCAAGGGGTTAGGGTAAGCCACTCAAACTGAAACACTCACATGTTGGACGATCACTCATCATAAAGATGAACATACATGGGTACTTATCCACCATGTGTTCGCAATCTCCCCCTTAATGAGTGCATTATCAACACAAGTGCATTTTAGATTTGAGCCACAAGGTAAAGCTCTCCAAATGACAAAAAAGCTAACAAAGCCAAAACGAGGCCCAAAGCTTGGTTCCCAATGACATGGGCAACGGCTCAACGCAACCAAGCAAAACAAAGCTAGCCCTCAAGAAGAGGCACAAAAATGGGCTCAACACTGCTAGCAAGTCCAAAAAAACCAATCACAGTTCTCAAAGCTCAGAATGCCAATTGAAACACCAAGGGAACTCCAAAGATACCAATTAAAACACTTGTCGCTCAAGAAGCACTCGAAACCTATCGGAGCCAACAAAGCAAGCTAGACCCTCCAGAAGAGGCAAAGGCTCAACACATCTAGCAAAAGCTCCGCCTGGGCAAAAGCACACTCAAGATACCAAATGAGCTCCTTAGGCACACAGAACTCCCCCTTGACCAAAGAAGCTCTAAACCAATGAGATGCACTCTTTCTCCCCCTTGGAAGTAGATGGATTAAAAATGGAATGAAATGCACATCTCTCCCCCTTGTTGACACATGTAGCTCATCAAACATCAACAAGTCAAGATCCGGCTACAGATGCCACGAAATGCAAAATGAGTGCAAAAGCTTCATACTTAGAGCTAAGACAATGAATAGATGCTCTAAGTGATGTGATCTTGTGAGAATAGGAAAATCTCTACGTGCCCAACAAAGACTCAAGTTTAGCTTAAGATCACTTTAGAAGCTATTTTAGAGAGCATATCATGTGAGAGCAGAGAAAGGGTATCACCTCCTAGAGACAACTAGATATGGCAAACAAGATAGGATCTATCTCAAAGCAATCTCATGTATATCAAGTAAAACTATCCCTTAGCAAAGTTCATACAACAAGCCAATGACCCAACTGAATGAATGTTCAAAATTTTAGAGTTTTGCAGCCAATTTTCAGTTTTAGGCATATTTAAGTTGTATGCGAGTGGTTGTAAGCAAAGTGATGCCACTGCTTACAAACCGAGCGAATTCAAAGGACTTGACACACCGGTTTTGGTCATACACGACACCGCTCAAGTATCGACCCATATGGGAAGCAGTCTCGAACACACTGTGAAGTGCTCACAATGCAGACCCAACTCGATCTTTCCAATTCACAAAACAGAGAGAAATTTCATTTTAGATATTAATCATGGTGCTCAAAGGTAGTGAATGAAACAATGAAGAGCCATAGTTACAAGCTATATACAAGGCAGCTAAGAAGGATCTTCAAAATCCTACACATGCTAGTGCCATTTCAGAGGTGACATGGGGAATTAAATTTAGTTTTAAAGCTTTGCTAACTTAGCTCTATTGCATATATAGAGATCAAAAAGAGTCTAAGTTAGGAAACACCATAGACACATAAAACACCTCAAACAGAGCATAGATTCATTATATCGGCTATAAGTATGAAGCTTGAAATGAACTATGACACAAATGCAAATGAGATGCACAATGCAATGACACCAACTAACACTAACAAGACACCAATTGAGAAGAAGGACAAAGAAAAGACAAAAAGAACCAAAAAGAACTATGATACACAAAACTTTCCTCCTCTAAAAAGGAAAGCAAACACCCAACTCGCCCCGAAGGCGAGAAAACGCAGCTTGATCCAAAGGCTTTGTGAGAATATCCGCAAGCTGGTTGTGGGTCTCGACATGCCAGAGGTCAATGTCGCCCTTCTCGTAATGATCTCGCAAGAAATGAAAGCGGACCTCAATGTGCTTGGTCTTTAAATGAAGCACAGGATTTTTGGCCACACTAATTCCACTCGTGCTATCGCAAAGCAGAGGCACCTTAGTAAGCTCAAGACCAAAATCTTTCAAAGTGGTAATCATCCAAATCAACTGTGAGCGTGGACTACTTTGCGAGAATACCAAGAAACCAAAGAAGACCCGAGAAAATGGCAAGTCCTAGAAGTGGCTTCCGATCAAGTCGGCACTTGGCAAAGTCGGCGTCAGAATAACCACAAATCACAAGAGAGGAAGAGGTCGAAAACCAAATACCAAATTCGGGAGTGAAGCGCAAGTACCTCATGATGCGTTTCACCGCCTGCTTGTGTGAAGTCCGTGGGGACGCCTGAAAGCGAGCACACAGGTAGACGGCGAACTGAATGTCCGGCCGGGTCGCCGTCGGGTACAGAAGCACCCCATCATGCTTCGGTACTCGGTCTGGTCCACCGCCTCTCCTTCCTCGTCCGCATCCAAGGCAGTAGTAGTTGACATAGGCGTCGAGAGGGGCTTTGCCTCGCCGATGTCAAACTTCTTCAAGATGTCCTTTGTGTACTTGCCTTGGTGCACAAACGTCCCTTCCCGGGTTTGCTTGATTTGCAACCCGAGAAAGAAAGTCAACTCTCCCATCATGCTCATCTCAAATTCCCTGCTCATAAGATCTGCAAACTTAGCAACAAGAGCATGAGACTAACCACCAAAGATGATATCATCCACATATATTTGGAGAAAGAGAGTGTCTTTGCCTTGCTTGTGGAGAAACAACGTCTTATCTACCGATCCCATTTTAAAACGGTTAGCAAGCAAAAAGGTTCGCAATCTATCATACCATGCTCTACAGGCTTGTTTCAAACCATACAAAGCTTTGTGAAGTTTAAAAACATGGTTTGGAAACTTGGGATTTTTGAAACTGGGAGGTTGTTTGGCATAAACTTCCTCCTCTATGTAGCCGTTTAAGAAAGCACATTTAACGTCCATTTGAAAAAGTTTAAAACCCTTAGAAGCCGCAAAAGCTAGAAGGATTCTAATGGCTTCTAAACGAGCTACGGGAGCAAAGGATTCCTCATAGTCTATTCCCTCCTTTTGACAAAAGCCTTGAGCTACCAACCTAGCCTAGTTGCGCACTACCACCCCATCTTCACTTTGTTTATTTTTTAAAACCCATTTGGTACCTATGGGGTGGCAACTAGGTGGTCGAGGAATTAAGACCCAAATGTGGTTTCACTTAAAGTTTTCCAACTCCTCATGCATGGCATTAACCCAATCCGGATCCATAAAAGCGTGTCCAACATCTCAGGGCTCAAAGAAACGACAAAAGCCGAATGAGCAAAGTGACAGATATAAGACCTGGACCGCGTGACTCGACGGTCAATGTCGCCGATGATGTTCTCTGACGGGTGCTGCCGCTGGATGTGGCGAGGATCCTGCCTGAACGAAGTGGCCTACCCTTCGACAGCAGCTGGACCTCCCTCAGGTGCAACGGGCACCGACTGAGGAAGCTGCTGTTGACGGTGAAAATGTCATAATTTTCTATACTCAAAATCTCTGTCAATAGCCTCATAATGAAGGGACATAAGCATATCATAAGTATATTTTATCCAATAACTAGTTCCACATGTCCATGGAGTATTTCTTGTAGGACTATATGAAATGTAGAGAAATGAACTAGTGGGACCCACATAGGGGGGTCAGCCGACCACCTTATGTGGCCCACCAGTCATCCCAAGAACCCACATGATAAGAGGGCCCAAAGGTCATAGTACGAGGGTCACTAACCCCCTTGTGCAATTCGGCCTACCTCACCATGGGGCCCACCAGCCTCCCACGCTGGCCATGATCCAGGAGAAGCACTCCTAAGTGATCCTCCACCCTTGGATGAACTTGTGCTTTCTCTAAACGGCTCATATTCACCTCACATGGATCCATGGGCCCACAAGAGTACAAACCGACATCCAGAAGTGGTCCAACCTGTGCACACCCACTCCAAGACATGTGGGCCACCTTCTAGAAGGATAGGGGAGGTCCCACCACCCATAGGGGGGCCAGCCGACCCCCCCCTAAGGCCTAGGGGGCGCCCACCTCCTTTGCATGGAGGCATGCAAAGAAGCACATGCTCAATTCCTCTCCACCCTTGATCTAAAGGCAGTTGGGATCCAAGGGCTCTCATCATCCATCACGCGGATCGATGACGTGGCGGTGGAGTAGCCCCTACTCCACCTCTCCACTATAAATACCCCCTCACCCCCTCTCATTCAAGACACACCATAAGGAGGAGCTCTCCACTCTCTCTCAAGATGTAGCACTTGTAGTAGTGTTAGTGTTGTTAGCAGTTAGAGTGAGCCTCTGGTCTTCAGCTCTAGTCTTCCAGGAGGTCAAGTATACTTCTAGTATTCATTTCTCTCTTTGTAAGACTTGAGTTATGTTGTATTGGCTGTTAGCATAGTCAGAGATTGTTTGATAGTAAGATAATGGTAGTATACCTTTGCACGGGTTCACCGCCCTTAACCCGGTGCTCTAATCAATTTCACCGGATATCGGATTAGAGTATTAAGATATAGTGTAGACATGGTGTCTAGACTATACGCTTATTTGTGTTTGTGGCTTGTCCAACGGTTTGTTGGTGGTACCTAGTAGGGGTGACAAACCTATCTAGGCTTTGATCCCACCACGTTCGCCCAAGTTCTTAAAATGTAGGCCTTCTTGTGCAAGGCGGTTTAGCACCCTTCTCATCCCTTTCTGTTGCTAAATGGCCTAGTGGCTCGAGGTGCAATGGTGTATGAACGTTATTCTGTCTTGATATGACTTGTCTTGTTAAGTTAGAACTATGCAAGTAGAGATAGATATTTGAAAACCTTATGCTCGCTCGCTGTCCTCCTCGCTCACTAAACTACTCTTTATCATTGGAACTTCTCCTATGTGTCATTGCACTTATCATATATATCATTTACCCCTACCATAGTTTAGTTGGTATATTAGTTAGTGGATCATCATGGTTAGCTATCAATTTCTTTAACCATTGCTTCCCTGAGGATAAATATGATACCCTGAAATACTCCTGGGTGAAATGCTACAACGGTGTTTCTATGCGCTTGCAGAATATTCTACATGAGCATAATAAATACCAACAAGCATTTCTGGAGCCGTTGCCGGGGAAGTAATTGGCAAAAGATTTTAATACTAACTTTGTTGTCTACTAATCTATGTTACCACTAGCTATTGTGGGATTCCCATTGTTCTGTTGAGTGTGGAATAAACAGGACATCAACCATCTTGACCTTCCGATGCTCATCCACAAGAAAAAAAAAGAAAAAAACATCAAAGAGCCTAGGGTACCTGATCATTCATGAGTAATCAACACTTCGACCCTGCCATCTCATAGGTATGTGTATGCATGTAATCTAACCCTATGCAGATATAAAGAGAAGGTCGCTATCTCTAAAAAGAAGAAAATCAACATGTGACGGAGCAAAAGCACTCACAATTCCATCTGAAATTGTGGGTGAACATGGAATCAATCGAGGTAAGTGAGACCCTATCGGGAGGCAACCCGACATTATCATTGCACTCTTCTTTATTGTTTCTTACCACTGCATGTTTGCTTAAATCATCATGTCTCTAATGATTCTTTTGGTTAAGTCTAGAGAATCATGCATATCGATCATTTACATTAATTTCCTTTTCCATAACCATAACATGGTTGATTGAATGCATTTCATCCACGCCATCTGCAAAAAAAAATTTCCTCTGCTTCACCACTCATGCCCTTGTCTCTAACTAAATCAATCTCAGTCAATGCTTCCTTTTCTATCCTTGTATGCTTTGGTTTGGAAGTACCATTCGAATATACTCCCATAGGCTTTTTAAATTGAGCATGGTGCTTAGGTTAAATAGTCTGCCTTAATCAAACAAGGCATGGTGTCAAGTTTGATTATTGAATCAAAATATACTTGTATAGAATTTGGTTGTTTGGACTAAACCCTATAGGAAAACCTCTAAAAATTTTGGTGGGAAAGTCATGAGATCATTCTTGGAGACAAATCAAGGCTTGAGAAAAAGATCTAAACACAACATGAAGATGCAAGGGCATTCAAAAGAACAAGCTTGGGGGAGGAGTCCCTCCTCTACTACCATGGCAACACAGGGGAACTCAAAAGACTGAGCTTGGGGGAGGTCCCCTCCCCCACTAAGAGGACAAAGAGGAGACACACCTTCGAGGGCTAGATGCCTCCTGATGGGGTCAGCCGACCCCATCATGGAGCTATGTGCCCACCTGTCATCCTCCACTACTGATACTTCACTTCAAAACGCTGGTTTGACACATCTTCCTCTCTTCTTGGTACATGTGTGATATTTTGACATGATCTTATGCAATCCAAAATGAACTAAAGCCAAACCTGGATTGAAATTTTGAAAAGTGACATGCTTATGACATTCTTGAGATAGAAGCTTGCATAAATTTATTCCATATACATATGCTTATTCTTGTGGGAAAACATCTTAATAGGAAACTCATATTGACTAAGTAGTTGTGATGTGTGATATAGTTCTAGCTTAGAAATCCTACCTTTTCTATTCAAAGTGCTTGGAGATCTTGCTTTTGATAAAATGTCATAAAACCATAGTGTCACATACTCCTCAATGGTGAAAATTCCTACCAAAGACATATATGCTCTTTCATGATATACGCTTTCTACATAAGCTACTTGCTTTGTGTTGAGTTTGGTCAAGTTTGGTGACCCTTGTTGAGAGATTTATCATGCTCCCAAGATCAAGATCACGTACACACAACATATATATGCTGCTTCTACACTAGACGTACGCAGAAACATGCCTTTCATTTTCCACATAGTTCATGCTCCATGTTCTAATAGAAATTCTCTCTCTAGTATGTTGTTAGTCAATGAGACATAGACTATGCAAGATTATGAAAAATATGAAAAAAATATATATAGAGGCACATGAATGTCCCAAGTTTTAGAAAAAAATGATGAGCAAATCAAAGCTCATAGAAAAAAAGAAAAAAAATAAATAAAGATAGCTATGTCTCAAAATTATAAGTTAGAAAGAGAGATCATATCAAATAGAGGAGTATTGATCATTTGCCTTGTTTCACACACTTGCACATCTTGATCTAAGAGTTTGACACTTCTCTCCTTGGATCTGGAATTTGACTTTACAACATATGCAAAGTAAGTTTGCTACATTCTTTATCCTACCCTATAGCTCCACATAAGGCTTTAGACATAGGATGAAAAGAAGGCAAACTTTGATATGTGCCTTGGTGAGGAATCATACACCATTGAATGATCTGAGAGTACCATCTGAGGAGTATAAGTGAACTATGCTTTTCTTGTGAAAACTTTGAAAAACTCCAAGTTACTAAGAAATGGATTGGGAAGATGACTTTGCTTCAAGAATTGTTCCACTTTTCAACTGCTCAAGGATATATGATAGCTAATGCCACATATCCCACTTGTTTAAGAAATGTTTTGGAATGAATTTTATGCTATCTAGGGACCTATTGTTGGGGATATTACCTCGGCATATCCCTAGGGACCTATATGGGCCTCCCGACCAGGAGGTGGGCCGGCCCACAAGACGTAGACGTGCAGCACATGACGTGCGCCGCATGAATAGTACCATACTGGCTACTTTACTTGTAACTTCGTCCCTTCGGCATATATAAGGAGGGACAGGGGACCCCCCAAAACACAATCTCACAATCCTCAGATAACCTCTCTTAGATCATCTACTGATCTTGTAACTTGATACACAAGATCAATCTAGCCACTAGAACATAGGACGTAGGATATTACGGCGGTTTGCCGCCCCGAACCTATCTAAATCATCGTGTCTACGCTCTCTGTGTTACGCTTGATCGCCATCGCCACACCTCCGTCTAACAATCTACTACTGTGGGTTATCCTCAAGGTAGACTGCGACGCATATTTCGTCGACAGTTGGCACGCCAGGTAGGGGGTGTGTGCAACGACGTCATGGCTCTTCAAGCAATCATCTTCCCCGTCGACGGCCCTCGTCGACGGATCTCGTCGACGTCCCCTCGTCGTCGCCGTCGCCAACGGTTCGCTGCCGCTGACCTCGTTGTCATTCGTCGTGACCAGATCAATCTATGATCTAGATCGGCTGCGGCACCGTCCTTGCCTCAGAGATCATCATCAAATCGCCACGGCTCTCTTCGTCATCAAATCACCAGATCGATCTATTTTGGGGAAGCTTTAATAGTGCTACCAGGAACCGATGCCAACGAAGATCAATTTGGCATGTTGTAAGGAACATGGTTCCCATGTCCCATTTAGTTTGGATTTTGGTGTTTGATGATCAACATAACCAAATTGGACTAACGTATTTGCAAGTGTTTATTTTGTAGTCCAATAGGGTGCAATCATGCTTTGGACTTAGGCAACACAGCACGCAAGACATTTGAAGCATATAGAAGACCTAAAAGATCAAGCATAGTTCAAGCATGGAGGATGGAACCTACTTTTGGAAATCAGCCCGGATGAAAACAGTGAAGAAAAGGGCTCCGGACGCTATAAACAGGAAGGTCCGGACCATTGCGGATGCGTCTGGACACCTAGGGTTTGGTGTGCAAAATTCAGCAGGTCCGGACGCCATGAACAGTGCGAGTCCGGACCATAGGTGCTTGCGTCTGGATGCACACAGAGAAGAACCCGAGAGCTCCAAGGACTCAGGACGCTGACCGGAGCACGGGGTCTGGACCAACAGTGGCGTCCGTACTCTATACAGAGAGGTTCCATAGGCGCGCGAGGACTCCGGACCATAGATAGCGTCCGGACCCACTGTCAGCCGCTACGTGCAGAAGACCGTTGGAAGGTCCGGACGCACAACGATTAGTCCGGACCCCCCTTGCTGCCTACGTTCGGAGCTATGCAGAGGAGCTGCATCAAGGTACTAACGGCTCCATTTGGCTTGGGGCCTATATATATGACCCTTGGCCGGCCAAATGAAGGTGTGGAGACTTGAGGAAACATAGCAAGGGTGTTGTACACCATTCTAGTGATCTCCATATGCATAGAGCTTAGTGATACACTTGGTGATTAGCATTTGTGCTTTGCGAAGTGCATAGGCTAGTTAGACCATTGCTCATTGCGCTTGCTCTAGGTGTAAGCCTAGTGTTAGTGAGGTTTGTAAACTCTTGATCAATGGGTGCTTGCGCGCACCAAGCTTGTAATCGCTGGGGCTTGTAATCTTGCGCGATCACACCAACCGCGTTTGTGGTGTGGCCGCCACCGGTGTACCAAAGGGAACAAGGCCCACGGCATTTCGGCCGGAAGCTTGATAGTGAAGACGGCGGAGAGCATCTGGGAGAGGCTTGCTGAAAGGCACATCGGAGACCCACTTGCGCGTGGGGAGAGCCCGAGGCTATCCACGGAGTTACCCGACCGGGAGCTTGGCCCTTGCGTGGGATTCCTCGCGAGGGGCTCCAACGAGGACTAGGGGGAAGCTTGCGCGCTTCTCGATACCTTGGTAAAAATACCAGAGTCGTCGACGGGAGTTTGCATCTCTACCTTGCTCTTTACCTTCCGCATTTACTTTGTTTATCTTGTGATCTTTTGCGGTAGAGATAGCGACACTTAGCAAAACCATAGTTGCACATCTAGATAGTTTATCTTTTGCATAGGTTTTGCCAAGGTTAGAAAAAGAGGCCATAGTTTAGGGAGTAGTTTTTAAGTGACCTAATGCACCCCCCCCTCTTAGGCATCACGGTCCTTTCACATGTTCTTTCATAGGCTCTACTGTGGAATTCCTGCTGCAGAACGAGTTTGGTGGCCCTATGTCGATGAAGGTAATAGATTTCCACTTTCCTTCAACCTCACCGATGGGAATATACCACAAAACGAAGCAGTCATGAAGGCCACTCTCATTCCCTGAGCTATTCCGGTTAATGTCATCGGGACCAGGAAGAACTCCCATCCATCATACGAGTTCTATTATCCATCGGCAGCGGCAAGACAGCTCAAACTTAGCCATGTGAACGTGATAAAACCAAGAGAAGTCATTTCCAGTGTTATGGACGGGAACAAAATTATCACTCTCTCTCCTCATGCCGATGTATCCAATATCGACTTATCTTCTTGGGCGCCGACATCTTTCATCACTGAATCATACAAGTCCTGGTGGCAAGAGTGGAAGGACCAATTATTTGCTCCATCATCACACTACTATCGACACTTGATTGATGTTGATCATGTCATACCCGACGATGCGGTAAGCTTATTCCCGATACTACTTCGTTAACCTCTCAAATGTATCAGTAACTAACCCTCTATTAACAGGTTAATGATTTGATCCGCAAAAAGAGCAAGAGCGGCAAACACTTCAACTTACGGCCGATGAACCCTATATCGTCAATCGGCAACAAGGTCCCTTCATTATCTGCCCTTATGCATCACAAGGAAATTCCTAAGGTCACCTTCAGAACTCGGCCATTGCCAACCGATGATGCTACCACTGCTGCCGCAACCGTGTCACAAGCCTTCATGGTAACAAGTCTTTGTTTATTTGTATCGATCATAACAACGTTTAATCGACAATTTTTACTCAATTTGCACTAAATTCTCTTCTGCAGCAGACAAGTTCATCAGCAGCCATCCCAAGTGTAAAAACCTCTATGGCTCAACCAGCCGATGCCCCCCAAGTACAAGGGTCAAAACGTCAAGGCTCTTCAAGTGCCGCCCCGCGACCAAAACATAAGAAGCCATCAACTCCATTAACATCACCAGTCGCGTCTCTTCGACCTCCTAGCGATACGCCACCACCAGAGCCAGCATCGGCAACCATCCCTGGCCAATCGCAGGCTGAAATTCCTATCCATGGGTCAGCACCGTCGTCGCAAGAGTTAGCTGCAACAAAAGAAACAACATCAGCATCGGCACTAGCATCAACACTGGACGAAATTCCTGACCAAGGGACAGCAGCATCACCACAGAGGTCAGCAATAACGGAAGCAGCACCAACATCAACACCAGTACCAGCACCAACCATCCCTCCTACTGAGACAAGTTCATCGGCGACTGTTGCCGATCCTCAAGATACCGTTGCATCAGCTACTCTGTCAAGTCAAAGGCGAGAAATCGCTCTAAAGCAGGTAAACTGAAAACATTTATCATGAAGTCGAACGACACAAGCTTGTAGCCGACAAATTTTAATCCTTGTCTTTTCAGGCTCAAGACTCTCTGAATAGCTTATTCTCTTTTGCCGTCAACATCCCGGATGAAGATGAAGAAGGAGAAAGCTTTGCTCAAGCTTCAACGGTTCTATCGGCAGAAGTGAAATCCAAGCTCGAAGCACTACTACTCCTGCTGCACCAAAATACACCTGAACTAGTCCAAGATTCTAGTGCAGTAAGAATAGCCTTCAGAGAAATTCAAGATCAATTGCCTGCCGATGTTGAAGAACTGCTCTTCCAAGCAGCATTTCTCGAGAGTCGGCAACTGAAATATCAAAGAGCTTCACGACGTATTGCCGATAGAGCCGCTCAAGCAAATCTCGAAGACGAAATACTCAAATTTAAGCAAGCTGCGGACGAAAACACAAAGACATCAGTCGTTTGGAAGCTTTTGGTAGTGCGCTCGACCAAGAGATCACGCGTCTATCGGCACAAAAAGAAGAGCTGTTAGCCGAGCTGAAGAAAGTTGATGAAGCTCTAAGCACAGCCAGTCAAAAGAAGGCTCAACTCCCTACTACTACCAAAGCTTTACAACAAGAGAGAGATGTTGACGCCCGTAAAGCCCTCCTGTCGAAGAGAAAGCTCCAGCCAGTCGAGGGTTCTACCGATGATGACGCCAGGGAAATAGAAGAAGCAGATCAAATTCGCCTTCGCACGATTTCATCTATTCAAACCCTGTTGTAATTTGTTGTACCGATAACCATGATCTTGATGATTGTTCTTGTAATATAACGTTTCATTTTCCGATGTTTCGCATAATGACTTTATCATCGGTACTTACATTTGTATTACTTCACTCATCTATTCAGATACTAGGATAATATTTTTTCAAATATTTACCATTGATTGCTCAGGAAAATGCAACTCCTTCGAGAGTCTCCAAAATATAAGCGTTGCCAGGAACAGACTGATTTATCCGAAAAGGACCTTCCCAATTAGGAGACCACTTCCCAAACTTCGAATTCTTGGTTCCAATCGGTAAAATTAGTTTCCACACCAAATCACCGTCGGCAAACTCTTTCACCTTTACCTTCTTGTTATACCATCTGGCAACCCTCTTCTTATTTTCTTCGATACTGATTAGAGCTATTAGTCGATGACCCGCTAGATCTTCTAACTCATCTCTCATCAGGATGTCATACTCATCGACTGTCAATTGGTCTTGGGAAAACAATCGCCTAGAACCAATCTTAATTTCCCAAGGCATGACAGCATCATGTCCGTATACTAACTGATATGGCGAGACCTTAGTAGCACCATGACACTCCATCCGATATGACCAAAAAGCTTCATTCGATACTGTATGCCACCTCCTAGGGTTCTCCTCAATCTTGCGCTTGATAAGCTTAATTATTCCCTTATTAGTTGCTTCAGCCTGACCATTAGCTTGAGCATAATAAGGAGAAGAATTCAACACTTTGAAACTCATACCGATAGCAAATTCATCAAACTCCCCCGACGTAAACATGGTCCCTTGATTGGTCGTAATAGTCTAAGGAATTCCGAATCGGTAAACAATATGCTCCTTCAAGAAATCTATCATATTTGACGATGTCACATTCTTCAAAGGAATAGCTTCAACCCACTTTGTGAAATAATCAGTAGCAACGAGTATAAATTTATGCCCTTTGCTCGATGGTGGGTAAATTTGGCCGATGAGATCAATGGCCCATCCTCTAAATGGCCAAGGCTTGATTATAGGATTCATTGCCGACGCAGGTGCCCTCTGAACATTAACGAATTTCTGACAATCCTGACACCCTTTGAAGTACTCAAAGCAATCCTCAAGAATTGTTGGCCAATAATATCCATTTCGCCTAATCATCCATTTCATCTTGAATGCCGATTGGTGCGCACCAGATACCCCCACATGAATTTCGCCCATCCACTTCTTCGATTCCTCTCCATTAAGACATCTGAGCAAAACTCCATCAACTGTACGATAATATAATTCATCATCAAGGAGCACATACTTGGTAGCCTGAAACCTCAACCGTCTTTCAACTTTCCTAGACGGATCTCTTAAGTAACCAGCAATCTCTTTTCTCCAGTCATCGGCAACTATTACCGATGTCATTACTTCTTGAATCGGCTGATACCCCGAAGCACGTTGCGCCAATCGATTGGCTTCTTCATTATGCAACCTGGGAATGTGTTCAAGACGATATTCTTTGAATTCCTTTAATAATTGTAAACACTTCCCATGATACTCAATTAAAATATCACTTCGGCACTCATACGTTCCAATCAACTGATTGATCACTAACATAGAATCACCAAAGACTTCAACAACATCGACACGCACTTCCCTGAGCAACTCCAACCCCTTCAGTAACGCTCGATACTTAGCCTGATTATTCGTCGAAGTAGCAACAATCGGCAATGAGATTTCATACTTTTTCCCTCGGGGTGAAATTAAGATAACACCGATGCCTTCTCCCTCCTTACATGTGGAACAATCAAAGAAGAAAGTCCAAGGAGCAATTTCTACTGAATTTAGCGTACCGCAATGCTGAGTAACAAAATCGGCCATCACCTGCCCCTTAACTGCCTTAGTTGATTCATACCTCAGATCAAATTCAGATAGCGCCAAAATCCACTTGCCGATTTTTCCGCTCAATATCGGCATTGACAGCATATACTTGACCACATCATCCTTGCATATGACAGTACACTCGGCCGATAGCAAATAGTGCCTTAACTTGGTACAGGAGAAGTATAGACATAAGCATAATTTCTTAACGACTGAATATCTGGTTTCAGGATCCACCAGCCTTCTACTTAAATAATAAATCACACGTTCTTTCCCTTCAAATTCTCGAATCAAGGCTGACCCAATAATGCCGTCATCGGCAGACAAATACAATCTGAAGGGTTTCCCATGTCAAGGTGGAATCAAAACCGGAGGATTCACCAGATACCTCTTAATCTCTTCCAAAGCCGATTGCTGCTTTTCTCCCCACACAAATTCCGGATCGGCCTTTAGCTTCAGCAATGGGCTAAAAGACTTAATCTTTCCATACAGATCAGATATAAATATTCTAATAAAATTAATCTTGCCGATCAAAGATTGCAACTCAGTCTTATTCGTAGGAGCAACCACTTTGTTAATTGCATCAATAGATTTTCTGCCGATCTCTATGCCCCTTTGATGCACCATGAACCCTAAGAATTGACCTGCGGATACGCCAAACGTGCACTTATTTGGATTCATCTTTAGCCCATGCTCCCTTGTGCACTCCAGAATCTTCCGTAGATCGGCAAGATGCTTTTCAAAGTCTCCGGACTTAACCACCACATCGTCGATATAGATTTTGACCAACGTACCGATGTACTTATGAAAAATAAAATTCATCGCTCTTTGATAAGTAGCACCGGCATTCTTCAACCCAAAAGTCATTACGATCCACTCAAACAAACCGACGTGACCCGGACACATAAAAGCAGTTTTGGATATATCTTCTTCAGCCATGAATATTTGATTATATCCAGCATTACCATCCATAAAAGTGATAATCTTATGCCCAGCAAAAGCATCAACTAGTAGATCAGCAACAGGCATTGTATAACCATCCATTGGCGTAGCTTTATTGAGATTCCTGAAATCAATACAAACACGAAGTTTTCCATTCTTCTTATATACAAGAACCACATTAGAAATCCATTCGGCATATCGACATTGCCAAATAAATCCAGCTTCGATTAACTTCGTAACCTCAGCTTTAATATCGGGTAACACAGTATGGTTGCACCGGCGTGCTGGATGCCGATGTGGTTGAAAACCCGATTTAATAGGTAACCGGTGTTTAACTATCGATCGGTCTAGACCAGGCATTTCTGTATAATCCCAAGGAAAACAATCTTTATATTCTCTTAATAAATCACTCAACTGTTGCTTACATTGGGAATCTAACTTAGCACTAATAAAAGTTGTCCTAGGTTTTGCTACCGTCGCCGATGTCTATTTCCAGTAAATCATCGGCTGGTGTGAACCCCTGCCCAAGCTTTCCATCATCGGCGAACTGATCCATTAAACTTCTTCTTCAGAACCGACTGCTTGGATCAGTGTAATTCGGTAATAGGCCACCTTGAGGAATTTTGAGGAATTCCGCCGTTTGAGGAATTCCGCCGATGCAACAATTGACGGGACTTCACTCCGGACGACTTCAATTCAGTCTCCAACCCATTGCACAAGGCTTTGGTGCATCGTAGAAGGGATGCAGCAGTTAGCGTGAATCCAATCTCTTCCTAGAAGCAAATTGTAGGTCCCCTTGCCGCTGATCACAAAAAATGTTGTCGGCAAAGTTTTACTGCCGATAGTCAATTCGACACATACGGCTCCCATAGCTGGTGACACATTGCCTTCAAAATATTTCAGCTTCATGTCCGTCTTGACTAAGTCTTGGTCACCTTTCCCAAGATTCCTGAACATGACATAAGACATTATATTAATCGACGCTCCACCATCGACTAACATCTATGACACCGGTTGCCCATCGACTTTGCCCTTGACAAACAAGGCTCTCAGATGCTGCCTTTCATCATCGGCAGGCTTTTCAAAGATAGCTAACATCGGATCTAGCACTAGCTGACCCATATTAGCAACTTCTTCCTCAGCGTCAGTAGGTGCCATAAATTCCATCGGCAACATAACAACCATGTTGACTTCTGCCGATGGACTCCTCTCTTGGCGTTTTGGCCTCCATTCCCAAACTGGAGGTTCTCCCTTCGAAGAGCTATAGCCCAGATCATTCTAGCGTTCACGCTGGACTCTCCTTCTTTGAGTCTTTGTCAGGCCTTTGGGATACCATTGATGAAGGTTAGTATTCCAAACAGGTTGGTACTGTTTCTCACTGTGTCGTCTTGTGTTACTCCTCGTGTTTGGATCTCTAGAGAATATCTCTTCATCGGGCACCCTTGCATTAGCCCTCTCTTCGATCTCCTCTTGACGGATACGCTTGCCAAGCCTGCCATGTACACTGAGCTTGCCCCCCAGCCGATCATGTACTGATTCTTTTCCTATGATCGCCCTAGCATAGCTTGATCCCTGACCTTCAAAGCGAGACTTCTTCTCTGACCGATCAGTGGGATAGTACTCGTTGCATTCAGGACAATTATCGACAGTGGGCAGCTTGATTCCTTCTTCCCAACAGTGAACGAAGAAGGGGCATTTCCAATGATCTTTATGCCGATACCAATCTTGGTGTCTCTCTTCTTCCCTCTGCCGATGCTGCTCTTCTTGTGAACGCTTATACTCTGGTCGCGGTCTTCTGTGCGTGATCACAACGCCATACGATGAACGTCATTGAGGCCTCCTGGAGCCATTTCTCTCATCGGCAATCCTTTTACCCTCTCTTTCATCGGCAAGCTTCTTTCCCTTTACATCCTGCATAGCTATTTGATGTTCGGGATCTACCGATGAATTCTTCTTGGCCACTTCTGACGTCAGTACTTTGACTTTCCCACTAGTTTCCACCATATTATGTGGAACCGGATGCTGGTCAATTTTCATCGGCCTCTGAGCTTTAGAATTTTCAAACTTGATTCGTCTAGATTCGATTTCTGACTACAACTGCTACCTGAAGACTTTGCAATCATTGGTATTGTGTGAGGTTGCGTCATGCCACTTACAGTACCTCATCCTCCTAAGTTCTTCAGCCGATGGGATCACTTGATTAGGTGCTAGTTTAATACGCCCTTCTTGAAGCAACAGATGAAATATCCTATTGGCTTTAGTGATATCAAAAGTGAATCTTTCAGCCTCCTTCTGACCAAACGGATAGGATATCAGCTTTTTATCTTTTACCCACACAACAACGCTGATATCTATCCCTTCATCCGACTCAGAATCTTCCTCTTGTTCAATGAAGGACACCTTCTTATTCCAAGTATTTCTAGGCTCAAAGATTTTAACTTCTTGATCGACAACTCTCTGCACGAGATGGCTCAGGCTTTCGAACTCTTGAGATGCATACTTATCCTTGATATGCGGTAGTAATCCCTGGAAAGCCAAATCTGCCAATTGCCAATCATCCAGCACTAGGCTGTAGCATTTATTCTTCACGTCCCGAAGCCTTTGGACGAAGCTTTCTATGAAGGACCGAGAACGGCGACCAGAGGGGGGGGGTGAATGGGAGCCTCAAATTTCTCTCGAAATATTCGACCACTCTTCCCAAAAACCAAACCCAGTTGCTGGGTGCTCAACCTCCAAGATAGAGTTATCAACCCCTATGAAACCCCAAGATAGAGTTCTCAACCCCTATGAGAAAGAGGCAAAAACCCCAAACAAAACAGCCCAAAATACAGGCGACGGACGCTGGACAACAGGGCGACGGACGCTAGGCGTCGGACGCTGAGAGATCGTCCGTCGGCCTTCCAGAAAGCCTTGCAGATGAGACGCAGAAGGCAGAGCGTCGGACGATGGGCGACGGACGCTTGGGTGAGCGTCCATTGGCGTCGGACGCTGCGCGACGGACACTTAGGGGAGCGTCCGTCGGGCTTCCAGTGAACGCTGAAAATCGAGACACACTAGGAAGGCAACGGACCTAGGGCGACGGACGATGGATAGCGTCCGGCGCCAAACTCACACACACGCGAACGAACACGACAGACGCTGACGTCAGAACGTCCTTGTGTCCAACGGCTCGACGGACCGTCCGACGCCAAAACTCAGAGCGTCTGGCGCCCTCGAGCAGAGCACAGAAACACGAAAATCGTTTCCTCTCCTCCAAATCTTCCCAAAACTCAACCAAATGAACTCCAACTGCAACCAAATTTTGTAGGCATGATCCTTGTGCAGCTGGAGAGCTATCCCAAAGAAATCATCGCTCAATTTGGAGAGGATAAATGGGAACACTTGGATTTGGGGGAGAAAAGGAAAAACGAAGAACGCCGCAAAGAAAACGCCCGATCTGTGTGCTCGTGAGGTTTTAGGAAAATTCCTTCAGTGCAAAGTTGCTCCTCACGAGTACCAAGAACTTGGTTCAAAAGGATTTGCAAGAGCTACTCCCTACAAAGAGAAATCATCTCAGAAAAATAAGCAGCAAAAGCAAAACACGAAGAACACAAGCAAAACGGGGAAACAATCACGAAATCGAAGCCACCATGGCTTACGGAGGTTACGGCCTCTGATTCCTCGCGACAAACTCAAGTTCTTACAAAGATTGGTGGAAGCAACCTAGGGATCGCATGAACTAGAGAGTGAGAGAGTTGGGGCAAATGATTAGGGTTCAAGAGATGGGATGAGGGATACCCCTTCACCCCCTACTTATCGGGCTTTGGCTATTTCCCAAAGACCCCCTAGATACATTGAGTGAACTACCTAGCCTAAGCATTGCAGTCCAAGCTCCGGAAAATATCTCTCGCATTTTGAATGGACGGCCCCGCTTCCTGCCAGGAGTTACCGTCGCCTCGACGCAACCTCCAGGATTCCGCCACGTGCCATCCCTGCTTCCTCGGAAGCTTCTCCTAGGTTTTGAGGCCCAAACCTAGGAAACCCGCCACCGGTAGCTTTGGGCTCAACTACCGAACCCCGAGTTTTGCGGCCCAAACTCGGAAACCGATGCGGATGGTTTTGAGGCCCAAACCACCAAACCACTCAATGAGAGCCACCTTGTCTTCGGCCGGTCAGACTCTGAGTCCCCTGAGCCTCCGCTCGACTCGCGCGTCCACCGTCTTGACTCGGCCGACTCGGTCTACCTCCATGTCTTCTCGCACTCGCCGGTGCCAAGTACTAGCCATCACAGCTAGTCCGCCGGCGCCTATGGTCCCTCAGTCCGAGCCCGCTTCCGCCCTTCACCGCTCTTAGTCCATCGGCACGGCAAGCCTCTACTTGACCTTCTCCACACCATTGGCCACAGTCACTAGGCATAGCAGCTGCACACCACAAGCCGATAGACAAGCACACATTTCTGCTTTCGCAGAGGTTAGGGTAAGCCACTCAAACTAAAACACTCACGTGTTGGTCAATCACTCATCATCAAAGCTGAACATCCATGGGTACTTATCCACCATGTGTTCGCAATCTCCCCCTTGATGAGTGCATTGTCAACACAAGTGCATTTCAGATTTGAGCCACATGGTAAAGCTCTCCAAATGACCAAAGAGCTACCAAAGCCAAAACGGGGTCACTTGAGAGAAGCAAACACGATACCAATTAAAAGAGAGAGGCAAAAAAATAATACCAACTAAAAGCATCCTTCAAAACACCTCATGACAAAGCCACTTACTGATGCCAAACAAAAGCATATGGGCATTCAAGGCTGCCCTCAAGAAGAGGCAGAAAACAGGCTCAACACCGCTAGCAAGTCCAAGATACCAATCACAACTCTCAAAGCTCAAACTTCCAATTTAAACACTAGGGGAGCTCAAAAGATACCAATTGAAACCACTTACGTCCCTCAATGCTCAAGAAGCAATCAAAACCTGTCGAAGTCAACAAAACAAGCTAGATCCTCCAGAAGAGGCAAAGGCTCAACACATCTAGCAAAAACTCCCCCTGGGAACTAGCATTCTCAAGATACCAAGAAGGGGTGAAAAGAGCCAAGTCAAAGAGATACCAATTAAGCTCAAAAAGCACATTTGCTCCCCCTTGGAAGTAGATGGCTGAAAATGGAATGAAATTAAAGAAATGCACATCTCTCCCCCTTGTTGACATATGAGGCTCATCAAACAGCAACAACTCAAGATCCAGCTACAAATGCCATGAAATGCAAAATGAGGGTGAAAGCTTCATACTTAGAGCTAATACAATGAATAGATGCTCTAAGTGATGTGATCCTGTGATTATAGGGAAAGCTCTACGTGCCCAACAAAGACTCAAGTTGAGCTTAAGATCACTTTAGAAGCTATTTTAGAGAGCATATCATGTGAGAGTAGAGAAAGGGTATCACCTCCTAGAGACAGCTAGACATGGTAAACAAGATAGGATCTATCTCAAAGCAATCTCATGTATAGCAAGTAAAACTATCCCTTAGCAAAGTTCATACAACAAGCCAATGACCCAACTGAATGAATTTTCCAAATTTCAGAGTTTTGCAGCCAATTTCTAGTTTTAGGCACATTTAAGTTGTATGCGAGTGGTTGTTTGCAAAGTGATGCCACTGCTTACCAACCAGGCGAAGTCAAAGGACGTGACACACTGGTTTTGGTCATACACGACACCGCTCAAGTATCGACCCATATGGGAAGCAGTCTCGAACACACGGTGAAGTGCTCACAATGCAGACCCAACTGGATCTTTCGAATTCACAAAACAGAGAGCAATTCCATTTTAGATATTAATCATGGTGCTCAAAGGTAGTGAATGAAACAAAGAACAACCATAGTTACAAGCTATATACAAGGCAGCCAAGAAGGATCTTCAAAAGCCTACACATGCTAGTGCTATTTCAGAGGTGACATGGGGAATTTAAATTCAGTTTTAAAGCTTTTCTAACTTAGCTCTATTGCATATCATAAAGATAAAAAAGAGTCTAAGTTAGAAAACACCATAGACACATAAAACACCTCAAACGGAGCATAGATTCATTATATCGGCTATAGATATGAAGCTTAAAATGAACTATGTCACAAATGCAAATGAGATGCAAAAAGTAATGACACCAACTCACACTAACAAGATATCAAATTAGAAGAAGGAAAAAGAAAAGACAAAAAGAACCAAAAAGAACTATGATACACAAAACTTTCCTCCTCTAAAAAGGAAAGCAAACACCCAACTCGCCTCAGAGACGAGAAAACATAGCTTGATCCAAAGGCTTCGTGAGAATATCCGCAAGCTGGTTTTGGGTCTCGACATGCCGGAGGTCAATGTTGCCCTTCTCATAATGATCACGCAAGAAGTGAAAGCGGACCTCAATGTGCTTGGTCTTTGAATGAAGCATAGGATTTTTGGCCACACTAATTGCACTCGTGCTATCGCAAAGCAGAGGCACCTTAGTAAGCTCAAGACCGAAATCTCTCAAAGTGGCAATCATCCAAATCAACTGCGAGCAACAACTAGTCGCGGCAATGTACTTAGCTTCGCACATCAACTGTGCCATGCTAGACTGCTTGCAAGAAGACCAAGAAACCAAAGAAGACCCGAGAAACTGGCAAGTCCCAGAAGCGGACTTCCGATCAAGATGACATCCAGTAAAGTCGGCGTCAGAGTAACCACAAAGCACAAGAGAGGAAGAGGTAGAAAACCAAAGACCAAATTCGGGAGTGAAGCGCAAGTACCTCATGATGCGTTTCACCGCCTGCTTGTGCGAAGTCCGTGGGGACGCCTGAAAGCGAGCACACAAGCAGATGACAAACTGAATGTCCGGCCAGGTCGCCGTCAGTTACAGAAGCGACCCGATCATGCTGCGGGACTCCGTCTGGTCCACCGCCTCTCCTTCCTCGTTAGCATCAAAGGCAATCGTAGTCAACATGGGCATCGAAAGAGGCTTTTCCTCACCCATGTTAAACTTCTTCAAGATATCCTTCGTGTACTTGCCTTGGTGCACAAACGTCCCTTCCCGGGTTTGGTAGATTTGCAACCCGAGAAAGAAGGTCAACTCTCCCATCATGCTGATAAGATCTGCAAACTTTGCAACAAGAGCATGAGAAGAACCACCAAAGATGATATCATCCACGTATATTTGGACAAGGAGAGTGTCTTTGCCTTGCTTGAGGAGAAACAATGTCTTATCTACCGATACCATTTTAAAACCCTTAGCAAGCAAAAAGGTTTTTAGCCTATCATACCATGCTCTAGGTGCTTGTTTCAAACCATACAAAGCTTTGTGAAGTTTAAAAACATGGTTTGGAAACTTGGGATTTTCGAAACCGGGAGGTTGTTTAACATAAACTTCCTTCTCTATGTAGTCGTTTAAGAAAGCACTTTTAACATCCATTTGAAAAAGTTTAAAACCTTTAGAAGCCGCAAAAGCTAGAAGGATTGGAATGGCTTCTAAACGAGTTACGGGAGCAAAGGTTTCCTCATAGTCTATTCCCTCCTTTTGACAAAAGCCTTGAGCTACCAACCTAGCCTTGTTGCGCACTACCACCCCATCCTCACTTTGTTTGTTTTTGAAAACCCATTTGGTACCTATAGGGTGGCAACTAGGTGGTGGAGGAACTAAGACCCAAACACGGTTTCGCTCAAAGTTTACTAACTCCTCATGCATGGCATTAACCCAATCCGGATCAATCAAAGCGTGTCCAACATCTCGGGGCTCAAAAGAAGCGACAAAAGCCGAATGAGCAAAGTGAGAGATATAGGACCTGGACCGTGTGACTCGACGGTCAATGTCGCCGATGATGTTCTCCGACAGGTGCTGCCGCTAGATGTGGCCGGGAGCCTGCCTGGACGAAGTGGCCTCCCCCTCGACAGCAGCTGGAGCTCCTTCAGGTGCAACGGGCACCGACTGAGGAAGCTGCTCGAACAGCCCCCATGTAGAGGAAGTAGTCGGATCGGGACCGTGAGCCGAAATGGACGTCACAGGGTCGACGGGGGCAGCCGGTGAAGTCGGCTCGGGATCACCCCAATCGGCATCATCCTGCTCCTCCTCCACAAAGATGCTAGTGTTCACCTCATCATTACCTGCAAGCTCAAAAGCAGTGGAAACACAGGGCATAGTTTCATCGAAGGTAATCTCACAAGTCTCCATCACTCGGTTAGTTTCAAGGTTAAGTGCACGATAAGCACGAGAGTGAGTAGAATAACCAAGAAAGATACCATCAGAAGACCGTGATTAAAATTTATCCAACTTACCGCCCTTTTTGAGGATGAAACACCTGCACCCAAACACCTATAGGTGACTTACCTTGGGTGGTCTCCCAAATCACAGCTCATAAGAGGTCTTTTTCTTGAAAGCTCGGAGAAAAATGCGATTGGAAAAATAGCAAGCAGAACTGAGTGCTTCGGCCCAATACCACCTAGGAGTCCTATGCTCATCGAGCATCGTCCTGACCATCTCAACAAGGGTCCGATTCTTGCGCTCAACAACACCGTTCTGCTGGGGAGTTTGAGGTGAGCAAAACTAGTGATCGAGACCCAAAGAAGAGCAAAGAGTTGCAAAATGAGCATTCTTGAATTCTGTGCCATTGTCACTGTGGATAGCTCTCATGGCATTCTTAGGTAGCTCATTTTGCAATCTCAAAATCAGATCTCGAACAAGTGGAAAAGCCTCATCCTTACTCTCCAAAAAGAACACCCAAGAGTACCTCGAGTAGTCATCAACGACTACAACATCATACCACTTCCCTCCCTCCGACCTAACCCGAGCTGGACCAACTGTGTCCATGTGTAAGAGCTCGCCGGATCGAGTGGTCATGATCTCAGTCACAGGAGGATGGGAAGCGGCAACCATCTTGCCATGCCTGCAAGGATGGCAAACCAAATCCTTCTCAAACTTTAGCTTTGGCAATCCTTGGATAAGGTCCATTGAGCTAAGCCTTGCAATCCTATGCCACTTCCAAAGCTCGGAAGAAGAACCGACAAGAAGACAACGAGAAGGTCCGGAAGAGATAGTAAAATCCGCACGAAAAGCCTTCCCGAAGGGTAAAATCCGGCAAACAAACTCACCACGAGAGTCCAAAATCCGAGAGAGATTAGGCTTGAAACTCACTTTAAAACCGTCATTAAGGAGTTGCGAAACCGAAAGAAGGTTAAAATGCAAATTCGCAACCAAACCAACATCCTTGAGGACAAAAGAAGAGTTCACTCAGATGGACCCTTGGAGACAACCTTACCTTTACTCTTGTCCCCAAATGTAATGTACTCGGTGTGGCGCATGGGGTCGAGGTTGGAGAACCACTTGGCACTTCCGGTCATATGGCGTGAACATCTGGAATCCACAAGCCATGTCTCCTCCAGTCCTCCTTCCTACATCAATAAAAAGACATAGGGTGAGCAAACGGACAAAAACTGGGGTTAGTAAACTGTGACGGATACCAGTGTTGTCCCATTTTCTCAAAGAATGGGTTAGGAGAAAAACCAAACATCCCCTACCCCACGGAGGGATAGCGATCACCACGATAGGGAAAACGTGGTCCGCTAACGAAGGGTGGAGTAAAGCCACCGCCACAAGGCCCATAGTCGTATGGGTCACGACCGATACCCCACCGGGCACAACCACCACGTGGTCTCACCTCCTAAGTCCTAGCACCTTGAGGCATTGTACCTCTAGGCCTAGTAGTGCACCTACGAACTTCCGGTTCACGCACCCCAACTCGTGGGTGGTACATGTCCCTGTTGTTCAACTAAACCTGCCTCCGATCATCTCTCTTCGTCCTAAAGCAAAACTCAGCCAAGTGCCCATCCCGTTCACAATACTCACAATGGTACCTCACCACACTCTTGGTAGGCACTCTCTTGTTGGGTTGGGTGGGTCTAGCTTTCTTAGGAAGGGGATCACTAGAGATGTCTGGCAGTGTGTCAAGTGGGTTGCGAATATGGTTCGGTTTTGCAATCCACACTTGCTTCTGTGGAGTGGTTTTGGGTGGCTCTTCAAACACACCATCTCTCACAGGGAATTTAGAGGGGTTGGTAGGCTTAGGTGGAGTTATCTTGGTAACCTTGGGAGTTGTGCTGAGTTACTCATTCTCGCTCAAACCACTGCACTGACCGATCTTACCGAACAAGCTATCATACTTCATTGGTACACATCTTGTTGTGTCTGCACGACGGGATCTCAAGCTCCAAAGCCTCAAAGCATTCCGACTCTAGTGCTATCTAAGCTGACCTTCTCTAGCACAGCAATCCTAGCATCTCTTTGTGCCAGCTTAGAACGCAAACCTAAGCAAGACTTGCACGCACCAAGTAAGCTAGGCCTAGCCTTCAGCTCACTGACCTCCTCAAGTAGAGTGCCATACTTGTCCTGGAGAATGACAAGATCAGACATGTGAATGGCGCAAGCATCACACTCTACCTCCTCGGTAACTACTACTGACGCCTTAGCAAAATCTAGCTCATGAAGCGCGCTAAGGTACTTCGCCTTAAAGTCGTTCCTCTCGACAGCAGCACGCTTGAGCAACGCATCTTGACTCATCAAGGCGTCGTTCAGAGACTCAATCTCAAGAGAGAGGGACTCGACGGTGGGTGGTACCTCGGGTGTGTCGGAGTCGTAGTCATAGTCGAGGCCATCCTTGCGCTTCCCGACCTTGCCTTCTTCAATTGCCATGGTGCAAAAGCCACCGTGCTTGGCATCCGCGTAGAAGCATAGGTCGTTAAGCTTGTTCTCGACCTTTCCCTTGGACTCATCATCGCTCGAAGAAGAACCTCCGTCGGAGGAGGCATCGATGTCGCTGAGGGAGGCGAGGAAGGCTCGGTGCTTGTCCTTCACCTTGTCGATCACCTTCTTGGAGGACCTTCGGTGGTAGCCACCCTTGGGCTTGTGCTTGTCCTCGAAGTGATGCTCGCGCTTGTCCTTGCGCTTGGTGAAGTCACCCGCAGCTTTCTTGGGGAAGTTTGCGATGAAGTGATCCTCATCACCGCCACGGTAGCACCCCTTGGCTGAGCCACCACGCCGACGTTTCAAACGGTTGTTGTGAAACCGTGAGAACTTGGTGATGACCAAAGCCAGCTCATCATCTCCAAGAGCCTCCACTTGCTCCTCTGTGAAAGAAATCAAAGACAAAGCGAACAAAGAGTGTGAAGGGTCAGAGGAGGAAGAAGACATACCGCCGGGGCCAGAAACCAACGCCATAGAAGGTTTCGACGGGTTTTCAAGCTTGGCCCGGGTCTGGTAGTCAATCTCCGAGGACTTGAGCTTGCTGAATAGCTCGTCCACGTTCAGGGCATCATAGCCCGGTGACTCCTGGATGACAGCTTCCGATCAAGAGCATGCAAAAGCTTGATAGCCATCTCATGATCATCATAAGGCAAGTTGGCTCGATTGGCACGCATCTTGTTGACGATATAGTGGAAGCGAGTAAAGATCCCGTCAACAGATTCGCCAGCCAATGGAGCAAAGTTCTCGTACTCTCTACGGTACGTGTCAAAGAGTCTGGACTTGATCTGAGGGTTGCCCTCATGATATCTCAAGAGTGTTTGCCAGATCTCCCGTGCCGTAGTGAGACTCGAAACCCGCTCAAACTCCGGAAGAGACAGACAAGAGAAGAGAATGCTATGGGCTCTTGCATTAGATGCATGCTGTGTAACCTGAGCATCGGTGAGCACCCAGCAACTGGGTTTGGTTTTTGGGAAGAGTGGCCTGAACATTTCGAGAGAAATTGGAGGCTCTCATTCACCCCCCTCTGTTCGCCGTGCTCGGTCCTTCAATTGGCATCAAAGTCGGTTAAGGATCATTCCACCTTACAGGGTTCTTGATCCGCGAAGGCGACATGGAGCGAGGTGCTGGTAAACCTTCCTACTTCGATGGAACCAACTTTGTCTATTGGAAGGTGCGCATGTCGGCTTACCTCCAAGGTCTTGACACAAAGTTTTGGGAGATTTGTGAGAATGAGAACTACGTGGTTCTTGAGGCTCGGATCACCGATGCCCAGGTTACACAACATGCGTCAAACACAAGAGCCCGTAGCATTCTCTTCTCTTTTCTGTCTCTTCCGGAGTTTGAGCGGGTTTTGAGTCTCAATACGGCACGGGAGATCTGGCAAACACTCTTGAGATATCATGAGGGCAACCCTCAGATCAAGTCCAGACTCTTCGACACGTACCGTAGAGAGTACGAGAACTTTGCTCAGTTAGCCGGCGAATCTGTTGACGGGATGTTCACTCGCTTCCAATCTATCGTCAACAAGATGCGTGCTAATCGAGCCAACTTGCCTTATGATGATCATGAGATGGCTATCAAGCTTTTGCATGCTCCTGATCGGAAGGTGTGGGAGATGAAGGTGGCTGCCATTCAGGAGTCACCGGGCTATGATGCCCTGGCTTTGGATGAGCTATTCAGTAAGCTCAAGTCCTCGGAGATTGACTACTAGACCCAGGCCAAGCTTGAGAACCCGTCGAAACCCTCTATGGCGTTGGTTTCTGGCCCCGGCGGTACATCTTCTTCCTCCTCTGACCCTTCACACTCTTTGTTCGCTTTGGCTTTGATTTTTGTGACACAGGATCAAGTGGAGGCTCTTGGAGATGATGAGCTGGCTTTGGTCATCACCAAGTTCTCACGGTTTCACAACAACCGTTTGAACCGTCGGCATGGTGGCTCAACAAAGGTGTGCTACCGTTGCAGTGATGAGGATCACTTCATCGCAAACTGCCCTAAGAAAGCTGCGGGTGACTTCACCAAGCGCAAGGACAAGGGCGAGCATCACTTCGAGGACAAGCACAAGCCCAAGGGTGGCTACCACCGAAGGTCCTCCAAGAAGGTGATCGACAAGGTGAAGGCCAAGCACCGAGACTTCCTCGCCTCCCTTAGCGACATCGATGCCTCCTCCGACGGAGGTGCTTCTTCAAGCGATGATGAGTCCAAGGTAAAGGTTGAGGACAAGCTTAACGGCCTATGCTTCTATGCCGACGCAAAGCACGGTGGCTTTTGCACCATGGCGAATGAAGAAGGCAAGGTCGGCAAGTGCAAGGAAGGCCCCGATTACGACTACGACTCTGACACACCCGAGGTACCACCCACCGTTGAGTCCCTCTCTCTTGAGATTGATTCTCTGAACGACTCCTTGATGAGTCAAGATGCGTTGCTCAAGCGTGCCGCTGTTGAGAGGAACGACTTTAAGGCGAAATACCTTAGCGCGCTTCATGAGCTAGATTTTGCTAAGGCATTAGTGGTGGTTATCGAGGAGGTAGAGTGTGATACTTGCGCCATTCACATGTCTGATCTTGTCACTCTCCAGGACAAGTATGGCACTCTACTTGAGGAAGTAAGTGAGCTGAAGGCTAGGCCTATCTTACTTGGTGCGTGCAAATCTTGCTTAGGCTTGCGTTCTGAGCTAGCACAAAAAGATGCTAGGATTGTTGTGCTAGAGAAGGTTAGCTTAGATAGAACTAGAGAGTCAGATCGCTTTGAGGCTTTGGAACTTGAGATCGCGTCGTGCAGACACGACAAGATGCGTACCGAGGAAGAAAACACATACCTTCGGTCCATCTTGAGTTGGGTGTCTTGCCGAGAGTAGGCTTTGCTATAGGTGGATGATGCTTAGCCAATGCAAAAGGGCTAGCAGCACGAGAGTAGGCTTTGCTATAGGTGGGAAGGACGATAGCATGTTCGGTAGGATCAGTGAGTGCAGTGGTTTGAGCAAGAATGAGAAACCCACCACAACTCCAAAGCTTACCAAGATCACTCCACCTAAGCCTACCAACCCCTCTGAGTTTCCTGTGAGAGATGGTGTGTTTGAAGAGCCACCCAAAACCACTCCACAGAAGCAAGTGTGGATTGCAAAACCGAACCACCTTCACAACCCACTTGACACCCTACCAGATATCTCTAGTGATCCCCTTCCTAAGAAAGCTAGAGCCACCCAATCCAATAAGAGAGTTCCTACCAAGAGTGTGGTGAGGTACCATTGTGAGTATTGTGAGCGGGATGGGCACTTGGCTGAGTTTTGCTTTAGGAGGAGAGATGATCGGAGGCAGGTTGAGTTGAACAACCAGGACATGTAACACCCACGAGTTGGGGAGCGTGAACCGGAAGTTCGGAGGCACACTACTAGGCCTAGAGGTACAATGCCTCAAGGTGCTAGGCCTTAGGAGGCGAAACTACGTGGTGGTCGTGCCCGACGGGGTGCCAGTCGTGACCCATACGACTATGGGCCTCGTGGCGGAGGCTTTACTCCACCCTTCTTCAGCAGATCACGTTTTCCCTATCATGGTGATCGCTATCCCTCCGTGGGGTAGGAGATGTTTGGTTTTTCTCCTAACCCATTCTTTGGGCAAGTGGGACAACACTGGTATCCTTCACAGTTTACTAACCCCAGTGTTGATCCGTTTGCTCACCCTATGTATTTTTATTGATGTAGGAAGGAGGACTGGAGGAGACTTGGCTTGTGGATTCTGGATGTTCATGCCATATGACCGGAAGTGCCAAGTGGTTCTCCAGCCTCGACCCCGTGCATCACACCGAGTATATCACATTCGGGGACAAGAGCACAGGTAAGGTTGTCTCCCGAGGGTCCATCCGAGTTAACTCTTCTTTTGTCCTCAAGGATGTTGCTTTGGTTGCGAATTTGCATTTTAACCTTCTCTCGGTTTGGCAACTCCTTGATGACGGTTTTGTAGTGAGTTTCAAGCCTAATCTCTCTCGGATTTTGGACTCTCGTGGTGAGCTTGTTTGCCGGATTTTACCCTTCAGGAAGGTTTTCGTGCGGATTTTTCTATATCTTCCGGAACTTCTCGTTGTCTTCTTGCCGGTTCTTCTTCCGAGCTTTGGAAGTGGCATAGAAGATTGGGACATTTGGGTTTTGACTTGCTTGCAAGGCTTAGCTCAATGGACCTTATCTAAGGATTGCCAAAGCTAAAGTTCGAGAAGGATTTGGTTTGCCATCCTTGCAGGCATGGCAAGATGGTTGCTGCTTCCCATCCTCCTATGACTGAGATCATGACCACTCGACCCGGCGAGCTCTTACACATGGACACAATTAGTCTAGCTCGGGTCAGGTCGGAAGGACGGAAGTGGTATGTTGTTGTAGTCGTTGATGACTACTCGAGGTACTCTTGGGTGTTCTTTTTGGAGAGTAAGGATGACGCTTTTCCACTTGTTCGAGATCTGATTTTGAGATTGCAAAATGAGCTATCTAAGAATGCCATGAGAGCTATCCGCAGTGACAATGGCACAACATTCAAGAATGCTCACTTTGCAACTCTTTGCTCTTCTTTGGGTCTCGATCATTAGTTTTCCTCACCTCACACTCCTCAGCAGAATGGTGTTGTTGAGCGCAAGAATCGGACCCTTGTTGAGATGGCCAGGACGATGCTCGATGAGCATAGGATTCCTAGGCAGTATTGGGCCGAAGCACTCAGTTCTGCTTGCTATGTTTCCAATCGCATTTTTCTCCGAGCTTTCAAGAAGAAGACCTCTTATGAGCTGCGATTTGGGAGACCACCCAAGGTAAGTCACCTACGGGTGTCTGGGTGCATGTGCTTCATCCTCAAAAAGGGCAGTAAGTTGGATAAATTTGAATCATGGTCTTCTGATGATATCTTTCTTGGTTATTCTACTCACTCTCGTGCTTACCGTGCACTTAACCTTGAGACTCGCCGAGTTATGGAGACTTCTGAAATTACTTTCGATGAGACTATGCCCTGTATTTCCACTGCTTTTGAACTTGCAGGTGATTATGAGGTGAACACAAACATCTTTGTGGAGGAGGAGCAGGACGACGCCGATTGGGGTTATCCCGAGCCAACTCCACCGGCTGCCCTCGTCGACCCTGCGATGTCCACTTCGGCTCACGGTCCCGATCCTACTACTTTCTCTACATGGGGGCCATTCGAGGGAGCTCTAGCTACTGTCGAGGGGGTGGCCACTTCCTCCAGGCAGGCTCCCCGCCACATCCAGCGGCAGCACCCGCCGGAGAACATCATCAGCGACATTGACCGTCGAGTCACGCGGTCTAGGTCCTATATCTCTCACTTTGCTCATTCGGCTAGGTTGGTAGCTCAAGGCTTTTATCAAAAGGAGGGAATAGACTATGAGGAAACCTTTGCTCCCATCGCTCATTTAGAAGCCATTAGAATCCTTCTAGCTTTTGCGGCTTCTAAGGGTTTCAAGCTTTTTCAAATGGACGTTAAAAGTGCTTTCTTAAATGGCTACATAGAGGAGGAAGTTTATGTTAAACAACCTCCCGGTTTCGAAAATCCCAAGTTTCCAAACCATGGTTTTAAACTTCACAAAGCTTTGTATGGTTTCAAACAAGCACCTAGAGCATGGTATGATAGGCTAAAAACCTTTTTGCTTGCTAAGGGTTTTAACATGCGATCGTTAGATAAAACGTTGTTTCTCCTCAAGCAAGGCAAAGACACTCTCCTTGTCCAAATATACGTGGATGATATCATCTTTGGTGGTTCTTCTCATGCTCTTGTTGCCAGGTTTGCAGATCTTATGAGCAGGGAATTTGAGATGAGCATGATGGGAGAGTTGACTTTCTTTCTCGGGTTGCAAATCAAGCAAACCCGAGAAGGGACGTTTGTGCACAAAGGCAAGTACACGAAGGATATCTTGAAGAAGTTTGACATGGGCGAGGCAAAGCCCCTCTCGACGCCTATGTCAACTACTACTGCCTTGGATGCGGATTGGGAAGGAGAGGCGGTGGACCAGACCGAGTACCGAAGCATGATCGGGTCGCTTCTGTACCTGACGGCGACCCGGCCGGACATTCAGTTCTCCATTTGCTTGTGTGCACATTTTCATGCGTCCCCACGGACTTCGCATAAGCAAGCGGTGAAACGCATCATGAGGTACCTGCGATTCACTGCAGAATTTGGTCTTTGGTTTTCCACCTCTTCCTCTCTTGTGCTTTGTGGTTACTCTTACGCCGACTTTGCCGGATGCCGTCTTGATCGGAAGTCCACTTCAGGGACTTGCCAGTTTCTCGGGTCTTCTTTGGTTTCTTGGTCTTCTCGCAAGCAGTCTAGCGTGACACAGTCGACATGCGAAGCTGAGTACGTTGCCGCAGCTAGCTGTTGCTCGCAGTTGATTTGGATTATTGCCACTTTGAGAGATTTCGGTCTTGAGCTTACTAAGGTGCCTCTACTTTGCGATAGCACGAGTGCAATTAGTGTGGCCAAAAATCCTATGCTTCATTCAAAGACCAAGCACATTGAGGTCCGCTTTCATTTGTTGCGAGATCATTACGAGAAGGGCGACATTGACCTCCGGCATGTTGAGACCCAAAACCAGCTTGCGGATATTCTCACAAAGCCTTTGGATCAAGCTGTGTTTTCTCGCCTTCGGGGCGAGTTGGGTGTTTTCTTTACTTTTTAGAGGAGGAAAGTTTTGTGTTTCATAGTTCTTTTTGGTTCTTTTTGTCTTTTCTTTGTCCTTCTTCTCAATTGGTGTCTTGTTAGTGTTAGTTGGTGTCAATGCATTGTGCATCTCATTTGCATTTGTGACATAGTTCATTTTAAGCTTCATACTTATAGACAATATAATGAATCTCTGCTCTGTTTGAGGTGCTTTATGTGTCTATGGTGTTTCCTAACTTAGAATCCTTTTGATCTATATGATATGCAATAGAGCTAAGTTAGAAAAGCTTTAAAACTGAATTTAAATTCCCCATGTCACCTCTGAAATGGCACTACCATGTGTAGGCTTTTGAAGATCCTTCTTGGTTGCCTTGTATATAGCTTGTAACTATGGCTCTTCATTGTTTCATTCACTACCTTTGAGCACCATGATTAATATCTAAAATGAAATTGCTCTCTGTTTTGTGAATTGGAAAGATCGAGTTGGGTCTGCATTGTGAGCACTTCACCGTGTGTTCGAGACTGCTTCCCATATGGGTCGATACTTGAGCGGTGTCGTGTATGACCAAAACCGGTGTGTCAAGTCCTTTGACTTCGCCCAGTTGGTAAGCAGTGGCATCACATTGCTTACAACCACTCGCATACAACTTAAATGTGCCTAAAACTGAAAATTGGCTGCAAAACTCTGAAATTTGGAAAATTCATTCAGTTGGGTCATTAGCTTGTTGTATGAACTTTGCTAGGGGATAGTTTTACTTGCTATACATGAGATTGCTTTGAGATAGATCCTATCTTGTTTGCCATATCTAGTTGTCTCTAGGAGGTGATACCCTTTCTCTGCTCTTACATGATATGCTCTCTAAAATAGCTTCTAAAGTGATGTTAAGCTCAACTTGAGTCTTTGTTCGGCACGTAGAGCTCTTCCTATTCTCACAGGATCACATCACTTAGAGCATATATTCATTGTCTTAGCTCTAAGTATGAAGCTTTTGCACTCAATTTGCACTTCATGGCATTTGTAGCCGGATCTTGAGTTGTTGATGTTTGATGAGCTACATGTGTCAACAAGGGGAGAGATGTGCATTTCATTCCATTTTCAGCCATCTACTTCCAAGGGGGAGAAAGAGTGCATCTCATTGGTTTCGTTGGTTTAGAGCTTCTTTGGTCATGGGGGAGTTTTGTGTGCTTCTTTTGCTCTAAGGAGCTTATTTGGTATCTTGAGTGTGCTTTTGCCTAGGGGAGCTTTTGCTAGATGTGTTGAGCCTTTGCCCCTTCTGGAAGGTCTAGCTTGCTTTGTTGGCTCCGACAGGTTTCGATTGCTTCTTGAGCATTAAGGGACGTAAGTGGTTTCAATTGGTATCTTGGATTTGCTAGCGGTGTTGAGCCCGTTTTCTGCCTCTTCTTGAGGGCTAGCTTTGTTTTGCTTGGTTGCGTCGAGCCATTGCCCATGTCTTTGGGTACCAAGTTTTGGATTCGCTTTGCTTCTCTCAAGTGACCCCGTTTTGGCTTTCTTAGCTTTTTTGGTCATTTGGGGAGCTTTACCTTGTGGCTCAAATCTGAAATGCACTTGTGTTGACAATGCACTCATCAAGGGGGAGATTGCGAACACACGGTGGATAAGTACCCATGTATGTTCAGTTTTGATGATGAGTGATTGACCAACACGTGAGTGTTTCAGTTTGAGTGGATTAACCTAACCTCTGCGAAAGCAGAAACATGTGCTTGTCTATCGGCTTGTGGTGTGCAGGTGCTATGCCTAGTGACAGTGATCAATGGCATGGAGAAGGTCGAGTAGAGGCTTGCCGTGCCGATGGACTGAGAGCGGTGAAGGGTGGAAGCAAGGCTCGGACTGAGGGACCATGGGCGCCGGCGGACTAGCTGTGGTGGCTAGTACTTGGCACCGGCGAGTGCGAGAAGACATGGAGGTAGACCGAGTCGGCTGAGTCAAGACGGTGGATGCGCAAGTCGAGCGGAGGCTTAGGGGACTCGGAGTCCGACCGGGCGAAGACAAGGTGGCTCGCGTCGAGTGGTTTGGTGGTTTGGGCCTCAAAACCATCCGCGTCGGTTTCCGAGTTTGGGCCGCAAAACTCGGGGTTCGGTAGTTGAGCCCAAAGCTACTGGTGGCGGGTTTCCTGGGTTTGGGCCTCAAAACCTAGGTGGAGATTCCAAGGAAGTGGGGATGGCACGTGGGCGAAATCCTGGAGGTTGCGTTGAGGCAACGGCAACTCCTGGCAGGAAGCGGGGCCATCCATTCAAATGAGTGGCTGAGAGTTACCGACTATGATTACAATGTCTTAGGGTTAGGTAATTCGGTCTTGTATCTAGGGGGTCTTTGGGAAATAGCCAAAGCCTCGTTAAATAGAGGATGAAGGGGTATCCTCATCCTTATCTCTCGCATTACTCTCTCTCCCACCTATTCCTAGGTTTTCCCTTCCCTAGCTCCTTCTTGCTTCAGATCCACCGTGTCACCGGTGTAAGAACTTGTGATTGTTGCAAGGAATCGGAGGTCGTAACCTCCGTAAGCCATGGTGGCTTCGATTTTGTGATTGTGTCCCCGGTGTGCTTGTGTTCTTCCCGTTTTGCTTTTTCTCTCTCTTTTTCCCGAGATGATTTCTCTTTGTTGAGAGTAGCTTTGCAAAATCGTCTTGAACCAAGTTGTTCCTATTTGTGAGGAGCTTCTTTGCACCGAAGGAATTCTCCTCAAACCTCACGAGTGCGTAGATCGGGCGTTTTCTTTGTGGTGTTCTTCGTTTTGCTCTCTTCTCCCCCAAATCCGAGTGTTCCCGTTTATCCTCTCCAAATTGAGCGATGATTTCTTCGGGATAGCTCCCAACCTGCACTAAGATCATTCCTACAAAGTTTGGTTGCAGTTGGTGATCATTTGGTTGAGTTTCAGGAAGATTTGGCGGAGAGAAGTTCATTTTCGCGAAGTACAGTTTTCTGAGCGTGAGCTCCAGACTAACCTCCGGACCACTTTGACTAGGCTCCGGACCATAGGCCACTGGTCCGGTGGTCAAGTCCCGGGAGGCTGTCTGACTAGGGCCATTGGTCCGACGGTGAGCACCGGACGAGTGGCCCGAAGCTAGGGTCCTTGTTGTACTCTTTTTCCTCTGTGGCGAGTGTGTGCACCAGACCACTTCCTATAGTCCGACGGTGAGCGTCGGACTAGTTGTCCGGAGCCTAGGTACTCACTGGTTGTCTTCTGTGTGAGCACCGGACTTCCGAAAGTGAGCGTCGGGCTAGTCCGGAGCTAGGGTGCTCACTGCATCGGCCTGTCACAGTGGGTAAAGGCGTCGAACCTGAGCTCCGGACTACATGCTATAGTCCGGTGGCTCAGTCCCATCTGGTCCGGAGCTCCCTATTGGTTGCTGTTTTCTCCCGTTTTGCCTAGGTTCTTGCCTCTTTTCCCTAGGGTTGAGAACCTGTGTTTTGGGGTTCCCGGTGTTTTTCCTCCACTGCCGGTGAGCTCTCTTTTCTCTGTTTTTCATCTGAGCAATTGGGTTTGGTTTTTGGGAAGAGTGGCCCGAACATTTTGAGAGAAATTTGAGGCTCTCATTCACCCCCCTCTGGTCGTCGTTCTCGGTCCTTCAGGCTGTGCTGATATTGCCGATTCCACAGGGGCCTTTCCTGCTACATTGTCACCTCGGATCATCTTAGCGTCGGAAGACGAATTTGGAGGCATACCGTATCCACACCAGCTAGCAGAAATTGGCTGACCCTGGATCACAGGTCCTGACATCTCCAATGCTATTGGATCTGTACTTAGCCGAACAATGCTCACAAGGCTTGATCTTGGTGGAGTAACTTCACCGGCAGACGGCTTTGTAGGCTAGGAAGATGCCGCTGGGGCCGCCGATGGAGTCATAGTAGATGCCGATTCATGTTGATGATACGTTGGACCAACATAATGGGGTGTCTGCCCTTCTTTGAAAGATTGCATAACAACATTATATACAGTATTGGACAGCACCGTAGAGTGGCTAATTAATGCTTGATTTAATGCAGAATTAACCATCTCTTGCAATTTACCAGGATTGGTGTCGAAAGTGACCTGCCGAGGCAACGGCGGATCTTGTTTCTGGACTGCGTATTCTTCAGATATAGCTGCTTGTATTCTTCCATAGCCTCCTCCATAGCCTGTTTCTGATCATCCTTCAGATCGGCTTCGGAGACTTCGATGACGTTCTTCGGATCAACGTCAGTAGAACCACCCATGATCTTGATCAAGAGATGTATCTAGGGTCCCACCGGGTGTGCCAAAAGAGGTGTTGACACAAAAAGCGCCGGATTTGCGAACACCTCGGGCTTATACCCGAACTCAATATTCAAAGGTGTGCCAGTCGATTTGACCAGTTAATCGACAAGGACGATAACTAGAACAAGATTGAACGAGACGACAGCGATGCGCCCGGACGTCAAAGCTCAACTTGATGAAAACGGGGAACTTGCGAAGGCGACGGAGGTCGTGTAGATGCAGCCCGTTGAGACGTCGTAAGAACTTGTAGGCAAACTAGAACTAATGCGATGAAAGTAGATTCTGAAAAAGTAGATAAAAAGTAATAGGTTTTGTATTTGATTGATTCCTTTTTTCACGCACGCCCTAGGTACATCTTTATACTCCGGCAGGAGGAGTTGTACATAGACACGACCTATACCTAAACAAAACTCCTATTTTTAAGGAAATAAACGACTCGTGCAAGAGTCGGACTCAAATTATAAAAAAACAAATACTAGCATATAATCGTCAATTTCCTTATCCGTCTTCCTTACGATGAAACTTTCCATCGACAGATTCCTTCAATCCGCAGTCTCCTTCTATTGCCATCGACAACTTCTTGCTGACGTCAGCCACATCACTTTGCATCCATCGACAATTCCTCCTTATCGGCAAAACACATCTTTTTTCACCATCGGCAGATTTCTACTTCATCGGTAATTAAACCGGCAGCACATTGATGTCGATGAGGAACAGTGTTTGCCCCTTCGCCGATCAATACACTTGGTCTCATATTGATCCGTTCCAAAAATTGTGTCAACACACATATATATATATACTCATAAGAGTTAGAATAGTCCTTGTGTCACATGATATGGAGTACGGTTCGAAAACATATTAGACAACTTCTTAAGGTATAGGCGAGATAGCGAGGAGTCATAATCCTAATATAAATAGTTTTTATCTGATTGTATCCTAGATAACGAGGAGTCATAATTCTAATATAAAATAGATCCTTAACTAATTCTGAGTAACGCGAAGTCCGGTTCTAAAATATATTTTGACAAGTTCCTAAAATAATGTGAGGAATACTAATATAAATAAATATACCCTCTTCAGTGATATGGGTAGAAATACTAAACCAAATTAAATAAACAAATTTATTTTAACATATTATGTGGTATTTTTCCCGTTGCAACACACAGGCGCGTTTGCTAGTAATCATAATAGTTGAAGTTCATTATTCTCTTTTTTTGCAAGGCGATGACTCCAATGAATGCAAAAGAGAGGTCATGGCACTGTTAAAGGACTAGCCATAGCCGCCAAGAGAGTTAAGGAACGAACTCGAAATCTCCGAGTCTAATTTTCAGAAAGGCTAGGAGGTCCCGTTAGACCAAACGCCTGAACATTTGTCGTTGAGGTTGTACTGTATACAAGGAAAAGGGCTTCACTAATTGGAGTAAACAGTTGGAATGATATTAAGGACAATGTCAATGAAAAATAGATGAAGATATAATGGTACGCAGCGTATTGCATTTGTATTCCTGCTCGTGTGATGTTGAAAGTTAATTGTGCTTACCATTTGATTGTTTTGTAAATTGTTAACAGCTTAGGTGGAACTTCATTAACCATGCCACAGAGGATGAATAGAAACAAAAAATCTGGAACAAAGCAAAGGAAAGATACAAAGGGTGGCGATCAACTTTTAGTGTCGCATACAAGGCTTATAACAATTATGGTGAGAGAATACGAAATAAGATCAAGGAATTAGACATTGTCGAGTGGCACCACTTGATATTGTATTCTGGATCTAACAAATTCAAGGTTAGTTGTACTAAATGCTACTACTGCAAACAAGCTTTATTACCATCCAGCATTGCATTCTTACATGATGTTGACACAAAAAGCGTCAGGATCTGCGAACATCTCGGTCTATTACCTGAATTCGGTATCCAAAGGCGTGCGAGTCGATTTAACAAGTTAATCGACAAGGACGATAACTAGAACAAGATCCAAACAAGACAACAGCGATACGCCCAGATGTCAAGACTCAGACTTGATCAGGATAACTAGAGCAGAGCTGAACGAGACAACAGCGATGCGCCCGGATGTCAAAGCTCAGATTACTCCCACACGGAACTTACAAGGGTTTGACGGAGATCAAGGAGATGCAACCCGTCGAAGCTTGAAGAACTCGTAGATAAACTAAAGCTAATGCAATAAAAGGGTAGATTGCAGCAAAAGTAAATAAGAGTAATAGATTTGTTTTGATATATGATTGATTATCTTCTCACGACCCCTAGGTACATATTTATACTCCGACAATAGGAGTTGTAGACAGACACGACTCGTACCTTTCCTAAACAAAACAAACTCCTACTTTAAAGGAAATAACTGACTCGCGCAGGAGTCGGACCCAAATAACAATACTATTTTCCTAAACAGACACCTCTATTTTTAAGGAAACAAACGACTCATGCAAGAGTCGGACTCAAACTTCTATAATAATACTGGTATGAGATCACCAGTTTCCTTATGTCTTCTCTTCGATGAAACTTTCCATCGGCAGACTCTTCAATCCGCAACTTCCTTCTATTGCCATCGGCAATCCCCTGCTGACGTCAACCGCCACGTCACCCTGCGCCCATCGGCATCATATCTTTATCGGTAATACCTTCCAATCGGCAACTCTTCACCTCCACTGGTAACTTGTCTTTACCAATTAACTCCTATCGGCAAGAATCGTCCAGCTTCCATCGGCAACAAACTTATCCCTTTCGCATCATTCACTCTCATCGGTAACATTTACCGATGACCTTCCGATGCCAATAGAAAACGACTACCGATCAATGGAAGTCTTAGCTCATTTGACACATGCCGAAAAACGGTGTCAACACATGCCCCCCAATTTCGGAGTGTAGAATATTTTACGTGCCGAAATTTTCTCTACTGTAACCTTTCCCTCCAAGATACTTGCACGACCTCCTCGATTACCGCGCATAAAAATTGCAATTTATCAACAAAATTCCGCGACTGCAGCGCGAACAGTTGTAAGCCTAATCATATATCCTCGATTGCCACACATACCTATTGCATACCCTTCCATATTCCTGCTCAGTGCGAAGAAAATTCCAAAATATCTCTGACCTGGCTTATAAAAGTTACCACCATCCAATCTGTTTTTCACCCTGAGCCTGCATTCACTTTCATTTGCCCTCATCTTCAACCTCGGCGGCGGCTTTGAAGAACAGTTCTGCGAACTCAAGTGTCGGTGACTTCCTCAAGCAGAGCACGAATCGCAAGGACCTCCCCAGCTTCAATGGCAATCCACTTCGATGTCCCCAAAGTAAATTTCCTCCCTTCCCGCTTCATCTTTTGCAAGTTTCTTTTCCACATCAATTTCGTAATCCTTTATCTCTTTCTTTCTTTGATTTTTTTTCCGAAACCTAGGAAATGTACAACAAGGTAGTAATCCCCATTGAGCAATCCAACTTTAACTGCCTAGGCCTAATGGGAAACCCCGATCCTACCAATCTGATTAATGCGGAGACCAACCGTATTCCCTTCAGATCCGAGTGCTTCAGCCTAGGGTTATGGAAAGATGCTTTCCGTTCATGGCCCAAACCCACCAAGGGACGGAAGAACTAGTATCCCAGAATAATCAGAACACAACAAGTCTACTAGGCAGAGCGCAACCTAGACCAGTGCATAAGACTTTCTATTGCCGATATGGCAAAGAATGAGAATATGATGATAGCCGCTTCTTATCTCTGGTCCGATACAATGAATGCCTTTTTATTAAGACATGGACCACCTACTACCACCCTTGCTGATGTGCATATGCTTACCGGCCTCGATGTTTCTTCTGCCGACCCCTCCAACCTTTTCGGTAGGAAAGTCGACTACAAAGTGAACACACGCAATATCGGCGGTTGGACCGGGTACATCCGAGAGAACCAGAAGACTGGATCGGTAGGACAGAGGGAGCATGCCACCTTCTTGAATATGTGGTTGGAAAAATTTATCTTCTGTGGCAAAACAGTTGGACCTACCACCATGTACCTTCCTGCAGCAGAGCTTCTGGCCGATGGAGCAAAACTTCCTCTCGGCCGATACCTCCTTGGATCGGTATACCACTTCCTGCACCAAGTATCTAGGAAGCTATTGCTAGGCGAGTTCATCGGCAACCTTGGAGGTCCTTGGTGGTTTATAAATATGTGGTTGAACACACACATGTACAAGGTCCTCCAATTTGACTTATTCACTCAGCAATTTCCATGGGATATATCGGAGGACTATGTATTTGATGATGATGAATCGGCAACTCGTCCCTCACTCAATTTTGGGGAGGCTATCATAGTGCTACCAGGAACCGATGCCAATGCAGATCAATTTGGTAGGTTCTTCCAAAAGCTTTACAATGGAGTCCCCGCCGCAGAACGGCTTTGGTGGCCTTATGTTGATGAGAACAACCGATTCCCGTTGTTATTCAACCTTACCGATTGGAACGTGCCACATAATGAAACAATCATGAAGGCCAACATTGTTCCCCGAGCCATTCCAGTCAACATCTTTGGAACCGGGAAGAACGCTCCTGCATCTTATGAGTTCTATTATCCATCGGCAGCAGCAACACAGCTGGCATTCGTTCAATTGCCGATCAAACTCAGCTATGCCAACGTGATAAAGCCAAGAGAAGTTATCTCCAGTGCTATGGATTGGAACAGAATTGTCAATCTTTCTCCCCATCCCGATACATCAAACATTGACCTATCCTCCTGGGCACCAACATCTTTTATCACGGAGTCATACAAATCTTGGTGGCAAGAATGGAGAAGCCAACTGTTCGCCAAATCATCGCACTACTATCGACATTTGATCGACACCGATCACATCATTCCCGGTGATGCAGTAAGTTTTTCACTCTAATGCATTTCTTATTATTTACTTCTACTATCGGCATCTGACCCTCTTTTACTGAATATGTTAATGATCCAATCCCTCGAATGAGCAAGAGCGGCAAGCACTTCAACCTTCGAATAATGAGCCCCGCATCAATCATCGGTAACAAGGCTCCTACATTGGCTGCCTTCATGCCTCAAAGGGTACCTAAGGTTACCCTCAAGCCTAAACCGACACCTGCAAAGACCATCGCTACTCCATCGGTTGCTGCTGCCATCTTGGTGCGAGCTTTTGCAGTAAGTTTTTATTTCACTTATACCGATTACAAACTCTCATCGACAACATTCACTTCATTTAACTTGCACCAAATATCTTTTACAGGCAATGAGGTCATCGGCAGCTGCTCCGAACGTGCAAGCTTCTCCAACTCACGCTGCCGATGCCCCCCAAGCTTCGCAACCGAAATGGGATGGTTCACCAACTGCTGCCCCGAAGAAGAAACGTTTGAGGCGAGTGACTCTAGCTGCATCACCAACTCCTGTTGACGCACCAATAGCAGAGCCACCATCGGCGTTCATTCCTGAGCAACCAGAGGACGAAACTCTCGACTAGGAAACGATACCACTGCCACATGAACCAGCTGCAACAATGGAGACAACATCGGCACCTGTACCAGCACCTACATCAGATGAAATCCCTGACGAGAGGACGACATCATCACCACAGGAGCCAGTCACCACAACAGAGGCAGCACCAGCAACGGCACCACTAGCACCAACCGCTCCTCCCACGGAGGCAAGTTCATCGGTAACCATTGCCGATCTTCAAGATGATGCTATGCCAGCTGCCTTCCCAAGTCCTAGGCAAGAAACCTGTTTCAAGATGGTAAGCCGACTGTCATAAAACTCGCAACATAAACTTACGATCGGCAAGCCCTAATCTTCTTCTTTTTTAGGCCCAAGACTCCCCGAATAGCCTGTTCTCCTTCGCTGTCGACATCCCCGATGAAGACAAAGAAGAAAGTTCTGCTCCAGCCCCAGGCACCATATCGGCAGACATCAAGTCTAATCTCGAAGCACTACTGCTTTCACTGCAACAAAGCACACCTCTCCTGGTCCAAGATTCCACTACAGCAAATGTGGCTTTCAAGGAGATTCAAGGTCGTTTGCCTGCCGATATCGAAGAAATACTTTTTCAAGCAGCATTCCTTGAGAGCCGACAACTTCAATACCAACGGGCCTCTCGTCGTATTGCCGATAGAACCACTCAATCAAAGCTCGAAGAGGAAATGCTCCAATTCAAACATGTTTCCAATGAAAAGCACAAGGGCATCGGCCATTTAGAAGCCTCTAGTATCGATCTTGAGCAAGAAATCACCCATTTATCGGCAAGAAAGGAAGAGCTGCTGGTTGAACTGAAGAAAGTCGATGAAGCCCTAGATGCGGCCGACCAAAAGAAAGCTCAACTGCCCGATGCCATTAAATCCCTGCAACAAGAAAGAGATGCAAACGCTCGACAAGCTATCCTGTTGAAGAGAAAAATCAAGCCAGTCGAAGGGTCTGCCGATGATGACATCAGGGAGATAGAAGAATCAAATCAGATTCGCCTGCGTGCCATAACATCCATTCAATCCCTGTTGTAATCCATTGTAATCTATTGTATCGGCAAGCGTAACACTAATACTTGATTTTGCTTGTAATATAATGTCAACACACTTTTTGACGATGTCTTATACAGCGTTTTCTTTCATTAGCATTCCAACGGGTATTTTATGCATCTACCCAAATACTAGGGTAATATTTCTTCAAGTATTTACCGTTGATCGCTCTGGGAAACACAACTCCTTCGGGGGTTTCCAAAATATATGCATTACCATGAACAGACTGACTTATCCGAAACGGACCCTCCCAATTAGGAGACCATTTTCCAAACTTAGAACTCTTAGTCCCAATCGGTAAAATCAATTTCCACACCAAATCACCATCGGCAAATTATTTCACCTTTACCTTCTTGTCATACCATCTGGCAACCCTTTTCTTATTTTCTTCAATGCTGATCAAAGCCCTCAACCGATGACTTGCTAAGTCTTCTAACTCATCCTTCATAAGAGTATCATACTCATTGGCTGTCAATTGATCTTGAGAAAACAATCGCCTAGAACCAGTTTTAACATTATCGTGTCCATAGACCAACTGATACGGCGAAACTTTAGTTGCACCATGACACGCCATCCGATACGACCATAGGGCTTCATTTAACACTATATGCCACCCTCTAGGGTTTTCTTCAAACTTGCGTTTGATAAGCTTAATAACTCCTTTATTAGTCGTCTCAGCCTGACCGTTAGCGTGGGCATAATAAGGAGAAGAATTCAATACCTTGAACCCCATACCAGCAGCAAACTCATCAAACTCTCCCGATGTGAACATGGTTCCTTGATCGGTGGTATTAGTTTGAGGAATACCGAATCGGTAAACAATATGTTCTTTTACAAAATCTACCATGTTTGCCGATGTCACCTTCTTCAAAGGAATTGCCTAAACCCATTTCGTGAAGTAATCAGTAGCAACGAGTATAAACTTATGCCCCTTGCTTGACGGTGGATAAATTTGGCCGATGAGATCAATAGCCCATCCTCTAAATGACCAAGGCTTGATTATAGGATTCATTGCCGATGCAGGTGCCCTCTGGATATTACCAAACTTCTGACAATCCTGGCACCCTTTAAAATAGTTGAAGCAATCTTCAAGAATTGTCGGCCAATAATACCCATTCCGCCTAATCATCCACTTCATCTTGAATACCGATTGATGTGCTCCACACACACCTTCATGGATCTCGCCCATCAACTCTTTTGACTCCTCTCTACTAAGGCATCTGAGCAAAACTCCATCAATTGTCTGATAATACAATTCATTGCCAAGGAGCACATACTTGGTAGCTTGAAACCTTGGACGCCTTTCAACCTTCTTAGACGGATCTCTTAAGTAATCAGCAATTTCTTTTCTCCAGTCATCAGCAACCATCACCGATGTCATGACTTCTTGAATCAGCTGATATCCTGAAGCATTTTGTGCTAACCGATTGGCCTCTTCATTATGCAACCTAGGAATATGCTCGAGGCGGTACTCTTTGAATTCTTTTAATAATTGCAAACACTTTTCGTGGGTTGCAATTAAAGCTTCACTTCGGCACTCATACGTTCCAATCAATTGGTTAATTACTAGCATGGAATCACCGAAGATTTCAACAGCATCGGCACGTACCTCCCTGAGTAATTCCAACCCCTTTAACAGAGCCTGGTACTCAGCCTGATTGTTTGTTGAGGTAGCAACAATCGGCAGTGAAATTTCATATTTCCGTCCACGGGGTGAGATTAAAACAATGCCGATACCTGCTCCTTCCTTGTATGTAGACCCGTCAAAGAACAAAGTCCAAGGAGCAATCTCTACAGATGTTGACACAAAAAGCGTCAGGATCTGTGAACACCTCGGGTTTATACCCGAAATTCGATATCCGGAGGCGTGCCAGTCGATTTGACTAGTTAATCGACAAGGACGATAACTAGAGCAAGATTCAATCCAGACAACGGCGATGCGCCCGGATGCTGGGATTGAGGCTTGATCAGGATAACTAGAGCAGAGCTGAATGAGGCAACAGCGATGCGCCCGGATGCCAAGGCTCAGAGGTACTCCCACGTGGAACTTGCAAGGATTTGACGGAGATCAAGGTGATGCAGCCCGTCGAAGCTTGAAGAACTCGTTAAAAAGCTATAACTAATGCAAAAAGGGTAAATTGCGATAAAAAGTAGAATATGAGTAAAATTGGTTTGTTTGATATTGGATTGGTTTTTTTACACGTAGCCCTCGGGCACATATTTATACTCCCGCATGGAGAGTTGTACAAAGACACGACTCGTATCCTTCCTAAAACAAACTCCTAACTTTAAGGAAACTGACTCACGCAGGAGTCGGATCTAAAACAATAATATTATTTTCCTAAACAAACACACCTATTTTAAAGGAAAACAAACGACTCATGCAAGAGTCGGACTCAAACTACTATAATAATACTGGTATAAAATCACCAGTTTCCATATGTCTTCCCTTCGATGGAAACTTTCCATCGGTAGATCTTTTCAATCCGCGACTTCCTTCTTTGACCACCGGCAGCCTTCTGCTGACATCAAGCGCTAAGTCACCCAATCGGCACCTCATGCCCATCGGCATCGGTAATACTTCCCGATCGACAACCTTGTACCGATAACTGTCTTCACCAACCTATCGGCAGTCGGCAACCACTCTCCATCGGCACTCGGCATCAACTTCTCATCGGCAATCGGCAACGTCTCCTCATCGGCAATCGGCAACAGCAACTTTACAGCCCAGGCTACCTGACTTCACCAATTAAGCTTGCCAGCAATCGGCATCGGCAATATCCAAAACCTCCAGCTTCCATCAGCAATACACTTAGTCTTTCCGCAGCATACTCTCATCGGCAAATACTGGCTCACGATTTCCCGATGCCGATGGAGAACGGCTGCTGACCAGTCAAGCCTTATCTCATTGGACATGTGCTAAAAAACGGTGTCAACAACAGATCTTATCATATTGCAATACTGAGTAACAAAATCGGCCATCACCTGACCCTTAACTGCCTTAGCCGATTCATACTTCAGATCAAACTCTGAAAGTGCTAGAATCCATTTTCCGATTCTCCCACTTAATATTGGCATTGACAGCATATACTTAACCACATCATCTTTGTAGATAACAGTGCATTCAGCCGATAATAAATAATGCCTTAATTTTATGCAAGAGAGATATAAGCATAAACATAATCTTTCTATGGCCGAATATCTGGCTTCAGCATCTACCAGCCTTCTACTTAAATAATAAATTACGCGTTCCTTTCCTTCAAATTCTTGGATTAAGGCTGACCCGATAACACTGTCATCGGCAGACAGATACAATCTGAAAGGTTTCCCGTGTTAAGGTGGAACCAAGACCGGAGGGTTTACCAAATATTTCTTGATCTCTTCCAAGGCTAACTATTGTTCCTCTTTCCATGTAAACTCTTGATCGGCTTTCAGCTTTAACAATGGACTAAAAGATTTAATCTTACCAGATAAATTGGATATAAATCTTCTAATGAAATTAATCTTGCCGATCAAGGATTGCAGCTCTGTCTTGTTTGTAGGGGCAACCACCTTATTAATTGCATCAATAGATTTTCTACCGATCTCGATGCCTCTCTGATGCACCATAAAACTCAGAAACTGGCCTGCCGATACACCAAATGCACACTTGTTAGGATTCATCTTCAACCCATGCTCCCTTGTGCATTCCAGGATTTTTCGCAAATCGGCAAGATGCTTTTCAAAATTTCCAGATTTAATCACCACATCATCAACATAGATTTTGACTATCGTGCCGATGTACCTATGAAAGATAAAATTCATTTCTCTTTGATAAGTAGCACCGGCATTCTTCAAGCCAAAAGTCATGACAACCCACTCAAATAAACCGACATGACCTGGACATCTAAAAGCAGTCTTAGATATGTCTTCTTCAGCCATGAATATCTGATTATATCCAACATTACCATCCATGAAGCTAATGATTTGATGTCCAGCAGCAGCATCAATCAGCAGATCGACAACGGGCATCGGATAACCATCCATCGGTGTAGCCTTGTTGAGATTCCTGAAATCAATACAAACACGAAGTTTTCCATTCTTCTTATACACAGGAACCACATTAGAAATCCAATCGGCATATCGACATTGCCGAATAAACCCAGCTTCAATTAACTTTGTAATCTCAGCTTTAATGTCAGGCAACACCATAGGATTACATCGGCGCGCAGGTTGCCGATGTGGTTGGAAACCAGATTTGATAGGCAACCGATGTTCGACTATTAATCGGTCTAAACCAGGCATCTCTGTATAATCCCAAGCAAAACAATCTTTATATTCTTTTAATAAGTCAATCAATTGCTTCTTACATCGGGAATCTAACTTAACACTAATAAAAGTAGGCCTATGCTTACTACCATCGCCGATATCTACTTCTATTAAATCATCGGCCGATGTGAACCCCTGTCCCAGTTTTCCATCATTGGCAAATCGATCCATTAAAATTCTTCTTCAGGACCGATTGCTTGGATCAGTGTAATGCGGTAATCGACAACTTTGAGGAACTCCGTGTCCCAAGCTTCACCTGATATGCACCTGATTTGCTCATAAGTTTCCGATTCTGCCGATGCAACGATTGACGAGGTCTCACTTCGGACGATTTTAGTCTTGTCCCCAACCCATTGCACAAGACTTTGGTGCATCGTGGAAGGGATACAGCAATTGGCGTGGATCCAATCCCTTCCTAGGAGCAAGTTGAGGTTCCTTTGCCACTAATCACGAAGAACGTCGTCAGCAAGGTCTTACTACCGATGGTCAATTCAACACATACGGCTCCCATAGATGGTGACACGTTGCCTTCAAAGTCTTTGAGCTTCACGTCCGTTTTGACTAAGTCTTGGTCACCTTTTCCAAGCTTCCTGAACATGACATACGGCATTATATTGATTGACGCCCCACCATCCACCAGCATTTTCGTTACAGGCTGTCCATCCACTTTGCCCTTAACAAACAGAGCCTTTAGATGCTGCCTCTCATCATCGGCAGGTTTCTCAAAGACAGCTGCCATCGGATCCAACACCAATTGCGCCATTTCAGCAGCCTCTTCTTCGTCGCTGACAGGTGCCATGAACTCCATCGGCAATATGACGACCATATTGATTTCTGCCGATGGATCCCTGTCCTTGCGTTTTGGCCTCCACTGGTTTTCCCTTGAAGGATTTTCACTATCATATAAGTCACTTTGGCGTTCGCGCTGAATCCTTCTTTTCTGAGTCTTTGTCAGACCCTTAGGGCACCACTGAGGAAGCTTGGTTTTCCAAACAGGCTGGCGCTGCCTTTCACTGCTTGTATCGGCACCACTCCTGATGTTTGGATCTCTGGAGAATATTTCTTCATCAGGCACTCTTGCATTGGCCATTTCCTCAAGTTCCTCTTGACCAACACGCCTTCCAAGCCTGTTATGCGCGCTGAGCTTACCCCCCAGTCGATCATGCGCCGACTTCTTTTCTCTGAGCGGTCTAGCATACCCGGATGTCCGATTGTCAAAACAAGGCTTCTTTTCTGACCGATCGGCAGGGTAATACCCATTGCATTCAGGACAATTATCGGCAGTAGGTAGCTTGATGCCTTCTTCCCAGGAGTGAACGAAGAAGGGACACTTCCAGTGGTCCTTATGCCGAAGCCACTCTTGGTGCTCTTCTTCTTCCTGCCGATGTCGTTCCTCTTGCGATTGCCAATAGTCTTGCCTTGGCTGCTTATGCGTGATTATAACACCAGGAGCCCTCTTGGCATCGCTACCTTCACCGGCAACTTTCTTGCCTTTTCTGTCATCGGCAAACCTCCTCTCATCACGCTCAGCTACTTGATGGTCAGGATCTACCGATGCATTCTTCCTGGCAGCTTCCGATGTCAGCACTTTAGTTTTTCCACTAGTTTCCACCATATTATTTGGAAACGGGTGCTAATCAATCTTCATCGGTTTCTGGGCTTTAGAATTTTCAAATTTAATTCGTCCAGATTCAATTTCTGACTGCAACTGCTGCCTGAATACTTTACAGTCATTGGTACTGTGCGAAGTCGCATTGTGCCACTTGTAATACCTGATCTTTCTGAGCTCTTCGGCCGATGGAATTACTTGGTTAGGCGCCAACTTGATCCGCCCTTCTTGAAGTAATAAGTCAAACATCCTATCGGCCTTGGTGATATCAAAGATGAACCTTTCAGCTTCCTTCTGGCCAAACGGACAAGACACAGATTTCTTATCCTTCACCCATTCGGCAGCGCCGATGCTTAGCTCTCATCGGAATTCTCCTCTTTCTCAATGAAGGTCACCTTTTTATTCCAAGTTTTTCTAGGCTCAAAAGTCTTGACATCCTGATCGACAACTCTCTGCACAAGGTGGCTCAGACTTTCAAACTCTTGAGACGCATACTTATCTTTGATGTGTGGCAGATTTCCTTGGAAGGCCAAATCTGCCAATTGCCGATCATCAAGCACCAAGTTGTAGCACTTGTTTTTCATGTCTCGTAGCCTCTGGACAAAGCTTTCCACTGATTCGTCATTATGTTGCTTCAACTTGACCAAATCGGTAAGCTTTTTCTCATGCACGCCCGTGAAGAAATACTTATGAAATTGTTTTTCTAGATCGGCCCAAGTAGCCACCGAGTTTGGAGGCAGTGAAATAAACCATGTGAATGCCGATCCAGACAATGATGATGAGAACAATCTCACCCTTAGTTCCTCTCTGCTGGCAGCTTCTCCACACTAGATAATGAAGCGGTTGATATGCTCCATTGTTGACGTGTCATCTTGGCCAGAGAATTTGATTAAATCAGGCACCTTGTACCGATTCGGGAGAGGAATTAAGTCAAATGTCGGAGGATACGGTGTCCGATAAGAATATGTATTAACCTTGGGTTTAATACTGAATTGTTCTTTCATCACTTCGGCAATTTTATCGGCCCAATACGCATCCTGATCTCGCCGACTCATTGGCTGATCGTTGACTGGTGGAGCCGGCTGATGCGCCCCTTCAGGTCTTGGTGGAAGATGACTCGGAGTAGTTGGCATGGGCGCAGCATCAGTCATCTGGACGTTTTGCATCGGTTGACTTGCCAATGGATAACTTTGCACACTCACTGGGTTATACTGTGGTATCATATTCATCGGTTGCTGTACCGATGCTCCACTCAAACTCACTGGGTTATACTATGGTATCATATTCATCGGTTGCTATACCGATGCTCCACTCTGAGTGTTTGCTGGACTTTCATACTGATACATTAGTACGCTAGGCTGTTGAACCGACGGCTGACTGGTCCATCCAGGATTATGAATCATCGGCATGTGACTTACCGATGGTTGATGGCTAACTGGCGCCTGCTGCTCCTGCACCTTTGTACACAGTATTGGACAACACATTGGAGTGGCTAATTAATGCTTGATTTAATGCAGAATTAACCATCTCTTGCAACTTACCAGGATTGACATCAAACATGACCTGCCGCGGTAACGGCGGATCTTGCTTCTGGATGGCTTCACCGCTCCTGCTTAGGCTGAAGGATCTCAGATACAATTGCTTGTACTCCTCCATAGCCCGCTCCATGGCCTGTTTTTGATCATCATTTAGATCGGCCTCGGAGACTTCAATGACGTTCCTCTGATTGACGTCAGTATGATCACCCATGATAGATGTATAATTGGTCCCACCGAGCGTGCCGAAAGAGGTGTTGACACAAAAAGCGTCAGGATCTGCGAACACCTCAGGCTATTACCCGAATTCGGTATCCAAAGGTGTGCCAGTCGATTTGACCAGTTAATCGACAAGGACAAGGACGATAACTAGAACAAGATCCAAACAAGACAACAGCGATACGCCCAGATGTCAAGACTCAGACTTGATCAGGACAACTAGAGCAGAGCTGAACGAGACAACAGCGATGCGCCCGGATGTCAAAGCTCAGATTACTCCCACACAGAACTTACAAGGGTTTGACGGAGATCAAGGAGATGCAACCCGTCGAAGCTTGAAGAACTCGTAGATAAACTAAAGCTAATGCAATAAAAGGGTAGATTGCAGCAAAAGTAAATAAGAGTAATAGATTTTTTTTGATATATGATTGATTATCTTCTCACGACCCCTAGGTACATATTTATACTCCGGCAATAGGAGTTGTAGACAGACACGACTCGTACCTTTCCTAAACAAAACAAACTCCTACTTTAAAGGAGATAACTGACTCGCACAGGAGTCGAACCCAAATAACAATACTATTTTCCTAAACAGACACTTCTATTTTTAAGGAAACAAACGACTGATGCAAGAGTCAGACTCAAACTTCTATAACAATACTGGTATGAGATCACCAGTGTCCTTATGTCTTCTCTTCGATGAAACTTTCCATCGGCAGACTCTTCAATCCGCAACTTCCTTCTATTGCCATCGGCAATCCCCTGCTGACGTCAACCGCCACGTCACCCTGCGCCCATCGGCATCATCTCTTTATCGGTAATACCTTCCAATCGGCAACTCTTCACCTCCACTGGTAACTTGTCTTTACCAATTAACTCCTATCGGCAAGAATCGTCTAGCTTCCATCGGCAACAAACTTATCCCTTTCGCAGCATTCACTCTCATCGGTAACATTTACCGATGACCTTCCGATGCCGATAGAAAACGGCTACCGATCAATGCAAGTCTTAGCTCATTTGACACATGCCGAAAAACGGTGTAAACACATGATACTTGTTCATTTCGTAGAGAGTTAGCAACCAGAACTCCAGCACCCATCAGCAGCAGAAAACCAAGCATGTGATGGGTTCAAAACACTTCTCATAGTGTAGCTATGAGCAGGTATTCATCACATACACTAATATGAACCTTTCATTGTATGAAACATTAATTGTGAGTTTAATTATGTTTTGGCATGCTTGAGAGACCAAGAAATTGGTGAAGAGCCAAATGATCTTGAACTTTGGAAGTCCACTCACACAAACCAGGTCAAATGGTCAGATACCGTGTCATCTCATGTATATGTGAGTATATCTTTCTTTTTTCAAGTTGTTGTTTATGTCAGCATGCTCTAACTGATTGTGGTATTACATTTAGGAAAACACAACCTTGAAAATGTGGGAGATGGAGACAAAAATTGGTAGATAGATACTTTCAACTACAGAGGAAAACATGATTTTCCAGTCAAAGTACAAAGAAACAACCCAAATCAAAACATCCAAAATACATGGGCATGGATACATGGCGAAGTATCAAACCCGCAGGGAACTTATGCAAGACAACCTTGAAGTACATGCACATGTTGATGTTGTAGCTAGAGAGAATAGACTTGTTGTTGATTTGGAGGTTCAGAAGATGAAAGAGCATCTTGCGCTTGAGGCTACAGAAAGGGAAAGGGAGAAATAAGAATATAGGAGAAGGATGGAAGAAGACCTAGAAAGTGCTAAGATAGCAATAAGAGAAGAACTGAAGCAAGAATTCCTTAACATTCTTGCAAAACAGTAAGAAAGAACTGCAATTGAGGTAAAATTTCAGAAAATTTATCATCCTTCATTCTTTCAGTAACAAACTCGTGATTATGATTCATAACCTTTCAACTAAATATTTTTATGTGTAGCCTACCCCACAAAATAATGATAGTGGTGAACTTCCACCTAGCGTGCAAGATAATGATAAGATTGATGAACATCGGGTATTGACATTATTCCACGATTTCTAAGCCACTATGACCTTACGTTATTTGACCTATAGCTAACATAGATGGACCAACTTAATGTTTGTGCACGCAGCCATCAAGTGTTGTCATTGTACAACATGATGTTGCAACAAAGTCTCGCTGCGTTAAAAACACTACTATAAACAAAATATTTTCGATGAAGAGAATGCAAATGGGGCACCCAAGACTTATATCACTTCGCAGCAGCTGATGGCTAAAAAAAGAGGTCAGAAAAGAAAGAATCAGGTAAGAGGTGCAATATCCAGTGGCTGGTGGTGTTCATGGAGTAGTTGTTAGTTCTGTTTGTTGCCACTAAATTTATGTAGTCAACTTAGACATGATTTGTCCATGTTTGTGTGTTGTCTCGGTTGCAAACAGTTTACTAATTATGTGCTTGGGCAAGGTGAAAAGTACTTAGCTATTTGTCCATAGTTCACTATTTGTTCAGCATGTACAATATTTAAAGGTTGTTCTATCCTGCAACATAACAACTAAGTACTTTCATCCTTGAGCAGTGCACATTACTTTCATCCTTGAGCAGTGCACATTTTGATACTGAACAGTGATGCAATAGTGACTCATTCTAGAAATTTAATATACTACAATGACATTGTCTTGCATTTTTTTGGATAATGTCTTGAGCAGTTGTTTGTCTTTGCATAAGGAAAAACATGTCTAAGCTTCATGTGTTACCTTGCATATTAGTGCTTACAAATCTGGAAGCAAACTTGATGAAAACTTTGGACATTACAACTATTTAATCTTATAGTTGAGCCATATATATAAATATATATAGAAGATAACTAAGCATCCATTGGTACTAGACTTTGCAATTTTAGTTATACTTTTCCTTGATTATAATAATGTTCTATTAGAATATCTTCACATTATGTACATGAATTAGTACACTATATATGTTTTTCTAATATCACAATCTCATTGTTTGGTCAGGTTTGAGTGTGAGGCTTGGAATGAAGCGAGGAGACAAACAATGCAATGACTTGTTGCGCTACTAAGAAGACCTCAAGTGTTGTGTAGAACCTAGGAGTCTTGTTTGCTACAAGCTTTAGTCTTTGAAGTCATGAGTTTACTATACTATTTTTTGGTTATAGATAATATTTCAATGGATTGGCACCTTATTGAGTGATTGATTATAATTAATTGAGTGCAGTTGCAATTTTCATGGATTAATGTTTGTGCAATGATGATTTATTAAAACACAAATCTAATGCTACTAGCGTTGCAATACAAACTATGCATGTGTGGCAATATGTCTTCCGCAACAAATTAAATTTGATGGCAAATAGTACTATTACAATGTGATGATGGTCATTGCAATAACATCTATTTTGCAATGCTCAAAACTGTATGGCAAATAGTAATATTGCCACGGCAAGACTGGCGCGACAATAACATATATACCATTTGCAACGATTTTGAAAGCATGGCAAATGATACTCTTGCAACAATGAATATAGCGCGGCAAATGCAAATATTGCCATGATCAGACGGATGTGAAAATAACATCATTAAGCAACCAAATTGTAGCGTCGCACAATCCCTTTTTTGGCACGCGATAGATCGTTGCATGTACTACCACTTGCAACTGAGGCAGGCATGGCAATTTCTTATATTGCCACGACCATGAAGGTTGCAGCAATGTCATGTTGCCATGGTTGGCAATGAACTATTATGGTGGCAAAAAGCTAAACTACTTGCAACGACAAACTAGAAATGGTTGCAATACATTATTAGAATGCACCTTATTGCAACCGCTGGCAGCGAACATGATTTGGTTGTGACATCCTCCTTTGGCAACCAAATATGGCATATTGCAACGTTTTGTCAACGTTGAAATAGGTTAAAAACTATAGGTGGCATTTGCAGTTTTATTGTAAAACTACATGTGATAGGTTTGTGGGTTTCGGCCTTAAGACTCGAGGGAGGATCTTATGGCCTCAGAACACATGACACCATCAGAGAGCTTATGTCGAGCAAAAGCTACTTCATGAAGAGCCTATGTCCATCCAATACAAGGAACTCAACTTGGACCATTTTGCCCCTGTTGTTAAGTGGTTTAGGAAAATGTATGCATTTAAACATGGAATGTGTTAGCCCTATAAACGAGGATAGTGTCTTCCCAAGACAGCCATCTCTCCCACCTCAATCATCAGCATTGGGTATTCCAAGTTTCAACTGCTTAGTAGATCAATAGTAGAGACGGAACTGCCTTTTGCTTCTAGTTTTTTATCTATATGAGGGAGGACGAATTGTGGAGGATAGACCATGTCTTTGTGTACTTGTTTTCCTATAATTCAAGTAAGTGCACCTTTGCCCTATTGAATCAATTCAAGTCCTCTCTATTTAACTCCATTTTTGTGATTTTGGGTTGTCATTCTTGTGATTTCCTCATTTTTAGTTCCTATGCTTGTTTGCGCTTCATCTACTAAACTAAACATGTTATGCCCCCCGAGCAACATCTCTAGCCATTGGTTTGGGCAGAATTCTCATGAAGAAATATGATTTTTATGAAAATTGAGAAAAACCCAAGTTAAAAGATGATTTTTTAGATTTGTCTTGATTTTGAGTGTTTCAATGTTTGATATTTTGCAGTAGATTCTCAAATAGGATCATTAAGGTGGCCTAATATTCATGGTAGTAGGTCAAGGAACCAAATATAACTTGCTACGAATAGGGGGATAACTAGCTTTATACCTACCCAATGTTGGGTATGACCAAGCGACGGAGGAGAGAGACCAAAACTGTGAAGACTTCTACTCGATATCCAAATGACAGCAGAATCACAATAAAAAAACTAATTCACACAAAATGGTGTAGCCATACTAGAGCATGAACTTGGGGTCCCCATAGGGATCTCTTCACAAGTCCAAAATACGGTGTCAACAACATCATATCTAAATGAGATGCAACAATGCACATATATGAATGCAAAGAAAGGTAAGTAAAGAAGAATCATATAAACACATTTAAGACAACTCAAGATCACGAAGGGCATAGGTACCTAGAGTTATTCAACTAAACCTCACCAAACATAACACATGGATATAGCAAGCACATCAAGCATGACACACAAGTTAACTTAAGTCAAACTATATCAAGCATTCTTCAAACAAGAACTAACTCATATGTTTTCTCAAACAAGAGATAATTAACTAGAACAATTAACCTACACTTGTAGTTTCTGGATAGCAGCGCAACAGTTATTTGTTTTAGTCATAACTTGAATTTATAAGAATTCAATAAAAGTGATCTTAGACTTTCTAGAACGATAATAAAACCATCTACAACTTTGGTATTATCATGTTTAGGTGATTCAACATTTAGCTAACCTTAAACACATGAGAAAACAATTATGTCCAGAACATGGATAGAATCTGACATGCGACTTTAAACAACTATATCACTTGTACTCATGGTGTACTTCTATCTTCTAGATCCATCCATCAACTCCACCTTCGGGTTAACTCCATCAATCATCGTCTCCGGGTTTGGCTCCAATCATCACGTCCTTCACATGGTGTATCTATCGTATCTAAATGAGATGCAACAATGCACATGTATGAATGCAAAGAAAGGTAACACAAGAAGAATCATATAAACACATTCAAGCCAACACAAGATCACATTGGGCGTAGGTACCTAGAGTTATTCAACTAAACCTCACCAAACATAACACATATATATAACAAGCACATCAAGCATGACACACAAGTTGACTTAAGTCAAGATATATCAAGCATTCATCAAACAAGAACTTACTAATAGGTTTTCTCGAACAACAAAATTCTAAAGGTCCGTGGGTATTAACATTTATTTTTACCAAAAATTAAACACCAAAATTCAAGTCTATTATACCCACAGGTAGAAAATTCTAAATCAAAGCTACACTTAGTAGAAAAACCAAGAATAAGACTAAATTTTTTCAGGTTAATTTATATTTTTTATTAAACAGGCGAAAGTAAAGACCATTGTTATTTGTTTGCACAATGCTTAAGAATTCAAGGGTCATTATTTTACTTCCACAATCGTTAGTCATATACTTGAAATCCGACTAGCCGATAGCAGAGAAAACAGTAGTGAACTCCTCATCCATACCTATTTTTACAAAGAATTCAGGATCCATTACCTTGATCACTACTACATAAATGATTTTGCATAGTACTTGGGTTTTATTAACCGTGACGGTTAAACACATAAACCACCACGGTTAATGCTTGGATTAACCGTGGCGGTTATTTTTTATTAACCGAGGAGGTTAAAACAACCGCCATGCAAAATCCATTAACCGTGGCGGTTGTCTTCTAAAACCCGCCACGGTTAAACTGAGCCCACTAGGAAGCCCATTAGGCCTAGAAAACATGTGCCGCTATATATACGACGCAAAACCCTAGTTTTTCTATCACTCTCTCCCTCTCCCTCTCCCACCCCCACCCAGCGGCGACCCTCACCCTCACCCGCACGCGGCTCCCCTCCCGCAACCGAAGCGCGCGCGGCTCCCCTCCCCCACCAGCGGCGTGCGCGGCTCCCCTCCCCTACCAGCGGCGCGCGCGGGTCGCGCGGGTCGCGCGGGTCTTCTTCCATCCCGGCAGCGCGCGGGTCCCCTCCTCCTCACGGCGGTGGGTGGCTCCTCTCCCCCAACCGGCGGCGGATCCAGCTCTGGCTCCTCCCACTCCTCCACGGCTCCCCCTCCTCCTCCCGGCATCGGGGCGGCTCCCCTCCCCCAACCGGCGGCTCCGCGAACGGCCCGAGGTGGCGCGGGGCCAGCGGCGGCGGATCCGGCCCCACCGCCTCCTCCACGGCCCTCTCCCTCTCCCTCCGAGGCATGGGCGGCGCGCTTTGTAACACCCTCGGTGTTAATCACAGACTAAAAAGTGATTAAGCATAATTATATCGGATCAACCGATAATCGGAGACTACAGTTCATACATCAGGAAATTATGATAAGGTATTTATTCTATGTGCCTTATATCTATTTCCATCTATATGAACTATTGGAGAAGTTTCGTAAATTTTGGAATTAAAACGTCACATGGAATGACGACTTTTATAATTACCCGGTTTATTTTATAAAGCGGAAATAATTATACGAGTTCAACCAAGTCTCCCGACCATGTCCGGAATACTCCAGTTGAACTCTGCAACAAAAGTCGTGAAAGGTTCGTGTTGCCCGGAAACAGAGAAAATGCCCGGAAATATTCCGAGCCCTGACGCGAGCGCAACCGACAACGTTTTTGACCGCCGTTGACCGACATTTTGGAAATCTCGCATGTCGACGCAACTTCAAGATAAGTTGTAGATCGGATCGAGGCAAACAAAACTCGTTCAACCGCCGAGGCCTAAATCAGAGCCGAAAATAGCGAAACAGGTGCCCGAAGACCGTGAGATTGCCAGTTTTCGATCCCCGCAAGATTTTCTCCGGAAACTCGTAATTCGCAAACCGTTTGGAATTTGACCGTGGCGTTTAAAGAAAATTGCTCTATTCGTCGAGACCTTCACATTGGTACCTTCGGATTTGGTACCTTCGGATTCGCGATCGGACGACCATTTTAAAAAGCGGAAAAATGCGACAGTGACGTTTTCATAATTATTTCCAGTTGGACAGTGGTAATTAATGGGATTGGTGGGGAAGGCAGAAGAATAAAACGTGGGGCCCTCTCTCTTCTCTCGGCATTCTCCCGCACTGCGCCTCCCTCTCCCACTCGGTTCTCTCTGCCTCCAGGAGCTCTCATCCTCCCTCCAGCTCCTCCCTTGGCGTCCTCCCTCCCGGCTCCTCTCCATGGCGAGCAGGAGGCCGAGCCCTCTGCGCGCCTCCGGCTCCCGACGCGCTCGACCGAGCTCCGCCGAGGCCACGCTCCGCGGGAGGCCCGCGCCCCGGCTCGCTCGCCCCCGCGCTCCCGAGAGGCGCGCTGCTGTGCCATGGGTGCTGGGTCTGGCGGCCTGCCTGGCCCCCAACGCCGAGCCGGCCAGCGGTTCGCGGCCCTGCGTCGCGCTGCTGCGGCCTCCGGTGGCACGCGCCACGGCCGAGCCGCTGGCCCCGCGGCTTCCGCGGTTGTCGAGCAGGCGCTCGCCCATGGCCGATGCGGCACTGCCGGCCGCTGCTGGCGGGCCTGCTGCTGCGCCGGAGCGCCAGCGCCTCCTCCTCCATGCTGCTCGTCTCCGGCCACCGCAGCCCCGTTCTCGGACGTCGGTTCCCACCTAGCTCCGCCGTCTCCTCCCGTCGTCTTGCCGGTCATAGGAAGAAGAAGGGCAGAAGGGCCGATCCGCGAGCAGAGGCTCTTCCCTGAGTTTATTTGCATGAATCGCATGACTTATATATTTACATTTATGTGCTTAATTATTTCTGCAGGATCCTAGGGTTTGATCTGCAAAAGTTTATATTCCCGAAATTAATTGGTTTTCTGTGTAGCGTTCTCTGAAAATACATATAAAATCCTAGGAAAATCACATGGATGCGATTTAGGATTTTTTGGATTCGTTATAAAATTCTCTACGCACTAGATCAATTGCATTTTAGGTTTCAGTTTGTTTTAATTGCGAGAAAAATAATTCTTGTGCTGCTGTTCTTAGAGCTTGATAGTGTGGATTAAATATTTATCGCCGGTGTGCATTGCTCCAAAAATCATGAAATAATTATGGTGTATTCCTTATATGATGAATGGTGTTTGGTTAAATTTTCATGGCTGTTGGTGAGGTGGTTTGTGATTTATGAAAATAACAAATATGAAATATTGCTGTTTTGGCTGCATGCATAGTGTTTAGTAAATAAATATTATCCTATATAAAATGATGTTTTCTGTTGGTATGTGGAATACCAAAGTTATAGATAATATTCATATCTATCTTGTGTTAAATTGGGGTGGCCATATACCCAGTAGTTTGGGAGATATGCATTTTCTAAGTTGGAAGTTGAATCTGTCCATCTCTCTGGACAGAGCTGTGTATAAGTGCTTTTTGACCAACTTACAATGTGAATCATGATTTTCCAGTGTGGAATGAATTGTAGAACTTTTCATAATATTTTCAGATTGTCTTGATTCATATTTTTAGGAGGTATATAACTTGAGTTATAGCAGTTTTAAGAAGAGATGTCAAATCTGTCCACCTTTTGGACAGAGTTGCCTTCTTTTTTTAATTCGAGTTATTTATCTATTAAATCATCCTTGCATGTTTAAAAGTAAGATGTAGACAATTTAATTATCTTTCCAAATATCTAAGAATCATGTTTGTTTGATTTATATAACTCGACTTATGATTAAAACCGTGACTGTTATGTTGCTGTCTCGAGCTTGCGTGTGTAAGTTAGTTAAGTATGTTTGGTAAACTTGTTGGATGAATAATTGTCTTGGTTTGACTTGAATTGAATAGTAGATCATGCTTGGTGTGCTTTTCTATCTTCTATGTTAAGTTGTGGTGCAAATTAGCTAACTAGTTAAGTAACTCTAAGTGCTTATGTGTGTATGACCGTGTGCTTGTCTTGAATTGCTTGTAATAGTATCTTGTGTTATCATTTCCTCGCATTCATGCACATGCATCGACATTTCATATAGGTACGATAAGTACATACGTGAAGGGTGTGACGCTTGGAGCTAACCCGAAGGTGGTGTTGATGGACAAAGTCCGAAGATTGAAGGGTCTTCAAGGTGCTCGCCAAACAAGTGACCTCTAACGAACACTGACCTAGTGTTGGTCCCAGGCAAGCCCCGGAGCATCCTAACTCCTTATTTTACGATATCAAATTACTATGTTATGCTATGTTATTGCATTAAGTATAGGAGTTGAATGAACCTATTTGATGCATATCACCCTCCTTGTTAATTGATATCCCCATATCCTTGTCAACCTGATAGTATTGCAAAGATAGATGCTTAGCATTGCTAAATTAATATGGAACCTCGGTGACCCCTGTCACGTAATGTCCTACTTGGCACACCGATGGGTTGAATGATATCATGAAATGAAAAGGCAACCGGGAAGGTTGGTAAATTATCCGTCCATAGGATACCAGCAACATATAGGTGAGCTGTGCGCCCTAGGCTGGTAGTTTACGGATGTGTCTGCCTTTTTGGCGGGCCGATCGGGTGGTGTCCCTCTTGTCATGTTGAACGCATGCCTCAACCTTTAGCTTACAAGATAACTCGTTCGAGCCGCGAAACCTACCTACTGGTCGAACCAAGGACGAAGCGAATCGCAGGCTATTGCGGGGTAACGAGGACGCGGAGTGTAAGACCGAGGCCAGCTAGCTGATCCCTAGGCTGGACGTACGGGGTGCTGGGCGGTCCTTGGGCTTGTTGAGTATGATTCTGAATCGACCTTGGTTTGAAAGGTAGACTAGGCGGTTGCCGCGTCCCTTGGTACAGGGGCTGCGAGGTTTGGGTGAGGAATAAACCCTCTAGCTGGATAGGAAGTCGATTCGAGTCGCGGTCTCTCCCCGTTAGTGAGAACTTGACAATTGCTACACTGGCGTGGGAACAAATAATCTACTTGAATGGTTACGATGAAAATGATGTGACTGACCAAAAGGGTGAAATGGTTACTATTGCTTGTTAATCAAGTGTATTGCTTACTACGAGTGCTAATCTAGATATCAGGTAATGATTACTAAAATATGGCAAAGCTCCAATGAAGTACTTATAAGTTGCATTAATGCTTTTATACAAAAGAGAGTCCAAGCTACTCTAGAACCATAAAGCCTGCATAATCCTTGGTGTCATTTATTTTGGTTTATGACGGGTAAGTCTAGCTGAGTACATTCGAGTACTCAGAGTTTATCCCACCTTGTTGCAGGTGAAGGGCTCATGCTGCTGAAGGTGTGGCTAACCACCGGTGAGCACGGTGATTCTATAGTATCTCTTCTCTCTATGTTGTTGTTGGAGGATGATAATAAAGCTAGCAATGTATCTCAACTTATTTTATTACAATTGTTTTAAAGCCATGTTCTTTTACAAAAAGGTTTTTGGAACCAGACTTGTACTATTTATTTGTAAACTCAAATGTAATTTTATTGCGTTGCAAACTCTGAGCTTAGTGATTTGTATTTACTTGATTTAGCGATTCTCGGGTGTGACGTTAATTGACCGAGGTCTTTCGGGACACTGGGCGGACTACCGGAATTATGAAAGCCTAAGGACGAAGGTTGTCGCGTTGGTGATGATTTTTGGACTTAAGTTTTTGTAATTTGGGCGGTTTTGTTACACGCTTGGCCGGGACGGGGACGACGCGGGCAGCAGCGGCGGCGCGGCTCCTTCCCGGCAGCGGCGGCCCAGATCCAGAACGGTGTCGGCGGCGTGACCCAGATCCAGCCCTAACCGGGTCTGGATCTGGGCTTTTTTATTTTTTTATTGCATTAACCATGGCGGTTAACTTCCAACCGCCACGGTTAATGCCCTATTAACCGTGACCATTGATCCGTGGCGGTTGGAATAACCGCCACGGAAAATGAATTCTGTAGTAGTGGATGTCTTCATACTCGTGGTTGTGGATGTTGTTGAGTGTGATGTACTCTTGTAGTGTAAACTAGGCTCCAATCTTTGTACCATGTATTATTGCAAGTTGAGCTCCTTCTTCATTTATTGATTCCTCATGTTTAGATCTACCATGGCTTCCTCCCGCACTTCCCATGCTTGTTGTTGCTCCTAAGAAGCGTGCAGACTCAGCATGTTCATCCTGCTACTCCGAGAGATTCTCAATGTCATGGGATGAAGTACTTCCTCTTAACTCATCAAAGCGGCGAGAGCGTTGTGATGAGTTTCCGCTGGATGTTTCTTTTTTGAGTGCTCCTCTATCATCTTCTTCATGCCTGCAAATGGATGACAAAACTAGGATGACAGAGAAGTTAGCATTGGCGTTAGCTACCCGAGTTAGTAGTCCTTGTGGGGTGTGGTTACCTCCGCAAAATCCGTTCTTGTGTATTGTCACACTCCACAAATCGTTCTTGTGGGGTTTCAGGTACCACCACAAAAGTTTTTGCAGAGTGATTTGAGGCAAAGATAAGATGAATGAAAGGCAACAAGAGTTAGATGAAATGGAGATGAGAAATTTTCAAGGATTGGAACTAGAACGTAACTCTTGGTGAACTAGAGAGATTGGAGAGAGGAGTCTACACTTCAGAATGTTTTCGCTGGTTCGAGTGTTGAATGAGACTCCATTTGGTATGGCATTTATAGCCAGAGCAAATGGCATCTTGGAGGCTCCATGGGGGGTCGGCCAACCCCCCCTATGAACCCTTCACCACGTGCAAGATAGTGCAAGAGCATAGGATACCAAGCAAGAGAAGATGGGAAGAAAGATGGATAGAATGGGCTAAATCTAGGGGTAGGCCGACCCCTATATGGCCCCTATATTCTGTTTAAAACTGAAATTTCAGCTCCTCTTGTTTGGTGAATGAAAAATTTTTTAGCTTGAAGTAGAGAAGAATGATCAGAGGATTAATTCTCAAAGCATTTCCTTGTGGACAAGTGTTCTAGTGGTTCAAAGATTTTGGAAGATTTTTTATTATGTGCTATTTCTTTGCATGTGTAATTCCCCAGAAAAGAAAGCTACTGGATGCTCCATACACTGCATCATATGTTGGTGCTAGACTGTTGTTCGTGTGCTTTTGGTGGAGCATCCTTTGCTCAAGCTTTCTCTGCAACATCAAGTGCGACCAACAAATATTCAATGGAGATTTTTTGTCTTTTATGTTTTAGAGTTGTGGCAAAGTTACTCCATGACTAAGGCAACTTGTCAATAATACCACCCGTCACAAACTTATCATGCAAGACATGTCCAAGCTGCCTCACAATAAGTTGGAGCTCATGAGCTTATTCCATGACCTGACGGTTATCAATCATTTGGAAGTCGTGGTACGCGCCCAGCCTGTAAGGCAGAGAACTTGTGTTCAAGGGCTTCTCATAGTTCAGAGCACTTTTGATGTTCATGTAAACATCACACAACTCGTCATAGAGAACACTAAGGATGCATTTGACAAAAATCATTGTAGCCGCGGTAAACTGTTGCACCTCTTTCTCATATCTGATAGGTAGTGTGGGAGGGTTACTCATGACCATTACACCAGTAAATTTCACCAGTTTTGTTGCATCAAAAAATCCATCCATCACTAAATGTGTATGGATCTGGGTTTTTTATTGTTGAAAATAATAGCAATTTAGTGACCCATAAATTGATTCCAATATGCAGGTAAAGAGCGACAGCATATAGTATATGTGTGCAAAGTGACATTAGACTAAGATCCGAGATAAACTTAAACTGCATAGTGCCAGTGACAGAAGGAAAACTAGAACAAACAACAGAGAAAGAGTAGACATTCCTACACTGTAGCTCATCTTGCAGGCAGAGATCCGGCCCAGCGATCTGGTACACCGACTGACTCCATGCACGCTTCTCGGCAGCCTAAAAGCGAGACCTGCATGCCCCCGTGGAAAGAAAGATAGCGATGGCGCAGCGGCAGCACCGTAGCGCGTTCAGAGGAGATACGACCTGCCGCGCGCGGCGTCCGTAGTTGCAGGGGATCGCAGGAGTGCGAGTGAAGATAACTGCCACCAACCGGCTAATTCCTAATTGCGTTTAGATCTAGAATTAGACCCGTCCGTTATCCATGCTAGATTGCTAGTATAGTAACATGGAACGGCCTCGACGACGGACGTCGGTGCCCTACTGATTCGATAGGTGTGACGCCGAGTGGTTAACAAACGAACGCCCAACTAACGCAATAATTTGGCAGAGATTAGCGACCATCGTCGTCGTCATCATCATCCTCATCATCTCCTCAGTAGCTGTCACACTTAGCTGATTCTGATACTCCGCTTTTTTTTTCCTTTTTCTTGCTTTGCCAATCCGCACCCAGTTCCAGTGAATCATTCGGTGCGTTTCCACCGTGAGATTGGCATATATCGTTACGCGTTTCCTTCGTCTCCGAATAGCCTGAATTGACTATGTGCAAGGGACGGCCAGAGACGCTTCTTCGGTTCTTTTGGGATATATAATTAAAGAACATCCACCGACGCAGCAAACCAACCATACCAGCCGCATCGATATCCTGGTATATATATAGTGTGGTATATATTCATCACCTTTGTTACATAGTTATTTTTTATAATGAAATTAGCTATATACTCCCTCCATCTACAAAAGAACGTATTTCTCAATTTTTGTGGGGTCAATCGACTTAAAATTTAACCAAAGTTATATAAAAGTAGTATCATTTATAATACAAAAAAGTATAATTAAACTATTTATAAATCATGCTTTTATAGTAAATCGAGATGGAGACACAAATACTACTAATATTTGCTATCAACATGATTAAAGTTGAGTTAGTTTTTTAAGAACTATGTACACAACATGCACACTCACCTTAAGTCGGTAGATCTTTAGATTCACAAAATCACACTACTAGTGTCAAATTGAGGACTTAAAAACATAGATTCCAAACAAAAAAAAAAGTAACTAACTGATCTATCAGTTCACGGCGTAAAGTTAGTAAAGTTAAGTTAGTTCGACTTTGCAGAAATCTTATAGTACATTTTTTGATTAACAGAAGCAGTACTTTTTTTAATTTGGAACGCTCTTCTCCCTCCCTCTCTGTTTTTTAGAAAGAGGAATATATTAATATCACAGCTTGTGCATCAATCAATGCATATGGCTGAGGAGACAAATGTAATAAATTAGACGGATGGTATGTAAACGATAAATACCATGCGCGATGATCATATAGGAGGCATCATATATATTCCTCACCAAATTTGTGCGGGGCCCACAATAATCTAAGTGTGTCTTAGGGCACCGCACCAAACTCCAAAGTCCCAATACCCTAGCCAGACATCATTGCAGCTTCTGTTCGTGTATACGTGCTGGCCGGCCCAACGATTCCAACGGCCGAACCTTCACCGCGCGCCCACCCGACATGTAAAAGAAATGTGCCCCACGCCACGTCGCCACGTCGTCGTCGTCTGTTCTATCCCAGCAGCAGCAGGGGCAGATCGACCACGCACACACCCGTCTCGCCACCAGTATAAAGCGGCGCGCCACCTCTCCGTGTTTCTCCACACTGCAGCACACACGACCACCCAACAAACTCCACTGAACAACAACAAGCCATTTCAAGGAAACTCATCTCTAGCACAGCTGCAGTCTACAGACACTGCACCATGGCGCGGCGGTCTCTGGCCGTGTCTCTGCTCGCGTCGTCGTCGCTCGGTGCTCTCATGATGGCGGCCGTCGTCGTGTCGGCAGACTCCTGGCTCTACGAGAAATTCAACACGGACGGCACCGTCCGCAGCGACTACGACGCGTCCGGCCAGCAGGTGGCCATGCTCAACCTCGACCGCAGCTCCGGCGCCGGCTTCAACTCCAAGGAGCAGTACCTCTACGGCGAGTTCAGCATCCAGATGAAGCTCATCCCCGGCAACTCCGCCGGCACCGTCTCCTGCTTCTACGTACCTACGTCGTCGTCGTTGATATATATTGCCTTGATCGATCTTGATTGACAGACGTTCGTCCCGTACTCACTGTACTCACTGCTCACTGCACCTGTACGCAGCTTTCTTCCGGCGACGGCGACGGGCACGACGAGATAGACATGGAGTTCATGGGCAACTCGAGCGGTCAGCCGGTGGTGCTGAACACAAACGTGTGGGCAAGCGGTGACGGCAAGAAGGAGCACCAGTTCGACCTGTGGTTCGACCCGGCGACCGACTACCACACCTACGGCATCATCTGGAACCCCAACAACATCATCTTCAAGGTGGACGGCAAGGTGATCCGCTGCTTCAAGCGCTACTCGGACCTGCCATACCCGAGCTCCAAGCCCATGACGCTGCACGCCACGCTGTGGGACGGCAGCTACTGGGCCACCGAGAAGGGCAAGGTGCCCATCGACTGGTCCGGCGCGCCCTTCGTCGTCTCGTACCGGGGTTACTCCGCCGACGCCTGCGTCAGCGGTGGATCCTGCGCCGCCGCCGGCAGCGAGGGGTGGATGAACAAGCAGCCTGACAGCGCCGAGTGGGGCACCGTCAAGTGGGCCGAGAGCAGCTACATGCGCTATAACTACTGCGACGACGGATGGAGGTTCCCGCAGGGGCTCCCCGCAGAGTGCAGCCGCAGCTGATTCTCATTCGTCCCCCGCCGGCCTCCATTATATTATTTTTGCAAGATATATATATCTTATGCATATTCTTGTTCGATCGGTTATCATGAATTTGTTGTGTGGTTAAACAAGGAGCCCCGCAGCAACGCGAGGGCGGGAGTATATTACTGTAGTTGTTTTGCTTGTAAAGAATGGGAATATTTGTGACGTGCAGAAACATGACAATAAAAATCTAAATTTGTGTCTGTGTTCAAAATAGAGAGATCTCTGTATTTGCAGATATCTTTCAGAAGGACCTGCAAATTAAAAGCATTGCCTCAATTTACTTGTATAAGTAAGATGAAGAAAAAGAAAAACAATTTTTGGACTCTGTTTTTTTTGGAAGTTTGCACTATAGTACTTTTGTTTGTATTTGGTAATTATTTTCTAATCATGTACTCCTTCCGTCCCAAATTATAAGACGCTCTAAGAATTTTGGAGAGTCAAAGCATTTCAAGTTTGACCAATAATTATAGAAAAAATATAAATATTTATAATATTAAATAGACATGTTATGAAAATATAATTGATAATGAATATAATAAAACTTAGTTGACGTCATAAATGTTATTATATTGTCATATAACTTTGGTCAACGTTGAGATAATTTGACTCTCCAAGATTTTTGGAACGCCTTATAATTTGGGACGGAGGGAGTAATAACTAGGCTCAAAAGATTCGTCTCGTAAATTACAGTGAAAATGTTCGATTAATTATTTTTTTATGTATATTTAATGCTCCATGCATGTGTTTAAAGGTTCGATATGACACGAAATCTGGTAAAGTTTTAAAAATTTAAACCCATCTAAACAACTCGTCAAGAAAAGACCCACAGGTCATGATTTCACTTGTGATATCATATGTGGACTTTGAGGTTTGTGAGCAACGTACGTGACGACGTGCTCGAAACTTTTTCAAATTTTTACCACAACATGCGCACATGATATCATGACACGTGCACAAGTTTCGTGATTTTCGGAATTTGTTTGCATTTTATATAATTAAAAAACTACTCGCACCGAAGTTGCCGACGTTGTCCCGTGAGCACGCTGATCGAACTTTTGAGACAGGTCATGAATTTAGCCATCATTTACACTAACAAACAAGGATAACATTTTTCGAATGAAAGAAATCTATTATTTCATGCACCTGTAGTTCAAATGAACATTAAACGGGAAAATTGAAGAAACAAAATAAACTATGGAAATATACCAAAAAGCAATGAAAAGCTTTCAAATTTGAACATGTTGTTTTTCATAGTTCAATAAGCACACACAAAATTTTGGGAGCAAAAAAACAAAAAAAAAAGTTGCCGAGTGCCTAGGGTTGGCACTCGGCAACTTAATTCAATTCGAAATTCATTCAAATTCAAGTATAAAAAATAGTATTCAGATTTCTGGAAAATGCAAAAAATCGAAAACAACACTCTGCTTGCGCGACCCAGGGCAAACCAAGTAGCCTAGAGGCCGATTCGGCCCAGCCCAGCCGCACGGAGTATATAAACAGTGACTTAGGATTTCAGCTCTTTCAATCTCTCCCTCAGCCGCCGCACCCTCACCCTCCCGAGAGGCGCGCGGCTCCCCCTCGGCCTCGCCCCTCCCCATCTCTCTCTCCCTATCGGCGCGGCGCTCCCCATCAGTCCGGCGGCGCAGGCGCAGAGGCCGGCAGCGCGGGCGCGGCGGCCGCCCTCCCTCCCGAGTCTCGACGCGCCGCCCCTTCCCCTCCCGACGGCGGCCCGACCCAGCCCCTCCACTCCCGACGGCGGGCGACCCCAGGCCCTCTCCTCTCCCTCTGCTCGGGTGCGGTGGCCGGCGTAGGGGCTCGCGGCGGAGCAACGGAGCCGCGCGGGGCAGCGCGCGCGGCGCTCTGGCATGGGGCCGCACGAGCGGCGCGTGGCATAGGTCGCCTCGGTCTGGGCCTGGGTCTTTTTTTGTTTTTTCCTTGATTAGTTGCCGAGTCTCAGCCACAAGGCACTCGACAACTAATTATTTAAAAAAAATAGTTGCCGAGTATTTGACGTGACACTCCGCAAATGAAATAACACTCGACAAATTAGTTGTCGAGTGCCCAAAATCTGACACTCGGCGAGTAAATTAGTTGCAAACTAGCTGTTTGCCGAGTACTAGTTGCCGAGTGCGGCACTCGGTAACTAATTTGCCGAGTGCAAAAGGCTAGTTGCTGGGGGCACTCGGCAACTCAGCGATTTCCTGTGGTGGATATGACACGAAATCTAATAAAGTTTTAAAAATTTAAACCCAACTAAACAACTCGTCAAGAAAATTGACCCAACTAGCATCACATCTTGGTCAAAACGGTTATGCCTCAACTTGATTGAAGACCGACTAGCAACTAACAACCATGAAATAGCAACTCCACAACTAAGACAACCACTCCTACAAATTTTAACATTACTGTCGGATCATCACTGTCGGTTTTGTTTGGGCCGACAGTGATGTTCCTTCACTGCCGGTTCGTGGCAGAACCGACAGTGAAGCTCCTCATCACTATCGGTTCGTGGCTGGAAAAATCAGTGAAGCGTCTCTGCCCTTTCACTGTCGGTTCCAGCCACGAACCGACAGTGAAGCTCTTCATCACTGTAGATTCGTGGCTGAAACCGGCAGTGATAACCTGGACACTTTCACTGCCGGTTCCAACCACGAACCGGCAATGATGAGGAGCTTCACTGCTGGTTCGTGGCGGGAACCGCATGTGATGCACCTCGACACTGATTTTTTTGATTTTTGTAAACGACCTCGGATGGAAACACTTTCTACATAAAAGTTGTAGATCTCGAAAAGTTATGAAACTTTGTAGTTGACAACTGTTTCATTTGAAATAATCTTGTCATCGAAAAATACGTTCGAATGTGTCAAATTTGAAATTCAAAATTTTGTAAACGACCTCGGATGGAAAAACTTGCTACATGAAAGTTGTAGATCTCGAAAAGTTATGAAACTTTATAGTTTACAACTTGTTCATTTGAATTCGTTTAGTGGCTCAAATAATCAATTTACAATCGGTTTAGTATAAAAAGAGGTGAATTAAAACCGAATCTAGACACAAGTGAGTCATGAGTGGACTGGTAGAGGAGAGATTGCGCGGGGCTGAGGTTGCGAGTTCGAATCAAAAAATGCGTGACTTGCGACTTGAGACGGGCGGGCGGGCGATTAACTCATCACTGCCTATTTGGTTGTGCCGGCTCAAAAACCGGCACTGATGGGGGTTCTGAACCGGCACTGATTTGATTTTATGTAGTAGTGAACTATTGGCACCACGGACGAGGCATCCTGAAGCACCACCAGAGCCATATAGTAGGAGCATAATAGCATAGTTCAAAAACCGTCACTAATGAGGGGTTTTAAACCGACAATGATTTTTGGTTTTGTGTAGTAGTGAACTATTGGCACCACGAACGAGGCATCCTGAAGCGCCACCAAAGCCATATAGTAGGAGCATAATAGCATAGCGGAGCTCGAAAGCCTGGCGGCGTCTTTAAGAAAGAAGCGACACCAAAGGCGCTGACGTCGCAAGCGCAACATGGGAAGGTTTTCAATCACAAAACTGACCCGAGCAGAAGAAGAGGTAGGAGAAAGACGTCTCCAAAGGTGGAAACAACGTTGTAAAACACGAGAAGGATACCTTTAAGAACAAAATGACATCTACCACATGTAGCCATTTAACTTTTCACCAAGATCTTTCACAGCCACCTGCCACTGCCAGCCAGCCGTCCAACACCACCTCGGTCACAACCAGCATCCAGGAGAGGGAAGTCGAGGGGAAGGAAAGGGAAAATGGGTTAGGGGTTCTGCCGCCGCCGTCCTTGTGACCAAACGACCTCCCGTTGGCGTGATCGAGCAACAGCGAGGCTGGCGTTGCGGTAGGAGAGGGGCTTCCGCGCTGACACAGGGTTCAGCCGCTTCACAGGAAGCGACACTAACAAGGATGTGGTTCTTAATCCTGAAGCATTTTAATTGTTTGTGCATAAATGCAGATGTACGTGTACTTAGGTTCAGCTATAATGGGACCAAATAAAATACCAAACCGTAATAATTAAGTTTGTGTGAGCGAGAAACTACCAAACACCGTATCTGTTAGCGTAAAATGTGTGCAATGGATGGGATGCTGTACTTACGATCACTGTGCTTCCATATTCTTGCGTGTTCAATCATTTCAGATACACATTTAAATTCGCATGGTTGGAAAGACGCAACAATTAAACATGCATGTAGTACCGCTCGAATGTGCCAAGTGCAACTTTCCAATCATTTGGCTCCCATACATGTTAAACTAATTAAAATCTGCTCTGGGCACCACACAGGTCATAGTACTTTTGTGCTGTCCATCAATAGTAGTAGCAGCGGTTGGTGATACGGCTGGTTGGTGGCCTGTGATTGTATATGGACGGGAGAGAAAGTAGTGGTGGTTGCAGTGCATGACATCCTTGTCAGTCTGTTCTTCCACTAAAATCCTGGCTCTTGTTTGGTGAGAAGGGAACTCTTGGTACTTTTACGCCGCCCACCACTACGTCAAAAACCATTTGTAAGAGGCAGACCAAATTTCTAATAGGAGCGGTTAGGGGTTAAACCGCCCTTACATGGCCTCCCAGGAGTTCCAAGCTAGCCGGCAAACCAACCGCCCTTACAAATACCTCAGTAAGGGCGGTTGGTGTTATCAACCGCCCCAACAAATCATTCGATTTGTAAGGGCGGTTAGTAACACTAGCCGTCCTTACTGAGTTATTTGTAAGGGCTGGCTGGATCATCAGCACCAGCCGCCCTTACAGATGCATTTGTAAGGGCGGTTGAAAACACCAACCGCCCTTACAAATGATGGCTGCATAAAGCTACAACAGCCACCTTTCTTCCTCCTCGGACCACTCACTCCAACTCGCAAAAAAAGGTTGGGAGGCCTTGGGCTCCTCCCAAAAAAAATCTATACTAAGGGGGGAGGTTTTTTTTTTGAAGGTAAGAAAATGCTATTCCAATCCTTTAATTGAAGTTTTAATGGTTGGTTAGTGAGCAAATTAGATCCTTGTTTTCTCTCTCATCCATGGTACTGGAGCTTTGTGTGGGGCAATTAGAGCTTAGTTTTCAAGCTAGTGGCCTAGATTACTTAGAGAAATGAACTCACACCCTTTATTAGTTGCTCTTACATGATTTTTATAAAGATTACTCCCTAGTTTCATGTATGGAGAAGTTTGATCTCTATTTCTAGATCTAGGGTTTTTTTTATTTTGTACTTTATGTTTTACGAAATGATAATTTCTAATTGTTTAGTGGGTAAAATAATAATTGTTCTATTTGAAATCATATACTTTTTAGCATTTAATAATTATATTGTATTTATAAATATTTAGTATTCGCATGCAATTAATTAATTATACTCTACCATCCCTTGTTAGTGAGTAATTAAATTAGTTCTTTGCTTTCTCTATCTTCTATGGTGCTTGATGTTTGTATATAGAGCTAATAAGTATACCCTAGTTTTATGTTTCAAGAAATTGGAATGGAGTATATAGAAATTTCTTTCAAGTAGTTATTTATTGATATGATTTGTTTCATGTATTTTTTCTTTATTGTTTTGTTTTCAAACATGGATTACAGGAATAGTTGGATGTACGGTTGGTCAAGGGTAGATGAAGGTTTCCATGAAGAGGTGGACACATTTATTGAAGTCGCACAAAAGCATGCATCAATGTTGACATATAACACGGATACAATTATTTGTCCGTGTAAAGATTGCAAGAACCTTATGGCATTTGCAGATTTGGGTACCATCAAATCACATCTGACTATGCGAGGGTTTGTTTCAGATTACACAATGTGGATTCATCATGGTGAAACAATGCCTGTTGATGACGGCAACATTGATCTAGAAGAAGACGCCGAAACCCTGAGGTACTTGCACCAATACACAAACGAGATTGATGAAGAAATGGTGGGCTATGTCTATGGCAATGAAAAAGGTGTTGATGATGTTGGTGGTGCCGCTGCTGATGACGGATCAGGTGAGGAGGATGAAGCTGATGGTGACTATTTGGAGGATATGATTCGCGCCATTGGACCAGAAATTTTACTTCAGAAGAAAGGTCTAGATAATCTAGAGAGAGTGAAAATGGCGTCCAAGGAGACTGTGTATAGCGTTGACAAGGGTTGTCCGACACACTGGACACTGCTCCGTTTTGTGCTTGAGCTACTCATCCTGAAGGCTAAGTACGGTTGGTCTGACTGTAGTTTCAATGATCTATTGCGTCTCCTATCATGGGTGCTGCCACAGCCAAACTTGGTTCCTGCCAACACATACCATGCGAAGAAGGTTATAAATCCATTGACAATGGGTGTTGAAAAAATAGATGCATGCCCGAACCATTGTATCCTTTTTCGTGGTGACACATTCAAAAATGTAGACAAATGTCCTCGGTGTGCGGCCAACCGGTACAAGGACAATGACCTTTATAGTGGCGGAGAAGACTACACTGGGAACAAGAGGAATAAGAAGGGTGTGAAAGGATCAAGATGCCCAAGAGGGGGGTGAATTGGGCTCTTTTTAATTTCTAGACAAGAATTAAACCTATAAAGAGCCAATTAACCCCCTAGTGCCTACCGCTTGTGTCCTAGCTAGAAAGCGGTAGCAAGTCAATAGAAAGCAAAACTTCCTACACAATTCTAGTATGAATTGAAAGACAAGTGCGGAAAGTAATGTGGTAAGAAAGAGCTAGGGAAAGAGATGCTTGACACGGCGATGTTTTGCCGAGGTATCGAGGAGTCGACACTCCCCCCTAGTCCTCGTTGGAGCACCTCACCAGGTATAGCTCCCCCTCAATCCCGCGCAAGGGATGAGTGCTCTCTACGGGCTGATTCTTCGCCACTTCGGCTCGGTGAATCGCCCACAACCGATCACAACGTCGATGAAGAAGGGCCGTTGACAATCCTCCGGTGATCACCTTCCTCCAAGCACCACCGGACCGTCTAGGTGATGTTGATCACCAAGAGTAACAAGCCTCGATCTTGGCTTGACTCACTCAAGCTTCACAACTAGAGGATGCACACTTGAACTCTTGGATGAACTAGAGGAGAGGATGGATGGATTCGCGAATCACTCTCTCTCTCTAGGGCTCTTGCTCTCTTCCCAACCTTCTCAATGAACTGAGCAAATGAAATGAGCAAAGGTTTGGTGGGAGAAAAGTGGGGGGAGCTATAAATAGCCCCTCAGAAAACTAGCTCGGGCTGGCAACTTAAGTTGGTGACGGACGCTCCGTCGCATGCCCCAACGGCTAGTTCTGCACAAAGTTTGGGCGACGGACGCTCCGACGCCCTGCCCAACGGCTATCTCTGACAGGATTTCCCAGCGACGGACGCTCCGTCGCAGGGGCGACGGACGCTCTTCCTAGCGTCCGACGCTACACTCTGGCTCGGGCTGAAAAACACCCTCACTGGAAGGCCGACGGACTACGTCCGTCGGACCCTGAAGAACATAGCCAGAAAACACAGCCACTGGAAGGCCGACGGACGCTGTGGACTCAACCACCCAGCGTCCGACGCCTTTGTCTGACGTGACGAACAGCGTCCGACGCCTTCGTCAGGAGCGTTCGTCGCCCAGAAAATAGGCCTCTCAACTTTGTTTTTCGTCGCGATGAATATGGAAGTTGTTCTAGGCTATCTTATGGTCACCATAGGCTTGCTTAGAGCTAAGGAAGACAAGTGTGCACCACACCTAAGTCATGAAGCTTTCCTAAGTCAAGCTACTAGTCTCAACCCCTCTTAATAGTACGATCAAAGATCAAATAAAAAGCCCTATCTATTTCTAAGTGCCCTTCATCACCTTATGACACTTAGCCTATCATTCTAGGGTCTTCATCATGTCTCTTTGAAATCCGAAACGATATCCATCTTGGGGGCTAGGTGACACTCATTGATGCCCATTCATGTTGATCACTATGGCTAGGCTACTCATAGCCTCTGCAAAACACACGTTAGCCATAATAATCGCTAATTGTCGTTAATCACCGAAACCAACTAGAGCCATGATTCTTCAGGGTGCGAAAAAGGCGGTACAAGAATCTCAACCCCCAGAGGACACTCCATTAGGCAACGATGCAAAGAAGAAAAAAGTTCCAGCCTTGGTAATGTGGTACCTGCCAGTGACCGACCGCTTGAAACGTATGTTCATGAACCCTAAGGACGCTGTGCTAATGACATGGTGGGACAATGAGCGCAAGTTCGATGACGATGTGATTGCACACCCGGCCGATGGTAGTCAGTGGCAAGACTTCGATAAGAACAACGAACTATTTAGCAGAGACCAAAGGAATGTGCGGTTTGCCTTGAGCACTGATGGAATGAATCCCTTCAATGAGAGGATGACTGACCACAGCACCTAGCCAGTGATCCTGACAATGTACAACATCCCGACATACTTGTGTCAGAAGAGAAAGTATCTTTTTCTCACCGTTCTAGTTTCTGGCCCAAAACAACCTGGCATTGATATAGACGTGTTCATGGAGCCTGTGATGCAAGAGTTTGAGAGACTATGGAGGGTTGGGGAGCCGATGTACGATGCATTCCGATAGGAGAACTTCACATTAAGGGCAATAATATTTGTGACTATCAACAATCACCCAGCGTTGTTTTCCATGGCTGGACAAATTAAAGGTAAGATGGGATGCTTGGTCTGTTTGGATGATACTAAATCAGTGCTCCTACATGGATCCAAGAAGGTTGTTTACACAAGGAACCGTCGCTTTTTAAAGATAGACCACAAGTATCGCAGCCAATTGTACTTAAGATACTATGGCTACATCCCGGAGGATGAACCCCCTCTGAAGAGACGTCATAATGGACAATATGTGTATAGTATGGTGAAAACCATAAACATCATCTAAGGAAAGAAGAATTCAGATGGAACGATCAGAGATAGAAGCACACCTCCTATCGTTGGGGTACCTTTCAAGAAACAATCGGTCTTCTTTCAGTATCTCCCTTATTGGCCACAATTGGTGGTCCCCCATCACATTGATGCTATGCACGTGCAGAAGAATGTCTTTGAGAGTCTCATCGGTACCTTGATGGACACAGCCAAGTCAAAGGATGGTTTGAAAGCACGAAGGGACATGGAGTAGCTAAATGTGATGCCAAAGCTTCACCCGATACTTCAAGATAATGGAAAATACACTCTGCCCGCTGCTAGCTACAACCTATACATAGAAGAGAGGAGAACTTTACTTACAACGGTGAGGGGGCTCAAAGTCCCCATAGGGTTTTCGGCAAACCCGAAGGACCTGTCATTTCACTACTATAAGGCTCACGATTGTCATATGATGCTGACAGTCCCCATCACGATTGAGTTCCTAAAGATGGCCATCACCTGCATGTGCTACTTCTTTTCAAAGATCTCACAAAAGACGTTTCGTAGGGCAGAGCTGAGAGACCTACACAATTTCACGGTGGAGACCTAGAACCAACTTGAGATGTGTTTACCTCCTGCTTTTTTCGATATAATGGAACATCTCATGATTCACATGGTTCATCAGATAGAGGCGTTGGGCCTACGAGCGGTTCATGTCGGTCCTAAGCCGATACGTGCACAATCGAGCATATCCAGAGGGATCCATGATAGAGGGTTACAGTACTAAAGAAGCCATAGAATGCTGCCAAGAGTATCTGAAAGTACAAAGAGGTATTGACAATCCAGATTCTCGTTACAAGGGTAGGCTACTCGGGAAGGGCACAAGTGGTAGACAAACGTTCATCGACAATGAATACGAACAAGTCAGTCGAGCGCATTATTGTGTGTTGCAGAGCACGAAACTAATGCAACCGTATGTTGACGAACACTTAGCTATCGTTATGTAGGAGAGGAATGGTCGTTCAACTGATTGGGCCATGAAACAACACAGGCGACGCCTGACTGAATGGTTGAAGGACCAGAACATACTGCCTGCAGAAAGTGATGATTCTATTGCAATCAGTAGGATGGCGGGGGGGGGGGGGCATCGAGACAAGTGATGTCTTGGAATGCTTATGAGATCAATGGGTACACATTCTATACCTACACAAAGGATTGTAAAAGTGTGAACCAAAATAGCGACGTTCGATATGAGACGGAAGACGAGTATGGGCGAAAGCAATCATTCTTTGGCATAATTGAATATATTTGGGAGCTTGAATACGGAAGGGATCTAAAGGTGGCCATGTTTGGATGCCGCTGGATCAAGCAATATGATGTCAATGAGATCGGGTTGACAGTCGTGGACCTCAACAATGTAGGCTACCAGGATGACCCTTGGGTCCTTGTTTCTTGTGTCCCACAAGTTTTCTATATGCCTGACCCACTGAGTAACTGTCCCCAAAGAAGAAGACAATGCATGTTGTAGTCCCCAGGAAATAGCACATTATCAGAGTTGATGGCGTGGACGATGCTAAAGCTTACAATGACTACAAAGAGATGTCGCTATTCAAAGACTTTAGTACGAAGATCAGTGCTGTGGAAAAGAACCTACCCAAAGACATTCTGCCATGGAAACGAAAAGGGGCAAGGGGAAAGTGGTTACAGCCGGCCCTAACTAGCTTGTTTAAGTATGTGTTTGTAAGATTTCAATTGTAATGTTTGTGAGTTGTTACTGCTATTAGCTTATTCATATTTTGATAAGACCTTGTTTGACCTTGTTTGTCATTTTCTTAAATTCAAAATTTAAATCTTTAAAACCAGTACTACTACTACTTAACTACTAGTACTTGCTACTAGTACTACTTCTAGCTACTGCTGCTTACTGCTGTTGCTTTACTACCGCTGCCGCTTACTGCTGCTGCTGCTTACTGTCGCTGCCGCTAACTGCTGCTGCTGCTTACTGCCGCCGCCGCTGCTTACTACTGCTGCTGTTGAACAGCAACACACATACATGACGCATATAAGTGAACAACAACAAATGTATATATATATATATATAAGTGAACACACATACTACTGCTGCTATTGAACAACAACACACTACTGCTGCTTACTGCTACTGCAAGTGAACAGCAACACACATACATATATATGAGTGGATTCATCACAGCCATAGCAACACACATATATATAAAGTTATATTTAGGCAACATGTCTACCAACTTATACAAGTGGCTTCATCAGTTCAGAGGCATGTCATTAGTTCCTAGGCATGGCAAAAGTTATGTACATCTACTTCATCAGGTATCAATTCCTTCCTACTGCTTCGGAGGCATGACGCTATCCACCACCTTGGCTTCAATATTGGCCTCCTTTGCTGCCTGCTCAGCCTGGCCAGCCTCTTTTGCCGCCTGCTCAGCCTCCTTTGCTGCCTTCTGCGCAAGGATTTTGGCCTCCTCGGCATCTTTTCCTGCCTTCTCTACCTTTTCCTTCACGTCGTTGATAGCCTACTGAATAGCTATGAGTTTGGTAACCACTGCATCCAGGGCCTCCATGAGGGTGAGGTTAGTCACTGGTGCCTACATATATGAAACCAAACAACAACATTCAGAATCATACACATAATTCAGATATCACATATATATTCAGAATATTATCACAAGTTTCAAAGCACAATTTCAACAGTACAATGCTAGAGAGTACTAGGAGATAATTAGTAGCTAGCAACAGCAAAAAACTTTCACAAATCAAAAACAGGGGTACTAGTAGTAGAGAGTTGTACAAAGTAGTAAGGGCATGCATTAATCATCTCAATTAGACAGGGCATGCATCTCAATTAGACAAGGAATGCATTAATCATCTCAATTAGACAGGGCATGCATCTCAATTAGACAGGGCATGCATTAATCATATCAATTAGACAAGGTAGGAAAACAGTGTCCAATTGTTGATAAGTGATAAGTAGCAGTTGTACATAGAAACCAGCAGAGTATACTAATCATCTCAATTAGACAGGGATGCATTAATCATCTCAATTAGATCATAAGCTAATAGCTAATACCATACATAAGCTAATAGCTAATACCATACAACAAAATAGCATACATATAAGCAAAGAACATAAGATAATAAGCTAACAGGGCAAACAACAAAATAGCATCAATTTAGATCGACAAATTTAGAAAATGTATGGCATTACCCTGCTGGTGGTGGCGCCGGCGTTGGAGGGCTGCTGTTCCCCAGCACTTGGAGGGCACTTGGGGCCTCCATGAAGCCAGAAATGGCACAGGTGCTTCCCCTCAAAGCAGTTGCAGCATTGGGCCATGACAGAGTCGCTGGTGGTGGTGTCGACGTTGCCGCTACTAGTGGTGTCGATGTTGCCGCTGGTAGTGGTGTTGACGGTGCCCCGACTGGTGGTGTCGACGGAGGAGCCGCTGCTCTCACTGCTTTCACTGGTGACCTCCACCTTTATCCCCACCGAGGAGCGCCTATACGCCGCGGTTGAGGGCGGCGCGGCCTTCCTTTGCATTGAGGTTGTGGCGGCCACGCCCTTCTTAAACGCCGCCGCCATCGAGGATGAGACGGCCACGCCCTTCTTCCCATACGCGGTTGAGGGCCGCAAGGCCTTCTTCCTCGCCGTCGAGGAGGCGGCGGCCACGCCCTTCTTCGCCGCCGCTGCGGCCACACACTTCTTCGCCGAGGCCGCGGCCACGCCCTTCTTCTTCGTCGCCGCGGCCACACCCTTCTTCGCTGAGGCCGCGGTCAGGCCCTTCTTCTTGATTACACGTGCAGAGGAGGACGGGGCGAACCTCCCGGAGCCTGGATCCCTTTGGCAATGGCGCCTCCCTGGCTTCGTCATTAGGCGGCAGAGAGGATGCGGCGGTCCTCGAGGTACGGGGAGGAAGCGGCGGCGGAGGAGGAGGGCGTGGCGGTGAATGGAAGCGGCGGCGGTGGTGGAGAGGCTGCGGGGAAGGAGAAGAAGCGGCGCGTGCGGTGGGAGTAAATGGGAACCGCCGGTTTGCCTACGGAGCCACGGACGCTGATGGAGCCGCCGGGACAACTGGCTATAGTTTGTAGTCCTCCAGACGTTCCCAGCAGCCAAGGTTCCACTACAACAACAACCGTCGTCGATCGCATACGGTAGCCAACTAGTTGCACTTTACTGGTTCCCATGGGCAGGAATAACACAGTGGTTGAGGTGGCAACGGGTGTGGCACATCCGCCGGGAGGCCAGTGGCACTGTCGCCCAATCCCGCCGGACTACACTAGGGTTGAGGTGCATACCGTGAAGCCAAAACACATGATGTGGGAGATAGAACACGCCACTCCTGAGGGGCTTGTTAATCTTGGAGATGCCACGAATCAGTTCATCCTCTAGCACAAAAAAGACATTATATTGAATTTTTCTTTGCCAACTCCGAGTGATGTACATCTACAACAAGCTATTGAGGACAAGGAGGTATATGCATCGGCCTGTGACGACCACATGCCTGAGGTGACACATTCTTCGCCGACTCCTAGGGACCACGTGCCTGACGAGCCACAAATTTTCCACCTTGTCCTACCGAGCAAGTGCATGATGAGACGATGCCACAACATTCTCCAACCAAGCAAGGGCTTAGTCCAACCAAACAAGGGCTTGATGTGATGCCGCAGCCTAGTCCAAGAAAGCAAGGGCCCAGTCCAACCAAGCAAGGGCCTAGTCCAACTAAGCAAGGGCCTAGTCCAACTAAGCAAGGGCCTAGTCCAAGCAAGCAAGGCCCTAGTCCAAGCAAGCAAGGGCCTAGTCCAACCAAGCAAGGCCCTAGTCTAACCAAGCAAGGACCTAAACAAAGATTGTCCTTTGAAAAGGATGATGATGGGACGCTTCCATCGGAGGCTCGAAGAAAGATTCCCTTCCATGTTAGGCCAATCTTTGTTCCGATGGAAAACGTCTCGTTGATTGACAAGTGGTTTACTCATGATCAGCACAAGCCTGAGAATCAAGTTAAAGCCCTCTACACGCGTGCTTCTGAGCCCCCCGACACTAGCAAACTCCACCAAGAAGTGAAGAAGTATCCAAGTGTTGAGAACATCAAGTGGACAGAGAATTGCCCGAAAAATTATGTTAGAGGCAAGTACTTTTTACCAAACCGAATCATGCATCTAATGCCAATTGGAATGAGGAAATTCCATGATTGGTACTTGCGTGCTCAAGCGACGAGACTAAACGAGATACGAGGCACATTCCCTGAAGGAACATTTGGAGGTGTAGATGGGTGGCTATTATTTGAGTTCGAAAACATGCAGGCATGCTTTCACCTCGGAATGATGGAAATGAATCTAGTTCGTGTGTGGTGCATGTAAGTCCTTTCCCTCTCGTTAAGATATGAATGACATATTTGCATTTTGTTGTAACTAACCGAAATCGTGATTTGTAGAATGCAAACTAATATTGTGAAGAAGCTTCCAAGTCTAAAAGTCGGCTATATAGACCCTTGGTGGATCTGCTCAACAAATTTTAACTACCCCAAGAACTAGAAACTTGATGACGAGGAACTGAAAGACGGAAAGACTGTTGAGGAGAAAGAGGCCATCCGCAATCAGAAGATGTACAAAGCGAGCATTAAGGTTGCGGCACGGATTGCTAAATTCCTTGCTAATGTCAAGCATAACCACGTGGTATGGTTACCATACCACTTTGGGTAAGTTTGACTCTATACTTAAATAAAGTTTTGTTCTATATATTTAGTTCGATGCAAAAGAGCTTATTTATTTCTTCAATGGTTAAATTCATGCAGGAAGCACTGGATTCTTGTAGGGATCGCTATTGGGTTGAGCATGGCATATGTCTTTGATTCGGCAGATTATGCGCTAGAGACATACATGGACTTCATATCGATTCTCAAGACGTATACATATTTACAATAACCCTCATTAACTTATATATGTTGGTATATATATACTTGTAAACTTTGTTTTGTTGATACTAACAAGTTGCATTTGCATGCTAAAACCATTCAAATAGGGCATGGAGCCACTATGTCGATCATCATAAGGGAAGGCATGATCCATCAAAAGAAAACAATTTGGCTATCAAAACTCTATGTCCGGTACGTGTAACTTAAATCGTTGCACTTTATTATGTGGTTTGTCAATAGCTAGTATTTCCTAACTTCTCCGTATGCGAAACACAGTGTATAAAGCAGAGGTCTGGGAGTCTACACTGTGGATATTACATATGTTGTATGATGAGTAACACTGGTGCATACAGGAGACACCCAGAACTCGTAAGTTTGTCACTTTCTTCGCTCATAGTATGAAAACTTAGCTTATGTTATGAAATACTATATATAAACTTTGTTCTTTTGTAGTGGCTAGAAGAGAAAGGCAAGGGAATGAACATGTACAAGGATGATGAACTCTTAGAGCTTGTGGGCGACCTTTGTGGCTTCATTGTTGATGAGGTTATTTCTTCCAAAGGCCTTTACTATGATCCAAAATCCGACTTAGGTAGCAATCCTATATACCAACACCTTCGTGAGACACACAGGCTATCTCCGTTGATAACAAATGCACTTGATTTAGACTTGTCGAATATTTAGAACTTGTGAATTATGGCTACGTAATGATGGACTTTGTGAATTATGGACTGTAATAATGGTTTACATTGTGCTTGTGTGTTTGTGGACTGTAATATATATATATATATATATATATGGTGGTCAGATTTGGATTTGAATGAACATGTTGTACTGTGGTCAGATTTTGAATTGAATTTCAATTTTTTTTACTAAAAAATCAACTATCGGAGCGGTTCTTGATTGAATCGCACTTACAAATGACATTTGTAAGGGCGACCCATGTTATCAGCTCCATTTGTAAGGGCAGCTGATGCTCTCAGCCGCCCTTACAAAGGACATTTGTAAGGGCGGTTTTATCACTAACCGTCCTTACAAATATCATTTGTTAGGGCGGCTGAGGACACCAACCGCCCTTATAAATACCATTTGTAAGGGCGGTTGAGAACACCAACCGCCCTTACAAATGCCATTTGTAAGGACGGTTGGCCCAACCGCCCCTACCGTGGCTGATTTGTAAAATCCACCTAGGAGGGACGGTTGGACCAACCGCCCTTACAGAGGCATTTTAACCGCCCCTATAAATGGTTCATGTAGTAGTGCACTTCTGCCTTTTGCGCGCAGGATATTCATGGGCTTTTCTTTTGCTTATTATTAAAATTCAATTCTTGACGGGAATGAACGTCTCCAGCTACACGCTCGCCATGACACACCGACTACGTGCACGACGCGGCAACCGGCAAGTGCTAACCTGTACGGGTCCTCGGGGCCGAAGTGTACCAAGGAAGGCACGCCAGCTGCTCATTATCTCCATGTATGTGCATGTCGATGCACCAGCGTCGGATGCACGCTAGAGTCGACAAAGTGTTTGGGCATCATCAAAACAGGTAGCATGCACTAGTACATAACTAGCTTTTAACCCTGGTCTATAAGGGCTTTTAGGCCTGGTGCCTAAACCGGGGCTAGGGAATCGGAACTAAATGTCCCTTTTAACCCCAGTTCGTTGGCCCGGGACTAAAGGGTGCGCCAGGTGGCGCAGGCGGGCCACGCGTGGCAACACCTTTTAGTCTCGGTTGGTATTACAAAACGGGGCTAAAGACCTTTTTTTTCTGATTTTGGTATTTCTTATTTTGGTTTTTCAATTAGATTAGATATTCAAATGTTGTATTCTTCGCTTCTAATACATGTATTCGCTGCTAATATATGTATTCACGCACTTATAAGTTAATTTCAAACATTAAACACAAATAAACTATGAAACTCTATAAGTATAATATCTATATGCACATAAAATTTACATCATTATCGATTGTTATTTGACTTAAGACACAAACGCTCTCGCCACTTAAATATCATATAGATGTTCGTCTTGATTTGGCATGAGTGGTTTGGTCGGGTCGTAATAGTACTCGCCTTTAGGGTTGACCACTTTGTCAAGAAAAAATCCAACAAAGGTCTCTTGAATTCCTTTGAGGCGGTCTTCTTGCAACACTTGTTGCTGCAACCATGCCATCTTCAATTTGCATTATAAAGAAACAAGTGTTAATATACATAATATTTAGTTAATAGCAACAAATAAATAAAATGGATGTATTATATATACATATCACATACTCTTAGATTCTCTGTAAGATTTGTTCTTGCATACACCGCGAGGAACTCGCAAGCGTAGTATCCACACAGATTGTTGCCTTGTGGCTGCCTTAGAACCCACTGTAAGATATGAAAAGATTAATATCATCATCATATGATATGTTAAAGCATGATAAGGTAATAGATTATGAGAGCTAGTAGAACTTACAGGTAACATACGAGGACCGTTTAGTGCCTCTTCTAGTTTCGGATGGTGTTTCGGGACAAACCAAGCACAAACCCTGCTCAATAATTGGATTATTAGTTAATTAACTCTTACAGTGTAGTTAAAGAGCAGGAATCCATATTTAAAGAGCAGGAATACATAATAATGTCTATCATATCTTGGTAATCTCCTACTGGTTTTCTCAATGAGTCAAAGATTATCAATTGTCTTCTTCTCATATCGAAGACTATGAGTATCCAGTGAGAATTGCATTTGTTTATAGACTCAACATATATATCTTTATGCTGAATTCAGTAATAAGTAAGACAAATTGTGCAAATTATAACAACACTCACCCAAAGTTGTAGGGGAAGAGTATATATTGTCTGGTCTTTTGGTTGACCAGGAACCTCCGAAAATTCCTCTCCGTTTGAGGTATCCATTGATCGTGGGGAGTGTTTGGATCCGAGAATATGATTGATGGATCAATGAAACCAATTTCTGTGTCTCCCTGACGTTTGAGCATAACATCAAGAATCTACATATATATTTGAGGATAGTTAGTTACTATACATATACATATGCTATAGTCCGATTACTAAAAGAAATGATCACTTACAGAGAATAGCAGCTCATCAGAGATTTGTCTAGAGCGTCCATATGACATAGTTGGTGGAGCTCACTATACGGAACAAATGTAAGGTCATCGCCCCGGAAGTAACGTTCTTGTCTAATTCTGATGCAAATGCAGTCGTCATCTGGGTTTTTGGTACATGCATCCATATACCACGAGTTTAACCTGCGCATTTACGTACCAAGATCCCTGAGGGCCGATGGGTTGTACAGACTTCTGCCACATACATAAGTGCTCTTCCACTCTTCGACTACAGTGGCATTTGCGACTAGTGCATTTCCTAGAAATTGAGTTGCGGTTATACCAGCTCCTTTCAAGAACTCTTCCAATCCATCATAATTGACCCATGGAACATTGTCTTCTAGCACGCTCATGTTTGAACCATATTCATTCCCAACAACTAGCGGGGTCACTAATTGCTTCGATTGTTCCCCGAGCTGTGGGACACCCTTCCGTGCTCTTTTCTTCTCGTTAATTGCCTTTTCGAGAGTGCGGTCATAGTCTGATATTGGAGACCTCTTTTGAGCATCACGTAGCTTTCTCTTCTTTGCTTCCACCGCTTGCCTTAGAGCTGATTCATGTAAGTAGAACGACTGTTTAGATTCTTTCTTTGCTTTACAAATGTCTTCCATTTTCTGGAAATGTGCTTGCACATCGGACTTTACTGAAGCGTCTATTTCTCCGTCAGTCTTCTCATACGGAAGTTTCTAAGGAATCATAACTTTCCTTGTAGCTTGCCTCTTTGCTTGCGGTTTTGCGGCCGACAACTTTGCTTTTGTTGCGGGCCTCTTCTTTGGCGATGGGGCGACCGGTGTTGGCGTTGGAGACCATCGTGGAGGCGATGGGGTCAGTGTCGGCGTTGGAGACCGCCGTGGAGGCGATGGGGCCGGTTTCGGCGTTGGAGAACGTCGTGGAGGCGATGGGGCCGGTTTCGGAGATGGAGAACGCCTTGGAGGTTCTGGGGAGGAAGCCGTGTCGTGCATTTCACCATCATTGTCCCTCGCAACACTATGACCAGCAGGTTATGAATGGTGACTTCGGTCTCTAGGTGAGGTCCTACAGTGAAAACAACGAGTGTGAATAAAGTATCGTTATTTAAGCCAATACAAAGTGTTAGTGAAAAAGAGATAGGTATGATTCACTTTCATTCGCACCTAGGATGAGGAGGAGGAGGCGGTGACGGTACAATAGGAGGTGATGCCCTAGGAATAATGATATAGCGCGTGCGCCAACAAATAAATGTCTTCTCCGCTTGTCCTAAAGTCGTCTCCCCATCACCTCCTTCAATGTCAAGCTTAACATCGCGATGACCTTTTTGAACTCTATCCACCGAGACGCGAGCATATCCAACTTGTATTTTTGACCCATGGCATATTGGCGTCTTCGTAGGGTCGATAGGAGATACAACACCGGTAGCCACCATGATTGTGATAGTAGCCCCCTCTGGAATGTGCAGCTAACATGGTGTATTCGGTTCTGTGATGTCATCCACGGGGAAGCATAGCTTTGCGTCATCACCAGGTTGAGGCACTGCCGTGGAAGCACAACTGCTTTTCAACTGAGCTGATGGGCTGACATTGACTTCCGGTACTGATCCAGTACTTCGCATTCGGCTCATTGCTAACTCCACTTGCCTTTTGATTTCCTCACTCATTCTCGCTTCAAGGTGCTCTTCTCGCTATTTTGCTTGAATAGCTGTTTCGCGTGCTTCACTAAGCATTTGCGACATGCTAAGTTTCATAGCTTCCTCCTCTTTCTTCTTTCTCTGGCGGCATCTATATGTATCTTTGTCTAGAGGGAAGGCATGCTTCTACGACACCGCACCATGACCTCTCGTTCGCCCACCGTGTTCCGTAGTCCCCAGGGCATATGTCAGCTCATCCCTATCTCTATCTGGTGACCATACTCCTTGTTCCCTCAAAGATTGAGCATAAATCAGCTTCCTTGCTGCTTCTGTGAGTCCTTCGGTATACGTTAATCTCCCGGACTGAGGTTCAAGGCCTCCGCCATGACCAAAAAACTACCACTTACCGCGCTCAGCCCAGTTACCGGATTCTGGTTGGATTCCTCTAGCTTCAAGGTCCTCTTCTTATTTTTCCCACATAGGAATGACAGTCATGTAGCCACCTGATCCTATGTGATGATGGTATTGCTTTTCTCGGGCATTTTGTTGGTTCTGTTACGCTCGTGCTTCGCCCTCTTCGGATGTCTTGAAAGCTACAAAGTCATCCCAAAACGGTCTCAACTTGACATAAGCCTTATTGTTGAAATCTGAAGTAAGGTTCTTCTTGATAAAATCAGTGTGCAATTTCTTCTTCCAGGCCTGAAATTGTGTTGCCATCTTCTTCATAGCCCAGTCCCTAACTCTCCCCTTCAAAGCTCCATCTTCTGTATCGAGCGAGAAATGTTGAAGGATTTCTTGCCAAATTAGTTCCTTGTCATGATCAGAGACAAAACTAATGTCAGGACACCCTTTCCTTTGCCGCCATTCATGAGCACTGATCGGAAGCCTATCCCTTACAAGGTAACCACACTTGCTAGAAAATTTATGTGCATTTGGTCCAAGTACTGCCCCTGTTTCCTCATCGAATTCTGTGATAATGTACCGACCCTTCAATGGCTTCTTCGGGCCTCATACATTTTTACTCTTCCCCGTAGTTTTCGTTGATGCAGACGGCTATGTATGTAGACACACAAAACTGAGTGTAATTATTTTGATTTTCATGTAAACACAAGAGATTGTAGACATATATATAACTCGACAACATTGTTTTGCGCGATATTTTCTTGCTCAACATCTTGCGCAAAGTACTGACTTTCGTCATCTACTTGATTGGTGTCTTCGTCTACTTGATTAGTGCCGTCGTTGATCATTGAAATCAAGAAAGCCTCCATGTCATTCGGGTCGTTCATTGGGTCGTTCATTTCTGCAACTATATATAGTAAAAGGGTTTAGACACTTAGTGTTTGTGTGTAAACCGTAAAAAGCTAAGTGTGTAACACGTAGAGTAACTAAAAGGGTAGATACTTAGAGTGTGTAAACCCTAAACAAGTGTGTGTATATGTGTGTGTGTAAACCCTAAACAAAGTGTGTGTATGTGTGTGTGTAAACCCTATAGATATGTGTAACACTTAGAGTAACCAAAACGGTACGTAGACACTTAGTGTGAGTGTAATAAAAGGGTTTAGAGTAACCAAAAGGGTTTAGGGTAGACACTTAGGGTTTACATGTACATCTATATAGCAATAATGGAAGATATACATATATATATATATCAAATCATATATAGAAATAATGGAAGGTCTATATTTCTCTAACAAATCCATATATATTACTAAAATCTCTTGTCTTACACATGAATGTGGTACACATAATACATTACTAAAACTAAATCAATTTCCTAAAACTAAATTATATTACTAACATATATCAATTTCCTAAAACTAAAATATATTACTAACATCAATCAATTTCATAAAACTAGAATATATTACTAACATAAATCAATTTCATAAAACTAGAATATATTTCTAACATCAATCAATTTAATAAAACTAGAATATATTACTCCTTCCTTCTTTCTCCTTCTTCTTTGTCCTTTACACACCTTTAGCCTACAAAATCCTTTAAACAAATGTTAGATTAATTTGTGAAAAAAGCAACATAAATATAGTTGAGTCAATTTCTATATTTTTCTAAACACCTTTTCTCCTATCCTTCTTCCCCTCCCTTTTTCCTCTCCTTTTTCCTCTTCTTTCTCTTCTATTCTTCTTCTTTTTTCTTCTTCTCTCTCCTTTTCTTCTCTGATCTCTCGATCTCTCTCTCCAGTGGCTGCTGACCGCCCGGCCTAGCTGTCTCGGACGGCGGGCCCGCGAGGTGGAGGCGGTGGCGGCGGAGAGGTAGACGGCGGTGGTGCGCGTGGCAGCGGTGGCTTGCGTGGCGGCGTGACGAGGAGGCCGGAGATGACGGTGCGCGGCGCGCGCAGACGATGTAGGTGCGGCAGCGGCGCTCGAACGGCGTGGCTCGGACGGCGGCGGGCTCCTCCGACGGCGTGGCGGCGGTTTGCTGCGTCGAGGAAGAAGGCCGGCCGCGAGATCGACGAAGAGATAGAGATGTGAGGGGAGGAGGAAGACAGGAGATCGGCCGCGGCTTATATAGGGAAGGTACCCTTTAGCCCCGGTTGGTAATACCAACCGGGGCTAAAGGGGTCGGCTGGTAATACCGACAGCGGCTAAAGGGCTATTTAGGCGCTAAACGAAATTTTAGTGGGTTGATTTAGATGATTTGGTATTGTATATAGTTTAATATCTATATAAATTGCTCTATCTCTTGTAAATTGCATAATAAATAAAATACATGGCACAATTTTTTTTTAAAAAATAACCATTGCATTTACTTTTTGCTTTATTATACACTAGAAAAATGTATAACATAAAATCTTTTACCTTTTATATAATATCAAATATAAATGTAACTGACCATTAGAAATTGGTTAATGCAAAAGTATATTGTTGAATTAAAAAAAACTAAAATGCTTGGTTACCAATAGGAAATTAGTTTCTGCATTATTTTAACATTAATCTTTTTGTTTTTCACCATTAATTGTCCAATTATGTGACAAATAAGTTTACCATTAAATAGGAAAGTAATCTTTATGAGAGACTTGTCATTTTAGAACTAAACTTTTTCACTGACAAATGTAGATTTTCATTAGTCAGTAAATGACTACAAAAGAAGTATTAGTAAACATTAATTAGTCACTAAATACAAAATTGACCAAATACAAATGTAGATCTTCATTTATTTGACCAAACTTGATCGACATCACTGCTAAGCTAGCTACAACAAGCGGTCACAATAGTGATCTTCTTGACATATGTCCCTTGGTCATGATCATGTTGTAACCATGGAGTGTCCTCGGCATTTAGAAGGATGCTTGGGTCTTTGGTCACACTGAATGGCGCAATTCGGTCATCCCTTTCGTAAAGTTCTGACATGTCTGAGTTGTTCTTAATTCTCAAAATATTTCTTTTCCCTGAAAGAACTATGTGACGCTTAGGCTCATTGATGCTTGATTTGTCATCGTTTTTTTCCTTTCTTTGGTTTTGTAGACATGTCTTTTACATAGAACACCTGATTCACATCAAGAGCCAGGACGAATGGTTCGTCTTTGTACCCAATAGTGTCGAGGTCCACTGTTGTCATCCCATAATCCTTGTCAATTGTTACCCCGGCTCCGGTCATCTTCACCCATTGACACTTAAACAAAGGGACTTTAAAATTACGTGCATATTATAGTTCCCAAATCTCAACTATGCGGCCATAATATGTTTGCCTATTTCCATTTGGGTCAATGGCATATATGCGGACACCACTATTTTGGTTGGTGCTCCTTTTATCTTGGTCTACCGTGTAAAATGTATTTCCATTTATCTCATAGGCTTTGTACGTGAGGATGTGACACGATGGTTGTCTAGTCAACAAATATAGTTGGTCATCAATACTGTCATCATCGACACATTTTTTTCGCAACAAATCGCCGAAAGTTTTCATGTGTTCACGCATAATCCAAGTTTCATTCTTCCGTAAAAACTGGGATCGTAGGAACTTCTTGTGTACCTCGACATACGGCTCCACCACGGAGGAGTTTTGAAGAACTTCCGAGTGTGCTTCCAAGTGTGCTTTGTTGAAATAATCATCCCTCGTACCTATATATGTTTTTTCCCTAGTGTTCCTTTCCCACTAAGTCTCCCCTCGTGTCTTGATTCAGGAACACCAATCGGGTCAAGGTTGGGAATATAGTCAACACAGAACTCAATGACCTCCTCTATCCCATAGCCCTTGGCGATGCTTCCTTCTGGGCGAGCACGTTGGTGAACATATTTTTTCAGGACTCCCATGAACCTTTCAAAGGAGAACATGTTGTGTAGGAACACAGGACCGAGAATACTAATCTCCTTGACCAGGTGAACTAGGAGGTGTTCCATGATATTAAAGAAGGATGGAGGGAAAACCAACTCAAAGATGACAAGGCACTGAACCACATCATTCTGTATAGTAGCTAGTTCCATTGGATCGATTGCCTTCTGAGAAATTGCATTGAGGAATGCACATAGCTTCACAGTGGCTAGACGTAAATGTGGAGGTAGAATTCCTCTTAACACAACCGGAAGCAATTGCGTCATAAGCACATGGCAGTCATGAGACTTTAAGTTTAGGAATTTCTTCTCTGACACATTTATTATATTATTTATATTGGAGGAAAATCCAAATGGGACCTTGATGCTGCTTAGACATTTAAACATGCTTTCCTTCTCTTCTTTGCTAAGAGTGTAGCTAGCAGACTTTAAATAATGGTGTCCATCTTCTGTCTTCTTTGGATGCAGGTTGTCTCGTTCTTTCATGTCTTACAAGTCATGTCGTGCTTCAAGTGTATCTTTGGCTTTTCCATACACACCCATGAATCCTAGTAGGTTCACACAAACATTCTTTGTCAAGTGCATCACGTCGATCGCGTGGCGGAGCTCTAGGACATGCCAATAGGGTGGCTCCCAAAATATGGACTTCTTCTTCCACATGGGTGTGCATCCATCAGCATCCTATGGAATTGGTACAACCCTTCTCCCTTTCCAAAGACTACTTGCACAGCCTTGACCATATCAAGTACATCCTCTCCAGTTTAGTAGTGAGGCTTAGTTCATTTCACTTCTTCTTTACAATGCTTGCCTTTCTTTCTGGCTTGGTGATTCTTAGGAAGAAAACGACGATGGCCAAGGTACACGACCTTTCGACATTTTTTTAGAAATACACAGTCAAGGTCATCAAAACAGTGTGTGCATGCATTATATCCCTTGTTTGTTTGTCCTGGAAGATTACTTAGGGCAGGCCAATCATTGATTGTTACGTACAACAATGCTCGCAGGTCGAAGTGTTCCTGTTTGTACTCATCCCACACATGTACACCTGGTTTGCTCCATAAAAGCAGGAGTTCCTCAACTAAGGGCCTCAGGAAGACATCGATGTCGTTGCCAGGTTGCTTCGGGCCTTGGATCAGTACCAGCATCATAATGAACTTCCGCTTCATGCATAACCATGGAGGAAGGTTGTAGATACATAGAGTATCAGGACAAGTGCTATGGCTACTGCTCTGCTCCCCAAAAGGATTCATACCATCCGTGCTCAAACCAAACCTTAAGTTTCTTGCGTCTTCTGCAAACTCTGGGAATTCTCTGTCAATTGCTCTCCACTGTGACCCATCCGCAGGGTGTCTCAACATGTTGTCTGCCTTATGGTCTTCTTTGTGCCATCGCAACAACTTTGCATGGTCCTTGTTTCTGAACAGACGTTTAAGGCGTGGTATTATAGGAGCATACCACATAACTTTGGCAGGGATTTTCTTCCTAAGACGCTCTTCGCCCTCAACATCGCCAGGGTCATCTCGCCTAATCTTATACCGCGACGCTTTACATACGGGCATTCATCCAAATTCTCGTAGTCCTTGCCACGGTACAGGATGTAGTCATTAGGACATGCATGTATCTTCAAGATTTCTAATCCCAGAGGGCACACGACCTATTTTGCTTCGTACGTAGTGGCAGACAATTCGTTAGGCTTCAGAAGCATCTTTTTTTGGATCTTGAGTAATTGCCCAAATGCCTTGTCGGATATGCCATTTTTTGCCTTCCATTGTAGCAACTCCAGTGTTGTACCCAACTTATTTTGCCAATCTTCGGCGTTTGGGTATAGTAGTTTCTTGTGATCCTCTAGCATGCGGTCAAACTTAGCTTTCTCTTTTTCACTTTTTGTGCATCACGAATGACTTCACCAAGACCATCATCTTCAGAGAGTGTGTCCTCTGCCCCTACCTCTTCTTGTCCTTCCACCATTGCAGTATCATTGAAGTCACCATATTGAGCAATAATGTCGTCAAGGTCCAATTGCTCTTCTTCGTCTTCTTCCATCATAATTCCGGTTTCTCCATGCTTGGTCCAACAAATATAGTTTGACATGAAACCCGACTTCAACAAGTGTGAGTGAAGAGTCCTTGAGCTAGAATATTCCTTCAAATTCTTGCATAAGGTGCATGGAGAACACATGAAATTACCATCCTGCTTGTTTGCCTCAGCCTCTCTTAAGAAATCATGCACGCCATCAATGAACTCTTTGGAGCGGCGATCTACATTGTACATCCAATCTCGTGTCATCGTCTGTATTATATGACCCAAAACATAATTAAATTTCTCATTTTGGTCAAAAAATGAAATTATAAAATACCGAACGAAAGGTCTTCATTAAAATAACATGATCGAGATGGAACACCATCATGTGTCATTTCAGAGTCATACAAATACTAATGTATGCTCTATGAAAGCCTCGACATAGCATATGCTAAGACCACTAGCACAATACACAGAAAACCTAAAATGCACTTCAGTAGCATAATGATCTCCCGACCAGTCCCAACTAAAGCAGACAAATCATCATTCGTCTGTTCAGCATCGGCAGACTTCTTGAGCTGGCTCACTACCTCATCAGCCTTCGTAGCCTTCGCGATGTGTGTAACATAATCTTCCTCCCAGTACCAGCCGCGGCATCCAGTGCCATCCCACTGAAAATAGAAATAAAAAATCTACACTTGAATCAAAATCATCAGGAAATATAGGTACAAATTAACCATAACCATCAAATGTGACAAAAATATATAACTCACATTGCGATCTGGACACTTATAGAAGATCCGACCGTTGTTGGGACCCGGCTTCCCCACTCGGTACTCTTTCACAGTCTTTTGCATACACTTGCCACAGATAATGAGAGGGAGGTCTGGCCTTAGTTGCTTTGGAACCCGATCAGAGTCCGAGTGTCCCGAAGCAGTTGTCATCTACTCTCCATACTCATTTTTCAAACTAGATATTATAAATTCCTTATATTCTAAACAAAGAAAATAAAACAATTAAAATTTACATTTCTCTAAAATCATCAAATGTGCCATGTATACAACTAAAGTATTCTCGGTAGCTACCTTCTTCATCTAAATATATAATTATTTTGAGCTCAAGTGGCATATATATAAATCAAGAACAATCCACCATAAATTCATCATTTAATAATATCCTAAGAATCTATATTTCTCAAACTAAGCTAAACTAATCTTGAAATGTAGAACATATAATACCCTAGAAATGAAAGGCGTATACCTAGAATACTAGTTTTAGTTGCCTTGTTCAAAATATTCAAACAATGTCAAGTGAATGAAGCTTAAAATGGAAAAAAGAGGAATAATCATAAAGAAAAATAACATATAGACCAGCTCTATGGAGGCGTAGAAGTGAGAGGTTAAAGATAGTAACCTTTCAACGAGTCGATGAAGGCGTAGAAGTGATCAAATGAAGCAATGGCCGAAGAGGAGATGAAGAACACACCAAGAACAAGGAAGAACAGAGAGGAAGAAATGAGCTCTCGGGCTCAGGCAGGGGAGGAAGAGGAGTTCAAATAGGGGGACCTTTAGTCCCGGTCCATAGAAGCAGCCGGGACTACAGGCCTAGAAATAGCCTCGGTTTGTGCATTAAACCGGTGCTAAAGGTTTAACCCCGGTTGGTAATAATAACCGGGGCTAAAGGAGGACCTTTAGTCCCGGTTGGTAACACCAACTGGGACTAAAAGCCCCCCCTGACAATGTCTGACCACCGAGCCGTTGGGAGGGGACTTTTAGTCCCGGAGGTGCCTTTAGCCCCTGGCGCAATTTCCACCGGGGCTAAAGCCGATTTTGGAAATCATCCAAAGGTGTGTTCTGTAGTAGTGATGTGAGAATTGCATATTAGACATGGGTATGGATAAACAGTACAATAGGGACACCGCCTACTAGGAGACGCTAGGGATCACAGAGATGATGACCGTGTTGACGACCGGTTCTGTCGGGACCTGATCGGAGATCAGTCGGAGTGCCTCACGCTGGAAGATGACCGCTTTATTGCAGAGTCCATAAGACATCATTGGAGGAGGGTAGGCACCCCTGGCCAGTACGGTCGTCTCCTTCGTTGAAGTACGGTGGCGGCGCGGTTGGCGACCGTGATGGCCGGAGAGTCGGCGTCGTGCCGTCTGCATGAGGTCGACGCAGTTGATGATGTCAGCGTTGGAGCGGTCGATGGTGTCGATTAGATCGTCGATGCTGACAACCTTTCACGGGTAGTACTCTGGCATGGCGGGGCGACATGCAGGTGGCAACGCGTCTGACCCGCGCGGTGTAGATCCGACGGTCCAGGATATGGATCTGATCTGGAGCACGGTGCCGGCCATCGGGATCGGAGTGAATCTGTTGACACTCATTTTTGTCCAAATGTTTATAGTCACTTGGTTTGGATGACCGAACACATGTTTTTGGTCAATATGAGCAACATGGATATTGATCCCAACATGATTATCTTGACCAACGGGTGTATATTTTGCCATGTATAATATAGTACTCATTACTGGCTAGTTTGAAGATTATCAAGAGCTGTAGGTTTGGTCACCAAGCAAGGTGTTGGCACAATTTATGACCATCTTTTACACTGCTAAAATGTTGCCACCAACCCAAGGATCAAGGATAAAGAAACACATCATGAGCATATTTTATCAAATAACCTATTCCACATGTCCATGAGTGTTTAAGTGCAGGAATGAAAAAATGAAGCAAAGGAGAGCCAGTGGGACCCACATAGGGGGTCGGCCGACCACCTTATGGGCCCACCAGGCTCTCCACTCTCGGCCTTGATCCGAGAGAGGCACTCTAGAGTGAAATTCATCCATTGGATCACTCTGTGTTTCCTCTCAACGGCTCACAAGAAAAGCACAAGGATTCATGGGTCCACACCAAGGAGATAAACGTGACAAATCACTACAGAATCAGCAAATGAACATCAATGACAAGTGGGGCCAGCACCAGGACACATAGGTGGGCCAGAACCCCCAAGGGGGGGGGTCCGCCGACCATCAAGTGGGCCCAAATGGCCCCCACTCAGTCCCTGACCAGTGGGGCTTCATCCAAGGAGGCAAGGGAGGGCCCACTGGCCATAGGGGGGGTCGGCCGACCACCCCCCTAGGTCGGTTGGCTCCCCCAACCTCCATACCACTCCACACGTATGCAAGATCACCACCATCCACTCTTGGTCGGTTCTAGAGGCGGTTTGATCCAAGGGTGGAGGATGGGAGGCCCTGGATCGCTGACGTGGTGATGGAGTAGCCCCTACTCCACCCCCTACTATAAATAGAGGGCCATACCCACCTCTCTAAACAGGATGAAGAAGAAGAAGCCTACAAGCTCTATTCCTAAGATTGTTCTAGGAGTTAGTCTAGTGTGGGAGTTAGAGTTGAGTCGAGTTGTGCTCGGGATTTCCGGAGTTGTCTTCTGGGAAGTCTGGTATAGCTCTTGTATCTTTCCTTCTTTGTAAGACTTTATCTTATTTAATATATATCTCTCTGTTTACTTTACTTAGTAGTTACTTTGAGCATTTCTATACTATATATAGTCTTGCTATATGCTTTTGATCTTTAATAGTCTTTACATTCATAGTCTGTGATCCTTGTGACCTTTCCTGTATGCGATTATTGCCTGTTATAGGGTGCTTTTATTATTGATCGTAGTCAAAGTTGTAAGTTATGTGTATGTGTGGTGCTTATACATCATCTTATCCTTGGTTATCGCTTGCTGCACGGATTGTTTGTGGTAGCTAGCAAGAGGTGACAGCCTTGTCTAGTCGTTGTATTCCACCACGTGTTTATAGGCAAGTTCTTAAAAGGTAAGGCCCCGTAAGAAGAGGGCGCAGTCGTGTAGGAGTTTTTTCCTCCTACTGATCTATCCGCTCGCCTAGCATACTTGTATTGAGGAGACAAATTATAGTGTTTAGACTAGTTAATTAGCTAAGTATATTGAAGTAAAGAGAAGTAAATAGGAGTCCCTTTTCTCTTCTCGTTGTCCTCCCACCTAGCCTGAGGTGCGTTCTAAGTATCATTTATCGTAGCTTCTTCACTCATCAACCCCTTCCTATCACATTTATCGTTTACCCCTCTATACTAGTTGGTACTAAGTTGAGGTACTCTCTAATTATCATTTGTAGCCAGCTTTTCATTGAGATAATATAAATTACGATACCTTAGAATACTCCTTAGTGAAGTGCTATAGCGGTATAATCTCTGCGCTTACGGATTTATCCAATAGTCATAAGAAATACCAACACAAGGAAGGATATCTAGATTGTTTATTAGTCTCAGAATTGGATATATGATAATAATGCACGGCAAGACATACACGCAAGCAAGAAAAGCAAGCTCGAATATACCCATGAGTTGGTCGTCGTATTGTACTTTGGACTCTGAAATTGAAGCAGGAAGCAGTAACGTTATCTACTTGCTGCACGCAAGTGTATCTTTGCGATCCAAGTGCATTACTATGTGTATATGCATGAAGGAAAGGAATCATAACTTTGTTCTATCGGAAAAATATTACTTGAAGTTCTGATCAGATTGCAGAGCTGGTGAGTCCGGCCAGCACATGTTGGAATAGCTAATTGTTTTTCCATATCTAATCAAGAGATCGAGATGGCCGGTGAGCTGGTGTTTGCATGGAATACGGCAATAATCAGAAAAGAATTAGGTGGAGTCCGAGAAGAATACCATGCATATTTGGATAGCGCGCGTAGTTGGCCCATCGTGAGTACCGAGGATACACTAGCTCTGACTCTTGTTTGTTCTTTTTTCATAAATATTTTGTACTGGAAAGACCAGCCGCCCTATAAATATAGGGGGTGAAGGCCGATTGACAACACACAATCGAACCTATCAATACACATCTACTATTTTCTTATCATATTTTTCCAATCTACTATTTCTTCTCATTCTTCATTGTCGACGATGTTTATCGCTTCAATGACGGCGTAGCCCTAGAGTGGTCAGGCCGCCTAGGGCAGCGCATTGCCACCACAGGCCCTGACGGGGTCCCTCCCGGGCGTGTGGGGTTTCGGGTCTCAAGAGACCTCGTCGGCTTGTCTTGCATATCGCGCTCCCGACGAGGCTCCTCCGGCGACGTGTCCTGCATATCGCGCTCATAGCCGGGGGCACACGGTGACATGTTCATGTGCGAAAAGAATCGAGGAAGGTGACCGCTTGACAAGCCATGAAGTCGTTGCACACACCCCCTACGTGGAGCGCCAACTGTTAACAAAATATGCATCGCAGTCTACCTAGGGTGTACCCCACGGTAGTAGATTGTAGGCGGAGGTGTAACGACGGCGATCGAGTGTAACACGTACAGAGAGCGTAGACACGTCGATATAGACAGGTTCGGGCCGACAAATCGCCGTAACACCCTATATCTTGTGTTTGGGTGGCTAGATTGATATGAGTATTAGGTTACACGAGGTGTAGATGAACTGTTTTGAGGGGGGTCCATGCTCGCCTTATATAGCCGGGGAGCAAGGTTACAGTTTTCATATCCTAACAGATCACGATCGGTCCCTGATGGCAAGGGATCAGAGTCTATCTACTAGGATCTTCCTTGGCGAGCAAGGCTCTCTAGAGTCCCTGGCGAGCACAACAGGTAGGTAGCGCGCCGCAAGGCCTCGCGAGCTGGGTCGTCTTCTGGTCAGTAGGCCCATAAGGTCCCTGGGGATATGTCGAGATAATATCCCCAACAACACCCACACCACCACCACCGCCGGATCCATCACTGCCCCATGACCACGACTGCTGGGAAGAAATGCCCGCGTGCGGGTTCACTACCGCCGCCGGATCTAGCCATCCGCCGTCGGGATCCGACCGCGCTTGATGTATCAGCCGCCGCCACCGGGTCGCGCACGCTCCTGGCAGTCGCTGCCATCGTCGGGCCACCTACGCATGCGGCCGCGTGCTCCGTCTTCATCATTGTCGACCGAAGGTAGAGGGAGAGGCTGTTGACCGGAGGTAGAGGGAGAGTCGGGTGATGGAGGGAGAGGACCAGAGGTAGAGGGAGAGTCAGGTCAGGCAGGCAGAGAGAGAGAGAGACGGGAGGGAGAGGGGAGCGAGTCGGGTGAGGGAGGGGATACGGGAGAGCGGCGCTGAGAGAAAGAAGGTGAGGAGTAGTTAGGGTTTTCCTCTGTTTATGTATGGTGTGATTAGTTTGGGCCGAGTGGGCTTTCTTATGGGCTCGACCTTTGAAATCTTTATGTTTGGTTTTGGGTAATTAATGACAACCTAGGACTAACCTTTGTGCTAAGTGATTGAATTAGACAAGGTGGTCCGATCGAAGTGATGGAGCCAGATGATGAATCATGATGGATGGAGATGGTCCAAAAGATTGATCAAATGCTCATATGTGGAATGGAAACAAAAATATAAAATCCTATGTGCTCAAGGCAAAGGTATAAAATAGAATATTTATTTTGTCAGTCAAGACGTATTAGAGTGCGTAGAGTGCGTGATCGGATTTAGAATAGATAACCGTACTATAAAGAGGAGAATTCTTTAATTGAAATGGTTATCTAGTGCCACTAAGTGTGAGTCTCATTTGCATATGCATTGCGCTTAGTGACGTGGGGAGATTATACCCTGAAAATCTATTTGTGAAATGCTGACGTAAGTTCCTAAATTTATTTGAATTATTTTGATAATATTAGCACATACAAAGGATAAGAAAACAGAGTTGTGGCCGAGCGTGTTGGGCTGCTTGCTGTGCTGAGTTCAGAAGAAAAAGGATGCGTGCATTAAGCATTCAGCATTTAGAGAAAGAGCAGGAGGGAGCTGCTGCTATCTGCTTTGCCTACTGCCGCAGAGAGTGCAAGAGAGAGAGCGGAGCAGCGTGGGGCCCGCGGCTGCATGTGCTGCTTGCATGCTTTGAAAAAAAAGGAGAGTGCCATTGCGTTGTCTCCTGCTGCCTGGCCAAGGGCAGATGGGAGGCCATCTCCTGCTGCTGTCTCCTGTTTTTCTTTGACCCCGTTCCGTTGGCTGCTGTTTGGCCACAAACGAAGCTGTGGGGCTGTGCGTCAGTGAGGGAGTGTTGGAGCGCTGCCTCTGCTGCTCACGTGAAGATCGAGCCGTTGGAATGGGAGTGCGCGTGGTGCCCAGTCCGTGGGTTGGCCGACCGGTGGAAGGGGTATTTTGGGCTGGCTCCCCACCTCTCGGCTCCTCACCTTCCCCATTCTTGCAACAGAAGACTCAAAAAGGAAGAACAAGCTCCTCCTCTTCCCTCTCCCTCTCCCAAAACTTTGTGCTAACCCTAAGAGAGATCTTGAGGATTCGATTTGCTAATCCTGTGAGCTTGAAGTGCAGCCCCTCCCTCTCCTCTCCTTCTCCAAACTTGGTGCTTATTCTTGAGAGGATTGAGGGAAACCCTAGGCATTTCGATCTGGGAAAAATCTAATGTTCATGTATTTGTGATTCATTTTGGTGGCACTAGGTGGTGATTGCAATTGTGGCATTCTTATTACTCTTGGTGATTGCCGTCACCTAGACGGTTGCAGATCGATTGATTGGTGAGGGGATTTGGGGATTGTGTCCGCCCCCAATCAAGGTGAATTTGTGAGGGGTGCGGAGTGCTAAATTCCAACTCTAGTGGATTGCTCGTGTCATTGAGTTACCACACTTGTGTGTGGGTTCTTGCGGTGCCTTGCGGGGCTTGGCTTGAGGGCCTTCTACCGAGGAACCACCAAGGTGTTGGTCGACACAACGGAGATTAGCTTGCCGGCAAGCAAGTGAACCTCAAGAGAAAAATCATTGGTGTCATCTCTTGTCTCCCGGTGAATTGAATTGATTGATATATATTATTGGAATTAATTATTTGGTGATTGGCTCTCTACTCTCCAACGATGGTATAAAAATCACCTCTCTTCCTTGCATTTATTTGTTCTCAGCTTGCTTAGTAGTAATTATATCTAGTTGAGTAGAAGTTGCATGTGTAGTTATAATTAGAGTATCCTTTTGCTCAGTAGTGGTATTTTAGAGACCTAGCAATTTGAGTGACATGGAGACTATATTTATTAGATTTGCAATAGGTGGCTTGCCTAACAAGTTTATAGGTTTGACCTCCACGGTTAATAATTCCCAAGTGCTATGCAAAATAAATTCTGTAGTAGTGATCTACCAGATTCTTAAGGAAGATTCCTCAGATCATTTAGGGAGAAAAGCTTGTTTAGGACAATGAGATGATGTTCACGACCATCTATCCCCACATGGGCAGCTCCTACCATCCAAGGTTGGGAATGCCCAAGGATTCTCAGAGCGCCAACCATATTGACTAATTAGGAAAATCAATTATGGGTTATTAATAACATAGTCATGGTGTCAATCCAAAGGTTTAGGTAACCCTAGTGTTAGGTACTCAATAGGAGCCCTCTGTTGACGCTAAGAATGGCATACTTTTACAAGTTCAAAATACAATCAACAGTCTCGGTTTCAAGGGTAGAATCAGGGGTGCTGGAAGTCCCTTTTGCACATCGGACGATGTGTGATTGGAGCCAAACTCCAGAACCTCTACACCATTAGACTCCTAGCATGTGTAGGAGCTCCCACAAGGAAGCCTAGCTCCAAAGGAGCCAAATTGAGGTCGACTGACCGGGGTTTGGACCCTTCTGGCCAGCCAAGCCAACATCATCCATGCCAAAACCATTTCAACCTTTGGATGCAGCTTGTGCTTTCATTCAACGCTCTAGATCAAGTGCACAAGGATTCATGGGCCCGCATCAAGAGGACCAGCGTGATAAACACCTTAGATGAGTCAACCAAGCTCTATGACTGGTGGGTCCACATTTCTAGAAGGTGGTGGTGGGTCCAACACTCCTAGGGGGTCGGCCGACACCCCTAAGGGGCCCACAGCCCCCAGCTCCCACCTAAGCTGTGGGGACTCCTAGAAGCCTTGGGCAGGGCCCACCTATCATAGGGGGGTCGGCCAATGCCCCCAAGGACCCCCAAAGCTACTGGTGACTGCCATCACATTTACCACATGATGGAAATCAAAGCAGTCCAATCTGAGGCGGTTTGGAGGCGGTGGATCCAAGGGCTCAAGGTACAGCTCTCTTGGATCGATGATGTGGCAGTGGACTAGCCACTACCCCACCTCCCACTATAAATAGAGGCTCACACCCCCCCCCCTCTTCACACATGGTGGACAAGCCTACAAACTCATTTGCTTAGATTATCTTAGTAGTTAGTCTAGTCTGGGAGTTAGAGTAGAGTTGAGCTGTGCTTGGGATTTCAGGAATTGTCTCCTAGAGAGTCTGGTATAGCTCTTGTACCTTTCCTTGGTGTCGGACTGGTTTGCCCGCTACGGAAAAACAATTTCGCCCACCGCGGTAAGGATTTTTGTACTAGTGTAGCTTAATAATCCATCCCAAGGCAAACTAGGAGACTCACGCTAACGCTAATCCTCGTCCTAGTCTTGTTCTTGTGTCTCTCTTATCTTCTAGAAAATGAAGAACCCCTGAAGTCCGCAATCAAGAAGATGAAGCAAGCTCTAGGTGGAAGTCCATCTCGGCGCTCCCACCAATTTGATATACTTGGGAGAAGGGGTGGTTCCGCCCAATATACTTGGGAGAACCACCTAGGTGAAGAACAACCTCAAGAGGAGCAAGAAACGCTGACGGAGGGGCCTCATCTTGGTGCACTCATGGTGCCCTCGATGAGATCGTACGATCAACAAAGTGGTCTCTGGTTTAACCAACCAGAGTACGAAAAATATCTCTCTCTTCGGGAACGCTCCTTCGAGCATACCAGGATCTTGGATCCAACTCTCCTCCACAACGCAGGTATGGACACCGAATTTAATGTCATCTTCTATACCATTGGTTGGTCTAGTTTTTGGCAAGTATCCGATGGACTAGGAATTAAAATGGTCACCATAGAGTTCTTGTGCTCTTTACAAGTCTCTCATGATGAGATATCCTTTCACATGTTCAACCAAGTCTTTAATCTTACATGGAACCAACTTAATGTTGCTCTTGGTTTTGATGACACATGGTTGCTAGATTTAGACTTTACCATAAGTAGATTTAACAAGAATGAATTTTAGATGTCTATATCTACTTTACATGATTGCTCCAACCCCAAACCTAAGGAAGTTTATAATCCAACTATTCACTTTATTCACCAATGGATAAGCTTGACTATGTTTCCTGGAAATTATGTTAATATGCTAAGAGCTATAGAGGTAAAATTGCTATATACTATGGTTCATAAAATTTATGTCTCTTCTGTAAAATTCTTAGTAGATTTTTAGCAAAGATCAGTTAAAAGAAATGGACCCATTCAATTCGCATCTTTAATCACTCGTCTTACCGAATCTATGAACTTGCTAGATGGAACCTATCCTTTTGTTAACACTAGATTTTGGCACGCTTAGGAAGATGACAGGTGGGCCAGTGCGTAGTAAATTTGCAGAGATAGGTGTTCGGGGCATTCGGCAACTGTCTGTGCGGTCGGCTAATTTCTAAAGATTCGGCAAATGATCGTGCGGTCGGCTATTCTGAGGAAAGGCAGTTTTCCGTTGAAGAAGCGACCAAAGCGGCGAGTAAGAACCGATCGAGTAACGAAGATTGCGACAATTAAGGCAATAAAGGCTCCGAAGGAAAATTAAAGTCAAAGATGTCATATTTTCCTTTGATATTTTGTAGCCTTATCCTTTTAGGACTCATGTCATGACCAGGGTATAAATATAAACCCCTGGCCATTGTAAAAAGGGTTCACAACCAAATCAATACAACCGGCCCCGTGCCAACTTCGAGTCTTTTGTCGTGTCGTCGAGTTCTTCGAGAGGAGTCATCGATCCGTCGACCGACAACCTTGTTATCATGTCTAGTATCATGCGGTGGATTTAGATGTTGGTGCAAGTAGTCTTGTTTGTTTTCAATGATCGTGCAGTGGATCCTTTCTTGACAATCAGGAAGTCTTTCCTTATGTTTCGTTTACGAGTAGATACCGTGTGGCAGACGTTGGCTCGATATGCTTAGCAAAAGCAAGATAGCTATCGGCTCTATTAGATTTGACAAGATCTAATAGATTCACTAAGTTATCACGTGTTGCATGTTTTAGATATTTTATATATTTGTAACACTCTTTTTGCCCAATCTAGATTGATACGGTTCGGCTCTTTTCTTTCTTACAGATCTATTTGCGCATAAACAGCTATTGCTTTCATGTTGTCTTTGCAAATAGATCTTATGTTCATTTTAGCCGAATTAGTCTAATCCATATTGCTATGTGTTGCGGGTTCATGCATGTTAACCATGTTTAAGCTTTGATAAGGTTAAGTATCGTGCGACAGATACAAGCTTTAGATTAGTTTGATCATGCTTGCTTACATGTTCCTTCATCATGGATCCCAACTCGGTTGGATTGTCGAGCTTGGTTACGCATTAACTCACAATTAATTATGTTTCGTCCAAACGTACTTTTTCATGCATGCACGTTCGGCAGTCAACGCTTTACATACTGTGTTTGTTTTAGCCGAATGATCTATAAAACTTGTTGACGGACAGCTTCCATAGCTGTATGTCGTCGTAAGTGGCTTCAGGGCCGTATATATGGAACTGCCTGGTTTCACCCGACATGTTCGAGTTTGTATCTAATGATTTTATCCCTTGTTAGTTTCAGGTCAAACTGACTGGCACATCTCCGGATTTTGAAACACCCGGGCACCCGATTGAAGCCACGGTTTCCAGCTTGCTGTGTGTGAGGCACAGGTGTGTCACATTTTGTGTCAACACACTTTTTGGCACGCCTAGTGGGACCACATATTTCAAGATGTCTGAATTCGATAATAACCAGGTTCTGGACGTGACTATGGATGAGTTGCCAGAAGACCTGAGGAATACGATCCAGCAAGCATGTGATGAGTTTCAACGCAATTGCTTGATGTCCTTTTCAAAGGATAAAATCAACAAGGTTTTTCAGAAGCAGTCACTCCCGAGGAATCTCCTTCCACATCAGTCTGATTACACGGAAGAAGAAGATGCTCGGAAGCTGGCTGAAGTGGTTTTCAAGGCCATGAGCGAAACTATATGACAAATCATCATACGACTTTCTTGAATACTTTTCGCGCGATCATGATCAGTACTTTCGGTCCATCTGCTGATAAATACTTTGAGGAGGCTGCTGGTCTGGTGCAAGGACCGATAGTGTTCCTGAAGAACCAGAACGACGACCAGAGGGGGTGAATGGGAGCCAAATAAAAATTCCTTTTGGAAGATCTTGACCCTTGTCCCAAGCACGACCCAAAGAAAGAACTAGGCTCACGACCCACAAGTGGGTGGATGTTCTAGGAGATGTCCTAGGAACACAGCGGAGCTAGCCACGAACCCGGAGAAACAAACCACAAAAAGAACGGAGGAAAAACAGCACCAACAGAGGCTCCGGACCAGTTGGGACAGAGCCACCGGATTAAGGCGAGTAGTACGGAGCTCAGGTCCGACGCTTCGTCCAGCCGAAGAAAGGCAACATAGTGAGCACCCTAGCTCCGGACCAGAGGCTTCGGACTAGTTCGGCTCCACCTCAGGACCAAGGAAGGTGGTCCAGTGCTCACTCGCCACACAGTCCAGTAAGCTACTGACCTCCGGACCAGACCACCGGACTACCCCGTCGGACCAAGGAGAGTGGTCTGACGCATGGTAAGAAAACTCAGCAGAGCCACCGGACCACTCGTCTAAGGTCCGGAGCTCAAAAGCCAAGAAGTCCGGAGGATGGTCTGACGCCCCTTGCTGCTCGATATAGAAAAAGTCAAGACCACCGGACCACTTGCCTTGGTCCGGAGCTTAGGGGGAAGGTGGTCCGACGCGCTCAGCAGAAAACTGTTCCCCGCGAAAACGAACTTCTCTCTACCAAAACTTCCCAAAACTCAACCAAATGATCACCAACTGCAACCAAACTTTGTAGGCATGATCCTAGTGCGGTTGGGGAGCTATCCCGAAGAAATAATCTCTCAATTTGGAGAGCATAAACGAGAACACTCGGATTTCGGGGAGAAGAGAGCAAAACGAAGAACGCCACAAAGAAATCGCCCGATCTACGCACTTGTGAGGTTTGAGGAGAATTCCTTCGGTGCCAAGAAGCTCCTCACGATTACGAACAACTTGGTTCAAGTAGATTTTGCAAAGCTACTCTCAACAAAAAGAAATCATCTCGAGAAAAAGAGAGAGCAAAAGCAAAACGGGAAGAACACAAGCAAACCGAGGACACAATCACGAAATCGAAGCCACCATGGCTTACGGAGGTTACGGCCTCCGATTCCTCGCAACAATCACAAGTTCTTACACCGGTGACATGGTGGATCTCAAGCAAGAAGAAGCTAGAGAAGGGAAAATCTAGGAATAGGTGGGAGAAAGAGTAATGCAAGAGATGAGGATGAGGATAAACCTTCATCCTCTATTTAACGAGGCTTTGGCTATTTCCCAAAGACCCCCTAGATACAAGACCGAATTACCTAGCCCTAAGACATTGTAATCCAAGTCGGTAACTCTTAGCCACTCGTTTAAATGGACGACCCCGCTTCGTGCCGGGAGTTGCCGTCGCCTCGACGCAACCTCCAGGATTCCGCCACGTGCCATCCCCGCTTCCTCGGAAGCTCCGCCCGGGTTTTGAGGCCCAAACCCGCGAAACCCGCCATCGGTAGCTTTCGGCTCAATTACCGAACCCCGAGTTTTGCGGCCCAAAATCGGATGGTTTTGAGGCCCAAACCCGGATGGTTTGGGCCTCAAACCACCACACCACTCGATGCAAGCCACCTTGTCTTCGCCCGGTCGGACTCCGATTCCCCTGAGCCTCCGCTCAACTCGCGCGTCCACCGTCTTGACTCGGCCGACTCGGTCTACCTCCATGTCTTCTCGCACTTGCCGGTGCCAAGTACTAGCCACCACAGCTAGTCCGCCGGCGCCCATGGTCCCTCAGTCCGAGCCCCGCTTCCGCCCTTCACCGCTCTCAGTCCATCGGCACGGAAAGCCTCTACTCGACATTCTCCACGCCATTGACCTCTGTCACTAGGCTTAGCACCTGCACACCACAAGCCGATAGACATGCATAGACTTGCTCTCGCAAGGTGTTAGGGTAAGCCACTCAAACTGAAACACTCACGTGTTGGACGATCACTCATCATAAAGCTGAACATACATGGGTACTTATCCACCATGTGTTCGTAATCTCCCCCTTGATGAGTGCATTGTCAACACAAGTGCATTTCAGATTTGAGCCACAAGGTAAAGCTATCCAAATGACCAAAAAGCTAAGAAAGCTAAAACAGGGTCACTTGAGAGAAGCAAAAACGAGTGCAAAACTTGGTTCCCAAAGACATGGGCAACGGCTCGACGCAACCAAGCAAAACAAAGCTAGCCCACTAGAAGAGGCACAAAAACGGGCTCAACACCGCTAGCAAGTCCAATTTACCAAACACAGCTCTCAAAGCTCAGAGCACCAATTGAAACACCAAGGGAACTCCAAAGATACCAATTAAAACACTTCAAAGCTCAAGACGCCATCGAAACCTGTCGAAGCCAAGAAAGCAAGCTAGACCCTCCAGAAGAGGCAAAGGCTCAACACATCTAGCAAAAGCTCCCCCGGGGCAAAAGCACACTCAAGATACCAAATGAGCTCCTTAGGGCAAAAGAAGCACACAAAACTCCCCTTGACCAAAGAAGCTCTAAACCAATGAAACCAATGAGATGCACTCTTTCCCCCCCTTGGAAGTAGATGGCTGAAAATGGAATGAAATGCACATCTCCCCCCCTTGTTGACACATGTAGCTCATCAAACATCAACAACTCAAGATCCGGCTACAAATGCCATGAAATGCAAAATGAGTTCAAAAACTTCATACTTAGAGCTAAGACAATGAATAGATGCTCTAAGTGATGTGATCCTGTGAGAATAGAAAAAGTTCTACGTGCCCAACAAAGACTCAAGAAGCTATGTTAGAGAGCATATCATGTATGAGCAGAGAAAGGCTATCACCTCCTAGAGGCAGCTAGACATGGCAAACAAGATAGGATCTATCTCAAAGCAGTCTCATGTATAGCAAGTAAAACTATCCCTTAGCAAAGTTCATAGAACAAGCCAATGACCCAACTGAATGAATTTTTCAAATTTCAGAGTTTTTCAGCCAATTTTTAGTTTTAGGCACATTTAAGTTATATGCGAGTGGTTGTAAGCAAAGTGATGCCACTTCTTACCAACCGGTTGAAGTCAAAGGACTTGACACACCGGTTTTGGTCATACACAACACCGCTCAAGTATCGACCCATATGGGAAGCAGTCTCGAACACATGGTGAAGTGCTCACAATGCAGACCCAACTCGATCTTTCCAATTCACAAATTAGAGAGCAATTTCATTTTATATATTAATCATGGTGCTCAAAGGTAGTGAATGAAACAATGAAGAACCATAGTTACAAGCTATATACAAGGCAGCCAAGAAGGATCTTCAAAAGCCTAAACATGCTAGTGCCATTTCAGAGGTGACATGGGGAATTAAATTTAGTTTTAAAGCTTTGCTAACTTAGCTCTATTGCATATCTAGAGATCAAAAAGAGTCTAAGTTAGGCAACACCATAGACACATAAAGCACCTCAAACAGAGCATAGATTCATTATATCGGCTATAAGTATGAAGCTTGAAATGAACTATGTCACAAATGCAAATGAGATGCACAATGCAAAGACACCAACTAACACTAACAAGACACCAATCGAGAAGAAGGACAAAGAAGATACAAAAATAACTATGATACACAAAACTTTCCTCCTCTAAAAAGGAAAGCAAACACCCAACTCGCCCCAAAGGCGAGAAAACGCAACTTGATTCAAAGGCTTTGTGAGAATATCCGCAAGCTGGTTGTGGGTCTCGACATGCCGGAGGTCAATGTTGCCCTTCTCGTAATGATCTCGCAAGAAATGAAAGCGGACCTCAATGTGCTTGGTCTTTGAATGAAGCACAGGATATTTGGCCACACTAATTGCACTCGTGCTATCGCAAAGCAGAGGCACCTTAGTAAGCTCAAGACCGAAATCTTTCAAAGTGGCAATCATCCAAATCAACTGCGAGCAACAGCTAGCCGCGGCAACATACTCAGCTTCGCACGTCGACTGTGCCATGCTAGACTGCTTGCAAGAAGACCAAGAAACCAAAGAAGACCCGAGAAACTGGCAAGTCCCAGAAGTGGACTCATGATGCGTTTCACCACCTACTTGTGCGAAGTATGTGGGGACGCCTGAAAGCGAGCACATAGGCAGACGACGAACTGAATGTCCGGTCGAGTCGTCGTTAGGTACAAAAGCGACCCGATCATGCTTCGGTACTCGGTCTGGTCCACCGCTTCTCCTTCCTCATCATCATCCAAGGAAGTCGTAGTCGACATGGGCGTCGAAAGAGGCTTTGCCTCGCCCATGTCAAACTTCTTCAAGATGTCCTTCGTGTACTTGCCTTGGTGCACAAACGTCCCTTCCCGGGTTTTCTTGATTTGCAACCCGAGAAAGAAAGTCAACTCTCCCATCATGCTCATCTCAAATTTCCTGTTCATAAGATCTGCAAACTTGGCAACAAGAGCATGAGAAGAACCACCAAAGATGATATCATCCACGTATATTTGGACAAGGAGAGTGTCTTTGCCTTGCTTGAGGAGAAACAACGTCTTATCTACCAATCCCATTTTAAAACCCTTAGCAAGCAAAAAGGTTCGCAATCTATCATACCATGCTCTAGGGGCTTGTTTCAAACCATACAAAGCTTTGTGAAGTTTAAAAAGATGGTTTGGAAACTTGGGATTTTCGAAACCGGGAGGTTGTTTAACATAAACTTCCTCCTATATGTAGTCGTTTAAGAAAGCACTTTTAACGTCCATTTGAAAAAGTTTAAAACCCTTAGAAGCCGCAAAAGCTAGAAGGATTCTAATGGCTTCTAAATGAGCTACGGGAGCAAAGGTTTCCTCATAGTCTATTCCCTCCTATTGACAAAAGCCTTGAGCTACCAACCTATCCTTGTTGCGCACTACCACCCCATCTTCACTTTGTTTATTTTTGAAAACCCATTTGGTACCTATGGGGTGGCAACTAGGTGGTGGAGGAATTAAGACCCAAACGCGGTTTCGCTCAAAGTTTTCTAACTCCTCATGCATGGCATTAACCCAATCTGGATCCATCAAAGCGTGTCCAACATCTCGGGGCTCAAAAGAAACGACAAAAGCCGAATGAACAAAGTGAGAGATATAAGACCTAGACCGCGTGACTCGACGGTCAATGTCGCCGATGATGTTCTTCGGCGGGTGTTGCCGCTGGATGTGGCTGGGAGCCTGCCTGGACGAAGTGGCCTCCCCTCGACAGCAGCTGGAGCTCCCTCAGGTGCAACGGGCACGAATTGAGGAAGCTGCTCGAACGGCCCCCATATAGAGGAAGTAGTCGGGTCGGGACCGTGAGCCGAAGTAGACATCGCAGGGTCAACGGGGGCAGCCAGTGGAGTTGGCTCGGGATCACCCCAATCAGCATCTTAGTGCTCCTCCTCCACAAAGATGCTAGTGTTCACCTCATCATCACCTGCAGGCTCAAAAGCTGTGGAAACACAGGGCATAGTCTCATCGAATGTAATCTCACACGTCTCCATCACTTAGTTAGTCTCAAGGTTAAGTGCACGATAAGCACGAGAGTGAGTAGAATAACCAAGAAAAATACCGTCAGAAGACCGTGATTCAAATTTATCCAACTTACCGCCCTTTTTGAGGATGAAGCACCTGCACCCAAACACCCGTAGGTGACTTACCTTGGGTGGTCTCCCAAATCGCAACTCATAAGAAGTCTTCTTCTTGAAAGATCGGAGGAAAATGCGATTGGAAACATAGCAAGCAAAACTGAGTGCTTCGGCCCAATACCGCCTAGGAGTCCTATGCTCATCGAGCATCGTCCTGGCCATCTCAACAAGGGTCCGATTCTTGCGCTCAACAACACCGTTCTGCTGGGGAGTGTGAGGTGAGGAAAACTGGTGATCTAGACCCAAAGAAGAACAAATAGTTGCAAAGTGAGCATTCTTGAATTCTGTGCCATTGTCACTGCGGATAGCTCTCATGGCATTCTTAGGTAGCTCATTTTGCAATCTCAAAATCAGATCTCGAACAAGTGAAAAAGCCTCATCCTTACTCTCCAAAAAGAACACCCAAGAGTACCTCGAGTAGTCATCAACGACTACAACCACATACCACTTCCCTGCTTCCGACCTGACCCGAGTTGGACCAATTGTGTCCATGTGTAAGAGCTCGCCGGGTCGAGTGGTCATGATCTCCGTCGCAGGAGGATGGGAAGCGACAACCATCTTGCCATGCCTGCACGGATGACAAACCAAATCCTTCTCGAACTTCAGCTTTGGCAATCCTTGGATAAGGTCCATTGAGCTAAGCCTTGCAAGCAAGTCAAAACTCAAATGTCCCAATCTCCTATGCCACTTCCAAAGCTCGGAGGAAGAACCGGCAAGAAGACAACAAGAAGGTCCGGAAGAGATAGAAAAGTCCGCACGAAAAACCTTCCCGAAGGGCAAAATCTGGCAAACAAGCTCACCACGAGAGTCCAAAATCCGAGAGAGGTTTGGCTTAAAGCTTACCTCAAAACCATCATCAAGGTGTTGCGAAACCGAAAGAAGGTTAAAATGAAAATTCGCAACCAAAGCAACATCCTTGAGGACAAAAGAGGAGTTCACTCGGATGGACCCTCGGGAGACAACCTTACCTTTACTCTTGTCCCCGAATGTAATGTACTCGGTGTGACACACGGGGTCGAGGCTGGAGAACCACTTGGTACTTCCGGTCATGTGGAGTGAGCATCCGGAATCCACAAGCCAAGTCTCCTCCATTCCTCCTTCCTACATCAATAAAAAGACATAGGGTGAGCAAATGGACCAACACTGCGGTTAGTAAACTGTGAAGGATACCAGTGTTGTCCCACTTGCCCAAAGAATGGGTTAGGAGAAAAACCAAACATCTCCTGTCCCATGGGAGGATAGCGATCACCACGATAGGGAAAACGTGGTCCGCTAGCGAAGGGCGGAGTGAAGCCACCGCCACGAGGCCCGTAGTCGTATGGGTCATGACCGGTACCCCGCCAGGCACGACCACCACATGGTCTTGCCTCCTGAGGCCTAGCACCTTGAGGCATTGTACCTCTATGTCTAGAAGTGTGCCTCTGAACTTCCGGTTCACGCACCCCAACTCGTGGGTGGTACATGTCCTGGTTGTTCAACCCAACCTGCCTCCGATCATCTCTCTTCCTCCTAAAGCAAAACTCAGCTAAATGCCCATCCCGCTCACAATACTCACAATGGTACCTCACCACACTCTTGGTAGACACTCTCTTGTTGGGTTGGGTGGCTCTAGCTTTCTTAGGAAGGGGGTCACTAGAGATGTTTGGCAGTGTGTCAAGTGGGTTGCGAAGATGGTTCGGTTTTGCAATCCACACTTGCTTCTGTGGAGTCATTTTGGGTGGCTCTTCAAACACACCATCTCTCATAGGAAACTCAGAGGGGTTGGTAGGCTTAGGTGGAGTGATCTTGGTAAGCTTGGGAGTTGTGGTGGGTTTCTCATTCTCGCTCAAACCACTACACTCACCGATCTTACCGAACTAGCTATCATCCTTCCCACTTATAGCAAAGCCTACTCCCGTGCTGCTAGCCCTTTTGCATTGGCTAAGCATCATCCCCAACTGCGGCTCTCGGCAAGACACCCAACTCAAGACGGACCGAAGGTATGTGTTTTCTTCCTCGGTGCCCATCTTGTCGTGTCTGCACGACGCGATTTCGAGCTCCAAAGCCTCAAAGCGATCTGACTCTCTAGTGCTATCTGAGCTGACCTTCTCTAACACAGCGATCTTGGTATCCTTCTGTGTCAGCTCAGAACGCAAGCCTAAGCAAGACTTGCACACACCAAGTAATCTAGGCCTAGCCTTCAGCTCACTGACCTCCTCAAGTAGAGTGCCATACTTGTCCTGGAGAATGACAAGATCAGACATGTGAATGGCGCAAGCATCACACTCGACCTCCTCGGTAACCACCACAGACGCCTTAGAAAAATATAACTCATGAAGCACGCTAAGGTACTTCGCCTTAAAGTTGTTGCTCTCAACAGCACCACGCTTGAGCAACGCATCTTGACTCATCAAGGCGTCGTTCAGAGACTCAATCTCAAGAGAGAGGGACTCAACGGTGGGTGGTACCTCGGGTGTGTCGGAGTCGTAGTCGTAGTCGGGGCCATCCTTGCGCTTGCCGAATTTGCCTTCTTCAATCGCCATGGTGCAAAAACCACCATGCTTGGCGTCGGCATAGAAGCATAGGCCGTTGAACTTGTCCTCAACCTTTCCCTTCGACTCATCATCGCTTGAGGAAACACCTCCATCGGAAGAGGCATCGATGTCGCTGAGGGAGGCGAGGAAGGCTCGGTGCTTGGCCTTCACCTTGTCGATCACATTCTTGGAGGACCTTCGGTGGTAGCCGCCCTTGGGCCTATGCTTGTCCTCGAAGTGGTGCTCGCACTTGTCCTTGCGCTTGGTGAAGTTGTCCACAGCTTTCTTGGGGCAGTTTGCGATGAAGTGATCCTCATCACCGCAACGGTAGCACCCCTTGGCCGAGCCACCATGTCGTCGGTTCAAACGGTTGTTGTGAAATCGTGAGAACCTAAGGATGACTAGGGCCAGCTCGTCATCTCCAAGAGCCTCCACTTGCTCCTCTGTCACAGAAATCAAAGACAAAGTAAACAAGGAGTGTGAGGGGTCAGAGGAGGAAGAAGACATACCGTCGGGGCCAGAAACCAACGCCATAGATGGTCTCAACGGGTTTTCAAGCTTGGCCCGGGTCTAGTAGTCAATCTCCGAGGACTTGAGCTTGCTGAACAACTCGTCCATGGTCAGGGCATCATAGCCCGGTGACTCCTGAATGGCAGCCACCTTCATCTCCCACACCTTCCGATCAAGAGCATGCAAAAGCTTGATAGCCATCTCATGATCATCATAACGTAAGTTGGCTCGATTAGCACGCATCTTGTTGATGATAGATTGGAAGCGAGTGAACATCCCGTCAACAGATTCGCCGGCCAACTGAGCAAAGTTCTCGTACTCTCTACGGTACGTGTCGAAGAGTCTGGACTTGATCTGAGGGTTGCCCTCATGATATCTCAAGAGTGTTTGCCAGATCTCCCGTGCCGTAGTGAGACTCGAAACCCGCTCAAACTCTAGAAGAGACAGACAAGAGAAGAGAATGCTACGAGCTCTTGCGTTTGACGCATGCTGCGTAACTTGGGCATCGGTGATCCGAGCCTCAAGAACCACGTAGTTCTCTCCCAAAACTTTGTGTCAAACCCTTGGATGTAAGCCGACATGCGTAATTCCAATAGGCAAAGTTGGTTCCATCGAAGTAGGGAGGTTTACCAGCACCTCGCTCCATGTCGCCTTCGCGGATCAAGAACCGTGTAAGGTGGATTGTTCCTTAACCGACTCTGATACCAATTGAAGGACCGGAAACGGCGACTAGAGGGGGGTGAATGGGAGCCAAATAAAATTCCTTTCGGAAGATCTTGACCCTTGTCCCAAACACAACACAAAGCATGAACTAGGCTCACGACCCACAAGTGGGTGGATGTTCTAGGAGATGTCCTAGGAACACATCGGAGCTAGCCACGAACCCGGAGAAACAAATCGCGAAAAGACCAGAGGAAAAACAGCACCAACAGAGGCTCTGGACCAGTTGGGACAGAGCCACCAGACTAAGGCGAGTAGTCCGGAGCTCAGGTCCGACGCTTCGTCCAGCCGAAGCAAGGCAACACAGTGAGCACCCTAGCTCCAGACCAGAGGCTCCGGACTAGTTCGGCTCCACCTCCAGACTAAGGAAGGTGGTCCGGTGCTCACTCACCACATAGTCCAGTAAGCTATTGACTGTTGACGGTAAATATGAGCCATTTTGTCACCATCAAAATACCGTCAACATCCTCATATTCAAAGGAAAACAAGATTAACATGAACATATTATACCCAATAACTAGTTCCGCATGTCCATGGAGTATTTCTTGCAGGACTACAGGAAATGGAGAGAAATGAGCTACTGGGACCTACCATAGGGGGGTCGGCCGACCACCCTATGGGGCCCACTAGCCATCCCAAGGATCCACATGGTAGGAGGGCCCACTTGACATAGTAAGGGTGTCATTACACCCCTTGTGCAGGTCGGTCGACCTATAAATGGCACCCACCAAGATCTCTAGCCACTCCATGACATGTGGGCCATGATTCTAGAAGGTTGGCAGTGGTCCACATGTCATAGGGGGGTCGGCCGACCCACCCAAGGTGACTTGGTGGCCACTCCTCTCTCCCACGATGGCCATGATCCAGGAGAAGCACTCACAAGTGATCCTCCACCCTTGGATCAACTTGTGCTTTCTCTAAACGGCTCATATTCACTTCACATGGATCCATGGGCCCACAAGAGTACAAACCAACGTCTAGAAGAAGTCCAACTCGTGCATACCCACTCCAAGATAGGTGGGCCATCTTCTAGAAGGACTGGGGCGGTCCCACCACCCATAGAGGGGTCGGCCGAACCACGCCTAAGGCCTAGGGGGTGCCCACCTCCTTTGCATGCCGCCATGCAAAGAAGCACATGCTCAATTATTCTCCACCCTGGATCTAAAGGCGGTTGGGATCCAAGGGCTCTTATCACCCATCACGCGGATCGATGATGTGGCGGTGGAGTAGCCCCTACTCCACCCCTCCACTATAAATACCGCCTCATTCCCTCTCATTCAAGACACACCAAGGAGGAGCTACTCTCTCTACAAGGTGAAGCCCTGTTCTACTAGTAGCATAGAAAATAGGGAGAGAGTGAGGAGGGTCTGGAGGAGAGCCGGGCCTGTCTGGCATCTTCTCTGAGCTGTACCTCAGCGGATGCGGTCTTCTCTTTTGTAAGTCTACATTTGAGATTCTTTTATGGTAATTGATCTTTAGTTCTGGTAAAGTATTTACTTTAGTTGTTCATTGGTTCACCGCCCTTAAACCGGTGCTCTAATCAATTTCACCGGGATTCGGATTAGAGTAGTAAGATATAGTGTAGACGTGGTGTCTAGGCTATACGCTTACCTGTGTCTGCGGCTTGTCCAACGGTTTGTTTGTGGTACCTAGTAGGGGTGACAGTCCTATCTAGGCTTTGATCCCACCACGTTCGGCCAAGTTCTTTAAACGTAGGCTTTCTTATGCTAGGTGGTTTAGCACCCTTCTCATCCCTTTCTATTGCTAAGCGATCTAGTGGCCCGAAGTGAACAACCTTTGTATTTTACCTTACCTTGCTAGTTTCATAACCACAGAAGATCCTCTCTACCCAACCTATCATAAACCCCTTGTGTCATCATAGGACGAACTTAGTTCTTTGTTAAGTACACTTCACGTTCCTTGTGGATTCGATACCCTGGAATACTCTTGGGTGAAAGCTACCTTGACAGCCGTGTGCTTGTGGTTTATCCTTTGTGCCACAATTTGTGTCAACACTGACCTCCGAACCAGACCACCGAACTACCCCGTCGGACCAAGGAGAGTGGTCCGACGCGGGGTAGGAAAACTCAGCAGAGCCACCGGACCACTCAACAAAGGTCCGAAGCTCAAACGCCAGGTGGTCCGGAGGGTGGTCCGACGCCCCTTGCTGCTCAACACAGAAATAGTCAAGACCACCGGACCACTTGCCTTGGTCCGGAGCTTAGGGGGTAGGTGGTCCGACGCTCTCAGCAGAAAACTGTTGCCCGCAAAAACGAACTTCTCTCCGCCAAAACTTCCCAAAACTCAACCAAATGATCACCAACTACAACCAAACTTTGTAGGCATGATCCTAGTGCAGTTGGGGAGCTATCCCGAAGAAATCATCGCTCAATTTGGAGAGGATAAACGAGAACACTCGGATTTGGGGGAGAAGAGAGCAAAACGAAGAATGCCACAAAGAAATCGCCCGATCTACGCACTCGTGAGGTTTGAGGAGAATTCCTTCAGTGCAAAGAAGCTCCTCACGATTACGAACAACTTGGTTCAAGTAGATTTTGCAAATCTACTCTCAACAAAGAGAAATCATCTCGAGAAAAAGAGAGAGCAAAAGCAAAACGGGAAGAACACAAGCAAACCGAGGACACAATTACGAAATCGAAGCCACCATGGCTTACGGAGGTTATGGCCTCCGATTCCTCGCAATAATCACAAGTTCTTATACCGGTGACACGGTGGATCTTAAGCAAGAAGAAGCTAGGGAAGGGAAAACCTAGGAATGGGTTGGAGAAAGAGTAATGCAAGAGATGAGGATGAGGATACCCCTTCATCCTCTATTTAACAAGGCTTTGGCTATTTCCCAAAGACCCCCTAGATACAAGACCGAATTACCTAGTCCTAAGACATTTTAATCCAAGTCGGTAACTCTCAGCCGCTCGTTTAAATGAACGGCCCCGCTTCCTGCCAGGAGTTGTCGTCGCCTCGACGCAACCTCCAGGATTCCGCCACGTGCCATCCCCGCATCCTCGGAAGCTTCGCCCGGGTTTTGAGGCCCAAACCCGTGAAACCCGCCACCGGTAGCTTTCGGCTCAACTACCGAACCCTGAGTTTTGCGGCCCAAACTCGGAAACCGACGTGGATGGTTTTGAGGCCCAAACCACCAAACCACTCGACGCGAGCCACCTTGTCTTCGCCCGGTCGGACTCCGAGTCCCCTGAGCCTCCGCTCGACTCGCGCGTCCATCATCTTGACTCGGCCGACTCGGTCTACCTCCATGTCTTCTCGCACTTGCCGGTGCCAAGTACTAGCCACCACAGCTAGTCCGCCGGCGCCCATGGTCCCTCAGTCCGAGCCCCGCTTCCGCCCTTCACCGCTCTCAGTCCATCGGCACGGAAAGCCTCTACTTGACATTCTCCACGCCATTGACCTCTGTCACTAGGCTTAGCACCTGCACACCACAAGCTGATAGACATGCACAGACTTGCTCTCGCAAGGGGTTAGGGTAAGCCACTCAAACTGAAACACTCACGTGTTGGACGATCACTCATCATAAAGCTGAACATACATGGGTACTTATCCACCATGTGTTCGCAGTTCCATGTGCCAAAGCGCCAAGAGAGGACTGCTGAGGATAGCAGAGCGCCTGGCATGAACCAAGGTGGGATGGTTCCTCACAAGAAACAACAACCTCCCATAACTTATGCTCAGCTCGCGTTCGGCACATCGAGAGACGTCCCACAATCGGCTTTCAAGGTGTCTCTAGCGGCAAACAGGTTACAAAAGAATATGTATGGAGACGGATATCAAGAATTTACCGATTACAGTGCTATTGATGCTCTCCCGAATCCAGGGTATAAGAACTCAACAGGGTTTCCTTTTGATGGGCAAGCGCATGGAGCTCCAAATTCAAATATTGACCTTATCATGCACAGGATGGCAGACATGATGCAGAATCAGTTTGGCTTAAAACCAAAGAGTCATTCCTATGTATACAAGTCCCCTTATCAAGAATGGTATAACCGAGTGGCACTCCCTCCAAGGGTGAAGCCTCCCACAGATTGGACTAAGTTTTCTGGTCAAGATGATACTAGGACTATAAAACACATCAGCCGATACTTGATGCAGCTCGGAGAGGCCTCTGCAGATGAAGCTTGGAAGATTCAGTATTTTCCGTTGTCTCTGACAGGGCCAGCTTTCACGTGGTTCACGTCTTTGCCGGCAAATTCCATTGGTACGTTGGTAGAAGTAGAGCAGAGGTTCCATGCATATTTCTTTATAAGCACTAATGAGAAGAAATTGGTTGACCTTATGAGCTTGAGGCAGAGAGCTAATGAAACACTCCAGGAGTATCTCCGCGGGTTCAGAGAGACCAAAAACCTCTGCTATTCCTTGAATTTGCCAGATGACCAATTGCCAGTGATGGTAATAGCGGGCATGCAGCTGAATGTCAGGGAGAAGTTGTTCGACATGAACTTTGATGACCTTGGTCAGTTGTCGCAGCAGTTGGCAATGATGAATAATCAGGCTCAAGGGTTCAGGAGAGACAACCGCTTCCAGAAGGGCGATGTAGCTAATGAGATGTATCAAAGTTTCATGAAAAAAGCAGCAGAATACGATGATGAAGATGAGATAGACACAGCCGAATTGGTCTGGGCGAAAGAGCCGACTCAGGTTAGTCAACGATGGTTGAGGCAGCAGAAAGGTACTTACGACTTTGATGTCTCTAAGTCAGACAAGCTGTTCGAGTTGTTGTTTAAAGAGGGATGCATCAAATTGCCGGAAGGACATCCCATGTTGTGTCCCGAAAGGGTAAAAGACAAGAAATTTTGCGGTTTCCACAATACTAATTCCCATTCCATCAATGATTGCCGAGTGTTCAGGATGCGAATCCAGAAAGCTATTCAGGAGGGGCATCTGAAGTTTGATGGCAAGATAAAAATTGATGCTAATCCTTTTGCACAGAACACAGTTTCTTTCTCTATGAACATGGTTGCCATAGATAACCCCAAAAGAAAGGGCAAAATGAAGGTGTTGACATCAGACAAAGCAAGAAGAGCCGGTGTTGTTGACCCTGATCGGCAGATTACGAATAAGGAGTTTCGGCAACGGGCTTAGTTCCAGAATAGCCGAACCGAGAGAGAGGGAGCTCCTAGGCCTAGGGTTACGACACGAATTATGTTAAACAAATGGCGATGGGAACAAGAGCAGTATCGGAGGCAGAGGTATTACGAGGAAAAGGAGTTCTAGCAGGAACATCAGAGGTACGAGGAAGATATGTACCGAAGAGAGCAAAAGTACATGAGAGAGCAGGAGCAATCTCATTGGGGATGCTCGTTCTTCAAGCATTGTTGGAATGAAGGTCTGAAGCTGCCTGCTAAGGACAATTGCCCCGAATGCAGTGATCAATATTCAGAGTACAGGAAGTCCCGGGTCAACCGCCGTCTGGTCCATGATAGACTTGGTGTACAATTTCTTGAGGACGATCGACGTCTAATAATAAGCTGCTCTGAGAATCGGCGAAGCAAGAGATTTGTCGATCAGGAGTGTGTCCATTATGAAGAAGGCGCTGAGGGGGAAGAGCACTGTGAATATGTGTGGTAGAAAGGACAATGGTGCCCAGCGGGGCTAAGGAAGAGCCAGAAGAGGAGAGTACAACGCTTGAGGAACAGGGAGCTGACACAAACAGTTGCCGAAAAGAAACAGATATGGCGTCCTAAGAAAAAACCCGACAAGCACGACCATTCGGCTGATGCATGCATGGCTTTCTTCCTTCCATCAAAGTTCATAGCTCCCGAAGGCCAAGACATCCAAGAGGAGGTGTACTCAGATTCTGATGAGAGCGAATATCAGGATCTAATGGCCCAGCTTGTCCTGACTCAGCGGGCAGTTTTCGATAAGCCAGCCAAGCATTGACATTTGTAGCCGCTTTACGTAAAAGGATACATCAATGGAAAGCCTCTGACCAAGATGTTTGCTGATGGAGGGGCTGCCATCAATATTATGCCTTATACCAACTTTAGGAAGCTCGGGATGACCAATGAGGAACTACTGAAGACTAACATGGTGCTCAGGGACTTTGCTGGCAACCATTCTAACACCCGAGGGGCTGTACACGTCGAGTTAATGATTGGATCAAAAACTTTGATCACTACCTTCTTTGTCATTGACGGCAGGGGGGCATATAGTCTGCTCTTGGGAAGAGATTGGATCCATGTTAACTGCTGCATACCTTCAACGATGCATCAGATTCTTTTTCAATGGATTGGAGATGATATTGAAATTGTTCATGCTGATGATTCGGTAAGTGTTGCTGCTACAGAGCCTGCCTACTAGGAATATGTTAGCATCGATTGTTTCTCTGGAAGAATATGGGAAGAAGGTCCTATGAACGTCTTCAACAAGGACCAACAACTGATCCAAGTAATTTTTGATGGGGAACCCGATCGATGGCAACAAAGGAAAGTTGGGACGTGGCTTTATGTCGGCCGATAAGCTAGAAGAAATAAATGTTGGTGATGATGTCAAGCCAAGGACGATGTATATCAGTGCCAATTTAGACCCATAGTGTAGATTAAAGTTGATAAAGCTTCTAAAAGAATTCAAAGATTGTTTTGCTTGGGATTACATGGAGAGGCCCGGACTGGATCGTTCTATTATTGAGCATCGATTGCCAATTAAGCCCGGGTATCATCCTTACAAACAACCTCCTCGGAAAATTTTCAAGGAGGAAGTACTGGCCGATGTGAAAAAAGAAGTTGAAAGATTATTAGAAGCGAATTTCATTGGGCCATGCAGGTATGGAGAGTGGATTTCAAGCATAGTTCCGGTGTATAAGAAGAATGGAAAGATGAGGGTCTGCATTGACTTTAGAAATTCCAATAAAGCCACTCCAATGGATGGTTACCCAATGCCGGTAGCCGAGTTGCATGTCGATGCAGCAGCTGGTTATGAGGTCATTAGCTTTATGGATGGTAATGTTGGCTATAACCAAATCTTTATGGCAATAGAGGATATTTTGAAGACAGCCTTCAGATACCCTAGTCATATTGGTTTGTTTGAGTGGATCGTCATGACTTTTGGTTTAAAGAATGCTGATGCAACTTATCAAAGGGCCATGAACTATATTTTCCACGAGTTGATTGGCAAAATCGTGGAGATCTATATTGACGACGTGGTGGTCAAGTCTAAAAATCACAAGGGACATTTAGCCGATTTAAGGAAGACTTTGGAGTGCACTAGGAAGCATGGTTTGAGGATGAACCCGAACAAGTGTGCTTTGGGGTCTCGGCTGGTGAGTTTTTTAGGATTTCTAGTCCATAAAGGAGGGATCGAAATCGGTAAGAAGAGCATGGAAGCGATAGACAAGGTTATCCCTCCAACTAATCTCACAGAGTTGCAATCACTACTAGGCAAGATTAATTTTGTAAGAAGATTCATATCTAATTTGTCAGAAAGAGTTTTGCCTTCCTCTCCGCTGTTAAAGCTTAAAAAGGATCAAGAGTTTGTATGGGGTGACGTACAACAGATGGCTTTTGATGAAATCAAAGAGTACATGAAGGCGCCACTTGTGCTGGTACCTCCACAGCTTGATAAGACTTTTAAGTTATACGTGGCGGCCAATAACCTGACAATAGGATCGGCCCTCATGCAGGAGTTTGAGGGAAAAGAAAGGGTAATAGCTTACCTTAGCCGAAAGCTGCTAGATCCAGAGACAAGATATTCGGCTACGGAAAAGCTTTGCTTATGCGTGTATTACTCGTGTACCACGTTTCAACATTACTTGTTGAATTCCGAATGCATGGTAGTTTCTGAGTTTGATGTAATAAAACATATGTTATTAATGCCAATTTTGAATGGAAGGATTGGCAAATGGATTTTAACTTTATCGGAATTTGATTTAAGGTACGAATCGGCAAAAGCAGTAAATGGTCAAATTATTGCCGATTTTGTTACTCAACATCGTGATCCTTCTGCTAACATGATGAGTATTGCACCTTGGACTTTGTTTTTTGATGGTTCATATTGTAGCAAAGGTGGTGGTGCTGGCGTTCTCTCGATCTCTCCATGAGGGGCGATTTTCAAGTATGCCATCCCTATTGAATTCTATGTTACTAACAATCAAGCAGAGTATGAGGCACTACTTAGAGGACTTTGGCTTCTTGTTGAAATAAAGGCTGTTGCTGTTGAGATCTTCGGAGATTCAGAATTGGTAATTAACCAACGGATCGGCCAATATGAATGCAAGAGTGATATATTATGAGAATATTATGAAGAATGCCGAGAGCTTTTGAAGAGTTTCCAGGTAGCAACCTTGCATCATATCCCTAGGGAACATAATGAAGAAGCGAATAAACTAGCTCAAGCTGCCTCGGGATACCGAGAGGATCAAGAGATTCATGCTTTGGATGAGAATCGGGTAGTTGATGACTGGAGAAACGAGGTTGTCGATTACTTCAAGAATCCATCACAGAAGGTTTCCTGAAAGCTCAGATACAAAGCTCTCAAGTTCATGCTCCTTGATGACCAGTTGTACTATAAATCCATAGATGGAGTACTCGTCAAATGTTTAAGTCGAGAAGAGGCCAGAAAGCTGATGTATGAAGTGAATGAAGGGGTGTGTGGTGCACATCAATCGGCTTACCGAATGAAGTGGATAATTAGGAGAACCAGTTATTTTTGGCCAACCATGCTTGAAGATTGTTTTGAATATTACAAGGGGTCTCAAGATTGTCAGGGGTTCGGCAATATTCAAAGGGCTCCAGCATCGGCTATGAACCCGATTATCAAGCCTTGACCGTTAGAGGATGGGGCATAGATTTGATTGGTCAAATTCATCCTCCTTCTAGAAAAGGACATAAGTTTGTGCTATTAGCTACAGATCATTTTACAAAGTGGGTTGAATCTATTCCTTTGAAGAAGGTTACATCAGAAAACATGGTCAATTTTGTTAAGGAGCATATAATTCACAGATTCGGGATTCCTCAAACTATAACAACAGATCAAGGGACTCAGTTCACTTCGTCCGAATTTTGTGATTTTGCTGAAGAAATAGGAATCAAGTTGTACAATTCTTATCCTTGTTATGCACAAGCTAATGGTCAGGCTGAAGCATCAAATAAGATCATGATTAAGATTATTCAGAAGAAGATTGATGAGAAGCCGAAGAAGTGGCACTCAGTTCTTAATGAGGCTTTATGGGCTTACCGAATGGCTTGTCATGTATCTACTCAAGTGTCTCCCTACGAGTTGGTTTATGAGCATCATGTTGTGCTACCGTGGGAGTTGCAATCGGGTTCGAGACGAATTACATTACAAAATAATTTGAAGAGGGAAGATTATAAGCGCCTAATGATGGATGAATTAGAGGATTTTCATTTAGTTCGTCTCAAAGCGTTGGAAAATATTGAGAAAAACCAATTACGTGTTGCCAAATATTATAACAAAAAGGTCAGAGAAAAGCAATTCGCGGAAGGAGATTTGGTTTGGAAGGCTATATTGCCGATTGGGACAAAAGATAAAGCATTCGACAAATGATCTCCAAATTGGGAAGGACCTTTTTGGATAGTGAGGTGTGCGCCTGACAATGCGTATATTTTAAAGACTCTACTGGGAGAAGAGTTCACTAGAGCTATTAATGGAAGATTTCTTAAGAGATTTCATCCTAGTGTTGAGGTTGGTGCATAAACGGACTTAAGAAGTTTTATGCACAAATAGCCAATGTAGAAGCATCGCCTTTAGCCAAAAAATACTCTGAAAGCTTGGAGAATAGGCAACGCGGTATGTGTCGCCTTTAGAGAAAAAATGTAAACACAATCGACTGAGGACAATGTCATGCAGTTCAGAAAGCATTCTTCAGAGATTACTATTCTCAGAAAGACTCAAAAAAGGAAAAACGAGTGGGAATCACATATGATATTTCACAAAGATAAGTAGTTTTTACATGGAATTCCTATGTACAAACTACTTCTCAAACAACTTGTTGAGGACGGACTGGGTGTCTGTAGTTTGGGCGAGGACAGTTGTATGGTCTTCATAACTCTCCAGGAGCTCGTCGATGTGCTCGGCATCTTCTGGAGGCCCGCCACCAAGAAAACTGACTAGCATAAAGGAGAGGTCTTCACGAGCTTGGGTGGACATAGCCGCCAGCCCCAGAGCTACGCTGTGATGCACGCCGTGAATGACGACTTGGTCTATGCGGTCGTCTGCATCCTCAAGGCGTGACTCGGCAGTTTCTCCCTGGGCATTCACCTTGTCGGCAATCTTGTTTGCCGCAATCTTTAGGCGTTCAACCTCTGCAGAGAGCACTGAATGAAAGAATATGAATCGGGTGAACAGATAGAATCAGAAAGGGGGAAATCGAACAAGTTTATCTTTACTAACGGGTGATGGCATCGCAAAATTTCTTCCGCTGGTCCTCCATTCAAGTCGGTCGATGCCGTATTGTTTGGAGATCTTCTCCAGCTCTCCTCGGGCCTCGTCCCTTTCACCCTTGAAGATGACCGCCTCCCCATGAGTGAAAGGAGCATCCATGGCATCTGAATCCAAATCACAAGGATTGAAGTGGTAGGAGCTTGAAGAGCCGGAGGAGCCGGATGATGGAGTCCCCGTTTGAGCTGCTATCGCCGGAGGAAGAAGATGGCTTTGTTCGGAGGAGATAACCCTTATCCTGATGAATAAGAAGGGAAATCAGAGCTAGAAAGATGAACAAGAAGTAAAACTGCAAAGAGGCAAGTGGTCGATTCTCACCCACGTCATCGACAACACCACGCTCGGCTTCTCCTTCGGCAGGGCGCTTGCCACGATCATTGCCTCCCGCCATTGCTACTGTGAACGTTGGTTTTCCCTCTGGGTTGGTTTAAGAAAGAAAATGAAGAGACTGTGATGAGAATGCTTAACTGAAAGCTGAGAAAGAGGGTTTATTTATAAGCCGAATGAAAGGTAATGGTGTGTATCTCGGAGTAATGGGATGAGGATACCAAACGACGAGTTAGGGTTTTTCCCTCTCGGATGGGCCGTTACTGGACTAGGCCAGGCTCAGATAAGTCAAGAGTCGGTCAGCTATATCCCTGAACTGGAAGTATAAGAGCAATCGGCTGTGTCTCTGATCGGAAAACTAAAGGTGATCGGCTATGTTCTAATCGGGAAAATAAAAAAGCCGATTAGATTCTCATACAAACAGAAGTATATAGAGGTGAAGGGTAAAGACATCCGATTGTTCAAAGACAAAGTGTGTTGCGTTTGAACTATTACAAACCCATGTTTCTACTTGCTCAGAAGCTGGTTAATGGCGTCTAAGGCCTCGGTCCCGATTCAGCCAACATTGTTCAACACTTTTTGGTCTTCATCTTCAGAGCTTTGGATGTCAGACAACTTTGCTTTGAGTTGTTGGTCTTCTTTGAGGACGGTTGATATCTTTGATGAAGTTGCTTCTATGGAATTCGGCAAATCTGTCATCTTGGCTCTATGAGATTGAATTCTAGCATTCAGTTTGATTAATTGAGCTTCGAGCATGATTTTCTCATCCTTCATGACTTTTAGCTCAGGCTCCAAAGTTGCCAGTGAGTTCTTGCCAACTTGAATTTGGGAGTGCAGGACTTTAGCTTCTTTCTTCTTCAGGGACCTATTATTCTACAGGACAGTTTTGCAGGCTATATTTTTATTTGTTCTCCTCACCATAGCAAAATGATCATCAAGATGAACTGCAAATTCCAGAGAAGCTTTAAGATCAGATGGAAGGTCTTGGTTGATAAGCTCGAGAAGATCTCTTATCTGATCTGAATCTTGAACCAGAGTGTTGATATCCTTGTTCAGCAGATTAGCTATATCCTTCAGCCGAGCTTGATTCTCTACTGACAGAGTCTGCTGAGAGATAGCTTCTTCACCGTTCTCACTGATGTAGTCCTCAACAGTGAAAGAATAACTGGTAGTCGGTTTGATAGTGTTCTTGAAAGAAGAAGAAGTGCTAGCCGACTGAATGAGTGTGCTAAAAGAATAGATTAAGGCAAGATGTTACCTGCTGTGTTGATTGATCATCAAGATGGGTTGTGTCCTAGTCTGGTTGAGGGCTTGATTGGATATCCAGAGATGGTGAGCCTGGAGCTGGACCAGAGGAAGGTTCTTCTACTAGATTGTCTATAATTTTATCTATTTCCAATAATGCAGATGATAGAGTATAAGAACAGGGAGTAGATGTCATATAAAGGGAAATAAGTGATTAGCCGAATGATGTTACCGATATGCTTGGATGTTTCATGGACATCTGTACTTTTGGCTTCATGAGCTTCTGTATCTTCAATTTCATGAACCTCTGCGTCTTAAGTAGAAGCTTGAGGAGGGATATCCACTATTATTGAGACATTGCTTGATCCTAGAATTTCAACATGTGGCTGCAGTAGAGGTGATTGGTGTGAAGACGGTCAGAGTTATTGCCGAATGAGATTTATTGTCCAATAAAATTCATACCTTGGGAGACCGCTTGACTTTCTTGGACCTTGTCTTTCTGGCCACATTGGTATCATCGAGTATCTTCCTTTTGCCTTCTCCTCTTGAAGGTGCAATGGCCAAAACTGTAGGGGTCTTCATGAAGGTTGTTAAAATTGGAGCATCAAAACCCAAGGCAGGTATATTCCCAGCTAAGCAGTACTGGGTCGCTTTGGTAGGAGGAATGGGCTCAAAATCCTGTGCATAACTAGAGGTTAGAGTAAGATGTAAATTCAAAAGCAGAAAATGATAAGTACAATAGAATTACCTCACTGTCAGAAGCAAATTGGGGTTGTAGATCTTGGCATAGAGAGTGCACTGGTGTGTTGAAGATGTGATTGTGCCATTATTGCCACCAGGAAGCAAAAAGAGGATGAGCAACATATACTATCCCAAATGGAGAGGGTTCATATATTGGCAAATCTCATCCAAGCTCAAAAACTTTTTTAGCTTCTATTTCATTTCTGATCGACTCCCTGAGTCTTATGGTTGTTAACAAGAATGGTCTTGGGGGAAACTGTCCACATCCTAGTTGCATGGCCGCCATGTTTGGATAGTAGAATTCATAGGTAGATTGGACTAATCTCCCATGATGGAATTCGGTTGGCAAAATGCAAGGTTTGATGTAGGAGTTGAAAATCTCTGTGGACACCTTGTCAGAACAGCCAGATTCATAGCTGAATTTACAAGGGAGGGTTAAATTATCATTTTCTCTGTAAAGAAGCCAAAGCACATTGTCGAAGCCCTTGAAAAACAGCTTGAAGAGATGACCAATGTCCATGTCAATGTTGATGGAAGATGTTGCTTCTCCATAGGTTTGACAGTCCTTAACTCTTGCCGTGTTGCATTCAGCATAATTCACTGAAGGAAAGCTCAAGTTATGAAGGGGTACAAAAATTATCTGATGCATGTACAATTGTAGCCACATCTGAACAAACCACCAAGGGTCACTTGCACAAGAAATCTCCCCACCTTGGTGCATCTGGGCAGTGATCTAATGCATAATATGGTAAACAGATCCTAGAAGATATTTTCCCAGAGGGATCAAAGTGCTTGCAGCTAGATCCTCAGCCATCATCATATGATTTAAGGTTGGCTCATTGGATTTTCTACAAAAGATAAATCGACACAGCCACATGTTCATGAAGGCCCTGCATTCCTTGTCAAGAACAACACCAAATGTTTCCATATAGGTCTGAATATATTTAACCCATCCACCTTCAAATTTGATAGCTTTCTGGCTACTTTTTCTCTTGTACTTGAAGGGATATACTAGTTGTGACACATTTAGGCCAGTCATCATGAATACATCGGCCAAAATGAAAGTCATCATACCATGGCCAAAAACAAAAGCATTGATAGCATCAGACCAAAAATGAGAAGCTGCTATCAGAAGGGACTCGTCTGCTCTTATCCAGCATCCTCCGGTACCATTTTCTCCATACGGCAATTGGGGGAAACGGCCAGGTCTTGAAGGTGTTTGGCCATTGGTTTGGCAGGATGACTCCAGACTCGAAGGGGATTCTCGAAGTTTCTTTCTCGATGATCTCAGTTGGGTCAGGGTTTCCCATTGGGCCAAGAAGGTAGGAATCAGGATTTGCAGCGTAGGGGATTAAAATGTGGTTTTTGTATTCCTTCGAAGAATAATGAACTCATAAAAACAAATGAATCGGGAGAGAAGCAGGAAAGTCAATCGAGAATTGATGAATGCGTGGAGGTGAATGAAATTTACCTCTGGAATTTCGTCCTGAGTCGCCATTGAAGGTTCGAGGTGAATTCAAGAATGTTCTGGGCTTGGATTTTTTGAGCGGCGGCTGCAGTATTGAACAGTATTGACCTAGGAGAAAGGGGAAGCTTGTGGTCAATTTCAGAATAAAACGACATTTATCCCAAAATTGAAGGGGCATGTGTTAACACTGGATTTTGGCACGCTTAGGAAGATGACAGGTGGGCCAGTGCGCAATAGATTTGTAGAGACAGGTGTTCGGGGCATTCGGCAAGTGTCTGTATGGTCAGCTAATTTCTAAAGATTTGGCAAATGATCGTGCGGTCGGCTATTCTGAGGAAAGGCAGTTTTCCGTTGAAGAAACGACAAAAGCAGCGAGTAAGAACCTATCAAGTAACGAATATTGCGACAATTAGGGCAATAAAGGCTCTGAAGGAAAACTAAAGTCAAAGATGTCATATTTTCCTTTGATATTTTGTAGTCGTGTCCTTTTAGGACTCATGTCATGTCCAAGGTACAAATATAAACCTTGGCCATTGTAAAAATGGTTCACAACCAAATCAATACAACCGGCCCCGTGCCAACTTCGAGTCTTTTGTCGTGTCGTCGAGTTCTTCGAGAGGAGTCATCGATCCGTCGACCGACAACCTTGTTATCATGTCTAGTATCATGCGGTGGATTTAGATATTGGTGAAAGTAGTCTTGTTTGTTTTCAATGATCGTGCGGCGGATCCTTGCTTGACAATCAGGAAGTCTTTGCTTATGTTTCGTTTACGAGTAGATACCGTGCGGCAGGCGTTTGCTCGATATGCTTAGCAAAAGCAAGATAGCTATCGGCACTATTAGATTTGGCACTAAGTTATCACGTGTTGCGTGTTTTAGATATTTTACATATTTGTAACACTCTTTTTGCCCAATCTAGATTGATACGGTTCGGCTCTTTTCTTTCTTACAGATCTATTTGCGCTTAAACAGTTATTGCTTTCATGTTGTCTTTACAAATAGATCTTATGTTCATTTTAGCCGAATTAGTCTAATCCAGATTGCTACGTGTTGCGGGTTTATGCATGTTAACCATGTTTAAGCTTTGATAAAGTTAAGTATCGTGCGGCAGATACAAGCTTTAGATTAGTTTGATCATGCTTGCTTACATGTTCCTTCATCATGGATCCCAATTCGGTTGGATTGTCGAGCTTGGTTATGCGTTAACTCACAATTAATTATGTTTCGTCCAAACTTACTTTTCCATGCATGCATGTTCGGCAGTCAACACTTTACATACTGTGTTTGTTTTAGCAGAATGATCTATAAAACTTGTTGGCAGACAGCTTCCATAGTTGTATGTCATCGTAAGTGACTTCAGGGTCGTATATATGGAACAGTCTGGTTTCACCCGGCATGTTCTAGTTTGTATCTAATGATTTTTATCCCTTGTTACTTTCAGGTCAAACTGACTGGCACGTCTCCGAATTTCGAAACACCCAGGCACCCGATTGCATCACATTTTGTGTCAACACCTTTTGAATATATCAATGCACTTAGACCAATAATTTTTGAAGAATATATTTCACTTGCTCACATGCTCAAAAGAGGTCCAAGAGGTGGCCTTGAAATGATTTATCGTGGCCATACAACTGACGTTCCTCTTCCAAATGAGAAACATCAGTTGTATAGGACCTGCCAACTAAACTTTGATTTAGATCAAGGGAATAGGAAAATAGGTGTTGCAGGTTCAAACAGGAGAGCACGTGAGGGGCGACAACTTGCTCATTTTGAGCAAGGTGGTCCTTCTCAAGGAGTTATTGTTGAGGAGGAAGACGATGCAACTTCCGATGCCATGGACACTTCCAGTGGCATGCCTCCTAGACCACAACATCCTCAAAGACCACAAGCATCCTTCTCGTCCTCACGAGATAGGGAGCATCGTGATCGGTGACAACAAATGTACAATCTCACCAATGCCATAGGTGAGCTTCGCGTTGAGCATGGTGTGACATCAGGTATAGTTCAATAAACCACCGAACAACTTCAAGCATTTCAAGAAGAAGAAATCTTGCAATGGAGAATGTGGTGGCAACAACGTCCATATCAGCCACCACACTATTGAGCAAAATATAAATTTGGCAGGAGGTTCCCTCCACCACTAAGGTAAGTGTTTAATTTTAGCATTTACATTCATGCATTTTATTGCTTATCTTTCCTTGCATCTAAAAAAAATCTGAATATGATAAAAAGAAAAAAATATTTCCCTTCACTTATATATGATTCATGAATGTTTATCTCTCTTATGGAAATGATGAATAGTTGCTCTGCTAAATGTTTCTCTAGTACTTAGTTTACAACTTGGTATTTCTCCAAGTATGAATTACTTGGCTTAATTGAAACCATCATGAACCTAAAACTTTGTGGGTTGCAAATGTTGTAACTAAGTCTAAGTTGTTGTCAGATATGATATAACAAGACAAGGGCTGCTATAATATTGTTATAAACAAGAATGACTACCGGGAGTTTTATTTCTTAAAATGGTAAAAACACTTTTTGTTCCTCAATGGTGAAAATTCCTACCAAAGCCATATATACTCTTTCATGATATAACCTTTCTACATAAGCTACTTGTGTTGTGTTGAGTTTGGTCAAGTTTTGTGACCCTTGTTGAGAGACTTATCATGCTCCCAAGATCAAGATGACGTAGACACCTCATATATATGCTGCTTCTACACTGGAAGTACGCAAAAACATGCCTTTCATTTTCCACAAAGTTCATACTCCATGTTCTAAAAGAAAATCTCTCTCTAGTATGTTGCTAGTAAATGAGACATAGACTATGCAAAATTATGAAAAAAATATAGGGACACATGAAAGTCCCAAGTTTTAGAGAAAAATGATGAGCTTATAAAAGCTCATAGAAAAAGAAAAATAAAGATAGCTATGTCTCAAAATAATAAGTTAGAAAGAGAGATCATATCAAATAAAGGAGTATTAATCATTTACCATGTTTCACACACTTGCACATCTTGATCTAAGAGTATGACACTTCTCTCCTTGGATCCGAAATTTGACTTTACAATATATGCAAGGTAAGTTTGCTAGATTCTTTATCCTTAGCTATAGCTCCACATAAGCCTTTAGAGTAGGATGAAAAGAAGGCAATCTTAAATATGTGACTTAGTGAGGAATCATACACCATAGGAGTGACTCGAGAGTACCAATCGAGGAACACTAAGTTTTCTTTTATAAAACTTTGAAAACCTCCGATATGAAGCTTGTGAAGAATAAGAAAGCTAGTGCTCAAGTCAAGTTGTTCTATCTCTCAACCACCCAAGATAAAGCATAAAGCCATAAGCCCCATGAAGGACTAAGGTAATATGGGTGAGTTTTCAATGCTAATATTTTCCATTAAAAAGAGAAGTATGTTTGTTGTAGATTTAGTACTCTTGAAATATGAAGCATAGTAGCAATTCCTGATCCACCGAGGCTAAGTTTGATTGTTTTCTCGCGATGAGCAAAGGTTAAGCTTGGGGGATCTTGTTGACGCTAAGAATGTCATACTTTTACATATTCAAAATACCATCAACAACCTCGGTTTCAAGGGTAGAATAACACTTCATGAACATATTTATCACGAACGATACTCTCTTTAGAATCTATGTTTCTCGCAAGTCCTGCGAGAGGGGCCTTAGGCTACCGCCGCCCTCCGTCGTCGCCGCTGGTCCCCCTTCCTTCCCCTCCAGCATCTCGCCGGCGCTGAAGGGAGTGGGGATCCATTGTTTTTAATAAGTTTCTGCAGTAGAGAAAATTCTTAGGGTTAGGGTTTCTCCATTCCAAAGTTTTTGGTATTGGAGTTTTATCTTCTCCTTCTCCTCTCCTCCGGCAATGGTGAAGGAGAAGGGTGGAATCGTCTTCTCCATGGCGGCTTCGTTGAAGACGAGGGAGACAACTTCGGCGTCACCATCTTCATCGACATGACGACATGGAGATCTTTGTTTCCGGACGGCGGCATCAAGGCGGAGATGATGTCGCTGCCATGGAATAATTTTCTCCAGTCTTTTCTTTGTTTTGTTGTGGTTAGATCTGGACACAATGAAAGACTAGGGAGAATATCCTTCAGATCAGTCTTCCTCATTCTTCGGTGGCAGAAAGAAGAAGAAGGAAGACACCAGCAAGAAGAAAAAGATCCTCAATTCCACCTACAAGAATGTTGGCCGTCGTTCGTTAGACACTTATTCTCAGGCCATTTTCCGAGTGTTTGCATGTGCGGTCATCTACACTGCAAAGCGATTAACAGGTTAGGATTTGAGTTGTGCTATTCACAGCATGGGTATTATCTTATATTGCAAAGTGCTTGTAATGTATTGATGTACCCAGGTTTTCATATAATATAATTCTTCTTTCGTTGCAAAAAAAGAACATATTTATCACTAATAAGTTCCATATGTACTTGGATAGACTTTGTTTGTAGGGAATGCCATTTTAGGACAATCAGGGGTGCTGGAAGCTCCTTTTGCACGTCGGTCAACGTGTAATTGAAGCCAAACTCTAGAACCCATAGACAATTAGACTCCTAGCACGTCCAGAAGCTCAAACAAGGAAGCCTGGCTCCAAAGGAGCCAAACTCAAGTCGACCGACCGGGGTTTGGAACCTTCTGGCCAACCAAGCCAGCATGATCCATGCCAAAACCATTTCAACCCTTAGATGCAACTTGTGCTTTCATTCAACGCTCCAGATCAAGTGCACAAGGATCCATGGTCCCACATCAAGAGAACCAGCGTGACAAACACCTCAGATTAGTCAACCAAGCTCTATAACTAGTGGGGTCACCTTCTAGAAGGTGGTGGGTCCATCACTCCTAGGGGTTCGGCCGACACCCCTAAGGGGCCCACAACTCCCCAGCTCTCCCTTGAGCTATGGGGACTCCTTCTAGAAGCCTTCGGCAGGGGCCACCTGTCATAGGGGTGGTCGGTTGATTCCCCTAAGTACCCCCCGAAGCTGCTGGTGACTCCCCGTCACATTTACCACATGATGGAAATCAAAGCCGTCCTTTGAGGCGGTGGTTCCAAGGGCTCAAGGTGGAGCTCTCTTGGATCGATGACGTGGCGGTGGACTAGCCACTACTCCACCTCCCACTATAAACAGAGGCTCACACCCCCATCTTCACACATGGTGGACAAGCCTACAAGCTCATCTGCTTAGATTATCTTAGTAGTTAGTCAAGTGTGGGAGTTAGAGTAAAGTTGAACTGTGCTCGGGATTTCCGGAATTGTCTCCTGGAGAGTCTGGTATAGCTCTTGTACCTTTCCTTTTCTGTCAGAAGTATCTTATTTAATATATTAATTTTCCTCTACTTTACTTAGTATTTACTGTGAGCATTACTATACTTGTTATAGTACTGTTATATGCTTTTGCTTATTACCGGCCTTTATATCAATAGTTTGTGATCCTTCGTGGCCATTCTTGTATGCGATCATTGCCTGTCATAGGGTGCTTTGGTTGTAGATCACAATTAAAGTAGTGAGTTGTGTGAAAGCGTGGTGCTTATACATCATCTTACCCTTGGTAGCCTTGTCTAGTCTTTGTATTCCACCACGTGTTCTTAGGCAAGTTCTTAAAAGGCAAGACCCCCATAAAAAGAGAGCTCGATCCAATAGGAGTGTTGACACAAAAAGCGTCGGATCTGCGAACACCTCAGGCTTATACCCGAATTCGATATACATGGTGTGCCAGTCGATTTGACCAGTTAATCGACAAGGACGATAACTAGAACAAGATTGAACGAGATGACAGCGATACGCCCGGACGTCAAAGCTCAACTTGATCAAAACGCAGAACTTGCGAAGGCGACGGAGGTCGTGTAGATGCAGCCCGTCGAGACGTCGTAAGAACTCGTAGGTAAACTAGAACTAATGCGATAAAAGTAGATGCTGGAAAAGTAGATAAAAGTAATAGATTTGTATTTTATTGATTGTCTCTTTTTTTACACCGCCTCTGGGTACATATCTATACTCCGGTAAAAGGAGTTGTAAACAGACACGACTCATACATAAACAAAACTCCTATTTTTAAGAAAATAAACGACTCATGCAAGAGTCGGACTCAAAACTACAATAATAATGCTAGCATAAAAAACACTAGGTTCCTTATCCGTCTTCCTTACGATGAAACCTTCCATCGGCAGATCTCCTCAATCTGCATCCTTCTTTTATTGTCATCGGCAGCTTTCTACTGACGTCAACCATATCTTTCTGCATCCATCGGCAACATTTCTGATCGGCAATGTTTTCCTGTTTCCATCGGCAACACTTTCCGATCGGCAAATATCCTTCTTTTCATTTTTTGACGATTCTTCAATCTCCTGCTTCTATCGGCAACCTAATAGCGGTATCATGATGCCGATAAGGAACAACAACCAATCTTCCACCGATCAGTGCATCTGGCTCATATTGACACGTACAAAAAACGGTGTCAACACATGCCCCCTAATTTCGGAGTATGAAATATATCATGCGCCGGAATTTCCTCTATCGCAATCTTCCTTTCCGAAATATCTCTATCATTACCTCGATCACTGCGCACAATCATCGCAATTTACCAATATCTCCCGCAACTATAGCGCCAACAGTTATAATTCCCAGACTGTCGTTATAATTTCATTATCACACCCCTGTTCGGCTAAGAAGGAAAAATTCAAAAACACCCCTGACGCTTCGGGCTTATAAAGACCGCCGCTCGGTCATTCTCCCTTTTACCCTAAGCTCAGACCTTCATCTCCATTTCACCGGCGCTTTGAAGAACACTCCAGCATCATCAACAGCGGTTCTTCCTCTAGCAGACAGCGCAACTCCCGCGATAACTCTTCCATCTCCAATGGCGATCAACTTCAATGTCCCTGAGGTAATTTCTTCTTTCCTCGCTCCACATTCCGCAATCTCCTCATATCCAATTTCATGATTTCCCTTTCTCTTCTTCTTTTACTTTCTGAATTTAGGAAATACGCGGCAAGATAGTGATTCCCATCGACCAAGGACACCTTTGCTGTCTAGGTCCAATGGGAAATACGGATCCAACTAACCTCAACAACGCAGAGACCAATCGTATCCCTTTCAGAGCTGGATATTTCAATCTAGGGTTATGGACAGACACTTTCCGTTCTTGGCCCAAACCCACTAAAGGATGGAAGAACTGGTACCTCAGGATGTCTAGGTCAAAGCAAGCTTATTGGTCAGAACGTAACCTAGATCAATGCATCAGACTATCTCTTGCCGATATGGCCTAAAATGAAAACATGATGATTGTTGCTTCTTATTTCTGGTCCGACGCAATGAATGCCTTCTTGTTCAGACATGCACCGGTCACCCCTACACTTGCCGATGTATACATGCTCACTGGCCTTGACATCTCTTCTGCCGATAATGCCACCCTCTTCCGCAGGAAATCTGAACATCGGGTGAGCACTCGCAATATCAGCGGCTGGACCGGATATATCTAAGAATATCAAAACACTGGATCGGTAAGCCAGAGGGAGCATGCCACTTTCCTAAACATGTGGTTGGAAAATTCATTTTCTGTGGTAGGACAGTTGGACCCATCAATATGTATCTTCCCGCAGCAGAACTCCTAGCCGATGGAGGATTTCCTCTTGGCCGATATCTCCTTAGCTCAGTCTATCACCTTCTGCACCATGTATCCAAGAAATTGCTGCTAGGCGAGCCCATCGGCAACCTCGGAGGCCCTTGGTGGTTCATCAACTTGTGGCTAAAAGCCCATACGCACAAGTGTCTTCAGTTTGACTTATTTAGCTAGCAATTCCCGAGAGATTTTCTTGAGGATTATACTCCTGATGAAGATGAATCGGCAACCCGTTCCCCCCTTAACTTTGGAGAAGCTATGATAGTGCTACCAGGAACCGATGCCAATAAGGGTCAACTTGGTATGTTCTTTCAGAGACTCTACTGTGGGATTCCTACGGCAGAACGGGTTTGGTGGCCTTATATCGATGAGGACAACCGATTCCCACTCTCTTTCAATCTTACCGATGGAAACATACCAGAGAATGAAAGAATTATGAAGGCCACCCTTACTCCCCGGGCTATTCTAGTCAACATCTTCGGGACCGGGAAGAATACTCCTCCAACTTATGAATTTTATTACCCATTGGCAGCAGCAAGACAGTTGGCATTCGGTCAACTACCGGTCAAACTTAGCTATGCCGATGTAATAAAACAAAGTGAAGTCATCTCCAGCGCTATGGATTGGAACAAAATCGTCAGTCTTCCCTCTCAGGCCGGTGTGACCAACATTGATCTATCTTCTTGGGCACCAACGTCCTTCATCACCGAATCATACAAATCTTAGTGGCAAGAATGGAAGAATCAACTATTCGCTACATCGTCGCACTATTATCGGCACTTGATCGATATCGATTACATTGTTCCAGATGATGCGGTAAGCTTATATTTGATACTACTTCTCTGCTATTTCCTTTCAAATGTATCGGTAATTGACTTTCTATTAGCACGCTGATGACCTAGCCCCAAGAAAAAGCATAAGTGGTAGGACCTTCCATTTACGACCGATAAATCCTACATCGGCAATCGGCAGCAAAGCTCCTTCACTGGCCTCCCTCATGTATGGAAAGGCACCCAAAGTCACCCTCAAACCCAAGCCAACACCGACTAGGGTTGCTGTTACTCCATCGGCCGCTGCCGCTGTCCTGGCGCAAGCTTTTGAGGTAACAATCCCTTACTTATGTCGATCACAAACTTTCACCGGTAATGCTTACTTTACTTTTTAATTCGCATAAAAATGCTTTCCTTTGTAGTCAATAGGTTCATCGGCAACCGCTCCAGATGTACAAGTTAATCCAACTCAGTCTGCCGATGCCCCCAAGCACAAAAATCGAAGCGCCAAGGCTCTTCAAGTGTCGCTCCCCAAAAGAAACGTTCAAAACTATCAGCTCTAGTCACATCACCAGCTGCGTCTTTTCAAGTTCCTATCGATACAACAACACCGGAGCCAGTATCGGCATCTATCCCTGACCAATCACAGGACGAGATGCCCAATCAGGAGACAGTGCCATCACCAAGGATTAACTGCAATAGCAGAATCAACACCGACACCAACATCAGCACCAGCACCAACTGTTCATCCCACAGAGGCAAATTCATCGGCAACCATTGCCGATCTTCAAGACACAATTGCGTCAACTACTCTGCTAAGTCCAAGGCGAGAAATCGCTCTAAAGCGGGTAAATTAAAATATTTATCACAAACCTACAAGACACAAGCTTTCAGCTGACAAAATTTAATTCTTTATTTTTTTCAGGCCCAAGACTCTACCAATAGTTTATTCTCTTTTGCCATCAACATTCCAGATGACGATGAAGGAGAAAGCTCTGCTCAAGCCTCAACTGTTCTATCGGCAGAGGTGAAATCCAAACTTGAAGCACTGTTACTCCTACTGCAACAAAATACGCCTCAACTAGTTCAAGATTCTAGCGCAGTAAGGGTAGCTTTCAGAGAAATTCAAGATCAACTGTCTGCCGATATTGAAGAACTGCTATTCCAAGCGGCATTCCTCGAGAGTCGGCAGCTACAATACCAGAGAACTTCACGACGCATTGCCGATAGAGCCGCTCATGAAAAACTCGAAGAAGAAATACTCAAGTTCAAGCAAACTGCGGACGAAAAGCACAAAGACATCGGTCGTCTGGAGGCCTCTAGCAACGCACTTGAACAAGAGATCACTCGCCTATCGGCACAAAAAGAAGAGTTGTTAGCTAAGCTGAAGAAAGTAGATGCAGCCTTAGACTCAGCTAACCAGAAGAAAACTCATCTCCCCATTGCTACTAAGGCTCTGCAACAAGAGAGGGATGCTTGTGCTCGCGAAGCTCTCCTGCTGAGGAGAAAAATCAAGCCAGTTGAAGGCACTGCCGATGACGATGCCAGGGAAATAGAAGAAGCTGACCAAGTTCGTCTTCACGCGATTTCATCTATCCAATCCCTATTGTAATCCGTTACATTTGAACTTGATAACTGATCTTGTTGTAATATAACGCCAACGCTTTTTCTACCGATGTCTTGTATGATAACTCTGTCATCGATATTTGTACTTATATCACTTTACGCATCCATCCATATACTAGGATAATACTTCCTCAAATATTTACCATTTATTGCTCTAGAAAATGCAACTCCTTCGAGGGTTTCCAAAATATAAGCGTTGCCAGAAACAGGCTGACTTATTCGAAAAGGACCTTCCTAATTCGGAGACAATTTCCCAAACTTCGAACTCTTGGTTCCAATCGGTAAAATCAGTTTCCACACCAAATCACCATCGGCAAACTCTTTTGCCTTTACCTTCTTGTTATACCATCTGGCAACCCTCTTCTTGTTTTCTTCGATAATGATTAGAGCTCTTAGCCGATGACCCGCCAAATCTTCTAACTCATCCTTCATAAGGATATCATATTCATTGGCTATTAGCTGGTCTTGGGAAAACAATCGCCTAGAACCAGTTTTAATTTCCCAAGGTAGGACAGCATCGTGTCCGTACACCAACTGATATGGCAAAACCTTAGTAGCACCATGACATGCCATCCGATACGACCACAAAGCTTCATTCAATACTGTATGCCACCTCCTAGGGTTCTCTTCAATCTTGCGCTCGATAAGCTTAATTATTCCCTTATTAGTTGCTTCAGCCTAACCATTAGCTTGAGCATAATAAGGAGAAGAATTCAACACTTTGAACCCCATACCAATAGCAAATTCATCAAACTCCCCCGACGTGAACATGGTCCCTTGATCAGTTGTAATAGTCTGAGGAATTCCGAATCGGTAAACAATAGGCTCCTTCACGAAATCTGTCATGTTTGTTGATTTCACATTCTTCAAAGGAATGGATTCAACCCACTTCGTGAAATAATCAGTAGCAACAAGTATAAATTTATGCCCCTTGCTCGATGGTGGGTAAATTTGGTCGATGAGATCAATGGGCCATTCTCTAAACGGCCAAGGCTTGATTATAGGATTCATTGCCGACGCAGGTGCCCTCTGAACATTACCGAATTTCTGACAATCTTGACACCCTTTGAAGTACTCAAAACAATCCTCAAGAATTGTCGGCCAATAATATCCATTTCGCCTAATCATCCACTTCATCTTGAACGCCGATTGGTGCGCTCCACATACCCCCTCATGAATTTCACGCATCAACCTCTTTGATTCCTCTCCATTAAGGCATCTGAGCAAAACCCCATCAATTGTATGATAATACAATTCATCATCAAGGAGCACGTACTTGGTAGCCTGAAACCTCAACCGTCTTTCAACATTCCTAGACGGATCTCTTAAGTAATCGACAATCTCTTTTCTCTAGTCATCGGCAACCATTACCGATGTCATTACTTCTTGAATCGACTGATATCCTGAAGCATGTTGCGCCAACCGATTGGCTTCTTCATTATGCAACCTGGGAATGTGCTCAAGATGATATTCTTTAAATTCCTTTAATAACTGCAAACACTTCTCATGATATGCAATTAAAATATCACTCCGACATTCATATGTTCCAATTAATTGATTGATTACTAACATAGAATCGCCAAAGATTTCCACGGTATCGGCACGCACTTCCCTAAGCAACTCCAACCCCTTCATTAACGCCCGGTACTCAGCCTGATTATTCGTCGAAGTAGCAATAATCGGCAATGAGATTTCATACTTTTTCCCTCGGGGTGAAACCAAGATAACGCCGATACCTGCTCCCTCCTTACAGGTGGAACCATCAAAGAACAAAGTCCAAGGAGCAATTTCTACGGAACTTAGCGTACCACAATGCTGAGTAACAAAATCAGCCATCACCTGCCCTTTAACTGCCTTAGCTGATTCATACCTCAGATCAAATTCTGACAACGCCAAAATCCATTTGTCGATCCTCCCACTCAATATCAGCATCAACAGCATATACTTGACCACATCATCTTTGCATATGACAGTACACTCAGCCGACAGCAAATAATGCGTTTGCAAATAATGTCAGTCATATCTTTCTGCATCCATCGGCAACATTTCTGATCGGCAATGTTTTCCTGTTTCCATCGGCAACACTTTCCGATCGGAAAATATCCTTCTTTTCATTTTCGACGCTTCTTCAATCTCCTGCATCTATAGGCAACTTGATAGCGGTATCATGATGCCGATAAGGAACAACAACCAATCTTCCACCGATCAGTGCATCCGGCTCATATTGACACGTACAAAAAACGGTGTCAACAAGGAGTTTTGTCCTCCTACTGTTCTATCCTCTCGCCTAGCATACTTGTTTTGAGGAGGCAAACTGTTGTGTTTAAACTAATTAATTTGCTAAGTACATTGAAGTAGAAGTGAATTACATAGGAGTCCTTAGATCTCTCGTTGTCCTCCCCCTAGCTATACTTACTAGTTATCTTTAGTTATCTTTTACCTTGGCTTGTTCCTTCATCACCTTCCTATAACATTATTCGTTACCTCCTATACTAGTTGGTACTAAGTTGAGGTGTCCTCTAGGATCTCTCTCTAATTATAGTTTCTAGCTACCGTTTTCTCTTGGGAAAATATAAATTACGATACCTTGGAATACTCCTAGGTGAAGTTCTATGACAGTATAATCTGTGTGCTTGCGGATTATCCAATAGTCAAAAGAAATACCAACATCCTCAAGCCCCTAATAACCTCTTAAGCCATTTCTAGAATAGGAGCAAGGGGGTCTTCCCTTTCTGCCTCCACCGTTCATCTGGTTGAACTAGGAACCTTGGGGAAATTTATGCAGTACTAGCTCATTGCTCATCATCGCACTCCCACCAAGTGATTTTGGCGCAGCTTGACTGGCTCATGCTACATGTTATGTTGTAGCCGATGTGTTTGTATGCCCGAGCTAAAGGCTGCTAGTGGCCACGCCAAGTTGTTGTGAGCCCATAATATTATTAGTGGACAACCACATCCCATATATTGGCTCATCTGTGAACCTCTATTCTCCTAGGTCAAAGGAGCCCCGAGACCCATCGTGCGGCCCATTGTTAGTAGGCAAAGGTGTGTTTTTGCATGTGGTTTGCTCATGGGTGTGAGTCCTTTTGGTATTCCCCAATTCATGTCCTCGCCGAGAAATGGATGAGGCATGGTATGACATGCTCTATGTGGAGGTGGTCGCTCATTTTTTAGCATTAATATACACAGTGTGGTGGTGCGGTTCTTTAGGACGTAGATTTAGGTCGTTCGCCCTTTGTCGAGAATTGGAAGGGTTGCATCTCCTCAATTCACACGTAAATGAGTCTAGGCGGCGTTAGTAGATGGGGCTCTAAGAAACTATCATGCCGTGGCATAGTGTCCTCCCACAGTTGTATGGCACTACCCATCCAAGCCTAGATTGGGTCGTCCACGAGAAAGGGCAGTCTGTTTCCTATGATATGAGTTGTCTGTTCTAAATTGGAGGATTCAGAATTTGCATAGTACCTTGATTGCCAAAGCGTGCATGTGCCACATGTCACCGCCTAACATGTGGCGCTCCTATGGGTTCATTGTACCAGAATCAAGGGTCATGAGGCAACTTCGCCAACTCCAAACCTATAAATCCAAGAGAACAATGGAGGGTTGCGATCTACTATATTTTCCTAGTCTTGTTTCCTTGGGCCTTTGCCTCCACATATTTTCTTCTTCCAGCTCCCATGCTTGAATCTTTGATCATGGGAGGAATGATGATGTCGGGAGTAAATAACATCAGCGAGAGCGAGGTGAGGTTTCTGAGCTTTTGTGGGACCTAATCCCTAAGAGGGAGTTCCTTGGGTGGATGCTCTTAGACTCTTGTTGGAAGGTGTCCAATTCGTGTCCTTCTGATACTTCCACCACTTCAATTTCCTCTTCCACATGCACCATTTCCTTATGGGGGGGGCAGCTACATATATTTCCTTACTTGATCCAGAGAACATCCGCCACCACATTGTCTTCATGATGTTGTGCAAATGATTGTGCATAGATTTCACTGTTTGTAGGAGGCTATTATTGGTCCTGCCAGTAAGGCTAGCTAGGTGAGCCTTTCCCATATAGCACACAACAATGTCTTATCGTGCTTACGGGGAACGAGATGAAGAGACTGGATGCATTGTATCACGCGTTGGCCCAATGCTTTTAAAATGCTAGCTGATGATATAAATGCCAATGTGACCCGAGCCAGTTGGCCTAGCATGGAGCCTGTGATTTTGTCTTGGCCCAAGCATGGCACGGGTCCGGTTCCTACGGGCTTGAACTGGCCCGGCACGCAGTGCAAGCCATGCCTAGGCTGTACAGCAGGCACATGTGCTGCCATGGCATGGCCTGTAATTTCCCTACGGTCGGCCAAAAGCCCCATGTATATATATATATATATATATATAGAAACCACAAACCCTATCTTCATCTCCCATCTTCGTTCTCAGTCGTCACTCGTTTGCATGCGCCACACTAGGGAACCCGACCCGCCCCTTCCTCCTCCCTCTCCTCCTCCAGGTACCCCTCTCCACCTCTAGGTCCCAGAAGCGGTCGATTGTTCCTTCCTCCTCCCTGTCGACACGCCTTCCTGTTCCCTCCTCAAGGTCTCCTCCAGGTCTTAGTAGCGAAAGCAGCCGGTCATCCCTTTACTCCTCCCGTCAGCCCTTCCTCCTCCCCGCTGAGGAGCTAGCTGGTGAGCATGCGCCCTTCCCTTCCTTCTCCCCATGGCTTGTTTCCCTCCCCTCATCGGCTTCTTCCTCCTCCTTTGAGTGAACAGCGTAGCATGGCTACGCTAGACCTAGGGGTGGTGGGGCATGCGCCCCCTTCCTTCTCGCTAGCGCACTCCTCCCCGCACCTCTTCCTCTTTATTGGGCCTCCCCGTGCCTCTTCGTCTTCCTCAGGTCTCGGGTCTCGGGCCGCCCCGGCTTCTCGGGCCAGCCCGACCCAAAAAATGGCCCAACATGCCATACCTAGGCCTTCGTCCATGCATGAAGCCTGACTCTTATGGGACCATGCCAGCATGGGCCCATGCTGTGTCGGGCCGGGCTGGCCCGTTGGCCAGCTATAGCTAATAATCATGGTGTTGAATGGTTCGATTGGGGCGGTATGGTGATAAAGATGCAGCTATGTGGTCCAATGAGATGCAAGAAAGTTTATCACAGGGTTCGTGATATGACCACGCCAACCAGCAACACAATACATCATCCGACCAGCATTCTGACCTCACCATCAAGCACTCCAAGCACTCCGACCACGCCAATAAGCATGTTGATCACACCAGCCCAAGTATTTGAAGGACCGATCACACGTAGCCGAGCCAAGAATCTACAACAAGAGGTGCACGCGCTACTTTGTGAAATTCATGTTAATGTTAATGAGAATTATATACTACCTAAGTCGTGAATGTTGTATTGCTCAGATTCACCGTGGAGGATGACAAGAACATACATGGAGATGACAACAGAAAAAGATCACACTCGAACCAGACCGGTTTAGCAGAACAGTACGAAAGAAACAATCATAACTTTTGTTTCCCACAAGCTATGAAGGTCACTGAAGACTTGTTTGAAATCTTATCAAGTCTAGTTTCCAATGCATCAAGTACTGACCTGTTTGGATACTCCAGTTAGTCTGCCGACCTGTTTTAGTGCAGACTGGTCAGAAGATTGACAGTCAGGCTGATGGTCAACTTCCCGTGCAAAACTATACCATTATACAATATCTAGTGGTGCATTCTGCACATGGTGTGAAATATTATCAAGTTAACTTTCCAACGCAAAAAACCCTACTTCATTTGGACTTCCCAAGATGGAGTTATTACCAATTTACTGATGACTGCGCAGAAGACCAACAGCCTCGTGAAGCCACTTCAGAAACTCATTTTGTGGAGGCCATTTCACATTTTTAGTCTTTTCATTTCCATTTCAAGTTTCCACCTATCTAGCAAGGTTGTTTCTAGTATAAATACCCCTAGATTCATTGTAATCTTACACTTTGAAGAATCAAAATATAGAACCCCTTTGTTCAGCTGTGTGCAAACAAACCTTGAGAGTGATCTCTACCCCTTTGCTCTTGTGATTTCCTTCGTGGATTTACAGAAGCGGCGACTTCATCCGCTCCCAATTGGTGCTCCTACTCCCTTCAAGGTTCTCCTTGATTGATTGTAGGTTGTGTTGGTTGGTTCCTTGAGAGTGTGGTTGGGCGAATCCTAGATTCAGGTTGTCGGTTAAAGACAGTGGTTGACTTCTAGTTTTATTTGTCAAGTTGCACTAGTTATGGCTGCTTGCAGCAAGTTATCTTGGCTTCTCTGAAGCTAGTTATCTGAAAATCGCCGAAAGGTGTGTTCTGTAGTAGTGTGTGCTAACAAACTTTGAGAGTGATCTCTACCGCTTTGCTCTTGTGATTTCCTTCGTGGGTTTACAGGAGCGGCGGCTTTGTCCGCTCCCAATTGGTGCTCCTACTCCCTTCAAGGTTCTCCTTGATTGATTGTAGGTTGTGTTGGTTGGTTCCTTGAGAGTGTGGTTGGGCGAATCCTCGATTTAGGTTGCCGGTTAAAGACGGTGGTTGGCTTTGAGTTTTATTTGTCAGGTTGGACTAGTTATCGCTGCCTGCAGCAAGTTATCTTGGGTTCTTTGAAGCTAGTTATCTGGATTTCATCCTACGTCGTGAAGATTGGGACATCGTGTCGCATCATGATCTCTACCCCTTTGCTCTTGTGATTTATTTCATAGATTTACAGAAGCAGCGGTTTCATCCGCTCCCAATTGGTGCTCCTACTCCCTTCAAGGTTCTCCTTGATTGATTGTAGGTTGTGGTTGTTGGTTCCTTGAGAGTGTGGTTGGGAGAATCCTCGATTCAGGTTGTCGGTTAAAGATAGTGGTTGGCTTTGAGTTTTATTTTTCAGGTTGCACTAGTTATCGCTGCTTGCAGCAAGTTATCTTGGCTTCTCTGAAGCTAGTTATCTGGATTTCATCCTACATCGTGAAGATCGGGACATCGTGTCGCATCATGATCACTACCCCTTTGCTCTTGTGATTTCCTTCGCGGATTTAGAGAAGCGGCGGCTTCATCCGCTCCCAATTGGTGCTCCTACTCCCTTCAAGGTTCTCCTTGATTGATTGTAGGTTATGTTGGTTGGTTCGTGGAGAGTGTGGTTGGGAGAATGCTCGATTCCGGTTTCTGGTTAAAGACGGTGGTTGGCTTGGAGTTTTATTTGTCAGGATGTACTAGTTATCGCTGCTTGCAGAAATGTCAGTGTCTAAAATGGCGGGGTCTAGACAGCCAACAAGTAAATTTCTAAGCGTGTCGGAGTTTGGATGGTTGCCCTCGGAGAACACTGAGGTTTATACTGGTTCGGGCATAAACGCCCTACGTCTAGTGTGTTGCGGGGTTGTATTACCGAGCGCGGAGAGCTCGTAGAGGGGAGCTACAAGCTTTTGGTGAGAGAGGGGAGGCTGTCCCCAGGTCTCGTGCGTATGAGGTTCTTGGTTCTGGTGAGTGCTCGCGTGTGTGCGAGTTTGTGTGTGTGTGAATGAAAGTTGGAATGTCGAGTCCCCGAGATCGGGGGTCCATTCCCTCCCTTTATACGTAGGGACAGATGGTGGAGTACAGTAGAGAGAGAGAGGGAGTGACGTGGGCCCGGCTTGGGCTGCTGCCGAAGGAAGCCTTTGTCTTCATCCTGTTTTCCTTCTTGAAGAAGATTGCGCCAGTGGACGCATGTCTAAGTCCTATTCGCCCCTGACGAGCTGTAGCCATGCGCCCTGTGATCGGGAACCCTGCTATTCCCCCTTTTTGGGTATGGGTGGAGGTTGGTCGCACAGGACCAGGCACCCATGCGTTCTGTCGTACCGTGCTTGATGATGCCCTAATCCCTGTTGGAGTGTCCTTCGGAGCCATGGCGTGGATATCACGCGCGGAAGTCGTCGGTTAGGCAGCACAAGACCCTGTACCACAGGGTGAACAGGGGTCGACATGGTGGCTCATGCTCTGAACCCCATCCTGAGGATGGAGGGTACTATGGACCTTTTGACTATGTGGGCTAGAGCGCCTTGGGCCGTGGCGTGGCGGTGAAGTCTCCGAGGGCGAGCGTCGTCACGAATGATGCTTGCCGGGCTCGGATGGGGCGGAAGGGCCCCCGAGGGTAGATAACGTCACGGGTGACGCCACGTAGGCTCGGGCGAGGCGGAAGGGGCCCCATGGGTAGATGACGTCACGGGCGGCGCCACCTAGGCTCGGACGAGGCGGGAGAGCCCCCGAGGGTTGATGACGTCTCGGGCGACGCCACCTTGGCTCGGGCAAGGCGGAAGAGCCCCCGAGGGTTGATGACGTCTCGGGCGACGCCATCTTGGCTCGGGCGAGGCGGAAGAGCCCCCGAGGGTCCATGACGTCACGGGCGACGCCATCTTGGCTCGGGCGAGGCGGAAGAGCCCCCGGGGGGCGATGATGTCTTGGGTGACGCCACCTTGGCTCGAGCGAGGCGGAAGAGCCCCTGATGGTGATTTTTGTTTTTGTGGAGTCCAAGGATTTGGGTCCCCTATTTCTAGGTATCCGACAAGCAAGTTATCTTGGCTTCTCTGAAGCTAGTTATCTGGATTTCAACCTACGTCATGAAGATCGGGACATCGTGTCGCATTATCTGGTATCAAAGCTTTCGTTACGACGGTAGGATTCTTTACCCTTAGCTACATATATTATTGTTTCGTCCTATCCACCAAAAACCTTAAAAATTGTTTTAGCCCTTTGTTTCAATCTGTTATTTAAGTGAGTTTTGTTAAGTTTCAGTACATTAGAGTCTTTGTTTTAGTTGCTGATCACTACCCTTTTGTGTGTTCTTTGAGCCTCTATTATATCTGAAAATCCCCACAAAAAGAAATTATATCTATAGCCTATATCATCCTTCATGATATCTTTGATCCTATCAAGTCTTAGCTACTGGTTGTGTTATCGTTGTTATCTTAAGTGTGCAAGTATCATATCTGAACCTTGTGTTTTGTTCTATAGAAAAAAATAGAAGAAAGAAAAGTGAAAAAAAATATATAGAATTGAAAAAAAAGTGTTGAGAAATTTTGAAAGATCAGTTGGTTTATGTGCACAAGTGCTCCAAAATTTTCATATTGAGTTGTGCAACCAGTTTGCTATCCCTGTTGGTGCAAAATTTTGGTTAGGTCTGATTGCAACACTTGCATCCTAATCATATCCCTTGTTTGCATCAATTCTGAAATTTCTTTGCGCGTGTGTGATCATTTGATATCTCATTCCTATCTTGTGGTCAGCACTAGGCAGGGAACTTCTAGTTTGGATTGTTATTTAACTTTATAACAACTAGAATTCAGATTGCATTCCTTGTTATTAGTCCCCACCAAGCTCCACATACAAGCCATCGTAATCGGTACTTTGATCTTGTATTCGTTTAACCATCACTTTCTGTTACCACCACACATTTGTGTCTCTGTAATCCACAGGGAATTCATAAGAGCTTTGGTTGGTAAGGGATGTGAGATTGTGTGAGTTCCAAATATTATCCTATACCACATATAGCTTGTTGTTTTGCATATGCATTAACCATGGCAGGCCGAAGATATACCCATCTTCCATTCTATCGAAGTAATGATCCAGAGGAGTTTCTTGATTGGCCACAGGAAATGGAGATTGAACTTGAAGTCCAAGATTTTTCAAAAGCTAAGCAGATATCACGAGCTGTACTTGAATTTGAAGATTATGCTCTTGATTGGTGGAAACAATATCCACATAAGCGTCTCATCAAGAATTGGGAAGATTTGAAGAAAGCCATGAGAAAGGAATTCATTCCTAGAAATTATAGGATGATTTTGCTTTGTCGTTTGGAGAATGTGAAACAAGGTAATAAATCTGTCCAAGAATATTATGATAAGCTATATTCGTGCTTGGAACAAGCAAATGTTGTTGGTGACATGAAAGCAATCACATACTTCAAGAAAGGTCCCAATGCAAGCATTGCTACTGCAATTGATGGAAAGTATTATAGAAGTCTAATCTTCTAAGTTGAGCAATTAGAGAAGAGAATAAAATTATGAAGGTGCAGAAAGGCAAGGTCATAAATAGCACTAATTTGTACCAAGATAGATGTGCTAAGTTGCCGCCCAGAGTATTTTCTGTTGTTGGGCAGCAGCAAGCTACAATTTCTCGCAAGAAGAGAGGGCATCTTGTCCCTAAATTTTCTTCAGAAGATTCTAGTATTAGAAGGAGTCAACATCAACAATACCACTCCAAGAAAAATTCTGTTGAACAGCAAGAAGATAGCTTTGCGCCTCGAGTTCATAAGAGAAATGTTGAGGTATGCAGTCCTCTCAGTTATGTGCAAGACCAAGAAGAAAATTCTGATGCACATTCCAAAAAAGATGAGCCAGAAGAACCCAATATGCAAGTTGTGGAAGATGATAAATCAAGTTGTGAAATTAGAGAACATCTTTCTCTATCTGGGGCTGATCTTTTCAGTTCAAAGTTGAAGGAACTAGCTCAAGTTTTGGACCTTGCAAATCATGACATTGTTATTCAAGAAGCACCATCGCAATACACAAACACATGTGCTGCAGATCTGAGATACTTTGAGCCTTGTTCTAGTGCTAACAGTGGTGCTGAAATTATGTCCTCCAATATGCCACCTAATGATCAGATTGAAGGCAAGATCAGTGCACGTGATTCCTCTCCTACCAATGCAAGTTTGGTGTCATTTGAGGAAGTCAAGAATGATTGTATGGCTGCACCTATTGTTGTTCCAATGCTATTGGAAAATACCAAGAAAGATGGCATATATACATATGTTGCTCCACAAGACATCAAAGTGATTGTGCCTCAAAACCCATGTGAGTATGAGAGCTACTTAACCAAATTGAGTGAGAGAGATACACCACATAAAAAGAGAGAGCGTCATTGCAACACATGTGAGGATGATTTAAACACTAACCCACTATTATGTATTTCTAGTGTTGTTTGTCAAACTATGCAGGTGTGCCAGGAACGTGAAGAAGAGATTGATTCTCATAACACCACCATACTTGATGAGAAAAGTGAAAAGGTAATTGATGTTGATAACCAATTCGTTGTTGCCCCAAGATCGAATCATGATAACGATGAAGGTAACCATTTGGAGGTACATTCTAATATACTTACACCATCATTAAATCTGAAAGGTAATGGAAACAATTCAGATCTAGAATTACAAAATAAAATGGTGAACAATTGTCATGACACACTTGTTTCAATTGGGATTGATCATATACAAAATCTTTGAGCTGATTTTAAATATTCACATGTTCAATCAAATGCTGAAATTTTGAAAGTTGATAACCATTGCTCAATCATGCATGATCATTGCTATATTTTAACCGATATATGTGCTACTTTAGAAACCAATAACATAGACCATGTGAAATTGATTACTCATGCTGAATTTTTTACATGTATATCCCCTGCTGAATGTGTTTTCTACGTCAAGCTTGTTGAAATTTCTGAGATTGATAAAATGCTTCAAAATGTTCTTGACATATCATCTATGAAATCTTTCAATAGTGCATATAGTTGCAAGTTTACTTTTAACTTCATTGGACATCATGCTATAAAAAAATTTTATGCTTGTGCTCTTTGCATAATATGTGACAAGCTTGCTGAAATGAAATTGATTAATACTTTTTGTGAACCATACTTTCAGACAAATAGATTGTTTAGTGCTTGTTATTTAGAAAAATTTATGTTATTCCCTTGTTCATACGTTTCATTGAAAGAAAGAAATCATGGGAAAACATGTTCTAATTCACTCAACAAATTTCCATCCATATATGGGACCATTGAGTATGAAAGGTACATTTCTAAACCTTTACATGAGTTGTGCATCATGAACTATTGGAATATCAAAGATGCTTCATTGTACAACTTTTGATAGAATTGACTTTGCTAAGATTAAACATGACAACATTAATAAAATAAGTTGTTTGAAAGAAATCTTTGTGCTTCCTTTTTCAAAGCTAACTGCAGGTCCAGAAAAACAGAGAAGCTATTTCTCTCATGTGAAAAGAAATAATTATAAAGAGCACAATGAACAATCTTCAAAGGGGCATGATATGACCATGCCAAGGACATCAACATTTACTCCTATTTCTAAGGATCTATTCAAGGTGAAAGCTAAACTTGATTTTAAACCCTTTTGGTTTCCACCTACAAGACTTCTACTTGGTTTATATGATTACAGATTCAAACATATTATTGTGATGGAAAAAGAAGATTGTTGTTGTAGAAACATAACGACTACCCCTATTGGCCTACCACAATTACTGGGCTTAGATGGATTACAGTCGAGGACGACTCCTTTTCAAGAGGGAGAGGATGATATGACCACGCCAACCAACAACACATTACATCCTCCGACCAACATGCTGACCTCACCATCAAGCACTCCAAGCACTCCGACCACGCCAATAAGCATGTTGATCACACCAGCCCAAGTATTTGAAGGACCGATTACACGTAGCCGAGCCAAGAATCTACAACAAGAGGTGCACGCGCTACTTTGTGAAATTCATGTTAATGTTAATGAGAATTATATACTACCTAAGTCGTGAATGTTTTATTGCTCAGGTTCACCGTGGAGGATGACAAGAACATACATGGAGATGACAACAGAAAAAAGATCACACTCGAACCAGACCGGTCTAGCAGAATAGTACGAAAGAAACAATCATAACTTTTGTTTCCCAAAAGCTATGAAGGTCATTAAGGACTTTTTTGAAATCTTATGAAGTCTAGTTTCCAATGCATCAAGTGCCGATCTGTTTGGATACTCCAGTTAGTCTGCCGACCTGTTTTAGTGCAGACTGGTCAGAAGGTTGACAGTCAGGCTGATGGTCAACTTCCCATGCAAAACTGTACCATTATACAATATCTCGTGGTGCATTCTGCACGTGGTGTGAAAGATTATCAAGTTAACTTTCCAACGCAACAAACCCCACGTCATTTCGTCTTTCCAAGATGGAGTTATTACCAATTTACTGATGACTGCGTAGAAGACCAACAACTTCACGAAGCCACTTCAGAAACGCATTTCGTGGAGAACTTTTCACATTTTTAGTCTTTTTTATTTCCATTTCGAGTTTCCACCTATCTAGCAAGGTTGTTGCTAGTATAAATACCCCCTTGAGTCATTGTAATCTCAGACTTTGAAGAATCAAAATATAGAACCCCTTTGTTCAGCTATGTCACTAGTACAGAACCGGGTTTTAGCCCCGGTCTGTAAGGGCCTTTAGCCTCGGTGCCTGAACTGGGGCTAAGGATTCGGGACTAAATGTCTCTCCTTTAGCCCCAGTTCGCAGGCCCGGGGCTAAAGCTCGACCTTTAGCCCCAGTTGGTAATACCAACCGGGGCTAAAGGGTGCGCCAGGTGGCGCAGGCGGGCCACTCGTGGCAGCACCCTTTAGCCTCGGTTGGTCTAAAGACCCTTTTTCTGATTTTGGTATTTTTATTTTGGTTTTCCAATTAGATTAGGTATTCAAATGTGTGTATTCTTCGCTTCTAATACATGTATTCGCTGCTAATACATGTATTCACGCACTTATAAGTTAGTTTCAAACATTAAACACAAATAAACTATGAAACTCTATAAGTATAATATATATATCCACATAAAATTTACATCATTATCCATTGTTATTTGACTTAAGACACAACTGCTCTCGCCACTTAAATCTCATACAAATGTTCGTATTGATTTGACTTCAGTGGTTCGGTAGGGTCGTAATATTACATAAATGCATAGAAATGTCAATCTTATTGTACAATACAATAGTTCAACGATTTAGTACTACCAATTCAGAGAAGTGTAAGTCACCTATCTTGTAACCAATAATCTCATCGATGAACAACAACGTATTAAATAGTGCACTCTCAGTAGCTTCACACTTACGAGCACATGGTGTACTAACAACGTTTAACAGTGGTCGAGTAGTTGGTGGGTCTCCCTTCTTAGTCGTAACCAACTTTGCTTGAAATCCTGCAGTAGTTAGTGTTGGCTCTTCATCAGCATATTGACAGTCATAACCCAATGCATCCATTACTTGGTTCAGAATGGCTTCAAAACTACACCCTGCGTAGGTCATGTCATACTCCTCTACCTATAAGTATAGGGTTAATTATGAGAGTAATATTAACAACATATAACAACAAATCTAGGTATAAGTTATGAGTCTTAAACTTACCTTTGGCGAGTTCTGAGCCATTCGTGCACATAAACCCCGAATATCAGGATACATGTTGCGATTAATAGCTTCAATCTTCACTGAAGACAGAGTAGGAAGTGTGATCTCATTTCTTGAGACCGTGATAGCACAAGCATAGACGACATACTTAATAGCAACATCCCGCTCGCTTGTCTGTATTCCGACCGTTGTTGGGACCCGCCTTCCCCACTCGGTACTCTTTCACAGTCTTTTGCATACACTTATCATAGGTAATGAGAGGGAGGTCTGGCCTTAGTCCCTTTGTAACCCGATCAGAGGCCGAGTGTCCTGAAGCAGTTGTCATCTACTCTCTCTAATCATTTTTCAAACTAGATATTATAAATTCCTTATATTCTAAACAAAGAAAATAAAACAACTAAAATTTACATTTCTCTAAAATCATCAAATGTGCCATGTAGACAACTAAAGTATTCTAGGTAGCTACCTTCTTCATCTAAATATATAATTATTTTGAGCTCATATGGCATATATATAAATCAAGAACAATCCACCAGAAATTCATCATTTAATAAAATTCTAATAAGAATATATATTTCTCAAACTAAGCTAAATTAATCTTGAAATGTGGAACATATAATACTCTAGAAATGAAAGGTGTATACTTAGAATACTAATTTTAGTTGCCTTGTTCAAAATATTCAAACAATGTCAAGTGAATGAAACTTAAAATGGAAAAAAGAGAAAATCATAAAGAAAAATCACATCTAGAACAAGAAACAATATATGTTGCCGCTAAAACATGAGAGGTTGAAGATAGTAACATTTCAACAATTCGATGGAGGCGTAGAAGTGATCAAATGAAGCCATGACCGAAGAGGAGATGAAGAACAATTAAGAACACACCAAGAACAAGAGCAAGAAAATAGAGAGGAAAAAATGAGCTCTCTCGGGCTCGGGCAGGGGGAGGAAGGGAGTTCAAATTAATAGGGGGACCTTTAGTCTCGGTCCAAAGAACCAGTCGGGACTAAAGGCCCAAAATTAGACCCGGTTTGTGCATTAAACCGGGGTTAAAGGTTTAACCCCGGTTGGTAACACCAACCGCGACTAAAAGTCCCCCCTTGACAATGTCTGACCAACGAGCCGTTGGTAGGGGACTTTTAGTCCCGGTTGGTGTTACCAACCGGGACTAAAGGTCCCTTTAGCCCCGGGCGCAATTTTTACCGGGGCTAAACCAACCGGGACTAAAGGTCCCTTTAGCCCCGGGCGCAATTTTCACCGGGGCTAAAGCCGATTTTGAAAATCGCCGAAACGTGTGTTCTGTAGTAGTGTGTGCTAACAAACTTTGAGAGTGATCTCTACCGCTTTGCTCTTATGATTTCCTTCGTGGGTTTACAGGAGCGGCGACTTTGTCCGCTCCCAATTGGTGCTCCTACTCCCTTCAAGGTTCTCCTTGATTGATTGTAGGTTGTGTTGGTTGGTTCCTTGAGAGTGTGGTTGGGAGAATCCTCGATTCAGGTTGCCGGTTAAAGATGGTGGTTGGCTTCGAGTTTTATTTGTCAGGTTGCACTAGTTATTGTTGCTTGCAGCAAGTTATCTTGGCTTCTTTGAAGCTAGTTATCTGGATTTCATCCTACGTCGTGAAGATCGGGACATCGTGTCGCATCATGATCTCTATCCCCTTTGCTCTTGTGATTTTCTTCGTGGATTTACAGAAGCGGCGACTTCATCCGCTCCCAATTGGTGCTCCTACTCCCTTCAAGGTTCTCCTTGATTGATTGTAAGTTGTGTTGGTTGGTTCCTTGAGAGTGTGGTTGGGCGAATCCTAGATTCAGGTTGTCGGTTAAAGACAATGGTTGACTTCTAGTTTTATTTATCAGGTTGCACTAGTTATGGCTGCTTGCAGCAAGTTATCTTGACTTCTCTGAAGCTAGTTATCTGAATTTCATCCTACGTCTCGGGACATCGTGTCGCATCAGTTCGTATTGAAGAGACCAATGCCACAGAAGCCAAATGATGACGTTTTATTGGCCAGATAAATAAAGAGTGCAAATAAAGTAACCCACATGGGGAAATGAAAACTGAATATAGGACATATGTAGTGCGAAACAAAGTGCTGCGGCCTAGAAACCTTCGTATATATTTATGAAAATAAAATAAAATCCCGTAGTACTATGAAAAAATATGCTGGTCTTGTAGAGAACTTGTAGCTAGTGATAGATTGTATTTTCCATGACTTTGCGAAGAAGCTAAGCAACAGCTAGTCTACAAACATGTCGCTTTCTAGTGAGCCAGCACCAATCTCCGTAACGCCGACGATGAAATGGACCTTTGGGTCCGGCCACGCATTTCTACTCCATATAAGCATAACGTGATACGGTACGTGCCAGGACACTTGAGAAAAACGATATCCTAGCAAGGCGATCGCCCAGAGACGGGACGGCGCGGTCGATGGCATCGTCTTCTTCGAACCGATATCACCATCCTCGCCTTGTTGACCACGACCAGGGGCAGCCTCCGGTGCCTCTGCAGCCTACTGAAGGTAAGGGTGTGGAGGAGGAGACGAGGGACTGGGCGGAGCTACCACTGGACGCGCTGCTGGCCGTGCTTCGCCGCCTGGATGTCCTCGACATCCTCATGGGGCCCGGCCATGTGTGCCGGCCCTGGCGCCGCGTCACGCAAGAGGAGCCCGACCTATGGCGCCACATCGACATGCGCCACCATGCCAAGCTAACCGACGGCGTCGACCTCCAGCAAGCCGCGCGCGCTGCCGTCAGACGCAGCGGAGGCCGGTGCCAGGACTTCTGGGCTCAGAGCATGGGCGTGGACGTTGACCAGTTCTTCCTCTTCCTTGCAGACGCGTGAGCAACTTTTTCTCCTCCTCCTTCTGAAATTTTCTGATGATAGATCTTCTGGACAAAATTACCAACCATGGATGCTGCTTCAAAATATAAATATGTTACTCCAACTATCTAAGGCTTCTCGATAGACCAGGTATACATTAATTTCTAGCCTAAATGTGTTACGAAATATACATGAGTTATTATTACGTATACTCGTTTGATTCCAAATTATAAGTCTTCCAAAATTATGGGACATTATCTATTCATACATATTGGAGGCAATTTACATGATTGTCCCAATAATTTATAGTTCAAGAACTAAAAACTCTCTACCAGACCTAGGTCAGTTAATGTGTATTAAATGTAGTAGGTTGTAGGCCTTTAGTAAGAGGATTCGCCAGCATCAACCTATCTTATATCTATATACTTAACATCAACGACAGTCTGATCTTGGATTTTATCAACATGATACATAATGTCAATATGTATGGTAGCACCACTTCACTTGTTATTACTCAGATATATAGATATCTGTCGGTTAATTATCACACTGCTCTATAGAGTGAATCATTTATTAGATTATCTTGGGAATTAACTTATTTAGTCAAACTGCCTATCCTTTGGCTTTGTAACATGCATGCCACAAATTCTCTTTACATTGTCTGTCTTGCGGAACACTTGCTTTGCTTTTTCTTGAATAGCTCCTCCAGTGAGGGTGAAGAGATATAACCTATGTAGATTTTTAGTTATCTGCCACACCCCGCAAAATCAACATCTAAAGAACCTCAAGGTTATTATTTTTTTTTTGGGAAGAACCTCAAGGTTATCGAATCTATTATATATGATCATTTAATTTTTTTTCTTCCTTACAAATAACGCGTAGGACTTTCTTAGCTAACGGATTTTCAATTATCTCGGCCTAGGTTTGACTCATGTATGCTAAGCATCCTAACAAATAAGTTAAGGCGAGTGTATACATGAGCGTACATAATGCTGCTAGCTAGCTCAAGCATGTGTGCCAGGAGCATTTGTCCCAGGCTTATCACCCTTTACTATAGGTTCAGGAGCATTTGTGCATATTGTAGTGCTTTAGTACATTTTAAATGTATGTCTTTTTTTATAGCAAATGCCCAGAACATAGGCGACTTCACATATTCCTTCATGCCAAATTTAGAGTTTATAGTTCTTCTGGTCTCTAGTAGCATATTCATATCACTAGCTAACAAAATATCATCAACATACATAAACAAAATGTAAATTTACTCCCCGTGAAATGTGACATAGATGCAATTAATGGTCTACCACTTCTTTCTTCAAACCAAGTTTTCTTTATTGTATCATCGAACTTGTAGTATTAGTTCAAAGTTGTTTTTAGTATTAGTTGAAACTAACAAAAAGCGGCTTATTTGAATTCAAAATGAATTCATTTTGAAGTACAAAATATGAAAGCAATATTTTTTAAAAATATATACTTATAATGTGTCTATATATTGATTCTAGTTTTTAAAGTTATTTATATCACATTTGTACATGTTCGTAGAGTTTTATGGTGCATAGTCGTCCCTTATACTTCTTTAAATGATCATTGTGTGCTATATTTTATGCATATCTGTACGGTTGACAAGAGAATCTATAGTCCAAATAGAGTACCAAATATGTTAGTAAATTTGATCAAATTATTTTTGCATAGCTAGCAACGTCATATTAATTGGAATGCTATAGTTATTTGTATCCTCTTCTAGGTCTTTTGTATGTTCCCTGTCTTCTCAAGATTGTTTTTGTCAATCTCAGATATAACATAATGTAAACGATTTATTTATGATTTACTTCAGTAATGATATGCCTATGTTCTTTAAGACAATAGTATATAAATAATTTCAACTACATCGCCAATAAATAGATAACATTTTTATAAAAAAAGTACTGACTTTGTATTTTATGATTTAAATTATTTATGAAGATTTAGAAATTATATATTAGAACTAAACTATGTAACAGTTTTTATTATTGTATTAGGAAACACAAAATCATCTTAATAACTAGCTAGCAAATTGCTAAATTTGTCAGCGTCTCACAGAGTTTTGTGAAACAACTCCCTATTTTTATGTTTTAGCAAAAGGAAAATCGTCTTCAACGGTTTGTTAAAAGAGCTCTTTAAAATAAAAAAAACTGCCAAATATTCTATGCAACTCCTAAATTTTCATGGTCATGAGGAACTTTGTATCCGTTCCTGTCTAGGTTTTTTCTCAAGAGATTGCAGTAAACTATTAAACATATAAGTAAACTAAGAAAATAAAGAGTCCAAATAAGGAATTGGTAAGAGAGCAAGAAACTATTAAAAAAGTTTGGTTAGTTAGAAATAGTTAGGGGATCAAAGCAAAATCATTTAGAATGGTACTATAGCCAACAGTAGGAGAAGAACAAATTTAAGGTTGCTATTTTTTATATTAGGGTTGTTTGGGTCTAATAATACTAAAAATAGCTATCTAAGAGCATATCCAAAAGATCCGCCAAAAATACTAGCCAAATTTACTAATTTAATTAATCTTTAAAATAGATAATACTATACTATTCCAAAATCCTCTATAAACGAAGAGACTAAATGGCTAGTGATGTAGGCTTTTCAAATGTAAAAACCAATGAGGTGGTATAGAGAGCTACTAAATTTGAAGAGTCATTTATAGAGTTCGTTTGAGATGATTTCCTTTTATGATAGTCAAATTTACGTTTAGAAAATGATCTAGCTAATCTTTTGGAGATGCTCTAAGAGCTAATAGTTGCACATTTTTAGCTAGCTCTTTTATTAGTAGAAGACTTTGGATTCCCTACCTGCTAATAGTGGGTTGGATAGTAGTGAGTATATATATAAACTATTAGTACTTATTAGTAAATCTAAACCTGCTATATATGAAACTAATAGTTAGCAGCGTTGAACTAATAATTAGCAAATATTTTACCTTATTTTTAGTGCAAATGGATCCAAACATACTCTTAATTTGCTAGATATTAAATTATATCAAACTAGTGGAGATGCTCTTAGTAGTTTACCTTCGTGACAAAAAAATGAAGTCAAGCAAAAGTTGGATAGTGAAATATGGTGGAATTCGCCCAAGAGAAAACAGATGAAGCAAGTTGTTCCTTGTAAAGTACTCCAGTTTTTATAGTAAAGATAAAGATATATATTTCGTTTCTGAATAAATTGAGGACCAAAACTTGTCTGTATAAATGTACTTGCTGCAGGGCTCCGCAAATGAAGAGTCTTCGCCTTATCTCGTGCAAGAGCATCTCCAAGCACGGCCTAAACGAAATAAGGAAGTTCCACATGCTTGAGGAGCTAGAACTGTCACTCCACTCAGACCCCGCCACCAGATCGGACGCCGCCACCAGATCCTGCTTCTTCAGCCTCGCTGAGACCTGCCACGCAGCAGCCGAGGCCTGCCCGCTCCTGAAGCGCCTCCGGCTGAACAAATTCTGCTTCCACTGGATGTCCAGCATCGGCGACAGCGAAGCCACGGAGATCGGCAAGATGCGCGGCCTCCAGTTCCTGCAACTCTTCGGCAACAGCCTTGGCAACGTCGGGCTCATGACAATCCTCCGTGGCTGCGTGCGTCTCGAGTCTCTCGACATCCGACACTGCTTCAATGTCGAGATGAACGATGAGGTACGAGCAGCGTGTAGTGCTAGGCTGCACACGCTGAGACTGCCGGGCGACTCCGTTGACGACTACGACCGCAGCTTCGGCAGTCCTGAGATGTACCGAGGGATCCAACGTGATTGGAACGTCGGTACTCCTGAACAAGATTTGACGGGTAATATCTGGAGTGATTGGTACTTTCGCTAATGCAATCGATTCAATCAATTCATCAGGAGACCGTATATTCACATAATCACATACATATTGTTGCATATTTCTGTATACCATCAGTGCTCCTATGTGCTAAACTCTTAGTACAGAAATGCATTATAAGTTCGTGTTAAATACTATCTTAATTATAAATTATAAGATATTTTGACTTTTCTTGATACCAACGTTACCATAGCTGGGCCACCAATGGGAGGGAGTGGTGCTGTCAAGCGCCTTCGCACTTAACGACGCCGGACCGCGGCTACGAAGCTCGTACTCGCGCTCCAGTACTCACCGCGAGGTTATACCCCTCAGCAGGTGGCTTAACAAGAATAGAGGTGGGAGATAGGATGATAATTCATTGCTTAATCCCTATGGTTTGCACTACACGGAAATATATAAGCAATCCGGCTAACAAACATAGAAACCAACGATCCTAATTTCCCGGCCTAATCTTCTCCTAGCCACTAGGCCCGGCCCTCCATCTACGTCCGCAGTGATCGCGGCCTGTGCCGTGTCGCGCGTAGCCGCCCGTTCCGCCGACCTGCGGATGTCCCGCGCCCTGCGCCGCCTTGCATAAGCCCGGCCCCACATGACATCTCTCCCCTCCTCGAGAAGCGGCTCGTCCTCAAGCTGAAAGCTTGGAAACTGTGCACGAAACGCCTCGAGGTCCTCCCACGTCGCCGATTCTGGTGGTTCACCGCGCCAGTGGACGAGGAGCTGACGAATGCCGCGCGCCAAGCGTGCCCGCTCCACCCGAGCAGGCGCTGGGTCACCACGCCATGGTGTATGGGCGGTAGTTCAGGGGGAGTCGATGGAGGCTCGCCGCGGAACTTCTTGAGGGCGCTCACATGGAACACATCGTGGATGCGCGCCTGAGGTGGAAGGGCCAAGCGCATCGCTACTTCGTTGATCATCTCGGTGACGAGGTATGGCCCGATGTACCGCGGCTTCAGCTTGCCCTTAGTGGCCTCGGGGAGTGAGGACATCGTGCGTTGTCGAAGGCGCAGCAACGCACAGTCGCCCATCTGGTAGGACACCGGTCGATGTTGCCGGTCATAGTAGTGACGCTTCTGCACTAGCTGCGCCTGCTCCAGGCGATAACGGACGTCGACGAGGAAGACATCACGATCCTCCATGTCGCGAGCCACAACAGCCACCCGGGTCTCGCCCGGCTCGTAAGAGCGGATCGTGGGCGGGTCGCGGTCGTACACCACCCGAAATGGTGTCTCACGGAGCGAAGTCTGGAAGGCTGTGTTATACCGCAGCCACTGTTGAGGATGGTCGCCCGTGAAGCAACGAAGGTACATGACGATGACGCGGTTGGTCGCCTCCGTCTGGCCGTCGGACTTAGGGTGGAAGGCAGAAGTCATGTGAAGCTTGGTGCCCATCAGCCACATCAGCTCCCGCCAGAACAGTGAGGTGAACACCGGATTGCGGTCCGAGACCATGGACTGCGGCATGCCGTGGAGGCGTACAATGTCGGTGAAGAACGCCTGGGCCACGTTCTCGGCGGTGTATGGGCGCGCCAAGGGAATGAAATGGCAGTACTTACTGAAGCGGTCGGCGACGGGCAGGATCACCGACTTCCCGTTAACCCGTGGCAACGCTTCGACAAAGTCCAGCCCGATGTCCGCCCAGACTGTGGAGGGGACGGGCAACGGCATGAGGAGGCCGGTGGGGTGGAGGTGCTCCGACTTGTACCGCTGGCATGTAGCACAATCCCGCATGAAGTCCTGCACACAACGACGCATGTTTGGAAAATGGAAGTCGTGGCAAAGGCGGTGTAGCGTGCGCTGGACCCCTTCATGCTCGTCATCGTGGATAGCCGCCACGATTTCTTGGAGCAGCGCCGAGGCCGGCGGGATGTAGAGCCGCCCGTCGTAGGTGACCAGACCATCGGTGAGGGCCCATGGCTCAGCGTGTGTGTCCGCGCTAATCTCGTCATGGATGGCCACCAAGGCCGGATCCGTGGCCTGGGCATGGCGGAGACGGCCGATGAAGTCAAAGCGGAGGCCCGAGACCGCCAACAACGTGTCTGTGGAGTCCTCCTCGGTGTCGCGCGACAGGGAGTGTCGGCTACCGTGTTCGACGCGCCGGACTTGTACTCGACGGTGAAGTCGAAGCCCAGCAGCTTACCGACCCAGTGGTGCCGGGGGGATCGTCGCGAGGCGCTAGTCGAGGAGGTACTTGAGGCTGTAGTGGTCCGTCTTGACGATGAAGCGGCGCCCCCACATGTATGGCCGCCAATGCCGAACAGCGAGGACGAGGCCGATCAGCTCCCGTTCATAGGCCGCCAAGGAGCGATGGCGTGGCGTGACCGGTCGGCTGAAGAACGCGAGCGGGTGCACATCCTGGAGAAGCACCGCCCCGAAGCCGTACGTGGACGCGTCGCATTCCACGATGAAGGACTTGGTGAAGTCGGGGAGGGCCAGCACTGGGGCCGACGTCACCGCGCCTTTGAGGGCAGCGAAGGCCGCCTCAGCGTCGTGGTTCCATGTGAACCTGTCCTTCTTCAAAAGCGCGGTGAGAGGCGCGACGATGGCGCCGTAGTTGTGGACGAATTTCCTGTTGTAGCCCACTAGGCCAAGGAAACCGCGCACCGCGCGCACCGAGCGAGGTCACGGCCAATCGTGGATGGCCCGGACCTTGGCTGGATCCATCGCCATGCCGGCTGCAGAGATGATGTGGCCGAGGTAGCCGACGGAGTCGATGCCGAATGAGCATTTGGACCTCTTGATGAAGAGGCGGTTTTGGCGGAGGATGGTGAGGACGGCTCGCAGGTGTGGCAGGTGGTCCACCCAGCTCATGCTGTAGATCAAAATGTCGTCGAAAAAAACGAGGACGAACCGGCGGAGGTGGGCGCGGAGTACGTCGTTCATGAGCGCTTGGAAAGTCGCCGGGCGTTGCACAGCCAGAACGGCATGACCAAGAACTCGTAGAGGCCGTCGTGGGTGCGGAACGCTATTTTGTGGACGTCCTCCGGCCGCATCCGCACCTGGTGATACCCTGACCAAAGGTCAAGCTTGGTGAAGAAGCGCGCACCCTGGAGCTCGTCCAGCAGCTCGTCGACAACGGGGATGGGGAACGCGTCCTTGACGGTGAGGGCGTTCAGGGCGCGATAGTCAATGCAGAAGCGCCAGGAGCCATCGGCCTTCTTGATGAGCAGGACCGAGGACGAGAACGCCGAGGCGCTACGGCGAACGATGCCCTGTTGGATCATGGCGGCGCATTGGCGCTCCAGCTCGTCCTTGTGCGCCGCCGGGTACCGGTATGGTCAGACTGCCACGGGCGCCGCGTCCGGTTTGAGGTTGATGTTGTGGTCGCGGGCGCGAGGCGGTGGCAGCCCCGTGGGCTCGGTGAAGACGTCCTCGAAGGTGGCCAGCAGCTCATCGAGGAGAGGCACGCTGGCCGCGGTGGAGTGGAACTGCGGCGCGGTGGCGGTCGGCACGCCGGTCCAACCGAACGCGCGCTCGTGGAGCTGGAACGCCATGGAGGGTGCGGCGAAGTCCCAGACAATCGGCCCGAGGGTGGCCAGCCACTGGGTGCCGAGCACCACGTCATAACCTGCAAGCGGCATGACAAACAAGTCGATGTTGAAGTCAGTGCCATCGATGGAGACAGGCACCGCATGGATCACGCCAGGGCACGAGATCCGCTCGCCGTTGGCCACGACCGAGGTAAGGCGAGGCCGGGGCTCCACCATGAGCCTAGTGCGCTCCGCTGCCCCGACGGAGATAAAATTGTGGGTTGACCCACTGTCAAGGAGAGCGACGAGCGAGGCACCGCCCAGGACGATGACGATCTGCAGCGTGCCGCCGCAGGGAACGCCGGCCACGGCGTGTATGGAGAAGACCGCGGCTCCTCGGGTGCGGCACTGTCGTCGTCGTCGAGCTCCACACCGGCAATGTGAAAAATGCGCTAGCAGGTACGATTGTGCCCCCTGCTGTACTTCTCATTGCAATTGTCACAGAGGTCCAACCGGCAGCGCTCCTCCTGTTCCTCCTTGGAGATGCACTTCGTCGGGCGGCCATCCCCTTGGTTCAGGCCCCCGGTGCACGCTTGACGGCTGGTGGGGGCGTCGAGAGAGCCAACCGTGGTGGCAGGGCGTCGAGGAGGCCGCGAGCTGGAGCCCAGATGGGCGCGGCAGGAGCCGGTGCGGCAGTGTATTCGGCCATGAGCTCAAATTGCCTGGCCAGGCTCATGGCGGATGCGAGGGATTGGGGGTGCTGCATCTGGACCTGCGGGCTGAGCGGCGGCAAAAGCTCACCCGTGAAGAGCTAGATGCGCTGGTCTTCGTCCAGGCGGCCGGCGCGGGGATGCAGGGCCTAGAATCGGTCCTGATAGTCCTCCACCGTGCTCGTCCGGCGGCATGCCACCAGTTCGGACAACGACGCCGATCGTAACGGCGGCCCGTAGCGGAGGTTGATGAGGTCTTTGAAGCGCACCCACTTCGGAGTGCCTTCATCCTCTTGGACCTGCATGTACCATAGCTGCGCCCCATCTTGGAGGTTGTAGGACGCCATCCACACGTGCTCCTCCGGCATGATCCGTTGCTGCAAAAAGAATGTCTCTCACTTGTTGAGGAAGGCTAGGGGATCACTCTTGCCGTTGTAGCACGGGAACTCTTGTCGATCGAGCGGCGGGTCGCCGGCTCTCGGGTGCCCACCGGTCGTCGAGGAACTGGTGACGGAGAAGTCCGCAATTGCCTTCGCGTTGGCCTGGATGGATTGTTGCATGGCGGCCACGTTCTTGGTGAGCGTCTCGATGGCGGCCTTGAGGTCATCACCCAAGGCGATGGTGGTGGTGAGGTTTGGTGGTTGTGGTTCGGAGGTGATGGGGAGGGGTGGTGGATCGGAGGTGGCAGAGGACGATGAAGATGCAGAGGATCGATTGGATCTCGATACCAGGTTGTCAAGCACCTTCGCACTTAACGATGCCAGACCGCGGCTACGAAGCTCGTACTCGTGCTCCAGTACTCACTGCGAGGTTATACCCCTCAGTAGGTGGCTTAACAAGAATAGAAGTGGGAGATATGATGATAATTCTTTGCTTAATCCCTATGGTTTGCAGTACACGGAAATATATAAGCCATCCGGCTAAGAAACTTAGAAACCAACGATCCTAATTTCCCAGCCTAATCTTCTCCTAGCCACTAGGCCCGGCCCTACCATCTATGTCCGCGGTGATCGCGGCCTGTGTCGCGTCGCGCACAGTCGCCCATTCCGCCGACCTGCGGATGTCCCACAACCTGCGCCGCCTTGCATAGGCCCGGCCCCACATGAAGAGTGAAGATCCACCCTTGGATCTCCTCTGTGCTTCTTCTCAACGGCTCTAGATCAAAGCACGAGGATACATGGGCCCACAAACTATCTCGGAACAATACCAAACTTCGCCAAGATACCAAAGACAAGTGGGCCATGCTCCACACGAAAGATGGCCAATACTTGGGATCGGCCGATCTTGGGTATGGGCCCACAGGCCACCCACATGCCCCCTGTGCTGTGGAGACACATCCTGAGGGAAAGTGGCAGGTCCACTTACCATTGGTGGTTCGACCGACCATGGACAGGTGCCCAAAAGGTGCACCGACCTCCCCACCGACTCCCTGCATGCTTCATGCACCCACTTGATCTCCCCCGTTGATATAAGTCGGTTCTAATGACGGTTTGATCCTATGGTGGATGATGGAAGGGACGCGGATCGCTGACGTGGCACTAGGCTCTCCCTATGGCTATAAATAGACCCCTAGAGCTCCCTATTCATTTCATGCCTCATTGGAGAAACTACTCAGTATCTTAGCGGAGCTCTATAGTAGTGTTATGCTAGTTGGAGGAGAGTGAGGAGTGCCTGGAGGAGAGCCAGGCTTGTCTAGTGTCTTCTCCAAGTTGTACCTCAGCGGATGCGATTCTCTTGCAAGTTTAGCACTTGTAAGTGATACATCCGAGTTCTTTATAGTATTTGATATTCTACTTCTGGCATAGCTAGTATACATCTTTTCGTGCTTGTTCATCGCTTAACTTTAGGTAGAGTGCTTTAGTCCTTAGCTAGGGGTAAAGTAGTAAGAATAGTGTAAACGTGGTGTCTATACTAAATCTTGCCTTTGTAAACCGCTTATCGCGCGGATTGTTGGTGGATGCTAGTAGAAGGTGACAGCTCTATCTAGCCCTCGTATTCCACCACGCATGTCAAATAAGTTCTTAAAAGGTAGGGCTTCAATACAACTTGATGGCGCTGTCCGATTAGAGTTTTATCCTCTTTCTGATCTATCCCATCGCCTCCTACAAGAGAAGGGTTGATAAAGGCAATATAACCAACTATACCTTGTTAGATATCTTTTCTATATCGAACCTCCCAACCCAATTATCATAGTCTCCCTTGATCCATCATAGGACATATCCATATTCCTAGTTAACTCATTTATCGTTCCCTGTGGAAAATACGATACCTGGAATACTCCCGGTGAAGTGCTACAACGGTATAATCTGTGCGCTTGCGGATTTATCCAATAGTCATAAGAAATACCAACAGTGGTGACCCTAGTAAGGGGGTTGTAGGGCGGGTAAGACTATCTTCAACAACCATAATACAAAGTACAACAATTATTTTTCTTTTGGATAATTCTACAAGTAGAAGATTTAATACATATTTTGAGTTTTCTCCAACAATACGACTCAAAAAGACAACTCTCTGTAAATGGGTACAGGAGTGAGGATACTCAGATTTTTTTATGGCTTTCTTGACATCTAAAATAGGTCTTTTGTGTTGGAGACTAAAGATATCCTGCTGGAGACCTATTTTGGATTTGGGAGTTTCACAAAGAGACTGAGAGTGTCCCTAAGGCCATACTCAATGGGAGTTTCATGGCCTAGTTTCTAATACAACCATGTTTTGGTAACTATGCAGTAGAGTTTCATCCCCATGAAACTCTCTCTACTCCCATGAAACTTTCATCCTCTATAAGCTATAATTTGGAAACTTTCAACCATGTTTTCGAAAGGGCCATAGTTTGGAACCACCACCATCATCATAATCCTTCCTTTCACCTAGCTATAAGCTTCTCCCTAGCTTCATAGCCAATGTTTAGGAACAAACTTTTTCTAGGGATGAAGATGAAAATCCTTACACTCACATACGTGACTTTGAACAATTGTGTTCATGTATCCACATCCAAGGGATGATGAGAGGTACCCTTAAGTGGAAGCTATTTCCGTTCTCTTTGACGGGAATAGCCAAACGATGATACTTTCGTAACGCAGATAGTGTAAACGAAGAATGGGAAAGGTTACAATCCAAATTCTGCCTAACTTTCTTCCCTATTTCTCGTGTTGTTCGTCTTCGAATAGAGGTACTAACCTTTAAACAAAAGGAGAAAGAACCTCTAGGTGCGTCATGGGACCGTCTTTTAGAGCTATCATCATCTAGTCCTGATCTTGCTATAACCGAGCCAACATTGTTACAACACTTTTATGGCGGTCTTAGCAAAGATTTCGCACAACGTCTTGATATAACTTCCTGGGGAGCCTTCTTGTGTTTATTCGTTAGTGCAGGGAAGAATCTTCTCACGAAGATTCTTGAAAACACTCCCTCTACTAACGATTATAATGAAGGACCCATAGAAGGAGAAAAACCAGCCCCTGGAAAAGAAATCTTGATAGCCGAATCACCACCACTCTTATCCAAAGATTCTGCCATCATTCCTGAAAAACAAATACCACAAATCTCGAAGCAAGAAGAAATCCAACATCTAAACCATTCCTTCGAGTTCGAGGCTAACCTTTCATATGATCTTGCTGGTTTTGGGAATGCCCAAAATGATCCTTTCCTAAGGAGACCTTCTAAGAAACATCTTTCTAGACCTCTCAAGAAGGGATCTCTTCAAAAACCTCCCAAATCAACATCATCTTGTGCCTTGACTTCGCGCATGGCACATCAGGAAAAGTCTAGGATACCTCATAAAGGAATGTCGAGTGAGCTTATAGAAGGAGAACTAAAGTGTTTAGAAGCCAAATCTATCCTCTCCTTCTCTATGCCCACATTTGACTTATCTTACGAACCCATCCTTGATCATGATGATCCCACATGTGTTCCTTCATTCAAGTCTTATGATGACCCACTTAATTATTCTAGGAATTCATTAAGACACCCGAGGCATGGAAGCCATGATGGCCATAAATCTAACCAAGAGGAGCATAATCAACGGTCAGAACCTTTATCTACTGTTGTAAGTCAAGAATGGTTGGATGAGGCCAAATCCTCAAAGGAAGTCACTAAAATGCCCACACATGTGAGGAGAATATCCTGTCAAGTGTTGGGCATTAATGGTGAAATTTGCTATGATCCTAGCCTCGGGATCAACATCATTCCTTATTTCCATGTTCCAACATCATCAAAGGATCATCTATCCCAATCACAAAAATACCTTAAACTCCCCAATGGTCAAATCCTTGATTGTTTAGGAGTCCTTCATGATGTTCTTGTGGTGGTTGATGATCTCGAGATCTTTCTAGATTTCCATATCTTTGACCTTCCTGGACTTTCCTTTCATCTCACCTTTATCGGAACACAATAGGAAATGAGAAGCTTGGTCAGAGAATAGGTGGAGATTATCTACCTGTTTGGTCTTCCTGACCTCTCATCAAAGGGTTAGAATCCAAACCAGTTCTTGATCCAAGGGGTGAGCTAATGTCAATATTCCCAAGAACCATGACCCATTCAAGCCTTGAGGATGACTTGAAATGTCATGAGAAAGAAAGTGCTCACCCACTCCTTGAAAGGGAGAATGATGTCAATGAGCATGGAAGTTATTCCCGGACCTTCCAATCAAATCCATGCTCAAATGAGAAATCTCCCAACACACATGATCTACAACCTCTTCATGCTTCTAGTTTCTAAGATCTTTGCAAGGTTGGTTGTAGATGTGTTTGTCTACCACAAGTTTTGCAAATCTCATAGTGGTTTTGGTCTTGAGGATAGGTTCGAAAATGTTGGAGTTGAAAGGGAAACCGCTTCACCAACATGAGATGCAACTTGAAGGTTTCCCAAAGACAAGCTTGTGTCTTAAAATTAAACACTTTTGGGATCTAACCCAAGTATTTTTATTTTCCATTAAAGTGTGCTTGTTAAAAAATATATAAAACAAAAAAAAATAGTTTCCCATAATTCTAAAATGAATAAAATGACTTTTTAAAATAAGATTAAGGGAATTTTTGTGAAAGTGTTCCTTCGGGTATTTTTGTCACTAACCATTTCAGGTTTTAAACAAAAATAATGATGGAACAAAACACAAGATAAGTCCAACCAAACATCCTTCAATAATGAAGCACATTAAAAAGAAAATTCCACATCTTAGACTTGGATTTGCTCATTATCAAATGTTGCAAAATCCAAGTGTGGGGGAGTGGATTTCTCTAAGAATTTCATGTCATGCTTCATTCTTAATTTTGTTTGGTTGTCTCTACCTTGCTTTCTCTTTATACCTTGCTCATCTTGCTAAGTCACATAAATATATATATATATATATATATATATATATATATATATATATATATATATATATAATCTGCAAATGCTCATGTGGTTCACCATCCATGATCCTGTCTCCTTTTTGAATCTCTTGATGCCTTCGTGCTTCCTGGTTCTGTTATGAGTATGCTTTGGTTTGGGAGTAGTGCACATACTCATATAAGCTCTTTAAATTAAGCATGGTGATTAGGTTAAATAGCCTTCCTTAATCAAATAAGACATGGTGTCAAGTTCGATTAATGAACCTAAAGTAAACTTGTATGGAATTTGGTTGTGCTCTTGGACTAACCAATGCATGATAAATTCAAAATTTTGGTGGTTAAGTCATGAGATCTTTTAGAGAGACAAATCAAGGGTTGAGGTAGTATTGAAATAATCTTGCGCATCCTTGCATCAACCTTGCTTAACTTTTAAAGAATTGGTGAACAATGATGGAACATCTCTTTCCGTGCTAAAATAATAAAGCCAACCTTTCTATAGCATAGAAGATGTCCTCTATTTCTATGACAACATTGCCCATGCTTCAATTTCTATGACAGACACGCAATATCAACCATTCTAGGATGTGTGAACAAGCTTCTCCATGGTTTAAACCGAGTTAAATAACTTGGGGCAGGTAATCTAGATTTAACCACACCTAAAACTTCTCTCCAACAATCAAACCTTGCACACAAGTAGGGGGAGCAAGCCTGTTGACACATCTTTTATGATAATAGATGACAAAGGGGGAGAAGTAAGTAGTAAAGAAAAATATTGAAAATTTGAAAATGAAAGCACACAAGTAGGGGGAGCAAGCTTGTTGACACAAAAAGCGTCAGGATCTGTGAACACCTCGGGCTTATACCCGAATTTGATATCCAAAGGTGTGCCAGTCGATTTGACGAGTTAATCGACCAGGACGATAACTAGAACAAGATCTGAACGAGACAACGACGATACGCTCGGATGCCAAGACTCAGACTTGATCAGGATAACTAGAGCAGAGCGGAACGAGACAACAGCGATGCGCCCGGATGTCAAGGCTCAGATTACTCCCATGCGGAACTTGCAAGGTTTTGACGGAGATCAAGGAGATGTAGCCCGTTGAAGCTTGAAGAACTCGTAGATAAACTAAGGCTAATGCAATAAAAGTAGAATTGCTGAAAAGTAGATAAAAATTAATTGATTTGTTTGATATATGATTGATATTTCATAACCCCTAGGTACATATTTATACTCCGACAATAGGAGTTATAGACAGACACGACTCGTACCTTTCCTAAACAAAGCACCCCTATTTTAAAGGAAATAACTGACTCGTGCAGGAGTCGGACCCAAATAACAATACTATTTTCCTAAACAGACACTTCTATTTTTAAGGAAACAAACGACTCGTGGAAGAGCCGGACTCAAACTTCCATAATAATACTGGTATGAGATCACCAGTTTCCTTATGTATTCTCTTCGATGAAACTTTCCATCGGCAGACTCTTCAATCCGCAACTTCTCTTTATTGCCATCGGCAATCCCCTGCTGACGTCAACCACCACGTCACCCTGTGCCCATCGGCATCATCTCCTTATCGGTAATACCTTCCAATCGACAACTCTTCACCTCCACTGGTAACTTGTCTTTACCAATTAACTCCTATCGGCAAGAATCGTCCAGCTTCCATCGGCAACAAACTTATCCTTTTCGCAGCATTCACCCTCATCGGTAACACCGATGACCCTCCGATGCTGATGGAAAATGGCTACCGATCAATGCAAGTCTTAGCTCATTTGACACATGCCAAAAAACGGTGTCAACACATGCCCCCCAATTTCGGAGTGTAGAATATTTTACGCGCCGAAATTTTCTCTACTATAACCTTTCCCTCCAAGATACTTGACGACCTCCTCGATTACTATTGCATACCCTTCCATATTCCTGCTCAGTGCGAAGAAAATTCCAAAATACCCCTGACCAGGCTTTTAAAAGTTACCACCATCCAATCTATTTTTTCACCCTGAGCCTGCATTCACCTTCATTTGCCCTCATCTTCAACCTCGGCGGCGGCTCTGAAGAACAGTTCTGCGAACTGAAGCGACGACAACTTCCTCAAGCAGAGCGCAAATCGCAAGGACCTCCTCAGCTTCAATGGCGATCCAGTTCGATGTCCCCAGAGTAAGTCTACTCTCTTCTTGCTTCATCTTCTGCAAGTTTCTTTTCCACATTAATTTTGTAATCTTTTTTCCCTTTCTTTTTCTGATTTTTCTGAAACCTAGGAAATGTACAACAAGGTTGTAATCCCCATTGAACAATCTAACTTCAACTGTCTAGGCCCAATGGGAAACCCCGATCCCACCAATCTGATTAATGCGGAAACCAACCGCATCCCTTTCAGATCCGAGTGTTTTAGTCTAGGGTTATGGAAAGATGCTTTCCGTTCATGGCCTAAACCCACCAAGGGATGGAAGAACTGGTACCTCAGAATAATCAGAACACAGCAAGTTTATTGGTTAGAGCGCAACCTGGACCAGTGCATTAAACTCTCCATTGCCGATACGAAAATATGATGATGGTTGTGTCTTATTTTTGGTCCGATACAATGAATGCCTTCTTATTTAGACACGGACCAGCTACTCCCACCCTTGCCGATGTGCATATGCTTACTGGCCTTGACATCTTCTGCCGATCCCTCCAATCTTTTCGGTAGGAAAGTCGAGTATAAAGTGAACACACGCAATATCAATTTGGTAGGTTCTTTCAAAAACTCTACAATGGAATCCCTGCTGCAAAGCGGCTTTGGTGGCCCTATATTGATGAGAACAACCAATTCCCTCTGTTATTCAACCTTACCGATTGGAATGTACCGCAGAATGAAATAATTATGAAGGATAGCATTGTTCCCCGAGCCATTCTAGTCAACATCTTTGGAACTGGAAAGAACTCCCCTGTATCTTATGAGTTCTATTATTCATCAACAGCAGTAAGACAGCTGGCATTTGGTCAATTGGCGATCAAACTTAGCTATGCCAACGTGATAAAGCCAAGAGAAGTTATTTCCAGCGCCATGAACTAGAATAGGATCGTTAACCTTTCTCCCCATGCCGATACATCAAACATCGACTTATCCTCTTGGGCACCAGCATCTTTTATTACGGAGTCATACAAATCTTGGTGGCAAGAATGGAGAATCCAACTGTACGCCAAGTCATTGCATTACTATCGGCATTTGATCGACTCCGACCACATCATTCCCGATGATGCAGTAAGTTCTTCACCCTAATGCATCTCTTATTATTTACTTCTACCATCGGCATCTGATCCTCTTTTGCTTAATAGGTTGACGATCCAATCCCCCAAACAAGCAAGAGCAGCAAACACTTCAATATTCAAAGAATGAGCCCCACATCTGTCATCGGCAACAAGGCTCCTACATTGGCTGCCTTCATACCTCAAAGGGTACCTAAAGTTACCCTCAAACCTAAGCCGACACCTGCAAAGACCATCGCTACTCCATCGGCTGCTACTGTCATCTTGGCGCGAGCTTTTGCAGTAAGTTTTATTTCACTCATACCGATTACAAACTCTCATCGGCAATATTCACCTCATTTAACTTCACCAAATATTTTCTTTAGGCAACGAGGTCATCGGCAGCTGCTCCGAATGTACAAGCTTCTTCACCTCATGCTGCCGATGCCCCCCAAGCTTCGCAACCAAAACACGTTGGCTCACCAACTGCTACCCCGAGGAAGAAGAGACGTCTGAGGCTAGTCACCCCATCTACACCACCAACTCTAGTTGCATCACCAACTATTGATGCACCAACAGCAGAGCCACCATCGGCGTTCATTCCTGAGCAGCCAGTGGACGAAACTCCCGACCAGGGAACAATACCACCACTGCAAGAACCAATTGCAACAGCATCGGCATCGGTACCAGCACCTACACCGAATGAGACTCCTGACCAGAGGACGGCAACATCGCCACAGGAACCAGCCACCAGAGTAGAGGCAGCACCAGCAACAGCACCATCAGCACCAATCGTTCCTCCCGCGGAGGCAAGTTCATCGGCAGCCGTTGCCGATCTTCAAGACGATACTACGCCAGCTGCCTTCCCAAGTCCCAGGCAAGAGATCCGTTTCAAGATGGTAAGCTGACATACAAAATTCATAACATAAACTTATGATCGGCAAGTCCTAATCTTATTCCCTTTCAGGCCCAAGCCTCTCCGAATAGCTTGTTCTCCTTTGCCGTCAACCTCCCCGATGAAGACGAAGATGAAGAAGGCTCTGCTTAGCGAATAGCTTGTTCTCCTTTACCGTCAATCTCCCCGATGAAGACGAAGACAAAGAAAGCTCTGCTCCAGCTCTATCGGCAGAAGTTAAACTCAAGCTCGAAGCATTGCTATCTTTACTGCAACAAGACACATCTCACCTTGTCCAAGACTCCACGGTAGTAAAGATAGCTTTCAAAGACATTCAAGGTCATCTATCTACCGATATAGAAGAAACACTCTTACAGGCAACATTTCTTGAAAGCAAGCAACTCCAATATCAAAGGCTCTCTCGTCGTATAGCCAATAGGACTGCTCAATCAGAACTTGAAGAGAGAATGCTTCAATTCAAGCGATCCGCCGATGAAAAACACAAGGACATAGGTCGCCTAGAAGCTTCTGGAGTGGAGCTTGATCAAGACATCGCCCATCTATCGGCAAAGAAGGAACAACTATTAGCAGAGCTGAAACAGGTTGAGGAAGCCTTGATCGCAGCCAATCAACAAGAAGTCTGAACTTCGAGGCGCCATCCAAGCTTTACAACAAGAAAGAGATGCCGACGCACGTCAAGCCCTCCGGACGAACAAAAAGATCAAACCAATAGAAGGATCTGCCGATGACGATGCCAAGGAAATGGAAAAAATAGAGAAAATTCGCCTACGTGTGATATCAGCTATTCAATCCTTGTTGTCATTTGTCACAATCCATCGTATCGGCAAATGTAATACTGATACTTGACTTTGCTTTGTAATATAATGCCAGTACGCCTTTCACCGATGTCCTGTATGACTTTCTCTCATCGGTATTACAACGGGTATTTTATGCATCTACCCAAATACTAGGGTAATATTTCTTCAAGTATTTACCGTTGATTGCTCTGGAAACGCAACCCCTTCGAGGGTTTCCAAAATATATGCATTACTAGGAACAGATTGATTTACCCGAAACGGACCCTCCCAATTAGGAGACCATTTTCCAAACTTAGAGCTCTTAGTCCCAATCGGCAAAATCAATCTCCACACTAGATCACCATCGGTAAATTCTTTCACCTTCACTTTCTTGTCATACCACTTGGCGACCCTTTTCTTATTTGCTTCAATGCTGATCAAAGCTCTCAACCGATGACTTGCTAAGTCTTCTAACTCGTCCTTCATAAGAGTATCATACTCATCGGTCGTCAATTGATCTTGAGAAAATAACCGCCTAGAACCAGTTTTAACTTCCCAAGGTAGGACAGCATCATGTCCATAAACCAACTGATACGGCGAAACTTTGGTTGCACCATGACACGCCATCCGATACGACCATAGTGCTTCATTCAACACTATATGCCACCTTCTAGGGTTTTCTTCAATCTTGCATTTGATAAGTTTAATAACCCCTTTATTAGTTGCCTCAGCCTGACCGTTAGCTTGGGCATAATAAGGAGAAGAATTCAATACCTTGAACCCCATACCAGCAGCAAACTCATCAAACTCTCCCGATGTGAACATAGTCCCTTGATCGGTGGTAATAGTCTGAGGAATACCGAATCGGTAAACAATATGCTCTTTTACAAAATCTATCATGTTTGCCGATGTCACCTTCTTCAAAGGAATCGCTTCAACCCACTTCGTGAAGTAATCGGTAGCGACAAGTATAAACTTATGTCCTTTGCTCGATGGTGGATAAATCTGGCCGATGAGATCAATAGCCCATCCTCTAAACGGCCAAGGCTTGATTATAGGATTCATTGCCGATGCAGGTACCCTCTGGACATTACCAAACTTCTGACAATCCTGGCACCCTTTAAAATAGTTGAAGCAATCTTCAAGAATTGTCGGCCAATAATATCCATTCCGCCTAATCATCCACTTCATCTTGAATGCCGATTGATGTGCTCCACACACACCCTCATGGATCTCGCCCATCAACTCTTTTGACTCTTCTCTACTAAGGCATCTAAGCACAACTCCATCAATTTTCCGACAATACAATTCATTATCAAGGAGCACATACTTGGTAGCTTGAAACCTTAGACGCCTTTCAACCTTCTTAGACGGATCTCTTAAGTAATCGGCAATTTCTTTTCTCCAGTCATCGGCAACCATCACCGATGTCATGACTTCTTGAATCGGCTGATATCCTGAAGCGTTCTGTGCTAACTGGTTAGCCTCTTCATTATGCAACTTGGGAATATGCTCAAGGCGGTACTCTTTGAATTCTTTTAATAACCGCAGAGATCTCTCATGGTGTGCAATTAACACCTCACTTCGGCATTCATATACCCCAGTCAATTGATTGATCACGAACATAGAGTCGCCAAAGATTTCAACGGCATCGGCATGCACTTCCCTGAGTAATTCCAACCCTTTTATTAAAGCCTGATACTCAGTCTGATTGTTTGTTGATGTAGCAACAATCGGCAACGAAATTTCATACTTTCGTCCTCGGGGTGAAATTAAGAGAACACCGATACCTGCCCCTTCTTTGCACGTAGACCCATCAAAGAACAAAGTCCAAGGAGCAATCTCTACAGAGCTTACCACATTGCAATGTTGAGTAATAAAATCGGCCATCACCTGACCCTTAACTGCCTTAGCCGATTCATACTTCAGATCAAACTCTGAAAGTGCTAGAATCCATTTGCCGATTCTCCCATTCAATATCGGCATCGACAGCATATACTTAATCACATCATCTTTACAGATAACAGTACATTCGACCGCTAACAAATAATGCCTTAATTTTATGCAAGATAAATATAAACATAAGCATAATCTTTCTATGGCCGAATACCTTGTTTCACCATCTACCAGCCTTCTGCTCAAATAATATATCACACGTTCTTTCCCTTCAAATTCTTGAATTAAGGCTGACCTGATAACACCGTCATCGGCAGACAAATACAACCTGAAAGGCTTCCCGTGTTGAGGTGGAACTAAAACTAGAGGGTTTACCAAATATCTCTTGATCTCCTCCAAGGCTAACTATTGTTCCTCTTTCCATGTAAACTTTTGATCGGCTCCCAGCTTTAACAATGGACTAAAAGATTTAATTTTACTAGATAAGTTGGATATAAATCTTCTAATGAAATTAATCTTGCCGATCAAGGATTGCAGCTCAGTCTTGTTTGTAGGGGCAACTACTTTGTTAATTGCATCAATAGATTTTCTTCCGATCTCGATGCCTCTCTGATGCACCATAAAACCCAGAAACTGACCTGCCGATACACCAAACGCACACTTGTTAGGATTCATCTTCAACCCATGCTCCCTTGTGCATTCCAGAATTTTATGCAAATCGGCAAGATGCTTCTCAAAATTTCCGGATTTAACCACCACATCATCAATATAGATTTCGACTATCGTGCCGATGTACTTATGAAAGATAAAATTCATTGCTCTTTGATAAGTAGCACCGGCGTTCTTCAAGCCAAAAGTCACTACGACCCACTCAAACAAACCGACGTGACCTGGACATCTGAAAGCAGTCTTGTTTATGTCTTCCTCAGCCATGAATATTTGATTATATCCAGCATTACCATCCATGAAACTAATGATTTGATGTCTGGCAGCGGCATCAACCAACAGATCGGCAACTGACATCGGATAACCATCCATCGGTGTAGCCTTGTTGAGATTCCTGAAATCAATACAAACACAAAGCTTTCCATTCTTCTTATACACAGGAACCACAATAGAAATCCAATCGGCATATCGACACTGCCGAATAAACCCAGCTTCAATTAACTTTGTAATTTCAGCTTTAATGTCAGGCAACACCATAGGATTACATCGGCGCACAGGTTGCCGATGTGGTTGGAAACCAGACTTAATAGGCAACCGATGTTCGACTATTGATCGGTCCAAACCAGGCATCTCTGTATAATCCCAAGCGAAACAATCTTTATATTCTTTTAACAAGTCAATCAATTGCTGCTTACATTGGGAATCCAACTTAGTACTAATAAAAGTAGGCCTATGCTTACTACCATCGCCGATATCTACTTCTAATAAATCATCGGCCGATGTGAACCCCTGTCCTAGTTTTCCATCATCGACGAATCGATCCATTAAAACTCTTTCTCAGGACCGACTACTTGGATCGATGTAATACGGTAATCGGCAACTTTGAAGAACTCCGAGTCCCAAGCTACACCTGATATGCACCTGGTTTGCTCATAAGTTTCCGATTCTGCCGATGCAACGATTGACGGAGTTTCACTCCGGACGACTTCAATCTTGTCTCCAACCCATTGCACAAGGCTTTGGTGCATTGTAGAAGGAATACAACAATTAGCATGGATCCAATCCCTTCCTAGGAGCAAGTTGTAGGTGCCTTTGCCACTGATCACGAAAAACGTTGTCGGCAAAGTTTTACTGCCGATGGTTAATTCAACACATACGGCTCCCATAGCTAGCAACACATTGCCTTCAAAATCTTTAAGTTTCATGTCCGTCTTGACTAAGTCTTGGTCACCTTTCCCAAGTTTCCTGAACATGACATATGGCATTATATTGATTGATGCCCCACCGTCCACCAGCATTTTCGTTACAGGCTGTCCATCCACTCTGCCCTTAACAAACAGAGCCCTTAGATGTTGCCTTTCATCATCGGCAGGCTTCTCAAAGATAGCCGCCATCGGATCCAACACTAATTGCGCCATTTCAGCAGCTTCTTCGTTGTCGCTGATAGGTGCCATGAACTCCATCGGCAATATGACAACCATATCGATTTCTATCGATGGATCCCTATCCTTGCGCTTTGGCCTCCACTGCTTTTCCCTCGAAGGATTTTCACTGTCATATAAGTCACTTTGGCATTCGCGCTGGATTCTCCTTTTCTGAGTTTTTGTCGGACCCTTAGGGCACCATTGAGGAAGCTTGGTTTTCCATACAGGCTGGTGCTGCCTCTCACTGCTTGCATCGGCACCACTCCTTATGTTTTGATCTCTGGAGAATATCTCTTCGTCGGGCACTCTTGCATTGGCCATGTCCTCCAGCTCTTCCTGACTAACGCACCCGTCAAGTCTATCATGTGCGCTGAGCTTGCCCCCCAGTCGATCATGCACCGACTTCTTTTCTCTGAGCGGTCTAGCATACCTGGATGTCCGATCGTCAAAAGAAGGCTTCTTTTCTAACCGATCGGCAGGGTAATACCCATTGCATTCAGGACAATTATCGGCAGTAGGTAGCTTGATGCCTTATTCCCAGCAGTGAACGAAGAAGGGACACTTCCAGTGGTCCTTATGCCGAAGCCACTCTTGGTGCTCTTCTTCTTCCTGCCAATGTCGCTCCTCTTGCGATTGCCGATACTCTCGCCTTGGCTGCTTATGCGTGATTATAACACCAGGAGCCCTCTTGGCATTGCTACCTTCATCGGCAACTTTCTTGCCCTTTTTGTCATCGGCAAACCTTCTCTCATCACGTTCAGCTACTTGATGGTCAGGATCTACCGATGCATTCTTCCTGGCAGCTTCCGATGTCAACACTTTAGTTTTTCCACTAGTTTCCACCATATTATTTGGAAACAGGTGCTGATCAATCTTCATCGGTTTCTGGGCTTTAGAATTTTCAAATTTAATTCATCCAGATTCAATTTCTGACTGCAACTGCAGCCTGAACACTTTGCAGTCATTGGTACTGTGCGAAGTTGCATTGTGCCACATGCAATACCTGATCTTTCTGAGCTCGTCGGCCGATGGAATTACTTGGTTAGGCGCCAACTTGATCCGCCCTTCTTGAAGTAATAAGTCAAACATCCTATCGGCCTTGGTGATATCAAAGGTGAACCTTTCAACTTCCTTCTGGCCAAACGGACAAGACACAGATTTCTTGTCTTTCACCCATTCGGCCGCGCCGATGCTTAGATCTTCATCGGAATCCTCTTCTTGCTCAATGAAGGTCACCTTTTTGTTCCAAGTTTTTCTAGTCTCAAAAGTTTTAACATCTTGATCGGCAATCCTCTGCACCAGATGACTTAGGCTTTCAAATTCTTGAGACGCATACTTATCTTTGATGTGCGGTAGTAATCCTTGGAAGGCCAAATCAGCCAATTGCCGATCATCAAGCATCAAGTTGTAGCACTTGTTCTTTGTGTCTCGCAGCCTCTGGACAAAGCTCTCCACCGATTTGTCATTACGTTGTTTCAACTTGACCAAATCGGTAAGCTTCTTTTCATGTACGCCCGCGAAGAAATATTTGTGAAACTGTTTTTCTAGATCGGCCCAAGTAATCACAGAGTTCGGAGGCAATGAAATAAACCATATGAATGCCGATCCAAACAATGACGATGAGAACAATCTCACCCTCAGTTCTTCTCTGCTGGCAGCTTCCCCACACTAGATAATGAAGCGGTTGATGTGCTGCATTGTTGACGTGTCATCTTGGCCAGAGAATTTGGTAAAATCAGGCACCTTGTACCGATTCGGGAGAGGAATTAAGTCATATGACGGAGGATATGGCATTAGATAAGAGTATGTATTAACCTTGGGTTTAATGCTGAATTGTTCTTTCACTACTTCGGTAATCTTATCGGTCCAATATGCATCCTGATCTTGCCGACTTATTGGCTGATTGTTGACTGGTGGAGCCGGCTGATGCGCCCCTTCAGGTCTTGGTGGAAGATGATTCGGTGTAATTGTCATGGGCGCAGCACCAGTCATCTGGACGTTATGCATCGGTTGACTGACCAATGGATAGCTTTGCACATTCACTGGATTATGCTGTGGTATCATATTCATCGGTTGCTGTGCCGATGCTCCACTCTGAACGTTTGCTGGACTTCCATACTGATACATTAGTACGCCAGGTTGTTGAACCGGTGGCTGGTTAGTCCATCCAGGATTATAAATCATCGGCATGTGACTTACCGATGGCTGATAGTTAACTGGCGCCTGCTGCTCTTGCACCTTGGAGTAATCAACAAATTGGTTACCTTGATGTGTTAGTAATCCAGTTTGAGGATTTACCAGCATGGGCTGACTCCCAGTTGCTATGCTTTGCTGCATCGGCACAACATTTGCCGATGGTGGCATCAGAGGTGCTTTAGGAATCACCACCTAGAGATCTTCTGATGGCGTTTGCACAGTTGGAGAAGACGTAGAGTAATGCATCATAGGGACCATCGACTGTGATTGTATTGCCGATGCCGTGGAGCCCATCCAAACTGAACTATCTCCCTACACCAGATTGGAACTAGCAGATGGATTTGAAGGCATACCGTATCCCCACTAGTTGACGGGAGCTGGATGATTCTGGACAGCAGGTCCTGACATTGCCGATGCCACTGGATCTGCACTAAGCTTGGTGACGCTTTCAGGGCTTGGCCTTGGCGGTGTAGCCGCATCGGCAGACAGATCCACATGAGTAGAAGACATCATTGGAGCTGCCGATGGGTTTATAGATGTCGATCCAGGCTGATGATACGCTGGACCAACATATTGAGGTGCTTATCTTTCTTTGAAAGATTGCATAACAGCATTGTACACAGTATTGGACAGCACATTGGAGTGGCTAATTAATGCTTGATTTAACGCAGAATTAACCATCTTTTGCAACTTACTAGGATTGGCATCAAACGTGACCTACCGCAGTAACGGCGGATCTTGCTTCTGGATGGCTTCGCCGCTCCTGCTTAGGCTGAAGGACTTCAGATACCATTGCTTGTACTCTTCCATAGCCCGCTCCATAGCCAGCTTCTGATCATCTTTTAGATCGGCCTCGGAGACTTCAATGACGTTCCTCTGATTGACGTCAGTACGATCACCCATGATAGATGTATAATTGGTCCCACTGGGCGTGCCAAAAGAGGTGTTGACACAAAAAGCGTCAGGATCTGCGAACACCTCGGGCTTATACCCGAATTCGATATCCAAAGGTGTGCCAGTCGATTTGACCAGTTAATCGACAAGGACGATAACTAGAAAAAGATCTGAATGAGACAACGGCGATACGCCCGGATGCCAAGACTCAGACTTGATCAGGATAACTAGAGCAGAGCTGAACGAGACAACAGCGATGCGCCCGGATGTCAAGGCACAGATTACTCCCATGCGGAACTTGCAAGGTTTTGACGGAGATCAAGGAGATGCAGCCCGTCGAAGCTTGAAGAACTCGTAGATAAACTAAGGCTAATGCAATAAAAGTATAATTGCTGAAAAGTAGATAAAAAGTAATTGATTTGTTTGATATATGATTGATATTTCATGACCCCTAGGTACATATTTATACTCCAACAATAGGAGTTGTAGAAAGACACGACTCGTACCTTTCCTAAACAAAACACCCCTATTTTAAAGGAAATAACTGACTCGCACAGGAGTCAGACCCAAATAACAATACTATTTTCCTAAACAGACACTTCTATTTTTAAGGAAACAAATGACTCGTGCAAGAGTCGGACTCAAACTTCCATAATAATACTGGTATGAGATCACCAGTTTCCTTATGTCTTCTCTTCGATGAAACTTTCCATCGGCAGACTCTTCAATCCGCAACTTCTCTTTATTGCCATCGGCAATCCCCTACTGACATCAACCGCCATGTCACCCTGTGCCCATCGACATCATCTCCTTATCGGTAATACCTTCCAATCGACAACTCTTCACCTCCACTGGTAACTTGTCTTTACCAATTAACTCCTATCGGCAAGAATCGTCCAGTTTCCATCGGCAACAAACTTATCCTTTTCGCAGCATTCACCCTCATCGGTAACATTGACTGATGACCCTCCAATGCTGATGGAAAACGGCTACCGATCAATGCAAGTCTTAGCTCATTTGACACATGCCGAAAAACGGTGTCAACAAAGCCTATGAATAAAGTTGTTGCATATTGTTGTGCATTCATAAGTGCTTGCTTGCATATGTTCTTACATTCATGATATGCTTGTGTGGTGAATGCTAGAAACTTAAATGATATGGTGCTTGAAGAACTAGCATGATTAGATCTTGTTTTGCATGTGGTATCTAGTTCTCTCAAAGTGTTTCCATGTTTCTTTTCAAGTGGTTTCTAGGCATTCATGTTGTAACGATGGTTTATATTACACTCCGATTGGTATCACGCTTCAAAGGTCCATTCTACACACCTTAGCATCATTTGGTAGCATTCACTCTCCCACAATCTCTATTCATGCATATGTGATCAAAATGAACCAAACTCATATATCACATATGTAGGGGGAGCTAATACTACCAAAGTGGAATTTTCATCATATATATTCTATTGTGAAAGGTTGTCATCAATTACCAAAAAGGGGGAGATTGAAAGACCTTGTTTGGCTTTGGTTAATTGATGAAACCTATGAACTAACCCTTGTACTAAGTGTATGATTAAGATAGGGTGGTTCACCTTGACACATGGAGCTAGAAGGATGACAATGGTGCATTGATCAAGTGCTTCATGGACTAAGGAAAAGAAGAAAGAGAAAAAAAAATGAGCTCAAGGCGAAGGTATATCATAGGGCCATTTTTGGTTTAGTGATCAAGACACTATAGAGAGTGTGATCACATTTAGGATAGATAGCCGTACTATCAAGAAGGGAAAACTCGTTTCGATTACGGTTATCATGTGCCACTAGGTCATTTGCATTGCATATCTAAAATGAACATAAGTGACACAAACATGAACTAAAATCCAAGAAATATTTTGTAAAGGCTAACACAGGTGAACAAGTGTATGGATCACAAGGTGTTAGCACATGGAAGATTGGAGAAGAAGCAGATGCTCGGTTTGGAACTCAGAAGGGCTCTGAACGCAAGGTTCGGACAGAGGCAAGATGCCGACCGGACCAATGGACCTGCGACCGGAGGCATACCCTAGCCCTCGGGTTCTCTAGACAGGAGGTCCGGACGCTAATGAAGGTCAGGATGCAGGGCTCTAGTCAACGGTCCGGAGGAAAAGTGCTCTCTGAATGCTCTCTGCATAGCATCCGGACGCTGAACATGGTCCGGACTCTGAGCGCCGGATGCGCGTCCGGAGAGTTTGAGCTCCCTGGACCCTCTCTGAGTTGGGTCCAGACGCAGAAGAAAAGGGATCCGGACGCTACTATTCCTAGCGACCGGAGGTGACACATCAGCGCAGAAAAGGAGCGCCAACGGTAGAATTCAAATGAAGGAGGGTCCGGACGCGCACGCGATGGTCCGGACCCCCCATGCAACCTACGTCCAGAGTCACGAAGAAGGCATTGGAAAGGGGCAAAACGACTAGCTCGGTTTGGATGGTTATTTAAGTGGCTTGGCCGGCTCCTATGGCTCTCTCTTGCACCTTCTATTCACTTGAGACATTTGTGCTTGCTTGAGATGTCCCCCAGCTCACTCTCTTCACTCTTGTTGCATACTTGTGAGAGTTTGAGTGATCCAAGTGCTTCGATCATTGCATTGCATCTTAGTGGCACTTGGTCATCATCATCGCCGCAAAGTTTGTTGTTATTCTTGGTGTTTGCCAACACCTAGACGGCTTGGGCGATTGAGGAAGCTTCGGCGCAATTGGTGATTGTTTGCGGCCGACTTTGACGATTGTGAGAGGGCTTGTACCCACCTCGGCGGAGCGCCAAAGGGTAACTCTAGTGGATTGCTCGTGTCATTGAGTTACTCTCATTTCGGCGGATTCTTGTGGCGCCCGAGTTAGTGGGCTAGGATTGTCATTGCCTATTAGCCACCGAATCACCACTTGAGTAGTCGACACAACGGGGATTAGCTTGGTGGGAACCAAGTGAACCTCGGGAGAAAAATCAATTGTCATCTTGTCTCCCGGCTACTCTTTGGTATTCATTGTGATTGATTCATCCTATTGACATCCATACATCACAAGGCATCGGTATAACAATCACCTCCTCTCTTGTAGTTACTTATTCCATATCTTTCCTAGTTAGCTTACTAGTTAGTTCCTTTATTAGTTGTTCTTGATAGCTTGTGCTAAGTGCCTTAGGTTCTTGCTATTGATTGTTAGGCACTTAGCTAACTAGAATTGCATTGGATAGGTGGCTTTGCACCCCAAGTAGAGCTAGAGAAAAAAGCTTCGCTTAAGTGTTATCTAACCATTTGCTCTAGTGATTTGTAGAATTTTTTATTAGGCTATTCACCCCCCCCTCTAGCCATCTAGGACCATTCAGCAATGCTCCACACGAAAGATGGCCAATACTTGGGATCGGCCAATCCTGGGTATGGGCCCACAGGCCACCCACATGCCCCCTGTGCTGTGGGGACACCTCTTGAGGGAAAGTGGCAAGGCCACCTGCCATTGGTGGATCGGCCGACCATGGCCAGGTGCCCAAAAGGTGCACCGACCTCCCCACTGACTCCCTGCATGCCTCCATGCACCCATTTGATCTCCCCTGTTGATCTAAGTCGGTTCTAATGACGGTTTGATCCTACGGTGGATGATGGAAGTGACGCGGATCGCTAATGTGGCACTAGGCTCTCCCTCTAGCTATAAATAGACCCCTAGAGCTCCCTATTCATTTCATGCCTCATTGGAGAAACTACTCCTTAGTATCTTAGCGGACCTCTGTAGTAGTGTTATGCTAGTTGGAGGAGAGTGAGGAGCACCTGGAGGACAGCCATGCTTGTCTGTTGTCTTCTCCGAGTTGTACCTCAGCGGATGCGATTCTCTTGTAAGTTCAACATTTGTAAGTGATACATCTGAGGTCTTTATAGTATTTGATATTCTACTTCTGGCATAGCTGTTATACATCTTTTCGCGCTTGTTCATCGCTTTACTTTAAGTAGAGTGCTTTAGTCCTTAGCTAGGGTTAAAGTAGTAAGAATAGTGTAGACGTGGTGTCTATACTAGATCTCGCCTTTGTAACCCTCTTATCGCGCGGATTGTTTGTGGATGCTAGTAGAAGGTGACAGCTCTATCTAGCCCTCGTATTCCACTACGCGTGTCAGATAAATTCATAAAAGGTAGGGCTTCAATACAACTTGATGGCGCGGTCCGGTTAGAGTTTTGTCCTCTTTCTGATCTATCCCATCGCCTCCTGCAAGAGAAGGGCTGATAAAGCCAGTATAACCAACTATACCTTGTTAGATATCTTTGCTATATCGAACCTGCCAACACAATTATCATACTCTCCCTTGATCCATCATAGGACATATCCATATTCCTAGTTAAATCACTTATCGTTCCCTGTGGAAAATACGATACCTAGAATACTCCCGATGAAGTGCTACAACGGTATAATCTGTGCGCTTGCGGATTTATCCAATAGTCATAAAAAATACCAACAGTGGTGACCCTAGATAAGGGGGATGTAGGGCGGGTAAGACTATCTTCAACAACCATAATCCAAAATACAACACTTATTTGTCTTTTTGATAATGCTACAAGCAGAAGATTTAATACATATTTTGAGTTTTCTCCAACAATACGACTCAAAAAGACAACTCTCTGTAAATGGGTACAGGAGAGAGGATACTCAGATTTTTTTATGGCTTTCTTGACATCTAAAATAGGTCTTTTGTGTTGGAGACTAAAGATATCCTGCTGGAGACCTATTTTGGATTTGGGAGTTTCACAAAGAGACCGAGAGTGTCCCTAAGGCCATACTCAATGGGAGTTTCATGGCCTAGTTTCCAATACAACCATGTTTTGGTAACTGTGTAGAAGAGTTTCATCCCCATGAAACTCTCTCTACTCCCATGAAACTTTCATCCTCTCTCTCTTCATCAATATACACTACGTCAAAATCGATTTTGCGCAGCGTTGCAAAAAAGGCGTCCGTGGCGGACACTTATTTTGCCCGTTGTGGAACAATCTAATGATTTATCACAACGAGTATTTCTTATTAACCGTGGCGGACATTTTTGCCCGCTGCGGTAAATCGATTTACCGCAGCGGGCTCCTTAAGATGTCCGCTGCGGTAAATCGATTTACCGCAACCGACTTCTTAAAACGTCCGCTGCGGTAAATACGACGCCCAATAGGCCCAAAGAGAGGCCCAATTTCCATCGTCATATATATAGATGTTAGGCTTTCACTACTGTCTGCCTCTCTCTCTCTCTTTCCCTGCCTCCCTCTCTCCGCCGCCGCAGGGTCCTTCTCTCCCTCTCTTCTCTCCCTCCCTGTCGGTGGTGGTCCAGGAGCTCGGAGCGGCGCGCGGGATGAGGATGCGGAGCTCGGAGCGGCTCGCGGGATGGCGGCGCGTGGAACTGCGGCGCGCGGGCTCGCGGCGCGCTGGACGATGTCGCGGGCTCACATCGCGCAGGTGGCGCGGGGAGCCACCTCCCTCCTCCCTCGGTAGCTTGAGGCACGCGACGGCTCTCTGGGTGGCCGGCGACGGTGCTCGGCGCAAGGAGCTTGGCGGCGCTCGGCGTGTGGAGCGTGGCTTGGGGGCTCCAGGTGTGTTCTTCTTCCCTCTCTCCCCTCACTCGTCCCTCTCTCACCTCACTCCCCTCTCTTGTTCATAGATCCGGCGGCGCCGTGGACGGGGCCGCGGCGCAAGGCATCGTGGACAGCGCACGGGGCCGCGGCGCAGACGGCGCGCGGAGGCAGGGCCGACGGCGGCCCCCATGGAGCGGATCCGGTGGCAGTGGAGCTGCAAACCCTGGATGGGCTTGTCGGGCCCGTTGATGGGCTCGGCGGGCCTATCTAGGGTTTCCTGTCTTTTTTTTTAATCCTAAAATTCTTTACCGCAGCAGGTAACATAAAGTGGCCACTGCGGTTGATTGATTAACCGCAACGGGCACGCGCTTGTGCCCGCTGTGGTGCCGTCTGGATTTACCGTGGCCTTTCAATGCAATCGGACCCCCTTGCCCGCTGCGGGAAAGCTAAATTGCCCGCTGTGCAAAATTGTTTTTCACGTAGTGATAGTGCCACATCAGCATATTTAATGCTTATGAAACTTTGATGAAACACCATTGAGACTAGCCTAAGTATTGGTGCAGCAAAAAAAACACAGGGAAAGACCTTTGTCAAGTCGGTTTCGACTGCCGGTGGATGATTGTATCTCTTGCCTTTGTCAAGTCGGTTTCGACTGCCGGTGGATGATTGTATCTCTTGCTTTTTTATTTTATTATTAAGATGATCTGCAATACATAGACCCCATCCCAGACCAAGCACACAGTTTTGTCCACTTAGCTGCTAATGTTCATGTTCGTTATCCATGCTAACATGGCATGTCCTCAACGACGTTGCCTAATTTGATGCGTGCGGCCGGTTGGTACGAATGTGCAACTAATTTGAATAGCAGAGAGATTAGTCAGCGAGCCATCATTAGTGATGGAGCTTAGGTGTCACTCGACTGGTTCGCGTCTACTCATTTTTTAAGTCTCCACTTAATGTTTTTGTTTGCTCATAGACACACTACTAATTTTTAACCCTATTGAATCAGCTCAATTTTGTTGTAATAGGGCCAAAATTGATGCAACTGCTTGGTATGGCATCAATTTCACGTTTGATGCGAACCGATGCAAGAAACCCTGATGCAATAGCCTATCGCATCGGTTTTCTATGACCGATGTGAAAGGCTTGCTATTGCATCGACCATCCTTTGGCTATTGCATCAGAATAGTTTGATGTGAAATGGTTATTCCATCCTTTGGCTATTGCATCAGAATAGTTTGATGTGAAATGGTTATTGCATCAGAATAGTGTTGATGTGAGATCACTATTGCATCGACCATGGATGTCTGTTGCATCAAGATAGATCGATGCAAGCATTTATTGCATCGAATACATGTTGATGTAATAAATCTAAAAAAATGATGCAATAATAATTCTTATTGCATCAGCACTTAGGTTCAATGGAATACAAATTATTGCATCGATATTATGTTTATTGCAACCAAATCTATTTGCGCCACAAAGAATCACAAAATTACAAAATCCAATAGCACAAAATGGCAATGATATTAATCTTTGATCATCCACATTCAATAGTTTGTACAATATAATGAAGTCAAAGGTCTTCCTATTTCAAAAAGTAATTGCAAAAATGAAACTTCATAACATACCACTAAGTTATCGAATTAAACATATATACATGTCTCTAAGCACAAATTAGCATAGGATCTTTCTCATTGCAGAATGTTTGATATTTTGATTCAGTTCATCTGCCAAGAGTCCCTCAAGGTTCATCTTCCTGCTCAACTAGTGATTTGTGCAAGCCCATGCACGCGAGACACTTTTCGCACTTGTATCCTTTACAAACTTCTCTGAAATAAAATGTGAACAAATCAGTACTATTTGCACAAGTAATATACTAACAACAATATTTTTTTTGTACAGAGCATGCAGTAAATAAATATCATGTTCGTGTGTTGTTGCGGGTCAATCCATACAGGTCTAATAGGCATAGAAAAAATCACATTTGTTATAGAATAGGATGAGAATACAACTACAAGGTAATTTAAATTATAGCAATGGTCAAAGTTCGAGACAAAATAGGTTCAAATTATCATGCTAATGCCAGCTAAAGAACATACTGAGATAAATTAAAGGTACTAATAGGCATAGAAAAAATCAAATCTGTAAACAAAGAAATTAGGACAAGAATGACAACAAACTGAACTCACAAACATGAAGCCAAATAAGTAAGGTATAAGGCATCTATCTTTTGAATGGCGATAGATTCAGAGTAATCACTACATCTTTTGAATGGTTACAGATTCTAGAAATTCATTGAATCTGAGACTAAAATTTTTTGCAGTAGAGCTACCATAAGAAATTCACCAATAACCAAGCAAGCAAGATGAAAGGTCCCATTGATCCAGCTAAAGTTAAAGGTTTTAATCTATATTTAAAGTTTTAAACTATATTGATAACTAATAGAACGGGTAAATCTGTTACTACTTATAGCATGTAACTGAGTGTGCCTGCAAGTACAATTAGTACATTCACTGCCAACGCATATACAACTGAGTGTGCCTGCAAGTGTGTCTGCTATTGATTTAGTGCTACTGTCAACACATATGCAATCATTCTATAAAGCTCAGTCCAAGAGAGACTATTAGACAAAAATTCCTATGCACCACTCTAAGCCAGTTACAGATGCTACTATGCAAAATATGTATGAACAGAATCCAGCTTGCAAATGATGCCTCGCAAAGTCTGTACAAAATAAAATCCTTCACCAAGACAGTTCCAAGATGCATCTTAGAATTTGTAGTTATGTACCATGCCCACAGAATATCTACCCGTTACTTTCACCTCAAACAAATATTTCTATAGCAGAGTAATAAATCAGTCTTACATTGGAAGATTTCATAGATATTGCCTATTTGTGAGTTTGACAGCAAGTAACTGACCGAAAGCAATGAAAAAATAACAATTTGAGAACTGAATTAATATGAAATTGCAGATTTACAGCAAGTAACTGCCGCATCCATGTCGTCACTCACCAGGTCCTCGACTCCCACCTGCAGGTTTGAGAACTGAATTAATATAAAATTGCAGATTTACAGCAAGTAACTGCCACATCTATGTCGTCACTCACCAGGTCCTCGACTCCCACCTGCAGGTTCATGCTGCCTACCACGGAGCCATCAGTGGCAAGCGTCCTTCATCGCAGTGACGTCCGTCGCGGATCCGGCAGCTGCCCACGCCCTCTCCACCACCACGCGGATCAGGTCAAACATAAAGTATAGGCTAACTACTTTGGGAAATTAAAACTGGTTCTAGATAGTTGTTTTCCCAAGACCAGTTAGCAGCCGATGAGTATGATATACTTATGAAGGATGAGTTAGAAGACCTAGTGGGTCATCGGCTAAGAGCTTTAATCAGTATCGAGGAGAATAAAAAAAGGGTTGCCAGATGGTATAACAAGAAGGTAAAGGTGAAAGAGTTTGCCGATGGTGATTTGTTGTGGAAACTGATTTTACCGATTGGAACCAAAAGTTTTAAGTTTGGGAAGTGGTCTCCTAATTGAGAAGATCCTTTTCGGATAAATCAATCTGTTTCGGGCAACGCTTATATTTTGGAGACTCTCGAATGAGTTGCATTTTCTAGAGCAATCAATGGTAAATATTTGAAAAAATATTATCCTAGTATCTGGATAGATGCATGAAGTAATACAAATGTAAGTACCGATGATAAAGTCATTATGCGAAACATCGGCAAATGAAACGTTATATTACAAGAACAGTCGTCAAGATCATGGTTATCGGTACAACAAATTACAACGGGGTTTGAATAGATGAAATCGCGCGAAGGTGAATTTGATCTGTTTCTTCTATTTCCCTGGCGTCATCATCGGCAGAACCCTCGACTGGCTTGAGCTTTCTCCTCAATAGAAGGGCTTCACGGGCATCAGCATCTCTCTCTTGATGTAAAGCTTTGGTGGCAGCAGGGAGTTGAGCTTTCTTTTGGCTGGCTGTGCTTAGAGCTTCGTCAACTTTCTTCAGCTCGACTAGCAGCTCTTCTTTTTGTGCCGATAGACGCGTGATCTCTTGTTCGAGCGCGCTACCAGAAGCTTCCAGACGGCCGATGTCTTGATGTTTTTCGTCCGCAGCTTGCTTGAATTTGAGTATCTCCTCTTCGAATTTTGCTTGAGCAGCTCTATCGGCAATGCGTCGCGAAGCTCTTTGATATTGTAGTTGCCGACTCTCGAGGAATGCCGCTCGGAAGAGCATTTCTTCAACATCGGCAGGCAATTGGTTTTGGACTTCTCTGAAAGCTACCCTTACTGCACTTGAGTCTTGGATTAGTTGAGACGTGTTTTGTTGCAGTAGGAGCAGCAGTGCTTCAAGTTTGGATTTCGCTTCTGCCGAAAGAACGATTGGAACATGAATAAAGCTCTCTCCTTCTTCGTCGTCATCTGGGAAATTAACAGCAAAGGAGAATAAGCTGTTGGGAGAGTCTTGGGCCTGAAAGGATAAGAATTGAAATTTGTCAGTTAGAAGCTTATATATCGCAGAGTTATGATGAATATTCCTAGTTTACCTGCTTTAGAGCGATTTCTCGCCTTTGGCTTGATGTAGCTGACGCAACCGTATCTTAAGGATCGGCAAAAGTTGCCGATGAATTTGCCTCGGCAGGAGGGACGGTTGGTGCCGGTGCTGGTGTTGAGACCGATGCTGCTTCCATTGTTGTAGCTAACCCCTGTGGCGACGGGACCGATCCTTGGTTCGGGGTTTCGTCCGGTACTGATGCTGGTGCCGATGCCGGTGCTGTTTCCGTTGTTGCGGCCATCTCTTGCGGCGACGGTGCTGTCCCTTCGTCAAGAATCTCAGCTTGTGGCTGCTCAGGGACAGGTGACGATACTGGCTCCGGTGTTGGTGTATCGGCAGGAGCTTGAAGAGATGCAGCTGGAGCTGATGGCTTCTTATGTTTTGGTCGGGGAGCAGCACTTGAAGAGCCTTGGTGTTTTGACCCTTGCACTTGGGGGGCATCGGCAGGTTGAGCCATGGAGGTTTGTGCACTTGGGATGGCTGCCGATGAACTTGTCTACTGCAGAAGAGAGTTTGGTGCAAAGTGAGTAAATATTAACGATTAAACATATTATGATCGATACAGATAAAACGAAGACTTGTTACCGTGAAGGCTTGTGCCAAAATGGCGGCAGTGATGGTAGCATCATCGGTTGGTAATGGCCGAGTTCTGATAGTAACCTTGGGAACTGCCTTGTGATGCATAAGGGCAGACAATGAAGGGGCCTTACTGCCGATTGTCGATGTAGGGTTCATCGGTCGCAAGTTGAAGTGTTTGTCGTTCTTTCTCTTTTTGGGGATCAAATCATTAACCTATTGAAAGAGGGTAGTTATCGATACATTTAAAAAGTTAACGAAGTAGTAATCGGAAATAAGCTTACCGCGTCATCGGGTATGATATGATCAGCATCAATCAAGTGCCGATAGTAGTGTGATGATGGAGCAAATAGTTGGTCCTTCCACTCTTGCCACCAGGACTTGTATGATTCGGTAATGAAGGATGTCAGCGCACAGGAAGATAAGTCGATGTTAGTTACATCAGCATGAGGGGAGAGGGTGACAATTTTGTTCCAATCCATAGTGCTGGAGATGACCTCTCTTGGTTTTATCACGTTGACATAGCTAAGTTTGATCGGCAATTGACCGAATGCTAGCTGTCTTGCCGCTGTCGATGGATAATAGAACTCGTATGATGGATGAGAGTTCTTCCCGGTCCCGATGACGTTAACCGGAATAGCTCGGGGAATGAGGGTGGCTTTCATGATTTCTTCGTTTTGTGGTATATTCCCATCGGTGAGGTTGAAGGAGAGTGAGAATCGGTTGTCTTCATCGACATAGGGCCACCAGACTCGTTCTACAGCAGGGATTCCGCAGTAGAGCCTCTGAAAGAACATGCCGAATTGATCAACATTTGCATCGGTTCCTGGTAGCACTATCATAGCTTCCCCAAAATTGAGTGGGGAACGGGTTGCCGATTCATCATCGTCAACGACATAGTCTTCAGATATGTCTCTTGGGAACTATTGGTTGAAAAGATCAAATTGGAGACATTTGTGCATATGGGCATTCAACCACAAGTTGATGAACCACCAAGGGCCTCCAAGGTTGCCGATGTGTTCGCCAAGTAGTAATTTCTCCGATACTTGATATAGAAGGCAATAAACTGAGCCAAGGAGGTATCGGCCAAGGGGAAATCCTCCACCGGCCAGAAGCTCTACAGCGGGAAGATACATGTTGGTAGGCCCGACTGTTCTGCCACAGAAAACAAACTTCTCCAACCACATGTTAAGGAAGGTGGCATGCTCCTTTGGTCCTATCGATCCGGTCTTCTGATACTCTTGAATATATCCAGTCCAACCACCGATGTTACGTGTGCTTACCCGACGCTCGGACTTTCTACGGAAGAGGGTAGCAAGATCGACAGAAGAAACATCGAGGCCGGTGAGCATATGTACATCGGCAAGTGTAGGGGTGGCTGGTCCATGTCTGAATAAAAAGACGTTCATTGTATCGGACCAGAAATAAGAAGCCGCCATCATCATGTTCTCATTCTTGGCCATGTCGGCAATGGATAGTCTGATGCATTGGTCAATGTTGCGCTCTGACCAATAGATTTGTTGTGACCTGACTATCCTGAGATACCAATTCTTCCACCCTTTGGTAGGTTTGGGCCAAGAGCGAAAGGTGTCTATCCATAACCCTAGATCGAAATGCTCGGATCTGAAAGGGATGCAATTGGTCTCTGCATTGATGAGATTGGTTGGATCGGCATTCCCCATTGGGCCTAAGCAGCAGAGATGTTTTTGATCGGTAGGGATCACTATTTTGTTGTGCATTTCCTAGATCCAGAAAGTAAAAAGGAAAGGGAGGAGGGATTGTAAAACGATGCAGAAGGATAAAAACTGCAGTATATACAACAAGGAAAGAAGGGAAATTACCGTGGAAGCCATGAAATTGATCGTCATTGAAGCAGAGTTCTTGCAAAGGTCGTGCCTCCTGGTGAAGGAAGAAGAACCGCCGCTGGAATAGTGCTCTTTGAGGATGACGTTGAGATGAAGATGAAAATGTGAGCTCAGGGTGAAAGAGAGTACAGACGGTGGTCTTTATAGGCCTAGGTTAAAGGGCGTTTTCGAGTTTTCTTTTCTAACTGAGCAGGAATATGGAAGGATATCACGTTGATTTGCGCGGTAATCGAGGAAATTGTAACTGTTGCTGCTACAGTTGCGGGGGTTGTTGGTAATTTACAGTGACAACGTGCGGTAATCAAAATGGCGATGGCATTTTGGAGGGAAAGATTAAAATAGAGCAAATTTTGGTGCATAAAATATTTTATACTCCGAAATTGGGGGACATGTGTTGACACCGTTTTTTGTACGTGTCAATATGAACCGGATACACTGATCGGTAGAAGGGTAGTTACACCGATCGGTAGAAAGATGGTTGCTTTTCTTTATCTGCATCAGAATCCCACAAATCGGATTGCCGATGAAGACAAGAGATTGAGGAAACAAAAGAAGGTATTGGATGATCAGAAGGGTGCTGCCGATGGAAACAGGAGAACATTGCCGATCGGGAATATTGCCGATGGATACAGGTTGATGTGGTTGACGTCAGCAGGAAGTTGCCGATGGCAATAGGAGGAGGTTGCGGATTGAAAGAGTCTGCCAATGGAAAGTTTCATCATAAGGAAAACGGATAAGGAAACTAGTGATTTTATGCTAGTATTATTTTTTTAGTTTGAGTCCGACTCTTGCACGAGTCATTTTATTTCCTTAAAAATAGGAGTTTTGTTTAGGTATGAGTCATGTCCATGTATAACTCCTTTTACTGGAGTATAAATATGTACCCAGGAGTGGTGTAGAAAAACACAATCAATAAAAATACAATCCTATTACATTTTTCTACTTTTCTAGCATCTACTTTCAATCGCATTAGTTCTAGTTTACCTACAAGTTCTTACGACGTCTTGACGGGCTGCATCTACACGACCTCCGTCACCTTCGCAAGTTCCGCGTTTGATCATGTTGAGCTTTGACGTCCGGGCGTATCGCTGTCATCTCGTTCAATCTTGTTCTAGTTATCGTCCTTGTCAATTAACTGGTCAAATCGACTGGCACACCTTTGGATATCGAGTTCGGGTATAAGCCCGAGGTGTTCGCAGATCCGACGCTTTTTGTGTCAACAATAGCTAGTAGTACTTACTTGGGTTAACACTACGTTCAGTGGCGCTTTACGATCAGTGCGGTGATCTTGAATGAATTTTTCCCAAACACTAGCAACAAAGTTTTGAAAAAATAAATTGTTAATTAACCTTCAAGATTTAAGAGAGCAATAAAGAATTTGGTTCGTGGCCGATATTAAATTACCTCTGGATAATGTCTAGCATATCTTGATAATCGGCTCGATCTTTTCTCAATGAGTCTAATATTATTAACCGATTATTGTCCAGATAGATGACCATCAAGATCCAGTGAAAGCTGCATGTTTATAGCATATGAAGTCATATAATTCAATTACTATATATGGGTCAAGTAATTAAGGGAAATAAAATGCGCACACTCACTTGAAGTTATACGGGAAGAGTATCGATTTCTTGTCCTTTTGGTGAACTAAGAACCTCATGAGATTCTTCTCTACTTGAGGTCGCCAATTAGACTCGGGAGTAACTTGGTCTTTGAATACAATGTAAGGATTAACAAAACCGATACTATTGTCCTTTAATTTTCTGAGCGCGTTCATCTCATGTCTACATACATATATAGTGTAAGGATGACTCTATATATACAACACATGCAAGTTACTTTAGTAATAATAGAAACAATGCAATCACTTACAGACAAAAGCATCTGAGGAGAGATTTGTCGAGGGCATCTTGGTGGCATAGTTGGTGTAGTTCTGAGAAGTTAATATGTATGATGCCATCGCCAAGGAAGAAGTGTCATTGTTTGACTCTGAGAAGAAGCCATTGCTCATTCCTTTTACATGCCTCTAAGTACCACTTGTTCAACATGTACATTTGTGTGTCGTGATCTCTTTGTGCGGCATCAGGGTTGAATAAACTATTGCCATATTTATAAATCTTCCAAGGATCAACTTCTGGGCAGAGTCGATTTCGCCACCATAGAGAATTTGGTTTATGTCAAGAACAGTTTCAATGTAGAAAGTAGCAAGTTGCTCTATGTTGACCTCTCCAGCTTGGTTTATAAATGTTCCATACTCATCACGAACAACTAGTGGAGGAATTGGTTTTGATGAGTCTCTGAGTTGTGGAACATCTTTCCCTGCTTTCTTCTTACTTGTCGTCACCGCCTTCATGAGAGTGCGGTCATAGTGTGTTGCTAGCGGTGGCTTACGAGAATCACGCAACTCTTTCTTCTTTTGGTCCAGCTTCTTTCTTAGTTCTTTCTGATGAAGGTAGTACGGCTTTGGAGGGTCTCGCCTAGCTTCATTTTCCTTTTTCAATTTTGCAAAGAACTCTGCCACTTGTTCTTTAGAACTAGCCATAATTTCTTCATCCGTATTTTCATAAGGCAGCTTCTGGGGAATAGGCTTTGTTTTACTCCCGGAGGCTGCTCTCTTCGCCGATTGGGATGAAGACTTCGTCGATTGTGACGGGGCAGACTTCTTTGTCAACTCAGGTTGAGGTGGCGGAGGGGTTGGAGACCTCCTTACCGGTGATGGAGATCGCCTTGGAGACGACTGCTGCGGCGGCGGTGTTGGAGACCTCCTTGCCGGTGTTGGAAATCGCCTTGGATACGGCTACTGCGGCGGCGGCGTTGGAGACCTCCTTGCTGGTGTTGGAGATCGTCGCCTTGGAGACGACTGCTGCGGCGTTGGAGACCTCCTTGGAGACGGCTGCTGTGGCGGCGGCGTTGGAGACCTCCTCGAAGCACTATGGTGATCCGAGGACCTGCTGCTATATATGACAAAACAAAATTAGAGAACATGAGTACTTTATACTTGTTTAGTTAGTATATAAAATTGCTCACAACACTATCATACATACCTATGGTGAGGTAGTTTAGGAGGCGATGCCCCAGGAATAACAATGTATCTCTTGCGCCATAGAATAAATGCATGCTCCGCTTCTCCGAGAGTCTTCTCCCCATCACCTCCTGGAATGTCAAGAGCCACTCCGTTGAATCCTTTAAGAACTCTATCCACGGAGACGCTAGCATATCCAGGTGGTATCATTTGACAATGCATTCTTGGTGTTCTAGTAGGGTCAATAGGGGAAACAACACCGGCAACAACCATGATGTTGCCATTATCCTTTGGATTGTGCAGCTCACATGTGGTAAGAGGTACAGTAATGTCATCCAGAGGGAAGCGCAAGCCTACATCATCTGGTAGCTCTGTGGAAGCACAACTACTTAGAATCTGGTTAGTAGGGCTACCTCCCGGCTGTGATGCTGACGACTGTTGTTGGGAAATATTACTCAATGCTATTTGCACTTGTCGTTTAATTTCTTCCAGCATCCTCGACTCATTAGTTTTTTCTCGCTCCTGAGATTCAAGGACCGCCATCTCCAAACTTCGCAACTGCTCGTTCTCCTCATCCTTCATTGTCAAGCGGCTTCTGTATGTAGTTGTGTCCTCAGGAAAGCCATGCTTCCAAGAGATGGCCCCTTTGCCTCATGTTCTTCCACCATGTTCAACTTTTTGGAGGGCATATGTTAGTTCATCCTTTTCCCTGTTGGGCTTCAACGCACCACTAGCAGAAGCCATTATAGCCTGACAAAGTCTTTCTGCTGCCTCTTGAATCCTTCTACCATACACTAACCCCCCGGTTTCTAGGTCAAGTGATCCACCATGCGCAAAGAACCAATTCTTACAGCGTTCGGGCCAATCAAGTGAAGCTGGTATGATCTTCTTTTCAATTAGCATTGATTCTACCTTTTCCCACTTTACCTTGGCAGTCTTGTAGCCACCTGACCCCAAGTGATGGTGGTATTCCTTTTGTTGGGCATTCTGTCGGTTCCTTTGTGTCCGCTCTGTACCCTCTTCTGATGTCTTGTATTGCACAAATTCATCCCAATAAGGCCTCAACTTTGATAGCGGACCCCTAGTGTTGAAATTTGGTGTCACATTCTTCTTAACATAATCATTGTATAGCTTTTTCTTCCAAGACTAGAACTGGATGGCCATCTTCTTCATAGCCCACTTCTTAACTAACTCCTTCATATCAGCATCATCTGTTTCAAGCATGAAATGTTGGAGAATATCATCCCAGATAAGGGTCTTGTCTAAATTAGAGACAAAACTAATATGAGGAGCATTTGTCTTCTCTTTCCATTCACGGGCATTGATCGGCAGTCTGTCCCTTACTAGGTTACCACAGTGGTTAACAAATTTCTTCGCATGTTCTCCATGTGGTTCTCCCGTACTTTCATTGAACCCTATTATTACGTAACGGCCCTCCACCAGCTTTGCCGGGCCTCCACACAATGCACACATATACATTAATTAATCACCAATATGTATATATTAGCTAGAGACAAGATTGATTAATTAGTTAATCATGTATATGGCCCTGTTTGGAACAGCTTATATGCTTCTTATGGACAAAATAAGCTGAAACTAATAGCCAAACGGCTCGCTTTTTGATAGCTTTTTTTGGCCGCGCTTCTCTCCACCACCCCCATTTACACTAAACCGTAGAAGCTGGGTCATACCTGCTTCTCAAATAAGCTCATTTTCCATATTTATGTCGCTTATCTGATAAGCGCTTCTCTGGACCGTGGTACCAAACAGGGCCTATATATAGCTCGTCAGTGATGTCATCTTGCAAGACATTTTCTGGTTCATTTTCAAGATTCAAGTATTGACTCCCGTCATCCGCCTCAGCATTATCATCGTCCGCAGCGGTGGAGTTGATAAGATCCATCATGGCATCCTCCATCGTGTCGTCATTGGGGTCGGCCATATCTAAAGTATACCACTATAGAATTGTGTATATCAAAGGAGAATATGGCCAGAAGAAATGATTACTATACTCATTAACAAAGATATATATAGGGAACTACTACTCTATAGCTGGTTACAAATCAAGCATCATCTATAAGCGTCACTGTGATTCACGATAATTACTATATATACTCATTTATGAAGGCATACATTTATAAAGGCATGCATTAACAAAAACATGAAGGCAACATGAAAGACATTATACATGAAAGACATTTTACATTTATATATATTATTATAGATACATATATCTAATAACAAAAACATGAACATTTATATATATATGTCATATTCCATTTAATTAAACTATATATATTTATTTACATTTACATATAATTAATTAAAGATTTAATTAGATATACATTTATAATTTACATTTCTCTAATTAACACTCCATTTATTTATATATTGCGAACACATGGTGGATAAGTACCCATGTATGTTCAGCTTTATGATGAGTGATCGTCCAACACGTGAGTATTTCAGTTTGAGTGGCTTACCCTAACCCCTTGCGAAAGCAAGTCTGTGCATGTCTATCGGTTTGTGGTGTGCAAGTGCTATGCCTAGTGACAGTGGTCAATGGCGTGGAGAAGGTCGAGTAGAGGCTTGCCGTGCCGATGGACTGAGAGCGGTAAAGGGCGGAAGCGGGGCTCGGACCGAGGGACCATTGGCGCCAGCGGACTAGCTGTGGTGGCTAGTGCTTGGCACCGGTGAGTGCGAGAAGAGATGGAGGTAGACCGAGTCGACCGAGTCAAGACGGTGGATGCGCGAGTCGAGTGGAGGCTTAGGGGACTCGGAGTCCGACTGGGCGAGGACAAGGTGGCTCGAGTTGAGCGGTTTGGTGGTTTGGGCCTCAAACCCATCCGAGGACAGTTTCCGAGTTTGGGCCTCAAAACCCGAGCAGAGCTTCCGAGGAAGCGGGGATGCACGTGGCGGAATCCTGGAGGTTGCGTCGAGGCGACAGCAACTCCCGGAAGGAAGCGGGGCCGTCTATTTAAACGAGTGGCTAAGAGTTATCGGTCTTAGGGCTAGGTAATTCGGTCTTGTATCTAGGGGGGTCTTTGGGAAATAGCCAAAGCCTAGTTAAATAGAGGATGAAGGGGTATCCTCATTCTACCTCTTGAACACCTTTCATTAGCCCCAACTCTCTCTCTCTCTAACCTCTCTCTAGTTCATGAGGTCCCTAGGTTGATCTCTCCAACCTTTGTAAGGATTTGCACTTTGTTTTCGGTGGGAATCGGAGGCCTTACCCTCCGTAAGCCATGGAGGCTTTGATTACTTGATCCCGTCTCTCGTTTTGCTTGTGTTCTTCGCGTTTTGCTTTTTCTCCCTCTTTGTTCCCAAGATGAAATCTCTTTGTAGGAAGTAGCTCTTGCAATTCCGTTTGAACCAAGTTATTCGTAATCGTGAGGAGCGTCTTTGCACAGAAGGGTTTCTCCTCAAACCTCACGAGTACGTAGATCGGGTGATTTCTTTGCGGCGTTCTTTGTTTTGCCTTTTCTCCCCCAAATCTGGGTGTTCCCGTTTATCCTCTCCAAATTGAGTGATGATTTCTTCAGGATAGCTCCCCAACTGCATAAGGATCATGTCTACAAAGTTTGGTTGCAGTTGGAGTTCATTTGGTTGAGTTTTGGGAAGATTTGGCGGAGTGAAATCGCTTTTCGCGGGTTTTCTGTGCGCTGTTCGTGAGCTTTGGACCACCCTCCGGGCCACTTTGGACAAGGCTCCGGACCATAGGCGAGTGGTCCTGTGGTCTGGCCGACAGTCTGCAGAGCAGCCCCTAGCTCCGGACCAAGCTCCGGACTAATCCTATGGTACCGTCGGACCACTAGTCCGGAGGTTGGGAGCTCACTGCGTTGGCTGATTTTTAGAAGAAAAAGCGTCGGACTACCCATCGGACCACCCTCCGGACCATAGCACCAGACCATAGCGAGTGGTCCTGTGGTGTGGCCGAAAAACTACAGTAAGGCACCTAGCTCCGGACCTAAGCGTCGGACCACTCGTCTTGGTCCTGTGGTCACTGACTGAAGTGATCCTGTGCTCGTTTCTCTCTCGTCCGGACTCCGAATCAAGTTCCGTTTATTGCATTGGATTCATATTCACGTAAGGAACACGATTAGGTACTTTTGAGAGCAGTTTTCATAAGTATTTTTGGGTGTGTTCTTGCCTCTTCTCTCTAGGGGTTGAGAGTACCTCTCTCGGTGTATCGGTTTCGAGTCCATCGCTTTGATAGTTCTCCATCTTCTCCGACCGATCCGCTGCACCGTTAGGGGTCTTCGTAAGGTGTCCACCTACTTGTTAGGCCGTGTGTGAGTCGGTTCTTCCGAGGTCAAGTTTTGGGAGTGAGTTTCGGACAAGGGCCAAGTCTTTGAGTTGAATTTTATTTGACTCCCATTCACCCCCCCTCTGGTCGCCGTTCTCGGTCCTTCATATATGAATATATCTGTCGTTAGAAAACCTAGCTAATTTCTAACTTAGATAATTTCTAACTCCATTTAATCAGACAAACACACACAGTGCATACACGCACCCTCTGTTTTTGCTTTTTGTCGGCGCCGAGCTAGCTGGCCGGCGGGCCGAACAGGGCGTCGCGCGTGGAGGGGCCGGCGCGGCCGGATCGGAGATGTCGCCGGAGGCTGGGGCGGCTAAGGCGGGGCGCACAGAGGACGACGGTGATGACGAAGGCCGCGCACCCACCCAGAGGCGCCCGACGGCGAGGAGGAAGGCGTCGGCCGCGGCGCGCGCGTGTAAATGGCCGGCGCAGCCGGATCGGGAGGACGCCGGATGCCGGGGCGGCTGAGGCAGCCCCGCGCGTGGCGGACGACCTGTGTGAATTAGGGGCGAGGTCAGGGGCCGCCGGTGGCAAGGACGATGAGGGCGCGGCGGCAGCCGCCGCGAACGACCTGGGCGTAGCGGTATATGGCGCGCGCGGCGGCGGCAGTGCGCGCGGAGCTTGCTCGGGCGGGCGTCTGGGAGGCGGAGGGCCGGAGGAGGGCACGCAGGGGCGCCACCGGTAGACGAGACGATGATGGCGGCTGAGAGTGGCGTGGCGTAGTGTGAGCTGAGGACTTAGCCGATCGAGCGGGGGGCACAGGACTGGGCCTCTATAGTCCGAGACCTTTAGTCCCGGCTCCTAACCCTAACCCGGACTAAAGGACCTTTAGTCCCGACTGGTGTTACAAGCCGGGACTAAAGGTCTACCTTTAGTCTCGGCTGGTAACACCAACAGGGACTAAAGGTCTCTGCCTTTTTGGCGGCAACTGAAAAGCAGAGACCTTTAGTCCCGGTTGGTGTTACCAGCCGGGACTAAAGGTCCCTTTCTGTCCTTCCCGCCGGCTTTCAAAGGAAATTTTGGTTTTTTGGATATATTTCATTGTAATTTGCTTTCTACACTTGTTAATTAAACAATAAATCAATTAGTAGGCATAATATTGTTTTAAAAGCACCATTATTTGGTTTCTGCTTTATTCTTTGAAGGAAAAGCCTTAAACTTTTAAATTATTTTGTTTTCCTTTAATTTTGGCCATCGTAATATAACCATTAATCACATTTCTTAATGCAAAAATGTTTTTTTTTCAATGTAAATACTTTAAACTATATGTTTTGGATAGGATATTAGTTTTCGCCGTATCGTAGCGTTAAAATTTTGGTTTTTCACCAAATTATTTCCAAAAACGAACGTTGGAATGTAAAACACATGATCGAGCCATATATGGAGCAATCGTACAATAGCATGATGCTAAAATTACACATATTGAGGCATATATTGAGCAATCATACAATATATTAAGTGATGGCAACAACAACAAGCTTGTTCCTAATGTATGTCCCTTGGTCATGATCACTACGTAACCATGGAGTGTCTTCATTATTTAGCATGATGCTTTGGTCTTTGTTTACTACAAACGGTTGGAGTTGGTCGTCCTTTTCATAATCCTCTAACAAGTCTGACCTATCCTCGATTCCCACGATGTTTCTTTTCCCTGAAAGAACAATGTGGCGTTTTCGCTCACTTTTTGAGTTGTCGTTTCTCCCTCTCTTTGGTTTCGTACACATATCCTTTACGTAGAACACCTGATTCACATCCTTAGCTAAGACAAATGGTTCGTCTCTGTACCCAAGATTGTTGAGATCCACAGTTGTCATTCCGTAGTCATTGTCAACTGTTACCCCGCCTCCAGTCACCTTCACCCATTGGCACCGAAACAAAGCGACCTTAAAAGTGGGTCCGTAGTCTAGTTCCCATATCTCTATTATGCGGCCATAATATGTTTCCTTATTCCCACTCGGGTCCGTAGCATCAATGCGGACACCACTGTTTTGGTTGGTGCTCTTTTTATCTTGAGTTACTATATAAAATGTATTCCCATTTATCTCATACCATTTGTATGTGACGATATGCCACGATGGTTCCCTGTCCAACAAGTACAATTGCTCATCAAGACTCATCACCTTGACATTTTTTTTGTAGCCAACCACCAAAAGTTTGCATGTGCTCACGAGTAATCCAATGTCCAGTTCTCCCTGGAAACTGGGATCTTAGGATGCCCTTGTGTTCCTCGATATACAGATCCAACAAGGAGGAGTTTTGTAGAACAGTGTAGTGTGCTTTATTGATACAATCATCCTCTGCACCGACATTTGATTTTTTCCCTAGTGTTCCCTTTCCACTTAGTCTCCCCTCGTATCGCAATTCAGGAACCCCTATCGGGTCAAGGTCTGGAATAAAATCAACACAAAACTCAATAACCTCCTCTGTCCCATACCCCTTGGCCATGCTTCCTTCTAGACGAGCACGATTGTGAACATATTTCTTTAGGGTTCCCATGAACCTCTCAAAGGGAAACATATTGTGTAGAAACACGGGACCAAGAATACTAATCTCCTTCACCAGGTGAACTAGGAGGTGTGTCATGATATTATAGAAGGATGGGGGGAACACCAACTCAAAGTTGACAAGACACTAGACCACATCATTTTGTAGCTTTGCTAGATCTCCTGGATTGATTGCCTTCTGAGAAATTGCATTGGGGAATGCACATAGCTTCACAGTGGCTAAACGTACATTTGGAGGTAGAATTCCTCTTAATGCAACTGGAAGCAATTGTGTCATAAGCACGTGGTAGTCATGAGACTTTAAGTTTATAAATTTCTTCTCTGACATACTTATTATACCCTTTATTTTCGAGGAGAATCTAGATGGGACCTTCATGCTATCTAGACATTCGAACATGCTTTCCTTCTCTTCCTTGCTAAGTGTGTAGCTTGATGGTCTTAAGTATTGGCGTCCATCATCTGTCTTCCTCTGGATGCAGTTTTTCTCGTTCATTTAAACATCGAAGGTCTTGTCGGGCTTCAATTGCGTCCTTACTCTTCCCATACACACCCATGAATCCTAGTAGGTTTACACACAAATTCTTCGTTAGGTGTATTACGTCAATCGCGTTGTGGACCTCTAGCACTTGCCAATAAGGTAGCTCCCAAAATATGGACTTCTTCCACATAGGTGCGCGTCGGTTAGCATCCTTCGGAACAGGTTCGCTCCCTGGTCCCTTTCCGAAGACTACTTTCACATCCTTCACCATATCAAATACATCCTCACTAGTTCGGTTGAGAGGCTTAGTCCGATGGTCTGTCTTACCTTTAAAATGCTTCACTTTCTTTTTAAGGGGGTGATTCGCAGGAAGGAACCGACGATGCTCGCGGTACACGACCTTTCGACATTTTTTCAAATATATACTTTCAATGTCCTCAAAACAGTGTGTGCAGGCACTATATCCCTTATTTGTTTGTCCTGAAATATTACTAAGAGTCGGCCAATCATTGATTGTTATGAACAACATTGCTCGTAAGTCAAAGTATTCCTGTTTGAACTCATCCCACACACGTACACCCGGTTTATTCCACAAAAGCATAAGTTTGTCAACTAAGGGCCTCAGGTACACATCGATGTTGTTGCCAGGCTGCTTGGGTCCTTGGATGAGCACTGGTATCATTATGAACTTTCGCTTCATGCACAACCATGGAGGAAGATTGTAGATACATAGAGTAATGGGTCATGTGCTATGACTACTGCTCTGCTCCCCAAAAGGGTTCAAGCCATCTGTACTTAAAGAGAACCTTAAGTTTCTTGCGTCCTCCACAAACTCTGGGAATTCTCTATTGATTGTTCGCCATTGGGACCCATAGGCAGGGTGTCTCAACATATGTTCTACCTTACGGTCTTCACCGTGCCATCGCAACAACTTGGCATGGTCTTTGTTTCTAAAGAGACGCTTCATGCATGGTATTATTGGAGCATACCACATAACCTCGGCAGGTATTCTCTTCCTCGGACGTTCGCCATCAACATCACCGGGGTCATCTCGTCTGATCTTGTACCGCGATGCGTGGCATACCGGACATTCATCCAAATCCTTATAGCTCTCCCCGCGGTAGAGGATACAGTCATTGGGACATGCATGTATCTTCTGGATTTCTAATCCCATAGGACATACGACCTGTTTTGCTTCATACGTAGTTGTTGGCAATTCGTTTCCCTTTGGAAGCATCTTTTTCTGAATATTAGTCAATAATTGTCCAAATCCCTTGTCAGATATACCATTCTTTGCCTTCCATCGCAATAATTCCTGTACGGTACCCAACTTTTTTTGCTCCTCTGTGGCTATCGGGTACAATAATTTCTTATGATCCAGCATACGAGCGAAATTGATCTTCTCCTTTTCACTTTCGCAGTCTCCCTGAGCATCACGAATGACCTGACCAAGATCATCAAGAATAGGCACATCTTCTCCTCTTGCTCTTCTTCAGCTTCCCCCATTGCAATATCATTTAGTGCAGCATATTCAGCAAAAATATCTTCATCGAGCCCTGGTTCTTCGTCTTCGCCTTCTTCCATTATAACCTCGATTTCTCCATGCTTGGTTCAACAAATATAGTTTGACATGAAACCAGACTTAAACAAGTGTGCATGGATATTCCTCACGCTAGAATATTCCTTTAAATTCTTACATAATGCACATGGATAACGTATAAAACCATCTCGCTTGTTTGCCTCTGCCACAGTTAAGAAATAATGAACGCCATCAATAAATTCTTTGGAGCTGCGATCAGCGTTGTACATCCAATGTCAACTCATCGATCTGCACAATTACACGTGACATACTATATCAAAATCTTAAACATGACATCGATGGGCTTCAATTTATTAACTTATTAAGATACAAGATAGCCAGGTCAGTTACATCACATCAATATTAACTTATGTAAGCATAACCACAATATAGAAAATCCCAAGTACCACTAAACAAACTAGACATAAAATGCACTTCAACAGGATAACAATTTCTCGGCCGATTCCAACTAAAACAAACAACACATCATTCGTTTGTTCAACATTCATGGGCCTCGTCTACTGGCTTACTGCTTCATCAGCCGCTTCTTCTAGAAGATATTTTTGCACGTGTGTCACATATTCTTCCTCCCAGTACCATCCTTTGCATCCAATACTGTCCCACTGAAAATAGAACAATAAATTAAGAACTATAATCAAAATCACTTAGCAAAATGAGACAAACAGAAAAAACATCAAACGCGATAAAATAACTCACATTGCGATCCGGACACTTGTAGAAGATACGACCCTTATTGGGACCAGCCTTGGATACTTCGTACTCCATCACAATCTTCTGCTCACACTTGTTGCACGGAATGAGAGGGAGTTCCGGCCTCAATCGTCCATTTCCAACCCCATGAGAGGCCAAGGAACCATAAGTCGTCGCCATCTACTCACTAGCTAGATTATTTTCTAAACAAACTCAATTAAAATGAGCTATGAAGTACTATAACTCTAAAATAAATTCTCTATATATTTCTCTAAATCACTATCGTCTCATATTGAAATTACAAAGGACAATTAAAACCATAAGTAGTTGTCATCTACTTAGTAGTTAGATTAATTTATTTAAACTAAATTAAAAATCTTATTTTCTAAACAAACTCAATTAAAATGAGCTATCAAATACTACTATACCTCTAAAATAAACTCATTATACATTTCTCTAAGTCACTAGCGTCTCATTGAAATTACAACGATAATTAAAACTATGAAGTCATTTGTAGGCCAATTTGAGAGAAAATGACATGCAAAATTCAAAATACACAACAAAAACAACAATTCGTAAGCATGAAATGAAATGGTGATGAAACAAGAGAGGATGAGATTGGTAACTGTTAGAGTAATAGGAATAATATCATATTGTCTAGCCATATGAAATGTTAGTCCTATGTACCCTATATAATCAGCCCACGAGGCACAATGCAATATATCTAATATTCCACCAATTATATTCTCCTTCATTGTATCTTTCGCCTAGGTTTATATCCTAACCCTAGCCGCCGCCGCTTCCCGCCGCGCGCCCCCGGGGAGGGATCGATCTCTGCTGGGGGCAACGCCCTTGTTTAGGCGTCCGATCCTATTGATCCGGCTACCATCATCGTCATCGTCACGCAGCAGATCGAGATCTTCCCTCGTTGTCGGGCCGCCGCTGCCTCGTCGTTGGGCCGCCTCCGTCTCGTCCTCGGACTCGTCGTCGGGACGCCGCCACCGCCTCGTCGTTGGGCTGCCGCCGCCGCCTCGTCCTCGGACTCCTCGTCGTCAACACCTTCTTGATCTTCGTCGCATGGAGGCAGATGGATCTCGCCCCGTCATGTGCCTTCGTGGTGGCGGCCAGGCCAGCAACACGATTCGATCATGGGCTGTCATGGAGGCAGTCAAATCAAGCTTGTTGCTGTTATCGAGCGGATCTGCCCATCTCCACCACGTCGACCCCATCTGCGTCGACGTCTTCGACCCTTGCGTCCACGACATGTCGTGCGCCCCGCACGATCCGATCGAGGCTGGGTACATCCACTGCTGTTGTATCTTTTTGGTTTGCCTGATCACTGATCGGGATTGAGTCGCCCATCGCCCGTCGACCTTGCACGCACTACTCCGGCATCGCGCCGAGTCGTACATGCATCTTCTCTGAGCAACAGGGTTGCATGCTTGCTGCTGGGTCGCCTCATTGGGCCGCAGCATCGCTGCCCGTGTGTCCGCTTCGCCGTTGCATCTACATCGCCGTCCCTTGTGCATTGACGTCTGTGCTGCGCAATCTTTGATGCGTCGTTCGTCTGCATAGGGTCTCCGTCCTGCTGATTGGGTCTTCGTCATCGAGCTGCCACCACCAGCACTGTCGCAGAGCCCTTCTTGCTGGCCACCCCTCGCATCGTCGCTGAGCCATGCTCGCCGACATGTTCTCTACCGCATTGCTTCTTCTTCGTCCAGCACAACCACGTCACGTTACCGTCGTTGGGGCCCTCTCCCTTGTACGCCCGGTATTGGCAACACCGACGCGTGCTTTTGTCCCGATGTGCTGTTGGGTCTGGCAAATCCAGCCAGCGCATCGGCGCAGAGGTGGCTTGACTGCATCGACTTCGGCATCGACCCTCCCGTTCCCGCCCCGTCTGCCTCGATTGCATCGTCGCCTTTCGTCTACATCTTCGACGGCCCTGACTACGTCGACTTCGGCATCGCCCCCTTCCACGACGACTGTCTCGACACGTCTCTGTCATCACCATGGCGCCCCTTGTGCGCCTACGTCTGCAGCTCCATCGACACGGCAACTCGACCACAACTACGTCGACCTCGGCAGTCTTCAGCACGGCTTCTCCGACCACGGCTATTGCGCCTTCACGCTCGGCTGCCTCGACATCGGCATAAAGGGCTCCGCTTTGCATGAGGACTTATCGGCTTCTTTTCCAGCCACAACATACGCGATGCATCAAAGGTTATGACTACGGGAGGATGTTAGCTTATCAGCTTCTTCTCCGGTCTCACCGTCTGTAACGCTCCCGCTGTGACTGCGGGGGATGTTAGAGTAATAGGAATAATATCATATTGTCTAGCCACACGAAGTGTTAGTCCTATGTACCCTATATAATCAACCCATGAGGCCCAATGTAATATATCTAATATTCCACCAATTATATTCTCCTTAAGTAACCTTGCTTAAGAGTGAAGTACGAGTGAAGAAACTCTTGTGTATAGCTCAGAAGAAGCAAAATCACCAAGAACACATTTCTTCCTCCTCTCTTGATCAAGAACACTCTCTGTTTTCTCAAGAACACTGATGTGTCCTCTCTGGCTCGGGCAGGGGAGGAAGAAGGTTATTTATACAGGGTTTTTTAGTCCCGGTTGGAGTTACCAACCGGGACTAAACGCTCATCTCTAATCCCGGCTGGTAGCTCAGACCGGGATTAAAGCATTAGTCCCGGCTGAAGCTACCAACCGGGACTAAAGATTAGCCTTTAGTCTCGGTTGGTAGCTCTAGCCGGGACTAAAGGTCCCTGTCTGCAAAAGGCTGCTGCACGTCTGGCGTACTAGCCGTTGGGCAATACCCTTTAGTCCCGGTTGGTTTTACCAAGCGAGACTAAAGGTTCCTTTAGTCCCGACCGCAAAAAATGCCGAGACTAATGCCAATTTGACATATCGTTTAAAGGTTTGTTCTCTACTTAGTGAACCAGGAGCGGACTCCCCTAGCAAAAGAAAGTCAATGGCTTTCTTTCTAATGGCTCCTAATCAGTTGTCATGGGGTTCCAGCTCATCCAGTAATCACTTGAGTTATTGCCTAGACCAATCGCGGGCTCCAAGGCAACATGTTCTATTTCCTTGCTAATTGAATTTAGCTAGATTATTCATTGTCAAAATAACTTGAGGTACCAGACAAAAATATTGATTTTTAAAGGGTAGTCTCCACAAGTGCTTCTAAACATTAGGGGCATCAATACTGATTAGAACCAAATAATGCGATTTCACCTAAAATTGACCATTTTAGATGTAAATTCCAGTGGAATGTCGAATTCTTGAGTCAATTAAAGATTAGCAATGGTTAGAAATAGATCGTTCAAAACTACTTTTTTGGGTCCCACTAGTATAGATGACTTTGAAATCATTGGCGGTTCAAAATGACACCAGTGCTAGTTTTTGAACAGCCACACACCAATGCTAGTTTTTGAACAGCCACAACAAAAGCGGCAGTGATGTCGGTTGTAGAAAATCGGTAGTGATGTGGTTTATACAAAACACAAAAAAAAAACATGTTATTAAATAGGAAAATTCAGCACAACAAAAACGGCAGTAATGAGAGCCGCTCATCAGTGTTAGGGGTGCAAACGAGTGACCCTTAGGTGTACCTTTAAACCTTTTTAGTTCAAATATATATTTATACTATTTCTCCAAAAAAAATTAAAAATTAGTATAAATATTTCAACTAAAGAGATTTGGAGGTACGCCTAAAGATTACCCCTTTGCACCCTTAAGTGCTAGTTCTAGAAAACTAAGAGACCCTACTGTGCTGTCACAAGTCAAGCGTTTTTTCTTACATGACCAACGCACGCACCGGCAGTCAAACCCTCGACGTCCTACTTCACGTGTTCACCCTCGAATCACTCCAATGGTAAGATGCTTGAGTCCTTTAGGGATATTTGTCCTTCCCATTCTGTGTCATTCTGATTTTGAAATGAAAATTTAGGGTCTAAAGCGAATTTAAATAAAAAAAACTTAATTATCAACTATAAACTTTATAATTTTTCGAGATCTACAACTCTGGTTTTGATCATATCTCCATCCAATGTCATTTAAAGAATTTCAATTTTAAATGTGAGAAAAATTCACAATAATTTTTCTTTGATGATTTCGAATTAAAAAAATGTTATTAGCGATAAAGTTGCATAACTTTGAGATCTACAACTTTTGTTTCGAGCGTTTCTGCATCTGATAGGTTGTTTGAAATTTTTAAATTTTAAATTTAAGAAATAAAATATTTTTTTATTAGATAGATGGTTTTAAATAAAACTATTGTAAACTGTAAAGTTGCATAAATTTTAATATCTACAACTTTTGTTTTGCTCGTCTCTCCATCTAAAATCATTAAATAGCACTACACACTCACTGATGACTATAAAATATATGCTTTTAGTTGGTGTTAGCTTATATGAAATAGAGAGATATCATAATGACTTCAAACAAAATAGTTGCGAACTACAAAGTTACATAACTTTTGATATTTCCTTTATCATCATAGATTCTTAACTACTACAACACACTCACTTATGACTATGAAGCATATAAACTCCTTTGGTATTAGCTCTACAAAATTTTATGGTGTATGATTAGACATCCAAATGATATCCCAAATCAAAAAAGGTTTAAACTACAAACTTGAAGACCTCGATGTGTCCTACACCGTTAATATAAAGTTCGTCTTCATCAAATATCATATGAGAAAGTTATAAAATTTTCTTGCGGCATATCACTTCTGGTTCGAGCCACGAACTAGTAATGATAGTATTAGTGTTGGTTTTAGGTAAAAATGGCAGTAATAACACAATATCACTGCCGTTTCTTGGCTAACAAAATTGACACTAAGGATCCGAATATCACTTTTGGTTGGTCCTATTACTTCCGGATTTAGCCAAAAACCTGCAGTGGTACGCACCGTTAGTATCAATATCAATGTACTAAAAAGGAATGATATGATGTGTCCTGGCTAGTGAATATGAGTCAAGTAGTCAAAATGATACATAAAATGGATATACTCCCTCCGTATCATAATTAGATGACATTTTGAACAAGCTTTGAGTCAAACATTGAGAATATAAATGATCAATAACTTTTAAATTGTTGAGATTCCAAATGTAAAAATTATATGAGGTCAAAGTATACATATATCATTATTTCATAAATATTTTTATAAAAATAAGAGGTCAAAGTTGTGTTTGGGAGACCGTATCGATGTACAAAACGTCTTCTAATTAGGATACTGAGGGAGTATATATATATATATATATATATATATATATCACAATAATAGCTCACCGGCCATCCTTCCTGATCACGTACTCCACCCCATTCCCGATACCCAATTTCGTGGTCCCACAATACTTTAGTGTTCCTTAGAACACGTACCTTTATCAAACTGCCAATGTATGAACACCCAAACGAGATTATCGTAGATTGTACCCATGTGCTGCCCGAATAATTGTAACGACCTTCGCGCCCACCCGATAATGCATGGAAAAAAAATGTGCCCCCATGGCCCACCCCAGAAGGGCAGGCCTCGACGCCACCAGTATAAAGGCGCCCTCTGCTTTGCTTCTTCGAACCACAAACCAAGTCCCCTCCACTTTGTAAGCTATAAGCCCACAACCAAAGAGCTTTTCTAGAGCAGCCGGCCAGCATGGCACCGCGTTCTCTGGGAGTGCTCGCCGTCGCCCTCGCACTCTTGCAGGCTGCCTCGGCGAAGTCCTGGCTTGGCCCCAAGTTCACCACGGATGGCACCGTCCGCGAGGGATACGACAGTTCGGGACAGCAGGTGGTGATGCTCAGCCTCGACCAGCACTCCGGCGCCGCCGGTTTCAACTCCAAGGAACAGTACCTCTACGGCGAGTTCAGCATCGAGATGAAGCTCATCCCCGGCAACTCCGCCGGCACCGTCTCATGCTTCTACGTAAGTCGATCATCGGCCAGTGTTCTCCTGACTCGATCCACAGCAGTCCACAATATATGATCGAGAAACGACACTAACACTTCGCTTGATATGATGTTTTGACGGCTGACGACTAACTTGCTACTGGACGACAGCTTTCTTCTGGGGACGGCGACGGGCACGACGAGATCGACATGGAGTTTATGGGCAACACCAGCGGGAAGCCGGTGGTGCTCAACACCAACGTGTGGGCCAACGGCGACGGCAAGAAGGAGCACCAGTTCGACCTGTGGTTCGACCCGGCCGCCGACTACCACACCTACACCATCATCTGGAACCCGGAGAACATCCTCTTCAAAGTGGACAACCGCTTCATCAGGTCCTTCAAGCGCTACGCGGACCTGCCGTACCCGAGCTCCAAGCCCATGACGCTGCACGCCACGTTGTGGGACGGCAGCTACTGGGCGACGGAGAAGGGCAAGGTGCCCATCGACTGGTCCAACGCGCCCTTCGTCGTCTCCTACCGCAGCTACTCCGCCAATGCCTGCGTCAGCGGCGGCGCCTGCAGTGCCGGCAGGGGCGGGTGGATGAACAGGCAGCTCGACAGCGCCGAGTGGGGCACAGTCAGGTGGGCGGAACGCAACTTCATGCGCTACAACTACTGCCAGGATGGGTGGAGGTTTCCGCAAGGACTCCCCGCCGAATGCAGCCGTCCCTGATGAACTGATGACACGTCCCCGGCCCGGTTTATCCACCTACTGCGCATTCTTCATTGTTTACAATTGGTTTCTTTTACATGGATATACTGTATGATTCTTGTTCTTCCATGTGAATTTGTGATTAAAATGCAGCCCTGCAGCAACGTGTGGGCGGTTGTACACATAGTTTTTCCTCAACAGCAGAGCATGTAATTTTTATCGTGCTTTTGGAATTTGGATACAAGGCATGTATTGTGAGAATTAATTTTATAGTCACTGAGCAAACTATTATTCAAATAAACATATATGTGTCGGTGTTATGACCAAGGGGGTTAAGACCACCGGCTAGTAAATTTATATATTGCGTGCTCCCTCTCCCAGACGTGATGCAAGAAGAACACAAGATTTATCCTGGTTCGGGCACAGAAGGCCCTACATCCAGCGGGGGAGGATGGATTGTATTATCTTGCACCGAAGTGCTCGTACAGGGGGGCTACAAGCAGGTTTACACGGGAGTGCTCAGGATGAGCTAAGGCCTAGGGCTAGCAGGGCTATCCTAGGTGGTCGGTTGATTGCTTGAGAGGTCGATCAAGCAATCGGATGTGTGGAGTAGGAGGGTCAGAGTTGATGTCTGAATGCGAATACCCATGCCAATGCTCATGCCCATCCGAATCCCCTTTCTTCTATCCCAGCGTCCCCTTTTATAGACCAAGAGGAGGCCTGAGAGTACAGGGTCCTAAACTCTAGCAGCATGGGAGGCGTGTCCGCAGCATCGTGCTGGCGAAGGGACGTCGATCACTGTGGCGGCGTGGCCTTCCCGTCCTTCCAGTGCTCCAAGGCATGGTGATGGCTAACTGGTCATCGCCGCACAACATGGCGCAGCAGGGTTGACCTTCTGTAGACGGGTGCGAGTCCCATAGTTGAAGCGGGACGGGGCGGACGGGACGGGCCCCATACCGGAGTGGTTGGAGGCAGGGGTCGAGCCCCCTGGTCGTGGGGGGGTCGAGACCAGCGTGGTCCTGTCATATCCCTGAAGACACAGTCGAGGGCTATCCTGTTCATGGCTCAAGGGGTGCCTTTGGAGTCCGTACTCGCGACGTGGCTACAGTGGCAGCACAGTTGACGGAGGTCTAGGGCATGGGCAGTGAGTTGGTGGATTTGACCGCGGTAGTGGGCGCCCATGGCATTAGGCGGAGGCAGGTAAGCGCATCGGATCCTCTTTACCCCATACCAGGAGCAGGTGAGCTGATCGAGCTTCCTGCCCGGGGGTTGTTCGTTCGACCCCTGTCCATCATTCGGCGGGTGGAAGCGGAGGCGGAGGGGTCGTTCGTTCGACCCCTGTCGGTTAGTCGGGGTCGAGGCGGAGGTGGAGGGGTCGTTCGTTCGACCCCTGTCCGTCAGTCGGGGTCGAGGCGGAGGCGGAGGGGTCGTTTGTTCGACCCCTGGCCCATCTGTATTTCCAGGAATGGGCCTCCCACGACCACTTGCTGTGGCCGGTGCGGGGGCCTTCGTGTGATGGGCCTTTCTTCATAGACTCAAGCGGCTGATCGGATCCTATCTTAAAAATAGTTGCTATGTTGAGCGTTAGTTTTATCGAAGGGTTTAGGGTACCCCTTACCTTTGTCCCCGACAGTAGCCCCCAAGCCTCTGTGCGGATAAGAAGAATCTGCATAGGGGCTTTTGGCATTGACCTGCAGAGTTAGTAGGAGGTTCGATTCTCCGCGGGGTGCGCGCGAGCGTAGAAGCCTCAGAGGAGTGATTAAGAACTCCTCTGGGGGCTTTGATGTGTGTTTTATCAGGGGGGTTTAGGGTTACCTGGAGATGTGGCGCCCTACCGAGCGGTGGATTCCGTTCGCCAGGTTACGAGCATTCCTTTCCCTGAAAAGGAGGTGCTAGAGGGCGGCTGTCGAACCCTTCCGAGGGCCAGCCTTCGCTCCCTCGAGCGTTACACTGGAGTCATAGTGCCCCTTCCAAGAGGTCAACTCTGTCTGCCAAGTTACGAGTGTTTTCGACCCTCTTTCGTCGAGGGGTGTCGTGCGTAGTCGGGCCCTCGAGCCCTGCGTGGCTGGGCTTTCACTACCTCCTAGCGTCCTTCCCACGGATCCTAGCATTCGGATTGCAGGGCGAAGAGCATCGTGCTATCCTCGTTAGGACGAGCCTCGAAGTCCTCTGTGAGCTAGTGTCGGGCAGAGATCTGCTCGGTACGGGTAAGAATCCAAGTGAGAACTCGTGCCCCATTCGATAGGGGTCGATAGAATCCCTGAGGCGTTTTCATTAAGCAAGACCATGTGGCTTACCTAGGTGCCAACTCCGTTCGATGGGAGCTGGTGGCTCGATGCCTCCCAGCGTAGGGATCCTTGGGTATTCCGTGGTTATGCCTCGGATATGTCCCGGGGGGCCTCGAGAGTTTGTTCTCGAGCTAGGGACTCGTGCCTGGCCCCCCTGGGTCATCCCTGACTCGCATACTCGAGGGCGGCTGTGAACCCCGTTCGTAGGGCCAGCCTTCGCCCCCTCGAGATTTTGGGGGCGGACCGGAGTCCATAACCCTGTGTCCTTCCTGACCTTAGGTACTCGAGGGCGGCTGTCGAACCCTATGCAAGGGCCAGCCTTCACTCCCTCGAGGTTTTGACGGACGGGTCGACGTCCGCCACTCGCCTCCGAAGGTGACGTCCTATCCTGTGGAATACAAAGGGGGTAGGTAGGTAGGTATATTAAACGTGGGGACATACGTGTGTTTTTGTTGGATCCGCCCGTTGGGCTCGAGTACTCGAGGGTGGTTGTCGAACCCTGTTCATGGGGCTAGCCTTCGCCCCCTCGAGATTTGAGGGTGGACCGGAGTCCATAACCCGAGGTCCTTTCTGTACTCAGGTACTCGAGGGTGGCTGTCGAACCAAGTTCGAGGGCCAGCCTTCGTCCCCTCGAGATTTTGACGGATGGGTTGATGTCCGTTGCTTACCTCCGAAGATAACGCTTACCGTCGCGCGTTGTCCGCCGTAGGCGCGCCTTTTTAGGAGATGTTCGTTCGGCCGCAACAGTAGCAGGCATAGGGCGTGGCGCGGAGTGCGGTGTGGAACCCGATGACGCAATGGGCGTGCCTTATCCTGGAGGAATACGAGGAGGCGGTAGGTGGGCACATTAAATGCGGAGATTCACTTGCCTGTCTATTGGATCCGCCGGTTGGGCTGCTTCCGCCTCGCCATTGCCTTATAAATACCGGAGGTGAGGAGTCGGCTGCTTCCTTCTCGCCATTGCCTTCCCTGCCTCCTTCTCACCATCGCCTTCCCTGCCTCCTTTAGAGCCGGACCTCTGCGCGCACAGGAGTATGGAGAGGAGAGATTGGGAACATACATTCCATCCCCACATTCGAGCGCACCAGCCTCCCTGCCCTCATGGCCAACTACAGCCTGCGTGGCCCCGATGCCTGGCTCCGGTCTTCGGCGACTGTGGCGCGTCTAGGGGATCTGGTGGAGAGCGGTCTCCTCCGACCCATCACCTCCGTCAGCCGGCCGGAGTGGGTAGTGCCACCGCGCGAGGATGCTGAGCCCAACCTGCCGGAGGGCTACGTGGTTAGCTTTGAAGCCATCCACCGGGCAGGGCTGCACGCTCCCCCCCAACCGTCTCCTGCGCGGGATCCTCCACCACTACGGCGTGGAGCTCTAGCACCTCTCCCCCAACGGGATCGAGCCGCACTGGGACCTGTGGCTCCACCCGTTCGAGGCGAGCCTGTTCCATGCGTCGGCCGGGCTCGACAACCGCAGGGTGGTCAGGACGGGGTGCTGCAGCATCGCCCTCAAGAGGGCGGACAACTGGATCCCGGTGAAGCTCACGTCGAGCCACTCTGGATGGCACTCCGGGTGGTTCTACCAGAGGAACGACGACGGCTTGCTCCCCGCCTACACCGGGAGGACGATCGACTCGAGGCCCGACAACTGGAGGTACGGCATCGAGAAGAAGAAGCAGTCGCGCCTCAGCCACCTGCTCGGCGTGATCACCTGTCAAAAAAAGGCGGGACTCACGGCGGCGATCGTTGCGTCGGCTTTCCACCAGTGGTGGATCGTGCCGCTGATGGCTCGCCCGCTACGCCTCGACAAGATGCACCCGGGGGTTGATCTCACGGGGTGTCGCCTCATGGACGACGAGCTACCCCTCGAGAGGGTGGTTCGTCGAGTACGCGCCTCATTCGCCGGTGCGTTCGAGTTGGGGGGCGTCGCCAGCGTCCCCATGATGCCCGACCAGGGGCATGTCCAGCCGGTACGACACCTTTTCTCTGTTACTGTCCTTTTTGCCCGTCTTGTTCGCCTTCTTTGCTTGCGTCCTAACTGCCTTGTGTTCCTCAGGGGGATGTCATCTTCCGGAAGTCGCTGCCGCCGGTGAAGGTGGAGCAGGGTGACTCCTAGTCGAGATGCCTTCAGGCCGAGCAGGAGAAGCAGGACAAGGACAAGGGCAAAAGGGCCCGAGAGAAGCAGGAGCGTGAACAACGCCGGGCCCAGCAGAGGCGGGCCAACCTTTCCAAGGAGGAGTCGCCCTTGGAGGAGGATGAGGAGGAGGAGGAGGAGGAGAGCAGCGATGGGGAGGCCGAGCCACAAGGAGGGCTCGAGGAGGAACAAGCGGCGCCCGAGCGGCAGAGGGCGGCCGCTGGAACCGGAGGAGGAGAGGGGTCGACGTCGAGGTCGGCCCCAACTGGCGAGATTGAGCCGCGGGGCGAACGCCCCGTGGCTCCTCGGGGTGAAGTGCCACGGCAGGTGCGCGGCCGTTCGTCGCGATCCCCGTCAAGGGGTCGGTCGAGCACGCCTCCGACGCCCACCCGGTCGAGCGTACGGGTGTCGGGCCCGTCGGCGCAGGAGGAGGTCAGGAGGGGGGCGACGGGGACGTTGTCTGCCCCTACCCAGGAGACGTCAGCGGGAGCGGCCTCGACCCCTGCCACGGTTAGCGCTGGCGGGAGAAGTGGCTCCCGTCGCGCCCCGCAGAAGCCCCCGAGCGGCTTGGGATCCACCGGTCGGACCCCCGCGACTCCGCTAGGGTGAGTCGCTTTCTGTCGATCCGAATATTTTCCACCGATTATGACTTTATGCTTACCGTCGCGTATGGGTTCCTTTTTCAGGTCAAAATGCTTGGCGGAGGGTGCGACTGTCACTTCGGCCAAGAGGCTAAGGGCAGAAGCCGCGGTCCAGATGGCTGTCGGGGCCAGTTCCGCCACCTCATCTCCCTCGACCCCCCGCCCCGGTCATGGCATGGGTGCCGAGGCGCGGGAGGCAATGGAGCGTGCTCGGACGCTGGCTGCTGCGGAGCGAGCTCGGGCGGAGGAGGCAGGTCGACCCGTCACACCGGTGGGATCTGCGGAAGTGGCGGTCGAGGCCGCGGTTGCCAGCCCGTCGGAGTGGGGCACATCAGCAGCCTCGGGAGACATGGAGCCGGCGTTGATGACGGTCATGGCTGAGGGGGTCGAGCCCCTGGTCGTCGCCGAGGTGGAGGTGGTCGACCTGGCCTCTACCGGCGACGAAGAGACGCCAGCGCGCCCGACGCCGAGAAGGTGGCCCGAGAGCCTCGCGTCGCGGGAGGCGCGTCTACGGCTCGAGCGCGGGGGTGTGCCTGCTGCCGTGTCAGAGGAGCCATCGCCGGCGGAGGCCTTCGTCGAGGAGACTTCGGCGTCAGTTCCCGAGCCTGAGGAGGGGGGACAGGTCGAGGAGGTCGAGGCGACGCCCGCAGCGGAGATGGCGGGGATGTTGGTGGCGGCCACTGGTGAAGAGGTGGCCGATATGGTGGCGGAGCTGATGCTCCCGGGGGAGATAGCTTCGGTGATGGCCCCCCAGTCGGAAACGGAGAGGACCACCGTCGTGGTGCACGGGAGCGGCGCGCCGGACGCGATAATGTCTGAGGCGGCTGCTCGGCCTGTCGTCGAGGCCGGGAAGTCGTCTGAGGCTAGGAGTACCGGGCTCGACGGGGTGGGCTCCTTCCCCACCTTGGCGGAGCAGGTGAGGCTCCACGGGGGTGACCCCGAGATGCGCCAGGGCCTCATGCGAGAGGTCCAAGAGAGGATCGAGCGCCGCAGCAGGCTCTGGGGGCAGGAGCCCCTCAAGCTTGCCGACCCCCAAGAACCAGGGTGCACCTCCCTCGAGCTCGATGACCAAGCCGAGCTCGGGGAGTGGGAGCACCTGGAGGAGTTCCGGGCGTGGCTGCCCACGTGGCGCGCGTGTCGGCGGAGGTTGCTTCCGCGGATTTGCTCCAGGGGATGGAGGTAAGTTTTGTCTTTTCCCTTTCGAGTTATCTCAGTTATTTTGCTGCTCCTTTATGATGACCTTCCTTTTTGTCCTTGGTAGGCACTAAGGGCGAGGTCGTACGACAAGTCCCAGTTCATCCTTCGGACGCAGGAATCGTTGGGCCAGCTCCCTGTCCTCCGCGCCTCGCTGGAGAAGGCGGAGGCTGAGGTCGCCCAGGCAAAGGCCACGGTGGCGGCTGACCCGCGGCTGCGCAGGAGGGAGCCCAGGGCGCCCAGGAGACGGCCTCGGGGGCACAATCGATGGTTGAGGCTGCCCTCAAGACGGTTATCGAGGTTGGGCAGCAGCGGGATGCTGCCCAGGAGGCCCGGTGCAAGGCAGAGGAGGAGTCCTCCCAACTAAGGGAGGAGCTAGCCCGAGTGGTAGAGCGTGTCCGCCAGGTCGAGGCCGACGTGACGCAAGCGGCTACCAACCGCACCTCCCTCGAGGGGCGGGTCCAGGAGCTCCAGGCGGACGTCATCACCATCTCCCGCGACCGCGACGCGCTTGGTGTTGCAGAGCAGAGGGCTCGAGCCCAGATCGCCACTCTATGGGAGGTGGCAGCCAACCAGAAGAGGGCCCTCGATGGTACTGGCCAGATCATCGAGGACCTCCAGACTAAAAACAACGACCAAGCTGCAGAGCTTGTCGAGGTCCGCCACCAACTCCAGCGGGCTGAGCAGGACTACGTCGTACTAGAGGGATACGCCAACGGTGAGTTTTTTGGAAATGTCGTTGAGCTCGCTTGGTCTCGCTGCTTCCCCTGCCTTTTGGTTTTGACGCAGCCTTCTATTTGCTCTGGCAGAGGTCGAAGGGGATAAGTCCCGACTCCACGAGGATCTGACCAGTCTCCAGGACCTCCTCAGGGCGGAGACGAGCCTGAACGAGAGGCTCAGGGACGCCATCTCCTCCTTCTACGACAGGCTGGGGATCGAGCCGGAGCTGCCGGTTGCGGGAGACGTGCGTGGAGACGCCCTCTTGCGCCGGCTCCTCGCCGCGTCCGATGGAATAATGGAGCAGTCCGGGCTGCCCTTCACATAGGCGTGAAGCGGGCACTTGCGGTCGTCCGCTCGGGTTACATTTATGACCTCGACGTCGTCTCCAGCGGCTTCGTCACCGACCTGAGGCTGACTGATGAAGAGGACGTGGCAAGATGCCATGAGCTGATCGACGTCGCAGAGGTTCCCGGTGGTGAGCTGGCGAAGCTATTCGAGGTCGAGGTGCTTTCCCCGTCGAACGGTGAAGGCGATGAGTAGCTCTAGGCCTGCGAGCCAAATCTGGACAAAATTTCCATGTAATAGTTTAGCTTTTGTAATGATACGATGTCGAGTCCCTGGGGGCTTCTTAATTTTAATGCATTTTATTCGAGATGCATCTGAGTATTTTTATTTCTCGAGTTGTCTCTATTTCTCTTTGCCAGAGTCGTCGCTTATGGACTAAGTATTCGACGCACGCTCGTATCCCTGGAGGGGGGGGAGCGAGTGGTGGTACCATAGGCCTGAGGCGTAGGAGAGTGCCCGGCTCGGCAGCCCTCGACCCTTAGGGAGTCCGAGGTGTTTTCTACTTAGCCGTGAAGCGTGCTCGGGGCCAAGGTGGAAAGAGAGGTGCTGAGTTTCGAAAAACGTTCGACTTTTTAGAGGACTTAGGAGGGCCCCCCCCTGTCAGCCCCCGAGGGAGGCTTGACTATGCCGGAGCAGAGTCGAGGCTACCTTAGAGTTATGAACGAATGTGAAATGTATTTCGAGAACATTTTGTTCATTCGTAATGCGATAAGGGTACATAATGCGGAAAATGTACGAGGCCTCGAGGCCTTAGGGGTAGAAGCGATGTAGCTGTTCGATGTTCCATGCGTTGGTGAGGATCTGACCCTTTTCGTTCTTCAGCTTGTAAGTGCCTGGCTTCAGCACCTCCGCTACGATGAAGGGTCCTTCTCAACGTGGCGTTAGCTTGTGACGTCCCTTGTTGCTTTGTCGACGGCGCAGTACGAGGTCGCCGACGTCGAGGTCCCTTTTGCGTACGTGCTTGTCGTGGTAGCGCCGCAGTGTTTGCTGGTACTTTGCCGACTTGAAGAGGGCCACTCTCGGGCTTCCTCGAGCTGGTCGAGGGAGTCCTCTCGGTCTGCTGTGTTGGCTTGCTCGCTGTAGGCTTTTAGTCGAGGGGACCCGTATTCGAGATCAGTGGGGAGGACGGCCTCGGACCCATAGACCAAGAAGAACGGGGAGAACCCCGTGGCTCGACTTGGTGTCGTTCGGAGACTCCATAGGACAATGGGCAGCTCAACGACCCATCTCTTGCCATGTTTGTTCAGCCGATCGAAGATCCTTGGCTTGAGGCCCTACAAAACCATACTATTGGCACGCTCGACCTGACTGTTAGTTCGAGGGTGGGCGACTGCTGACCAATTCACCCTGATGTGGTGGTGGTCAGAGAAGTCCAGGAACTTTTGGCCAGTGAACTGGGTGCCATTGTCGGTGATGATGACATTGGGGACCCCGAAGCGGTGGATGATGTCGGTGAAGAATACCACGGCTTGTCGGGATTGAATGTTGGCGATGGGTCGAGCCTCGATCCATTTTGAGAACTTGTCTACAACCACGAGGAGGTGGGTGTGGCCACCTTTGGTTCTCTTCAGGGGGCCAACCATGTCGAGCCCCCATACTGCGAATGGCCAAGTTATGGGTATCATTTGAAGAGCTTGGGCAGGTAGGTGGGTCTACCTGGCGTAGAATTGGCATCCCTTGCAAGATCGAACGAGTTTCGTAGCATCGACGACGGCTGTCGGCCAGTAGAATCCTTGTCGAAAGGCGCTTCCTACCAGCGTTCTTGGCGCCGCGTGGTGGCCGCAAGCCCTCCAGTGTAGGTCCTTCAGCAGTGCCCTCCCCTCCGCGAGGGTGAGGTAACGTTGAAGTACCCCGGTAGGGCTGCGCCAGTATAGCTCACGGCCATCCCCATACAAGACGTAGGTTTTGGCGCGTCGGGCTATACGGCGGGCCTCGGTGCGGTCTTCTAGGAGCTCACCTCGTATCAGATACTCGAGGTAGGGTGCGCGCCAGTCCGTCGAGGGGGTTGGTGTTGCGGCTGTTCCGTCGATCTCCATGACTTCTTCCCCGTTCGAGGGGTGATCGGTCGAAGGAGGTGGATCGACCCCTTGCTCGAGGGCAGGAGCCCCTGAGCCTAGGTCGACGGATGGCTCGTGAAGGTCCCTCGAGATGACGTCGGGAGGAACCGTACCTCGAGTAGATGCGGTTTTGGCAAGCTTGTCAGCGGCTTTGTTGTACCGACGAGCGATGTGGTTGAGCTCGAGGTTGTAGAATTTGTCCTCGAGCTTTCGGACTTCCTTGCAGTAGGCTTCCATCTTGGGGTCATGGAAGCTCGAATCTTTCATCACTTGGTCGATTACCAACTGCGAGTCCCCTCGAACGTCGAGGCTTCGGACCCCGAGCTCGATGGCGATGCGCAGACCATTGACGAGGGCCTCATACTCGGCTACGTTGTTGGAGGCGGGGAAGTGGAGACGGATGACGTAGCGCATGTGGACCCCTGATGGCGATATGAAGAGCAATCCGGTGCCTGCCCCCGTCTTCATCAACGATCCATCGAAGTACATGGTCCAGAGCTCGGTCTGAACTTGCGCCGGGGGTAGTTGGGTGTCGGTCCATTCTGCAACGAAATCTGCCAATACCTGAGACTTGATGGCCTTCTGAGGGGCGTAGGAGAGGGTTTCCCCCATGAGCTCGACCGACCACTTGGCGATTCTTCCAGACGCCTCCCGGTTCTGGATTATCTCCCTGAGGGGGAAAGATGAGACCACAGTGACCGGGTGACCCATGAAATAGTGCTGGAACTTGCACCGAGTGAGGACGATGGCATACAACAGCTTCTAGATGTGGGGGTATCTTGTCTTAGTCTCGAAAAGTACCTCACTCACGAAGTAGACAGGCCTCTGAACCGGCAGGGCATGTCCTTCCTCCGCCCTCTCAACCACTACGACAACGCTGACTACCTGGGTAGTTGCCGCGACATAGAGCAAGAGGGGCTCGGTTGGGCTCGGGGTACCAAGACAGGTGGCGAGGTGAGCAAGGCTTTGAGCTTGGAGAGCGATTCCTCGGCCTCGACGGTCCACGCGAAGTGTTCTGTTTTCTTCAGGAGGCGGTAGAGGAGTAGTGCCTTCTCTCCGAGCCTTGAGATGAACCGGCCGAGGGCGGCGAGGCACCCCGTGATCCTTTGCACGCCTTTAAGGTTGTTGATCGGGCCCATCCTTGTGATTGCGGTTACCTTCTCGGGGTTGGCCTCTATCCCGCGCTGGGAAACTATGTACCCCAGGAGCATGCCTCGAGGGACCCCGAAGACACACTTCAAGGGTTTAGTTTTATGTGATTTGCCCTGAGGCACCCAAACGCGATCTCAAGGTCCCCGACCAGGTTTCTGACGGTTTTGGATTTGACCACGATGTCATCGACGTAGGCCTCGACGGTCGGCCCTATGTGTTTCCCAAAGACATGGAGCATGCATCGCTGATATGTGGCCCCGGCGTTTCGCAAACCGAAGGGCATTGTGAGGTAGCAGAACATGCCAAAGGGGGTGTTGAAGGAAGTCGCAAGCTGATCGGACTCCTTCATCTTTATTTGGTGATAGCCAGAATACGCATCAAGGAAGCAAAGAGTTTCACATCCCACAGTGGAATCTATTATTTGATCGATACGTGGTAATGGAAAAGGGACCTTGGGACATGCTTTATTTAAACTAGTGTAGTCTACGCACATCCTATCCTTTCCATTCTTTTTCTTGACAAGTACGGGATTTGCTAACCACTCGGGATGATGTACCTCCTTGATGAATTCGGCCTTCAAAAGCTTGTCGATCTCCTCCCTGATGATTCTGCGCTTCTCCTCGTCGAAACGGCGCAGACGCTGCTTCACCGTTTTGGATCCGGCTCGGATGTCCAAGGAGTGCTCGGCGACCTCCCTCGAAATGCCCGGCAGATCCGAGGGACTCCATGCAAACACGTCAGCATTCGCGTGGAGAAAGTCGACGAGCACGACTTCCTATTTAGGCTCAAGGGTGGCGCTGATCGTCAGCGCCTTCCCATCCGCGTGGTTGGGGTCGAGCGGGACGGTCTTGGTGTCCTCCGCAGGCTTGAAGTTGCCAGCATGTCGCTTGGGGTCGGGGATCTCCTTGGAGAAGTCGTTGAGGGCCGCGAGGACGGCCGACTCCTCGACCGCTTCGGCGTTTTCCACGCACTCGACGTCGCAGTCGTATGCGGGCTCGTAGGAGGTGCCGACGGTGATGACCCCCATGGGGCCTGGCATCTTCAGCTTGAGGTAGGCGTAGTTCGGGATCGCCATGAACTTGGCATACCCCGGTCGACCAATGATTGCGTGGTAGATGCCACGGAACGCGACCACCTCGAAGGTCAGATCCTCCTTTCGGAAGTTCGAGGGGGTACCGAAGCAGACGGGTAGCTTGACGCGGTCGATCGGGAGTGCCTTCTTTCTTGGAACGACCCCGTGGAATCCTCCCGCGCTAGGCAGGAGCGCGGTCCTCGGGATCCCCAGGAGGTCGAGGGTCGCGACGTAGATGATGTTGAGGCTGCTTCCCCCATCCATGAGTACCTTGGTGAGGCGGGTGTTGAGTATGATCGGGTCGACGACGAGCGGGTAGACCCCTGCGTTGGGGACGTGCTCGGGGTGGTCGTCTTGGTTGAAGGTGATCGGCGTGTGGGACCAGTCGAGGTATCGAGGAGCATGGGCTCGAATGGAGAAGACCTCTCGATGCTCCCTCTTATGCTGACGCGTACTGAGTCGAGTCGAGGGTCCCCCATAGATCATGTAGCAGTCGTGAACCTCGGGGAAACCTCATTCTTGCCATCGTCCCCGTTGTGTGGATCCCCATTCTTGTCGTCTTTCTTGAAGCCAAGAGAGTCGAAGTGCCTTTTGAGCATGCGACAGTCCTCGAGACTGTGGTTGGTCGGTCCCTTGTGATAGGGGCAGGGCTCTTTCATCATCTTGTCGAAGATGCCCCCGTTGAGAGGGGGGCCTCGAGGCTTCTTCTTGTCTACCGCAACGACAAGATCATCGGGCTCGGTGTCGCGTCGACCCGGCTGGTTCTTCTTTTTCTTGTTGTTGTTGTTGTTGTTGTTGTTGTTGTTGTTGTTCCTCTTGGGCCCGTTGTTCGAGCCCCCAGGCTCGTCCGCCTTGGCCTTGTCCTTGGCTGGGGATGCATAGAAGAACGCGCCAACGGCTTCCTCGCCGACCGTGTAGTTAGCGACGATGTCCATGAGCTCGTTGGCGGTTCTGGGGTATTCCGCCCCAGTTCCCGCACCAACTCCTTGCAGGTTGTTCCGGCGATGAAAGCAGTGATGACGTCGTGGTCAGAGATGTGGGTTAGCGCGGTACGTTGCCTCGAGAAACGATGGGTGAAGTCGCGGAGGGTTTCCCCTGGCTTCTGCTTGCAGCTTCGGAGATCCCAGGAGTTCCCCGGCCGCTCGTAGGTGCCTTTGAAGTTCCCCTCGAAGATCCTGACCAGGTCGGGCCAGTCTTGGATCAAGTCCGGGGGAGCTCCTCGAGCCATCTTCGAGCGGTGCCAGAGAGGAAGAGCGGGAGTTGCCGAATGATGACGTGGTCATTGTCGGCTCCTCCTAGCTGACACGCTAGCCTGAAATCAGCAAGCCAGAGCTCCGGCTTGGTTTCGCCGTTGTACTTGACCAGGCTGGTGGGTGGACGGAAGCGGACAGGCAAGGCGGTTCCGGAGATCGACCTCGGTGAGCGCTGTAACCTCGAGCCTCAGCGTCGCCGTATCGGCGTCGTTTGTTCTCCCGCGGTGGTTGATCGTCGACGATGCGGTCTCGAACTGGTCGTCGCTCTACCCCGCCTTGGGGCGCTTTGTCTTGGTGGACGGATACCTCTCGATTTTGTCGAGGGGTACGTCCTGATGCTCGGAGGCAGCTCCTCTGCGCCTTGAGGCCGAGCTCTCCGCCTGTTGCGCGGCCGTGGTTCGGAGAAGCCCCTAGATTTGTTCCCTGATGCGTCGCGCTTGGGGTGTCGATGGCGCCGGCATGTCATGCAGCAGCATTGCGGCCGCTACGACATTTTGGCTGGCACGGTTGTAGACGCGGCGCTCGTTTGCCCCCTCCTCGACGATCTGTCGATGGACTTCCCGGGCCCGCTCGCGAGCCCCTCCACCCTGTGGGCGCCCGCGATCTCGCTCGAGGGCGTGCTTGAGCTGCTGAAGTCGTAGGCGCTCTTCCTCAAGCTTGGCGAGCAGCTCTCGGACTTGCGCGATCTGGACGTCCTGAGGTGGATCGGCTTTGTCAGGACTCGGGGGGTCAGCGTTTCGTGCTGGTGTAGCGTTGCCCCCTCCTCCATCCGTGGCCGCGGCGTCGTTGGTGTCGTCCTGGGAATCAACCTGACCGTTGAGGTGGAAACATTCCCGGGTGGGATCGTAAACCTCATCGGGGGAGTCTGAGTCGAGGCAGCCGTGGTAGAAGTTGGGGAAAGATCCCCTTCGACCCTCCTCTAGCCATCGTCGTAACGTGCCCCATGTGTGAAAACCCGGGATCGGGGCTCGTCGTGGCTCCGGGCGCTCGTCCGGCAGAGAGGTGGTGACGAGGTTGATCGTCGCTAATAGCAGGTTCCCTGGAGACCCGCAATGTGTCTGCATCTGCGAGCCTACAAAAGCAGAACAGAGTCAGGCGCTGTTGTAGAGCCCGTGTGGAAACAGGTTATGCAGCGGCGACGCGGCCAAGTGTGTCGGAGAAGCCACGGGGACATTCCGAGATGACGGTATGGCAGAGCCAAAGTCAGGCTTAGAGAGGTACCCGCACCCGACCCGCAAGCATGGGTCAAACAGGCTCCCGAAGGGAGGAACTGTGTCGCCAGCTGAGGCCGGGGGGACGGCATCCGGCGCCTCGAGATCCGCACAGTGAAGAATGTGGCTGCGTCGTTCGCGCCTCCTCTTGGTCGCAGGCGAAAGGCGCGAGTGGTGGGACCGTCGTCTGGTCCTCCTTGGCCCCGGCATACCAGAGCTGCTGCTGCCCGTGCCACTAGCTGAGAGTAGAACCATGTCATGGCCGTGGCCCGTGGACATGAACTCTAGACTCCCGAACTAGACGGTGGTAGCGAATGGAAGTGATGGTGTCGTGGAATCCATCAGGGAGAGTAGTTCGGAGTTGATCGACACGCAAACGCCCCTACCTGGCGCGCCAACTATCGGTGTTATGACCCAGGGGGTCAAGACCACCGGCTAGTAAATTTGTATATTGCGTGCTCCCTCTCCCAGACGTGATGCAAGAAGAACACAAGATTTATCCTGGTTCGGGCACAGAAGGCCCTACATCCAGCGGGGGAGGATGGATTGTATTATCTTGCACCGAAGTGCTCGTATAGGGGGGTACAAGCAGGTTTACACGGGAGTGCTGAGGATGAGCTAAGGCTAAGGCTAGCAGGGCTATCCTAGGTGGTCGGTTGATTGCTTGAGAGGTCGATCAAGCAATCGGGTGTGTGGAGTAGGAGGGTCAGAGTTGATGTCCGAATGTGAATACCCATGCCAATGCTCATGCCCATCCGAATCCCCTTTCTTCTATCCCAGCGTCCCCTTTTATAGATCAAGGGGAGGCCTGAGAGTACAGGGTCCTAAACTGTAGCAGCATGGGAGGTGTGTCTGCAGCATCGTGCTGGCGAAGGGACGTCGATCACTGTGGCGGTGTGGCCTTCCCGTCCTTCCGGTGCTCCAGGGCATCGTGATGGCTGACTGGTCATCGCCGCACAACATGGCGCAGCAGGGTTGACCTTCTGTAGACGGGTGCAAGTCCCACAGTTGAAGCGGTACGGGGCGGACGGGATGGACCCCATACCGGAGTGGTTGGAGGCAGGGATCGAGCCCCCTGGTCGAGAGGGGGGTCGAGACCAGCGTGGTCCTGTCGTATCCCTAAAGACACAGTCGAGGGTTGTCCTGTTCATGGCTCGAGGGGTGCCTTTGGAGTCTGTAATCGCGACGTGGCTACAGCGGCAGCACAATTGACGGAGGTCCAGGCCATGGGCGGTGAGTTGGTGGATTTGACCGCGGTAGTGGGCGCCCATGGCATTAGGCGGGGGAAGGTAAGCGCATCGGATCCCCTTTACCCCATACCGGGAGCAGATGAGCTGATCGAGCTTCCTGCTCGGGGGTCATTCGTTCGACCCCTATCTGTCATTCGGCGGGTTGAAGCGGAGGCGGAGGGGTCGTTTGTTCGACCCCTGTCCGTCAGTCGGGGTCAAGGCGGAGGCAGAGGGGTCGATCGTTCGACCCTTGTCCGTCAGTCGGGGTCGAGGCGGAGGCGGAGGGGTCGTTCGTTCGACCCCTGGTCCGTCTGTATTTCCAGGTATGGGCTAGCCCACGACCAGTTGTTGTGGATGGTGCGGGGGCCTTCGTGTGATGGGCCTTTCTTCATGGACTCGAGCGGCTGATCGGATCCTATCTTAAAAATGGTTGCTATATTGAGCGTTAGTTTTATCGAAGGGTTTAGGGTACCTCTTACCTTTGTACCCGACAATATGCTTCAGAGTATTCTAATAAATAATAGAGAGAAAATATAGAATTTTAATAGAGTGTTTATAGAAATATATAACTATGTGTCAAAAACACATAAAGAAGACGCACGCATCAGTGACACTAAAATGAGAGGCACCACAAATGTATATTAGAGACGTGTATTGTGATTACACGTCACAAGTTTTTCTACGGCCAAGTATCGACGTAACAAGACACATCCCCAATGCGCTCGTAGTGGACATTTAGCTCGTGAACTAGATGCACAAATTCGGAACTTTAATGATGCTCTGAACTAGCCAGCTGTTGTACGCGAACTTGTTAAAAATGTACAAAGTACATCCATGAATTAATCGCCGTTGTGAGGTGTGTATGGATGCCTATCATATACTAATGCCAATGTTAAATTCAAATGTGATTTCTACCTCTACGGAAAATGGACCCTTATAGTCCATCTAGTGCCAAAGGGTGCTTGGCCTAGTGGTCAAGGCATTCCGGCGGCACCCCTCAAGTCCTGAGTTCGAACCCCTGTTGGGGCGAATTTCAGGCTGAGGGTAAAAAAACCCCTCGCTGGTCCTGTGTGCCAAAGCACCGGTGGTAACGGCCAGTTTCCGGCCTGTGGCAACGGTAACCCGGGCTACGGAGACCCGGCCTGTGGACCGACCCAGGTGACGGTCCCCACGGTGTCTTGTTCCTGGTGTCGGGCGGGGCCAGGGTTCGGGGGTTTTCTCGGTCGCGGAATTGAGAAGTTTCGTCTTATGGGAAAACCGTGGGGGTGGTCTTTCCCCCACTGGTCGAGTTTTTAGTCCATCTAGTTTGTAATTTGGTGTTTGATAACCAACATGACTATTTGGACAAACATTATTTGCTTGTGTTTTTTAAACTAGTTCACATGGTGCAAGAGTGGACATGGACTTAGGAAATTTGGTGACCTGGATGTGATCAACACCTCAAGCAAGACCCTACAAGACATGGTGAAAACCTACAAGTACAAACAAGAGTCCAAGACGCAAGATGAAAGAAGCCTAGACAAAGACACACAAAGAAACAACAGCCAGATGCAATGCAGAAGCAAACGTTTTTGATGCAAGCAGCTCAGGAACACTAGACGCAAAGGTTTGCACGAAGCATAGACACATCCATTTGACAGATGTATATGGTGATGCGCTAGACTACTGGATAGGATGCAACAAAAGTTGGAGAATGCAAGAAATCATCGAACGTGTCTGGTGGCGCAACGGATGTCACACACGGATGCCAATATCCAATGATTGACAATGCCTAGTGAGCCAATGGCTAGGAGACATGGATGCATCCAACGTGTATTGTGGTTGTATGGGACATGTCCAGTGCCTGCGTAGGAAGTTGTTATGTAGCACAATGGTTACAATATTTTGTGTTGGGGCTACCTCTTGGCCAGCCATATTACGGGTGTTAAAGCTCAAGGAACACTTGTATGAGTTGAGGCTCATCTCTAGTTTCTCTAGCCACCTAAGTGCTAGTGACTTTCTCGATGATTAGAGTTGTGCTTTTGCGAAGTACTAATAAGGTTGGTTAACACCGTTTTTTGGCTTGTTCTAGGTTTAGGCCTAGTGTTTAGTGTGCTTTGCGTACCTCTTGACCAAAAGTTTCTTGCACGCACCGTTCTTGTACAATGGAGGGGCTTGTAGGCTTGCGAGACCACATTAACCGTATTTATGGAGTGATCACCAACATGCACTGGAGAGGACGAGGCCTATGGCGGTTTGGCCAGAAGTTTGATAGAGAAGAAGATGAGGAGTGGTCCGAGAGAGGCTTGCACATGGGGAAGGTTCTGTCCTATCCACGGAGTTACCTGACCGAGAGCTCCCTTGCATACACTTCCTTGCAAGCGGATTCAATAGGTCTAGGGGAAGCTTGCGTGCTTCTCAAATTCTCAGTAAAGTAGCAGCGTTGTCAAATGGTAGTTTGTATTTCTATCGCTCTTTACCTTCCATATTTACATTTTGTACCTTGATTATGTGCTTTACCTTTCTAGCTTAGTTATTAGGCTAGCTGATAGGATTGGAACCTAGGCTGCATAACACTTTAGTGGTATAGATAGCAACAAACCTAGCAAAACCTTAATTGCACTTCTAGAGATGTCTATCTTTGCATAGGTTTTTGCTTTGGTTGAAATGAAATTAATTTTTAAGTTTCCTAATTCAATACCCCCTCTTAGGCATCATAGTCGCGGCACTATCTTGCCTAATAAGGGTCGCGCTAGGTAGGGTTATTGTTCACAGCGTGCCCTAATCTAAAGAGTTTTTTTGGACTCTAGTAAGAGATGTGAGATACGTAGTAATAAGTCAAACATTCCTTTCATAAGGAACATCTAAGATGCAAGTTAAAACAACCTCGTTTCTGATGTAGGCACTTTAGAGACATGGGTCGACCAACTAAATGAACAATATCAAAGACACGAAAAAGTAAACGACTTGGATGAGTTTGATTTGACATGCTTGCCATACAAACCTCCTTTATGAAAAACATAGCTAGGACACTGATATATGAAAAATACCATCTGCAATGAGTCCATATTAGAGACTAGAAATGACATGTCATGAATGTGGTCTGCGCCACAGACCTAAATTTGGAGATACTTGTTTCAGGTTTGTAATGATGTCCGATTGTATCATAGTGCATGCAAACATGCCTCCTGGACCCCCAAGACACCAAATGTTGACGGAGGCCTGAACTCTTTGATTCCTTTGTTTGGTTCCTACTATGTTATTTTGGCGAGCCAGTATTCCCAGTGTTGCTAATAATTATCATTGTACCTTTGCCTATGCAGACGAGTTTTCATTTCTAAGAGCAACTTGAAGAGTCCCTTTGTATCTTTCCTAATCGATAGGAATAGAGATTTGAATGAAAAAATAACCTTCAACAATTTATTTAGTTAGATCCTGAGTTTTGACATCCTTTATATCAAAATTATCACTGGTCAACGATAGAGAACAATATTGGCTCTCTAAAGTACACACAAGATATAGAGAAGTTGTTGGAGAGTGAAAAGATATTGAGAGCCCTCTTAAAAATACATAGATAGTGGTTTTTTATTTGAATAACTATAAATGAAAATTTATAGGGCGAGTGGGTTTAGAAAAGATTATGAGATACTATAACACATAAAAGCTAAAATGGCTTGGCCAGCTAGTTAACCAAGAAAAGCTTTCCCATGTGAGTGGAGCTACCATTGGTTACTAGTAAAATCAACTCAAATATTAGTAATCAGTTGCCATTGCCCAGATGGCTGTTTCCATTGGATGATTCAGCTACTGTGGTAAATGCATATTTGTAGCAGCGAGCTACATAAGCCGACCGCTGCGGTAAATCCCCGCTGCTACAGATATGCATTTACCACAGCGGATAGGTTAAGTTTTCCGCTACGGTTATCCTCGACCTATAAATACCACTAGCCATCCCTTCGTCTTCTCCACGACTTCTCCTCTTCCAAAACGTTGGGGGCAGGTTTTGCCCGAATTTTGCACCAAATCATCAAATTCAGTTTTAGAGCTTTGATTTGGGAGAGTATAGGATATGATAAGTTGTACATGATTTCTCTCCCACCCATCTTCTCTCTTTTTTTTCTCACCTTTTAGTGTGATTCCTCATGTCTAGCTAGATCTAGATCTAGATCCATAGAGTAGATCTAGATCTAATTTGTGCTTTTTAGTCTAGATTCTTCATAGAACCATATACTAGATATATAAAACTTATGTTTTTTAATCTAGATTCACCGTGTGATAGGTGCATAAAGTTCTCTCGATCCCATCTCATTGGGAGCGACCGGGCAACCACTACTACAGAACACACCTTTCGTCGATTTCCCAAATCGGCTTTAGTCCCAGCAAAAATTGCGCCTGGGACTAAAGATACCTTTAGTCCTAGTTGGTAACACCAACCGGGACTAAAAGCCCCCTCCCAACGGCTACGGGCGTCAGACATTGTCAAGGGGGCTTTTAGTCCCGGTTGGTGCCACAATCCGAGACTAAACCTTTAGTCCCGGTTTAAGGCACAAACCGAGGCTATTTCTAGGCCTTTATTTACGGCTGGTTCTATGGACCGGGACTATAGCCCCCCCCCTATTTGAACTCTCTTCCTCCCTTGCCCGAGCCTGAGAGCTCCATTTCTTCCTCTCTGTTCTTGCTTGTTCTTGCTGTGTTCTTCACTGTTCTTCTTCTCCTCTTCGGCCATTGCTTCATTTGATCACTTCTATGCCTCCATCAACTCGTTGAAAGGTTAACCAGATCCATACCGGGACGTCAAACCTAGGTCCAAGGACTTCATCAGAGCTCGAATTCCAATGAAGCTCAAAGAGGGTGCAACCAAGTTCAACGAGTCTGGGTTCGAGGAGGTGCTGAAGGCTCTCATTGAAGGCTCCAAGGATAGCGGGATCTTCGAGGTTCAAAGGGGCCATGACCTACTTACCGAGGTCCTAGGAACTCCGAGCACCGCGGCCGCATACGTGGAGTGCAGTCAAATATGAGCTGGAGCACGGTGGAGTCATGGCAATCCGACGGTTCCTTGTTCAAGTCGAGACAAAGGTACAAGGCGGGCATCTTTCAAAAGGGCTATGAGCAAGGCATGTCTGATATGATCAAAAGCTTGATAAAGGAAGCTGAAGAATCATGGCCCTATTGGTTTCGGTGATTAACGACAATTAGCGTTCATTATGGCTAACGTGTGTTTTGCAGAGGCTATGCGTAGCTTAGCCATAGTGATCAACATGAATGGGCATCAATGGTTATCACTTAGCCCCCAAGATGGATATCATTTCAGATTTCAAAGAGACATGATGAAGACCCTAGAATGATAGGCTAAGTGCCATAAGGTGATGAAGGGCACTTAGAAATAGATAGGGCCTCTATTTGATCTTTGACCGTACTATTAAGAGGGATTAAGACTAGTAGCTTGACTTAGGAGAGCTTCATAACTTAGGTGTGGTGCACACTTGACATCCTTAGCTCTAAGCAAGCCTATGGTGACTGTAAGATAGCCTAGAACAACTTCCATATTCATCGCGACGAAAACCGAAGTTGAGGGGGAGCTGTTTTCTGAGCGTCGGACGATGAGGTCCAGGGCGCCGGAAGCTGTCCGGCGCACCAGCCGCTGGCGCTGGACGATGATGTATGCACGCCCTAGCGTCCGGCGGCGTTACGGAGAGCTCCAAAGACGTCCATTTTGCGACGGACGCGTCCATCGCATGGGCATCGGGTGCTGGCGAGCGTCCGGGAATATTTTCCTAGAAACCTGAGAGCAGCCAGTTGGCGCTGGACGCTGAGGCGGAGCGTCCATCGCCAAGCGTCGGAGCGTCCGACGCCTACTGACGTGAACAGGAACTAGCCGTTGGGCTAGCGACGGAGCGTTCGTCGCTTGTCGACGGAGCGTCAGTCGCCTGTCGACGGAGCGTTCGTCGCCAACTTGAAATGCCAGCCCGAGGCAATTTTCTGGAGGTCTATTTATAGCTCCTCACACTTCTCTCCCACCTTGGCTTTGCTCATTTCAGTTGCTAAAGTTCTTGAGAAGGTTGGGAAGAGAGCAAGAGCCCTGGAGAGAGAGAGTGATTCGCGAATCCATCCATCCTCTCCTCTAGTTCATCCAAGAGTTCAAGTGTGCATCCTCTAGTTGTGAAGCTTGAGTGAGTCAAGCGAAGATCGAGGCTTGTTACTCTTAGTGATCGACATCACCTAGACGGTCCGGTGGTGCTCGGAAGAAGGTGATCGCCGGAAGCTTGTCGGCGGCCCTTCTCCATCGACTTGTGATCGGTTGTGGGCGGTTCACCGAGCCGGAGTGGCGAAGAACCAGCCCGTAGAGAGCACTTTACCCTTGCGCGGGTAGAGGGGGAGCAATACCCTTGCGCGGGTGCTCCAATGAGGACTAGGGGGGAGTGTCGACTCCTCGATACCTCGGCAAAACGTCGTCGTGTCAAGAATTCTATCCCTAGCTCTCTCATACCGCATTACTTTCCTCATCGTTCTTACTTTCATTGCCTTGCTACCGCTTTCATAGTCTAAGGCACACTATTCGTTAGGCACGGGGTGATTGGCACTTGATAGGATTTCATATTTGCTTTAGAAATTTGAAATAAGCCCAATTCACCCCCCTCTTGGGCATCTTGATCCTTTCAATTGGTATCAGAGCAAGGTTTGCTCTAAATTAGGCTTCACCGCCTAGAGCAAGATGTCCCATGGAGATGGACCACCTCCCATGTTCGATGGAGACGACTTTCCATATTGGAAGGTTCGTATGGAGGCCTACCTTGAGGCCGTGGATCTCGGTGTGCACAAAGCCGCCACTATCGGTGGCACCGTGTTTGCCGAGGATCCCTTCTTTGAGAAGAACAATGCCAAGGCAAAGAACATTCTTTTCCGTCACATTGGCAAGGATGTGTTCAACCGTGTGCAGAATTGCAAAACCGCTAACGATGTTTGGACAAACATTTGTGCGCTACATGAAGGGACCAAATGTGAGCGTGAGGAACGCTACCACTTGGTCATGGCTAAGTTGAACTCCTTTGCTATGCTTACTAATGAAAATGAAAATGAGATGTACTCACGTCTTAACATTCTTGTAGAGGAGTTAAATGGACTTGGGCTCACCCAAATGCAACCCGCCGATGTGGTGCGCAAGATTCTTTGTGTCTTGCCAATTGACAAGTATGGCCACATTGTCACCGTTCGTCACCAAGGGGATCTCTCCGCCTCTACACCAACACAAGTGTTGGGCAAGATCAATGCTCATGAGATGTACATGAAGATTGGTGATGGCGGCTCTTCATCCTCCTCCAAGAAGAAAGAAAAAGAGGAGAAGAAGGACTTGGCTCTCAAGGCATCCTCTTCGGAGAAGTGCAAGATGCAATATGTGTATGAGAGTGCAAGTGATGAAGAGGATGATGACAACCTCGCCCTCATGGTGAAGAATACAACAAAGATGTTGAAGAGGCTAAACAAGAATGGAGTCAAGTTTGACTCAAAGAAGAAGAAATTCTTCACAAGCTCTTCAAGGAAGCCTCTCTCCAAGATGGATTGCTACAATTGTGGCAAACTTGGACACTTGGCTCATGCTTTCCCCGAAGTGAAGAAAGACAAGTACAAGAACAAGAAATTCAACAACAAGTTCAAGTACAACAAGGCAACAAAGATGAGTCAAGTGATGAGGAGAAGAAAGATGACAAGCCATTCAAGAATAAGAAGAACATCAACTTCCACAAGAAGAAGAAGGATGGCAAAGCCTACATTGTTGGTGATTGGCTCACCGACATTAAAGACACAAGTGACTCATCCGAAGATGAAAGTGAAGATGAGGAGGTGGCCGCCTTGGTGATTGGATCATCTACTCCACCACCACCTCCTCCATCATCTCCGGGCTCATCCTCTACACACCTATGCCTCATGGCTAAAGGTGACAAGAAGGTACAAAAAGAGGATAATGATGATGGGGCTAACTCTAGTGATGATAGTGATGATGAGTTTGAGGCACCTTCCTATGATGAGCTAATTGTGATTTGCAACAAATACACCAAGCTCATTAGGAAGTACAAAACTAAAAGTGAAACACTAGAGAAAGCAAATGATAACTTGGATGCTAAACTTGATGACTTGTCTAGTGCTAATGATGATTTGAAGCTTGAGAACAAATCTATTTCATCTAACACTAGGGATCTCAAAGCCTCACTCAAGCAAGCTAATGAGAAACATGATAAGGTTGAGAGGTCAACACAAGAGCTCCATACAAGATATAATTTGCTAAAAGATGACTACAACCAAGTTAGAAATGAACATGGCACACTTGTGGTAGCTAATGAATTGCTTACAAATGATCTTGCTACACATGTTACTATTAACCCGGTTGTTAAGTGTCATATAGATACTTCTTGCGAGGACTTGCTTGATGAAGTTGCGAGTGAGCAAAATGCTAAGTGCAAGGGCAAGAAGGTAGTTGAAGCCGAAAAGTATGATGACTATGTGAAGATGAGGCAAGAGAACTCAAAGCTCAAGGAAGAGCTAATCAACCTCAAGGCCAACAAGCCCTTCACCATCAACTCGGCCAAGCAAGATGACAATGATGCAATCACCTTGATAAACTCCCTTAAAGAATAAAATGAAAAGCTCAAGGTTGAGAAGATCAAGCTTGCAAGTGGAATGGAGAAGTTCACCAAGCGTCACAACCTCCAAAGTGAGCTCTTGATGAACACTATCATGAAGACCGACAAGACCGGTATTGGGTTCAAGGAGAACCAACTCATGAAGGCCAAGGTCAAGATAGAAGCAATGAACTACTACAAGAACAAGGCCATGAGGAACAACTATGACACACCAAATCCCAAGCCTAAGAAGTGCTTTGGATGTGGTCAAGAGGGTCACTTTGAGTTCCAATGCAAGACTCCACCTCCCAAGACCTTGCCCAAGCACACAAGGCCTTTTTCTCATGATGCACACTTCATCATCAAGAAGGACTCCAAGGGTAGACCCCTAGTTGTGTTTCTCGATCCTAAGATGAAGAACAAGCCCAAAATGTTATGGGTTGCTAAGGAGTTGGTGGACAAGTCTATGGGACCTCTCCAAGTGTGGGTTCCCGAACAACAAGCTTAACTTCAAGTTGCTTGTGTGTAGGTGAACTACATGACAGGTGGAAGTCATTGGGTGATTGATAGTGGATGCACTCAACATATGACCAATGACTCTCGGATGTTCACCACACTTGAGGAATATTGTGAAGGACAAGATAAGATTACCTTTGGGGACAATTCAAAAGGAAAAGTGCAAGGCCTAGGCAAAGTGCCAATCTCCAATGATCAATCAATATCAAATGTCTTGCTAGTTCAATCTCTAAGCTTCAACTTGCTATCGGTTGGTCAACTATGTGATCTTGGTTTCCAATGTCTATTCACTCCAAATGAGGTAGTTATGACCAAGATTGAAGATTCTTCATTGATATTCAAAGGGTTTAGGCACAACAATCTCTATCTAGTGGATTTCACCTCAAATGAAGCTAGTTTGCAAACATGTCTATTCTCCAAGAGCTCTTTGGGTTGGCTGTGTCATAGAAGATTAGCACATGTGGGAATGTCAACCTTGAATAAACTTGTCAAGAAGGAGATGGTTAGAGGTGTGAAGGATGTGGTGTTTGAGAAGGACAAGCTGTGTAGTGCATGTCAAGCCGGCAAGCAAGTGGCCAACACCCATCCCACCAAAGCTTTCATGTCAACCTCAAGAGTCCTAGAGCTGCTCCACATGGATCTATTTGGACTGACCATCTATGCTAGCCTTGGAGGCAAGCTCTTTTGCTTGGTGGTAGTTGATGACTACTCTTGGTACACTTGGGTGTTCTTTCTTCAAGACAAGGGAGAGACTCAATCAATATTCAAGAAGTTTATAACTAGAGCCCAAAATGAGTTTTGTGTGAAGATCAAGAAGATAAGAAGTGACAATGGGACCGAGTTTGTTAACACCAAGATTGAAGATTACTATGATGATGTTGGGATCAAGCATGAGGTGTCCGCCACCTATACCCCACAACAAAATGGTGTAGTAGAGAGAAAGAACCAGACACTAATAACTCTTGTGAGATCAATGCTTGATGAGTACAACACTCCCGAGAAGTTTTGGGCCGAAGCAATCAATGCTATGCGGCCAACCAGCTATTTGTCCAAAGGCTTCTGAAGAAGACCCCTATGAGCTTGTGAATGGGAAGAAACCGGATATATCTTTCTTCCGAGTGTTTGGATGCAAAGTGTACATCTACAATAAGCGTCAACACTTGGGCAAGTTCCAAAGGCGATGTGACATTGGTTTCTTACTTGGTTAGTCACTTAAATCCAAGGCATATTGAGTATTTAACAAAGCCTCCGGCCTAGTTGAAGAAACATATGACTTGGAGTTTGATGAAACTAATGGATCTCAAGAAGAGCATGAGTATCTTGATGATGTAGGTGATGAACCCTTGAGGGAGGCTATGAAGAATATGTCTGTTGGTGCCATCAACCCACTAGATGTGGAAGAAGTAGAAGATGATGCAAATCAAGTACCTTCTCCACCACACACGCTTCAAGTTGATTAAGAACAAGTGAGGGAAGCACAAGAAGATACCTTCATCCCTCAAGATCAAGCCGAGGCTCAAGCTAGTGATGTTGATGCACCACAACCTCCTCCCCAAGTGATTAATAGAAGATCTACACCTATGCTTCAAGCTCATCCACAAGACCTCATTACAGGGAGTCCATCAAGGGGGGTAACAACTCGATCTAAACTTGCTTCTTATGTTGAACGTCACTCCTTTGTTTCCTTTGTTGAACCATCTAGTGTGGAGGATGCACTTGCGGATCCGGATTGGGTAAATGCCATGCACGAAGAGTTGAACAACTTCACCCGAAATGAAGTGTGGACACTAGTAGAAAAGCCCAAAGGAGCAAGAATCATTGGCACCAAGTGGGTGTTTAGGAATAAGCAAGATGATCAAGGCGTGGTTGTGAGAAACAAGGCAAGATTGGTGGCAAAGGGGTTCTCCCAAGTTGAAGGCTTGGACTTTGGGGAGACCTTTGCACCGGTTGCAAGACTAGAAGCCATTCGTATCCTTTTGGCATATGCTTCACATCATAAAATGAAACTTTTTCAAATGGATGTGAAGAGTGCCTTTTTAAATGGTTTCATCAATGAACTTGTTTTTGTCTCACAACCTCCCGGGTTTGAAGACCCAAATTGTCCTAATCATGTGTATAGGTTGTCCAAGGCACTCTATGGATTGAAGCAAGCTCCAAGAGCTTGGTATGAGAGGCTAAGGGACTTCCTACTCAATAAGGGCTTCAAGATCGAGAAAGTGGATACCACACTCTTCACCAAGGTGCTAGATGGAGAGATCTTTGTTTGCCAAGTGTATGTCGATGACATTATATTTGGGTCAACAAACCAAGACCATAGCAAGAAATTTGGTGCATTGATGTCCAAGGAGTTCGAGATGTCGATGATTGGCGAGCTAACCATCTTCCTTGGCTTCCAAGTGAATCAATTGAGGGAGGGCACCTTCATATTTCAAGAGAAGTACACAAATGATGTGCTCAATAAATTCAAGATGGAGGATTGCAAGCCAATCAAGACCCCAATGCCTACTAATGGGCATCTTGACCTTGATGAGGGAGGTAACCCGATCGACCAAACTCTTTATCGCTCAATGATCGGTAGTTTACTTTACCTCACCTCTTCTAGGCCGGATATCATGTTTAGTGTGTGTATGTGTGCTAGGTTTCAAGCAAACCCTAAGGCGTCACATCTAAGTGCGGTTAAAAGAATCCTTAGGTACATAAGGCACACCCCTAGCATTGGCGTTTGGTATCCCAAAGGAGCTCCCTTCCTACTTTGTGGCTATTTCGATTCGGATTATGCCGGGTGTAAGGTTGATAGGAAGAGTACCTCCGGCGGTGGCCATTTGCTAGGAAGATCACTTGTTTCTTGGTCCTCTAAGAAGCAAAACAGTGTGGCATTGTCTACCGCCAAGGTGGAATACATAGCCATGGGAGCAAGTTGTGCACAAATCTTATACATGACCCAAACACTTCTTTATTACTGTGTGGTTTTAAAAATGTTTCCACTCTTGTGTGATAATGAAAGCGTCGTAAAGCTTGCAAATAACCCGGTTCAACACTCTTGCACCAAGCATATTGATATCCGTCATCACTTTCTTAGAGATCATGTGGCTAGGAAAGACATATCACTAGTGGGAGTTTCTAGAGAAAATCAATTGGCGGATATCTTCACTAAACCACTCGATGAAGCAACCTTTTGTAGGTTGAGAAGCGAGTTGAATGTGCTTGATCACTCTAACTTCACTAAAAGTTGATCTTGTGTGAACCAACCTTGCATCATGTGTGTTGACACAAAAAGCGTCAGATTTGTGAACACCTCGGGCTATTACCCAAAACTCGGTATTCCGGAGGCGTGCCAGTCGATTTGACCAATCAATCGACAAGGATGATAACTAGAACAAACTGAATAAGATGACAACGATGCGCCCGGACGTCAAGGCTCAGATTGATCAAGGATAACTAGAGCAGAGCTGAACGAGGCAAACAGCGATGCGCCCGGATTGCCAAAGCTCAGAGGTACTCCCACGCGGAACTAGCAAGGATTTGACGGAGATCAAGGTGATGCAGCCCGTCGAAAGCTTGAAGAACTCGTTGATAGCTATAACTAATGCATAAAAGGGTAAATTGCGATAAAAGGTAGAATAAGATAAAATTGGTTTGTTTTGAATTGGATTGTATTTTTTTCATAGCCCTCGGGCACATATTTATACTCCCGCATGGAGAGTTGTACAAAGACACGACACATATCCTTCCTAAAACAAACTCCTATTTTAAAGGAAACTGACTCGCGCAGGAACCGGATAACAATATTTATTTCCTAAACAAACACACCTATTTTAAAGGAAAATAAACGACTCACGCAAGAGTCGGACTCAAACTACTATAATAATAATACTGGTAAAGCACCAGTTTCCTTATACTTATCCTCGATGGAAGCTTTCCATCGGCAGATCCCTTTAATCCGCGCCTTCCTTCTTTTGACCACTGGTAACCTTCTGCTGCCATCAAGCGCTAAGTTACGCCCATCGGCATCGGCAATACTTTCCTGATCGGCAATCGGCAACATTTCCGATTAGCGACCTTGTGCTGGTAACTCACCAACCATCCCCAATCGGCAATCGGCAATGACCCCTCATCGGCAATTGGCAATGATTCTTCATCGGCCATCGGCAATGACTCTTCATCGGCAATCAGCTCCAGCAAGACTTCACCAATTAACCTTTGTCGGCAAAGATTATCTAGCCTCCATCAGTAATGCACTTAGTCTTCCCGCAACACTCTCCCATCGGCAATATCGGCTCAAAACTTTCCCGATGCCGATGGAGAACGGCGACTGACCAGTCAAGCCTCAGTCCATTTGATACGTGTTGAAAAACGGTGTCAACACATGCCCCCCAGTTTCGGAGCGTATAATACTTTACGTGCCGAAATTCTCTCCACTGTAGCCGTTGCTGTAGCCGTTACCTCCGAGATAGATGTACGGTTTCCACGATCCCCGCGTGTGGAACTACAATTTAATAATAAAATCCCTCGATTGTAGCACAAACAGTTGCAGACCACCTCGATCACCGCGTGTATCCACCGCGGACCTCTCCACATTCCTGCACAGTGTGGAACAGAACCCCAAAATACCCCTGAAAAGGATTATAAAAGTTACCGGGATCCACATTGCCTTTTTACCCGAGCCCATTTTCACTTTCACCTTCCTGCTTTCGTCTTCAACCTCTAAGCGCGCTGAAGAACACAAGCTCGAGCAACAGTGCTCCTCCGTAATTAAGGACGAACTGCAAGCATTCCTTCGACTCTAATGGTGATCCAAGTCGACATCCCGAAGGTAAGACTCAGTCTCCACTCAATCCAACCTCTCTGCATGGTTCTTTTCCTCGCAAAAACCTGGATTTATCCCCATTCTTTTTTTGATTCGTCCCCTCTTCTTCGAACCCTAGGAGCTGTACAACAAAGTAGTCATCCCACTCGTTGATTCCAACCTGAGCTGCTTAGGTCCCATGGGCAATCCAGACCCCACATTCATCATTAATGCAGAAACCAACTGGATTCCGTTCAGATCTGAACGTTTTGACCTAGGATTGTGGAAGGACACACTCCGCTCATGGCCCAAGCACACTAAAGGATGGAAGAACTGGTACTTGAGAGTAATTAGATCACAGCAAGTGTACTGGCAGGAGCATAACTTGGATCAGTGTATTAGGCTCTCAATTGCCGATACAGAGAAGAACGAAAACTTGATGATGGCAGCTTCATACTTCTGGTCCGACAGCATGAACGCTTTCCTCTTCAGGCATGGACCAGCTACCCCAACCCTTGCCGATGTCTACATGCTGACCGGCTTGGATATCACCTCTGCCGATACACTTAGCCTCTTTAACAGAAAATCTGAGTACAAGGTGAACACCCGGAGCATCGGCGGCTGGACAGGTTATATTCAGGAACACCAGAAAACCGGATCGGTAACCCAACGGGAGCACGCCATCTTCTTAAACATGTGGTTGGAAAAGTTTGTCTTCTGCGGCAAAACCATCGGCCCGACCACCATGCATCTCCCAACGGCTGAACTGCATGCCAATGGCACGAGGCTCCCTTTAGGCAGGTATCTTCTTGGATCAGTATACTGATTACTGCATCAAGTGTCCTAGAAGCTAATGCTAGGAGAACCCATCGGCAATCTCGGAGGCCCCTGGTGGTTTGTCAATCTATGGTTGAATGCACACATGCACAAGGCCCTCTAGTTTGACTTATTTGCCTAACAATTCCCAAGGGATATATCGGAAGATTACCGATACGGGGATGACGAATCGGCAACTCGCCCTCCGCTTAACTTTGGAGAGGCTATCATAGTGCTGCCAGGTACCGATGCCGATGTAGAGCACTTCAGCTATTATTTCCAGAAGTTTTACAATGGACTTCCCTCCTCGGAACAGACCTGGTGGCCATATATTGATGAACACAACCAGTTCCCTCTGCTGTTCAATTTGACCGATGTGAGCCTGCCCGAGAACCAAGCAATTATGAGGGTCAGCATTACTCCCCGAGCTATTCCAGTAAATATCTTTGGATCCGGGAAGAATGCCCCACCATCCTACGAGTTCTACTACCCATCGGCAGCAGCGAGACAACTGGCATTTGGCCAACTGTCGATCAAGCTCTGCTTCTCCAAGGTGGTAAGACCCAGGTAGACAATCTCCAATAATCTGGACTGGAATAAAGTCATCAGCCTTCCTGCCGATGCCGATCTATCAGACCTCAACTTGTCTTCCTGGTCGCCAACCTCCTTCATCACCAACGAGTTCAAGTCTTGGTGGCAAGAGTGGAAGTGCCAGCTACTTGCCAAGTCTTCGCACTATTATCGGCACTTGATCGATGCTGATTACATCATCCCCAATGACGGAGTAAGTCTGCTATCTGACGTACTTTTATTACTTTATTTTGTCATCGGTATCAGCACCTAACCCCTTTGCGCCTGACAGGCCGATGATCCAGTCCCCACAACGAGTAACAGTGGTAGGCCCTTTAATCATCGGATAATGGGCCCCATATCGATCATCGGCAACAAAGCTCCGACGCTGGCCGCTTTCACGCCTCAACAGGTATCTACGCCAACACCCACAAAAGCCCAGGCTACATCGGCCGCTGCTGTTGCCCTGACACGGGTTTATGCAGTAAACTCGCTTTTACCCGTACCGATTACATACTGTTTTATCGGCAACATTTATCTAGTATAACTTGCCTTGTATTCTCAGGCACTATGGTCATCGGCATCTGCTTCCAGCAGGCAAACACCTTCCAGCCCGGCTACCGATGCCCCCCGGTCTTCGTCAAAGCAGGTTGGCTCCCCTGTTGCTGCACCGACGAAAAAGAGGCGCCTGAGGCTGGCTTCTCCTCCACCATCAGCTCCAACCGCGCCATCAGCTGCCGACGCGCCATCGACGGAACCTTCCTCAGCCCCAGTTGCACCAACCACCGGCGGACCATCGGCAGAGCCTCTATCGGTGAGCGTGCCTGATCAGCCGATGGACGACATCCCGGCTCAAGAGATAACTCCACCCACCACAATAGCGGAGGCATCGTCATCGGCACCACCGGCCAGATTCCCTGGTGAAGAGACAACTCCAGCGGCCGTAGCAGCAGAGGCAATGCCGGCATCGACACCATCGGCTGAAGTCTCTGATGACAGAGTGGGGTCGCCACCACAAGAACCGGCCATTATATCGGAGGCGACGCCGGCAACAACCACGCCAACACCAGCAGCATCGGCCGCTTCTCCAACAAGGGCTCAGTCATCGGCATCTGCTGCCGATGTTCAGAATGAAGCTGGACCATCCAGCATGCCAAGTCCCAGGCAGGAGATCCGCTTCAAGACAGTAAGTCATTTACCTTAAAGCCCATATTATAATTTTGCAATCGGCACACTTTAACCCTTCTATTTCCAGGCTTAGGACTCTCCGGACAGCCTCTTCTCCTACAGCCTGAACCCTCAGGATGAGGATGAACGTCAAGGCCGCATTCGAGCAGACAGCCTATTCTCCTTTGCGGTCGACGTTCCCGACGATGATGAAGAGGAGAGTTCCGTTCCAACCCTGTCGGCAGAGATCAAGTCTAAGCTAGAGAAATTGCTCTCCTTGCTGCTACAAGACACGTCTCAACTCACCAAGATTCATCGGCAGCAAGGATTGCATTCAAGGACATCCAAAGCCATCTCTCCGCCGACGTAGCAGAAGTCCTTCTCCAGGCAGCCTCTATCGACATCAAACAGATCCAGTACCAGAGGCTTTCCCGTCGTATCGCCGATAGGGCCGCTGAAGCCAAGAGCGAAGAAGAGAAGCTCAAATTCAAACACATTGCCGATGAGAAGCACAAAGGCATCGGTCAAGCAGAAGTCTCCATCGGCAACCTTGATCAAGAAATTTCCCGACTATCGGCAAAGGAGGAGCTGCTTGCGGAGTTACAGAAGGTTGAGGGGGATCTGACTGCAGCTAACCAGCAGAGAACCCAACTATCCGACTCCATCAAGGTCCTGCGGCAAGAAAGGGACCAGAATGCACGACAGGCTATACTATGGAAGAAGAAAATCAAGCCGGTCGAGGGCTCTGCCGATGCCGACGCCAAGGAGATGGACGATATAGAGCAAATTCGCCTGCGTGCGATATCAGTTATTCACTCCTTGCTATAATGTCTGTTGTATCGGTAAGAATTGTAACCTGATACTTGATTTTGACTTGTAATATAATGCCAGTCTGTTTTTACCGATGTTTTATAATTTTCTTTCATCGGCATTCGATTAAGCACTATGCATCTACCCATATGCTAGGATAATACCTCTTTAAGTATTTGTCGTTAATCGCTCTAGAGAACGCCACTCCTTCGAGAGTTTCCAAAATGTACGCATTACCAGGAGCAGACTGTTTTAACCGATAAGGACCCTCCCAATTAGGGGACCATTTTCCAAATTTAGAGCTCTTAGTCCCAATCGGTAAAATCAACTTCCAAACCAAATCACCATCGGCAAATTCCTTCACTTTTACTTTCTTGTCATACCATCGGGCAACCCTCTTCTTATTCTCTTCAATGCTAATCAATGCCCTCAACCGATGACCTGCCAAATCTTCTAACTCATCTTTCATCAGAGTAATATAATCATCGGTCGTCAATTGATCCTGAAAAGATAATCACCTAGAACCAGTTTTGATTTCCCAAGGTAGGACAACATCGTGCCCATAAACCAACTGATATGGCAAGACCTTAGTTGCACCATGACAAGCCATCCGATATGACCACAAAGCTTCGTTTAATACCATGTGCCACCTTCTAGGGTTTTCCTCAATCTTGCGCTTTATAAGCTTAATGACTCCTTTATTAGTCGCTTCAGCTTGACCATTAGCTTGAGCGTAATAAGGAGAAGAATTTAACACCTTGAAACCCATGCTAGCAACAAAGTCATCAAACTCTCCCGATGTAAACATGGTCCCTTGATCGGTAGTAATGGTCTGAGGAATACCGAATCGGTAAACGATGTGCTCCTTAACGAAATCCACCACGTTTGCCGATGCCACCTTCTTCAAGGGGATTGCTTCAACCCACTTGGTGAAGTAATCAGTAGCAACAAGTATGAACTTGTGCCCTTTGCTTGATGGCGGATAAATTTGACCGATGAGATCAACAGCCCATCCTCTGAACGACCAAGGCTTAATTATAGGATTCATTGCCGATGCAGGTGCCCTTTGCACATTACCAAACTTCTGACAGTCCTGGCACCCTTTGAAATAATTGAAGCAATCTTCAAGGATTGTAGGCCAATAATATCCATTCCGCCTAATCATCCACTTCATCTTGAATGCCGATTGATGCGCTCCACATACACCTTCATGGATTTCACCCATCAACTCTTTCGATTCCTCTTTGCCGAGACATCTAAGCAAGACTCCATCAATCGTCCGATAATACAAATCATTATCAAGGAGCACATACTTAGTAGCTTGGAACCTTAGACGCCTTTCAACTTTCCTGGATGGATCTCTCAAGTAATCGGCAATTTCCTTTTTCCAGTCATCGGCAACTGTTACCGATGTCGTGACTTCTTGAATCGGCTGATATCCCGAGGCATTCTGTGCTAGTCGATTGGCCTCTTCATTATGCAACCTTGGAATGTGCTCAAGGCGGTATTCTTTGAACCCTTTTACCAACTGCAAACACCGCTCATGAACAGTAATCAAAACTTCACTTCGGCACTCATACGTCCTGATCAATTGGTTAATCACCAACATAGAATCACCGAAGATTTCAACAGCATCGACACGCACTTCTCTGAGTAACTCCAACCCCTTAAGTAAAGCCTGGTATTCAGCCTGATTGTTTGTTGACGTAGCAACAATCGGCAACGAAATCTCATACATCTGTCCTCGGGGTGAAATCAAGAGAATACCGATACCTGCTCCATCCATGCATGTAGACCCATCAAAGAATAAAGCCCAAGGAGCAATCTCAACAAAGCTCACCATATTGCAGTGCTGAGTAACAAAATCGGCCATCACCTGACCCTTAACAGCCTTAGCCGATTCATACCTTAGGTCAAATTCTGATAGTGCCAAAATCCACTTACCGATTCGTCCACTCAAAATCGGCATTGACAGCATGTACTTGACCACATCATCTTTGCAGACAACAGTGCATTCGGCCGACAACAAATAATGCCTCAATTTAATGCAAGAGAAATACAAACATAAGCACAATCTTTCTGTGGCCGAATACCTGATTTCAGCATCCACCAATCTTCTGCTCAAGTAATATATTACACGTTCCTTCCCTTCAAACACCGTCATCGGCAGACAAATATAACTTGAAAGGCTTCCCGTGTCGAGGTGGAACCAAGAATGGAGGATTCACCAAATATTTCTTAATCTCCTCTAAGGCTGACTGTTGCTCTTCTTTCCATGTAAACTCTTGATCGGCTTTCAAATTTAACAGAGGACTAAAAGATTTAAGCTTACCAGACAGATTGGATATAAATCTTCTAATGAAATTAATCTTGCCGATCAGAGACTGCAACTCAGTCTTGTTGGTAGGAGCAACCACCTTGTTAATTGCATCAATAGACTTTCTGCCGATTTCAATGCCTCTCTGATGCACCATGAAACCCAGAAACTGACCTGTCGATACACCAAATGCACACTTGTTAGGATTCATCTTTAACCCATGCTCCCTGGTACACTCCAATATTTTCCGCAAATCGGCAAGATGCTTTCTGAAGTCTCCAGACTTAACCACCACGTCATCAATATAGATTTCAACTATTGTGCCGATATACTTATGAAAGATAAAATTCATTGCCCTCTGATAAGTAGCACCGGCATTTTTCAGGCCAAAAGTCATGACCACCCACTCAAATAAGCCGACGTGACCTGGACATCGGAAAGCAGTCTTGGATATGTCTTCTTCAGCCATGAATATTTGATTATACCCAGCATTACAATCCATGAAGCTAATAATCTGATGTCCAGCAGCAGCGTCGATCAGCAGATCGGCAACGGGCATCGGGTAGCCATCCATCCGCGTAGCCTTGTTCAGATTCCTGAAATCAATGCAAACACGAAGTTTTCCATTCTTTTTATACACAGGAACCATGTTAGAGATCCAATCAGCATATCAGCATTGCCGAATAAATCCAGCTTCGATTAACTTTGTAATCTCAGCCTTGATGTCGGGTAAAATATTAGGGTTGCATCGGCACGCCGGCTGCCGATGTGGTTGGAAACCGGATTTGATGGGTAACCGATGTTCAACTATCGATCGGTCTAAACCAGGCATCTCTGTATAATCCCAAGCAAAACAATCTTTATTCTCCCTTAATAAATCGGTTAACTATTGTTTACATTGGGAATCTAACTTAGCACTAATAAAAGTAGGCCTAGGTTTACTACCATCGCCGATGTCGATCTCGAGCAAGTCATCGGCAGACGTAAAGCCCTGCCCCAATTTCCCATCATCGGCGAACTGATCCATTAAGACTCCCCCTCAGGACCGACTGCTTGGATCGGCTTGATGCGGTAATCGGCAACTTTGAGGAACTCTTTATCCCAGGCTTCGCCAGATATACACCTGGTCTGCTCATAAGTCTCTAACTCTGCCGATGCAACAGTAGATGGGGCTTCACCGCGGATGACCTCAATTCTGTCTCCGATCCACTGTACCAGGCTCTGATGCATAGTAGAAGGTATACAACAATTGACGTGGATCCAATCCCTTCCGAGGAGCAAGTTGTAAGTACCTATGCCGCTGATCACAAAGAACGTTGTCGGTAAGGTCTTACTGCCGATGGTTAAGTCAACACATATGGCTCCCATGTCTTACAATCCCTTCGAAGTCCTTGAGCTTCATATCGTTCTCAACTAAGTCCTGGTCACCTTTGCCAAACTTTTTGAACACGACATAGGGCATTATGTTGATCGACGCGCCACCATCCACTAGCATCTTGGTCATCGGCTGACCATCCACTTTGCCCTTAACAAAAAGAGCCCTTAAGTGCTGCCTCTCATCTTCGGCAGGCTTTTCAAAGATAGCTGCCATCGGATCCAGCACCAATTGTGCCATATCGGCAGCCTCTTCATCATCGCTAACGGGCGCCATGAATTCCATCGGCAACATGACAACCATGTTTACATCTGCCGATGGCTCCCTGTCCTTGCGCTTCGGCCTCCATTGCTTCTCTCCTGAGGGCTCTGCACCATCATATAGGTCATCGCGGCGCTGGCGCTGAATCCTCCTCTTCTGGGTTTTAGTCAAACCTTTAGGGCACCATGGAGGAAGCTTGGTCTTCCAGACAGGTTGGTGCTGCTTCCCACCGCTTACATCGGCACTTCTTCCGATGTTGGGATCTCTGGAGAATCTCTCTTCGTCAGGCACTCTAGCATTGGCCATCTCCTCCAGCTCCCCCTGATCAACACGCCTGCCGAGCCGATCATGGGCACTGAGCTTGCCCCCCAGTCGGTCATCTGCCGATCTGTTCTCTCTGAGAGGCCAGGCGTCCCTGGGTGCCTGATCATCAAAACAAGGTCTCTTACCTGACCGATCGGCTGTGTAGTACCCATTGCACTCTGGACAGTTATCGGCAGTGGGCAGCTTGATGCCTTCCTCCCAGCAATGAACGAAGAAGGGACACCTCCAGTGGTCCTTATGTCGAAGCCATTCCCGATGCTCTTCTTCTTCTTGCCGATACCGTTCCTCACGTGATTGCTAATGATATCGCCTTGACTGTTTGTGAGTGATCACCACCCCAGGAGCCCTGTTGGCGCTCTTACCCTCATCGGCAACCTCCTTGCCCTTTCTGCCATCGGCAAACCTCCTTGCGTCGTGCTCGGACACTTGGCAGTTAGGGTCTACCGATGAATTCCTTCTGGCAGCTTCCAATGTCAGCACTTTGGTTTTTTCGCTGATTTCCACCATATTGTTGGGGAACGGGTGCTGATCTATCTTCATTGGTTTCTGGACTTTAGCGTTTTCGAACTTAATACGCCCAGACTCGATCTCCGACTGCAACTGCTGCCTGAATACTTTGCAGTCATTGGTACTGTGTGAGGTTGCATTATGCCACTTGCAGTACCTAATCTTCTTGAGCTCTTCGGCCGATGGAATCACTTGGTTGGGCGCCAACTTGATTCGCCCCTCTTGCAGCAACAAGTCAAACATCCTATCGGCCTTGGTGATGTCGAAGGTGAACCTCTCAGTCTCCTTTTGGCCAAACGGATAAGACACAGGCTTCTTATCCTTCACCCATTCGGCCGCATCGACATTCAGCTCTTCATCCGATCCGGAATCTTCTTCTTTCCCGATGAAGGTCACCTTCTTGTTCCACGTCTTCCTGGGCTCAAAGGCCTTGATATCCTGATCGGCAATCCTCTTCAACAGGTGACTTAGGCTCTCAAACTCTTGGGACGCGTACTTGTCCTTGATGTGTGGCAGTAACCCCTGGAAGGCCAAATCTGCTAGTTGCCAATCATCAAGCACCAGACTGTAGCACTTGTTCTTCACGTCCCGCAGTCTCTGCACAAAACTCTCTACCGATTCGTCATTGCGTTGCCTCATTTTGACCAAATCGGTAAGCTTCTTCTCATGTATGCCAGCAAAGAAGTACTTGTGAAATTGCCTCTCCAGATCGGCCCATGTAATTATAGAATTTGGAGGCAACGATATGAACCATGTGAATGCCGATCCGGACAATGATGAAGAGAACAATCTCACCCTTAACTCCTCCCTGCTGGCAGCTTCTCCGCACTGGATAATGAAGCGGTTGATGTGCTCCATTGTTGACGTGTCGTCTTGGCCGGAGAACTTGGTAAAATCGGGCACCTTGTACCGATTTGGAAGAGGAATCAAGTCATATGCAGGAGGGTACGGAGTCCGATAGGAGAATGTGTTGACCTTGGGTCTGATGCCGAATTGCTCTTTCATGACTTCGGCAATCTTACCGACCCAGTACGCGTCCTGCTCTTGCCGACTCATTGGCTGATTGTCGACTGGTGGAGTCGGCTGACGCGCCTCTTGAAGATGTGTAGTAGTCGCGGGCGCAGCACCAGTCATCTGAACACTATGCATCGGTTGACTTACCGATGGATAGTTTGGCATACTTGGCGGAGTTGGCTGAACCGTCACATTCATCGGTTGCTGTACCGATGGTCCGCTCTGAGTGTAAGCTGGGCCTCCATAATAATACATCGGCGTGCCAGGCTACTGAGCTGGTGGCTGGTTGACCCATCCAGGATTATAGATCATCGGCATATGGCTTGCCGATGGCTGATAGTTGACTGGAGCATGCGGTTCTTGAATTCTAGAGCAATTAATCGCCAGATTACCCTGGGGGACCGGCAGTCCAGCTTGAGAATTTGCCACCAGAGATTGACTGCCGGTGGTTATGATGTGTTGCATTGGCACAGAGCTTGCCGATGGTGGCATCAGAGGTATCTTGGGGATTACTTGGAGATCATCTGATGGCACTTGTATGGTTGGAGCAGGCGCAGAGTTGTGCATCATCGGGGCCATTGGCTGTGACTGCATTACCGATGCCGTAGAGTTCCTCCAGGCTAAACTGTCTCCCTGCACCAGATTAGAACCAGCATATAGATTCGGAGGCATACCGTATCCCCACCAGTTAGCGGGGGCTGGTCCTGAAGTTGCCGACGCGGCTGGATCTGCGTTGAGCTTGGTAATATCGCCAGCGTTCGGTCTTGGTGATGTAGCCACATCGGCAGACGGTTCCACAGGGGTGGAAGACGCTATTGGGGCCGCTGATGGGCTTGTAGATGCCAATCCAGGCTGATCATACGCCGGACCGACATACCGCGGTGCATGTCCTTCTTTGAATGTTTGCGCGACGGCATTGTAGACAGTATTGGACAACACGCTGGAGTGGTTGATCAATGCTTGATTTACAGCAGTATTAACCATCTCCTGTAGCTTACCAGGGTTGGCGTCGTACGTGACCTGCCGTGGCAACGGCGGATCTTGCTTCTGAATTGCTTCGCCGCTCCTGCTGAGGCTGAAGGACTTAAGATACAGCTGCTTGTATTCCTCCATAGCCCGCTCCATGGCCTACTTCTGATCATCTTTCAGATCGGCCTCAGACACTTCAATGACATTCCTCTGGTTGACATTGGCGTGATCACCCATGCCGAATGCGTAGATCTGTATAATCCGTCCCACTGGGCGTGCCAAAAGAGGTGTTGACACAAAAAGCGTTAGATCTGTGAACACCTCGGGCTATTACCCAAAACTCGGTATTCCAGAGGCATGCCAGTCGATTTGACCAATCAATCGACAAAGATGATAACTAGAACAAACTGAACGAGACGACAGCGATGCGCCCGGACGTCAAGGCTCAGATTGATCAAGGATAACTAGAGCAGAGCTGAACGAGGCAAACAACGATGCGCCCGGATTGCCAAAGCTCAGAGGTACTCCCACGCGGAACTAGCAAGGATTTGACGGAGATCAAGGTGATGCAGCCCGTCGAAAGCTTGAAGAACTCGTTGATAGCTATAACTAATGCATAAAAGGGTAAATTGCGATAAAAGGTAGAATAAGATAAAATTGGTTTGTTTTGAATTGGATTGTATTTTTTTCATAGCCCTCGGGCACATATTTATACTCCCGCATGGAGAGTTGTACAAAGACACGACACATATCCTTCCTAAAACAAACTCCTATTTTAAAGGAAACTGACTCGCGCAGGAGCCGGATAACAATATTTATTTCCTAAACAAACACACCTATTTTAAAGGAAAATAAACGACTCACGCAAGAGTCGGACTCAAACTACTATAATAATAATACTGGTAAAGCACCGGTTTCCTTATACTTATCCTCGATGGAAGCTTTCCATCGGCAGATCCCTTTAATCCGCGCCTTCCTTCTTTTGACCACTGGTAACCTTCTGCTGCCATCAAGCGCTAAGTTACGCCCATCGGCATCGGCAACACTTTCCTGATCGGCAATCGGCAACATTTCCGATTAGCGACCTTGTGCTGGTAACTCACCAACCATCCCCAATCGGCAATCGGCAATGACCCCTCATCGGTAATTGGCAATGATTCTTCATCGGCCATCGGCAATGACTCTTCATCGGCAATCAGCTCCAGCAAGACTTCACCAATTAACCTTTGTCGGCAAACATTATCCAGCCTCCATCGGTAATGCACTTAGTCTTCCGGCAGCACTCTCCCATCGACAATATCGGCTCAAAACTTTCCCGATGCCGATGGAGAACGGCGACTGACCAGTCAAGCCTCAGTCCATTTGATAAGTGTTGAAAAACGGTGTCAACAATGTGTAATTTAATCATGTTAAATTAGCAATGTACATAGGCTTGGCTAACATGGTTGGAATAACCGTTCTTGAACGTGTGAAGAAGTCCAATCATGGTTTAAACTTGCAAGCAACCTAGATTCAAAATTCTTGTAATGCATTGCATGTGCATGTGTTGTTTACCGTTCTTTTTCGGTTAAGTTTGAGCATCCTCTATGTTCATCCACTTAGGGGGAGCATTCCAAGCTCAAGTCATTACTTTACCCCTCTTGTGGCCATATGATGTCTCCTTGGTGTTTCCATTCGAATATTTTGAGCGAAAACTAAATCTAAGCCTATGGTAAAATACTTGAAAAGGAGAGTTTGAGAGATGGTTCTCATATAGAGTCCAATCAGGTGTTATTTGGATCTTATTTGGATTGGAACTTGGTTGGGAGAAAGACGCAAAAATCAGATTTGAAAAATCCTATTTAAAAGGCGCTGGACGCTGCCGACGGACGCTTGGCGACAAATGCCTCAGCGTCCGTTGCGATCATCCCGAGATTGAAACCGCTCGCATAAGGGGCGTCGGACGCTTGCTAGCGTCCGTCGCAGAGGCGTCAGACGCGTCTGACGCGTCCAGGAGCTCTCTGGACCTCTCTGATTCGAGCGTCGGACGCTTCACAGCGTCCGTCGCGTTGGCGCCGGACGCGTCCGTCGCCAAATGGAGCTGTGACACCCTGTGTCAAGCTTGCATTAGGATCATCATTAGCCACTAAGCATAAGCATTGCATTGCATTCATGTTTATCTATACCATCATTTCATGCGTGTTCATTTATATACTTCACAATAGAATTGAATAGGTGTTTTGTGCTCTACTCTTGATTAACATGTTTAAATAAGTTTGCTATGTTTAGAATAAAGAATTGTGTGCTTTATAATTAATTACCCTGTCTAATTAAGCTTAGTTTATTTGTTAAGAATAAAAGTAATTCTTTTCTTAAAATGACTTAAGTGGTTTTTAATCTAGAACCCTGTAAATTAATGGTTTTCAGAAAATGTGACCTACATGAAAAATGTAGAGCATTTTATTCCGAGCAACTTTGGTTTATATTTCAAAACCTAGTTTTGAGTTTTTAAAATTGTTTTGAAGCCATTTCATTTTGAATCAAATAAAAGAAATGGGAAAAAGGAAAAGAAATTTGAAATGGGCCGAGTCTCACCATTCGGTCCGCTTGGCCTTACCCGCGGCCCACCCAGCGCCCGCACACGCCCGCGCGCCCCGCGCACGCCCGGCGCACGTGCAATGCACGCGCCGCTCACGCGCGAGCACCCGCGTCCGACAGCGGCCGCGCCGTACGCCGGCGTGGCTGCCGCGTGGCTGCCGATGCCTGCGCGCGGACACCGACACCCGCTATGCGCCACTCGCCATGCGCCGCACGCTGCCACACTGCGCCGACCAAGCGCGCTCGCCACTCGCTGCTTCTGCCCGCTGCAAACGCGCAACACTGCGCCGCTGCCCCGTTGCTCGCCGTCGCGTCACCATAACGCCGCCGCAGCACCATCACCGACCGGCCGCTCGCCCCGTTACCCTCGCAATCGAATGTGGATCCGCCTTAACGGCGCGTCGACCAAGTCGTGCGCTGCCCCGCGTGCTATCGCTCTGCCCTACACGCCACAGACACGCCAGCGCTGTGCCGACCGTCGCGTCGTCGTGTCACGGCCCCCACCTGCATCACCGGTCGGCCATGACCGCGTCAGCAGGAGCGCCTACACCCCCTCTCCCTCTCGCACTCGTCAGCACTCAGCTAGCCTCGCTCTCTCGTCCGCTATCCTAGGACCACACCGCCGGTAATCACGCTGTCGCTTTGCACCGCCGCATCTCGCCACCACCGCATGACGTCGGGTCGCTACAGGGTCGCGCCGGTTCAACCAACCCCACCAATCGATGCGCGACGTCACCACGAGTCCAGCGCACCCAACCTCACCGCCGGCGAGCTCGCCGTCGGCGAGAACGAGCCGGTCAGAGCCGGTCTACCCTGGCTCACTACCAGGTGGACCATGCGTTGACTACGGGTCCCGCCTGTCAGTCCACCCTCCCGCGTGCACTGGGCCGAGCCCGTACACTGTTCACCATGGGCCGGTTTCAGAGATGCATTTCCTTTTTCCATTTTCACTAAATTGGTTAATGCTTGTTTATTTCATATCTGGAGTTTGGTAAATCCTAATTTGGTGAAATTAATTTTGTTAGACTCTATAAATGTATATCTTTCTGTTAAAAATATAAAAGAAATTTTTGGAGAAAGTCTTCAGTACTAATGATTAAATAGTTCTTTTCTGCATTTATGAAAATTAATTTTGTTCCTGCTTAAAATGGTCAAATAAAAATGTTAAGTTTTTATGATAGCTTTTTTATCCTGTGTAGAAGCTAGGAAAAATACAACATGCCATGTTTCTGTGTAAATTTTATTTATTACCTATTAAAATGTGTTTCTGCTATTTTCGTAGATTAATTCCTGTGGTAAATCTGTGCATAGATAAATCATGAAACTTTTTGTGTAGTATCGTTATACCCCGATCTATCTAGGAAAAATATAATATGTGGTATGTTGTATGGAAGAAAAGATACTTTTAGTTCAAGTGTTCTTTTCTAGGGTTTCCTTTGGAAATTCCTTTAGAGAATAATCTAATAGTGTTAATCATGGAACTTTCTGGATAAATATGTTTCCAAGTAAAGAACCTGTTAAAAATAAGATATAGCATGTTTCACCCAGTTAGCCAATAGGTCTAGTTCTAACTGCTTTGTCTGCATTTAAATTCATCTTTTTGTTTCTGCTAGCTGGTAGCTTTACTTTAAGTAATTTTTCTACAGGAGCATCCAGTAGGCTTGTTCTGTCTTCTGTAATTTTTGTAGATTTTTCTGAACAGCTTATATTAGGCTTGCTGTGTAAAGTGGAACTAGCATGAATACTTAGATTAATTTTAAAAGCAATCTTTGAGTGTTTAATTCTTGTTCACGCATCATCCCTGCACGATCAAGTTTACTTATATGCATTGCAAACATCCAGGATCAGTAGAGGAACCCCAGGTGTCAGTTCCAGAGGAAGGAGTCCAGGAGGTGCAGGAGCTGAACGAGGAGTACCACGAGCTCGACACTAACCTCCATGAGTGCCCTAACCACTAGCCCTCCACCTTCACTCAAGGCAAGCCCCGGAGCATCCTTAAGTCTCCCAGCATTTTATAATTAATCTACTTGAGTATTTTATATTGTGATGCATTAGGTGACAGGAGTTGATTGAATCCCAGTTGATGCATTATATTCCTTGATATTGGATTTACCTACCTTGTTACCCTGTTAATAAAAGTAAAAGCAACCGCTTAGCCTACTTAGAACCAATGGTTACATTTATACTTATAGTATTATCCCATAGGGATAGTACCAATCATGGTTGGCTATATCGATTCGAGTCGCCGCCTCCCACCGGATAGTGGGTGATTATGCTGAGCTTCACCACGGTACAACTCCATGTGACATCGTAATGGTTCTACTAAAATATGGACAAATGAACTGGATATGGTTTTATCTTATTGTTTGAGTAGATCAAGTGAGTGCTCTAGTATAGGTGCAAAACCTAGAGATATATAATAGGATGGAAAATGGCTGCTCGCTAATAATCTTAGTTGTTTCATCTTTCTAGCGTTTCCGCAAAAGAAAAGTTTATCTAGATCGACATAAATAGCCATGCATATCCTTGGAGTCTTTATTTTCAGTTAGACGGGTAAGTCTAGCCGAGTACATTCCCATACTCAGGGTTTATCCCGTTTGTTACAGATTGCCAAGTATACTTTTGCTATTGTAAGCATTGTCTCTATCCTGTCGAAGAAGAAGAGGAGTAGGCTTTGGGCAAGGTCTTCTATGAGCTCATCTTTTGCTGTTGTTGGATGTGATCTCATGGGCACCCCTATCTAGTATGGTATTTACGTGGAGTAAGACTTTGGGTTGAGTTTCAAAACAATCTTTCATTTGGCCACATGTGTTGTGGCGTGCGTACTACTTTATTTGGGACAAAGTGTTGTAATAACTTTATTTCGTACTTCAAGTTTTTCGTTTAATTGATTGGTTCGTTCGAATGTGCATACCTGAGTTTGCGCGATCTCGGTTGGAGATACGATTGTTAGAAATCCTTTGAGATTTCCGGACTACCGGGATTATGGTGGCTCAAGTTTTTAAAGTGGTCGTTAAATTGGCTACTTTGGTACTTGATCTCTTATAATTTGGGCGGTTCTGCCACAGGAGCTCTCTGGACCCTTACTGCATAAGCGTCGGACGCTCTGACCTAGCATCCGTCGGACCTGTCGGAGCGTCCGTCGCAAACTTGCAGAGCGCATATGATTTCGAAAACTACTTCTCTTCTTGGTTGATCTCCCACTCAGTTTGTGCGCCGCTGCACTCCTTTCCGCCGCCGCTCTCACTCGTGCTCCTCCTTCCACCCGCGCCACCGCTCCTCGTCGGAGCTCGCCGCCGCCGGCGTGTCCCTGTGCCTATGCCGCCGCTCGCCTGAGCTCTTGGGCCGCCAGTGTGTTCCTAGAGCTCCTCCTCAGTCCCGTGTGTTTTTATCCGGACAGAGTCACCGAGAGTCCTCTTCTCCAACAAGGGCTTCCTCCCTTTCGGCTATTCCATTCTCCAAGCTGTTTTCCCCTCTCTGCTGCTCAATTCATATTGCATATCAATTTGACCCATCCATTCTTTCTTCAACCTAACCTTAAGTAATCCCCTGATCTCTGTCTAGGCTTCTGATTTCGTTTGGCAGGAGCAAGAAAATTATCATGGCCGAGGGAGTTGTACATACGACTAACTACATCCTAGAAATATTTTGGGGGCAAGATACCTGAGAACTATGTGGTCGTGACCCTAATGTGGGTGTTGACTGTCCTTAGCATCAACTTTTTAAGAAATTATAAATTAAATAAATGGATCAATCAAATATAATATCTAGAAATATAGGGCTTTAATTAACAATTTCCATGAGTTTTGGTGTTTCATTATTTTCCAGGGACTATTCCAGAAAAGAGAATAAAGGAAAGCAAATCAGAGAAGATATCAAATAAATCCCGCGGAGAAACACCTGCCATTCTACTCAAGGAGGATCCCGCAATAACCGGAGCAAAGTAGGGCCCCAGAGGATGACCTGTGGGGCTGGCCAGCCACCCTCTGGGCCCACTGCCCACTGTTTTCTCGAAGCTTCCTCCACCGCCTATGAGGAGTCATCTCAGCCCTACATGAAGTCGGTTTGATCCAACGGCTGTCGTGCATCCCACCAGACTATAAATAGGAGGCCATACCCACCCCCCGCCTCGTGGAGGCATCCCATCTGAAGCTCAAATCATTTGGAGATCCATTCAGTTTAAGTCATAGAGATCTAGTCATCTAGAGACATAAACCCTAGTTCATCTAGAGCACTTCCTAGTTCATAGCATAGCCTACTTACATTCGAGAGTAGAGGAAGTCAAGATTCGATCTTGGACTCCCGACGTTGTCAAGAGATTGGAGTGTGGTAAAGTTTTTATTCTCTTATTCTCTTTTAGTATTTATCTGCTGGTGTATGATATTTATAGGCAACACTATTCTTCATTAATATGTTCTTGTTTACTTTGTTCATTGTCTACGTTAATATATCTAGTACAGTTAGTTTGTTATTGAGTTCATGCATATGTTCGTATAACGCTCATCTACTCGATCGTATGGCGAGTGGTAGGCACTATGTATGCATGGTGCTTAGATACTTTGCTTATCTGCGGATACCCCCAGTTGTGCCGGGTCGTGAGGTAGATCGTGGACGTGACAGATCCATTGAGTCCTTTGTAGGCCTCCACCCATATAGTGGTTTGGTAGGGAGGAATTGTCAGGTTGAGGATATCTTGTTATATCTGAGGTTTCTGAACTCAACTCATCCTGTTCATGACCCGATTATGTTTGGGAATATTGGTATTATTACTTAACAATGATTACTAGATGTACTTGCACTAACTAGCGTAGCTTTGATGGTAGCTAGAATACTTAGGAGTTATTTCATTGTTACCTGTATTTGACGACATTTGTGTAGTGACTAGAATGCTCTAAATAACTTTATCCTTATTTATTATTATGATGATGACAGATTAATTTACCCTTATCATTTATCATGTGACTTACCCCTATTTAATAGTAAAGATCATTGATAGTTAAATCACTTCATTCATTCCATATGATTGTTATCAATACTATAGATTATCAGTTTAACTAGACCTTCTTAGTGGTAGAATATAAATTACAACCTCGTAATACTCTAGGTAAAATGCTGCAATGGTATATTTAATATGTCCGCTTGCAGAATCATTATCCTTTGACATTTCATCTATCATTATTTATTTCTGCCTAGTCATACATAAATATAGAATAACTCATAAGTACCATAAAATATTCCTAGCTCTATAATTAGGGATGACAACCTAGTTCCATGCTTAGGAGTATAAGGTAGATAAGTGGCTAGTTGCTAAAGACAAGTTAACTACATACCATGCATTTTTGGCACCATTGCTCAGAACTCTGTTATTGGTGATGTCATTAAGAAATGTCAACAAGTATTTTTGGCGTAGTTGCCGGGGAAGGTATCTAAACTTAGGAAGTATTGATAACCATATGCAAATGAATAAAGATCGATTAACTATCAACCTCTTACTCAAATAGGTTTACCCTTGTTTCTATCTATCTATGTATCTTATGCAAGGTAAATGAATGCATGGTTTTTCTCTTCCAGATAATTTCACTTCAAATCCAGAGAAACTCCTTCAAAGAGAGCTGAAGCTTGCACAAGTGAGGGATACTAGCAATTCACAATCAGAAATACCCTCAGCTGAAGCTTACTCTACGAGAGAAGAAGCTCAAACATCAGAAGAATACCTACGGGACCAATTTTAGCAATTGCTTTTGATGTTATGGCAGAGAAGACGCTGCACGAGTTCTGTGCTCCAACTAATACCAACATCCGCACTCGACCTCCAGTGAATGTTGTAGAGAACGGATTTGAGCACAAGCCTGCCCTCATTACCATGGTTCAAGCAAATCAGTTATGTGGAAAGGCTCATGAAGATGCAAGTGCACACCTACAACACTTTCTAGAAATCTATAGCACCTTCATGATCAAAGGAGTATCGAGAGATGCCACTCTACTCTGCCTATTCCCATTTTCACTTTTGGGGAAAGCAAAACAGTGGTTCTACACTAACAAGGAGATCAACACTACATGGGATAACTGTACCACTACTTTCTTGGCCAAGTTATTTCCTACAAGCAAGACCAATGCTCTGCGTGGGAAAATTTCAAGTTTCCAACAACAACATGATGAATCGTTCGCCGAGGCATGGGAACACTTTCAAGATTACATCACGAGCTGTCCTCATCATGGGATGGAGGAGTGGCTATTGTTATATACTTTCTATCACGGACTAGTCACTAGTTCCTGTGAATCTATGGATGTCGTAGCTGGAGGATCTTTCCTGTCACTTAAGCTCTCCGATGCAACATATCTGTGTGAGAAGATGGCCTCTAACCAGAGCTGGAATGAAGAACGCAATCAACCTCACAAGAGAGGAGGAGGCATACATCAACTCAAGGAAGCTGACATGGTCGCCACCAAGCTAGACCTTATTATTAAGAAGCTTGAAAGTCAAGACATCGATGACTCTCGCATATCAATGACTCTCGCATGACTTGTGAAGACTGTGGATATATTGGCCATTCAGGAAATAGTTGTCCTGGATTGCAAGAGGATGTGAACTTCATCAACAACAACAACAACTATCGTCCTTAGTAAGGCTAAGGTTGGAATCAGCTGAACCAAGGATGGAATCAGCAACCTCGACAAGGTAATTACCAAGGCAACAATAATTATAATTTTCCGCCTTTAAGAGAATTAGTTGCTGGCCAGTCCAAACTACTTGAACAAATGTATAAAATGGTAGCATCCAATGATAAAGCAGTAGAAAACATAAATACTAGGATGGATACCTTTGCTTCTACTATTAAAAATAAAAACAACTTCAATAAGATGTTAGAAATACAATTAGCTCAGCTGGCAGCTGTTGTTCCCCCAATGAAGGAATGTAAGATTTTGGGGCAACCGGAAGATTTAGAAACTACAAATCTTGTCGATATTTTCAATGCAGCCAACTACTACACTCATCCCGCTGATGTGAAGTGGATTGACTATTCACTTCTCAAGAAGAAAGGTGACCCAGGGAGGCCTGTTATCCCTATCTCCATAGGATGTCACGCCTTCCCAGAAGCTATCTGTGACTTTGGCGCAAGTGTCAACATTATGCCTAAGGTAATTTATGAAAAGATATTGGGAGATCCCATGTTGAACACAAACATGCATTTGCAGCTTGCAAACCAATCCATATGTTACGCCGAGGGAGTTCTAGAAGAAGTCCTCATCAGAGGGGGACAATCATATGTTCCAATTGACTTTGTGGTCATGGAGATAGGAGGAGATGAAAGAGCACCCATCATATTGGGCCGACCATTCTTATGCACAACCAAAGCCATCATCTTTCGAAGCACGCCAAGATTGTCTTTTCCATAAAAGACAAGAAAGAGAAGTTCTCATTCAAGAACCGCATACTCAACAGTCCTACACTACCATGAAGGAAGTATGAACAAGATCAACCAGCAGTGCCCAAGAAGAAGAATAACAATAGAAGAAGGAGGAAGAACAGGCAGAGCCAGATCCAAGAAGGAGTAGTCCAGATGATCAACCCAATCAACACGGAGCACGACCACTTACTAGCCTTGCCATACGTAATCAAGAGGAGAGATCGAAGAGTACCAACCATAGAATGTACAATCAGAAAGACCGTCTTCCTTTCGACCTTTTGCGACACAGGATCAGGGGTCAACATAATCTCAAAGGTAACTTATGATCATTTATTTGAAGGTATACCTTTGTACCCAACCTATATGCAATTGCAGATGGCGGACTTGACGTAGAAATTCCCCGAAGGCATAGCAAAGAACATAGTTGTACAAATTCAAGATTCACATATTCCTGAAGATTTTGTAGTACTTCATATGTAGGATGAAGAAGATATGACTCTTATCTTGGGGAGACCATTCCTCAACACTGCTAGAGCCGTCATCTTCATCGTAACTGGACAAATCCACTTCAACCTACCCACTGGAAAGGTATGCTGTAAATTCAATAGTTATGCTAATCATATGCAGCCCAAGAAGAGACGCAACAGAAGGAGACGCCATACCCGCTGTCAAGCAACCCAACCGTTGAAGGATGGTTGGGCAGACTATCCTGGTGAAATCACAAGATATGAAGAACAAGAAGAAGTGGCAAAACCTTGCTGGGACGAGTGGGGATGAGAAATTGAAAAGATAGAGTTACGCGCAACAGAAGAAGTAGGAGAGACTAGTACAAGCACAAGAATAGATGGAGAAGAATAAAGATACGCCATTACATAAGGAGGAATCATCTGAGTCAACCTCAGATGATAAATCTGACAAGTAGGTATTGTCTCTCCTATCTAGTCTCATCGGTAGACTATAAATCTTGTTCCTTTGCCACAAGGTAAAAATTGTAGTTATCTTATTAGTTACCTAATTAATTAAGCATTAGGAATTTTATACCTTTTATCTTTTTGTGTTTTAAGGAAAACAAAATAAATATTTACTTATCATTGGACCATGAAAAATCTTAAGCCCCATGTGAGAGAACTTATGGTTCTACCATAAGGAAACTTACTGTGGTGGCATAAAAATAATTTTTATTTCCCTTGCATTATAAAATAGAAAATTCTAAAAAGATAAGATCTTTAATCCCTGCTAGAATCTTTAAAGTTTAAATTAGCTCATAAGAATATTCAATTACTCTTTTGGATGACCGCTAACCCATTGTCATAACCATGCAGGATTGAAAGCACAAAGGAGGAGTGAGCTTAACCAAGGCTACTTCCAAAGCTCATTCAACTCAACCATAGAAAAATCAAGCTTGGGGGAGGGCATCCCCAATTATAAGGTAAGTATATCTATGCTACTTATAGAGTCTATCAAATAGTCAAAAAATATTAAAAATATATGGGCACATGAAGGTCCATGGCTATTGAGTCTTAAGAGTCCTAAATAAAGATATGATTAGTTAGGGTGTGTGTTTAATTTGTTAGAGTTAATAAAATCTATGAACTTTAATTTTGTCTTGGAAATGATGAATAGTTGCTCTGTCGTAATCCCTTTTAAATACCTAGTTTCCAAACTTGAATTCTCCTAAGTTTTGGTTAAAATTACTTTGATTTGAGAATTTACTCTGAACTTGAAACTTGTGGAGGCATATACTTAAACTAAGTCTAGGTAGTTGGGAGATATGACATGAAGGTCTAGTTGCTATTTATCTTACTCCTAGCGATACTAAGTTCTGGTGATTTATCTTTTGAAAATTTAAAATCTTAGTTGATGAGCTCTTGTATGACATAGTTGAAATTCCTACCAAATTCATATACATTTATACATTTAGATTAGGAAGACTCATTCATGCTACTTGTCTTTGTATTGAGTGTTGTCAACCTTTAGACCCTATGAAGAGTTTCATCATGCTTTTGAATCAAGATCGCATACTCTACACTGGAGTAGGCGCAACAACATGCCGTTCATCCACTAGAAAAAGGTCTTACTCTTACACTGAGAGTAATAACCACCAAAAATATCCATTCATCCAATAAATGCTCCAAGTTCTTGTTATATTCTCTCAACAGTTTTTCTCGGTAATAGAGATATGAGCTATGCAAAAGCTATTCGAAAACAAAATAGAGAGGAATTAAAAATGAACAAGTGTCTGGCACACCTCTCAGAAAAATAAATAATTAAGATGCTCATAATCTCTAGCCATGTTGTTCAAAATTCCAAATCTCAAAAGAGAGATTTATTCCAAAGGGCAAGGTAGAACTAGGTTTTCACCATCATTACCATCACCACCATCATTACCATATATCCACCATATTCATACACTTGCACATCTTGACTTCATTATATGACCTGACTCTCTATGGATCTATTGTTTGAGTTTACAATATATACAAAGTAAGTATGCTAACCTTGTTAAGCCATTCCTATAAACTCCACTAAAATTACTAGTGTAGGAGGGCATGACATTATTAATGCCTCAGTGAGATCCACAAATACCACATATATAAGAGACTTGAGGGTGTCATAAAATTAAGCTCGAAGTTTTATTTTTAAAACTTTGAAAAACCCAGAATTTTGGTAGAGTGAAGTGTTTGAGACATAGTACCTGACTCAATTACTCTGTCTTTCGATTGCTCAAGACCCAACGGATAGTAAAAGTCCCATGGTTAAAGGTAATATTTGTGAGTTCGAAACTTAGAGTAATTTTTTCTAATTCATAGAAGAATTTTTGTTTGAAAACATGTGAACTTATGAGGTGTGAAAGCATTGCAGCAACACTTGATCCAAGTTTATTAGAAAGGCTTTGCTTAGGGACTAGCAAAGGATAAGCTTTGGGGAGCTTGTTGATGGTCCTTAGCATCAACTTTTTAAGCAATTATAAATTAAATAAATGGATCAATCAAGTATAATATATAGAAATATATGGTTTTAATTAACAATTTCCACGAGTTTTGATGTCTCATTATTTTCCAGGGACTATTCCAAAAAAGAGAATAAAGGAAAGCAAATCAGAGAAGATATCAAATAAATCCCACAGAGAAACACCTACCATTCTACTCAAGGACGATCCAGCAAACACCGAAGCAAAGCGGGGCCCTAGAGGATGACCAATGGGGCCGGCCGGCCACCCCCTGGGCCCGCTACCCGCCGTCTTCTAGAAGCTTCCTCCACCGCCTATGGGGAGTCATCTCAGCCCTACGTGAAGTCGGTTTGATCCAACGGCTGTCGTGCATCGCACCGGACTAAATAGGAGGGCATACCCCCAGGAGGCATCCCATCTGAAGCTCATATCATTTGGAGATCCATTTAGTTTAAGTCATCGAGATCTAGTCATCCAGAGCCATAAACCCTAGTTCATCTAGAGCACTTCCTAGTTCATAGCATAGCCTAGTTAGATTCGAGAGTAGAGGAAGTCAAGATTCGATCTTGGACTCCCGATGTTGTTAAAAGATTGGAGTCTGGTACAGTTCTTATTCTCTTATTCTCTTTTAGTATTTATCTGCAGGTGTATGATATTTATGGCAACACTATTCTTCATTAATATGTTCTTGTTTACTTTCTTCATTGTCTAGTTATATATCTAGTATAGTTAGTTTGCTATTGATTCATGCATATGTTCGTTAGCGTGTCTATTCGATCATATGGGAAGTGGGATAGGGCGCTTTTGTAAAGGAAATGTGGCTGTAGCTTGAGATACTTTGCTTATCTGCGGATACCCCCAGTTGTGTCGGGTCGTGAGGTAGATCGTGGACGTGATAGATCCATTGAGTCCTTTGTAGGACTCCCCTCGTACAGTGGTTTGGTAGGGAGGAATTGTCAGGTTGAGGATATCTTGTTATATCTGAGGTTTCTAAACTCAACTCATCTTGTTCATGGCCCCATTATGTTTGGGAATATTGGTAGTATTACTTAACAATGATTACTAGATGTACTTGCACTAACTAGCGTAGCTTTGACAGTAGCTAGAATACTTAGGAGTTGTTTCTTTATTACTTGTATTAGACGACGCTTGTGTAGTGACTAGAATGCTCTAGATAACTTTATCCTTATTTATTATTGTGATGATGACTGATCAATTTACCCTTATCATTTATATATATTTATCATTTGACGTACCCCTATTTAAGAGTAGAGATTATTGATAGTTAAATCACTTCATTCATTTCATATGCTTGTTATCAATACTATAGTTTATCAGTTTTAACTAGACCTTCCCAGTGATAGAATATAAATGACAACCTGGTAATACTCTAGGCAAAATGCTACAATGGTACATTTAATCTGTCCTCTTGCAAAATCATTATCCTTTGACATTTCATCTATCATTATTTATTTCTGCCTAATCATACATAAATATAGAATAACTCATAAGTACCATAAAATATTCCTAGCTCTATAATTAGGGATGACAATCTAGTTCCATGCGCAGGAGTATAAGGTAAAAGATAAGTTGCTAGTTGCTAAAGACAAGTTAATTACATACCCTGCATTTTTGGCACCATTGCTAAGAACTCTGTTCTTGGTGATGTCATTAAGAAATGTCAATAGTGGGTTAATGCAGATCATAAAGAATATGAAATAGATCTTCCCCACCTACAACATCACATTACCCTTGAAGCAGCGGAATGTGAAGACATCCTTTGGATGAGGACGACCTTGAGATCGTGCCAACGCCGACCTCTATTGCTGGATCTTATCCCCTAGGAGGCGACGATGACGGCGATGATGAATGCAACGACAAGGGTAGGAAGAGTTCACCTCTTGGCAAGAGCCCTCCCCCTCATCTAGAAAGTCTGTCTCTGAGCCCAACCAATCAGGCGGGGGGGTCAGGGGCCGCATCTAGTGGCAAGACAATGCCAGCAAGCCACCCGAGCACGAGTGGTCCACCTACACCTCCTGGCACTCAGCCTACGGCCCCAACTAATCTGGAGGGGGCTCAAGGGGATGCGCCAGAGACACAGACCTAGCCAGGTGCAGGAAGCCAACAGGGAGGTACGGAGGTGAGCCATTTTACTCCCAACCTGATGAAGGGTGACTCTACATTGCTCCCATACATGACTACGTTCCCAAGGTACATTACAGACGAGCATAACATTCAATTCACATTTGTACCCCAAAAAATGATACAAACATTTCTATGCTAACTTTTCTAGGCCTCAAGATGATCCACATCATCTATTTCCAGAGTTAGATGACTATCCCGGGAGATACGAGAACAGGAAGTTTATGATAACCAAGCAAGCACTCCTCAATGAAGAATTGTGGGATACAAAGAGGTTTCATCTTTGGTACATGGAAGTGGCAAAAGGAGGCATATCAAGTTTCACCGTCAAGATTCCAGTGGAGTACTTCCACTTGCCTGATAACGATTTCACTATTCTTGTGGACTTCAAATACATGTATAGGCTGCTGCGGGGAGAAGACCTAGACATCGTCCAACTTACCCTGTTTGCAATGTAAGTGACGACTTGCGAGTTGCGAAAACATGGTGGATAAGTACCCAGGTAGTTCAGCTTTGATGATGAGTGATCGTCCAACACGTGAGTGTTTCAGTTTGAGTGGCTTACCCTAACCTCTACGAAAGCAGAAACATGTGCTTGTCTATCGGCTTATGGTGTGCAGGTGTCATGCCTAGTGACAGTGGTCAATGGCGTGGAGAAGGTCAAGTAGAGGCTTGTCATGCCGATGGACTGAGAGTGGTGAAGGGCGGAAGCGGGGCTTGGACTGAGGGACCATTGGCGCCGGCGGACTAGCTGTGGTGGCTAGTACTTGGCACCGGCGAGTGCGAGAAGACATGGAGGTAGACCGAGTTGACCGAGTCAAGACGGTGGACGCGCGAGTTGAGCGGAGGCTCAGGGGACTCGAAGTCTGGCCGGGCGAAGACAAGGTGACTCGCTTCGAGTGGTTTGGTGGTATGGGCCTCAAAACCATCCGCGTCGGTTTCCGAGTTTGGGCCGCAAAACTCGGGGTTCGGTAGTTGAGCCCAAAGCTACCAGTGGCGGGTTTCCTGGGTTTGGGCCTCAAAACCTAGGCGGAGCTTCCGAGGAAGCGGGGATGGCACGTGGCGGAATCCTGGAGGTTGCGTCGAGGCGACGGCAACTCCCGGTAGGAAGCAGGGCCGTCCATTCAAAATGCGGGAGATATTTTCCGGAGCTTGGACTGTAATGCTTAGGCTAGGTAGTTCACTCAATGTATCTAGGGGGGTCTTTGGGAAATAGCCAAAGCCCGATAAGTAGGGGGTGAAGGGGTATCCCTCATCCCATCTCTTGAACCCTAATCATTTGCCCCAACTCTCTCTCTCTCTATCTCCTCTCTATTTCATGAGATCCCTGGGTTGATTTCACCAACCTCTGTAAGAACTCGAATCTTTTGGTGGGAATCGGAGGCCCGACTCTCCGAGTGCCATGGCACAGTTAGTTTCTTGATCGAATCTCCCTGGTTGCTTGTGTTCTTCGCGTTTTGCTTTTGCTCTCTCTTTTTCCCGAGTTGATTTGTCTTTGTTGAGAGTAGCTTTGTAAAATCCTCTTGAACCAAGTTGTTCGTATTCGTGAGGAGCATCTTTTCTCCGAAGGAATTCTCCTGAAACCCCACGAGTGCGTAGATCGGGCGATTTCTTTGTGGCGTTCTTCGTTTTGCCTTTTCTCCCCCAAATCTGAGTGTTCTCGTTTATCCTCTCCAAATTGAGCGATGATTTCTTCGGGATAGCTCCCCAACTACACAAGGATCATGCCTACAAGGTTTGGTTGCAGTTGGAGTTCATATGGTTGAGTTTTGGGAAGATTTGGCAGAGTGAAATAGGTTTTCGCGGGTTTTCTATGCTCAGTTCGTGAGCACCGGACCACCCTCCGGACCATACCTCCGACCATAGTGAGTGGTCCTGTGCTCTTGCCAAAACTTAACAGCACAGCCCCTAGCACCGGATCATACCACCGGACCACTTGCATTGGTCCTGTGGTACCACCAGACCACTAGTCCGGAGCTTGGGTGCATGTTGTTTGGCTGTTTTTTCCGTCGGACTACCCTCCAAACCACCCACCGGACCATAGCACCGGACCATTGCAAGTAGTCCTGTGGTCACTGTTGATCGCTGTTTTGGTCGTTTCTCTCTCGTCCGGAGTACGAATCAAGTTCCGTTTGTTGCGTTGGATTCGTATTCATGTAAGGAACATGATTAGGTACTTTTGAGACCAGTTCTCATAAGTACTTTTGGGTGTGCTCTTGCCTCTTCTCTCTAGGGGTTGAGAGTACCTCTCTCGGTGTATCGGTTTCGAGTTCGTGGCTTCGATTGTTCTCCATCTTCTCCGACTACTCCGCTGCACCTTTGGGGGTCTTCCTAAGGTGTCCACCTACTTTTTAGGTCATGTGCGAGTCGGTTCTTCCGAGGTCAAGTTTTGGGTGTGAGTTTGGGACAAGGGCCAAGTCTTTGAGTTGAATTTTATTTGGCTCCCGTTCACCCCCCCCTCTGGTCGCTGTTCTCGGTCCTTCAATTGGTATCAGAGCCGGTTAAGGATCAATCCACCTTACACAGTTCTTGATCCATGAAGGCGACATGGAGCGAGGTGCTGGTAAACCTCCCTACTTCGATGGAACCAACTTTGCCTATTGGAAGGTGCGCATGTCGGCTTACCTCCAAGGGCTTGACACAAAGTTTTGGGAGATTTGTGAGAATGAGAACTACATGGTTCTTGAGGCTCGGATCACCGATGCCCAGATTACACATCATGTGTCAAACGCAAGAGCTCGTAGCATTCTCTTCTCTTGTCTGTGTCTTCCAGTGTTTGAGCAGGTTTCAAGTCTCACTACAGCACGGGAGATCTGGCAAACACTTTTGAGATATCATGTGGGCAACCCTCAGATCAAGTCCAGACTCTTCGACACGTACCATAGAGAGTACGAGAACTTTGCTCAGTTGGCCGGCAAATCTGTTGACGGGATGTTAACTCGCTTCCAATCTATCATCAACAAGATGTGTGCTAGTCGAGCCAACTTGCCTTATGATGATCATGAGATGGCTATCAAGATTTTGCATGCTCTTGATCGGAAGGTGTGGGAGATGAAGGTGGCTGCCATTCAGGAGTCACTAGGCTATGATGCCCTGACCGTGGACGAGCTGTTCAGCAAGCTCAAGTCCTCGGAGATTGACTACCAGACTCGGGCCAAGCTTGAAAATCCGTCGAAACCCTCTATGGCGTTGGTTTCTGGCCCCGGCGGTACGTCTTCTTCCTCCTCTGACCCTTCACACTCTTTGTTCGCTTTGTCTTCGATTTCTGTGACAAAGTTCCAAGTGGAGGCTCTTGGAGATGATGAGCTGGCTTTGGTCATCACCAAGTTTTCACGGTTTCACAACAACTGTTTGAACCGTCGGCGTGGTGCCTCAGCCAAGGGGTGCTACTGAATGACCGCGAACGGCAATCAGAGGGGGCGGGGGTGAATGGGAGCCTCAAATTTCTCTCAAAATATTCGGGCCACTCTTCCAAAAAACCAAACCCAGTTGTCAATGAAAACAAACAAATGAAAGCTCACGGGAACTGGAGGAAAACTCACCGGAAACCCCCAAGAATGAGTTCTCAACCCCTATGAGAAAGAGGCAAGAACCCCAAGCAAATCAGCCCAAAAGACAGGTGTCGGACGCTGGACAGCAGGGCGACGGACGCTGGAAGACAACGCGACGGACGCTCCAGGGCAGGGCGTCGGACGCTTTAGGCGAGCGTCCATCGGCCTTCCAGAGAGCCTAACAAAAGCTGAAGAACTACTGAGGCGACGGACGCTTGGATGAGCGTCCGTCGGCCTACCCGAGAGCAAAACAGAACAGAACAGCGCACACCACGTGACGGACGCTGGGCAACGGGCTCTGAAGAGCGTCCGACGCCAAAACCGAAGGACGCCGATAAGCGAGGCGACGGACACTGACGTCAGCACGTACCAGCGTCCAACAAAAACCCTCGGAGCGTCCGACGCCCCCGACAGAAACGCAGAAACCTCGAAAAGCGATTCTCTCACCGCCAAATCTTCCCAAATCCTAACCAAATGATCTCCACTAGCAACCCAACTTGGTAGGAATGTTTCTAGTGCAATGGAGGAGCTATCTTGAAGAAATCATCCCTCAATTTGGTGAGAATTGGCGGGAAACGAGGATTTGGGGGAAAAGGGGCAAGAACGAAGAACACCGCAAAGAAAACGCCCGATCTACGCACTCGTGAGGTTTGAGGAGAATTCCTTCGGTGCAAAGAAGCTCCTCACGATTACGCACAACTTGGTTCAAATGGATTTGCAAGAGCTACTCCCTACAAAGAGAAATCATCTCGGGAAAAGAGTGAGCAAAAGCAAAACGTGAAGAACACAAGCAAAACGGGGACACGATCAACAAAATGAAGCCACCATGGCTTACGGAGGTTACGGCCTTCGATTCCTCGCAACAATCACAAGTTCTTACACCGGTGACACGGTGGATCTCAAGCAAGAAGCTATGGAAGGGAAAACCTAGGAATAGGTGGGAGAGAAAGTAATGCAAGAGGTGAGAATGAGGATACCCCTTCATACTCTATTTAACGGGGCTTTGGCTATTTCCCAAAGACCCCCCTAGATACAAGACCGAATTACCTAGCCCTAAGACATTGTAATCCAAGTCGGTAACTCCCAGCCACTCATTTGAATGGACGGCCCCTCTTCCGCCACGTGCCATCCCCGCTTCCTCGGAAGCTCCGCCTAGGTTTTGAGGCCCAAACCCAGGAAACTCGCCACCGGTAGCTTTGGGGTCAACTACCCAACCCGAGTTTTGCGGCCCAAACTCAGAAACCGACGCGGACGGTTTTGAGGCCCAAACCACCAAACCACTCAACGCGAGCCACCTTCTCTTCACCCGGTCGGACTCCGAGTCCCCTGAGCCTCCGCTCGACTCGCGCGTCCACCATCTTGACTCAGTCTACCTCCATGTCTTTCTGCACTCGCCGGTGCCAAGTACTAGCCACCACAGCTAGTCCGCCGGCGCCCATGGTCCCTCAGTCCGAGCCCCGCTTACGTCCTTCACCGCTCTGAGTCCATTGGCACGGAAAGCCTCTACTCGACCTTCTCCACGCCATTGACCACTGTCACTACGCATAGCACCTGCACACCACAAGCCGATAGATAGGCACAGTTTCTGCTTTCGCAGAAGTTAGGGTAAGCCACTCAAACTAAAACACTCACGTGTTGGACGATCACTCATCATCAACATTGAACATACATGGGTACTTATCCACCATGTGTTCGCAGCTACCGTTGCGGTGATGAGGATCACTTCATCGCAAACTACCCCAAGAAAGATGTGGGCGACTTCACCAAGCTCAAGGACAAGAGTGAGCACCACTTCGAGGACAAGCACAAGCCCAAGGGTGGCTACCACCGAAGGTCCTCCAAGAAGCTGATCGACAAGGTGAAGGCCAAGCACCGAGCCTTCCTTGCCTCCCTCAGCGACATCGATGCCTCCTCCGACGGAGGTGCTTCTTCAAGCGATGATGAATCCAAGGGAAGGGTTGAGGACAAGCTCAATGGTCTATGCTTCTACACCGACGCCAAGCACAGTGGCTTTTGCACCATGGAGATTGAAGAAGGCAAGGTTGGCAAGCGCAAGGAAGGCCCCGACTACGACTACGACTCCGACACACCCGAGGTATCACCCACCGTCGATTCCCTCTCTCTCGAGATTGAGTCTCTGAACGACACCTTGATGAGTCAAGATGTGTTGCTCAAGCGTGCCGCTTGTGAGAGGAACGACTTTAAGGCGAAGTACCTTAGCGCACTTCATGAGCTCGATTTTGCTAAGGCATCAGTGGTGGTTACCGAGGAGGTAGAGTGTGATGCTTGCGCCATTCACATGTCCGATCTTGTCACTCTCCAGGACAAGTATGACACTCTACTTGAGGAGGTCAGTGAGCTGAAGGCTGGGCCTAGCTTACTTGGTGTGTGCAAGTCTTGCTTAGGCTTGCGTTCTGAGCTGGCACAGAAGGATGCTAAGATCGCTGTGTTAGAGAAGGTCAGCTCAAATAGCACTAGAGAGTCGGATCGCTTTGAGGCTTTGGAGATTGAGATCGCGTCGTGCAGACACGATAAGATGCGTACCAAGGAAGAAAACACATACCTTCGGTCCATTTTGAGATGGGTGTCTTGCCGAGAGCCGCAGTTGGGGATGATGCTTAGCCAATGCAAAAGGGCTGGCAACACGGGAGTAGGCTATGCTATAGGTGGGAAGGACGATAGCATGTTCGGTAAGATCGGTGAGTGAAGTGGTTTGAGCAAGAGTGAGAAACCCACCACAACTCCCAAATGAACTATGTCACAAATGCAAATGAGATGCAAAATGCATTCACATCAACTAAACACTAACTAGACACCAATTGAGAAGAAGGACAAAGAAAAGACAAAAAGAACCAAAAATAACTATGATACACAAAACTTTCCTCCTCTAAAAAGGAAAGCAAACACCCAACTCGCCCCGAAGGCGAGAAAACACAGCTTGATCCAAAGGCTTAGTGAGAATATCTGCAAGCTGGTTTTGGGTCTCGACATGCCGGAGGTCAATTTCGCCCTTCTCGTAGTGATCACGCAAAAAGTGAAAGCGGACCTCAATGTGCTTGGTCTTCAAATGAAGCACTGGATTTTTAGCCACACTAATTGCACTCGTGCTATCACAAAGCAGAGTCACCTTAGTAAGCTCAAGACCGAAATCTCTCAAAGTGGCAATCATTCAAATCAACTGAGAGCAACAACTAGCCGCGGCAACGTACTCAGCTTCGCATGTCGACTGTGCCACACTAGATTGTTTGCGAGAAGACCAGGAAACCAACGAAGACCCGAGAAACTGGCAAGTCCCAGAAAAGGACTTCCGATCAAGACGGCATCCAGCAAAGTCGGCGTCAGAATAACCACAAAGCTCAAGAGAAGAGGAGGTGGAAAACCAAAGACCAAATTCGGGAGTGAATCCCAGGTACCTCATGATGCGTTTCACCGCTTGCTTGTGCGAAGTCCGTGGAGATGCCTGAAAACGTGCACACAAGCAAATGGTGAATCGAATGTCCGACCGAGTCGCTGTCAAGTATAGAAGCGACCCGATCATGCTTCGGTACTCCGTCTGATCCACCGCCTCTCCTTCCTCGTCTGCATCCAAGGCAGTCGTAGTCGACATGGGCGTTGAGAGGGGCTTTGCCTCACCCATGTCAAACTTCTTCAAGATATCCTTCGTGTACTTGCCTTGGTGCACAAACGTCCCTTCCCAGGTTTGCTTGATTTGCAACCCGAGAAAGAAGGTCAACTCTCCCATCATACTCATCTCAAATTCCCTGCTCATAATATATGCAAACTTGGCAACAAGAGCATGAGAAGAACCACCAAAGATGATATCATCCACGTATATTTGGACAAGGAGAGTGTGTTTGCCTTGCTTGAGGAGAAACAACGTCTTATCTACCGATCCCATTTTAAAACCCTTAGCAAGAAAAAAGGTTTTTAGCCTATCATACCATGCTCTAGGTGCATGTTTCAAACCATACAAAGCTTTGTGAAGTTTAAAAACATGTTTTGGAAACTTGGGATTTTCGAAACCGGGAGGTTGTTTAACATAAACTTCCTTCTCTATGTAGCTGTTTAAAAAAGCACTTTTAACGTCCATTTGAAAAAGTTTAAAACCCTTAGAATCCGCAAAAGCTAGAAGGATTCTAATGGCTTCTAAACGAGCTACGGGAGCAAAGGTTTCCTCATAGTCTATTCCCTCCTTTTGACAAAAGCCTTGAGCTACCAACCTAGCCTTGTTGCGCACTACCACCCCATCCTCACTTTGTATATTTTTGAAAACCCATTTGGTACCTATGGGGTGGCAACTAGGTGGTGGTGGAACTAAGACCCAAACGCGGTTTCGCTCAAAGTTTTCTAACTTCTCATGCATGGCATTAACCCAATCCGGATCCATCAAAGCGTGTCCAACATCTCGGGGCTCAAAAGAAGCAACAAAAGCCAAATGAGCAAAGTGAGAGAGATAGGACCTAGACCACGTGACTCGTCGGTCGATGTCGCCGATGATGTTCTCCGGCGGGTGCTGCCATTGGATGTGGCGGGGAGCCTGCCTGGACGAAGTGGCCTCCCCCTCGATAGCAGCTGGAGCTCCCTCAGGTGCAACGGGCACCGACTGAGGAAGCTGCTCGAACGACCCCAATGTAGAGGAAGTAGTCGGATCGGGACCGTGAGCCGAAGTGGACGTCGCAGGGTCGACGGGGGCAGCCAGTGGAGTTGGCTCGAGATCACCCCAATCGGCATCATCCTGCTCCTCCTCCACAAAGATGCTAGCGTTCACCTCATCATCACCTGCAAGCTCAAAAACAGTGGAAACACAGGGCATAGTCTCATCGAAAGTCATTTCACAAGTCTCCATCACTCAGTTTGTCTCAAGGTTAAGTGCACGATAAGCACAAGAGTGAGTAGAATAACCAAGAAAGATACCCTCAGAAGACCGTGATTCAAATTTGTCCAACTTACCGCCCTTTTTGAGGATGAAACACTTGCACCCAAACACCCGTATGTGACATACCTTGGGTGGTCTCCCAAATCGCAGTTCATAAGAAGTCTTTTTCTTGAAAGCTCGGAGGAAAATGTGATTGGAGACATAGCAAGCAGAACTGAGTGCTTCGGCCCTATACCGCCTAGGAGTCCTATGCTCATCGAGCATCGTCCTGGCCATCTCAACAAGGGTCCGATTCTTGCGCTCAACAACACCGTTCTGCTGGGGAGTGTGAGGTGAGGAAAGCTGATGGTCGAGTCACAAAGAAGAACAAAGAGATGCAAAGTGAGCATTTTTGAATTCTGTGCCATTGTCACTGCAGATAGCTCTCATGGCATTCTTAGGTAGCTCATTTTGTAATCTCAAAATCAGGTCTACACCCAAGAGTAACACCCAAAATCTGCAAAAATAACACCCAAGAGTATCTTGAGTAGTCATCAACGGCTACAACCACATACCACTCCCCTCCTTCCGACCTGACCCGAGCTGGACCAACTGTGTCCATGTGTAAGAGCTCGCCGGGTCGAGTGGTCATGATCTCAGTCACAGGAGGATGGGAAGCAACAACCATCTTGCCATGTCTGCAAGGATGGCAAACAAAATCTTTCTCGAACTTTATCTTTGCCAATCCTTGGATAAGGTCCATTGAGCTAAGACTTGCAAGCAAGTCAAAACTCAAATGTCCCAATCTCCTATGCAACTTCCAAAGCTCGGAAGAAGAACCGGCAAGAAGACAACGAGAAGGTCTAGAAGAAATAGAAAAATATTCACGAAAACCTTCCCGAAGGGTAAAATCTAGCAAACAAGATCACCACAAGAGTCCAAAATCCGAGACAAATTTGGCTTAAAGCTCACTTCAAAACCGTCTTCAAGGAGTTGCGAAACCGATAGAAGGTTAAAATGCAAATTTGCAACCAAAGCAACATCCTTGAGGACAAAAGACGAATTGACTCGGATCGACCCTCGGGACACAACCTTACCTTTACTCGGATCGACCGTCTGCAAAGAAGCTCCTCATGATTACGCACAACTTGGTTCAAATGGATTTCCAAGAGCTACTCCCTACAAAGAGAAACCATCTCGGGAAAGGAGGGAGCAAAAGCAAAACGCGAAGAACACAAGCAAAACGGGGACAGGATCAACAAAACAAAGCCACCATGGCTTACAGAGGTTACGGCCTCCGATTCCTCGCAACAATCACAAGTTCTTACACCGGTGACACGGTGGATCTTAAGCAAGAAGCTATGGAAGGGAAAACCTAGGAATAAATGGGAGAGAAAGTAATGCAACAGATGAAAATGAGGATACCCCTTCATCCTCTATGTAACGGGGCTTTGGTTATTTCCCAAAGACCCCTAGATACAAGACCGAATTACCTAGCCCTAAGTCGGTAACTCCCAGCCACTCATTTGAATGGACAGCCCCGCTTCCTGCCGGGAGTTGCCGTCGCCTCGACGCAACCTCCAGGATTCTGCCACGTGCCATCCCCGCTTCCTCGGAAGCTCCGCCTAGGTTTTGAGGCCAAAACCTAGGAAACCCGCCACCAGTAGCTTTGGGGTCAACTACCGAACCCCGAGTTTTGTGGCCCAAACTCGGAAACCGAAGCGGATGGTTTTGAGGCCCAAACCACCAAACCACTCAACGCGAGCCACCTTGTCTTCTCCCGGTCGGACTCCGAGTCCCCTGAGCCTCCGCTCGACTCGCGCATCCACCATCTTGACTCGGTCTACCTCCATGTCTCCTTGCACTCGCCGGTGCCAAGTACTAGCCACCACAGCTAGTCCGCCGGCGCCCATGGTCCCTCAGTCCGAGCCCCGCTTACGCCCTTCACCGCTCTGAGTCCATTGGCACGGAAAGCCTCTACTCGACCTTCTCCACGCCATTGACCACTGTTACTAGGCATAGCACCTGCACACCACAAGCCGATAGACATGCACAGTTTCTGCTTTCGCAGAGGTTAGGGTAAGCCACTCAAACTGAAACACTCACGTGTTGGACGATCACTCATCATCAAAGCTGAACATACATGGGTACTTATCCACCATGTGTTCGCAGCTACCGTTGCGGTGATGAGGATCACTTCATCGCAAACTACCCCAAGAAAGATGTGGGCGACTTCACCAAGCGCAAGGACAAGCGTGAGCACCACTTCGAGGACAAGCACAAGCCCAAGGGTGGCTACCACCAAAGGTCCTCCAAGAAGGTGATCGACAAGGTGAAGGCCAAGCACCGAGCCTTCCTCGCCTCCCTTAGCGACATCGATGCCTCCTCCGACGGAGGTGCTTCTTCGAGCGATGATGAGTCCAAGGGAAGGGTTGAGGACAAGCTCAACGGCCTATGCTTCTACGCCGACACCAAGCACGGTGGCTTTTGCACCATGGCAATTGAAGAAGGCAAGGTTGGCAACCGCAAGGAAGGCCCCGACTACGACTACGACTCCGACACACCCAAGGTATCACCCACCATCGAGTCCCTCTCTCTCGAGATTAAGTCTCTGAACGACACCTTGATGAGTCAAGATGTGTTGCTCAAGCGTGCCGCCTGTGAGAGGAACGACTTTAAGGCGAAGTACGTTAGCATGCTTCATGAGCTCGATTTTGCTAAGGCGTTAGTGTTGGTTACCGAGGAGGTAGAGTGTGATGCTTGCGCCATTCACATGACCGATCTTGTCACTCTCCAGGAAAAGTATGACACTCTACTTGAGGAGGTCAGTGAGCTGAAGGCTAGGCCCAGCTTACTTGGTGCCTGCAAGTCTTGCTTAGGCTTGCGTTCTGAGCTGGCACAGAAGGATGCTAAGATCGCTGTGTTAGAGAAGGTCAGCTCAGATAGCACTAGAGAGTCGGATCGCTTTGAGGCTTTGGAGGACCTTGAGGAGGTTGTTGCATGTATGAGACTTGAGACCTCAGATACTTGTGCTGATGTCTAGCAACCTGAGCTAGCACTGTCCCCATAGTTTGGCCATGCCCATTTAAGAGCAATATTAAGAAAGAGCATGGAGTGCATCCAAGGGTGCTACAAGGCTACAACTCTTCATCGCCAACACCAGAGTTCAAAACAAAGCTGGGGAATGCCATGCTTATGTCCCTGAATAGGAAATAAACCACAAATCAACAATAGCATGATGTAGTATATACAAAAATTTCCTTCAAACTACAAACAGATGTATCAACAACATTAATACATTCCTGCCAAATTCGAAGCTTAAGATGGAGCTCTTGGAGGAGTAGGTACCAGAGCACTATCTTCGGAAGGAGCCAGATACCTAGACTTTGTTTCCAATACTGACTTCGATAACAAAACAACCAATCATCACCTAGCGAGAAAATGGTTGCACGGGATGTACCCACAGAAGTCTTGCTTTTGCATTGGCTATAGGAGGAAGAGAGATGATCGGAGGCAGGTTGAGTTGAACAACCGGGACATGTACCACCCACGAGTTGGGATGCGTGAACCGAAAGTTCAAAGGCGCACTTCTAGGCCTAGAGGTACAATGCCTCAAGGTGCTAGGCCTCAGGAGGCGAGACCACGCGGTGGTCGTGCCCGGCGGGGTACCGGTCGTGACCCATACGACTACGGGCCTTGTGGCGGTGGCTTTACTCCACCATTCGTTAGCGGACCACGTTTTCCCTATCGTGGTGATCGCTATCCCTCCATGGGGCAGGAGATGTTTGGTTTTTCTCCTAACCCATTCTTTGGGCAAGTGGTACAACATTGGTATCCTTCACAGTTTACTAACCCCAGTGTTGGTCCGTTTGCTCACCCTATGTCTTTTTATTGATTTAGGAAGGAGGACTGAAGGAGACTTGGCTTGTGGATTCCGGATGCTCACGCCATATGACCGGAAGTGCCAAGTGGTTCTCCAGCCTCGACCCCGTGCACCACACCAAGTATATCACATTCGGGGACAAGAGTAAAGGTAAGGTTGTCTCCCTAGGGTCGATCCGAGTGAACTCTTCTTTTGTCCTCAAGGATGTTGCTTTGGTTGCGAATTTGCATTTTAACCTTCTTTAATGACAGTTTTGAAGTGAGTTTCCAGCCTAATCTCTCTCGGATTTTGGACTCTCGTGGTGGGCTTGTTTGCCGGATTTTACCCTTCGGGAAGGTTTTTCGTGCGGATTTTACTATCTCTTCCGGACCTTCTCGTTGTCTTCTTGCCAGTTCTTCTTCTGAGCTTTGGAAGTGGCATAGGAGATCGGAACACTTGAGTTTTGACTTGCTTGCAAGGCTTAGCTCAATGGACCTTATCCAAGGATTGCCAAAGCTAAAGTTCAAGAAGGATTTGGTTTGCCATTCTTGCAGGCATGGCAAGATGGTTTCTGCTTCCCATCCTCCTGTGACTGAGATCATGACCACCTGACCCGATGAGCTCTTACACATGGACACAATTGGTCCAGCTCGGGTTAGGTCGGAGGGAGGGAAGTGGTATGTGGTTGTAGTCATTGATGACTACTCGAGATACTCTTGGGTGTTCTTTTTGGAGAGTAAAGATGAGGCTTTTCCACTTGTTCGAGATCTGATTTTGAGATTGCAAAATGAGCTACCTAAGAATGCCATGAGAGCTATCCGCAGTGACAATGTCACAGAATTCAAGAATGCTCACTTTGCAACTCTTTGTTCTTCTTTGGGTCTCGATCACCAGTTTTCCACACCTCACACTCCTCAGCAGAACGGTGTTGTTGAGCGCAAGAATCGAACCCTTGTTGAGATGGCCAGGATGATGCTCAATGAGCATACGACTCCTAGGCGGTATTGGGCCGAGGCACTCAGTTCTGCTTGCTATGTTTCCAATCGCATTTTCCTCCGAGCTTTCAAGAAGAAGACTTCTTATGAGTTGCGGTTTGGGAGACCACCCAAGGTAAGTCACCTATGGGTGTTTGGGTGCAGGTGCTTCATCCTCAAAAAGGGCGGTAAGTTGGACAAATTTGAATCACGGTCTTCTGACGGTATCTTTCTTGGTTATTCTACTCACTCCCGTACTTATCGTGCACTTAACCTTGAGACAAACCGAGTGATGGAGACTTGTGAGATTACCTTCGATGAGACTATGCCATGTGTTTCCACTGCTTTTGAATTTGCAGGTGATGATGAGGTGAACACTAGCATCTTTGTGGAGGAGGAGCAGGATGATGTCGATTGGGGTGATCCCGAGCCAACTCCACTGGCTGCCCCCGTCGACCCTGCGACGTCCACTTCGGCTCACGGTACCGATCCGACTACTTCGTCTACATGGGGGCCGTTCGAGCAACTTCCTCAGTTGGTGCCTGTTGCACTTCGTCCAGGCAGGCTCCCCGCCACATCCAGCGGCAGCACCCACAGGAGAACATCATCGGCGACATTGACCATCGAGTCACGCGATCCAGATCCTATATCTCTCACTTTGCTCATTCGGCCTTTGTCGCTTCTTTTGGGCCCCGAGATGTTGGACACACTTTGATGGATCCGGATTGGGTTAATGTCATGCATGAGGAGTTAGAAAACTTTGAGCGAAACCGCGTTTGGGTCTTAGTTCCTCCACCACCTAGTTGCCACCCTATAGGTACCAAATGAGTTTTCAAAAACAAACAAAGTGAGGATGGGGTGGTAGTGCGCAACAAGGTTAGGTTGGTAGCTCAAGGCTTTTGTCAAAAGGAGGGAATAGACTATGAGGAAACCTTTGCTCCCATAGCTCGTTTAGAAGCCATTAGAATCCTTCTAGCTTTTGCGGCTTCTAAGGGTTTTAAACCTTTTCAAATGGACGTTAAAAGTGCTTTCTTAAACGGCTACATAGAGGAGGAAGTTTATGTTAAACAAGCTCCCGGTTTCAAAAATCCCAAGTTTCCAAACCATGTTTTTAAACTTCACAAAGCTTTGTATGGTTTGAAACAAGCACCTAGAGCATGGTATGATAGGCTAAAAACCTTTTTTCTTGCTAAGGGCTTTAAAATGGGATCGGTAAATAAAACGTTGTTTCTCCTCAAGCAAGGAAAAGACACTCTCCTTGTCCAAATATATGTGGATGATATCATCTTTGTTGGTTCTTCTCATGATCTTGTTTCCAAGTTTGTAGATCCTATGAGCAGGGAATTTGAGATGAGCATGATGGGAGAGTTGACATTCTTTCTCAGGTTGCAAATCAAGCAAACCCGGGAAGGGACGTTTGTGCACCAAGGCAAGTACACAAAGGATATCTTGAAGAAGTTTGACATGGGCGGGGCAAAACCCCTCTCGACGCCTATGTCTACCACTACTGCCTTGGATGCAGACGAGGAAGGAGAGGCGGTGGACCAGACCGAGTACCGAAGCATGATCGGGTCGCTTCTGTACCTGACAATGACCCGGCCGGACATTCAGTTCGCCGTTTGCTTGTGTGCACGTTTTCAGGCGTCCCCACGGACTTCGCACAAGCGAGCGGTGAAACGCATCATGAGGTACCTGCGATTCACTCCAGAATTTGGTCTTTGGTTTTCCACCTCTTCCTCTCTTGTGCTTTGTGGTTACTCTAACGCTGATTTTGCCGGATGTCATCTTGATCGGAAGTCCACTTCTAGAACTTGCCAATTTCTCGGGTTTTCTTTGGTTTCTTGGTCTTCTCACAAGCAATCTAGCGTGGCAGAGTCGACGTGTGAGGCTGAGTACGTTGCCGCGGCTAGTTGTTGCTCTCAGTTGATTTGGATGATAGCCACTTTGAGAGATTTCGGTCTTGAGCTTACTAAGGTGCCTCTGCTTTGTGATAGCACGAGTGTAATTAGTGTGGCTAAAAATCCCATGCTTCATTCGAAGACCAAGTACATTGAGGTCCGCTTTCACTTTTTGTGTGATCATTACGAGAAGGGCGACATTGACCTCCGGCATGTCGAGACCCAAAACCAGCTTGCGGATATTCTCACTAAGCCTTTGGATCAAGCTGTGTTTTCTCGCCTTCGGGGCAAGTTGACCGGATCTTGAGTTGTTGTTGTTTGATGAGCTTCATATGTCAACAAGGGGGAGAGATGTGCATTTCATTAATTTCATTCCATTTACTTCCAAGGGGGAGCAAATGTGCTTTTTGAGCTTAATTGGTATCTCTTTGACTTGGATCTTTTCACCCCTTCTTGGTATCTTGAGAATGCTAGTTCCCAGGGGAAGTTTTTGCTAGATGTGTTGAGCCTTTGCCTCTTCTAGAGGATCTAGCTTGTTTTGTTGACTTCGACATGTATTGATTGCTTATTGAGCATTAGGGGACATAAGTGAAAGGTCTAGGAATGGCTAGAGGGGGCTGAATAGCCTAATTAAATTTTCTACAACAACACTTAGCAAACTTGTTAGAATAAAACACGGCGATAAGCAAGTTTGCTCTAGCACTACAAGGGTCGGCAAGCCTCCTATATCAAGTCTAGTTACTAGCAAGATGTATCCTATAACACAAACAAGGGCTAGACAACTAGAGCTACTAAGCTAAGCTACACAACCTAAGCTAGAATCTCCACTATGCAAGAATGAAAGAAAGTAATACAAAGCTAGGGATAGAAGGTTTATACCACCATGAACGGATGAACCAATAGATAACCAATCAGAATATGAATCCTCGGTAGAGACAAGTTGACACAATGATTTTTTACCGAGGTTCACTTGTTTGCCAACAAGCTAGTCCTCGTTGTAGCGATACACCCACTTGTAGGTTCACGCACTAATTGGCAATCAAAGCAAAACCCGTTCAAGGGTGCCGCACAACCAACACAAGATGGGGATCCCCAAGCTATGCGGAATCCACTAGAGATACCTTTCGCGAATCTCCCACGGGGTAGGTTCAAGAACCCCTCACAATCCACCGATCAGAGCCGGAGACAATCACCTTCCTCCGCTCAACGGTCCTCGTCGCACCAAGCCGTCTAGGAGATGGCAATCTCCAAGAATAACAAGGGGTCTGCGATGACGACGATCACCAAGTGCCACTAGTATGCAATCAACAAAGCAATGCACTTGGATTCACTCTATCTCTCTAGAATATGTCAAATATGTTTAGAGGATGAGTGGTGGAAGCTTCTCAAGCAAGCACAAATGTATGAGTGCGTGGAATGTGCAAGAGATGCCCCAAAGGGTCGGCCATATCACCTTATATAGCCCACACTCAACACTAGCCGTTTTGCCCCTGAAAAACGCTTTCTGCGCCCACTCCGAACGCACATTACACTGGGGGTTCGAACCATCAACAGCGTCCGGACCCTCTTCCAGCAGAGAGCCAACGGCTCTGTTCCAGCCTCCGGTCGTAGGGTCCGGACGCACCCAAGGTGCAGTCCGGACCATCACACATGCGTCCGGTCGAGCCTCCGTTTGAACTTGCTTCTTCCCGCGCGCACTGCAGCGCGCCACGTGGCTCCGGACGCTCCTGTTCACAGGGTCTGGAGTCACTGCTCCTTGCGTCCGGAAATATTTTCTCGGGCGCCCGAGCGCACCCAAGAGCTCGCTTGAGCTCCTCAGCACCTCCGGACCCAAGTCCGGTCCTTGGTCCGGACCATCATACTACGTCCGGACCGTCTTCCACAGAGAGTTATAGAGAGTGCCAAGCTCCGGACGCGTGTCCGGAGCTTTGCATCCGGATAGCACACTGCGTCCGAACTGCTCCTCCAGCCAGCCAGCAAGGGTTTGCCTCCGGACCCATCTCCGATGATCCGGTCGGCTAGAAGTCTCGCGTCCGGACCTTGCGCCCGGACTGCTTCCAGCTGCCCAAACACTTCTCCAGCTTCTTCCAAGCTTCCAAGAGCCAACACTAAGTGATCCCAACACTTGTGCTCGTGTGTTAGCTTTTAGTTCATAATTATCTTGGAATTAGTTGGTTGTTTCACTAGTTCAATTGATTTTAATGCAATGCATATGAACCCAGTGGCACATGATAACCGTAATCATACTTAAGAGGTCCCTCCTTGATAATACGGCTATCTATCCTAAATGTGATCACATCCTCTATGATGTCTTGATCATCAAACCGAAAATGGTTTCCTAGCAATCACCTTTGCCTTCACACCATTTTCCTTTCCACCACCATGCTAGAGCTTGTGTCATCCACACTTGATCCACCTTGCTCCATCACATGGTATGTACCAACCTATCTCATGATTCACACTTAGAGATCAAGATTAGTACTTAGGTGGGTTTCATCAATTACTCAAAACCAAAACACATGGGTACTCTCAATCTCCCCCTTTTTGGTAATTGATGACACCCTTCCATAAAAGATATGAAATATAATCATTTTGAACTTGAGTTGCTTGTCCAAGCATTTTAATCAAAGATTCAATATTTGGACAAGTTGCTCAATTTCGATTTTGGTAGTTATTTGCTCCCCCTACATATGTGCTTCATGAGTTTGGTTCAAGTTTTGCACATATGTATAGATAGGCATTGTGGGGGAGGGAATAGCTACCAAATGATGCTAAGGTGTAAGAGTAGACCTTTGAAGCGTGTTACCATCGGAGTGCGGAATTTAAATTCACCCTTAGCGCCATGATTAGCTAGACACCACTTGAAACCAAAAATCACTTAAAAGTTCATGGGTTAGAGCTAATCAACTTATGCATGCTAGTTGATCAATCATCATTCATTTAGATTCACTAGCAAACACCACACAAGCATGAATATTGAATTTAAGTACTTGTGCAACAATACATATGAGGATGCAAGCATTCAAATGCAACAAGATGTTCATGAGCTTGCTCCCCCTATTTGTATGTTCTCTTTTCAAAACTGATTTTTCATTTTTCTCCCATGTTATATCTTTTCAACTTCTCCCCCTTGATCTTTTCTCCCCCGTGATATTTCTTTTATAACTTCTCCCCCTTTGTCATCCAATTGACACAAAAAGGTGGGACCAATTATAGATATTCAATTTTTAGCTCCCCCTTAGTGTGAGATAGGGTGAAAGATTGTTTTCAACTTTGGCTTGATCTAAGCTACTTGCCCAAGATATTTAATTCGGTTTAAACCATAGACAAGCTTCTTCACACATGCTAAGATGGTTATCTTGACTATGTTGAATTAAACACTTTGAGTTCATAGACATAGAGCAAACACTAGGATTGCAAGCACATCAACATGTCATGTGCCACCACTAGATCATATCAACTCATAGAAGCAATAGTGCTACCATATAAGCATCAAAGACATTTTAGTTTTCATGAATGAGCCTAGAAGCATGAGTGATGACTATATGCTCTATACAAGTCCTAACAAGGTATGCATGAATGCTCGCAAATCAACTTTTACCTTGCATTGTTGGAGTAGAGGCATGTCATATAAGTGGGGGTGCATCAACTCATGTTGGAGAAATCAAGTATATTCAACTCATTCCTTAGCTTGCAAAATCTTTTCTCATCTAGTGGCTTGGTAAAGATATCGGCCAATTGATCTTCGGTGCCAACACTAGTGATAGAAATGTCCCCTTTCAATTGATGATCTCTAATGAAATGATGGCGGACATCAATATGCTTTGTTCTTGAGTGTTGAACCGGATTGTTGGTGAGCTTGATTGCACTTTCATTGTCACATAGCAAAGGCAATTGCTTGAATTTGACTCCAAAGTCATTCAAAGTAGCTCTCATCCATAGGATTTGTGCACAACAACTCCCCGCACTAATATACTCGGCTTCGGCAGTTGAGAGTGCAACACTATTTTGCTTCTTTGATGACCATGAGACTAGTGATCTTCCAAGCAATTGACAAGTGCCTGATGTGCTTTTCCTTTCTATCTTGCAACCCGCATAGTCCGAGTCGGAGTATCCAAGTAACTCAAAGTTTGATCCTTTAGGATACCACAACCCAACATTAGGTGTATGCTTCAAATATCTCAATATCGTCTTTGTGGCTTTCAAATGACTCTCTCTCTAGGAGATGCTTGAAACCTTGCACACATGCATACACTAAACATGACATCCGGTCTTGATGCGGTCACATAGAGAAAGCTACCAATCATTGATCTATATAGCTTTTGATATACCATGTTGCCACTAGCATCACCATCCAAATTTCCATTTGTTCCCATTGGTGTACTAATAGACTTTGCTTCATCTAGATTGAACTTCTTGAGCATGTCCTTGATGTACTTGCCTTGACTAACAAAAGTCCCATTCTTCAATTGTTTGACTTGAAGACCAAGGAAGTAACTAAGCTCTCCAAGCATAGACATCTCAAACTCTTTGGCCATCATTGTGCCAAATTCTTCACAAAACACTTGATTGGTTGACCCGAAGATAATGTCATCCACATAGATTTGCAACACAAACAAGTCCTTCCCAATCTTCTTGGTGAATAGGATAGTGTCAACCTTCCCCATAATGAATCCTTTAGAGAGGAGGAAATCCCTCAACCTCTCATACCATGCTCTAGGAGCTTGTTTCAAGCCATATAGTGCCTTCCTTAGCTTGTACACATGGTTGGGTTTCTTGTCATCTTCAAAACCGGGTGGTTGCTCCACAAATACTAATACATTGATGTACCCATTGAGAAATGAACTCTTCACATCCATTTGATAGAGCTTGATGTTGTGAGCACAAGCATAAGCCAATAGAATCCTTATTGCTTCTAGCCTTGCCACCGGTGCATATGTTTCGCCAAAGTCAAGACCCTCTACTTGAGTGTAGCCTTGTGCAACTAGTCTTGCTTTGTTTCTCACCACTATTCCATCTTGATCTTGCTTGTTGCGAAAGACCCATCTAGTGCCAATGACATTGTGGTTCTTTGGTCTCTCAACTAGCTCCCAAAATTGATTTCTTGTGAAGTTATTGAGTTCTTCATGCATAGCATTCACCCAATCAATATCTTGCAAAGCTTCTTCAATCTTGGTTGGCTCAATAGATGATACAAAGAATAGTGTTCACAAAATGAAGCCAATCTTGATCTTGTTTGTACACCACTAGTGATATCTCCAATAATATGATCTATAGGATGATCTCTTGCAATAGATGTAGGTTGGAGTATTGGAAGTTGATTGCTTGTACTTGGTTGATCATTGGATAGAGTAGATGAACTAGCTTCTTGATCTTGAGTTGGAGAGGATGAACTAGCTTGATTGTCATTGACTTGCACATTGGATGAAGGATTTACTATATCTTCAATATCTTGCTCATCATCCACTTGCTTTGTCCTAATGTCCCCAATATCCATGTTCTTCATTGCATTGGCCAATGGTTCACCTCTCACATCATCATGGTTGGCATTCTCATCTTGAGATCCATTTGTTTCATCAAACTCCACATCATGTACCTCCTCAACTATGCCATGAGTAAGATTCCATACTCTATATGCTTTGCTTGTAGTTGAGTAGCCAAGTACGAAGCCTTCATCACATTTCTTCTCAAATTTGATCAATCTTGCACCTTTCTTCAAGATATAGCACTTGCATCCAAATACTCTAAAGTATGCAATATTTGGCTTTTCTCCATTCAATAGCTCATAAGGTGTCTTCTCAAGCATCTTGTGGCAACAGAGTCGGTTGCTATAATAGCAAGACGTGTTGATAGCTTCGGCCCAAAAATAATCACTCACATTGTATTCACTAAGCATAGATCTTGCCATATCAATGAGTGTCCTATTCTTCCTCTCAACAAGCCCATTTGATTGAGGTGTGTACTTGGCCGAGAATTGATGTTTGATTCCATATTCATCACAAAGCTCATCAACCCTTGTATTCTTGAACTCACTACCATTGTCACTTCTTACTCTCTTGATAGTTGTTTCAAATTCATTTTGGCATCTCTTGACAAAGATCTTGAAAGTATCAAATGTTTCACTCTTGTCACTCAAGAAGAATACCCATGTATATCTAGTGAAATCATCAACTATCACAAAGCCATATTTGTTTCCACCAATGCTAGTGTAGGCGGTTGGTCCAAACAAGTCCATGTGCAAGAGCTCAAATGGTTTGCAAGTACTCATCATTCTCTTACTAGGGTGAGTATTTCCAACTTGTTTACCGGCTTGACAAGAGCTACAAAGCTTATCTTTCTCAAAGACCACATCTTTCAAGCCTCTAACTAGAAAATGCTTGACTAGTTTGTTCAATTGCCTCATTCCAACATGACCAAGCCTTCTATGCCATAACCAACCCATGCTAGATTTGGATAGCAAGAAAGTTGACAATTGAGTTTCTTTGGCATTGAAATCAACTAAGTATAGATTCTGATATCTAAATCCTTTGAATATCAAGTTAGAGCCATCTACACTTATGATCTCTACATCATCAACTCCAAAGATGCATTTAAAGCCTAGATCACAAAGTTGAGCTATGAATAGAAATTTGATGTTCAAGCTCTCTACTAGCAACACATTGGATATGCTCATGTCATTTGATATAGCAATCTTACCAAGCCCTTTGACTTTGCCTTTGCCATTGTCACCAAATGTGATAGATTCAATCCCATTGCAATCATTTGGCTTGATAGAGTTGAACATTCTTGAATCTCCGGTCATATGTTGAGTGCACCCACTATCAAGCACCCAATGCCTCCCTCCGGCTTTATAGTTAACCTACAAAAGATTCAATTCTTCTTAGGTACCCATTGTTGTTTGGGTCCTCCAAAGTTAGTGACTAAGGACTTAGGTACCCAAATAGCTTTCTTCTTTGAGCTCTCATTGGGAGTACCCATGTACTTAGCAATCACACCTTTCTTGTCCTTGGTAAGCACATAACTAGAATCAAAGCGAATAGATGCATGTGTAAATTTTATCTTGCTTTGGTTTAGTTTGCAATATTGCTCATCATGCCCTACTTGCTTGCAACTAGAGCAAAACCGACCATTGCTCTTCACAAAGCGAGGCTTTGGAGTTGCAAAGGCCGCCTTGCCTTTCTTGGGGTTATAGCCAAGTCCCTCTTTGCAAAGGGAGAACCTTTGGCTACCCAAGCACTTAAGCAAGCGGGCGTCTCCACCATAGGCATTGACTAATGCTAGAGTGAGCTTATCAACCTCCTTCTTAAGGGTCTCATTATCAACCATTAGTATAGTGTCACAAGTGATAACATCACTAGTAGAAGAGGTAGAGTTAGATGTGCTACAAGAAGGGTTAGTTGGGGTGATGATGATGGGTTGATAGAATTATTCATCAATTATATCACAAGTTGTTCCCATGTTACACGTTGAAACATGCTCTTTCTCATTTTGCTCAAAAAGAAGTGAATGAGCCTTTTCAAGCTTAGAGTGAGCCTTTTCAAGCATAGAGTGAGCTTTGCCAAGCTTCTCATGGGCATCCGTTTGCCTCTCATGAGTAAGGTTGAGCTCATCAAAGGATTTCTCGAGAGAATGATTCTCTTTTCGCAATGCTTTGCACTCCTTTCTTGTGAGGAAAAAGTGAGTCTTAGCATCTTCCAACATTGCAATTAGTTCATCTTTAGTGGGTTCATCATCATCACTAGAGTTACACTCATCATCGGATTGTACCTTAGTTGGCCAAGCCATGAAGCATGTCGATGGAGTGTCAAAGAGATAGATCCTATTATTCATAGCAATGCTAGCAAGAGCCTTCTTCTGGCTTGATCTCTTCTCATCATCACTTGAGTCATCATCTTCACTTGAATCACTATCCCAAGTGACAACATATGAGCCTCCCTTCTTGCTCTTCTTGAGAAACATCTTGCTCTCTTTATTTTCTTTCTTCTTGCCCTTCTTTTCATCTTGATCATCACTATGATGTGGGCAATCCGAAGTGAAGTGATCCTTGCTATTGCACTTGAAACACCTCTTGTCATTGTTCTTGCTCTTGAAGGAGTTCTTCTTCCTTCTAGCTCTATAGCCCTTCTTCTTCATGAACTTCCCAAACTTCTTGACAAAGAGGGCCATTTGTTCTTCATCATCTTCATCATCATTGCTTGAGCATTCATCATTGCTTGATTCATCACACTTTGCTTTTCCCTTGGATGATGATGTGGCTTTGAATGCCACACTCTTATTCTTATCATCTTTCTTGTCAGCCTTATTTTCCTTGTTCTCTCTAATCTTGTCCTTGTCTTCTCTAAACGTGTCATCGATCATCACCTCACCAAGAATTTGGTTTAGTGTGGTTGTGTCCAATCCACTTCTCACCAATAGAGTGACTAGCATCTCAAATCTTGAGGGAAGACTTCTTAGGAACCTGAATGAGAAGTCCTTGTTCTCCACCTTCTCTCCAAGTGACTTAAGTTCATTGACAAGCACCTCAAGCCTATTGAACATCTCGGGCATGTTCTCATCTTCCTTCATCTTGAAGCTAGCAAACTTATCCTTTAAGATATAGGCCTTTGCTCCCTTCATGGATTGAGTCCCTTCATATGACTCTTCTAGCTTCTTCCAAGCCTCGTGAGCACTCTCCAAGTTTTTGATTTGCTCAAAGACTTCCTTGGAGATTGCCTCATGTATTGCACTCAAGGCAATATCATTATTTTGGAGCTCCTCCTCTTCTGCCGTGGTGGGTGCCTCTCCGGTTGATTGATTTAAGATAGGTGGTCATCAAGGCCTTCCAATAGCTATAATTGGTGCCATCAAACTTAGGTTCCCTCTTGGTGTTGTTGATTTGAGCCATTTTAACACCGTGGGATGTTAAGCCTTTGAGTACGATGTACTAGCTCCGATACCACTTGAAAGGTCTAGGTATGGCTAGGGGGGTGAATAGCCTAATTAAAATTTCTACAACAACACTTAGCAAACTTGTTAGAATAAAACATGGCTATAAGCAAGTTTGCACTAGCACTAAGGTTAGGAAAGACACCTACAGATTCTAGTCACTAGCAAGATGATCTATGTCACACACAAGAGCTAGAGACTTAGAGCTATACTACTAAGCTACACAAGCTAAGCTAGAGGCTCTATTTTGCAAGAATGTAATAAAGTAAATGCAAATCTAGAGTTAGAATGGTTATACCAACATGAAGAGATGAACCAATAGATAACCAATCAATCACAAGATGAATCCTCGGTAGAGAGACAATGAGACACAATATTTTTTACCGAGGTTCACTTGTTTGCCAACAAGCTAGTCCTCGTTGTAGTGATACACCCACTTGGAGGTTCACGCACTAATTGGCAATAAAAGCCAAACCCGTTCAAGGGTGCCGCACAACCAACACAAGATGGGGATCCCCAAGCTACGCGGAATCCACTAGAGATACCTTTCGCGAATCTCCCGCGGGGTAGGTTCAAGAACCCCTCACAATCCACCGATCGGAGCCGGAGACAATCACCTTCCTCCGCTCAACGATGCTCGTCGCACCAAGCCGTCTAGGAGGTGGCAACCTCCAAGAATAACAAGAGCTCCGCGATGACGACGATCACCAAGTGCCACTAGAATACAATCAACGAGCAATGCACTTGGATTCACTCAATCTCTCATGAAATGATCAACTATGTCAATGAGATGAGTGGTGGAGATTCTCACAAGCAAGCACAAGTGTGTGAATGAATAGAATGTGCAAGAAGTGCCCCAAAGGGCCGGCCATATCACCTTATATAGCCCACACCCCCACACTAGCCGTTTCCACCCTTTTTCCTCTTCTCTGCGTACCTCCGGATGCAGATTTCACAGGGGGTCCGGACCATCAACAGCGTCCGTATCCCTTCACCACTGAGCCCCAACGGCTCTGAGCCAGACTCCGGTCGCAGGGTCCGAACGCACCCAAGGTGCAGTCCGGGCCATAGCACATGTGTCTGGTCAGCCCCTCATTTCAAACCGCTTCTTCCCACGCGCATCGCAGCACTCCACGTGGATTCGGACGCACGCAACAGTGTGGGTCTGGACCAACGCCTCTTGGGTCCGGAAATATTTCCAGAGAACCCGAGAGCTCGCCTTGGCTCCTCAGCTCCTCCGGACGCAAGTCCAGTTCACCAACCGGACCAACAACCTGCGTCCGGACCTTCTCAACAGAGAGGTTCCAGAGAGCGCCAGACTCCGGACGCGCGTCCGGTGCCCTGTGTCCGGACAGCAAACAGCGTTCGGATCTTCTCCTCTTCCAGGCACGCTAGGGTATGCCTCCGGACCCATCATTGATGGTCCGGATCGGCCATGTACCCTGCGTCCGGACCACTTTCCGAGGCTCTTTTGAGCTGCCCAACACTTCTCCAAGCTTCCAAGAGCCAACACTAAGTGATCTCAACACTTGGGCACGTGTGTTAGCTTTTAGTTCACAGTTATCTTGGATTTAGTTGGTTGTTTCCACTAGTTCAATTGATTTTAATGCAATGCATATGAATCTAGTGGCACATGATAACCGTAATCATACTTAAGATCTCCCTCCTTGATAGTACGTCTATCTATCCTAAACGTGATCACATCCTCTATGATATCTTGATCACCAAACCGAAAATGATCCTAGCGTTTCACCTTTGCCTTCACACCATTTTCCTTTCCACCACCATGCTAGAGCTTGTGCCATCCACACTTGATCCACCTTGCTCCATCACATGGTATGTACCAACCTATCTCATGATTCACACTTAGAGATCCAAGGTTAGTACTCAAGTGGGTTTCATCAATTACTCAAAACCAAAACACATGGGGACTCTCAAAGGCAAGCAGGGACCCCCTCAGAGGAGGATCATCTACACCTCGTGTACCCTAATACTCATATCAACCCGACAGAACGCCCTCCATGGTCACCTGCTCAGCACGTTCAGGAACAAGAACTCGCCCGTTGACACATTCAACAATCGTGGCAACCTCCCTCGACAGCGACCAAAAGTGATCATAGTAAGCGTCCACCTTCGCCAGCAGGTCTGCAAATTGGAGTTGAACGTGCCCTCTATAAGCTGCGGACACAGTAAGCACCTGAGAAAATGATCGCACGACCGAAAAGACAAGTAAAAAGACAATACCTTCATGCATCGCTTGCATCTTGTAAATCTCCTGCTTGGCAGTCGCGGCTTCCTCCTCCACAAGGTGTTTTACCTCCTCAACACCAAACAGTCCTACAGAAAGAAGGAGAAGTCATCGCATGACCAAGGCAACAGGTTCTCCAGCAAGAAAACTACGAAGACTTACGGGCAGAGAGCTCGTCGACCTTCTCAACATGCGTCTGAAGATCCGCATTTTTGCGCTCCCACTCTCGGACTACGGCCTCCAACACCTATCAACGCCGGTGCGCGGTGTCCAAGCTATCCTCCAGCCCGGCAAATTGGCCCTCGACACGAGCTACATCTCCCCGGAGACGCTCGTTCTTAGCCACCAGCTTCGCAAGCTGGTCGGCCATCGCTTTGCGCTCTTTCCCAGCCTTAAAAAGGCCCTGCGACCACATAAAAAATTTTACCAAAGGAAGGAACGACGAAAATACCAAGCCAAAGGAAGCATTACACTTACCTTTATCCGACCCAGCAAATTGCTCGCATCATTAAGGAAGGTCGCCGCCTCCTCCTCAGCCTCGTCGTCCTAGATGACAAAGAAGTCCTCGCCATCACGACGGAAGGTCCGAACCGGCTCGGGCGTCGGGTCACTTTTCATACGAGGAATCTCCTCCACCAACTCTGGCTCACCCAACGACGCCATCGTCCTTCTCCGCTTCACGGGCCACAAGACTTCCGGCGATACTGAGAGTCCCCATGTGTTTGGTTTTGAGTAATTGATGAAACCTACCTAAGTACTAACCTTGATCTCTAAGTGTGAATCATGAGATAGGTTGGTACATACCATGTGATGGAGCAAGGTGGATCAAGTGGATGGCACAAGCTCTAGCATGGTGGTGGAAAGGAAAATAGTGTGAAGGCAAAGGTGATAATAGGAACCATTTTTGGTTTGGTGATCAAGACACCATAGAGGGTGTGATCATATTTAGGATAGATAGTCGTACTATCAAGGAGGGAGCTCCTGTGAATGATTACGGTTATCATGTGCCACTAGGTTCATATGCATTGCATTAAAATCAATTGAACCAAGTGAAATAGCCAACTAATTCCAAGAAAAATGTTAACTAAAAGCTAACACACGTGCACAAGTGTTAAGATCACTTAGTGTTGGCTCTTGGAAGCTTGGGAGAAGTTGGAGAAGTGTTTGAGTAGAGGCAAGAGCTCTCAACTGAGGTCCGAACGCTAGGGTTTGCTCGAGTCCGGACCATCGGTGATGGGTACGGAGGCATACCGTAGATTGGCAGTGCTATGAGTAGTGATCCGGACGTTGTTTGCCGTCCGGATGCAGGGATCCGGACGCGCATCCGGAGCTCTGGCGCTCTCTGTTGGTTCTGTGTGAAGTGATCTGGACGTGAGTAATTGTCCGGACGGAGGCTCCGGACTAGCGTCCGGAGGTGCTGCTTGCTCTCGGAAGCTCTCGGGTGCACTCGGTGTCTCTGGGAAATATTTCCGGATGATGGTCCGGACCCTGTGAACAGTGGCGTCCGGAGAGGCATGGCGCGCAGCAGTGAAGGCGCGAAAATAGTCGTTTGAATCAGAGGCTGACCGGACGCGTGGCCATTGGTCCGGACGGCGCGTTGCGCGCGTTCGGAGGCCGCATCCGGAAGATGAACAGAGAAACTGTCTCTGCTGTTTGGGGGCATCCGGACGCTGTTAATGGTCCAGACCCCCAACTGTTACTAGCGTCCGGAGGTGGCGCATAAGGTATGTTTTGATGGCATAACGGCTAGCTTTTGTGTGAGGGCTATATAAGTGATATGGCCGTCCCTTTGGGGCATCTCTTGCACTGCTACTTCACTCACACATTTGTGCTTGCTTGAGATAGCTTCCACCACTCATCCTCTTGACATAATTGATCGTTGCATGAGAGATTGAGTGAACCAAGTGCATTGCTTCTTCGATTTCATACTAGTGGCACTTGGTGATCGTCGTCATCGCAAAGCTCTTATCATTCTTGGAGATTGTCATCTCCTAGACGGCTTGGTGCGATGAGGATCGTTGAGCAGAGGAAGGTGATTGTCTCCGGCTCCGATCGGTGGATTGTGAGGGGTTCTTGAACCTCCCCCGTGGGAGTTCACGAAAGCTATCTCTAGTGGATTGTGTGTAGCTTGTGGATCCCTATCTTGTGTTGGTTTTGCGGCACCCAGTGACGGGTTTGGCGTGTGATGCCAATTAGCACGTGAACCTCCATGTAGGTGTATCGGTAAAACGGGGACTAGCTTATTGGCAAACAAGTGAACCTCGGAGTAAAATCATGTGTCTCATTGTCTCTCTCCGAGGATTTCTATTGTGATTGATTGGCTACATATTGGTCTCCTCTCCACGTCAGTATAATCCTCCTAACCCTAGCTTTGCACTTACATTCTTACATTCTTGCAAAGTAGAGATTCTAGATTAGCTTGTGTAGCTTAGTCTAGTAGCACTAGTTATCTAGCTCTTGTGTGTGACATATAGGATATATCTTGTTAGCAACTAAAATTGTGGTAGGTGGCTTGCCGACCCTAGTAGAGCTACAGCAAACTTGCTTATCGTCGTGTCTTATTCTAACAAGTTTGCTTAAGTGTTGTTGTAGAATTTTTAATAGGCTACTCACCCCCCTCTAGCCATTCCTAAACCTTTCAGATACAGGCATATCAACAAGCCCCAGACCTACGGCAGCAGCGATAGCAGCGCCGACCTGAGGAGACTCGTCAACCTCCTCCGCTACTACCCCAAGGACGACGCCTTCAGCAGCCCCCACCGTCTTGGCCTCCGCCTCAGCAGTCTGCATGGCCTCATGACCCTCGATCACAGGATCGACCTCCGAAGCACCCCCGATATCAGAACCTCTGGGTGACCCTACAAGCCCCGACATCCTAAGATCCGTCGCATTTGAAGCATGGCCAGCAGCGGCCGACCCGCCGCGCGGCAGCGTTGGGTCCTCAACAATCGCCGATCTACAAAGAACGCGGCATGCACACCAAGAACAAGAACCCGACAATGCAGGAAGGGAGAGGGAAATACGATACTTACAGGACCGACGTCCGGCGCACCCTCACGAATTGTCGGGCCAGAGGTGTCCCCGTGGAACTTAGCGGCACAGCCACCGATGGACGCCCCGACTCCCGGGCGGCACACCCCTCCACAGCAGACTCGCCAGCAGCACTCGACCCGGAGGCTTCCCCATCCGCGCCGGTCGCAGGCCCGTCGTCCTCCTCATTCGACAACTCGTCGGCCCAATCTAATAACGAGGACTGTGGAGGGGCGGCACCTTCGTTTATACCAAATTTACCGCCAGTGTTAACCGACGGCTTCGTCCTCTTCGATGAAACGTCGGCCGGACGCTTCCCCAACGGGTCGTCACGAGCCTGATGTCTCCCAACAAGCAGGGCCGGCCCTAGGGGGGTGGCAGAGTGTGCGAGGGCCGAGGGCCCAAGCAAGGTAGGGACCCAAATCTAGGTATAAAACCCCTACAATAGATATCAAGTAGTTGTCAATCTTAGGGGCTAGAAATCGTCAACCTCTTTCTTTTCCCTGCGACGAGTCCGGTTGCCGCACATCTTTGGCTAGAGAAGAGCGAAGATGACAGATCTGTGGGCCCAATGGTCCTAGCATTCTGTGCGGCTGTACTGCTGCTTACTAGATCGAGAATAGGACTACATGATAGAACTAGACAAGTGAACAATGAACTACACACTATGAATTCTACAAAGGGCCATTTAGGCTTCTTTTTTCTTGTTCAATAGTTAATCCAAATTAATTATTTGTATAGTATCATAGATTTTTAGTAATTGTAATTTGTATTCATATACTCATATTTTTCTTCTAATTTAGGTGTTAAAATTTTAGAATATTATTTAAAAAGAGGCTACGAAAAGAAAATGAAAATAAAAGAAAATTAATTTTTAAATTATAATAAGGTGCTATACATAAGTTTTTATGTCTAAGATTTTTTTGCCAGAGGGCCCTCAAAATCCTAGGACCGGCACTGCCAACAAGAGACTGGGGAACTTCCCCCTGACGAGAAGGGCGGCGACCACCTTCAACCACATCATCTGACTGGGCTGCTCCCTTCCCTGCCTGGTCGACGCCAGTATGCCACTCCGCGGAGGGGACCTGGGAGAAGTAAACAGCACGGTCCTGTCCACCGAACTAGAAGCCCCAATTTTTCAGAATTTGACCCTTTTTTTGAACTATTTTCACATTTGGACCCCTGGAGAAACTAATTGCAGATTTGGACCTTGGGGTCGGCGTCATGTCCCACGGCGCCGAGCTTTGCGACAAGAACCAACGTGGCAGCCGACGTGGCAGGAAGGTCAGCGCCGCGGAGCACGGCGCCGAGCTCGGCGCCATAGATCACGACGCCGAGGTATGTAATACAGAAATGCATGTGCAGTTCAGTTGGTCGAGGCTTGAGGTGTTGAGCCTTTAGTCGTGGGTCGAGCCTTTGGTCGTGGGTTTGAACATTGATCTATACATTTTGCTATGTTTTTAAGCAATATTTTTTATAGAATACATTTTGTTTATAATTATGAATTAATTTTAATTATAAGTAAGTATACTATTTTTATATGATGTATTTATTTAATTATAATTATGGAGTAACTATTTATTTATTTATTAGTTTATATATCTCGACTAAAATTTATTGATGGATAAAAAGTTATTTCAAAATCAAAGCATTAGAACAACCAAACTCATTGTTTCAAACATCAAATAAAAAATAAATTATAACACAGAATGTTTCAAGAGCTTATAAAAATAAATTAAATAATTCTTATTTTGAAATTAAATAAAAACAAATTATAAAAAAGTAGCAAAAATTGTGTTGATTCATTACTTTGAACCCACGACCAAAGGCTAAAACCCCACATGCCTTGACCAACTAAACTACACATGTGCTTTTAAAGAAAACTAGAAACAAATATTACTTGTTCTATTTACAAAGGCTAGATATATAAACTAATAAATAAATAAATAAATAGTTACTCCATAATTATAATTAAATAAATACATCATATAAAAATATTGTACTTACTTATAATTAAAATTAATTCATAATTATAAACAAAATGTATTCTATAAAAAATATTGCTTAAAAACATAGCAAAATGTATAGATCTGTGTTTGAACCCACGACCAAAGGCTCAACACCTCAAGCCTCAACCAACTGAACTACACATACGTTTTTGTATTACATACCTCGGCGCCGTGCTCCGCGACGCAGACCTTCCTGCCACGTCGGCTGCCACGTTGGTTCTGGTCGTAAATCTCAGCGCCGTGGGACATGGCGCCGAGCTGTGTTACCTCGACGTCGTGGGGCATGGCGCGGACCCCAGGGTCCAAATCTGCAATTAGTTTCTCCAGGGATCTAAATGTGAAAATAGTTCAAAAAAAAATCAAATTCTGAAAAATTGGGACTAGAAGCAGTCCATCACTACGACAATAAAACACACAGGAACATATAGAAACAAAATCACTGAAACTCACCCAAACATATGTCTAGGACCCAGCATATACCCTTGGGAAAGATCAAAGAGCACGACGAGCGCGCGCCTCAACAGACCCCAGCACCTCCGGCACTTCTCGAGTAGGGTCGAGGCGACCCGTATACTCGAAACCAGGGTGGACCCTATCCCTGCACGGCTGGCACAAACGGAGAGAGAACCAATAATATTTTCTTTTTGTTGCTCGCTTTACTGACAATTCGTTTGTGGAAAGAAAGCACAAACGGAGCGGTCCGTGGAAATATGGAATCCTACTCTGTAAGGGCATTACTTCGTGTTACTAATCTACATCACCAGTGCACACGCACCATGCACTCCACCTCCAGTGTAGGGATAAGAAAGAAGCATATTGGAATAATTCTGTACAAAAAAATTCAGCACTCCAGGTCCAGTCACAGGCGGCATCTTCGGTGTGACATGATTTGGAGCACGATTAGCCAGCCATTGACCAGAATTGAGCTGTTAGGTATAAGCAATAAGCATCATATTCCAGTGTGACAAACACGCTTTATTCCATTTCAGGCCCACAATGACAAGGCACAAGGCACCTCCGATCCATTCCCTCGTTCAGCCCCCACCCATGGCCCCATCACAGCTTTCTTGGGCCCCTTGCACAGCCATGCATTCATCGCTTGACAAGCCATGCCATTCTAGGATGTGGTTAGCTTCAAGGGATAAGCATGGATGGGCGCATTATTCTGTCTCCCACTGGCCCAAATCTGAGCCACTTTAGATAACCACCAAATGTGTCGTGGTCACTCTGGTCATCATCCATGCCGTTGTGAGTGTCTCACAGTCTCAGTCTCTCTGCATGCAATGCAATTCCAGCAGGGAAAAGCACCACCCATTCCTTTTAGCATCTACAGTATCTACCTTCTTGTCTTGAGTTGACATGGGCAGTGGTAACAGCCGTTGCTGGTGCTGGTGTGATATGTTGCGGGGCCCGCAGTAGAGGAAAGTGTTGCAGATTTGCAGCTCTGTGCTCTGGTGCTTTCAACCGGAACATTCCCTGAGACCAGCAGCTTGACACCAGCTACTTCAAGGCTGCCTGTAGCTTGTTGATTACTCTTACCTGAACACAACAGATATGCAATTCCGATTGAATTCTGTCGCAATATGGTCTGCTCCAATTGTTCCATATACAGTACAAGCATAACTTACCTGTGTTTCAGGCGCCTTGTGTTTATAACTGTAATGGTTCGACTGCTTTCGATCTGGAAGCAGGCCGGTACAGCTCCTGGCTGCTGCTGCTGCTGTTGCTGGACATGATGAGATCTCTAGCAAGTGTGACCCATCTGATCAGGGGACTTGGGAGACAGCCACACAGGAGAACCACGTGAAGTAGCTAGGCTCCCCAGGAGCAATGCCAGGATGGCACCCACCTCGGTGTCGTCTCGCGGGAAGAAACACGCCGCCGGCCGTGACCGGACCAGACGCCCGAGATTTTTATCATGTCTGCGTGTGCCTAGCGCCTCCTCCGGACGTTTTCTGAATGCGTTGGTTGCTGCACCTGGGTTGGACTGCTCGTTTGAATGCATTGGTCCACGTCCTCCTCCCTCGAATGGCACTGTAGATGGCCATCGGGCCGTGCCGGCCCGGCACGCCATCGTGCCTCACCTGGCCACCGTGCCTGCCGGGCCGTGCCAACGCCGTGTTCGTGCCTGGCCTTCGGCCCAAGGCACGGCCCGTGGGCCGATTTTCCGTGTCGTGCCGCCCGGTGGGCGCGGCAAACTTCACCGTGTTGTGTCGGCCCTCCAGCCCGCCAGACAAAAACGCCTCAACAGATAGAGTATATGCTTACACATATTATTTTCCAGATCCAACAAGTAAAATATCATATTTTCAGCCATTAAGGACAATCACAATTACAACTCAGTCAAACTTAGTCTCATAGTCATAGATGACAGAATTTTCACTAGATCAAGATCACAGATTCAGTCACAACTTACAAATGACAAGTTCACAAATCACAGCACAAGTGAAAAGGAGACAAGAATACAAGATGGAATGAAAATGATAATAAAATGAGCTGTTTTGTGCAATGCTGCCTTATTAAAAACCTTTCTAGATAAAACTCACCCTTGTGAGAAACCCTAAAAAAAAAAGAGTACAACCAGCTCAAAGAGTCAAAGTCATAAACTCAGTGTCTTACTGTATTAATACAAATTACAAAAGCCAACCAAAGTGGCAATCTCAGACTCAGTCTAAACTCTCACTCTCACGGTCTCTCAGACTCACTCTCACTGTCTCACAGAGTCACAGAGGCTCACTCACAGGCACAACCTCACAGCAAAAGACCAAAAGTGTCTGCACAAGTAATAGAGAATTAGGTTAGTACTTACTAATGATTAACCAGAAAATATTAAGCACCAAAAGCACCACAACAAAGACTCACTCTCAGAATAATGTCACTAAGGATTAGAAGAACCAGCAGTAGTCATGCTACTGCTGTCCTCATTTTCATCAAGGAACAGTTTCTCGAATGCCTCCTCAATCTCTGGGTCTTCAGGCACATGTTGTTCCCTTGCTGCTCCTTATTCCCAATCCTTGATGCAGGTCAGCATCTCCACGTTCTCTGGCAACAAGCGTCGCCATCGTTCCTCAAGGATCCTCGCAGTGCAACTGAAACAAGACTCGGACGAGACAGTAGATGCAGGAACCGACATAATATCTCTAGCCAAAATAGAGAGGACTGGATAGGTAAGATTGTGGTCACGTCACCAGAGAAGTATGTCGAACTCATCCTCATAAGATGTGACACAGTCACTATCCAAGTAAGTTGAAAGCTCACTAGCGGATGGAGATGAATATTGAGATGAAAGGGAAGGGGAAGGGGAGCAGGATGGACCAGGCCCAACAACACCAGCACCACCACCACCAAATATCCTTCCCCAAGCCTGTTTTTTCTTACCAGAATGAGTTGATGGTTGTGCAACCCTTTGAGACCTAGATGCACCAAATTTAGTTTCATACTTGCTAAACAGTCTATACAATTCATCTTTAACATCACCATAGTAAAACTATAAGAATGTCCATTATATTTACCAAGTAATTCTAGCACATTAAAGAACCCTTTCATCTTAGCTCTAGGATCAAGGATGAATGCATATGAATAAAGCAGTGGAATGTTCTCCCAATATTTAAGGAACTTAAGCTTCATAGGAGATGCAATGTTTCTAAAATTTTGATCATATTTAGCTTTATGCAAATGTTCAACAATGTCAAGAACATGGTGCAAAACAAGTGGGATAGTAGCATAATACACTCCAGAAAGAACAACATTAGAATCATAGAAGATTGACAGAAAGAACAGTATTTGTTCAGCAACATACCAATGATTTGGAGTTAACAATTCTGAACCATAGTGAGTTTTAATGAAAACAGAGAAGACATCTTTGTATGGCAGCAGGTGTTTAAGCATTAAATAAGTGGAATTTCATCTAACATCCATATCCAAGCCAAACTTTCTAGGTCTAACACCTTTACAAGTACAATAATTTTTGAACAATGCAATTCTTTGATTAGATGAATTTAAAAAGTTAATTGCAGTTCTGAAATCTTCTGTAAAAGGTTTCAACCTTTTCAAACCAGATTTGACAATTAGATTAATAATATGGCAGGCACAACGCTGATGCACAAGAAAGTATTGAACCTTGTTAGGATCATCACGTGTAGGTGCAGGAAAAGAACCCAAGTCACCAAAGAACATAGGTGAGAAGCTCTCCATAGCCTTAGAATTAAAAGAAGCATTATCTAGAGTCACGGCAAATATCTTATCAATCAAACCAAACTCCTCAACCACACTACCTATCCTTTCAGCAATGTTTTCACCAGAATGTTTAACCTCAATTAGCCTAAAACCAATAATTGTTTTCCTTAACTCCCAATTAGCACTAGCATAATGAGCAACAATAGAAATATAGTCCTCCTTAGCATTACAGGACCAAATATCACTTGTCAAAGAAACAGAAGATGCAGCAGACAACTCAGAGTTCATAAGCAAAGCACGTTGTTCAGCAAACAGTTTACCCATATCCCTAGTGGTGGTCTGTCTAGAGACCTTTTGGAATAAAGGGTTATGAGCACGCTTAATGTAATCCTCAAAAGCATGTGTGTCACCTATCCCTAACGGAAGGTCCAATCTAGCAATCAAACGACAAAGCTTAGTGCGAGCAAGAACAGGATCATACACCCAATTTTTCAAACCATCAGGATTCATAACAAGCTTAGACTGGACCAGTGCTGCCTTATTAAGTTTTATACTACAAGAGCTCATGTGTCGTTTCAAATGACCAGTGCCAGCAGTAGATCTAGCACTGTATTGTTGATGGCAATGTTTACAGATAGCAGCAACTCTAATATAATTCTCCTTGATCTCAGTGAAATACATTCAAACAGCAGAAATGCGCTTACCACTTTTACCTGATCCTGGAGCAGTTGAGGTACCATGAGTGTCAGTGGAGGCAGCCACTCCACCGTCACCGTCGTTGGCCTCGTCGCCATCGAGGTCGATGGGCTGAGTACCGTCACCGAGATCGATGCCGAACAGGTCGGCTGCATCTTCACGCAAGTCATCGCCGTCCTCTATTTCCAGGTCGTCGTCCGAGCAGCGCATGTCCTCGCCATCGCCGAGGGGCGGATGTTGATCCACCCCCCCACGTTGCGAGCCCAGCACCAGCAACGGACGAAGACGGCTGGCCCCGACCCCGAGGTCCCCGGCTTCCAACTCCAGCACCGCCCCTCAACGGTCACTTTTGGGCTGGCGGCCTAGCCATGTCCACTCCAGAGGAGGAAGACGTGGCGTCAGGCACCAACCTGCAAAGAACAAGAAAGAGAGTGAGAGTTCTGATTCGGACTTCTGAGCGCAGCGAGATTCGGAACAGATCTAGGGTTAGGGTGTACCTGCGCTATCGGAGCCCGGTGCCGGAGAAGAAGAGGCCACAGGCCAGCGAGCGGAGAGGAGACAGACAACGATTAGAACAACAACAGCGAGCGACGCAGATGAGTGACATGACCACGAACTCACATGGCTCACGAGGAGAGGAAGGATGGGAAAGGAGAGTGAGGACCGAAGGACGGAGGAGACAGGAGACTAGGAGAGGACAGAGGAGGAGCAACGCAGGGCTGAGCCGGCGAGGTCATCGTAGTCCGAGGCGGCGGGAGGGATCGATCGGCGCTCGGCGGATCGAGATCGATCTAGAGCGCTCGGCAAGGTCACCGGAGTCCGAGGCGGGAACGAGCTGCGCTCGACGGTCGGCGCTCCGCGCTCGACGGTCGACGGATCGAGATCGAGAGCGCTCGGCGGAACTCAGAAGTAGAGTGGCGCGGCGTGGGAGGGAGGGGGGATTAGGTTTAGGGTTGGGGGGTGCGCCGCGGCGGTCTACTTATATATGGCAGCCGCAGGTGTGGGGCCGTTAGTCGGGCCGCTTCATTCATCGGGCCATGCACGGGCTGTACCACGGGCCAAGGAGGCGGCCCAAGCATAGCCTGGTGGCTCGGGCCGGGCCAAAACAGCGGGCCACGGGCCGGGCCACCGGGCCTCGGGCTGCATGGCCAACTTTAATTGGCACATGTGCTAGACGGTGTCACAGATTCTTTCAATTGCTGCAAGGTTCGCTTCAGCTTATCAATCCATCTCTTAATAAAATAGCATGGGTCAGTTTATTAGGCGCAAGAATCAAATAACTCCTGCTACGAGGAAGACATTGCCACCCAATGCTGGCACTACTACACAAAACATTAACCGTGGCGGTTAAAAAGGATTAACCGTGACGGGTTTTTTCAACCGTCATGGATCAATGGTCAGCGGTTGGAAAAATCTGCCACGGTGAAGGATCAAGATGCCAAGAGGGGGGGTGAATTGGGCTTCTTTTAAATTTCTAAAGCAAATATAAAAACCTATCAAATGCCAATCACCCCCTAGTGCCTACCGTCCGTGTGTCCTAGCTAGAAAGTGGTAGCAGTTCATAGGAATTAAAAACAACCTAAGCAATTCTAGTAGGAATTGTAGGAACAAGACGGAAAGTAATGCGGAAACGTAAAGAGCTAGGGAAAAGAGAATCTCATGGACGCAGCGATTTTTTCCCGAGGTATCGAGGTGTCGACACACCCCCGTAGTCCTCGTTGGAGCACCTCGCAAGGTATCGCTCCCCCTCTACCCGCGCAAGGGTAGAGTGCTCTCTACGGGCTGATTCTTCGCCACTCCAGCTCGGTGAATCGCCCACAACCGATCACAAGAGCTTGGAGAAGAGCCGCCAACAATCTCCCGGCGGTCACTTCCTCCGAACACCACCAAACCGTCTAGGTGCTGTCGAACACCAAGAGTAACAAGCACAAGACCTTCACTTGACCCACTCAAGGCTAGGAAGGTGGATGGATGCACACAAGTCACTCCTAATCACTCTAGGAGGGAAGAACAAGATGATCTCTCTCTAATCTCTCCCTCACTAGCCTCTTGGCTCTCCAAAAGATTTCTCAAGGTGTCACCAGCTAAAACAATGGCCAAGAGACCCTCTAAGGACCAAGGGGGCAACTATAAATAGTCCCCACCTCCAAAACTAGCCGTTTTTTACTTTTTCTTCTCTCTGCGTAGCCACCGGACTAGTCCGGAGCTCATACCACCGGACCATGCACGCTAGTCCGGAGCTCACTCTCGTTTCAAACTCAGGCACCGTCGGACTACTCTGCTTGGTCCGACGCACTGGTCCGACGCTCTGGTCCGGAGCCTCGGTGCTCTCTGAGTGAAAACCTTTCTCTCTTTTACACACCACCGGACCACTCTCCTTGGTCCGGCGCCCTGGTCCGACGCTCTGGTCCGGAGCCAGGGAGCTCTCTGCGTAGACCAAACTTCCTGTCTTGAGGCGTCGGACTAGCCGTCGGACACACCGTCGGACTAGTCCGGAGCCTTCTCTGTCTCTGAACCAAGCCACCGGACCACTCTCCTATGGTCCGGTGCTTTCCAGACAGGTGGTCCGGAGCTCCTCGAGCTGAGAATCTGCCTAAGTCAGGGACCGTCGGACCACTCTCCTATGGTCCGACGCCCACTAAGCACAGTGGTCCGGAGCCTCTTTCTCCCTCTAAAACAACTGTTTTCACTGAGGTTTCTTAAGGGATTTTGCTCCTACCATTTCTAGGGTTTACCATGGGCTGAAAGCAAGGTCTCTAGGACTAGTTGTGACAAGTGTGCATATATCCACTTTCCTAAACTCTCCTAGGTCAAGCTACTAACCTCATACCCCCCTTTATAATACGGTCAAAGGAAAAACAAAAGCCCTAGCTATGTTTAGTGCCCTTCTCAACCTTACGGCACTAAGAACTAGCCTAGTCTTCGTCGTGTATCTCCATCCTTTGCAACCGAAACAATTTCCATCTAGGGGCATGAATATCCATTAAGCCCATTCACATTGCATCACTAATGACTTAACATAGATGACTTTGTCTCTGCAAAACACACGTTAGTCATAGTGATCTAGTATTGTCGTTAATCGCCTAAACACAAGGGTCCATGATTCTACACACGGTTAATCCTTTTAAAAACAATAAAAAAGCCCAGATCCAAACTCGATTAGGGGTGGATCTGGGATTTTAGGTCTGGATCTAGGCCGTCGTCGCCGCTGCCGCATAGCACCGCGCGGTCGCGCCATCCCCGCGCCGCCCGCGCGCCCGCGTCATCCCCGCGCCGCACGCGCGCCGCCTCGCGCGCCCGCGCCGTCCCCGCGCCGCCCACGCACCGCCTCACGAGGCCCCAAGCCGGATCCGCCTCTGCCACCATGAGCCGCTGCCGGATCTGGCCTCTACGCCGCCGGATCCGAGCCGTAGAGGGGCGTTGTCGTGGTGGAGGACGAGGGGCGCCGCCGTCGGGGGCGAGGACGACGGGCGCCGCCGTCCGCCGTCGCGCGGACCCGCACCGCCCTGCCGCGCCCGCGCGAGTCCGGCCAGGAAGGGGAGGGGTGCCGGGAGGCGACGGAGGGGAGCCGCCGGTGGGGGAGGGTAGTCCGCGCGGGTGCCGCTAGTGGGGAGGGAAGGGTGGGGGAGGCAGGGGCGCCGGGATGGGGGAGGGGAGTTGCGGCTGGGAGAGAGTGGGGGAGGGAGGAGCGCTAGGATGGGGGAGGGAGTGGCGGCTGGGCGGGATTGGGCTGAGGGAGGGGTGGGAGGGGGAGAAACCCTAATATGTTCTATATATATATATATATATATGGGCCCGACACTTTGGGCTTTTCGGGCTACTAGTTGGGCCCTTATTTTAGGAGGCGGTTGAATTAAGAAGACTGCCTCGGTAAATTCATTTTTTGTGGCGGTTGTGTAACATTAACCGCCATGGTTAATGGCCTATTAACCATGACGGTTGTGCAACAGTAACAGCCATGGTTAATATGACATTAACTATGGCGGTTAGATTATAAATACCGTAAATACCGCCACGGTTAATGCATTAATTGTGGCGGTAGTGACCCCCAGCCGGTGGGTTTTTCTGGCCACCTATTAACCGTGACGGTCCACGGTTAATAAAACTCAAGTGCTATGCAAAATCATTTATGTAGTAGTGTGGGTTGAGCTGGGTTAAGCAAGGATCTAAGTGGGCTATCCCGCAAACCTACGTATAGGCTTAATTTTTGTGGGTTCAAACGACAACCCACAAAATTAAGCCTATATGTGGGTTATGCGGGTTGCCGCTTGCATCCTTAGTTAAGATCCTTCCTGAGTCGAAACAAATGCAATTTTAAGTTTGTTTAAGCCAAAACAATCTTAAGTTTATTTAAGATGATAAAAACTAATTCTATTAATATTTATTATTTTGAAGAGGTACATTATAAAATATATTCTAATAACAAATTTATATTTTGTATGTTAAATATTATTATCTTTTTATATAAATTTGATCGTAAGAAGAATTGACTGGGATATATATTATTCTAAATTACATCCTTTCTAAGACGGATGTAATACTTAACTATGAGATTTATATTATGATGAAGTTATCAGCTCCAGTAAATTTAAAATAGCTTACTTACATAATTATCGATTATGTACATCATCAGTGACGTCATTGGTTCTTTAAGTTACCCGTGCTTGTGTTGCGCGACTAGACTTATTAGCCACTTCATTCCCTCACATTAGCAAGTTAACATTCACAGTTCGCTAACTCTAATTTCTGCTTAAAGATGCTTCAAATTATCAAGTTTTTCAAAGATATAATCCATCTGTTTCAAATTATAGTTCGTTTGACTTTTTAACCTCAAGTTTGATCACTCATCTTATTTAATTTTTTGTGCAAAATATCACTTATTTTATTGTGGCTTGCTTATTTAACAAATGGTCTACAAAAATGACTTAAATTTGACTATATTTGCATATTTTTTTAAATAAGATAAGTGATCAAACTTGGGTAAAAAAAATATGAAACAAATTATAATTTGAAACGGAGGAAGTACTACTTTTGGCCCAAATAAATAGATTCCTAACTAAAAAATTACAAATAAATAAAATATTAGAAGGCTGAGCAATTCACTTGCCCATTTTTTATTTTTTTGGAGTATCCTTGTATTTACTGCATCTCTCCCCCATTTCTCAATCCAATGTCTCAATATGAATATATACACCACACGTCTTAATGTGAATCTAGCTGTCCATATGCTAAAGCCCTTAAGGGCAAAAATCATGAACAATATCGTACGGTTAATTAGATGTTATGGTTGTAGTTTTGAAAAGCTAATGATCCATTCACACCTCACCCAAACAACAACGCCTGCCGTACCACGATCTTTCGTCATAGAAGTTGGCTTCAGTGAATTTGCCCATTTTTATCTTTTTTACCGTTTTATTTACGGTGGCTGATTGGGGCAGCTGGCACCACCGCAGCAACCAAATGCAAGACGTACGCCGGGGGAACGAACATGGTAGTAGTAGGTAACACTGCCTAGCTGGCTGTACTCCGCGCTGGGCCTGCCTGCTCTCTTTTTGGTGTACGACTGCAACGGAAACAGCAAAGCACACGGTTGTCACTCGTCCTCCGCACCCAGCTGCCACTGCACTGCACTGCACTCACGACAACTATTACTGCTCTTGCCGTGTGTCGTCGCACTCCCCTCACATCATTCCCACGATGGAATCCAACGAAACCGCTTATCCAGCCAAAAAGAAAACGCTTGTGGATCAACGGTGGTGTATGGAATCCCAAAGCAATTCAAACTAGAGTCAATCGACAGGGTATTATTTATGATTGGTTTGAGACTGACACCATGTGCAGGTGCCGGAGTCTCGCAAATTCACAACCTTTTCTTTTTTTTTCATTACAGTTTATTAACGGCAGCAATGTCGCCTTCACTTTTCTTTTCACCTGTACTCCGTATCTAGTTCTAGTACTTGAAGAATTCACCTTTATTATCTTTATTATTTACTCGCTTTCAGTAACAATCACCAACTGTTGATTGAAAAGAAAAGAAAAGAGACAAATAACGAAAGATCAAGACACTATGGGTGCCAAAATGTACATGGGAGACAAGAAATGGCAGGTATAGAGAGGTGGGGTGCTGTCCTGTTCATCAATCAAGAACAGAGGTGAGGCACAAACACCATCAATCAATCAATCAATCAATCAATCCAGGAACAGAACAGGAAGCAAGAAATCGTCGGTCGGACACTGGGGATGAATCAGATGAGAGCAGCAAATGAATGAATCAGTTGCGGGAGCACTCGGCGGGGAAGCCCTGCGGGAACCTCCACCCGTCGTCGCAGTAGTTGTAGCGCATGTAGTTCTTCTCGGCCCAAGCGACGGTGCCCCACTCGGCGGCGTCGAGCTGGCGGTTCATCCACCGGTCAGTGCCAGCGGGGCACGACAGCGGGGCGCCGTCGCCGCCTCCGGTGGGAACGCAGGCGTCGGCAGAGTAGCTCCTGTAGGAGACGACGAAAGGCGCGGTAGACCAATCCACCTTCACCTTCCCCTGCTGCGTGGCCCAGTAGCTACCGTCCCACAGCGTGGCGTGCACCGACATGGGCTTCCCACCAGGGTACGCCAGGTCGTTGTAACGCTTAAAGGATCGGATAAAGAGGTTATCCACCTTGAAGATGATGTTCTTGTCGTTCCAGATGATGGTGTAGGTGTGGAAATCAGTGGCCGGGTCGAACCACAGGTAGAACTGATGCTCCTTCTTGCCGTCGCCGTCTGCCCACACGTTGGTGTTGAGCACCACGGGCAAGCCACTGGAGTTGCCCATGAACTCCATGTCGATCTCGTCGTGGCCTGGCCCGTCGCCGGAGGTGAGGTAGAAGGAGGTGACGGTGCCCGCTGAGTTGCCTGGGATCAGCTTCATCTGGATGCTGAACTCGCCGTAGAGGTACTTCTGCCGCGAGCTGAAGGCGCCGCCGGATTGCTGGTTCAGGATCAGTGACGTCACCTGCTGCCCCTGCGCGTTGTAGTCCGCCCGCACGTTGCCGTCCGTCGTGAACTTCTCGTATAGCCACGAGTCCGCCGATGCCACCCCCGCCAGGAGCACCAGCGCCACGGCCACGACACGCCGCGCCGCCATCATGAGGATTGAGGAGTCTGCTTGTTCGCTGGCTAGTGGAGTGAAGCCGTAGCACAGGATGTGGCACGGGCTTTATACTACTGGACTGGATGGAGAGTTGGATGCTCTGCTTGCTTTTGGGGCAGGGGCCGCGCGGCCCACGGCGAGGGCGGGGCACACGTTTTGTGGATGCGTGGGCCACGCCGACGTCCTTTGCTTTTGCTTGCGGCCTGGTGTCGGGTGACATCCTCGCCAGGACTAGGAGGAGGCGGACTGCTGCTTGTCCGGGCTGGACAACGCAATCTGCCTGCGCGTTCCTGTATCTAGGGTGTTTGTGCACGCACTGGCAGATTGCCAACGCTGAAGCTCCGTGATAGCCTAGAAATGGAAAACATTGCCAGACAGGATAGCTTTCCTGGAGTGTGAATCAAATTATTAACTAGCTGGACATGTGCCCGCGTCCCTCGTTCCAAAAAACAGAAATGAACACTGAATTTAGGACCCGTTTGGATTGACGAATGATTCCGGTTTCTCAGGTGGAACGGCAGAATCAGCTCCAACCTTTTTTTCTTGCAGGTGATTCGGAACTGAAACGATTCATCCGTCTAGCCGTGCACACCCTGGCTACTGAAGCAACCAAGGCTACACGCCCATAACGCCCTGGCCGTTTTCTCATAGAAAAATATAATAGAAATACCATTGTATATATTTTGGTCGTTTTACAATAAATTAACAAAACAATAAATACAATAAATGCATGTATACATACATCGGCCTTTTTTCTCATAGAAAAAATGGAAAAAAAAAACCCAATATACATACTTATAGCCATATAATAACTCAAGATAACCTAATCACTTTGCCATCTTATTCCACCATATTTACCTCTATTCATAATTTGAATCTGCTCGCAGCCAAACGGTTACAGCTAGTGATTCTGTTTCTCGGAGAAGCGTTTCTTCACAAATCTGGATCCCTACCAAACAGACTCTACTCAAAATCAAACCATGGTAAATTAAATTAAGATTTTTTTATATATAAAGGTTTCAAACACCAAATGTATATACTCTAAAATATAATGGATGATAAATTGAATTGTATAGATGTTATGTTACAAAAATGCATATTTATTCTATATAAATTTGGTTGAACTAATAGCACTTTGATTTTGATTAATCTTATAAGGTCATTTTTTTTGGGTGGATGGAGTAGTGGAGTACCTATCGAGATAAGCTTATGCTACTGATAACATCCTATGTTTTTCTTTTTCTTTTTTGAAAAAAACAGCACTACTACTACACATGTAGTTCTAAGATATACTTCCTCTGTCATAAGTTATAAAATATTTATCTTTTTTCACCTCCAGTTTAACCACTCGTATTATTCCAAAAATCATGCAAAATATCACTTCTTCTGTCGTGGGATGCTTTATTAATAAATATTCTTTGAGAATGACTTCAATTTGACTATTTTTATACAAATTTTTTGAATATATGATAAGAGTGTGGTCAAAATTGGAGTAAAAAAGTCAAACGTCTTAGACTTAGAAAGTGTAGTTCTATATCCATGTTGTCATTTTTTTTTATGTTTGACACAACAAAAATTTAATAATGCAAGGAAATATATTAGTCAAAATCCATGTATCTGTTACAGGCCATATGAATGTTGAAAACATTATGTCTATCTATAACTATATTACTGGGAATATTACGGTGGTTCGATAACATCCACTCCTGTCCTCGTCGCTATAGCGAAATCTCTGTGTCTTTCTTTCTCTCCCATCCATGAGACTTTTTGAGTCTTGAGAGGTCCGAGATTATGTGCCTTTCGTTGTGTGTGTCCGCCGTGGAAAGGTTTTCTCTGGACGAACGAACAAGTCCCTTCAATTTCCACCGCTGCACAGCTTTGGTGAGTCACGAAAAGCCGCCATAACTGCAACGTCAATTCCAGAGTGCTGACGCACCGCACCGCAGCCGCTGGCAAATTAATTGGGAATGCCAGCACTCAGCAGCAGCACAGATGTTGATGTATCAGACAAGCGTCCGGTGTTGATGATGACGGGATTATCCGGTGATTCATTGCGATTAGCTGCGGCAAGACGACCCTGCTCGCTCTCTCATCACGTAGTAGTAGTACCCCAATCAGCCAACGCGGGGCCCTGGCGTAGTCGAACGTCTTCGCATGCGGTGCCTAAACCAATATGGGTTGTTGGCGCTTGGCTTGGCTGGGCATGGGCGCCGAGCAAGCGCGTACCTGTGTGTCGTCACGGGCTCCGTGCCGGACGGGCGCGAGCAGCAGAGCAGCTAGGGCGCGGTGTTTCACGCGTCGTTGCGCGCGGCTCTGATCGCGGTCGTTGCGCTGTCGCCGTCGTCGTTTCCGTTGGCGGGGCTCGCTTTCAGCTAGGCGCCGCGGCCGCGCGCGCTCCCCGCGGGTCGGCGGCGGGTGCCGTGTGCGTGTCAGGTTGGGAAACGATGCCCCCGCTAGCTCCTGTAGTCCTACTGGATGGTCTGGGGATAAGGCCGCCGGCGACGGTGTGGCTGCCGTCCCATGTCGCCCACCGCCAGCCGCGTGTCCACTTACGTAGGTTAGCATGCATGCCAGGGTGGATGGATGAAGGTGGCCGGCGCCGGTACGGTACTTGATTTGGCTGCAATCAGATTCACATGGGAAAGGAAATGGCCGTACGTGGCTGCCTGTCGGTGTGCCTGTGTACTGGAGTACGTACTGTACCCGAGTGCAGAGGACTCAGATCCGTGTGCCAATCTGTGTGCTAACGTTTTGTTTTGGTGGTCATCACCACAGAAAAAGATCTGGCCGCAGGCTGCTCCGATAGGCCTTTCGGTCACTAAACATCGTGCGTCAATGCCACCGCCGCAATAACAACGCACGGCCTTGTCAAGCTGTACCCACAGTTTCGAGCTCCTGATTCTCTCCGTCCATTAGTGTAGTAGTCCTCAGCTTGCTGCTAAGGGGAGTGCATATTTTACTACAGTACACTACGTAAAAAAAGGTTAACAGCTACGGGTGATTTTGGTTTCTCACAGCGGACAAACGCATTCGTTGCGGTGATAAGGTCACGATAAATCGTGGCCTCACCATGGCAGGCACATTTGCCTGCTTATCGCAGCGGACACATAAGGATACCCGCTACGGTTAATCCTCCGTAAAAAAATAAATAAAAAAAAGAAAACCCCTAGACGGCCCGCCGAGTCCATCCACGGGCCCATGCCACGCGCCGCCGCAACCCACATGCCGCCGTGACCCCGCGCACGCGCCGCGCCCTCCACTGCTCCGCCGAGACCCGAGCGAAGCGAGCCACCGCTCGATGTGGCCCCGCGCGCCGCCGTCTCCGCGCCGGGGTCCCGCGCGCCGCTCGACCCGCGCCGGGGCCGCGCGACCCGCTGCTCCGCTGGCCTTCACACCCGGTAAGGGAGAGAGAGAGAGAGGGAGAGAGAGAGGGACTGGGAGGGGTGTCTGGGGATGAGAGGATGGGAAACCCTAACAAGTGTTGCTTTTATATGGGGTGTGGCTATCGGGTCTCGCCCTGGACCTAATGGGCTTCGGTCTTAACGGTGACGATGAGTTTCGGTATTTATGTATGATGAGGAGTTTCGGTATTTTTCTGTCAACTGATTTTGTTGCTTTGGATCTATCAGATTTTGGACCATTAGATGTGTTTTAATATGCGTGCTGATTTTGGGTTGCTGCTGGCCCCGCCGTCGCATGCATCTTGCCGCTGACGTGACGTGACGTTACGTTTTCGTTTGGCGCCGCGCGCTTGGCAATTGGAATTTTGGGCGCGCCCGCATGTGGATCGCCTGGCTGGAAGGAAAGCCTGGAGCAGAATGGATCATGATCGTCCCCTGCACGGCTGCACCTGTTGCATTCCCACTCCTGCACGCCCACCCTGTAAGCATCAGTCCATCTTGTTGTGTGTTAACAGGATACTACATGGATACGCACACACACCCAAATCGTGCAAGCCGCATGGGGCCGGGCTATGTCTATCCACGATCGATCATTAGCTCCATCCAGCGCATCACTCGTTCCTCGCAGATGCATTATCTGCATCGTTTGATCCGATCCAAAATTTTCATTATTGGAAACAGATGATTTCTCCGAATGTATATATGTGGAGGATCCCAGTGACAACGCACGGTGCCATCTTCTGATGAAACAGGGAGGCCCTGCCCTGGCTCTGGCTCCTACCATGCATGATGGCTGCGGGCTGCCCGTGGCCCCTGCTCATCGCCTCCTGTGTTTCAGTTCTTTCCTGGGTTGTCCCTAGCACTCCTCGCTCCGCACACAGCACGCCAAGCGTGCGTGGTCACGTGTATGGACCAAGGATCTACAGAAGGGGGATGTTGCATCCTCTCCTCTATTCCTCCAAGTGGCATTGGATCAGGTGGTAATCGCTATTATGCATCAAATTAGTATAGTGGTGTGAGAATGACAAAGGGTAAAACCCTATGAAAATCTGAGCAAGTATCATAGCATAGCTGCCGAGCAAAACATTTTTCGTCACTCAAAACTTTCTTGACCCAACTAAAAAAAAACTATTATTTCAAAGGCCGTTGAGCCAACTAGTTTTAGGCTTAAAAAACATCAGAAAAAAGCACATCACCCAAAACAAACATCGATTGAGGACAACTCGGCCAGCCTCTGGTGACTAGACACGACAGTACGGCTGGTTCGTTGTGCTGGCCTCAAGCTGAGGGCGGCGAGAACACATCAACAACAGGGCAAAAGCGAATCCATGTGCTCGTGGCCTCGTGTGCAATCCTTGAGCCTTCACGACAAAGGTCAAATACATGCATGCCCTGGCATGGTGATGTGGCGCCCACATTAGTAACAAATGGCAAAAACATAGGCTACTCCTTGTTTTCTATGGCAAATGTGTAGTTATCACGATAAAACTGGTAAGCAGGGAGGTACGTAGCCACGATATCAGTAGGAAGTTTTTAAAAATCCTTATGAAGAAATGAAATGCTTGGTCATACTAGGTTATTGAATTAATACAACTGTCCATACAATTGAATCAAATTGGTGTCTCAGAATCCTACTTATTATGAGGCAATTCTTTTTTTCTCCCTAATGATGGTTGATAGATAGAGATAGAGCATTAGCAGAATTAGCATTATATATATATATATATATATATATATATATATGAATATATCAATTTAACTTTTTTTAGCGATGGGTCACCCTTCTTTATTGATTTATTCGCTTGGACAAACTTTTCCTCAATTCTAACTCTTCTCCCTCCGTCTATTAGATGGATCATAACGAGAAGTCAGCTAGCCTCAGAGATCCAAAAGACCAAGCAATGTCACCCTTTATCACGTTTGATAAGGAGAAGCTTTATGTTATGCAAAACCAAGAAGAAAGAATCAGCCAACGACGAACTCATCACAAGGACTAGTCAACCTACAAAGGAGCCATAAGAAACAAGTGCAAGGAAAGTTGAATCATGTGGATACTATACTAGTTGTCTAGCTGAGGTAAACTTTTTGGTAGATAGACATGTTTGGTTTGTTGCTCCTTCTAATGGAGTTGGTACATCATAGTAACAATACCTTATTGGCAATACGAACAATAGTAAAGGTACAACAAGTTGATTACAACTAATCTATAAGTTTTCCAGGCCGCTCGTACCGTGAGTAGGGCCGTGTTGACACAAAAAACGTCGGATCTGCGAACACCTCGTGCTTATACCTGAATTCGATATCCAAGGTGTGCCAGTCGATTTGACCAGTTAATCGACAAGGACGATAGCTAGAACAAAATTGAACGAGACAACAGCGATACGCCCGGATGTCAAAGCTCAGATTGCTCAAAATGCGGAACTTGCGAGGTTGACGGAGGTCGTGTAGATGCAGCCCATCGAGACGTCGTAAGAACTCGTAGATGAACTAGAACTAATGCGATAAAAGTAGATTTGCTAGAAAAGTAGACGAAAATAATAGATGTATTTGATTGATTGTATCTCTTTCACACGACCCCTAGGTACATATTTATACTCCAGCAAGAGGAGTTGTAAACAAACACGACTCATATCTAAACAAAACTCCTATTTTTAAGGAAATAAACGACTCGTACAAGAGTCGGACTCCAATTATAATAACAATACTATAATAAAACTACTAGTTTCCTTATCTATCCTCCTTACGATGAAACTTTCCATCGGCAGATTCCTTTAACCCGCAACCTTCTCCTATTGCTATCGGCAGCTTTCTAGTGACGTTGGCCACATCATCCCGCATCTATCGGCAACATTTCCGATCGGCAACATCCTCCTGTTTCCATCGGCATCACCTTCCCATCGGCAAATATCCTTCTTTTTACCTTGACATCTCTTCAATCTCCTGCTTCTATTCTGATGCCGATAAGAAAAAAGAACCATCCCTTTACCGATCAGTGCATCCGGTTTACATTGACACATACAAAAAACGGTGTCAACTCATGCCCCCAATTTCGGAGTATGAGACATATCATGCGCCGGAATTTCCTCTACTGTAATCTTTCCCTCCAAAATGCCCATGCCATCATTTCGATTACCGCGTGTCATCATTGTAAATTACCAACAACTCCCGCGACTGTAGTGCCAACAGTTGTAATTCCTCGATCACCGCGCAAATCATCGCAATATCCTTCCATATTCTTGTTCAGTCAAAAAGGATAATTCGAAAACGCCCTTTGACCTAGGCCTATAAATACCACTGTCTGCCCTCTTTTTCACCCTAAGTTCATACTTTCATCTCCCATTTTACCGGAACTCTCGAAGAATACTCCAACAACACTCAATTGGCGGCCTCTTCTTCCATCAGAAGGCTCAAATCTTGCAAGAACTCCTCCATTTCGATGGCGATCAGCTTCAACGTCCCTGCGGTAAATTTTCCTTTCCTGCTTCATACTTTGCAGTTCCCTCTCTCTGCGCTGTTTCTTGATTTCTTTTCTTCCCTCTTTTTCGCTTCCTAAATCTAGGAAATGCGCAACAGAATAGTGATCCCTACTAATCAAGCAAACCTCTGTTGTTTGGGTCCAATGGGGAATACCGATCCAACCAACCTCATCAACGCGGACACCAATCGTATCCCTTTTAGATCCGAACACTTCGATCTAGGGTTATGGACAGATACTTTCCGCTCTTGGCCCAAACCTACCAAAGGGTGGAAAAACTGGTACCTCAAGATGGCTAGGTCACAACAACTCTATTGGTCAGAACGCAACATAGATCAATGCATTAGGCTGTCTCTTGCCGATATGGCCAAGAATGAAAATATGATGATTGCTGCTTCTTATTTCTGGTCCGATACAATGAACGTATTTCTATTCAGACACGGACCAGTCACCCCCACACTTGTCGATGTACACATGCTTACCGGCCTCGATGTCTCCTCTGCCGATCCTACCACCCTTTTCCGCAGGAAGTCTGAACGTCGAGTAAGCACACGTAATATCAGCGGTTGGACTGGATACATTCAAGAATATCAGAAGACCGGATCGGTAGGCCAAAGGGAGCATGCCACCTTCCTAAACATGTGGTTGGAGAAGTGTATTTTCTGTGGCAGAACATTTGGACCCACGAACATGTATCTTCCTGTAGCAGAATTTTCTGCCGATGGAGGATTTCCTCTTGGCCGATAACTCCTCAGCTCAGTCTATCACCTCATACACCAGGTATCAGGAAAATTACTACTAGGCGAGCCCATCGGCAACCTAGGAGGCCCTTGGTGGTCCATCAACTTATGGCTAAAAGCCCATATGCATAAATGTCTTCAATTTGATCTGTTCAGCTAGCAATTCCTAAGAGATATATCTAAGGACTATGTATTTGCTGAGGATGAATCGGCAACCCGTTCCCCACTCAATTTTGGGGAAGCCATAATAGTGCTACTAGGAACCGATGCCAATGAAGACCAATTCGGTATGTTCTTTCAGAGACTCTACTGTGGAATTCCTGCTGCAGAACGAGTCTGGTGGCCTTATATTGATGAAGATAACCGATTTCCACTCTCCTTCAACCTTACCGATGGGAATATACCACAGAATGAAGGAATTATGAAGGCTACCCTCATTCCCTGGGCTATTCCAGTCAACATCTTTGGGACCGGGAAGAACACTCATCCATCTTATGAATTCTATTATCCATCGGCAGGAGCAAGACAGTTAGCGTTTGGTCAATTGTCGATCAATCTCAGCTATGCCAATGTGATAAAACCAAGAGAGGTTATCTCTAGTGCTATGGATTGGAATAAAATTGTCACTCTCCCCCCTCATGCCGATGTAGCCAACATCGACTTATCCTCTTGGGCGCCGACATCCTTCATCACTGAGTCATATAAATCTTGGTGGCAAGAGTGGAAGGATCAACTATTTGCTGCATCATCACACTACTATCAACACCTGATTGACGCTGATCATATTATGCCTGATGACGCGGTAAGTTTATTTCCGATACTATTTTTTCATTATCTCTTCAAATGCATCGGTAACTAATCCTCTGTTAACAGGTTAACGATTTAATCCCCAAAAAGAGCAAGAGCGGCAAATATTTTAACCTGCGACCGATGAACCCTACATCGATAATCGGCAGCAAGGCCCCTTCATTGGCAACCCTCATGCATCAAAAAGCATCTCCCAAGGTTACCATTGGGTCCAAACCATTGCCAACCTATGATGCTGCCACCGCTGCCGCTGTCTTGGCGCAAGCTTTTACGGTAACAAGTCTTTACTTATCTATGCCGATCACAACAACATTTTGAATCAACAATTTTTATTCAATCTGCACCAAATTCTCCTCTGTAGCAGACAAGTTCATCAGCAGCCGTCCCAAACATGCAAACTTCTTCGGCTCAGCCTACCGATGCCCCCCAAGTGCAACAGTCAAAACGCCGAGGTTCATCAAGTACCGCTCCCCGACCGAAACGTCCAAAGCCGTCAGCTCCAATCACATCACCAGCCACATCTCCTCAAGCTCCTACCGATACACCAACACCAGAGCCAGCATCGACACCCATTCCTGATCAATCACCGATTGAGATCCCCAACCAAGGGACAGTACCGTCACCGCAGGAGCCAGCCACAATAGCAGACACAACACCAGCATCAGCCTCAGCACCAGCAATAACTACTCCTCCTACAGAGGTGAGTTCATCGGCAACCATTTTCGATCCTCAAGATACAACTACACCAGCCATTCTGCCAAGTCCAAGATGAGAAACTGCTCTGAAGCAGGTAAACCAGCTATCTATCATAAATGTTGCAAGATACAAGTTTTTAACTGACAAACTTTAATTCCTTTTCTTATCAGGCCCAAGACTCTCCCAACAGTCTATTCTCCTTTGCTGTCAACATTCCAGATGATGATGAATAAGAAGAAAGCTCTGCTCAAGCTTCTACTGTTATACCGGCAGAAGTAAAACCCAAACTTGAAGCACTGCTACTCCTACTGCAACAAAACACATCCCAACTAGTCCAAGACTCTAGTGCAGTAAGGGTAGCTTTCAGGGAAATTCAAGACCAACTGCCTGCCGATATTGTAGTTCCAAGCGGCATTCTTTAAGAGTCGGCAGCTACAGTATCAAAAGGCTTCACGTCGTGTCGCCGATAAAGCCGCTCAAGCAAAACTTGATGACGAAATATTCAAGTTCAAGAAAACTTCTGATGAAAAGCATAAATACATCGACCGTCTGGAAGCTTCCAGCATTGAGCTTGAAGAAGAAATCACCCGTCTATCGGCACGAAAAGAAGAATTGCTAGCTGAGTTGAAGAAAGTAGATGAAGCTTTAAACTCAGCCAATCAGAAGAAAATCCAACTCCCCGACGCTACAAAAACCCTGCAACAAGAGAGGGATGACAATGCTCGCCATGCCCTTCTGCTGAAGAAGAAGATTAAGCCGATTGAGGGTGCTGTCGATGACGATGCCAAGGAGATAGAGGAAGCAGACCAAATCCGCCCTCGCGCGATTTTATTTATTCAATCTCTGTTGTAATCGGCAAAATGTGAACTTGATGTCCAATTCCCCTGTAATATAACTTTAATGCTTTTTCTACCGATGTTTTTGTACGATAACTTTGTCATCGGTATATATGTATCGCTTTATGCATCCATCCAGGTACTAGGATAATATTTCTTCAAATATTTACCATTGATTGCTCTAGAAAACTCCACCCCTTCGAGGGTCTCCAAAATATACACGTTACCGGAACAGACTGATTTATCCGAAAAGGACCCTCCCAATTAGGACACCACTTTCCAAATTTCGAACTCTTAGTTCCAATCGGTAAAATTAGTTTCCATACTAGATCACCACCGACAAACTCTTTTACTTTCACTCTCTTGTTATACCACTTAGAAACCCTCTTCTTGTTCTCTTCCATACTGATTAGAGCCCTCAACCGATGACCCACCAGATCTTCTAATTCATCCTTCATAAGGATATCATACTCATCGGCTGTTAATTGGTCTTGGGAAAACAATCGCATGGAACCAGTTTTAACCTCCCAAGGTAGGACAACATCATGTCCATAGACTAACTGGTATGGCGAAACATTGGTTGCACCATGACAAGCCATCCGATACGACCACAAAGCTTCATTCAACACTATATGCCACCTCCTAGGGTTCTCTTCAATCTTGCGCTTAATCAGCTTGATCACTCCCTTATTAGTTGCTTCGGCTTGGCCATTAGCTTAAGCATAATAAGGAGAAGAGTTTAACACCTTAAACCCCATATCGATAGCAAATTCATCGAATTCCTCCGATGTGAACATGGTCCCTTGATCAGTCATGATAGTTTGAGCAATACCAAACCGATAAACAATATGCTCTTTAACAAAATCTATCATGTTTGTCGATGTCACATTCTTCAGAGGGATAGCATCAACCCACTTTGTGAAATAATCGGTGGCAACAAGTATAAATTTGTGTCCTTTACTCGATGGTCGATAAATCTGACCCATGAGATCGATAGCCCACCCTCTAAACGGCCAAGGCTTGATTATAGGATTCATTGCCGATGCGGGTGCTCTTTGGACATTACTAAACTTCTGACAATCTTGACACCCTTTGAAGTATTTAAAATAATCTTCAAGAATTGTCAGCCAATAATATCCATTCCGCCTAATCATCCATTTCATCTTGAATGACGATTGATGTGCTCCCCATACTCCTTCATGAATTTCACGCATCAACATCTTTGATTCTTCTTCGCCAAGGCATCTAAGCAACACCCCGTCAATCGTCCGATAATATAATTCGCCATCAAGGAGCACGTACTTGGTAGCCTGAAACCTCAAACGCCTTTCGACCTTCTTTATACGGATCCTTCAATTAATCGGCAATTTCATTTCTTCAGTCATCGGCAACCACTACCGATGTCATTACTTATTGAATCGGCTGATACCCCGAAGCGTGTTGTGCTAGCCGATAGGCTTCTTCATTATGCAACCTAGGGAGATGCTCAAGACGGTATTCTTTAAATTCCTTTAATAACCGCAAACACTTCTCATGATATGCAATTAAAATATCACTTCAGCATTCATATGTTCCAATCAATTGATTGATCACTAACATGGAATCACCAAAGATCTCAACGGCATCGGCACACACTTCTCTGAGTAATTCCAACCCCTTCAGTAATGCCTGGTATTCAGCCTGATTGTTCATCGAAGTAACAACAATTGGCAATGAGATTTCATACTTCTATCCTCGGGGTGAAACTAAGATAACACCGATACCTGCTCCCTCCTTACATGTGGAACCGTCAAAGAACAAATTCCAAGGAGCAATCTCTACAGAACTCACTGCACCACAATGCTGAGTAACAAAATCAGCCATCACTTGACCTTTAACCGCCTTAACCGATTCATACCTTAAATCAAACTCTGACAGCGCTAGAATCCACTTGACGATTCTGCCACTCAATATCGACATCGATAGCATGTACTTAACCACATCATCTTTGCATATGACAGTACATTCGGTCGATAACAAGTAATGCCTTAGTTTAGTGCAGGAGAAGTACAAACACAAGCATAATGTTTCAACGGCCGAATACCTAGTCTCAGCATCTACCAGCCTTCTACTCAAATAATAAATTACACGTTCTTTCCCTTCAAATTCTTGGATTAAGGCTGATCCGATAATACTATCATCGGTAGACAAATACAACTTGAAAGGCTTCCCGTGTTGAGGTGGAAACAAGACTGGAGGATTCACCAAATATTTCTTAATCTCTTCTAAAGCTAACTGCGCTTCCTCCTTCCATACAAATTCTTGACCGGCTTTCAGCTTCAGCAACGGGCTAGAAGGCTTAATCTTCCCAGACAGGTTAGATATAAATCTTCTAATAAAATTAATCTTGCCGATGAAGGATTGCAACTCAGTCTTGTTCGTAGGAGCAACTACCTTATTAATCGCATCAATGGACTTTCTGCCGATCTTGATACCTCTTTGATGTACCATAAAACCTAGAAATTGGTCTGCCGATACACCAAATGCGCACTTATTAGGATTCATCTTCAACCCATGTTCCCTTGTGCACTCTAGAATTTTCCGTAAATCGGCAAGATGCTTCTCAAAGTTTTTGGATTTAACCACCACGTCATCAATATAGATTTCAACCAATGTGCCGATGTACTTATGGAAAATGAAATTCATTGCCCTTTGGTAAGTGTCACCGGCATTTTTCAAACCAAAAGTCATTACGACCCACTCAAACAAGCCAACATGACCTGGACATCTGAAAGTAGCATTGGATATATCTTCCTCAGCCATGAATATTTGATTATATCCAGTATTACCATCCATGAAACTAATGATTTAATGTCCAGCAGCAGCATCAATCAACAGATCAGCAACGGGCATCGGATACCCATCCATTGGCGTAGCCTTATTGAGATTCCTGAAATCAATACAAACACGAAGTTTCCCGTTTTTCTTATACACAGGAACTACGTTAGAAATCCACTCGGCATATCAACATTGCCGAATAAATCTAGCTTCAATTAATTTTGTAATTTCGGCTTTAATATCAGGTAACACAATAGGATTGCATCGGCATGCTGGCTGCCGATGTGGTTGGAAACCTGACTTAACAGGCAACCGATGTTCAACTATTGATCGGTCTAAACCAGGCATCTCTGTATAGTCCCAATCAAAACAATCTTTATATTCCTTTAACAAATCACTCAACTGTTGTTTACACTAGGAATCTAACTTAACAATAATAAAAGTCGCGCTGGGTTTTCTACCATCACCGATATCTATTTCTACTAAATCATCGGCCGATGTGAACCCCTGCCCAAGTTTTCCATCATCGGCGAATTGATCCATTAAAACTCTTCTTCAGAACCGACTGCTTAGATCGGTGTAATCCGGTAATCGGCATTTTTGAGGAACTCTGTATCCCAAGATTCACCTGATATGCACTTGGTCTGCTCATAGGTTTCCGATTCTGCTGATGCAACAATTGATGGGGCTTCACTTCAGACAACTTCAATCTTGTCTCCGACCCACTGCATGAGGCTTTGATGCATCGTGGAAGTAATACAACAATTAGCATGGATCCAATCCCTTCCAAGGAGCAAGTTGTAGGTACCTTTGCCTCTGATCACAAAAAACGTTGTCGGCAAAGTTTTGCTGCCGATAGTTAACTCTACGCATACTGCTCCCATAGCTGGTGACACATTGCCTTAAAAATCCTTAAGCTTAATGTCTGTCTTGACTAAATCTTGGTCACCTTTTTCAAGCTTCCTGAACAGGACATACAACATTATATTGATTGACGCCCACCATCCACTAGCATCTTTGTCACCGGCTGCCCATCAACTTTGCCTTTGAAAAACAAAGCTCTCAAATGCTGCCTTTCATTATCGGCAGGCTTTTCAAAGACAGCTGCCATCGGATCTAGAACTAACTGCGCCATCTTAGCAACTCCTTCTTCCGCATCGACAAGTGTCATAAATTCCATCGACAACATAACAGCCATATTGACCTCCGCCGATGGACTCCTATCCTGGCGTTTTGGCCTCCACTTCCAAACTGGAGATTCTCCTTTTGAAGGATTTTCACTATAACACAAATCATTCTGGCGTTCACGCTGGATCCTCCTTCTCTGAGTTTTCGTCAAACCTTTGGGACACCATTGAGGAAGCTTAGTTTTCCAAACAGGCTAGTACTGTTTCTCACCGCTTGTATTTGCACCACTCCTTATGTTTGGATCCCTAGAGAATATTTCTTCATCAGGCACTCTTGCATTAGCCTTCTCTTCAAGCTCTTCTTGACGGACACGTTTGCCAAGCCTGTCATGCACACTAAGCCTGCCCCCCAGCCGATCATGCACTGATCCTTTTCCTCTGATCAACCTAGCATAGCTTGATCCCCGATCTTCAAAGCGAGACTTCTTTGCTAACCGATCGGCAGGATAGTACCCATTGCATTCAGGACAATTATCGGCGGTGGGCAGCTTGATGCCTTCTTCCCAACAATGGACAAAGAAGGGGCACTTCCAATGATCTTTATGCCGATACCACTCTTGGCGTCTTTCCTCCTCCCGCTGTCGATGCTGCTCCTCTTGTGAACGCCCATATTCTTGTCGTGGTCTTCTGTGCGTGATCACAACACCATATGATGCATGTCTCTGAGGCCTCCTGGCGCTACTGCTTTCATCGGCTATTCTTTTACCTTTTCCTTCATCGACAAGCTTCTTTCCTTTCACATCATGCACGGCTATCTGATGCTTGAGATCTACCGATGCGTTTTTCTTGGCAACTTCCGATGTCAGTACTTTAATCTTTCCGCTAGTTTCCACCATATTATTTGGAAACAGATTCTGGTCGATCTTCATCGGCTTCTGGGCTTTAGAATTTTCAAATTTGATCCGCCCAGATTCAATTTCTGACTGCAACTGTTGCCTAAAGACTTTGCAATCATTGGTATTATGTGAAGTTGCATCATGCCACTTGCAATACCTAATCCTTCTGAGCCCTTCTGCTGATGGAATTACCTGATTAGGCGATAGCTTAATCCGCCCTTCTTGAAGTAACAGGTCAAATATCCTATCGGCCTTGGTAATGTCAAAGGTGAATCTTTCGGCTTCTTTCTGGCCAAACGGACAGGATATCGTCTTCTTGTCTTTCACCCATTCAGCTACACCGATGCTTGGTTCCTCATCCGATACAGAACTTTCCTCCTGTTCAATGAAAGATACCTTCTTATTCCAAGTTTTTCTGGGCTCGAAAGCTTTAACTTCCTGATCGGCAACCCTTTGCACGAGATGGCTCAAACTCTTGGGATGCATATTTATCTCTGATGTGTGGCAGCAACCCCTGGAAAGCCAAATCTGCCAATTGTCGATCATCAAGCACCAAACTATAGCACTTGTTCTTTACGTCTCGCAATCTTTGCACGAAGATCTCCACCGATTCGTCATTACGCTACTTTAGTTTGACTAAATCGATAATCCTCTTCTCATGAACACCAGAGAAGAAGTATTTGTGAAACTATTTCTGCAAATCGGCCTAAGTGATTACAAAATTTGGAGGAAGCGAAATGAACCAGGTAAACGCCGATCCAGATAAGGATGATGAGAATAATCTTACCCTTAGCTCGTCTCTGCTAGCTGCCTCCCCACATTGAATAATGAAGCGGTTGATGTGCTCCATTGTTGACGTGTCATCTTGGCCAGAGAACTTTGTGAAATCTGGCACCTTGTACCGATTTGGGAGAGGAATCAAGTCATATGCCTGAGAGTACGACGCTCGATAAGAGTATGTATTGACCTTGGGCTTGATGCCGAATTGTTCTTTCATCACTTCGGCAATTTTATCGGCCTAGTATGCATCCTGATCCTGCCGATGGGTCGGCTGGACATTAACTGGCAGGACTGGTTGATACACCCCTTCTTGCCTTTGTGGCAAATAAGCTGACCCGACTGGCACATGCATAGCACCACCTTGCTGAACATTATGCATCGATTGATTTGCTGATGTATATCCTTGGATACCCACGGGGGTATACTGCGGCATCATATTCATCGGTCGGTACATCGATGTTTCATTCTGAGTATTCGCCGGGTAATGGCATTGTTGCACTCCTGCTACTTGATGTCCAGGTTGCACCACCTGTTGTTGAATCTGATTAGTCCATCCAGGATTATAAATCACCGGCATGTGATTTGCCGATAATTGATAGCTACCTGGTGCCTGTTGTTCTTGCTCCTTGGAGTAATCAACAAATTGGCCTCCTTGGTGCATTGACATTGCAGCTTGAGGATTTGCCATCATCATGGGATGGTTCACAACCGCCATGTCTTGTTGCATCGGCAAATGCCGATGGTTGCCCGCAAGGCACTTTGAGCATCATCATCTGAAGACTTCCTTGTGGCAACTGCACGTTTGGAGAAGACGTAGCATAATGTATTATCGGGCTCATCGGTTGTGCCGATATTGCCGATTCCATAGGGATCCTCCATGCTGCACTATTAACTTGGATCAACTTAGCGTCAGCAGATGAATCTGGAGGCATACTGTATCCCCACCAGCTGGAGGGAGTTGGCTGACCTTTGACTGCTTGTCCTGACATTGTCGATGCCCCCGGATCGATATTCAGCCGAACGACGCTTGCGAGGCTCGATCTTGGTGGCGTAGCTTCATCGGCGGACGGATTCACAGATTGGAGAGATATCACTGGAACCACCGATGAAGTTGTAGCAGATGTCGATCCAGGTTGATGATACGCTGGACCAACATACTTGGGTGCCTATCCTTCTTTGAAAGATTGCATAACCACATTGTACACAGTATTGGACAACACATTGGAGTGGCTAATCAACGCCTGATTTAACACAGAATTAACCATATCTTGTAATTTACCAGGATTGACATCGAAAGTGACCTACCGTGGCAACGGCGGATCTTGCTTCTGGACAGCATCGCCGCTCCTGTTTAGGCTGAAGGATTTCAGATATAGTTGCTTATACTCCTCCATAGCCTGCTCCATAGCTTGCTTCTGATCATCTTTCAGATCTGCTTCGCAGACTTCAATGACGTTCCTCGGATTGACATCAGTAGAATCACTCATGATCGTGATCAAAAGATGTATCTATGGTCCCACCGGGTGTGCCAAAAGAGGTGTTGACACAAAAAGCGTCGGATCTGTGAACACCTCGGGCTTATACCCGAATTCGATATTCAAGGTGTGCCAGTCGATTTGACCAGTTAATCGACAAGGACGATAACTAGAACAAAATTGAATGAGACGACAGCGATACGCCCGGACCTCAAAGCTCAAATTGCTCAAAACGCGGAACTTGCGAGGTAGACAGAGGTCGTGTAGATGCAGCCCGTCGAGATGTCGTAAGAACTCGTAGATGAACTAGAACTAATGCGATAAAAGTAGATTTGCTGGAAAAGTAGACGAAAATAATAGATGTATTTGATTGATTGTATCTCTTTCACACCACCCCTAGGTACATATTTACACTCCAGCAAGAGGAGTTGTAAACAGACACGACTCATACCTAAACAAAACTCCTATTTTTAAGGAAATAAACGACTCATGCAAGAGTCGGACTCCAATTATAATAACAATGCTATAATAAAACTACTAGTTTCCTTATCTATCCTCCTTATGATGAAACTTTCCATCGGCAGATTCCTTTAACACGCAAGCTTCTCCTATTGCTATCGGCAGCAATCTGCTGACGTTGGCCACATCATCCCGCATCTATTGGCAACATTTCCGATCGGCAACATCCTCCTGTTTCCATCAGCAAATATCCTTCTTTTTATCTTCGACATCTCTTCAATCTCCTGCTTCTATTCTGATGCCGATAAGAAAAAAGAACCATCCCTTTACCGATCAGTGCATCCGGTTTACATTGACACATACAAAAACGGTGTCAATAGGCCGATATATCAGTTTATTACTCTGCAGAGTTTGTGCACTTTACCCATGAGTCGTGTTACCCATATGTCTGTGTTAATTACTCCCATAACACTTCCAAGGTGAGTAGGCAGGGTACACTATGAAGTTTTTCAAAGAGCATTGCTAGCAAGTGATAGACATTGCGGATCCACAAACAAGGGTGTGTAAGGTCTCCTCCTGATGGTACACACGCAAAATATCCACCCATGCCATACTAGACAACCACCTCATCAATGGAAAATTTCACGAACTATCGACATGCGAGAATGTACTCTCACACTTGACTAAAGCCAGAGCCATTATAGCTCTCATGGCTGCACTATTAATCCTAGCTTTTGCCCACATGTGTTTCTCATTAAGGTTAGGTTCCAGTTGTCAATAACAAATTCATCAATCCATTATAGAGTATCATAACACTTGGTAGGGATCATGTATCATTTAGATTTGCACTAGCAATCTACCCATATGCATAACCCATAGACTCAAGGTAAAGGATATCAATACTATGGAAATATACTACGGGTTTCAAATTAAACACATGCAAATGAAATCATGATTATGGTGAATAGGATAACAAGATAGATCCCATGTTATACTTGCCTTTAACTTAGATCCTTCTTCTGATGACTCGCAACTCCAAAATATAGCTTCTTGCGCACCATGTAAATCTCACCGACGGGACATATCATAGAACACCATACAAACATCCACACATTCATACACGAGCAAACATGAACAATGATGAGAACAGTACACCAGCAGTGGTAAAACAAATAAAAAGGTTTATAAAAAGAACCTACTGAAAGGTCCTAGATGGCTAGAGGGGGGTGAATAGCATAATAAAAATTCTACAAATCACTAGAGCAAAAGGTTAGATAACACTTAAGCGAAGCTTTTTGCTCTAGCTCTACTTGGGGTGCAAAGCCACCTATCCAATGCAATTCTAGTTAGTCAAGCTAGCAAGAACAACTAACAAAGAAGCTAACTAGATAGCTAACTAGACAAGATATGAGTGAATATAAATGCAAGAGAGGAGGTGATTGTTATACCGATGCCTTGTGATGCATGGATGTCAATGTAGATAACCAATCACAATGAATACCAATGAGTAGCCGGGAGACAAGATAAAAATCAATTTTTCTCCCAAGGTTCACTTGGTTGCCACCAAGCTAGTCCCCACTGTGTCGACTACTCAAGTGGTGATTCGGTGGCTAATAGGCAATGACAAGCCTAGCCCACTAACTCGGACGCCACAAGAATCCACCCAAATGAGAGTAACACAATGACACGAGCAATCCACTAGAGTTACCCTTTGGCGCTCCGCCGAGGTGGGTACAAGCCCTCTCACAATCGTCAAAGCCGGCCGCAAACAATCACCAATTGCGCCAAAGCTTCCTCAATCACCCAAGCCGTCTAGGTGTTGGCAAACACCAAGAATAACAAGAAACTTTGCGGTGACGACGATGACCAAGTGCCACTAAGATGCAATGCAATGATCAAAGCACTTGGATCACTAATACTCTCACAAGTATGCAACAATAGTGAAGAGAATGAGTTGGGGGCTATCTCAAGCAAGCACAAGTATGTCAAATGAATGGGAGGTGCAAGAGAGTGCTCCTTGAGCCGGCCAAAAACATATTTATAGCTTCACCACCGAGCTAGCCGTTTTGCCCCTTTTCCTCAGCTTTCTACGCCAGTCCAGATGCAGTCTTCATGGGGGGTCCGGACCAACGCGCATGCGTCCGGACCCTCCTCCATTTCAAACTCTGTCATTGGTGCCCTTCCTGGTGCTGACGTGCAACCTCCGGACACAGTGAACAGTCGGGGGTCTGGACCAAAGCACCTTGCGTCCAGACCGTACGCAGAGCCGATCCAGAGAGCTCCAAACGCCCGGACTCGCGATCGGAGTCCTGCGTCCGGATGCACAACAACGTCCGGTCGCTATGTAGAGAGCAACCAGAGAGCAACTTTCATTCGGACTCGAGTCCGGAGTCCGCGTCCGGACCTCCTGTCCAGAGAAGCCCAGGGTTAGGTTATGCCACCGGACACAAGTGCGTTAGTTTGGACCGTGCATCCCTTGCGTCCGGACCTTGCGTCCGGACCTCATACTCGTGTCCAATTGAGTTGCTTCTTCTTCTCCAAGTCTTCAAGTGCTAACACCTTGTGATCCATACACTTGGTTCCCTGTGTTAGCCTTTTACGATATATTTCTTGGAATTAATTTAGTTTGTGACACTTAGGTTCATTTTAAATGAATGCAATGCAAACCTAGTGGCACATGATAACCGCAATCAAAACGAGTTTTCCTTTCTTAATAGTACGACTATCTATCCCAAAGGTGATTACACTCTCTATAGTGTCTTGATCACTAAACCAAAACAATGGCCCTATAGATATACCTTTTCCTTGAGCCCATTTTTGTTTTTCTCTTTCTTCTTTTCCTTAGTCCATGGAGCACTTGATCCATTATGGTCATTCATTTAGCTCCATGTACCAAGGTGGATTGCCCTATCTTGATCATACACTTAGTACAAGGGTTAGTCCATAGGTTTCATCAATTAACCAAAACCAAACAAGGTCTTTCAATCTCACCCTTTTTGGTAATTGAGGACAACGTTTCACAAATAAAAATATATGATGAAAATTTCAACTTTGGTAGTATTGGCTCCCCCTACATATGTGATATATGAGTTTGGTTCATTTTGATCACATATGCATGAATAGGAATTGTGGGAGAGTGAATGCTACCAAATGATGCTAAGGTGTGTAGGATGGACCTTTGAAGCGTGATACCAATCGGAGTGCAATGTTAAAGGATCCTTAGCACCATGAATGCCTTGAAACCACTTGAAAAACACTTTGAGAGGCAAACTTGAGAGAACTAGATACCACATGAAAACTAAAAACACCTAATCATGCTAGTTCTTCAAGCACCATATCATTTAGTTTCTAGCATTCACCACCCAAGCATATCATGAATATAAGTACATATGCAAGGAAGCGCTTATGAATGCACAAAGATATGCAACAACTTTATTCGTAGGCTTGCTCCCCCTACTTGTGTGCTTTCATTTTCAAAATTTTCACAAATATTTTTCTTTGTATTACTACTTACTTCTTCCCCTTTGTCATCTATTATCATAAAAGATGTGCTCAAAAAGGATTGATTATTGGAGAGAAGCTTAGTTGTGGTTCAATCTAGATTACTTGCCCCAAGCTATTTTACCCAATTTAAACCATGGACAAGCTTGTTCACACATCCTAGAATGGTTATCTTGCCCATGTTGACCTAAATATTTGAAGTTCATATTCTAGATCAAACTCTAGGATTGCAAGCCCACAAATATGTCATATGCTACCACTAGATCAAATTAAGCATAGAAGCAATAGTGGTACCATATAAGCATCAAAACATTTGGTTTTCAAGAATGAGCCTAATGAATTGATGTCTAGATGCACTAACAAGTCCTAATAAAGGATGAATGACATGTCAATCAACTTTTACCTTGCTTTGCTCGAAGGAGAGGCATGTCATATATGGGGGTGCATCAACACATATTTGAGAAGTCAAGAATGTTCAATTCATTTCTTAGCTTGCAAAACCTCTTCTCATCAAGTAGCTTAGTGAATATGTCGACAAGTTGATCATTGGTGCCAACACTTGTGATTTTGATATCACCCTTTAGTTGATGGTCTCTTATGAAGTGGTGCCTCACATCAATGTGCTTGGTTCTTGAATGTTGAACCGGATTGTTGGTTAGCTTCACCGCACTTTCATTGTCACATAGCAATGACACTTGCTTGAAGTTGATCCCATAGTCATTCAAAGTTGATTTCATCCAAAGCAATTGAGCACAACAACTACCCACACTTATGTATTCGGCTTCGGCGGTAGAGAGTGCAACACTATTTTGCTTCTTTGATGACCAAGATACAAGTGACATGCCTAGCATTTGACATGTGCCCGATGTGCTCTTTCTATCAATCTTGCATCCCGCATAGCCTGACTCCGAATATCCAATCAATTCAAAGTTTGACACCTTGGGATACCATAATCAACAATCTTGTGTATGCTTCAAGTACCTCAATATTCTCTTTGTAGCCTTCAAGTGACTTTGTCTTGGAGAGGCTTGGAATCTTGCACACATGCATACACTAAACATCACATCCGGCCTAGAAGCAGTCACATAGAGTAGGCTTCCAATCATAGACCGATACAACTTTTGATCCACCATGTTGCCACTAGCATCACCATCCAAGTGTCCATTTGTGCCCATTGGAGTACTAATGCCTTTAGACTCTTCTAAGCCAAACTTCTTCATCATATCCTTGATGTACTTGCCTTGACTCACAAAGGTGCCATTCTTCAATTGCTTGATTTGAAGACCAAGGAAGTAGCTAAGTTCACCAATAATTGACATTTCAAACTCATTTGCCATCATCTTGCCAAATTCTTCACAAAATTCTTGATTGGTTGAACCGAATATGATGTCATCCACATAGAATTGTAGTACAAATATATCTTTGCCAAGCTTCTTGGTGAAAAGAGTATTATCAACCTTTCCCATGATGAACCCTTTAGATAGAAGGAAGTCCCTCAATCTTCCATACCACTCTAGGTGCTTGCTTCAAGCCATATAGAGCCTTCCTCAACTTGTACACATGGTTGGGCTTCTTGTCATCTTCAAATATGGGAGGTTGCTCAACATATACTAGCTCATTGATGTATCCATTCAAGAAAGCACTCTTCACATCCATTTGGTATAGCCTGATGTTGTGTGCACAAGCATAGGCCAATAGAATCCTTATTGCCTCTAATCTTGCAACTGGTGCATAAGTTTCTCCAAAGTCAAGACCCTCAACTTGAGTGTATCCTTGAGCTACCAATCTTGCTTTGTTTCTCACAACTATACCATCTTGAGCTTGCTTGTTTCTAAATACCCATCTTGTGTCAATCACATTGTAGTTCTTGGGTCTTTCAACTAGTTCCCAAACTTGGTTCCTAGTGAAATTGTTGAGCTCTTCATGCATAGCATTGACCCAATCAACATCTTGTAGGGCTACATCTACCTTGGTTGGCTCTATGGATGATACAAATGAATAGTGCTCACAAAATGATGCCAATATTGATCTTGTTTGAACACCACTTGCAATATTGGTCGGTTGAAGAGTTGGAACTTGATTGCTTGAGCTTGGTTGAGATGAACTAGCAACTTGTTGATATTGCTCTTGAGAACCACTAGCTTGCATTTGAGGTGAGTTGAGCACTTGATCTTTGTCATCTTCAATGTCAATCACTTGCCTAGGCCGAATATCATCAATATCCATGTTCTTCATAGCCTTTGACAATTGAGTGTAGGCTTATAAGGTTGCTACGCTAGCCGGAAAACAAAATTTTCTGCCCCATAAACCAGGAACTAGTGCTAGTTATAGATCACGGGGTTACTAGACGCGTAGGTGCAGCAGAAGTGACTTGATGTAGTCGTGCGCGTCGCAGCAGTGTCGTGCAGTTGCGAGGTCGTCCGTCTCAACGTCTGTTACTCGCGGTTCGTCCTTGTGCTCCAAATGCAGCACCTCCAAGGAATCCCACACGTGCAGGGAAGAAGCGTCACGTCTCTGGACTGCTAGGTCCGTGAGGAGTACTAGGCATGAGCGTGGGAGGGCGACGGCGGCTGCCAAAGGACGTGAGATCAACTCGCCCCGTGCCACCCCTTGCTTATATAGGCGTCCTAACGAGCTCTCATGTTGGAGGCCCATTAGTAACCCTAAACCTACCCGAATTAGGCTTCCAGCCCCTTAAGCGTGTGACCCTATGGGCTCACGCACAGATAGACATGGCCCAAGTACTCTTACTCGACCAATAGTTGATAGTGGCCTCTAGCATGGCGTGTCAACTCCTATGCATACGCTACGATCATATCAGATGATCCACCACATTTCAATATACATGTTATTCCTTTGCCTCATGATATTTGGTTCAACTCGTGGGTTAACACTTAACCCAAGCACGGCCATGCATTTCATGATCTAATCATTTGAGTGATCCAGTGATATATCTCTCTCTCTCTCATGGAGAGTGGCAAATTCCATCTTGATTGACTATGTCTCACAACATGTTTCCTAACAAACCCGAAAGTCACCTTTATAACTACCCAGTCACGGAGTAGAGTTTGGTAGTCCCAAGGTAGGTCATTTCACATCTTGAGTACATATGACAATCTCAGGTCTAAGGACATAACGTACATGATGTGTATAGAGACAATCTCATGTCGGGTCTATCCAGCACCATGTCCTACATGTGCCCACATTATTAGTTCGACATCTCCATGTCCATGACTTGTGAAACATAGTCATCAACTAATAATGTGCTGATCCATTATTCATGTACATTCTAGTACGAACTTCGATCAGGGACAACTTTAGAATAACCATACAAGTAAAAGAGTTTCACAAACAATTCACATAATTGCTTATCGATACATGTTGGCTTTAATGGATATTCATTGAACTCATAATATGTCATGGATACAAGGAAATACAATCATCTCTATGATTACATCTTGGGCATATTCCCAACAGTCTCCCACTTGCACTAGAGCTAATCTCAAAGATATCTAATACCCATAGCTTTTACGTGCGCCTCATGCTTAGGCTGTGGAAGAGCCTTTGTCAAAGGATCTGCAACATTCAAATCCGTATGTATTTTGCACATCTTGATCTCATCTCGACCGACGAACTCTCGAATGAGATGAAACTTTTGTAGTACATGTTTGTTCTTTTGGTGATTCCTAGGCTCCTTAGCCTGCGCTATCGCCCCATTATTATCACAATACAGATTCAATGGGCGAGACGCATTTGGAACCACGCCAAGCTCGATGAGAAATCTCCTCATCCAAACACCTTCCTTTGCAGCGGCACAAGCTGCAATGTACTTGGCTTCTGTTGTAGAATCGGTTACCGTCTCCTGCTTGGAACTCTTCCAGCTTACAACACCACCATTCATTGTGAACACAAAACCTGATTGAGATTGTGAATCATCCACATCAGTTTGGAAGCTGGCATCGGTGTAACCATTTACAACGAGCTCCTCCTCACCTCCATAGATTAGGAACACATCTTTAGTCCTTCTCAAGTACTTAAGGATGTTTTTAACAAGCGTCCAATGACTCTCACCTGGATTAGCTTGGTACCTTCTCGCAACACTTAGAGCATATGAGACATCTGGGCGAGTACATATCATGGTGTACATAATGGAACCAACGGCCGAAGCATATGGAACCTTACTCATGCGCTTCTGCTCAGCAGCTGTCGTAGGACATCGCTTCTCGCTAAAACGCATACCATGTGACATAGGCAAGAACCCTCTCTTGGATTGTTCCATGTTGAACCGTTTCAACACCTTGTCAATGTATGTATGTTGGCTTAATCCTATAAGCCTCTTTGATCTATTTCTATAGATCTTAATGCCCAAAATGTATGTTGCTTCTCTTAAATCCTTCATAGAAAAACTATTATTCAGTGAAGTCTTTACGGATTGCAACATAGGAATGTCATTCTCAATCAATAGTATGTCATCCACATACAAGATTAGAAATACAACAACCCTCCCACTTTCCCTCTTGTAAACACAAGGTTCTTCATTCTGACGAAAGCCAAACCCTTTGATCACTTCATCAAAACGAATATTCCAACTCCGAGATGCTTGCTTTAATCCATAAATGGATTTCTTTAGCTTGCATATTTTTCCAGCATTTTTAGGATCAACAAAGCCTTCGGGCTGTATCATATACACGTCCTCTTCCAAATTTCCATTTCGAAAGGCTGTTTTAACATCCATCTGCGAAATCTCATAATCGAAATAAGCAACAATTGCTAGAATGATCCGAATAGATTTAAGCATCGCTACTGGCGAGAATGTCTCGTCGTAGTCAACTCCTTGAAGTTGCCGAAAACCCTTTGCAACAAGTCGAGCTTTATAGACGTGAACGTTTCCATCCATATCCTTTTTATTTTTATAGACCCATTTGCACTCTATGGGTTTAACCCCATCAGACGGGTCAACCAAGTTCCAAACTTGATTGTCTCCCATGGAATCTATCTCGGATCTCATGGCACTTTGCCATTCCTCGGAATTTGGGTCCATCATTGCTTCCACGTATGTCGCAGGTTCGTCATCGTCTAACAACAACACTTCTCCACGTGCCTCACGAATTCTTTCTGACCTTCGTGGTAGTGGTGGTGTTTTTCTTGCCACATGTATCTCAACTTGTTCTGCTATATTAGCATCACTCATAGAGTTATCCCCTATTGGCTCATCTTGAACTTCTGCAAGATACACCTTTTGTCCACTCTTCTCTTTATTGAGAAACTCTTTCTCTAAGAAGACACCGTTCCGAGCAACAAATACTTTGCCCTCTGATCGGTTGTAGAAGTAATACCCTAAAGTTTCCTTTGGACATCCCACGAAAAAGCATTTGTCCAACTTGGGTGTTAGTTTATCTGACATAAGTCGTTTGACATAAACTTCACAACCCCAAATCTTTAGAAAAGACAAACTGGGACTCTTACCAGTCCACATCTCATGTGGTGTCTTAACTACAGACTTAGACGGTACCCTATTCAATGTGAAAGCGGTTGTTTCTAGAGCATATCCCCAAAACGAGAGTGGTAGGTCTGACTGGCTCATCATAGAGCGAACCATGTCCAACAAAGTCCGATTACGTCGCTCGGATACGCCGTTTCTCTGAGGCGTTCCAGGTCGCGTAAGTTCTGGACCAATTCCATAACTCTTTAGATGATTGCTAAACTCATGGCTCAAATATTCGCCTCCACGATCATATCGCAAGGCTTTAATTTTCTTGCCACGGTGATTCTCTACTTCATTCTGAAATTCTTTGAACTTTTCAAATATTTCAGACTTATGTTTCATTAAGTAGATATATCCATATCTACTAAAATCATCAGTGAAGGTTATGAAGTATTGAAATCTGCCTCTAGCTGTCGTACTCATTGGTCCACATATATCAGTATGTACAAGTTCCAATAAGTCCGCCGCCCTCTCAGGAAAACCTGTGAAAGGCGACTTGGTCATCTTACCCAATAGGCAAGCCTAACATGTCTCGTATGATTCAAAATCAAACAAAGTTAGAAGCCCATCTGAATGGAGCCTCTTCATGCGATTCTCACTTATATGACCTAAACAACAATGCCACATATAAGTAGGACTTAACTCATTAAGCCAAGGCCTTTTAGCATTAATATTACATATAGGTTCATCATCAAGATTTAAAATAAACAACCCATTCAGAATGGATGCAAAAGCCACAAACATGTCATTCTTTGAGATCACACAACCATTGTCTTTACTCGCAAATGAATAACCATCCTTCATCAAACATGAAGGTGACACAATGTTTCGACTTAAACTAGGAACAAAATAACAATTATTCAATTTCATGATAAATTCTGACGGGAGGTGAAGTTGCGTCATCCCAACGCTCAACGCAGCAACTCTTGCATTGTTGCCCACGCGGAAATCAACTTCTCCTCTTTTCACGCTTCTACTTTTTATCATTCCCTGCATCGTATTGTAAATATGAGCAACCGATCCGGTATCAAATACCCAAGAATTAATATAAGAATCAGCGAGAAAAATGTCTGTAACATAAACAACAAGTGTACAAGCAGCGGGAGTACCTTTACCACCGCCATCCTTCAAGGATTCCAAGTACAACTTGTAGTTTCTTTTCCAGTGACCTTTCCCATTACAATGAAAGCATTTAGCTTCAGCAGTTTATCCAACAGCCTTGGGCGCAGAAGGAGGGTTTGGCTTAGAGATCTGATCTTTAGTCATTGCCTTCTTCTTCTTCCAAGCCCTCTTCTTAAAGTTAGGTTTGTTTTGGACTGCCATCACATGGCTACTACCAGCACCTTTCTTGATATCAGCTTCTGCTGTTTTAAGCATGCCGCACAATTCATTCAAGCCCTTCTCCGCCCCATGCATATGGTAGTTCAAAATGAAGTTCCCATAGCTAGGCGGAAGAGACGCAAGTATGAAATCAGTGGCCAACTCTGGGCCCATTGGGAAGCCTAGCTTCTCCAATCTCTGAGTGTGACCAACCATCTTGATCACATGTGGGCCAACTGCTGCGCCTTCTGCAAGCTTGGTTTCGAAAAAAGCCTTGGAAACATTGAACCTTTCAGTCCTGGCTTGAGTCTGAAACATATCATTAAGCGCCAAGATCATATCGTACGCTGCATGATTATTATCAAATTGCATCTGGAGATCTGGCTCCATGCAAGCGAGCATAAGGCAACCCACTTCAAGATCAGCATCACATGCTTTCTTGTAAGCGGTTTTCTCTACAGCAGGTGCATTATCAGCAGGCTCATCTGGTAATGGGGTGTCTAGAACATCTTCCTTTTTCTCAGCCCTGAGAACAATTCTCAGGTTGCAGATCCAATCCACATAGTTTGTTCCATTCAACTTATCTTTCTCAAGAATTGAACACAAAGTAAATGGTTGATTACTGGGAGCCATCTACAACAAAAGTAATGCAAAATACTAAGACAATGTATCCAAGACATAAAGAACGACATATGTAGACAAAAACATTATCGCACGTGAAAGTAGAACATCATAAGAACGACATAAACACAGATTTGACTTGGTATAGCCCATTATTCCTTTGGAGATCTCCATCTCCATCAATCTGTTCATCATGGTGATCGCCATCTCCATGATTGAAGTATGCCATCCTCCATGATGAGTCCACCAAGACTATCTATCACTACCGCAGGACAATGAGATAAAATTACATGGTTGCAGATAGGAACATCACAGATTGGCACACATGCCATTACATTTGAATGGACAATATCTGTGGCTCCAGCCATATTGTCTTAATCATGACGTGCAAGCCATGAATTAATTACATACATGCATCACATACACATAAGGGCTATACCAATCACGAATACCTGCAAAACAGAGTTAACCGATTCCGACGTCTAAACTTAAAACGCCGAAAACTCAATTTTGCAAGCTGTTTTTCGCAAATCTAATTTTCGCCAAAAACTCAATCTTGCTTTGTTTCTCACAACTATACCATCTTGATCTTGCTTGTTTCTAAATACCCATCTTGTGTCAATCACATTGTAGTTCTTGAGTCTTTCAACTAGTTCCCAAACTTGGTTCCTAATGAAATTGTTGAGCTCTTCATGCATAGCATTGACCCAATCAACATCTTGTAGGGCTACATCTACCTTGGTTGGCTCTATGGATCATACAAATGAATAGTGCTCACAAAATGATGCCAATCTTGATCTTGTTTGAACACCACTTGTAATACCACCAACTATTTGATCAATGGGGTGATCTCTTGCAATGTTGATCGGTTGAAGAGTTGGAACTTGATTGCTTGAGCTTGGTTGAGATGAACTAGCAACTTGTTGATCTTGCTCTTGAGAACCACTAGCTTGCATTTGAGGTGAGTTGAGCACTTGATCTTTGTCATCTTCAATGTCAATCACTTGCCTAGGCCGAATATCATCAATATCCATGTTCTTCATAGCCTTTGACAATTGAGTGTAGGCTTATAAAGTTGCTACGCTAGCCGGAAAACAAAATTTTCTGCCCCATAAACCAGGAACTAGTGCTAGTTATAGATCACGGGGTTACTAGACGCGTAGGTGCAGCAGAAGCGACTTGATGTAGTCGTGCGCGTCGCAGCAGTGTCGTGCAGTTGTGAGGTCGTCCGTCTCAACGTCTCTTACTCGCGGTTCGTCCTTGTGCTCCAAATGCAGCACCTCCAAGGAATCCCACACGTGCAGGGAAGAAGCGTCACGTCTCTGGACTGCTAGGTCCGTGAGGAGTACTAGGCATGAGCGTGGGGAGGGCGACGGCGGCTGCCAAAGGACGTGAGATCAACTCGCCCCGCGCCACCCCTTGCTTATATAGGCATCCTAACGAGCTCTCATGTTGGAGGCCCATTAGTAACCCTAAACCTAGTCTAATTCGGGTCCAACCCGAATTAGGCTTCCAGCCCCTTAAGCGTGCGACCCTATGGGCTCACGCACACATAGACATGGCCCAAGTACTCTTACTCGACCAATAGTTGATAGTGGCCTCTAGCAAGGCGTGTCAACTCCTATGCGTACGCTACGATCATATCAGATGATCCACCACATTTCAATATACATGTTATTCCTTTGCCTCATGATATTTGGTTCAACTCGTGGGTTAACACTTAACCCAAGCACGGCCATGCATATCATGATCTAATCATTTGAGTGATCCAGTGATATCTCTCTCTCTCTCATGGAGAGTGGCAAATTCCATCTTGATTGACTATGTCTCACAACATGTTTCCTAACAAACCCGAAAGTCACCTTTATAACTACCCAGTCACGGAGTAGAGTTTGGTAGTCCCAAGGTAGGTCGTTTCACATCTTGATCCAATATTCATGTACATTCTAGTACGAACTTCGATCAGGGACAACTTTATAATAACCATACAAGTAAAAGAGTTTCATAAACAATTCACATAATTGCTTATCGATACAAGTTGGCTTTAATGGATATTCATTGAACTCATAATATGTCATGGATACAAGGAAATACAATCATCTCTATGATTACCTCTAGGGCATATTCCCAACATTGAGGACCCCTCACATCTTCTAGATTCTCATTTTCAACTTGGAGCCATTGGTTTCATCAAACTAAACATCATGAACCTCCTCAAGTATACCACTAGCCGAATTCCACACTCTATAGGCTTTGATTGTGGTTGAGTAACCGAGTAAGAACCCTTCGTCACACTTCTTGTCAAACTTCCCAAGTCTTGTGTCTTTCTTCAAGATATAGCATTTGCACCCAAAGACTCTAAAGTAAGCAATGTTGGGCTTTCTTCCATTTAATAGCTCATATGGAGTCTTCTCCATCAATGGATGACAATACAACTGATTGCTAGAGTAGCAAGCGGTGTTGATAGCTTCGGCCCAAAAGGATTGACTCACATTGTACTCACTAAGCATAGACCTTGCCATATCAATCAATGTTCTATTCTTCCTCTCAACAAGGCCATTTGATTGTGGAGTGTACTTGGCCGAGAGTTGATGTTTGATTCCCAATTCATCACATAGCTCTTCAATTCTTGTATTCTTGAATTCACTTCCATTGTCACTTCTCACTTTATTTATGGTAGCTTCAAACTCATTGTGACATCTCTTGACAAAAGATTTGAAGGTGGCAAATGTATCACTCTTGTCATTGAGAAAGAATACCCAAGTATATCTTGTAAGATCATCCACTATCACAAATCCATACTTGTTCCCTCCAATGCTTGTGTATGTTGTTGGTCCAAATAGATCTATGTGCAACAACTCAAATGCTATACTAGTGCTCATCATGCTCTTCTTTGGATGGGTGTTACCAACTTGTTTGCCGGCTTGACAACAACTACAAAGTTTGTCCTTCTCAAATACAATATCTTTCAAGCCTCTTACTAAGTCATGTTTGATCAATCTATTCAATTGATTCATCCCAACATGACCAAGCCTTCTATGCCATAACCAACCCATACTTAATTTAGTGAGCAAGCAAGTTGACAATTGAGCTTCACTAGCATTGAAATCAACTAGGTAGAGGTTCTCATATTTAAAGCCTTTGAAGATGAAGTTTGAACCATCTACACTAATGATCTCAACATCATCTACTCCAAATATGCATTTGAATCCAAGATCACACAATTGAGCTACCGATAGCAAATTGAAGTTCAAACTCTCAACTAGCAAGACATTGGATATGCTCAAGTCATTGGATATTGCAATCTTACCAAGACCCTTGACCTTGCCTTTGCCATTATGACCAAAAGGAATACTATCAATGCCATCATTGGTGTTGGAGTTGATTGATTTGAACATTCTAGAATCCCTGGTCATGTGTTGAGTGCACCCACTATCAAGAACCCAATGCCTTCCTCTGACTTTGTAATTTACCTACAAAACAAATTAGTTCTTCTTAGGTACCCATACTTGTTTGGGTCCTCCAAAGTTAGTGACCAAGGATTTTGGCACCCAAATAGCCTTCTTCTTTGGGCCAACAATGGATGTGCCAACATACTTAGCCATGATATCTTTAGTACTTTTGGTAAGCATATAACATGAATCAAAGTGCATAGAGGTAGCTTTAGCAAACTTGGTTTGACTCATGTTAAGTTTGCAATATTGGTCAACATACCCCACTTGCTTGCATTTGTTGCAAAACCGACCATTGCTTCTCACAAAGCTAGGCTTAGGAGTTACAAAGGCTGACTTGCCCTTCTTGGGGGTATATCCCAATCCCTCTTTGCAAAGGGAGAATCTTTGTCTACCCAAGCACTTTAGCAAGCGGGCATCTCTACCATATGCCTTACCCAAGGCATGAGTGAGTTCATTCACATCATGTTTCAATTTTTCATTTTCCATCACTAGTGTAGCATCATCCTTTGAGCTATCACTAGTAGATGTGCAAGTGGAGGTGCTACATTGTGTTTCGGTTGGTACAACAATGATAGGAGTGCAAAATGATTCATCTAGAATATCACAAGTTACTCTAATGTTGCATGATGCAACAACCTTATCCTTGTTTTGATCAAGGAGAGAGGAGTGAGCCTTTTCAAGCTTGTGGTGAGTCCTCTAAAGCTTCTCATGGGCTTCCATTAGCCTCTCATGAGAGCCATTGAGCTCATCAAAGGATTGTTCAAGAGCCTTAAGCTTGTTGTTCAATTCTTTGCACTCCTTCCTCTTTGTCTCAAAGCAATCATAAGTTTGCTTCATCATATCAACTAGTTCCTCCTTGGAGTACTCTTCCTCATCATCACTACTATCATCATCACTATCACTATCATCATGAGATTGTACCTTAGTTGGCTTAGCCATGAAGCATGATGGAGTGTCGAAGATGGATGGCTTGTTGTTGATAGCAATGCTAGGCAATGCCTTCTTCTTGGACTTCTTCCTCTCATCATCACTAGAGTCATCATCGGAAGAGTCACTACTATCCCAAGTCTCCATATAGGATTCACCCTTCTTCTTCTTAGTGAAAGATAGCTTCTTCTCCTTCTTGTCATGCTTGCTCTTCTTCTTCTCATCATCATCACTATGATTGGGACAATCCGCAATCATGTGACCGGTGCTCTTGCACTTGTAGCATCTCTTCTCATATTCTTTGCTCTTGAAGTTATCTCTTCTCTTTCTAGAACTATAGCCCTTCTTCTTCATGAACTTTCCAAACTTGCGCACGAAGAGGGCCATCATCTCATCATCAACATCACTTGCATCTTCATCGTCACTAGATTTTTGCTTCTTTGCTTTGCCTTGCCTTTGCTCTTGGATGATGAAGCCTTGGATGCTAAGCTCTTCTTTTCTTTCTTTTCTTCCTTGACCTCTTCTTCTTCACTTTCTTCATTGTATTGCTCTTCGGTCATGATCTCACCAAGTACTTCATTGGGAGTGATCTTGTCCAAATCATCTCTCCTAATTATTTGCCTCAAGGTTTTGTATTTCTTGGGCAAACAACCAAGAAAGCGGTTTGAGAAGTGTTCATCTTTGACCTTCTCACCCAAGCTCTTGAGATCATTGATGACCACTTGGAGCCCATGGAACATCTCCGGGATGGACTCATCATCCTTCATCTTGAAGTGAGATAGCTTGTCCTTGAGCATGTACAACTTGGCATTCTTTACCGTTGAAGTGCCTTCATAAGTATCTTCAAGTCTCTTCCACACTTCACTTGCCTTCTCAAGATCTTTGATTTTCTCAAACACCTTGGAATCAATGCCATTGTAGATTACATTGAGTGACATGGTGTTGTATTTCCGGTTCTCTTGCTCTCTAGGCGTGGGAGCGGCTTCATCAAGAATGACAAAGTCATGTTCCATCACACTCCACACCTTCTCATGTATTGAGCCTAGATGCATCTTCATATTCCTCTTCCAATAATCAAATGATGTGCCATCAAACATTGGTGGTTTGCTTCCCACAGGGTTGAATGATATTTGAGCCATCACTAACACCGAAGGTTGTTAAGCCTTGATAATAGCGGTGACCACGGATCCGATACCACTTGAAAGGTCCTAGATGGCTAGAGGGGGGGTGAATAGCCTAATAAAAATTCTACAAATCACTAGAGCAAAAGGTTAGATAACACTTAAGCAAAGCTTTTTGCTCTAGCTCTACTTGGGGTGCAAAGCCACCTATCCAACGCAATTCTAGCTAGTCAAGTGCCTAACAACCAATAGCAAGAACCTAAGGAACTTAACACAAGCTAGCAAGAACAACTAACCAAGAACCTAACTAGCAAGCTAACTAGACAAGATATGAATGAATATAAATGCAAAAGAGGAGGTGATTGTTATACCGACACCTTGTGATGTATGGATGTCAATGTAGAGAACCAATCACAATGAATACCAATGAGTAGCTGGGAGACAAGATGACAATCAATTTTTCTCCCAAGGTTCACTTGGTTGCCACCAAGCTAGTCCTCATTGTGTTGACTACTCAAGTGGTGATTCGGTGGCTAATAGGCAATGACAAGCCTAGCCCACTAACTCGGGCGCCACAAGAATCCACCCAAATGAGAGTAACTCAATGACATGAGCAATCCACTAGAGTTACCCTTTGGCGCTCCGCTGAGGTGGGTACAAGCCCTCTCACAATCGTCGAAGCTGGCCGCAAACAATCACCAATTGCACCGAAGCTTCCTCAATCACCCAAGCCATCTAGGTGTTGGCAAATACGAAGAATAACAAGAAACTTCGCAGGGATGACGATGACCAGGTGCCACTAAGATGCAATGCAATGCTCAAAGCACTTGGATCACTCAAACTCTGACAAGTATGCAACAAGAGTGAAGAGAATGAGTTGGGGGCTATCTCAAGCAAGCACAAGTATGTCAAATGAATGGGAGGTGCAAGAGAGTGATCCTTGAGCTGGCCAAAAACATATTTATAGCTTCACCACCGAGCTAGCCGTTTTGCCCCTTTTCCTCAGCTTTCTGCGCCATTCCGGACGCAGTCTTCATGGGGGGTCCAGAGCAACGCGCATGCATCCAGACCCTCCTCCATTTCAAATTATGTCATTCGCGCCCTTCCTGGTGCTGACGTGCAACCTTCGGACGCAGTGAACAGTCGGGAGTCCGGACCAAAGCGCCTTGCGTCCGGACCCTACGTAGAGCCGATCCAGAGAGCTCCAAACGCCCGGACTTGTGACCGGAGTCCTACGTTCGGACGCACAACAACGTCTGGTCGCTACGCAGAGAGCAACTTTCATCCGGACTCAAGTCCGGAGTCCGCGTCCGGACCTTCTTCAGCGATTGGACCTCCTGTCCAGAGAAGCCGAGGGTTAGGGTATGCCACCGGACGCAAGTGTGTTAGTCCGGACCGTGCATCCCTTGCGTCCGGACCTTGCGTCCGAACCATGCATCCCTTGCGTCCGGACCTTGCGTCCGGACCATGCATCCAATTGAGTTGCTTCTTCTTCTCCAAGTTTTCAAGTGCTAACACCTTGTGATCCATACACTTGGTTCCCTGTGTTAGCCTTTTACGATATATTTCTTGGAATTAATTTAGTTTGTGACACTTAGGTTCATTTTAAATGAATGCAATGCAAACCTAGTGGCACATGATAACTGTGACACCCTGTGTCAAGCTTACATTAGGATCATCATTAGCCACTAAGCATAAGCATTTCATTGCATTCATGTTTACTTATGCCATCATTTCATGTGTGTTTATTTATATCTTTCACACTATAATTAGATAGATGTTTTGGTGCTCTAGTCTTGTTTAACTTGCTTAGCTAATTTTGTTACACCTAGAATAAAGAGTAGATTGCTTTTCTTGTTAATCACCCTACCTAATTAAGCTTAGTGAAATTATTAAGAATAAAAGTATTTCTTTTTCTTAAAATGACATATTTAGTTTTAAATCTAGAACCTTTGAAATAATGGTTTTTAGAAAATATGACCTACATGAAAAATGCAGAGAATATTATTCTGAACAACTTTGGTTTAAGTTTCAAAACTTAGTTTGGAGTTTTTGAAACTGTTTTGAATCAATTTCAGTTTGAAACAAATAAAAGAAAATGGAAAAAGGGAAACAGAGCTGGAATGAGCCGCGTCGACCCATTCGACCCGCTCGGCCTTGCGCCGGCCCACACACACGCACACACGGCCGCGCTCCCGCGCACGCGCAGCTCACGTGCCCCCGCACGCGCAACGCATGCCCACGCCCACTCACCCGACACGACCGCGTCGTACGCCGGCGTTGCTGCCGCGTGGCCGCTGATGCCTGCCCGCGGACGCCGACAGCCGCGCTGCGCTACTCGTCTTGCACCGACCACGCAGCTTGCCCACTCGCCGCCTCTGCCTACGCAGAGTGCAGCGCTGCACCACGCCTTCACCTTGCCGTCGCGTCGTCATTACGCCGCCGCAACGCCTGCGACCGACCAGCCGCTCGCCCCATCACGGTCGCAACCGAACGCGAATCCGCCCTAATGGCGCATCGACCAAGTCGTGCACTGCCCCACGCGCTGCCGTTTCTACCCCGTGCGCCGCAGACACGGCACGCCATTGCCAACCGCTGCCCCCGTCGCGTCTCAGCCCCCATTGGCCGCGCCGGTCGGCCATGACCGCGCAGAAGGAAGCGCCTACACCCCCTCCCACTCTCGCGCTCGCCAGCACTCAACCGCATTCGCCCTCTCGCTCGCTCTGCCTTCGCACTCGCCGCGCCGAGCACCGAGAGCACCCAAACACCCCCTTTCTCGTTGTGCGACCATCCGAGCTTCTCCGCTTGATCCACCTCGCACATCAGCTCGCCTTCACCCCGCACACACCCTGCTTGCCATTGCAGCACCAGCCGAGCTCTTCGCATGGCGGAACGCTGCCGCCATTCCTCGGCTCGCAGTCGCCACTGCAATGACCAACCCATGTTCCCTCCTGTTCCGACCACCTTGAAGGACCAGAAACGGCGACCAAAGGGGGAGGGTGAATGGGAGCCTCAAATTTCTCTCGAAATATTCGGGCCACTCTTCCAAAAAACAAACCCAACAAGCAAGCTTACTCCACCAGAAAGATCACGACCCTAGAGAGGGTGGATACCTATTGTGATGATCAAGAGGTACAGCGGATCTTTCGGAAACCAAAAATTCAAACCGAGACACCGATAGTGTGGCTCTCAAACCCTAGAGAGAAGGGAAGAGAGATCACCCAAAAATACTTATGAGAACTGGTCTCACAAGTTCTTCCTCAAGTTCCCTGCGTGATTATGAAACCAACACAACAAACGGAACTCAATTCGGAATCTGGACGAGGGAGAAACGGCCAAAGCAGCGACGAAGAAAATCCTGAAAACCTTGCTGGAAGGGCGACGGACGCTGACAGAGGGCGACGGACTGAGTCCAACGGGTGACGGACGCGAGTCCGACAGGAGCGTCTAAGGCTCAACAAAACAGCCCGAAACAGCCCCAGGTGACGGACGCTCGGCTAGGGGAAAGGCAGCGTCCGACGGGATGATTTTCAGCGTCTGTTGGAAGCGTCTGACGCCTTCGAAAACTGCACAGTGAACCCGAAAATCGTTTTCTCTCCTCCAAATCTTCCCAAAACCCAACCAAATGAACTCCAACTGCAACCAAATATTGTAGGCATGATCCTTGTGCAGTTCGGGAGCTATCTCGAAGAAATCATCGCTCAATTTGGAGAGGATAAACAGGAACACTCGGATTTGAGGGAGAAAAGGCAAAACAAAGAACACCGCAAAGAAATCGCCCGATCTATGCACTCGTGAGGTTGGAGGTGAATTCCTTCGGTGAAAAGATGCTCCTCATGAATCCGAACAACTTGGTTCAAGTGGATTTTGCAAAGCTACTCTCGACAAAGAGAAATCAACTCGGGAAAAAGAGAGAGCAAAAGCAAAACGCGAAGAACACAAGCAACCGGGGAGACTCGATCAAGAAACTAACCGTGCCATGGCACTCGGAGAGTCGGGACTCCGATTCCCACTAAAAGATTCGAGTTCTTACAGAGGTTGGTGAAATCAACCTAGGGATCTCATGAACTAGATAGAGGGTAGAGAGAGAGAGAGAGTTGGGGCAAATGATTAGGGTTCAAGAGATGGGATGAGGGATACCCCTTCACCCCCTACTTATTGGGCTTTGGCTATTTCCCAAAGACCCCCCTTGATACAATGAGTGAACTACCTAGCCTAAGCATTGCAGTCCAACCTCCGGAAAATATCTCCCGCATTTTGAATGGACGGCCCCGCTTCCTACCAGGAGTTGTCGTCGCCTCAACGCAACCTCCAGGATTCCGCCACGTGCCATCCCCGCTTCCTCAGAAGCTCCGCCTAGGTTTGGAGGCCCAAACCCAGGAAACCCGCCACCGGTAGCTTTGGGCTCAACTACCGAACCCCGAGTTTTGCGGCCCAAACTTGGAAACCGACGCGGATGGTTTTGAGGCCCAAACCACCAAACCAATCAACGCGAGCCACCTTGTCTTCGCCCGGTCGGACTCCGAATCCCCTGAGCCTCCGCTCGACTCGCGCGTCCACCGTCTCGACTCGGCCGACTCGGTCTACCTCCATGTCTTCTCGCACTCGCCGGTGCCAAGTACTAGCCACCACATCTAGTCTGCCAGCGCCCATGGTCCCTCAATCCGAGCCCCGCTTCCGCCCTTCACTGCTCTCAGTTCATCGGCACGGCAAGCCTCTACTCGACCTTCTCCACGCCATTGACCACTTGTCACTAGGCATAGCACCTGCACACCACAAGCCGATAGACAGGCACACATTTGCTTTCGCAAAGGGTTAGAATCAAGCCACTCAAACTGAACCGCTCAAGTGTTGGGCAATCACTCATCACAAAACTGAACTACATGGGTACTTATCCACCATGTGTTCGCAATCTCCCCCTTGATGAGTGCATTGTCAACATAAGTGCATTTCAGATTCAAGCCACAAGGTAAATCTCTCCAAATGACCAAAAAGCTGAGAAAGCAAAAACGGAATCACTTGAGAGAAGCAAAGCAAATCCAAAACTTGGTTCCCAAAGACATGGGCAACGGCTCGACGCAACCAAGCAAAATAAAGCTAGCCCTCAAGAAGAGGCAGAAAACGGGCTCAACACCACTAGCAAAACAAGATACCAATTGAACCCTACCAAAGCTCAAGAAACCAATTGAAAACACCAAGGGAACTCCAAAGATACCAATTAAAACACTTAACGTTCAAGAAGCTGTTAACACCGGATTTTATCACAATGACAAGTGGGCCAGTGCATGGTGAGTCGACAGAGATAGATGCTCAGAGCATTCGGCAAAGTGCATGCGGTCGGTAAATTCCCAGATTCGGCGATCGATCGCGCAATCGGTTAATTAGAAGAAGGGCGGTTTCCATCAGAGCGACAAAGGCGGCAAGTGAGAGCCGAATTCGTAACGATAGTTGCGATAATTAAGGCAATAAAGACCCCGAAGGAAACCAAAGTCAAAGTATTGTATTTTTCCTTTAATATTTTATAGCCGTGTCCTCTTAGGACTCATGTCATAGCCAGGGTATAAATATAAGCCCTTAACTATTGTAAAAGGTGTTCGAAACAAAATCAATACAACCGGCCCCGTGCCAACTTCGAGTCCTTTTGTCGTGTCATCGAGTTCTTCGAGAGGAATCATTGATCCGTCGACCTCCGTAAGTTGTTATCATGTATAGTATCATGTGGTGGATTTAGATGTTGATGCAAGTAGTCTTGTTTATTGTCAATGATCGTGCGGCAGATCTTTGATTGATGATCAAGAAGTCTTTACTTATGTTTTGTTTACAAGTAAATACTGTGCGGAGGGTGTTTGCTCAATATGCTTAGCATAAGCAAGATAGTTATCGGCTCTCATAAATTTGCCAAGATCTATTGGATTCACTAAGTTATCGTGTTGCATGTTTTAGATAATCTTTACATATTTGCAAACACTCTTTTGCCCAATCTAGATTAATACGGTTCGGCTCTTGTTAATTTATATAGATCTATTCATGTTACAATGAGTTGTTACTTTCATGTTGTTCCTATAAGTAGATCTTATATCCATAATAGCCGAATTAGTTTGAATCTAGATTGTTACGCGTTGTGGGTTCATGCATGCTATCCATGCTTAAGCTTTGATGACGCTAGGTATCGTGCGGCAGATGCAGGCTTTAGATTAGTTTAATCATGTTTGCTTACGTGTTTCCTTCATCATGGACCCCAATTCGGCTGATTGCCGAGCTTGGGTATACTTTAATCTATATTCAACTATGATTCGTTTGTACATCCTTTTCCCATGCATGCGCGTTCGTCAATCGGTGGTTTACGTACTTTATGTCTGTTTTAGCCGAACGTCCCATAAAACCTGTTGGCAGATAGCTTTCATAGCTATATGTCGTTGTAAGTGGCTTCATGGCCGTACATATGGAACTGTCTGCTATTATTTGGCATGTTCTAGTTTATATCTAATGACTTTCATCCCTTGTTAGTTTCAGGTCAAACTGACTCGCATGTTTTCGGTTCTCGAAGCACCCGGGCACCCGATTGAAGCCACGCTTTTTGGCTTGCCATGTGTGAGACACAGTACGTCACTTTTTGTGTCAACACACTTTTTGGCATGCTCGGTGGGACATGCCATACTTTCAAGATGCCTGAAATCGACAATGCAGAGATTCTGAATGTAACCATGGAGGATTTTCCTAAGGAGATGAGGGCCGCGGTTCAGAAGGCATGCAATTAGTTTTAGGACAAGTGCTTGCTGTCCTTCTCAAGGAACAAAAGCAGCAAGGTTTTTCAGAAGCAGTCTCTCCCGAGAACTCTCCTCCCGCATCAGACTGACTACACTGAGGAAGAGGACGCACGGAAAGTGGTCGAAGTGGTTCACAAGGCCGTAAGCGATACTATAAGGAACCATCACACCGCTTTCCTGAATACCTTTCGCTCAATCATGGTTAATACATTCGGTCCGGCAGTTGACAAATGCTTTGAGGAGTTTGCTGGTCCAATGTAGGGACCGACATTGTTCAATGTACCAAAGCGCCACGAGAAAGCGACCGAGGATGGTGGAGCATCTGGCATCAACCAAGGCGGATTGCTTCCTCATCAGCAACCAACCTATGGCCAGCTCACGTTCAGCACGAGAGGAGAAGCCCCACATTCCGCTTCCAAGGTGTCTCCAGTAGCGAACAGACTGCAGAAAAATATGTATGGGGCAGATATCAAGAGTTTGCTGATTACAACGCTATCAATGCTCGCCCGAATCCGGGATACGAAAATCCAGCAGGGCTGCCTTTTGAAGGGCATGCACGTGGAGCTCCTAATTCCAATGTTGATCTCATCATGGACAGGATGGCAGACATGATGAAGAATCAGTTTGGCTTAAAGCCAAAGAACCTGTCCTATGCGTACAAGTCCCCTTATCTAGAATGGTACAACCGAGTGGCTCTCCCTCCAAGGGTTAAGGCTCCCACAAATTTGACCAAGTTTTCTGGCCAAGATGATACCAGCACTATAGAGCACATCAGTCGATACTTGATGCAACTGGGAGAAGCGTCCACGGATGACTCTTGGAGGATTCGGTATTTCCCTTTGTCTCTGACAGGACCAGCTTTCACGTGGTTCACCTCTCTGCCGGCAAACTCCATCGGCAGCTGGGTGGATTTAGAGCAGAAATTCCATGCATACTTCTTCACTGACACCAATGAGAAGAAACTAGTTGATCTTATGGTCTTGAGACAGAAGGCTAATGAGATGCCCCAAGAGTACCTTCGTAGGTTCAAGGAAACCAAAAACCTCTGCTATTCTCTGAATTTACCAGATGACCAGTTGCCAGGGATGGCAGTAGCAGGCATGCAGCCGAACATTAGAGATAAGCTATTCGGCATGGACTTTGAGGACCTTGGTCAGTTGTCACAACGTTTGGCGATGATGAGTAACCAAGCTCAAGGGTTCAGAAGAGACAACCATTTTCAAAAAGGTGATATGACTAATACAGTGTATCAGAGTTTCCTGGAAGAGGCAACGGAGTTCGAAGATGAGGACGAGGTCACCGCAGCCGAACTGGTCTGGGCAAAGGAACCAACTCAAGTCAATCAGCGATGGTTGAGGCAGAAAAAGGGCACTTACGACTTTGATGTGTCCAAATCAGACAAGTTGTTCGAGTTATTGCTCAGGGAAGGACGCATCAAGCTGCCTGAGGGGCACCCTATGCTGCGTCCTGAAGGAGTAAAGGACAAGAGATTTTGTGGCTACCACAACACAAATTCTCATGCCATCAATGATTGCCCGGTGTTCAGAATGATGATCCAGAAAGCTATTCGGGAGGGACATTTGAAGTTTGACAGTAAGATGAAGATTGACGCTAACCCTTTTGCACAGAACACAATATCTTTCTCTATGAATATGGTTGCCGTGGAAGACTCCAAGGGCAAGGGCGAGATGAAAGTGCTGACCACAAATAGGGCGAAAAGTATGGTGCTGTTGACCCTAATCGGCAGATTACAGATGAGGAGCTTCGGCAACGAGGATGGTTCCAGAGTAGCCGAACTGAAAGAGGGGAAGCTTCCAAACCCAGGGTCACAACTCGGATCCTGTTGAACAAATGGCAACGGGAGAAAAAGCAGTATCAGAGGCGGATGCATTACGAGGAGTAGAGGTTCATGGAGGAACATCAAAGGCATGAGGAAGAAGTGTATCAGAGGGAACAAGAGCGCTTGAGAGAGCAGGAGCAGTCTCATTGGGGATGCTCATTTTTCAAACATTGTTGGAATGAAGGCCTAAAGCTGCCTACTAGAGATAAATGCCCCGAATGCAGTGATCGGTATTCAGGGTATAGGCAGTCCCTGGTCAACCGCCATCCGGTCCATGAAAGACTTGGAGCACATGCTCCTGGGGATGATCGACGTTTAAAAATAGGCGACTCAGAGGATCGACAAGGTAAAAGGTTTGCCGATCAAGAGTGGGTTTGTTCTGAGGAGCGAGAGGATCGGGAGTATGCATGGCAAAACGGGCAATGGTGTCCACCAAGTCTGAAGAAGAGCCAAAAAAGGAGGGTGCAACGCTTGAGGAACAGAGAGCTAGCACAAGTGACTGCCGAACAAAAATCGACATGGCGCCCTAAGGGGAGACCCAATGGATACGACCGTTCGACTAATATGTACATGGCCTTTTTCATTCTGTCAGAATTTATAGCACCCGAAGACCAAGATATACAAGATGAAGTGTCTTCAGATGATGATGAGAATGAGTATCAGAACCTAATGGCCCAGCTTGTCCTGACTCAACAAGCAGTGTTCGATAAACCGGCCAGACATCGACACTTGAAGGCGCTTTACGTGAAGGGATATATCAATGGCAAGCCCTTGACCAAGATGCTGGTTGATGGAGGAGCTTCCATCAATATCATGCCGTATACTACCTTCAGGAAGCTCGGAATGACCAATGACGAGTTGTTGAAGACCGATTTGGTACTCAGAGACTTTGCTGGCAACCCTTCCGACACTCGGGGGCAGTGCATGTCGAGTTGATGATTAGATCAAAGACTCTCATCACTACCTTCTTTGTCATAGACGACAAAGGGGCATATAGTCTGCTACTGGGAAGAGATTGAATCCATGCTAACTGTTGCATACCTTCAACCATGCATCAGGCTCTCATTCAATGGGTTGGAGATGATGTGGAGATTGTTCAAGCCGATGTTTCAGTAAGTGTTGCTGCCACAGAGCTTGTCTACTGGGAGTATGATGGCTTCGATTGTTTCTCTGGAAAGATTTGGGGAGAAGGTCCTGTGAATGTCTCTAGCAAGGGCCAACAACCGATCCAAGCAATCGGCTCTGAGAGTAATTTTTAATGGGGAACACGATCGATGACAGCGAAGGGAAATTGGGACGTGGCTTCATGTCGGCCGATAAGCTAGAGGAGATAAATATTGGTGATAATGTTAAACCAAGACCAATGTTTATCAGTGCAAATTTAGACCAAGAGCATAGGTTGAAGCTGATAGACCTACGAAAAAAAATTCAAAGATTGTTTCGCTTGGGATTATACAGAGATGCCAGGGCTAGATCGTTCTATCGTTGAGCATAAATTGCCGATCAAGCCTGGATACCATCCTTTCAAACAACCTCCTCGGAAGATTTACAAAGAGGAGGTACTGGCCGATGTGAAGAAGGAAGTTGAAAGATTATTGGAGGCAAACTTCATTCGGCCATGCAGATATGCAGATTGGGTTTCAAACATAGTCCCAGTATACAAGAAAAATGGAAATATGAGGGTTTGCATTGATTTTAGAAATCTCAACAAAGCTACTCCTATGGATGGTTACCCAATGCCAGTTGCGGATCTACTCGTCGACGCGTCGGCTGGTTATGAAGTCATCAGCTTCATGGATGGTAATGCTGGTTATAACAAGATCTTCATGGCAATAGAGGATATTTCAATGACAACCTTCAGATGCCCAGGTCATATTGGTTTTTTTGAATGGATTGTCATGACTTTCGGTTTGAAGAATGCCGGTGCAACCTATCAAAGAGCTATGAACTACATCTTTCATGAGTTGATCGGCAAGATTGTGGAAATTTATATTGATGACGTGGTGGTCAAGTCTAGAAACCATGAGGGGCATTTGGCCGATTTGAGGAAGACTTTGGAGTGCACTAGGAAGCATGGTTTGAGGATGAACCCGAATAAGTGTGCCTTTGGAGTCTCGGCTGGTGAGTTTTTAGGCTTTCTAGTCCATAAAGGAGGGATCAAAGTCGCCAAAAAAAGCATGGAAGCAATGGACAAGGTGGTACCTCTAACCAATCTCACAGAGTTGCAATCATTGCTGGGCAAGATTAATTTTGTGAGAAGATTCATATCTAACTTGTCAGAGAGAGTGTTGCCCTTCTCTCCACTATTGAAGCTTAAAAAAGATCAAGAGTTTGTGTGGGGTGACGTACAACAAAAGGCTTTTGATGAGATCAAAGGGTACATGAAGGCGCCACCCATATTGGTACCTCCGCAGCTTGACAAGCCTTTTAAGTTGTACGTGGTGGCCGTCAACCTGATGATAGGGTCGGCCCTCATGCAAGAATTTGAAGGGAAATAAAGAGTGATAGCTTACCTTAGCCGAAAGCTGTTGGATCCAGAGACAAGGTATTCGGCTATAGAAAAGCTTTGTTTGTGTGTGTTTTACTCATGTACTAAGCTTCGGCATTATTTGTTAAATGTCAAATGTGTAGTGGTTTCTGAGTTCGATGTGATAAAACACATGTTATTGATTCCAATTTTAAATGGAAGAATTGGTAAATGGATTTTAGCTTTGTCAGAATTTGATTTAAGGTACGAATCGGCAAAGGAAGTAAAAGGTCAGGTTATCGCTGATTTTGTTACCCAACACCGTGATCCCTCTGCTAAGATGGTGACCATTGTGCCATGGACTTTGTTTTTTGATGGTTTATCTTGTAGCAAAGGTGGTGGAGCCGGTGTTCTCTTGATTTCTCCTAGAGGTTTGACCTTCGAGTATGCCATCCCTATTGGATTCTTGGTTACTAATAATCAAGCAGAATATGAGGCATTGCTTAAAGGACTCCGACTGCTTGTCGAAATAAAGGTTGTTGTTGTCGAGGTTTTCGGGGATTCTGAGTTGGTAATTAACCAACTGATCGGCCAATATGAATGCAAGAGTGATATGTTAAAGGGATATTATGAAGAGTACCGAGAGCTTCTAAAGAGTTTCCAGGTAGCCATCTTGCATCATATCCCTAGGGGACAGAATGAAGAAGCAAACAAACTTGCTCAAAGTGCCTCGGGATACCGAGAGGATCAGGAAATTCATGCTTTGGATGAAGATCGGGTAATTGATGACTAGAGAAACAAAATTGCCGATTATTTAAAAATCCATCATAGAAAGTTTCCCGAAAACTCAGATATAAGGCTATCAAGTTCGTGCTCCTTGATGACTAGTTGTACTACAAGTCCATAGATGGAGTACTCCTCAAATGTTTGAATCAAGAGGAGTCCAGAAAGCTGATCTATGAAGTGCATGAAGGAGTATGTGGTGCGCATCAGTCGGCTTACCGGATGAAATGGATAATAAGGAGAACTGGTTATTTTTGGCCAACTATGCTTGAGGATTGTTTTGAATATTACAAAGGGTGCCAAGACTGTCAGAGATTTGGTAATATTCAGAGAGCCCCAGCGTCGGCTTTAAACCCAATTGTCAAGCCTTGGCCGTTCAGAGGATGGGGCATAGATTTGATCGGTCAAATTCATCCTCCTTCTAGCAAAGGACATAAGTTTGTACTATTGGCCACAGATTATTTCACAAAGTGGGTTGAAGCTATCCCCCTGAAGAAGGTTACATTAGAAAACATGGTCAATTTTGTTAAAGAGCATATAACGGGATTCCTCAAACCATAACAACAGATCAGGGGACTCAGTTTACTTCATCCGAGTTTTGTGATTTTTCCAAGGAGATGGGAATAAAATTGTACAATTCTTCTCCTTATTATGCGCAAGCCAATGGCCAGGCTGAAGCATCAAATAAGATCATGATCAAAATTATTCAGAAGAAAATTGATGAAAAGCCAAAGAAGTGACATTCGGTTCTTAATGAGGCTTTGTAGGCTTACCGAATGGCTTGCCATGGATCTACTCAAGCGTCTCCCTATGAGTTGGTTTATGGGAATCATGATGTGCTGCCATGGGAATTGCAATCAGGATCAAGACGGGTTACATTGCAGAACGATTTGAGGAAAGAAGATTACAAGAATCTGATGATGGACAAACTGGAAGATTTGCATTTAGTTCGTCTCAAAGCATTGGAAAATATTGAGAAAAATAAAGCACGTGTTGCCAGGTATTATAACAAGAAGGTTAAGGAAAAACAATTCGCAGAAGGACAGAGCGTTCGGCAAGTGGTCTCCAAATTGGGAAGGACCTTTTCGAGTGGTAAGGTGCGCGGCTGGCAATGCGTATATCTTGAGGACTCCACTGGGAGAAGAATTCGCTAGAGCCATCAATGGAAGGTTTCTTAAGAGAGTTCATCCCAGTGATGAGGTTGGTGCATAAACGGATTTAAAGAAACTTATGCACAGATAGCCGATACGGAGATATCGCCTTTCGCCAAAAAATTTTTGTGAAAAGCTCAGAAAATAGCCGACGCGGTGTGTATCGCCTTTAGAGTAAAAATCAAACACATCGTCAAGCACTTTCCAGATTGGTTGTTCTCAGAAAAATTCAAACAAAAGGAAAAACCAGTAGGGATCTTGAATATTTCACAGAGTAAGGGTTTTTTTTACATAAAGCTCCTAAGTACAAACTGCTCATCAAACAACCTGTTGAGGACGGATTGGGCGTCCGTGACTTCAGCAAGGGCGGTCGCATGATCTTCATAGCTCTCCAGAAGATCGTCGATGACTTCGACATTTTCTGGAGGCACTTGACCATGGAAGCTGGTTGGCTAGACAGAGAAGTCCTCACCGCGTTGGGTAGTCATTGCCGACAGCCCTAGAGCTACGCCGTGGTGCACACCATGGATGGCGACTTGGTTGATACGGCCGTCCACATTGTCAAGGCGCGCCTCGGCGGTCTCTCCTTGGGCGTTGACCTTGTCCGCTGGTCCTCCCACTCGAGTTGATTGACACCATATTGCTTGGAGATTTTCTCCAGTTCTCCTTGGGTTTTATCCCTCTCACGCCTGAAGTTGGTCGCCTCCACATGGGTGTAGGGGACATCTGCATCCGACCCCGAACCTAAGTCCCAGGGCTGAGAGTGGTAGGAGTCTGAAGACCCAGAGGAAACCGGCAATGGACTCCCCGGCTGATCTGCTGCCATCGTAGGGAAGGGAATGCTGTGGCTGGTGGAGATGGAACTGATCCTGATGAGGAACAGAAATCAGGACTATAACGATAAACAGAGAGCAAAGATGAAAGGGGGCAAGAGAGCAAATATAAAAGTAATTTTTGGAGAATGTCTTCAGTACTAATATTTAAATAGTTCTTTTTTGCATTTATCAAAGTTAAATGTGTTCCTTCATGAAATAATCAAATAAAAATGTGAGGTTTTTATGCTAGCTCTGTTATCCTATTTAGAAGCTAAGAAAAATATAAGATGTCATACTTGTGTGAAGAAATTAATTATCACCTATTAAAATGTGTTTCTGCTTATTTTTTAGATTAATTCCTGTGGTAAATCTATGCTTGTTTAAATCATGAAACATTTTTTGTAGTCTCTGTGTACCATGATCTGTCTAGGAACAATATAACATGTGGTTTGTCTTATGGTAGAACAGACACTTGTAGTTCAAAGTTATTTTCTAGGGTTTCCTTTGGAAATTCATATAGAAAATAATCGGGTAGTGTTGATCATGGAACTTTCTTGATAAATATGTTTCTAAGTAAAGAACCTGTTAAAAATAAGATATAGCATGTTTCACCCTGTTAGCCAGTAGGTCTAGTTCTAAGTGTTTTTCCTGCATTTAAAGTTATCTTTTTGTATCTGTTGGTTGGTAGTTTTGCTATGGGTGAATTTTCTGCAGTAGTATCCAGTAGCCTTGCTCTGTCCCCTGTAATTTTTGTAGATTTTTCTGAACAGTTTACAATAGGCTTGCTGTGTAAAGTGAAACTAGAATGAATATTTAGGGTAATTTCTAAAAGCAATCTTTGAGTGTTTAATTCTTATTCAAGCATCATCCCTGCACCATCAAGTGTACTTAGATGCATTGCAAACATTCAGGATCAGTAGAGGAACCCCAGGTGCCACTTCCAGAGGAAGGACTCCAGGAGGTGCAGGAGTTGAACGAGGAGTACCATGAGCTCGACACTAACCTCCCCGAGTGCCCTGACCATCAGCCCTCTACCTTTACTCAAGGCAAGCCCCGGAGCATTCTTAAGCCTCTCAGTATTTACAATTAATCTACTTGAGTATTTTATACTGTGATGCATTAGGTGCTAGGAGTTGGATGAATCACAATTGTTGCATTACCTTCCTTGACATTTCAATTACCTACCTTGTTAACTCGATAAATGAAAAATAGAAGAAACCGCTTAGCATGCTTTGATCAATGGTTACATTTATACTTATAGTATTATCCCATGGGGGTAATACCAATCACGGTTGGCTATATTTTGCTATCGTGGAAAGAATCAATGGTAGTAGTGAAATGTGGTCAACTGGAAGGCAAGGGCACCAAGTGGTTTAGAATTGGGGGCAGTCCGTCCGTTGGATCGTATAGGTTTGTATACGATGGTGGCCCTCTTAGATATTCGAATGCGCCCTTTCACATAAGGTGTCGGTGATGAATCACGACACCAGAAGCCAAGTAAACACTGTCCGGGCCGACTCTTGGCCTACTTTTGGCATCCTCTAGTTTGGAGATACGACCTGCCCCGTGGTGGCCAACTGATTTCTCCAATTGGGTGGATTACATTGAGCTCGCGACGTACTACCTAGACTTTGTTGAGCGGTGGCCCAATGCATGGACTCGACGGGGAAAGTGTGGGCGTGTGTTAAAGGTAATCTTGCCAGCTGGTTGTATATCAATTCGAGTCGCCGCCTCCGACCGGATAGTGGGGGATTATGCTGAGCTTCACCACGGTACAACTCCATGTGACATCGTAATGGTTCTATTAAAATATTGATGAAGGAATTGGATAAGGTTTATTATATTGTTTTCTTAGATCAAGTGTGTGCTCTAGTATAGATGTAATAACCTAGAGATAAATAATAGGATGGAAAACGTCTACTCTCCAATATTTAAAGTTGTTTCATCTTTTTAGCGTTTTCGCAAAAGCAAAGTTATCCAGATCCACATAATAGTCATGCCTATTCTTGGAGTCTTTATTCTCAGTTAGACGGGTAAGTCTAGCTGAGTACATTCTCGTACTCAGGGTTTATCTCATTTGTTGCAGATCGCCAAGTATACTTTGGCTATTGTAAGCACTGTCTCTATCCCGTCGAAGGAGAATAGGAGTAGACTTTGGGCAAGGTCTTCTACGAGCTCATCTTTTGCTGTTGTCGAACGTGATCTCGTGGGCACCCCTATCTATTAATGGTACCAGTGTGGAGTAAAACTTTGGGTTCAAGTTTCAAAACAATGTTTTATTTGGCCACGTGTGTTGTGGTGTGAATACTACTTTATTTGGAACCAAGTATTGTAATACCTTTATTTCGTACTTCAAGTATTTTCGTTTAATTGTTGGTTCGTTCGAATGTGCATACCTGAGTTTGCGCGATCTTGGTTGGAGGTACGATTGTTAGAAATCCTTCGAGATTTCCGAACTACCGGGATTATATGGGCTCAAGTGTTTAAAGTAGCAGGTAAATCGGCTACTTTGGTACTTCATCTCTTATAATTTGGGAGGTTCTGTCATAGTTGGTATCAGAACTGAGTTCATGTATCCTCATTCGTTTGAGCAACTTTTGAACAAAACGGGTATTTCAAAACTATTTTTATAAACTAAGTTTGAAAACTTAGGGTGCCTGAGTCTAGTCCTTAGCCCTATACTAGGAAATCAGGTGGCTTAGGAATACTAACATGGTTCAGGTTTTTGCTCATGCTGGATCTTTAAAAGGTACCAGGGTATCATTCTTTGGAAGCGTGATACAAATTTCGAAAATTGCATTGAAAACTATTTGTGAGATGTCAGAGTAGACCTTCCAACCATTGGTCTAGGGAAGTGATATATTTACTTAAGGATATACGAGCTTTTATGCAAACATATCTGAGAAGTGTGAAATGTTGGGTGGGTTTTCCGAGCTTGGTGCATAAGGTTTTGGTAACTATCTGATGTGTACTTAGTGCGTATCGGGAAAGTGCCTGGTGATTTTTCTGCATTGGGATTTGTTCTTTTGGGCTGAAATGAAATTTTCTGTAGGTACACTAACTACGTATCCGTGTAGAACGAATAACTGCGTAATGAGATATCGTCTTGCCACCGACTAGAATGTTAGGACTTGCAAGTCGTTCTAGGTGAGTGAGAACGTAATTACGATCATGCATCATGTTTATATTCTTGCACCATGTCATACCTCCCCTTAAACGGTAATTTGTTCCTTTTCGATAAAATTTACCAAGTTAATATCTGTCTCACGAGAGTTCGAAACCTCTTTTTCTACAGATGTCTCGCACCCGTCTGACCGCCAGGAAGGCAACCGGAGGAGCAGGAGTTCCTTGTTTTCCCTTGGCAAGGAAGATGACCAAGGCAAAGTTTTTGACGTACTTTGGGTTGCCGACTATCCTTTGGCGGGTTTTGCATGCCATTGGGTATCCCGAGGGCAGGGAGCCCAAGTACTCTTGGCAGAAGCAGCAGAATGGTCAGGATTCTCTGTTCCATGTTCATGTCAAGGTAAAGGCTTTGGAAGGTAGGCCAAATTGGTCTGGCTAGACAATCATCATCAAGGGAGCTTGTGCTAAGGATGGTGCCAACAGGGCAGCATACCTGGTGCTAAAGGAGATCATCGCCCGCTTCTCCGCAGACCTTGCAGCAGCTTGGCCTGGAGTGTTTCCCCGTGGACAGGCTTTTCCTGTGGACTGGACACAGGCCGAGGGGACAACACTAGCAGGGGATGAGGAGGAGGTTTTCTACTGTGAGACCCTAGCCATGGGTGCCACTGGAGTTTTACTTGGCACTTGTGAGAGTTTGGAGCGCAGTCTTGCAGATGTGGCGGAGATCCACAACGCCACCCTTGAGAGCAAGCGCCAGTTACAGCAGGTGTTCAAGACAACAGTCGCACACCTTCAGGTAGAGTTGGCTCAGATGACTCTGGAGCGCGACCAGGCTCGGACCAGGGTGGGAGAGGAGATCGATGCTCGCGTGGTGGGTGAGCAGTTACTCCTCGATGCCACCAACTCTAAGAATGAAGCTTGGACCGAGTCAGAGGGCTTACAGGAGAGGGTCATAGAGTTAGAGGGGCACCTCAACGAGGAGCAGGAGTACATCAACAACCTGCACGAGGCTTTTCATGTTCTTCACCAGCAGCAGTAGGCAGCAACTGCAGCACCTGCACCTGAGGAGCCCGAGCCACAGGACGGAGTGATCCTTGGTCCCGACCCACCGGAGGAGGACTTGGCTCCGAACGAGGCCTTCGCCGACGAGCCCTACCTCGATGACTTCGATGGAGAGCAGTACTTCTCCGATGTCGACTGAGCGCTAGATTAGGAGTTTGACCTTTTCACACTGGGAGCTTTTGTATCATGTTGTTTAAGTCTATGTTTCATTTGGATCCTTGTTATATGTAAGCCGAATTTGGATTTAAGTCCAAACGTTGTTCTAGCAAAGGATATGGAATGTTATTTGTATGCTTATGACGAGTAATTAATTCTGTGATGTTATGTGGAAAGATGAGTAATTATATCTGGTTTGTGTGCTAAATATTACATTTTGTACAACACGGTATTTATTCATTATTCAATATAACATCACCTAATTGTTGCTTGTTAATGGGATATACAGATGTCGGCTAACACTCGTTTCAACACTCGGGGTGATGGAGAGGCAGCCAGGGAGGACCTGCCACCCCCCCCACCTCCGATCACACCAGAAGCGTTCTTTGGCCAGTTCTTGGAAAGCCAAAGGAGCGTGGAGGAGATGCAACGCTAGATGAATGAGATCGTGCGTAACATCGCCGCCAACACGGCTCAGCAGCACAGGCAGCAGCAAGCGGCCGCACCTAATCAGTACAACTCATATAAGGATTTCATGGACACCCGCCGTCTGATCTTCAAGGAAGCTACTGAACCGCTGGAGGCAAATGAATGGCTGCACTCCATGACACAGAAGTTTCGACTTCTGCGCCTAACGGAGGAGCTAAAGGCGGAGTATGTTGCGCACAGGATGGAAGGACCGGCAAGTATCTGGTGGTCCCAATACCGCGATAACCTGCCTATCGGCACCGCTGTCACATGGGAGAGGTTCTCCACTGCTATGTGACATCACTACATCCTAGATGGAGTGATGGAGATGAAGCTCACTGAGTTCATGAGGCTTGCTCAGGGTACCAGGTCAGTGACAGAGTACCTCGCCGGTTTCAACCGCCTGGCTCGCTATGCTCTTGACTTCGTCAACACCGACATGAAGAAGATCGCCAGCTTCAAAAGGGGCATGAATGCCACCCTTCTGTCCAAGATGGGAAACAGCTACCGCCTCACCTTCAGCGACTTCATCAGTGACTGCTTGAACCAAGAGGTCAATGACAACAGGTTGCTTGCAGAGACTCGTCGTCGAATCCCAGAGGGAGGATCCCACCAGAACATGGGTCCCAATGCTTCAAGGTCAGCGTATCGTCCACCACAAGCCGGTGCTCGTTTCCGTCCACCTCAAGGGAAGATGAACAATGCTCGTGCTCGTCCAGCCTACCAGAGGCCCTTCAATGCACCTCTGCAGCAAAATAAGGATAAAGCCGGAGGATCCGGAACTGGAGGTCAGAAGACGCCCTATGCTGTGGGGCCATGCTTTAACTACGGTTAAGCTGGTCACCTGTCTCGTTTCTGCATGAAGCCCAGGAAGCAATTCAATCAACAGAGGCCTCGCACCGGGAACGTCCACCACACCACCTTGGAGGAAGTACCAGAAGGAGAACCCGTCACAATTGGTACGTTCCTTGTTAATTAATGTCCTGCAGTTATCTTGTTTGATTCTGGAGCATCACATTCATTCATTGGTGGAAACTTCATGCTGCGGAGTCAGCAGAAGGTGGTAGAGTTGGAAAAGGAGTATCAGATTAGTGCAGCGGGAGCTGTACTATATACTCATAAAATGGAATCCTCTTACCTAAGAATCCGAATTAGTTGGGAGTCATATTTGCCATCACTGTAGAGCTGTTGGATAAGATCACTGTAGTTTGTGAGTTTCTGGATGTGTTTCCTAACAATCTTCTAGGGTTGCCCACGGACAGAGATGTTGAGTTTGCTATAGAGTTGGCTCCCGGGACAGCACCTATCTCCAAGAGACCGTACAGGATGCCACCCAACGAGTTAGCAGAACTCAAGAAGCAACTCCAGGAGTTGCTGGAAAATGGTTTGATCCGCCCGAGTTGTTCACCCCAGGGATCGGATGTCCCGCTATTTTTGTGAAAAAAGAAGGATAAGACCCGAAGAATGTGCGTGGACTATCGCCCTCTCAATGCAGTTACCATCAAAAACAAATATCCGTTGCCTCAGATTGATTTGTTGTTTGATCAGTTGTCTAAAGCTAAAGTGTTCTCCAAGATAGACTTGAGGTCTGGTTACCATCAGATTAAGATCAGAAAGGAGGATGTACCTAAGACCACATTCTCTATCGATACGGTCTATATGAATACTTAGTGATGTCTTTTGGATTGACAAACGCGCCTGCGCATTTCATGTACTTGATGAACTCGGTGTTCATGCAAGAGTTGGATAAGTTTGTTGTGGTCTTCATCAATGACATCTTAGTATACTCGGAAAATGAGAAAGACCATGCCAAACACCTGAGAATAGTGATGGAATGGTTAAGGGAGCAAAAGATTTATGCTAAGTTTAGCAAGTGTGAGTTTTTGTTGACCAAAGTGCCTTTTCTGGGTAACATCTTGTCAGCTAAGGGTATATCAGTGGATCTCTCAAAGGTGCAAGAAGTCATGAATTGGAAAGCATCTGTTAACGTGCACGAGGTTCGCAGTTTTTTAGGATTGGCTGGGTACTACCATCGTTTTATCCCGGACTTTTCTAAGATAGCTAAACCTATGACAAGGTTAACTCAGAAAAATAAGAAGTTTGAATGGAGCCTAGAATGTGAAATAGCGTACCGTACCTTGCAGACCCTGTTAACTACTGCACCAGTCTTGGCACAACCAAATCTGGAAGAACCTTTTGATGTGTTTTGAGATGCATCAACCATTGGCTTGGGTTGTGTGTTAATGAAAAATGGAAGAGTCATTGCTTATGCCTCACGACAACTTCGACCACATGAGGAGAATTACCCGATGCATGACTTGGAGCTAGCTGCAGTTGTGCATGCTCTAAAAATATGGAGACATTACCTAATGGGTAATTTGTGCCATATCTTCACGGATCATAAAAGTTTGAAGTAATTGTTTACCCAGTATGAATTGAATATGAGGCAAAGGAGATGGTTAGAGATAATCAAGGATTATAACTTGGAAGTGCATTACCACCCTGGAAAAGCAAATGTTGTAGCAGATGCTTTGAGTCGCAAATCTCATTGAAACTTGTTGCAACCTCTGTTAGAAGATGGATTTGATCTAATGCATCCTTTAGTGCTAAATAATATTGTTATCCAATGCACCTTGGATAGTGATATTATCGAGGGATAGAAATCAGACAAAGAGCTTATACAAACCAAAGAATGGATGGAAACCAATGAGTCCTTGAATTTCAATGTGGATGAGAAAGGAGTCCTTTGGTTCAATCAACGTCTGGTAGTACCTAAAGACTAGACTCTACGAAGCACATAACTCAAAGCTATCTAACGGTGTCTAAAATGGCGGAGTCTAGACGGCCAACGAGTAAATATCTAAGCGTGTTGGAGTTTGGATGGTTACGCTCGGAGAACACAGAGGTTTATACTGGTTCAGGCACGAACGCCCTATGTCCAGTGTGTTGCGGAGTCGTATTGCCGAGCGTGGAGAGCTCGTAGAGGGGAGCTACAAGCTTTGGTGAGAGAGGGAAGCGCCTTCCCAGGTCTCTCGTGTATGAGGTTCGTGGTTCTGGTGTGTGCGAGTTTGAGTGTGTGTGAATGAATGTTGGGATGTCGAGCCTGCCAGATTGGAGGTCCATTCTCTCCCTTTATACGTAGGGAGAGATGGAGAAGTACAATAGAGAGAGGGGGAGTGAACATGGGCCCGGCTTGGGTTGCTGCCGAGGGGAAGCTTTGTCTTCATTTTGTCTTCCTTCCTGAGCAAAATTGCGCCAGTAGACACATGTCCAGATCCTGTTCGTCCTTGTTGTGTTGTAGCCATGCGTCTTGTGACCGGGAACTCCGTTGTTCCCTTACCTGGGCATGGGCTGGGGCTGGTCGCACAGGACCGGGCACCCCCGCGTTCCGTCATACAGGGCTGATGATGCCCTAATCCCTGATGGAGTGTCCGTCGGAGGCATGGCGCGGGTGTAGTGCACAAAAGTTGTTGGTTAGGCAGCACAGGACCTTGTACCACAGGGTGAACAGGGGTTAACATGGCGACTCATGCCTTGAACCCCATCCCTAAGGACGGAGGGTACTGTGGACCTTTTGACTATACGGACTAGGGCCTCCCAGGATGTCGATGGTGAGATCTCTGAAGGTGAGGGACGTCACGGGTGACGTCTCCCTGGCTTGGACGGGGCGGAAGAGCCTCCGAGGGTTGGTGACATCCCGGATGACGCCACCTTGGCTCGGGCCAGGCGGAGGATCCCCGAGGGTTGATGACGTCTCGGATGACGCCACCTTAGCTCAGGCGAGGCGGAGGAGCCCCCGAGGGTTAATGACATCTCGGATGACGCCACCTTGGCTCGGGCGAGGCGGAGGAGCCCTGAGGGTTGATGATGTCTCGGATGACGCCACCTTGGCTCGGGCGAGGCGGAGGAGCCCCCGAGGCTTGATGAAGTCTCGGATGATGCCACCTTGGCTCGCGCGAGGCGGAGGAGGCCCCGAGGGTTGATGACGTCTCGGATGACGCCACCTTGGCTCGGGCGAGGCGGAGGAGCCCTCGAGGGTTGATAACGTCACAGATAACGCCACCTTGGTTCGGGCGAGGTGGAAGAGCCCCGATGGTGATTTTGTTTTTGTGGAGTCTGGTAAAATGGGTACCCTATTTCTAGGTATCCGACAGTAGCCCCCGAGCCTTCGATGTAGTGAAGGACTACACCGGATGCTTCCCACAGCGCTTATGGTGGTTTGGTTAGATTTTTGGATTCCGGTGGGTGCGTGCGAGCGCACCCGCCGGGTGTAGCCCGAGGCCTTAGGAGGGAGATTTCCTTCTAAGGGCTTATTCGGAAGTTTTGCACAGTGCTTGACCCTTCGCTTCCCTCACGAGGCTGGGAGGGAGTGGTCTGCGCCATACGTCAGAGCCAGAGCTCTGGTCGCACGCCAGCCCTAGCACGGGCTGCACTATTGGCCTTGGGCTAACGTGTCTTGAAATGATGAGTCGGCCCTGCATTGTGCTGTCTTTCGGCCTGTACGGTCGATTGCTAGTCGAAGACGTGTTTGTCGGATTTCGGGGTCTGACTGCGCACCCCCGGTAGCCCAAAAGTGGGCATGCCGTGTCGTTCCTGTTCGAGGAGCGGTGCCAGAGCACTACTTGCTCCATGGTTAAGACTCTGAACGGCGCGCCCTGAGCCACCCGTCTACTTGGCCATTTATAGCCTCGCTGCATCCTCTTGAAGTGGGTGCTGTTGCACAGTGCGACATGGTTGGGGGCAGTGTTGTGGTCTCACGGGCCTGCTGCCATGTGAGCGCCCTGTCGGGCTATAAATAGGGGCAGCCGCCCGTGGGGAGATTCACCTCCACACAGTATGGCCTGCACTAGATTCTTCCTCCGAGGTCTCGTCGAATACTCCCTTGAGCTGCCCTGGCAGGCGACCTTTTGAGAGCTACACCGGATTCAGAGGAAGTTCTGCGTTGGGGGTGCTCGTGTCCCCTTTAGCTCTGTGGCAGGATTGAGAGGAACCTCTGCGAGATGTGCATAGCTTTCTCTTATCCTAACCACTGGTGGAGCGGGAGGTTGTGACCACCCTCTACACGAATCGCTCCCTGGGGTGAAGGGCGTAGGATCCATCCCTTTTGCGGAATGGCTCCTGCTCTTTGCCCCGAGGGCACTGATGACATGATGTCCCTCACCGGAGGGCAGTCGAGCATGTGTCCACAAGAATCGTTATAGCGGTTCGCCTGCGTGACCCCGGGAGCTGGCCCATCCTTGGTTGTTGGTTGATGGCGATGTTACCGTCGGCAAGATTGGCGGGCTCAAGGCTGCCTGCCGGTGGTGTCCTTGATCACGGAGCAGCTAGGGAGACTTAGCTGTAAAGCTCCCAGCCGACTCCAGAGGAGGAACGCGACCCGGGGCTTCTTGAAGACGAGGTGACGGCTGTCCTCCACAGCCGCAGCATGCCTGATCAAGGTGGCCCATGGGTCGTGATGCCGCTGTCCAATGTGATCTTGTATATCAGGCAGATATCCCCCGAGCCCCGCGGCTGGGTTACCTGATCTTGATATGCGGCCGCGTCGATCAGTGGCGTGACAACTAATGTGGGTGCCCCGAGGGTGCCCATAGTTTTTTGGCCTTTCGGCTTGGGATTTCCCTTCAGTCCACCTTGTAAACGTTCTCGTGTTTTTTGGTGTCTGATGATTAGGCTGATCCCTCCGTCGGCTCTTAGAGAGCGTGTAACCCCTGCAAGAATCAATATATGTATATCTGAAATGAGAGAGTGTTTGTGTTTACCTGTGCGGACCTCCGACGTTTGAGGCTTGCCCCGTGGTGCGACGCGAGCCCCCGAGTCTTTACTCGGTGTAAAGAAAATTGTCTCGGTTATGTGTCGTCTTTTTTGTTCGTTCCCCACGCATCTCTCTGCGAGAAGGGGGAATATGAGCCGAACCATGCTATCCTCGAAGCAGACGAACCATGGCCACTCGTCGAGTTACTATCAGGCAAATCTGAGTGGGGTGCTCGGTTCTCGTTCGCTGGGGTTCCGGCTTGTGGCCCATGTCGTGGCTCACCCCAAATTGGTTTCATCCAGTAGCCGGGTCCGTTCGATGGGTCCCGGGGGCCTGCTGCCTTCCTTCGGTAGGAATACCATGAACCAATCATCCATAAAGACGGACTAAAATACGAAATCTGGGAATGACCTTAGCATCCGATTGCCAGGCTGATGACCGCTAGTGTGTCCATTCCCTATTCGCCCCTCGCTCTGTTGTTCGGCGACGACCATTTCGAACCCCGCTGGGTTGGCCTCGGTATCTCTAGATCGTATGGCCTATCGGGGCATCTATAGCCCCTAACCCTTTGGCTTACCTAGGCCCGTGGGCCGTTGCCACTTGTTGTGCCACATGTTCATGTGTCTCTCCGACCTTTGCGTGAGTCGACCGAGCTCAGACGAGTCGGGGGTCTCGGCGTGGTGCAGAGAACTGATGAGGCGATGCCCCGCCTTCTGGGTCCCTACTAATATCCGCATGTCGCGTCATCCCTCCTGCGCTTGTACTGTTTGCCTTCTCCACCTCCTGCTCTCGTTTGCGTCGTCTCCCCTTGCTCCTAGGGTTTGTGCCGCCATTCTTGCGCCCTAGCCACGCCTTCCACCGCACCGTAGAGTGTTCCCCAAGTGAACCCCTCCATGGTCGGAGATCATCCCTCGAGGAGTTTGGAGCGGTGCTCGCTCGGGCGTGAGCGGGTACTTGAGCTGGTGCGAGCCGGGCTACTGCGCCCGAGTTCTCCGCCGGCAATGTCCCCAAGTGGATCGTCCCCACTGGCGCCGACGCCCCGGAACCGCCCGAGGGGTATGTGGTCTCCTTCCTCCCGTTCCACGAGCACGGGTTTGGAACCCCGCCGACTCGCTTTCTTCGCGGGATCCTCAACCATTACGGGGTTGAACTCCACAACCTTAATCCCAACTCCGTCCTTCACCTTGCGGCTTTCGCGACCATGTCGGAGGGGATGCTGGGGGTGGAGACGGACTTCGTGTTGTGGAAGCATTTCTTCAAGGCGACAGTGTTTCTTGCCCACTCCGGTGGCGCGAGGTCGGTGGCGTTTTGCGAGGGGTCGTGCTTAGCCTCGGCTTCTCCACCTTGGTGTCCTACATGCCGGCGCGGGCGACTTCGTCCAACCGGGAGTGGCACTCGTAGTTCTTCTACATTCGGAACCACCCCAAGGCGCCGCTCCCGGTTTTCACAGGCCGGCGTTCCGAGGAGGAGCTCCCTAGCTGGAATCATGGACCCACCTCGCATGAGCTTGCGAGGATACAACCCTACCTTCGGAGCCTGACTCAGCTCGGGGACCATGGGCTGAACCTTGCGGGGGTCGTCGCACAGTTCCTTCGGCGTCGAGTCCTTCCGCTCATGGCGCGGGCACGCACACTGAACGACATGGTGCCCGGAGCATCACGAGAGGGGACTGCCATGGCGGCCGAAGAGCTGAGCCTCGACCGCACAATCTCCATTATGCGGGGTATGCTGGGGAACACGTTCACCCGTGACGACATCGGGCGCTGCCCTCCGATGCGCCCAGATCCTGCGTCCGTCGATCTAGTGAGTGCAGATGGTGTGGCGTTTATTTTCTCTTTTGCGTTACCTTCTCTTGCCGGTAACATCCCACGGATCTTCGGTCTTTTCCTTGCAGGGACCTCGCTCGTTGGTGCATCACGTGGCTGCCCCCCTTCCCGTTCTGCCGGCACAGCGGTCGGCGAACAGGGAGCAGAACGCACGGCAGCGAGCGGATGCCGTCGAGAGGAAGAGGAGGAAAGCCAAAATGGCACTGAGGCGCACGAAGTTGGAAGAGCGGTGGGCCAGACAGCGCCGCGTTGGGGAAACGGAGGAGGAGTTCCCCACCGAGTCGGACGAAGGCAGCGGTGGCCTCAGTGGGGATAGCGGCGATGACGATGGTGACGACGAGGACGGGTATTCTCATCCTGAGGTGATGTCGGCTTTGCTGGCGGCCGGAACGCTGCGCTACTCCGCGGGGGTTTCATCGGTAGCGGAGGCGCTCCCGGTTAGGACGCTCGGTGCGCACGTGGCCCTATGGGGTTCCGGGAGTGGCATTGTTGGAGACGTCCCGATGACTCCCCATTCTGCCTCATCCGAAGGGGTTGAACAGAGCAGGAGTTCGGGCACCGCCGGCCGCAGCGGGGTGGAACCGGAGTAGAAACGCATCTACTCCCATGGGTGAGCTTGTCACGCTTGATGCCATCCTCTGCCCTGTCAGCAGAGAAGAGGTTGCCTGTAGTTTGTAACGATCGTATCGAATGTTTCAAAACCGCCGACGGCTCTGTGTACGCGGGATGGAAGAGACTGCGTCGGGCGGTGTCGTTCGCCGAGGAGGGACAGACCGGTGCCTCCCCGGTTGTTGATTTGGCGAATGCCACCGAGGCCGGAGCCAGGCTAACCCCATCCAACACCGCCATCGTTGGAGAGACGCCCCCGGCCTCTGCGCACGTCAACCCTGAGGCTATTATGTCGCCTACTGCCCCGGTTGTGGTAGTCGTCGACGACTCCGGGGAGGAGGGCGGCCTGGGTGGCCCCATGGTCGTGGACGCCGTGGAGACCCCACCGGCCGAGGTGCGGGAAGATGGCTGGCGGCGGCGGCCGTGACGAGAATAGTCGACGGGGGCGGCGCCGACCAGGTGGATGCGGTCGCGGATGTCGTGACCGCCCTGCCTGAGGTCAGGGTGGCTGGTACGAGTGAGGAGGAGCCCCTAAGCAGCCCCCTTCCATCCAACATGTCGGCCTAGGACACAGCAGGTCCCCAGTCCTTCACCGAGGGGGAGGTAGCAGCTGCCCGGGCATCGAAAGCCATCCTCTCCCAGTCCAGCGCGACCTCACCAAGCGAGGTGGCCGAGGCTAGGAGAGAAGACACCCCCGGGGCCCTGTGCCGTCTCCGTCCTGACCATCGCTCCTTCGGGGGCGGGGACCAGCTCATCTGGGCTCATCAGGGGAATCTGGGGTCCCCCGTGTTCACGTTGGATGACCAGCGCGAGCTTCACCATTGGAATCGGGTGGCGAGTGCCCATCAGGAGCTTGGCCTCCGCATTGCACGGAATGTGGAGCGGATCCAGAGGGTCGTCGCGTCGTTCTCCGAGGACTTCTCGCATCATGGCAATGTGAGACCGTTTTGTTCGTAAATGTTGTTTGTTCCTACTTGTCGAATTCCTGACGCCTCTCTTTTTGTAGATCCTGATGGCGACGAGCGTCGAGAAGTCGGAATTCCTCCGTCGCGAGGCCAGCCGGTGGGCCCCTAGGTCATGGACATCCGTCGGGGGAGCCGCCGTGGCGGAGGAACTTGTCACGGCTCGCCGTCGCGTGGTGGAGCTGGAGAAGCAGCTGGGCGTTTTGGAGTTGAGCGCGGTGGATGCCCAGACATTAGCGCTGCGGACCACCGACGACGTCGCGCAGGTTGAGCAAGAGCGGAACGCAGCTCGTGCTGACGTGGAGGCGGTCCGCCAGATGTTGGCGGACGAACGCTCAGCACGTCAGGTTGAGGTGGGACGCTTGACGACCGAGCACGACGCTAAAGCCGAGGGACGATGCCGAGCTGTCTCGGCGCTGGACTCCGTGGAGGAGGAGCGTAACACCATGCGGTGTCAGCGCGACATCAACAGTCGAGAACACGACAACGCCGTGGCCCGCCTCAAGGACCAGTCTAACAGGGCGCGCGAGCTCAGCGTCGACGCCGATCAGAGGATTCTGGAGTTCTCTGGCCGAGTCGATGAGCTAATAGCGGTCATCTCGCAGCTCCATGCGACGGTCGACGTCCTGGAGGGGGAGAATGCAGGTATGTTTCCTTCGTCTGCCCATTTGCCTTCAGGGTTGAGATCCCCTTTTTGTTGCTTCAAGGTTGTAGGCCAGCACGTAGGAGGCGCAGGCATTGCGCGAGGCCATGCACGGGGTGTGCGACCTCTTCGGCATGGTAGCCATCCAGGGTGGTCCGGCAGCGTCCAGGACCCGTGTCGGCCTGCTCTGGGAGCGGGGCCAAGCGCGGTTCCGGGAAGCCCTGCGTGTCGGGGTCCACCGCACGATGGCCATCGCCGCCTGCCTCTACGACGGGGTGACTCCTACACTCGTCGGCGAGGGATATCCGCCGGACGCCCCAGAGGACATGCTCGACCGGATCGAAGCCGACGCGGAGGAGCCAGCAGCGATCCTGGCCGCCAAGCTTGACGACGATGTGTTCCCACCGCTGGAGGAGTGACCCTGCGTGGTCAGTGATCAAGGCCGAGGGCCCTTGTAACAAACAATTTAAGTTATCTTTTGATGTGCCCCCGGGAGGGCTTTAGACGACTGTCATAGCTCCTTGGTGAGCTTATTTTAAATTTGTTTGCTTGTTGGTTTTCGCATTTTCCTTCTGCTTGGGCTACTTCCCCGATTTTCCCTGGGAGGAGTTTTGATCTGTTCGGGCGTGGGGTTGGGTGGAGGTACTTGGCTCCGGGGAGCTAGAGTACTTCGCGGCCCATCGGCACGGTCCGGCGAGATCTCCTCTCTTGGTGGGGGAGATTGGGCTTTCACCTAATGGGTTCGGCAAAGCGGTTTTGAGCGAAAAAGTTTTTGGAGTGAAAGACAGGGGGTTACCCCCTTCCCAGCCCCCAAGCGAGGTGTGCTCTGGCGCGTGCCGAGAGTGCACCTTGCTAAGCGGTCGGTCCAAGAGTTCCCGCGTTTTTATTCCTCGAACTTTTTGCTCTTAAGAAAAATTACATGCGTATGTACATGGTGATAGGTATACTAGATAATAGTAGAAAAGTGACATGGTTGTTGGTGTCGTGGGTGTCCGAGCTCTTTGCGCTCTAGGGGTCGACGTCGATCTTGTCAGCGGCTTCGATCGCCGCCACCAGCTCCTCGCTGCACACCTCGGCCATGGCGTTCTCGCAGCTGTCCACCTCGCACTCGTACGCCACCTTGACATCGGAGGAGACCGTGATGATGCTATACGGCCCCGGCATCTTGAGCTTGAGGTAAGTGTGGTTGGGAACGACCATGAACGCCGCGTAGCACGGCCTCCCCAACACTGCGTGGTAAGTCCCACGGTAAGCCACGACCTCAAAGGTGAGATACTCGGTCCGGAAGTTGTCCGGCTCCCCGAACATGACGGGCAGGACGATCTGTCCCAGGGGTACTGTTTGTCTCCCAGGGATGATTCCCTAAAAGGGAGCCCCCGAGGATCGAAGCTTTTCCCTACGTAGGCCGAGGGCCTCGAAGGCATTGTAGTACATGATGTTGAGGTTGCTGCCCCTGTCCATCAGTACTTTGGTGAAGCGCACGCTCCCTATGATCGGGTCCACAACAAGTGGATAACGACCTGGGTGGGGAATGTGGTTCGGATGGTCATCTTGGCCGAACGTGATGTCGGGCTCCGACTAATCGAGAAAGGCCGGAGTTGCTGGGGCGACTACAAAGACCTTGCGCCGCTCCTTCTTCTATCGGTGCTTGCAGCTATAGGCCTCTGGGCCTCTGAAGATCATGAGGCACTTATTGACGTGGGGGTAGGAGTCTTCGCGACCCCCGTCCCCGTCCTGGCCTTCTGATTCCTTCGGTTCGTCCTTGTCAGGGACAACCTTGAAGTACTTGGCCATCATGTCACACTGCTGGTGTATGTGCTTGACCGGTCCATTGTGATACGGGCATGGCTTTGTGAGCATGTCGTCGAACTTGCCCACCTTCTTCCTGCCTTGGGGACGGGGAGGCTTGCGGTCTGCCGTTGCGACAACGTTGTCGCCACCGCCACGCTGCGGCTTACCCTTCTTCTTGTTCGTATTCTAGGCGCGGTTCGAGCTGCCTTCGCCGGCGGTCTCGAGTTCCTTGCCCTTTCCCTTGTCGGGGTGGAATATTGCACCGACCGCCTCTTCTCCCGATGCGTAGCTCGTGGCGATATCGAGGAGTCATTCGGTGGTGCGAGGATTGCTGCGGCCCAGCTCGTGGACCAGCTTTTTGCAGGTGGTGCCTGCAAGGACGGTCCCGACCGCATCCGCGTTGGCCACGGTTGGGAGCTTCGTGCACTGCTGAGAGAAGCGACAAATGTACTCCCGGAGGGACTCATCCACCTTCTGTCTGCAGCTGCGGAGGTCCCAGGGGTTGCCTGGGCGTGTGTAGGTGTCTTGGAAGTTCCCGACAAAGGCATGTCGTAGGGACTCCCACCCATCGATGGTGTTGGGAGGCAGATGCTCGAGCCACGTGCGGGTCAAGTCCGAAAGATGAAGAGGTAAGTTGCGGATGATGAAGTCGTCATCGTCCGCATCGCCGGCCTGACAGGCCAGGCAGTAGTCGACGAGCCAGAGCCCGGGGTTCGTTTCCCCGGAGTATCGGACGACGTTGGTTGGTTGTCAAAATGGATGCGGGAACGGCGCACGCCGGATGTGGCAAAAGAATGCCAAGGGGCCCGGTGGATCCGGCGTGGGAGGCCGGTCTTCATCGCTGTCATATCAGCCGCCATGTCGAACGTGGTAGCCTCGGCTCACGCCGTCCTACTTGGCGTGCTTGTATCGATTAACAATTATGTGAATTGCTTGTGAAACTCTTTTACTTGTATGGTTATTATAAAAGTTTTCCTTGATCGGAGTTCGTGCAATAATGCACATGAATATTAGATCAGCACATTATTAGCTGATGACTATGTTTCACAAGTCATGGATATGAGATGTCAAACTAATAATGTGGGCACATGTAGGACATGGTGCTGGACAGACCCAACATGAGATTGTCTCTATACACATCGTGTACGTTATGCCCTTAGACCTGAGATTGTCTTATGTACTCAAGATGTGAAACGACCTACCCTAGGACTACCAAACGCTACTCCGTGACTGGGTAGTTATAAAGGTAGCTTTCGGGTTTGTCAGGAAACATGCTGTGAGACATAGTCAATCAAGATGGAATTTGTCACTCTCCATATGAGAGAGATATCACTGGATCACTCAAATGATTAGATCATGAAATGCATGGCCGTGCTTGGGTTAAGTGTTAACCCACGAGTTGAACAAAATATCATGAGGCAAAGGAATAACATGTATATTGTATTGTGGTGGTTCGTCTGATATGATCATAGCGCATGCATAGGAGTTGACACGCCTTGCTAGAGGCCGCTATCAACTATTGGTTGAGTAAGAGTACTTGGGCCATGTCTATGTGTGCGTGAGCCCATAGGGTCGCACGCTTAAGGGACTGGAAGCCCGAATTAGACTAGAGTTAGGGTTGGTAATGGGCCTCCAACGTGGGAGCTCATTAGGACGCCTATATAAGCAAGGGGTGGGCGCGGGGCGAGATACTCACGTTCTTTGGCAGCCGCTGTCGCCCTCCCCACGCTCGCGCCTAGTACTCCTCGCGGACCTAGCAGTCCAGAGGCGTGACGCTTCTTCCCTGCACGTGTGAGATTCCTCGGAGGTGTTACATCTGGAGTACAAGGACGAACCGCGAGAAGGAGGCGTTGAGACGGAAGACCTCGCAACTGAACGGCACTGCTGCGACGTGCACGACTACATCAAATCGCTTCCGCTGCACCTGCGCGTCTAGTGGTAACCCCGTGATCTATAACTAGCACTAGTTCCTGGTTTATGGGGTAGAAAATTTTTGTTTTCTGGCTAGCGTAGCAACCTCATAACCTACAGTGGTATGAGAGTCGTTAGATGCCTCGTTATACATTCGGGTACGAGCATATGGTGGTATGCACGGTTTACGATCAATCTCTGATCATGGTTCGTGATCTTGCCACGTTGGTATTGTAACGATCTACTCGTACCGGTCGGAATTCCGCCATCCGAGTTAAGTGATACATGTAAACCCAATTATGGTGAGTTGGAGATCAATAAGATTGTTCAAATCGAACCTAGGTCAAGTTCCAGGCGCATACGATGCGCGGGCGGCGACAGATTGGATCCGTCGTCGGAGGCGAATTTTGTAGAAAAGTGTTGTTCGGTAAAACGGCCATAACTTTTGCATACAACCTCGGAACGAGAAAAACCATAAACGAAAATCGTGCACCAGAAAATTTCACATTCGTCAACGACAGCCGTTGCAAAAATTATATTTGCGAAAAACAGCTTGCAAAATTGAGTTTTCAGCGTTTTAAGTTTAGATGGTGTTTTAAGTTTAGACGTCGGAATCGGTTAACTCTGTTTTGCAGGTATTCGTGATTGGTATAGCCCTTATGTGTATGTGATGCATGTATGTAATTAATTTATGGCTTGCACGTCATGATTAAGACAATATGGCTGGAGCCACATATATTGTCCATTCATATGTAATGGCCTGTGTACCAATCTATGATGATCCTACGACTATGTAATTTTACTTCACTATGTTACGGTAGTGATAGATAGTCTTCGTGGACTCATCACGGAGGATGGCATACTTCTATCATGGAGATGGTGATCACCATGATGAACAGATTGATAGAGATGGACATCTCCAAAGGAATAATGGGCTATACCAAGTCAAATTTGTGTTTATGTCGTTCTTACGATGTTCTACTTTCACGTGCGATAATGTTTTTGTTTACATATGCGGTAGTGAAGTAGAAAGATCCCTCAACAATGTTTAAGTCATAATGCTTCCCCAAACCTTGCACTGTCACGTCTCTCGTACGATCGGTGGCGGGTCTATGAAATTAGGGTGCCACTAGTTTTCCTTGACTAGACAGGTTTGTGTCGGACACTTACAAGCGGAAGGTTTGGTTACTTGAACAAGGTTATCCTAACGGTTAGGGACCTTGGAGCATTAGTTGTTGGTAACACAAGCATAGAGATGTCACCCAACAACAAGAGTCATATGTGATATGATTAGCAAGGAGTTGCTTACCGATCTACCATGTCTCCTAGCGGTGATGCTAAAGCTCACTAGTAGACTTGTTAGTTGCGGGTCTTGAATCACTAAGTTTCAATAGAGGAATATTGATTTTAGTGGGAGTCGATTCTATTAAAAGTTTAATATGATTTACTCTATCTTGGATACATTGTCTTAGTATTTTGCATTACTTTTGTTGTAGATGGCTCCCAGTAATCAACCATTTACTTTGTGTTCAATTCTTGAGAAAGATAAGTTGAATGGAACAAACTATGCGGATTGGATCCACAACCTCAGAATTGTTCTCAGAGCTGAGAAAAAGGAAGATGTTCTAGACACCCCATTACCAGATGAGCCTGCTGATAATGCACCTGCTGCAGAGAAAACCGCTTACAAGAAAGAATGTGATGCTGATCTTGAAGTTGATTGCCTTATGCTCGCTTGCATGGAGCCAGATCTTCAGATGCAATTTGATAATAATCATGCAGCATACGATATGATCATGGCGCTTAATGATATGTTTTAGACTCAAGCCAGGACTGAAAGGTTCAATGTTTCCAAGGCTTTTGTCGAAACCAAGCTTGCAGAAGGCACAGCAGTTGGCCCACATGTGATCAAGATGGTTGGTCACACTCAGAGATTGGAGAAGCTAGGCTTCCCAATGGGCCCAAAGTTGGCCACTGATTTCATACTTGCGTCTCTTCCGCCTAGCTATGGGAACTTCATTTCGAACTACCATATGCATGGGGAGGAGAAGGGCTTGAATGAATTGTGCGGCATGCTTAAAAACAGCAGAAGCTGATATCAAGAAAGGTGCTGGCAGTAGCCATGTGATGGCAGTCCAAAACAAGCCTAACTTTAAGAAGAGGGCTTGGAAGAAGAAGAAGGCGATGGATAAAGATCAGATCTCTAAGTCAAACCCTCCTCCTGCGCCCAAGGCTGTTGGACAAGCTGCTGAAGCTAAATGATTTCATTGTAATGGGAAAGGTCACTGGAAAAGGAACTGTAAGTTGTACTTGGAATCCTTGAAGGATGGCGGTGGTAAAGGTACTCCCGCTGCTTGTACACTTGTTGTTTATGTTACATACATTTTTCTTGCTGATTCTTGTTTTAATTCTTGGGTATTTGATACCGGATCGGTTGCTCATATTTGCAATAGATGCAGGGAATGATAAGAAGTAGAAGCGTGAAAAGAGGAGAAGTTGATTTCCGCGTGGGCAACAATGCAAGAGTTGCTGCGTTGAGCGTTGGGACGATGTAACTTCACCTCCCATCAGGATTTATCATGGAATTGAATAATTGTTATTTTGTTCCTAGTTTAAGTCGAAACATTGTGTCACCTTCATGTTTGATGAAGGATGGTTATTCATTTGCGAGTAAAGACAATGGTTGTGGGATTTCAAAGAATGACATGTTTGTGGCTTTTGCATCCATTGTGAATGGGTTGTTTATTTTAAATCCTGATGATGAACCTATCTGTAATATTAATACTAAAAGGCCTCAACTTAATGAGTTAAGTCCTACTTATATGTGGCATTGTCGTTTAGGTCATATAAGTGAGAATTGCATGAAGAGGCTCCATTCAGATGGGCTTCTAACTTCGTTTGATTTTGAATCATACGAGACATGTGAGGCTTGCCTATTGGGTAAGATGATCAAGTTGCCTTTCACAGGTTTTCCTGAGAGGGCGGCAGACTTATTGGAACTTGTATATACTGATGTATGTGGACTAATGAGTACGATAGCTAGAGGCGGATTTCAATACTTCATAACCTTCACTGATGATTTTAGTAGATATGGATATATCTACTTAATGAAACATAAGTCTGAAACATTTGAAAAGTTCAAAGAATTTCAGAATGAAGTAGAGAATCAACGTGGTAAGAAAATTAAATCCTTGCGATCTGATCGTGGAGGCGAATATTTGAGCCATGAGTTTAGCAATCTTCTAAAGAGATGTGGAATTGTTCCACAGCTTACGCCACCTGGAACGCCTCAGAGAAACGGCGTATCCGAGCGACATAATCGGACTTTGTTGGAGATGGTTCGGTCTATGATGAGCCAGTCAGACCTACCACTCTTGTTTTGGGGATGTGCTCTAGAAACAGCCGCTTTCACATTGAATAGGGTACCGTCTAAGTCCGTAGTTAAGACACCACATGAGATATGGACTGGTAAGAGTCCAAGTTTGTCTTTTCTAAAGATTTGGGGTTGTGAAGTTTATGCCAAACGACTTATGTCAGATAAACTAACACCCAAGTCGGACAAATGCTTTTTCGTGGGATATCCAAAGGAAACTTTAGGGTATTACTTCTACAACCGATCAGAGGGCAAAGTGTTTGTTGCTCAGAACGGTGTCTTCTTAGAGAAAGAGTTTCTCAATAAAGAGAAGAGTGGACAAAAGGTGTATCTTGAAGAAGTTCAAGATGAGCCAATAGGGGATAACTCTATGAGTGATGCTAATGTAGCAGAACAAGTTGAGATACAACCTGTGGCAAGAGAAACACCACCACTACCACGAAGGTCAGCAAGAATCCGTGAGGCACGTGGGGAAGTGTTGTTGTTAGACGATGACGAACCTGCGACATACGCGGAAGCAATGATGGACCCAAATTCCGAGGAATGGCAAACTGCCATGAGATCTGAGATAGATTCCATGGGAGACAATCAAGTTTGGAACTTGGTTGACCAGCCTGATGGGGTTAAACCCATAGAGTGCAAATGGGTCTATAAAAAGAAAAAGGATATGGATGGAAACGTTCACGTCTATAAAGCTCGACTTGTTGCAAAGGGTTTTCGGCAAGTTCAAGGAGTTGACTACGACGAGACATTCTCGCCGGTAGCGATGCTTAAATCTATCCAGATCATTCTAGCAATTGCTGCTTATTTCGATTATGAGATTTGGAAGATGGATGTTAAAACAGCCTTTCTAAATGGAAATTTGGAAGAGGATGTGTATATGATACAGCCCGAAGGCTTTGTTGATCCTAAAAATGCTGGAAAAATATGCAAGCTAAAGAAATCCATTTATGGATTAAAGCAAGCATCTCGGAGTTGGAATATTCATTTTGATGAAGTGATCAAAGGGTTTGGCTTTCGTCAGAATGAAGAAGAACCTTGTGTTTACAAGAGGGAAAGTGGGAGCGTTGTTGTATTTCTAATCTTGTATGTGGATGATATACTATTGATTGGGAATGACATTCCTATGTTGCAATCCGTAAAGACTTCACTGAATAATAGTTTTTCTATGAAGGATTTAGGAGAAGCAACGTACATTTTGGGCATTAAGATCTATAGAGATAGATCAAAGAGGCTTATAGGATTAAGCCAAGATACATACATTGACAAGGTGTTGAAACGGTTCAACATGGAACAATCCAAGAGAGGGTTCTTGCCTATGTCAAATTGTATGCGTTTTAGCGAGAAGCAGTGTCCTACGACAGCTGATGAGCAGAAGCGCATGAGTAAGGTTCCATATGCTTCGGTCGTTGGTTCCATTATGTACACCATGATATGTACTCGCCCAGATGTCTCATATGCTCTAAGTTTTGCGAGCACGTACCAATCTAATCCAGGTAAGAGTCACTGGACGCTTGTTAAAAACATACTTAAGTACTTGAGGACTAAAGATGTGTTCCTAATCTATGGAGGTGAGGAGGAGCTCGTTGTAAATGGTTACACCGATGTCAACTTCCAAACTGATGTGGATGATTCACAATCTCAATCAGGTTTTGTGTTCACAATAAATGGTGGTGTTGTAAGCTGGAAGAGTTCCAAGCAGGAGACGGTAACCGATTCTACAACAGAAGTCGAGTACATTGCAGCTTCTGCCGCTGCAAAGGAAGGTGTTTGGATGAGGAGGTTTCTCATCGAGCTTGGCGTGGTTCCAAATGCGTCTCGCCCATTGAATCTGTATTGTGATAACAATTGGGCGATAGCGCAGGCTAAGGAGCCTAGGAATCACCAAAAGAACAAACATGTACTGCGGAAGTTTCATCTCATTCGAGAGTTCGTCGGTCGAGATGAGATCAAGATGTGCAAAATACATACGGATTTGAATGTTGCAGATCCTTTGACAAAGGCTCTTCCACAGCCCAAGCAAGAGGCGCACGTGAAAGCTATGGGTATTAGATATCTTTGAGATTAGCTCTAGTACAAGTGGGAGACTGTTGGGAATATGCCCTAGAGGTAATCATAGAGATGATGTATTCCTTGTATCCATGACATGTTATGAATATCCATTAAAGACAACTTGTATCGATTAGCAATTATGTGAATTGCTTGTGAAACTCTTTTACTTGTATGGTTATTATAAAAGTTGTCCCTGATCGGAGTTCATGCAAGAATGCACATGAATATTAGATCAACACATTATTAGTTGATGACTATGCTTCACAAGTCATGGACATGAGATGTCAAACTAATAATGTGGGCACATGTAGGACATGGTGCTGGACATACCCGACATGAGATTATCTCTATACACATCGTGTACGTTATGTCCTTAGACCTGAGATTGTCGTATGTACTCAAGATGTGAAACGACCTACCCTAGGACTACCAAATGCTACTCCGTGACTGGGTAGTTATAAAGGTAGCTTTCGGGTTTGTCAGGAAACATGCTGTGAGACATAGTCAATCAAGATGGAATTTGCCACTCTCCATATGAGAGAGATATCACTGGATCACTCAAATGATTAGATCATGAAATCCATGGTCGTGCTTGGGTTAAGTGTTAACCCACGAGTTGAACCAAATATCATGAGGCAAAGGAATAACATGTATATTGTATTGTGGTGGTTCGTCTGATATGATCATAGCGCATGCATAGGAGTTGACACGCCTTGCTAGAGGCCGCTATCAACTATTGGTCGAGTAAGAGTACTTGGGCCATGTCTATGTGTGCGTGAGCCCATAGGGTCGCACGCTTAAGGGGCTGGAAGCCTAATTCGGGTTGGACCCGAATTAGACTAGATTTAGGGTTGCTAATGGGCCTCTAACATGGGAGCTCATTAGGACGCCTATATAAGCAAGGGGTGGGCGCGGGGCGAGATACTCACATTCTTTGACAGCCGCCGTCACCCTCCCCACGCTCGCGCCTAGTACTCCTCGCGGACCTAGCAGTCCAGAGGCGTGACGCTTCTTCCCTGCACGTGTGGGATTCCTCAGAGGTGTTGCATCTAGAGCACAAGAACGAACCACGAGAAGGAGACTTTGAGACGGACGACATCGCAACTGCACGGCACTGCTGCGACGTGCACGACTACATCAAGTCGCTTCCGCTGCACCTGCGCGTCTAGTGGTAACCCCGTCATCTATAACTAGCACTAGTTCTTGGTTTATGGGGTAGACAAATTTTCTTTTCTGGCTAGCGTAGCAACCTCATAACCCTACACTCTTCGCACACCGGAACGTCGCCGCCGTTCCTCGGCTCGCAGTCGCCACCACAACGACCAACTCGTGTTCCCTCTTGTTCCGACCACCTCCGTTGCCTCCATCTCTAGGGAAGCACCAGCAGAGGTAGTACAGGTGAGAACACCCTTCCTCTATCGCTATCTCGCCTTGAAACAACATAGCGCCGTTGGTCGTGCGCCATTGCCGCCGCCGCGGAGCTCGCACGTGGCCGGACCTCCTCGGAGCTCCTCCGGCCCAACTGAAAGATCTCTGTTGTTTTGGGTTATTGATGAAACTTAGGTACTAACCTAGCTCTAAGTGGATGAGTAGTTTAAGTATACAAGGTGAAGAGAAAAGTTGACAAGTGATGGAGCAAAGGAGGCTAAGGAGAAAGCTAGCAAAGGTTCCACACTTTGAGAAGAAGATAAGAGGAGGAGTTGTCGACGAAATATGCGTCGCAGTCTACCTAGGGGGTACCCCACGGTAGTAGATGGTTAGGCAAAGGTGTGGCGATGGCGATCAAGCGTAACACAGAGAGCGTAGACACGGCGATTTAGATAGGTTCGGGCCGGCAAACCGCCGTCATACCCTACGTCCTATGTCCTGGTGTCTAGATTGATCTCGTATATCAGGTTACAAGATCTGTAGATGATCTGAGAGAGGTTATCTGGGGTTTTGAGGGGGGTCCCTACTTGCCTTATATAGCCGGGGAGCAGGGTTACAATTCCATATCCTAACCGATTACGATCGGTTCCCTATGGCAAGGGATCCGAGTCTATCTACTAGGATCTTCCTTAATGAGCAAGTCTTCTTAGGAGTCCTTAGCGAGCACGATGGGTTGGTCGTGTGCCGCAAGGCCTCGTAGGTTGGGCCGTCTCCTGGTCGGCAGGCCCAAGAAGGTCCCTGGGGATATGCCGAGGTTATATCCCCAACAGGAGTCCCTAAAGCTTTTCAAGGCAAAGGTATAATAGGGCTTTTCTATTTTGGTGATCAAGACACCTAGTGGGTGTGATCACATTTAGGATAGGTAACCGTACTATAAATAGGGGAAAATAGTTAGTGGTTACACCTATCAAGTGCCATTAGGTTGATCATATTGCATTGCATCTAAAACCTAATGAACAATACCTTGTAAACTAAATAAAATATGCCAACATGCATGCACAAGTCAGTGAAACACTTGGTGGTGGCACATGAGATCAAGGGAAGAAAAGAGAAGAACATTCTGATCAAGACAGGAGCTCCAGACCATTATGCAAGTGAGCTCCGGACTATTGAAAGTAGTCCGGTGGTTCAGACTCAGGCAATGCCTAGGAAGGAAGGCTTCGGACTAGTGGTCCGGTGGTGCGTCAGACCATCAGAAGACCATTTTCCAGAGTCCGGTGGCTCAGCAGGAGATCAAGGCGAGCTCCGGACCAGACGAAATGGTCTGGTGGTCAGCTCTGGACTGGTGGTCTGAAGCACTGGCACTCCCTGCGTTAAAATTGTCGAAGGACTGGAGAAGCTCCGGACCAGAGGATATGGTCCAGTGGTGAGCTTCGGACCAGGAGTCCGGAGCATGGGTGCTTACTGTACTCCAAGTCGAAGCTATGGCAAAAACGTCGGACCAGGGGCTCCGGACTATGGCAAGTGGTCCGGAGGTCAGATATTTTGAATCTCGAACGGTCAAGTTCAGAAGACAGTGGACACGTGGCACTCACAGAGGCATCGGAACAGGCGTCGGACTAGGCGTCGGACCAGATGCAATGGTCCGGTGGTTTCGAAAGTAGTCAGGAGGTCACGTTTCTTAGCACCTCCAAAAGTGAAAAATGGCTAGTTTCTTTGAGGAGGCTATTTAAGGGTGTGTGGCTGGTTCAAGGAGTCACTCTTGCACAATTGGCTGATTGCATACTCTTGTGAGCAAACCACACACACTCCCACTCATCTCTCTTAGTTGATTGTTCATCCATTTGAGAGGATAGAGTGATCAAGTGCATTGCATGAGTGATTCATCTTAGTGGCACTTGGGAGTTGATACCACTACTAGTTTCTTGTTAATCTTGGTGATTGCCATCACCTAGACGGTTTGGAGCAAGCGGTGTGGATTCGAGAAGCTTGGTGATTGTGCTTCGTCGACCACGAGTGAAGATTGTGAGGGGTTCTTCTGTCTTCCCCGTGGGAGATCTCAAAGGTAACTCTAGTGGGTTGCGCATGTCGTTGAGTGCCCTTTCTTGTGTTGGTTGTGCGGCACCCGGTGACAAGTTTGACGTGTGATGTCAATTAGCTCGTGAACCTCCAAGTGAGTGAGCCGACACAACGAGGACGTAGCTAGTTGGCAAACTAGTGAACCTCGGGTGAAAAATCAAGTGTCAACCTCTTGTTCATCATTGTAATTGATTAGGTTGCTTGGAGTTCACTTGATTGGCTCATTACCTCGACACGGTGGTATAATCACTCATCCCACCTTTGCATTACCGTTTCATACTTGCTTAGTATATTAGGTTGTGCCTAGAGGGCTTCTAGACTTGAGTAGGAATTGAATGATTCTAGAGCTATTAGGTTAGCATTTGTGGTTAGAAGGCTTCGCATCCCTGAGTAGGCTAGTGCAATCCTAGCTTCACCATATCTTTGTCTAACTTGTTGTTGAGTTTGTTTTTAGAATTTCAGTTTAGGCTATTCACCCCCCCCCCCTCTAGCCTTGGATTAGGACCTTACAAGTGGTATCGGAGCTAGTACGCCGTTGATTTGAGGCTTAACAACCTACGGTGTGATCATGGCTCATATCAACAACATGAAGAAACCACCAAGATTTGATGGTTCCAACTATGGCTATTGGAAGGTCAAGATGACCGCACACATCAAGTCAATTAGCCGGAAGGTGTGGCTTGTGGTGGACAAGAAGTTTGAAGTTGCAGATTTGGAAGCTCCAACTCCACAAGAGGAAGAGAAGCTTCAACACAATGATATTGCTCTTAGTGCCATCCATGAGGATCTTGATGAGAAAGTCTTTGAGCAAATCAAGAATCTAGAGAGTGCTCATGAGGCTTGGAAGAAGCTTGATGAATCATTTGAGGGCACACAAGTCGTCAAAGGAGCTAAGGCATACATTCTCAAGGAGAAATTTGCAAGCTTCAAGATGAAGGATGATGAAAATGTGCCAGAAATGTTTCATCGGCTTCAAGTGCTAGTCAATGATCTCACGGCTCTTGGTGAGAAGGTTGAGGACAAGGACTTCTCTCACAAGTTCTTGAGGTGTCTTCCATCCCGGTTTGACACACTTGTGACCTTGATTGTGAGAGGTGGGCTAGACACCATGACTCCAAATCAAGTCTTAGGAGATGTCATGACTCAAGATGCTTATCGGGAGAACAAGGAAGAAGATGTCAAGAAGGAAGACAAGAAGGATGAGAAGAAGAAAAGTGTAGCATTCAAAGCTACATCATCATATAAGAGCAAGAGCAAGAGCAAGATTGAAGAATCTAGTGAAAGTGAAGACCAAAGTGCTAGTGATCTTGATGAAGAGAAGATGGCTCTCTTTGTGAGGAAATTTGGGCGATTCATGAAGAAGAAGGGCTATGGTGCAAGAAGGAAGAAGACTTCTTTCAAGAATCATGATGAACCAAGAAAGTGCTTCAAGTGTGGAAGCTTTGATCATCTCATTGCTCATTGTCCTTACAATAGTGACAAGGATGATGATGGTCACAAGAAGAAAGGCAAGAAAGAGAAGAAGTCCCTATTTGACAACAACAAGAAGAAGAAGGGCTACTCTCATATTGTCATTTGGGATAGTGATTCTTCTTGTGGTGATGATAGTGATCAAGAAAAGAAGACCACTACCAAGAAGAAGGCTTTTGCAAGTATTGCAATAAGGGACAAGATCTCTCTATTTGACACTCCATCATCATGCTTCATGGCTAAGTCCACTAAGGTACTTTCTCATGATGAGAGTGAGAGTGAGAGCGATAGTGATAGTGAGGAGCCCTCAACGGAGGAACTCATGGACATGCTTGAGCAAGCCAAGGATTACATTAACAAGAAGAGGAAGGAGTTCAAGGAATTGCACAAGGCCAATGTGGCTCTTGAGCAAAACCTTGATGAGGCCGTAGAATCTCATGAGAGGCTAATGGAAGCCCATGAGAAGCTAGTGAAGTCTCACTCTAAGCTTGAAAGAGCTCACTCCTCCCTCCTTGATCAAAGTAAGAAGGAGATTGCTCAAACATGTGACATGGGAGTTACTTGTGACATTCTTGATGAATCTTTCTATACTCCTATCATTGTTGCTCCCACTAACCCCTCTTGTAGCACTACCACTTCTACTTCATCTACTAGTGATGGTGTCACTTGTGATGCTTCACTAATGGTGGAAAATGAAACCCTCAAGAAGGAGGTTACAAAGCTCAATCACTCCTTAGCTAAGGCTTATGGAGGTGAGGACCACTTGCTTATGTGCTTGGGTAGCCAAAGAGCTTCTCTCTACAAAGAGGGATTGGGCTATACCCCCAAGAAAGGCAAGGCCATTTTTGTTTCTCACAAGACTCGTTTTGTGAAGAACACCGGTAGCTATTGCAAGAGTTGCAAGCAAGTTGGTCACAATGAGAAAGCATGCAAGAACAAGAAGGCCAAGCAAGATTTATCCTCCATGAGAGTTGATTCATTCTATGTACTTTCCAAGGGTACTAATGGTGTTCATGCCAAGTTTGTTGGTGCACCATGGATGGCTTCCAAGAAGTCCATTTGGGTACCAAAATCTTTGGTAACTAACATTGGAGGACCCAAGCAAGTTTGGGTACCTAAAAAGAATTGATCTCTCTTGTAGGTCAATTACAAAGCCGGAGGGAGGCATTGGGTGCTTGATAGTGGGTGCACTCAACACATGACCGGTGATGGAAGGATGTTCAATTCAATCAACCAAGATAATACACAAGGCTTTGATAGTATCATATTTGGTGACAATGGAAAAGGCAAGGTGAAAGGGCTTGGGAAGATTGCTATCTCCAATGATCTAAGCATTAGCAATGTGCTTCTAGTGGAAAGGCTTGAATTCAATCTATTGTTGGTTGCCCAATTGTGTGATCTCGGTTTCAAGTGCATCTTTGGAGTGGAGGATGTGGAAATCATTAGTCTAGATGGTTCAAACATGATCTTCAAGGGTTTTCGGTATGAGAACCTCTACTAGTGGATTTCAATGCTAGTGAGACCCAACTCTCTACATGTCTCATCTCAAGATCTAGCATGGGTTGGTTATGGCATAGAAGGCTTGGACATGTTGGCATGAAGCAATTGAACAAGCTAATCAAGCATGATCTAGTGAAAGGCTTGAAGGATGTCACATTTGAGAAGGACAAGCTATGTAGTGCATGTCAAGCTGGAAAGCAAGTTGGCAATACTCATCCAAAAAAGACCATCATGAGTACAAGCAAAGCTTTTGAGTTATTGCACATGGATCTCTTTGGGCCAACAACTTATATGAGCATTGGTGGTAATAAGTATGGTTTTGTGATAGTGGATGACTTCACAAGATACACATGGGTATTCTTCTTGAGTGACAAGAATGACACATTTGATATCTTCAAGTCATTTGTCAAGAGGTGCCAAAATGAGTTTGAAACAACTATCAAGAGAGTTAGAAGTGGCAATGGGAGTGAGTTCAAGAACACAAGAATTGAAGATCTTTGTGATGACTTTGGAATCAATCATCAATTCTCTCCAAAGTACACTCCTCAATCAAATGGGATAGTTGAAAGGAACAATAGAACCTTGATTGACATGGCAAGATCAATTCTAAGTGAATACAATATTAGTGATTCTTTTTGGGCCGAATCTATTAATACGGCTTGCTACTCGATCTAGTAATCGTCTCTATTTTCATGGAATGCTTGAGAAGACTCCCTATGAGCTATTGAATGGAAGAAAGCCAAACATTGCCTACTTTAGGGTGTTTGGATGCAAGTGTTGTATCTTGAAGAAGCGAACAAGGTTGAGCAAGTTTGAAAAGAAATGTAATGAGGGATTTCTACTTGGTTACTCAACTACTAGCAAGGCTTATAGAGTATGGAACTTGACTAGTGGCATTCTTGAGGAAGTACATGATGTTGAATTTGATGAAACTCAAGGCTCTCAAGATGAAGAAGAAAACTTGGATGATGTGAGAGGTGACAAGTTGGTCAATGCTATGAAATATATGGATATTGGTGACATTAGACCAAGACAAGTCCAAGATGAAGATGAAGATCAAGTAACCATCCCAAGTGATCAAGCTAGTGGTTCTCCAACTCAAGATCAAGAAAATGCAAGTGAAGATCAAGTTCAAGCTAGTTCATCATCTCAATCAAATGACATCAACATACAAGTGCTCCAACCTACCAACATTGCAAGAGATCATCCTTTAGATCAAGTGATTGGAGGCATTCAAAGTGGTGTTCAAACAAGATCAAGATTGGCTTCATTTTGTGAGCATTATTCTTTTGTCTCATCATTTGAGCCAACCAAGATTGATGAAGCTTTGAAGGATGTTTATTGGATCAATGCTATGCATAAAGAGCTTAACAACTTCACAAGAAATCAAGTTTGGGAATTGGTAGAAAGACCAAAGAAGCACAATGTCATTGGAACCAAATGGGTTTTCAAGAACAAGCAAGATCAATATGGAATAGTGGTGAGGAACAAAGCAAGACTAGTAGCTCAAGGTGACTCTCAAGTTGAAGGTCTTGACTTTGGGGAAACATATGCTCCGGTGGCAAGATTAGAGCAATAAGAATCCTATTGGCCTATGCTTGTGCACACAATATCAAGCTATACCAAATGGATGTCAAGAGTGCATTCCTAAATGGGTATATCAATGAGGAGGTGTATGTTGAGCAACCACCCGGTTTTGAAGATGCTAAGAAGCTCGACCATGTATTCAAGCTCAAGAAGGCTCTCTATGGGTTGAAGCAAGCACCTAGAGCATGGTATGAGAGGTTGAGAAGCTTTCTCCTCTCCAAAGGGTTCAAGATGGGATTGGTTGATACTACCCTATTCACCAAGAAGATTGGAAATGACTTGTTCATCTTGCAAATCTATGTGGATGACATTATCTTTGGATCTTCAAATCAAGACTTTTGTGAAGAGTTTGGGGAGATGATGGCTAATGAATTTGAGATGTCAATGATTGGTGAACTTAGTTACTTCCTTGGACTTCAAATCAAACAATTGAAGAATGGTACATTTGTGAGTCAAGGAAAGTACATCAAAGATATGATGAAGAAGTTTGGGCTAGAAGAAGCTAAAGGCATTAGTACTCCCATGGGGACTAATGGACATTTGGATAGTGACTCAAGTGGCATGATGGTAGATCAAACACTCTATCGGTCTATGATTGGAAGCTTACTATATGTGATCGCCTCAAGACCGGATGTCATGTTTAGTGTATGCATGTGTGCAAGGTTTCAAGCATCTCCTAGAGAGAGTCATTTGAAAACCACAAAGAGAATATTGAGATATCTCAAACATACACAAGAGGTTGGACTTTGGTTTCCAAAGGGGTCAAGATTTGAATTGATTGGATATTCGGACTCCGACTATGCGGGTTGCAAAGTGGATAGAAAGAGCACTAGTGGTGCATGTCAAATGTTGGGAAGGTCACTAGTTTCATGGTCATCCAAGAAGCAAAGTAGTGTGGCACTCTCTACCACCGAAGCCGAATACATTAGTGCGGGGAGTTGTTGTGCACAACTATTGTGGATGAAAGCCACTTTGGAAGACTATGGAATTCAATTCAAGAAAGTTCCATTGTTTTGTGACAATGAAAGTGCGGTGAAGCTCACCAACAACCCCTTCCAACACTCAAGAACAAAGCATATAGATGTGAGACATCACATCATAAGAGATCATCAACAAAAGGGTGACATTTTCATTGACAATGTGGGCACCGATGATCAATTAGCCGACATATTCACCAAGCCACTTGATGAAAAGAAGTTTTGCAAGTTGAGGAATGAGTTGAACATCTTGGATTTATCCAACATGAGTTGATGCACCCCACCTATGACATGCCTCTACTCCAACATAGCAAGGTACAATTGATTGACATATGCATTCATGCTTTGCTAGTCTTGTGTAGAAGCATATAGACATCACTCATGATAAGCTCATTCATGAAAATCAAATGTTTTCTATGGACATATGACATCACTATAGTTTCTATGAGTTGATTGATCTAGTGATGGCATATGACATGTTGATAAGCTTGCAACCTCACATGTTGAGTCTAGAATGCTTATTCTTGTACTTAACCAACATGTCCAAGATAACCATTGCAAGATGTGTGAAGAAGCTTGTCCATGGTTTAAACCGTGTTAAGTACTTAGGACAAGTAATCTAGGTTGAATTTAAATTGATAATTCACCCCACTCTTTTCTATATTGAATTGATAAACAATTCTTCCTAAGTATCCTCAAGTGATACATGTTACTACAAGTGGTTTCCTTTGTGGTAATGTGTGACAAAGGGGGAGAAATTGTTCTAAAATGATAGTAGTAAGGGGAGAAATGTTAAGTGGAATCTAGAGATAAGGGAAGAAATAAGATATTGAAACATGAAAATTAAAATTTGAGCACACAAGTAGGGGGAGCAAGCCTATGAACAATTTGTTGCATTTGAATGTGCATTCATTCATTTGCTTTCTTGCATTGAAGTTATATTTTTTTTCAAGTGGTTTCTTGCTTGTGTGGTGCATGACTAGTTGTAATCTTGATTGATGATTTGATCACTAGCATGCATAGGAAGTTAGCTAGATATCCTCTTGTGTTTAAATTGTGTATTCCATGTGGTTTGGAGATAACCATGTTGCTAAGGGTGAAATGAAAGGCACACTTCGATTGGTATCACGCTTCAAAGGTCTATTCTTAAAACCTTAGCATCATGTCATAGTTTGTTAGTTGTTCACCCCTCCAAGAGTTCTATCTAAGCATGTGTGCAAATCTTGATTCTTACTCTTAGTAGTGCACACATGTAGGAGGAGTTAACACTATCAAACCAACTTAGAGATGATTGACCACCTTCTTTATTCCATGATATTGTCTTCAAGTGGAATGAATCACTTCAGGTTGAAATCAAAATCATATTTCATATCATTTTATATGGGTTGTCATCAATTACCAAAAAGGGGGAGATTGAAAGATCTCTATTGTTTTGGGTAATTGATGAAACCTAAGTACTAACCTAGCTCTAAGTGGATGAGTAGGTTAAGTACACAAGGTGAAGAGAAAAGGTGACAAGTGATGGAGCAAAGGAGGCTAAGGAGAAAGCTAGCAAAGGTTCCACACTTTGAGAAGAAGAGAAGAGGAGTCCCTAAATCTTTTCAAGGCAAAGGTATAATAGGGCTTTTCTATTTTGGTGATCAAGACACCTAGTGGGTGTGATCACATTTAGGATAGGTAACCGTACTATAAAGAGGGGAAAATAGTTAGTGGTTACACCTATCAAGTGCCATTAGGTTGATCATATTGCATTGCATCTAAAACCTAATGAACAATACCTTGTAAACTAAATAAAATATGCCAACACTCATGCACAAGTCAGTGAAACACTTGGTGGTGGCACATGAGATCAAGGGAAGAAAAGAGAAGAAGATTATGATCAAGATAGGAGCTTCGGACCATTATGCAAGTGAGCTCCGGACTATTGAAAGTAGTCCGGTGGTTCAGACTCAGGCAATGCCCAGGAAGGAAGGCTTCGGACTAGTGGTCCGGTGGTGCGTCAGACCATCAGAAGACCATTTTCCAGAGTCCAGTGGCTCAGCAGGAGTAGGCTAGTGCAATCCTAGCTTTTCCATATCTTTGTCTAACTTATTGTTGAGTTTGTTTTTACAATTTCAGTTTAGGCTATTCACCCCCCCTCTAGCCTTGGATTAGGACCTTACACCAACCGACACTTGCGCTGCACTCACTACCCCACCGCGGTGCTCACACACCCGCTCGCCGGGCCACACAACGCCGGTGAAAGCCTCGTCTCATCGCACCACCGCATCGCGCCGCCACCGCACGCCGCCGGCTCGCTACAGGGTCACGCTGGCTCAACCAACACCACCAGCCGATGCGCGTCATCACCATGAGCCCAGCGCATCCACCCTCGCCGCCGATGAGCTCACCGTCGGCGAGAAAGCTCCGGTCAGCGCCAGAGCTCTGCTCTCTCCTTACCGACAGGTGGACCCAAGTTGACCGCAGGCCCCGCCTATCAGCTCGGCCTCCCACACGCACTGGGCCGAGCCCCAACACTGTTTACCGTGGGCCGATTTCAGAAGTGCATTTCCTTTTTCCCATTTTTTGTAAATGTATTAGTGCTTGTTTATTTTATATCTAGAGTTTGGTAGATCCTAAAATGGTGAAATCAATTTTGGTATACTCTATAAATGAAGATCTTTCTGTAAAAAATATAAAAGTAATTTTTGGAGAATGTCTTCAGTACTAATATTTAAATAGTTCTTTTCTGCATTTATCAAAGTTAAATGTGTTCCTGCATGAAATAATCAAATAAAAATGTGAGGTTTTTATGCTAGCTCTGTTATCCTGTGTAGAAGCTAAGAAAAATATAAGATATCATACTTGTGTGAAGAAATTAATTATCACCTATTAAAATGTGTTTCTGCTTCTTTTTTAGATTAATTCCTGTGGTAAATCTATGCTTGTTTAAATCATAAAACATTTTTGGTAGTCTCTGTGTACCATGATCTGTCTAGGAAAAATATAACATGCGGTTTGTCTTATGGCAGAAAAGACACTTGTAGTTCAAATGTTATTTTCTAGGGTTTCCTTTGGAAATTCATATAGAAAATAATCGGGTAGTGTTGATCATGGAACTTTCTTGATAAATATGTTTCTAAGTAAAGAACCTGTTAAAAATAAGATATAGCATGTTTCACCCTGTTAGCCAGTAGGTCTAGTTCTAAGTGATTTTCCTGCATTTAAAGTTATCTTTTTGTATCTGCTGGTTGGTAGTTTTGCTATGGGTGAATTTTCTGCAGATTTTTCTGAACAGTTTACAATAGGCTTGTTGTGTAAAGTGAAACTAGAATGAATACTTAGGGTAATTTCTAAAATCAATCTTTGAGTGTTTAATTCTTGTTCAAGCATCATCCCTGCACCATCAAGTGTACTTATATGCATTGCAAACATTCAGGATTAGTAGAGGAACCCCAGGTGCCACTTCCAGAGGAAGGAGTCCAGGAGGTGCAAGAGCTGAACGAGGAGTACCACGAGCTCGAGACTAACCTCCCCGAGTGCCCTGACCATCAGCCTCTACCTTTACTCAAGGCAAGCCCCGAAGCATCCTTAAGCATCTCAGTATTTACAATTAATCTTCTTGAGTATTTTATAATGTGATGCATTAGGTGCTAGGAGTTGGATGAATCCCAATTGTTGTATTACCTTCCTTGACATTTCAATTATCTACCTTATTAACCTGATAAATGAAAAATAAAAGCAACCGCTTAGCATGCTTAGATCAATGGTTACATTTATACTTATAGTATTATCCCATGGGGGTAATACCAATCACGGTTGGCTATATTTTGCTATCGTGTAAAGAACAAATGGTAGTAGTGAAATGCGGTCAACTAGAAGGCAAGTGCACCAAGTGGTTTAGACTTGAGGGCAGTCCGTCCGTTGGATCGTATAGGTTTGTATACGATGGTGGCCCTCTTACATATTCGAATGCGCCCTTTCACATAAGGTGCCGGTGATGAATCCCGACACCTGAAGCCGAGTAAACACTGTCCGGGCCGACTCTCAGCCTACTTTTGGCACCCTCTAATTTGGAGATACGACCTGCCCCGTGGTGGCCAACTGATTTCTCCAATTGAGTGGATTACACTGAGCTCGCGACGTACTACCTGAACTTTGTTGAGCGGTGACCCAATGCTTATGGACCCGACGAGGAAAGTGTGGGCGTGTGTTAAAGGTAATCTTGTCAGCTGGTTGTATATCGATTTGAGTGACCGCCTCCCACCGGATAGTGGGGGATTATGCTGAGCTTCACCACGGTACAACTCCATGTGACATCGTAATGGTCCTACTAAAATATTGATGAAGGAATTGGATAAGGTTTATTATATTGTTTGCTTAGATTAAGTGCGTGCTCTAGTACAGGTGTAATAACCTAGAGATAAATAATAGGATGGAAAAAGGCTGCTCTCCAATATTTAAAGTTGTTTCATCTTTTTAGCGTTTCCGCAAAAGCAAAGTTATCCAGATCCACATAATAGCCATGCATATCCTTGGAGTCTTTATTTTCAGTTAGACGGGTAAGTCTAGCTGAGTACATTTCCGTACTCAGGGTTTATCTCATTTGTTGCAGATGGCCAAGTATACTTTGGCTATTGTAAGCACTGTCTCTATCCTGTCAAAGGAGAAGAGGAGTAGACTTTGGGCAAGGTCTTCTACGATATCATCTTTTGCTATTGTCGGACGTGATCTCGTGGGCACCCCTATCTATTAATGGTACCAGTGTGGAGTAAAACTTTGGGTTCGAGTTTCAAAACAATGTTTTATTTGGTCACGTGTGTTGTGGCGTGAGTACTTCTTTATTTGGAACCAAGTATTGTAATAACTTTATTTCGTACTTCAAGTATTTTCGTTTAATTGTTGGTTCGTTCGAATGTGCATACCTGAGTTTGCGGGATCTTGGTTGGAGGTACGATTGTTAGAAATCCTTCAAGATTTCTGGACTATCGGGATTATATGGGCTCAAGTGTTTAAAGTAGCAGTTAAATCGGCTACTTTGGTACTTGATCTCTTATAATTTGGATGGTTCTGTCACAATAACCGCAATCGAAACGAGTTTTCCCTTCTTAATAGTACGACTATCTATCCTAAAGGTGATCACACTCTCTATAGTGTCTTGATCACTAAACCAAAAAATGGCCCTATAGATATACCTTTGCGTTGATCCCATTTTTGTTTTTCTCTTTCTTCTTTTCCTTAGTCCATGGAGCACTTGATCCATTATGGTCATTCATTTAGCTCCATGTACCAAGGTGGATTACCCTATCTTGATCATACACTTAGTACAAGGGTTAGTCCAAAGATTTCATCAATTAACCAAAACCAAACAAGGTCTTTCACCTACGCATCGCTATGATCACATCGATGCAAAGTTCACAAAAAACGGAGCTACGGTGATAAAGATACATCTACCGAAAGATTCAATTGATAAAAGAAAAGAAAAAGAAAAAAAATAAAACTATAGGCTCGTTTATTTTAATTATTAATTATTATAAATCATGAATAAGATAGCTTAGAGAAATATCCTAATTAAGTTAAGTTCAAATATACTTGATTTTAGAAAACAAAGAAAAACTAATCATAGAAAGGGACCAAGTTGAAAAGATCTACATTACTTTTAATTAGAAAACTATTACATATTTATTGCATTGTAGCAGCGGTATCAAGTCTACCGCTACTCTCCGGTGATCCAGGCCGCCCCGCAGATCCGGACACCTTGTGTCCTGGCAGCCGGCGGAGTGCGCGGGAGGCATTGGTAATGCATTTCTACTTTTTAGTCTCTATAAAATTTGTACTATTATTATCTCCATCTTTATAATGTATGTTAATTGCATTGTAGTATTCTTGATATTTAGTTGTACTCTGACTTTTATTGCTAAAGCTGAGTGAAAACAAATGACGTTGCTGCATAAGCAAACATTGTTCATGGACTTCACTAATTCATTTATCTCAATTCCTCTTTTTGTATGCCCTCAGTTTTCCGACTAATGCATTGTTATGATATATATTAGTTCTTTTCAAATTTGGCCACTATTATTTCTTGAACCACTAAGATCAAGACAGATGGCTGATCATACCATGTCAACTTGTATGAAACCATTGCACGTAATTGTGAGATTTGCAATATGTTCCAGTTATATATGCTGATATTGTTACTATTTTTTTTCATCTCATATATATATATATATATATCTTTCTATTGAAGTACTTCATCCGTCCTTAAATAACTGGTGTCGTTGATGTCCATGCCACAAGGTTATATAAATTATGTGCAACATTTATCCATGCCACAACATTTTTTTCATCACTTGATTTATTTTTAATTTTATGATTTATTTTAGTTTTATGATTCATTTTTTCTAGATAACCGTTATGTTAACACGGGTAATATACTACTATAAAGGAAAGCGGCCAGAAAATGTATCCATGACATCGCATGATGTCATCAAGCTAGGACATCGCGAACGAGACAGAGAGTGAGAGGGAGGACCGGTGGGGTACCAAAGGGTTCCTGGACTTCGTGCGAAGGTCGTGGAGGCGTCCTCGTCGGCGAAGAGGCAGCGATGGCGAAGTTCCGCGGTGGCGGGATCTCAACCGACGGTGGCAGCTATGGCTTGCGATGGCGCGGGGCTGGAGCACGGGGGCGAGGCGACGGCTGATGCTCGACGGGCCCAGCGTGCCTCCGCGGCGGTTCTGTGTCTCTAGAGAGGCAGCAACTGGCGCGACAAAAGGAAATTAAGGGCTACTTTGGCAGCAGGGGATCCCGGAGGGTTCCCCGCGACTTCCCCGGGCCGAGAAACCACGGGGCAACTTTCCCTGGGCCAATCGGTGGCGCTCTTTGGAAGCCCACTCACGCGGGACAAAAGCCCGCTTCCCTCCATTTTCCACGCAGAAAAAATCCACTAGTCATGAGGCCGGGAGCGTTTCCCCGACCCCGTCGCTCGCACGACTCGGAGACGGCGGTCGCCGCCGCCATCGTCGGCATCACCCCTGGCAGCTCAGTCCCAGCGCATCCCTCCTCCTGGCAAGCCTCTCCCGATGGCCAGCAACAGGCGTGCATCTCCCAGTGCACGGCGATGCAACTCTGCGAATCGCGACCGCTGCCTCTGCAAGATCTAGATCTTGGAGTAGCACCTCCCCCAGCCTCGTCCTCCTAGCACGGCAAAAATCAGGCCGCTGAGCTACCGCATCCGCCTCCATACTTCTGCGTCCGGGGAGAAGCACCATGCACCCAGCCTATCTGTATACCTCATTCAAAGCACCTATCATTCTTGTTTTGGTGGCTGTGAAAAGGATTGGGATATCTGGCACCTCATGGTTTTGTATTCTTGCTTGATTTTCTTATGATGTTGTGCGGTGATTTTTGTGAAATCTGTGATTACAGCACTATAGAGTATACAGCAGTTTTGTTTTCCTTGGTTTTGTGGCTCATTATTTGCTTTACAAATCTTACTGATTCATATTATATATATATATATATATATATATATATATATATATATATATATATATATATATATATATATATATTTGAATTTAACTGAATTTAGCCCCTTCAATTTCCTCATAGCAATCTCATCCATTTGTCATTGGAGTTTCCAGCAGTTTATACAGAGGCAGTGTTCACAGCCTTTCACTATGGCATTAACGTCACCACCCACAAAACCTTTACCCTAATGTTTTTTAAGGAGTCCATTATGTGCATATCCTTTCAGAGATTAGCTCACAGAGGAGACTAGATTGCACAGGAGTTAGTTAGTCAGTCACCATTACTATAGCATTATTTAATTAAACTCTGGATCGTGTTGTTCTTGAAAGGTCTAGGCCTTCACCCTTGTGAAATATCTCTTATGATAACCCTTCGCAATAAAATATTATGGCCGTAGCAACGCATGAGTACACATTTCATTTAAACAATTTGTACATATCTAGTTTCAAGTGAAATAAGTGGCCACTGTTGAAAGAGTTTGAAACCACCATAGTTTGGCGACTTTGCTACAAAGTCAAATGTCTTGTCCATGAATAAATAAGTGGCCAATGATGAAAGAATTTAGGCATGGAACTGTTAACTGATCAATTTTTCCCTTTTGGGCAATACTTGCTCTATAGATTGGCTGTCAGTTACTAGTCATTAATGTATCTGGCTTGATATTTCTAGAGACTGTGTTGTTTGAAAATTCCTTTTTCATCATTTTCTGTATATGGTAGACCAACATGATTGGTTTATTGCCTTGTAGTGTACATCATCTGTATATAGCACAACTGTTGACGATCATCGATAGAAGGATCAAATGATGCTGAATATACTTAAACTCAGTTGTAAGTCTTGCTTTTTAATAGTAGTCTGCAGTTTCTTCTAGTAATCCTCACTTTTCAAATAAGTGTGCCTCTGTTGCTTGCAGGACCTCACAGGTTGCAAGAGGCTGTCCAATCGGTTGCGTGATTAAGCATGTAGTGTTTTCTGGTTCATATGTGAAAAGGATGGCATTATCTTATCTGCTTTTCTTTTCCTTGGTTTTCAGTCTTTACACCGGTCCATGATAATTGCTCATGTGGCGGCAGAGCATGCTGAGATGGAACCTGCAACTGGAATCGGATAGGATGGATTCTAGAGGTACAGAATCGGCGGCAGAGCTGTGCAGTCCCTTCTAATTGTAAATCATGTAGAGTCCAGTGGTGATCATAGACTCATAGGTGGTATTGGTTTTTTTTTCTCCTAACTTGTGTTCTGTGATTTTTCTTCTGTTCTTGTTGCCCTGGCTTAGCTAGCCTAAACAAGAGAAAAATCCTAACTTGTTTGCATCTTGAAGTTAATGTTAAATTCATTAACTCCATGATTGCTTGAATTTAGGCATGCAAAACATGTAGTCTTCAATCCCATTTATCTGCTGAGTTCTTAATTAGGTTCGATTCTCATAGACATTATGCTATTTACTTATGAATATAACAGTAGACAAGAACCAAACCATACTCATTTAAGTTGTTAACCTGATGTTAGCGTAGTATGCCTAGGGGGTTTTCTTTTTCCAGCAATGAGGTTATTGTGCATATTGATGTTTTCTGACTCTTTAATTAGATAACCTGAGAGACGGAAATGCTAATAAATTGGTGGCAAAAGGGTCTTTTGGTACCTCAAATAATGTATTTAGGCAAGTCAGTGATCCAATAAATTCAGGATTTTGATTTGGGGTCTGGGTGCCATATATGATGATCTCTGCTAGGATTTTGTTTTGACAGACACTAATTAAGTGATAATTAGGCTTCTTGTCAAAATTTATTTACTGCAATTCGACTTTTACTTTCAATAACATTGCTTTCTTGCATGAAAGGACTTGCAGATCTATGTGGATGATCAAAGTCGTGTGAACATGGAAACGATGTCAAGCAAGAACCTCAGATGGATGTTGTACATAAGCAAGCTGCCCCTGACTATCCAAACTTTATCTCAATGTTTTAAATTTAGACATGATTATCCAGTGTTCCAAATCCATAATTTCCATTCCATTCTTTACTTGAACTTATGGAAGTGACCACAAAATTTTCTAAAGTATGGCCTCATTCACCTTTTGTAAAGTATGGCCTCATTTACTTGTTTTTTTCTCTAAATTTTTTACTAAAATTTTGATTTTTTTTTTCAGACATGTAGACGTACTTCAGGCATTTTGTTTTATTTAGGTTTGAGTAATAATAAATAATAATCTTTCGTAGGTATAAGAACCTACTTGGTTGTTTACTGCAAGCCTCATCAGCCAGCAGGCATTGCGGGTAACAGTAGGACACGGCAGCTAGAGGTAACGGGGTCGGCAGCCACGTAGCCTGTATCCCAAACATACACCGGGGATGAGGAAAGGGTCGAGGAAACTATGCCCGGGGAAACGAATGGCCGATAAAATCCCGGTCGGGGGTATTCCTCCCCGGGCTAATATGCCTGCGCTCCCAAATTAGGCCTAAAGGGGAGCGGCGGGGTCTGGGCTCCCGTTTTGTGAGGCCGGGGAGCGGGGCGAAGGCAGGGGCGGGGCGCGAGCTAGCGTTCGCGCGGCTGGAGCGGGAGGTGGGGGAGGGATCTGACGAGCGGGCCCCGACGACAGAGGGAGGCAGGTGCACGGCAGTTGCTGCTGGCCTGCGCACGCTGTTTGGGCCGGTAAGCTGGGCTGGAGCGAGGCCCAAGCCGGGAAGGGGAAGGAGGGAAAAGGGAAATGTTGCTCTGGGCCGAGGCCTGCTTGCTGGGCTTGCGGCAAATAGAGAAAGGAGAGGGAAAGCTGGGCCTGCGGGCCAGATGGAGGGATGGAAGGATTTTGCCATTTCTTTTTCTTTTCTTTTCAAATTCTTTTGTTTTCCTTTTGCTTCAAATTCATTTTCAAAATCCTTTTGAATTCTCATTAGAAGTTTGAAAAAACACTCAAATAAATAAATACAATGCTCCATCATGTATGCACAACAATGTTTCTAAACCCTATGATAACTTTTAAATTGATAAAAAGTTTTTATTTTCCTAGGTTTTCATGAGCACAAAATTACTAATTAAAGCATTTTAACTCTATTTTGAAATATGAAAAATTACTTTTAAATTGTGATAGTTTTGGAATTGATGATTTACATGCCCTATTAATAGAACTATTTGGTTTTCAAATGATGGATGGCAAGGTTAAGTACATACTAGTTCTCATTGTGAATTATAATTGAGAGACACTTAGAGAAGATTTTGACATTGTTTTTCCTTTGGTTACACTATAATTGGAGATATGAACTAGTTTCTTAAGCTAGGAGAGTCTATTGGTTAAGGTGTGTCACACACTTGTCAAATTAAGCAATATGTAGCTATCAAAGGGCCCAAAGATCATTTGGAATTGACCTCACACAGAAAAAAATATGGAATTAGAAGTAAAATGGATGGTGGAACATGCATGAGACCCTAGCTCATGGAGCTAGCAGAAGAAAGGCTATGATCTGATAGATACTAGTATAGCATGGATAGTCTTCAGGGCATGGACCCTCTCCATAATGTCCATCAGACCATAAGCTCCAAGGACTATGCACGAAGGATTTGGTGTGCTAGGCATTAGGTCGAGCAATAAAGGGTGCATCAGACTACTAGTTCTTGGTCTAGTGGCACTCGTAGAGCTTTTAAAGAGGAATTGATCACATTGCATGGGTATTGCGGGGATATATGGTACCATACACCACAAGGAGCCATATAAGAGATAGTTTCTATGCGGTTCTAAGGTAATAGCCATTGTGAACACCAAACTAGGAGCATTGGACAAATGCAGGAACTTGGATACTTTGGTAACCCCACAATTAAAACTGTGTGATGGAGATGGGGATCTGAATCGATAGTGACGTACTATCAACAGTATCGCTTAAAATGGTGCTTAATTATAATTTAATTGTCACAATCGAGGTTGGGTAATTGGACCTGCATAATGGTTATATAATCAACACTTGCATCTAAAGTATTGAGTTCTTCATCAACTATATCCTTACATAGTACAAAATTAGATTTTGTTTTTTGTTTTTTGTTTTTAAAGTTCCTCTTAGTTTCCATAATCATCAGTTAATGCTTGTGATGAGGTATTAATATATCGTGTAGTCAAAGGTGGTTATGTCCTAGTAACCAAGTGATAGAGGGGAGGAGAAAAGGTTGTGTGGGTTAGATGAGTTGGCCAGATTCCCATGGCTGTATATTCTTTCCTTAATGCTCCTTTTATTTCTATTACCTAAGACTTTTATACGTGTGTGTAGACACAAACACACACACACACACATAAATACTAGTAGAAGAAGATTAAACACATTGAAAAATGTAGTGTTCTTGAAACATATGGAAATAAGAAACATAGAATAAATGAATTTACATTTATAAAAGCATTGTTCGTTACCATCAATGAATCCATTGCACAAACTTTGACATTTTCAGATTGTTGTGGAGTTGACCCTTGACTTAATTACCTTGCTTCAGTTAGTGTCTTGTTCATCTTCTCTTTCATTACATTGTCCACTGCTTCCAATAATCTCTCGGAACTATTGTTGCTCAACTAGACCCAACGACAAGACATTTGCATTCAATGAGTGTAGCATGCATTCACAAATTTCCTTCTAAATAGGCTCATGCAACATCTCCTATTTCTTCTTCTTGGAGTCTAGAGACTGTTGTAGCTCTAATTACTACATGTTCTCTTTGTGAACAATATCCGTTACTGCCCTTAGTACTCCAAGTTCACTATATGGACACTATGGGTTACATGACTGCGTAAATTGTAGCTTGTACTTCACATTAGATTGTTAAAGCATCTAGGCCTCTAGTTTTGTTATGATTATTAACGATTGTACAAGATTATTGTGACTATTGTATGTTTTGTAGGCACAATTTGAGCTAGCTCATGATAGTTGTGATTGCTTTGGAATTGATGATTTACATGCCCCTATTAATAGAATTATTTAATTTTCAAATGATGGATGGTAAGGTTAAGTACATACTAGTTCTTAGTGTGAATTAGAATTGAGAGACACTTAGAGAAGATTGAGACATTGTTTTTCCTCTGGTTACACTATAATTGGAGATATGCACTAGTTGTTTAAGCTAGGAGAGTCTAATGGTTAAGGTATATCACACACTTATCAAATTAAGCAATAGGTAGCTATCAAAGGGCCCAAAGATCATTTGGAATTAACCTCACACAGAAAAAATATGGAATTAGAAGTAAAATAGATGGTGGAACAGGCATGAGACCCTGGCTCATGGAGCTAGCAGAAGAAAAGTTATGATCTGATAGATACTAGTATAGCATGGATAGGCTTTAGGGCATGGACCCTCGCCATAATGTCCATCATACCATAAGCTCCAAGGACTATGCACGAACGATTTGGTCTGTTAGGCATATTAGGTTGAGCAATAAAGGGAAAATCGGACTACTAGTTCTTGGTCTACTGGCACTCGTAGAGCTTTTAAAGAGGAATTGATCACATTGCATGGGTATTACGGGGATATATGGGGCCATACACCACAAGCAGCCATATAAAAGATAGTTTCTATACGGTTCTGTTAACACCGTATTTTGGTACGGTCAGATGCGTACCCATGGGCTCCCGAGTAGGCCTTCGGAGGAGGTATTCGAGATGGGCCCGAAAGATCGACTAAGGAAATATAAGATTACAGGAAGATCTTTTGGCCGATTACAATGGAACGTGCGTGACAATCTCGGCACTAGAATGGATTGAAGCCCAAGTTATATTTTATTTCCATATTATCAGGACTTGTGTGACGGCCGGTTAGGGTTAGTGTTATGGTCTATAAATAGCAAGGACTAAGGAATGAGAAGGACATCCAATCAATCAAATACACAACTAGTACTTAGTTTCCGGCCATCGGCCAACCCTAGGAGTAGGAGTAGAGTAGATTTCAGTGAACCTTCGACGGACTGGCCTGCATCGGCTAGATCGACCTCCTGTTTGCTTGTAAGTTTATCCTTGGTTCATGTCTCGTTTGTACGACTGTATTGTGTAACTCGTGCAAGGTCGATATGAGCTAGTTATCGGTTTTAATTTATTGTTCATGGGGTTGCATTGCTTCAATCTCACATTAATCATGGCTTCAAGCTAGTTATCGGCTCTATTAGATTGGCAATCTAATAGATTCATTAAGTTATCGATATTGTCAGTTATGCATTGTTTAATCTGTTGCTACAATATCTTGCCCAATCTCAACTAATGGATTGACATGTGCTTTACTTTCATCCTGGATCTATTGTCTCCGATGCTTTTACTCTTATACTTGCCGAGGCAATAGATTTGAGATCTTATCGGCTAATCCTTTGGTTGCGATTGTCACATGTTGCGGGTTCAAGACATACGCTCAGTCTTTAGATTGCTTTGAGCATGGTTGGATCCGGTTCAACATATATGGTACGGTTGCATCTACCAGACCCCACTGCCATGTATGTTGGGTTCTGTCTGTCCAATCTCAGATCCGTCTGAAGCCAAGCGTATGGATCTTGTTCAAGCTTCATGGATCCCACATCGGCTAACATAGTCGATCTGGTTATGCTTCATTCATACGAGCATGTGCTTTACTGTGTCAATCTATTAGATCTATTAAATGTACTGGACGTGGCTTGGTTTTTTTACTTTTATGGCTGCATGGAAACACCCCAATGCTAATAAATGAGTTAGGTTATCGGGTTAATTGTCATCATAGCTGCATGGAACACACCTCTGTTGATGGTTAATCTTTATCTGATATGCTTAGTAGATTTGGTAGTTTGATGTCGGTATTGTCATATGTATCGCATCTTTACCTTACTCTTGTCATATGATCGGTTAATATCATGTGATAGCCGTTTATACATTATTATCATGCTTTATAGTGATCGGAGTTGACTCTTTAGTCAATATCCTTCACCCATCGGCTATGTGAGATCCGCACATCCATGGAACTGTCTGACAACAACCAGCATGTTCCATAATTTAATGTTTCACTTCCTTGTCAATTGCAGGTCAAATTGACTGGCACGCCTGAGATCAATCCTCAAAGTGGCTTGAGCCGCTTAAGAGGTTTATGAGATCAAGCTCTGCTGCTGCACGGTCTCCATAGACCTTGCGCAGTGCTGACACTAGAAGACCCCATTTTTGGTGTCAACACATTTTGGCACACCCGGTGGTACCACAATCGTCAAATATGGATAAAGGCAAGGTGTCACACCCAATTTTAAGGATAAAATTGAATATGAATAACTCATGTGTGCCCAGAGATCAATCACACACATAAGCTGACAAATCTTTAAATAGTACCATCACTGAGTGCTTATTACATAACGAATAATATTCTTAAACAAAACAACGGAAAATAAAGATAACTCTCGCGACGAAGCTCCACTTCATAGGGAACGCCGACTGGTTGACCACTAGCCTAGTACTCCTCACGATAGTCTTCATAGCCATCTGAAGGGGTTGAGAAAGCAAGAGTGAGCACTTAAAGTACTCAGCAAGAGTAACATAGGGTTATGAAGCTCAAAAGGCTGACACTATCTGAACTGCGGTTGCTTTTAACTTGGTCAAGTTTTACCAACACTTAGCTTTAGTTGTGCATAACCCAATTGATAACCACATGATATAAGATTAATAACCAACATTAACAATTAAACATTAAACAACATGTCTATCTACACTGTGAGTTTTCTAGGCCGCTCATAACCGTGAGCACGGCTATCATGATAGGTTTACACTCTGCAGAGGTTATACACTTTACCCACAAGCCATGTTACCCATATGCCCGGGATAGTTAGTCCCATAACACTGCTGAGGTGAGTGGGCAGGGAACACTATGAAGTCTTTCAAAAGCTCTTTCTAACATGTAGCGGACCCTACGGACCCAATGCAAAGGGGAATATGGGACACCCCGATGGTACCACCCGCAGCGGTCCCCACACAAGCTATACCCCATAACCAGCTCGGCAAAGGTGCCTTTCACGAACCACAAGCATGCTAGTCCAAACTTTATACTTAACTAAAGCCAGAGCCATATAGCACTCGTGGTTGTATTTGAAATCCCAGCTTTTGCCCTACAGTGAGGTCATATTCCATGTTGCTACAAAAGCCAGTTTTATCTCATTGTTGCATATATCATTAATCAAGATTCATCTCAAGATCCATTATTGTAAAGCATAGCAGAGTTACCCATATGCATAAAAACCCATGGTGACAAGGTAAAGGATAACAAAGCTATGGTATAGATCTAATAGGAATCAAATTAGACACATGCAATAATGACTAGATGAATTAGGGTGAATAGGTAACAAGGATGATCCCATGTTAAACTTGCCTTGTTCACAAAGCTCCTGGTGATCCTGATCTGCTGCAAAGAACTCTTGCTCACCGAAGATCTCACCGGTTGTACTCAATCAACATCACCACGCAATCATCCGAACAATCATACATGAAGCAATAAAGACATGATCAGAACATTACACCATAAACAATAAAGAGACTTTGAAAAGGTTATAAAACAGATCTATACTTTACTACGATCACAAAGACGCGAGAATCACACTAATCGGATCTAAAACGAAGAAGTTATAGATTAAACAGGATTTTGAAAAGAGCAAGATTAAAGCATTAGTAAATTAATTTACTTTGATTTTCAAAAGTAATTAACATAGGTGAAATCTATACTACTAGATAGAGCATAAAATTACGGATCTAACGCAACTTGAACGGATCGATTTGGATTTAAAACGAGCAAAATATAAGCATTTGAATATCAGTGGCAAAACTGTAATTAGGGTTTTTCTTTTATTTTCAAATTAAATAAAATTTAAAGGAGAATACGTTTTCCAGAGGGGAAAGCGTATAGGTCAAAGGCGTTTTGTGGACCACGGGTTTAGAGTTGGAAACCCGAGGGTCTCTTTAGCAAGATTGCCACGCGAAGGGGTACGGGGCATCCTGATCCATCTGATCCAGAGCGGACGGTGGAGATTAGATCGGGGAGGGATGAGGGCGGCGCTCCCACCGAAGTTGGGCGGCGCACGGCGGTGCCAGGGCCGGCCGAACCCGAGGCTCGTCGGCGTAAGCCGATCGGGCACTCCAGTGCTCGGTTTCCAAAACCAAAAGCACCGGGAGAGAGAGGATGACACCGCGAGCTCGCCTAGGGCAACGGCGAGGCTCAGGGTTGGCCGTGGTTGGCCAGCGACGTAGCACAGCGGCGGCGAGACCTCTGTACACGGCGACGTGAGATGATCAGAGGCTCGGGTGCTCAATCTGGCCGGGAAAAGGCTCGGGGAGCAAGAGGAGAGCACGGCGAACCCACCCAGGGCCACTGCAGGGCTCGGGGGCGGACGGGTAACGCCGACGGCGGTGAACTGCGGCGGTGGATGCCCTACGCACGATGGCGAGGTCCAACAGAGCACAACCGAGGGAGAAAAGAGAGGGAGGAGACGTTCTGCACTTACGCGAAGGCGATGAGCGGCTCGGGGAAGAGCTTGCGGCGTCCGACGGCGCAGAACGGCGGATCAACGGCGGAGCAGAGCGGCGGCGAAGGCGCGGTGCTGCTGCGGCTGCTGCTAGGCGATGCGAGGACGGCCGAGACGATGGGAAAAGCGGCGCGGGGTGCCGAGCTATTTATGGCGGGGTCGGGGAAGAGTCCCACGCGGAGGGGAGCGCGGGGATCCCGCGTGCGGCGGTTGCACGCGTGGCGTCGCGGCGGACAGAGTCCGGAACGGACACGGGGGAGAAGAGAGAGGCACTGACAGGCGAGGTCGCAGTGTCAGTGGGAGGAGAGGGAACTGACCGGTGGGTCCACGCGGTCAGAGAAAGAAAGAGGGAGGGCAGCGCGGTGCGGCGCGGGCCTGCGGCCGAGCTGGGCCGAGCGCGCGGGAGGCCGGCCCAAAGGAAAAGAAAGGGGAGAGGAAGTGGGCAGGCCGGGCCACTCTGCTGGGCCAGAAAGGAGAGGAGAGAGAGAGAAGAGAGTTTTTCTTTTTCTCTTTTTATTTGATTTTGCAAATAATTTCCAAATTGAATTTTGAACTTCCTTTTTGGAGATTTTGAAAACCAAGCCACACAAGAAAATATGCAGTGGCATGAAATGCATCATAACATGTTGAAACCTAACATGATATTTAGTTTTAATTTTTTTATTTATTTAAATTCTATGCTTCACAAAATTACTTAAATTAAATCAAATTAATCAAATTCAAACCTAATTTACTAATTCAAATTTTAGGGTGTTACACAAGGCTAGAGTCCCGAACCCAACCCAAGACGAAAGGCTGAGGACCCTCGGTCCAGACTCCCGAGTGACCCAGGAGGAATTTCAAGAAATTCTGCGAAGGATGGAGAGGCAGAGAGCTCTACTCATCTTGGATGGGATAGTTGATCCACCCGGCGTCAATTACCTGCCTACTGCTCAGGCCAGGTGGAGGTGTCAAAACAAAAGAGATAAAGGAAAGAAACCGCTAGCAGAGCATTCTAGAGCTGGAGAGCCAATCGACGTGCATGAGAATTGCTCGTTCTTCGCATACTGCCTCATCAAGAATCTAGAGCTCCCCACCAGAGATAATTGTCCTGGGTGTAACGAGCGGTTTGAGGAATACATGAGGCTCCAAGCTGACGACCGATTCACTCAGGGACGAGTGGAGTACAAGGAAGGGAATCAATGCATCGTCGAAGATGGTGTTCATGGTTGGCCTAGCACTGAGGTCGTCAAGATAGATCGTTCTCAATCTCGACAAGGCCAGCCTGACGAGCACCAGTCATCTCAGAGTCCCAAAAAGCTAACCAAGACCCAAAAAAGGAGGGTCTGACATCAGAAGGCTGACAGGCGGCGCTGGGAGGCAGCAAACCGCGCCGCAAGCTTCTTCCTGCCAGTGGAGTTCAAAACACCGATGGAGACCGAAGTCTATTCGGACTTTGATGAGTAAGAGTTTGGAGAGCAGACGGGTGCGCTCACATGTGAATTCCAGGCAGTCTTTGGCAAGACTATGAGGCACAGACACTTGAAGGATACATCCAGGGACACATCAACGAGAGATTTGTTGGGAGAATACTGATCGATGGTGGTGCCTCAATCAACCTGATGCCAGCCACATCATTCCAAAACTGGGGTATGAGTCCAAGAAGCTCCTCAAGAGAGATCTGGCGCTTGACGACTTTGGAGGAAGGACATCAGAAGCTAGGGGAGTTCTGCAGGTGGAGTTGATAGTTGGCAAGCGCTTGACGGGCTGGTGGAGGAAGGATATCAGTTGCTTTCGCAAAGGATTAGTAGAACCGCTCAAACTAAAATACTCTCATGTTGAACAATCACTCATCATCAAAACTGAACAAACATGGGCAAATATCAACCATGTGTTCACAAGACCATCCTAGACGGACTGGTGGATGCGCCGACCGTGACAAACAGGACTACGACCTCAGCCTGTCCAAGGCTACCACCCACCGGTGCGCGGCGCCACTGAGGGAGCTCGTCGCACGGCTCCGTGGCAGTGGTGGTGGCGGAACGCCCAACGTGCCGCCCATCACTTGTCTGCTGCCGACGGCGCTCATGAGCTTCGCGCTGGAGGTGGCACGGGCGCTCTGCATCCCCAGCATGGTGCTCTGGAGCGGCAGCGCGGCGGCGCTCATGGGCCACATGAGGCTCCGGGAGGTCAGGGAAAGAGGCTACCTACCACTCAAAGGTACTCTCGCTCGACGCCCCTTGTGGCCTTGTATATTGAAATATATAAATGTTAATTACCGCAGTCTAATGTTTGCATAAGCATCTTCTAATGATCTAATCTAATAGGGTCGAAATGAAAATTAGAAGGAGAGAGGGAAACATTTCGCTGGTCAGGACATTATGAATTTAGTTTACATTTTGAATTTTTTACAAACTAACGCAATGGCATAAACCTAGTTTGGGAAATTTATGATTCGGGTCTAACTCAATCTTCAAAGAAAATCATCTTCCTGCATTTTTATATTGTTGTGCTAGATCTTGACGCGTGGAATGTAACCTAATAACTAGTTACAAAACATACTAACTATAAAGTACTCCCATTCGTTTTGACCTTTCTAGTTAATTTATAGCTTTTGTTATGTATCTAATTATACATAATTTCTAGATATATAGGAAAAACTGTGAACCTAGAAAAACAAAAAAGACATAATTTAGAACGGAGGGAGTAGAATACAAACTAAGAAATAAACAAATGCTTATACTAAGCCAAGTAAAGAATTGAATCGGGCAATCAAAATTAGCAATGTTGTTTCCTTGAAAGATATATAGTTTCAATATAGGAAATAAATCACTTCAAAAATAGATAAAATGAATCCCATATTTGTCTCCTTCCTTATAGCATATCTAATAGTTCCCAAAACCCGCTCCTAATCTTGGTTCTTTAATTTTGGCATGATTTGAAAATGGCTCTCTCCGACTCCGATCTCAATCTTTTCATACTTCAGAAAATTCATCGGCTCACCATTGGATGGAGACATCGGGTCCGCGTTTGTGTGAATCCTCCCAACATTTCTTCCTTCTGAGACCAAGAAAGCCAAGAAAGAAGTTGCCACCCATATCTATTGTCACTTCCCCTAGAAGCCAATCATGGACTCCATCACCCAAGAAAAGAGGCAAAACCAATTCTTGTCGCCCTCCTGTTTGTCCTAGCCTCTTCTTGACATGCCCTAGCCAAGCTTAGAGGCATCTAGCACCCCTAGCAACCACTGGTCGGCCGCGGCAATCATACTGCCTGGCAAGCTATATATGGTCGCCGCTCGCCTAGCCCTGCCTGACTAGGACTTGTTTGAGGGGCAGAGGAGGTGGCATCGACCTAGCTGCAGATAGTAGGCACGATCTATTTTTTTTTAATTGTTGTAGATGCTTGAAGTAGTTGATGAAACTACACCTTACTATATATTCTCCTTCTCATAAAGTATGAATCCTGGCGTGGCTGCACACAGTACTACTCATGTATATAGGGGCTGATTGATTACTTGTATTAACTTGCGTATCATATATATCCTATTTAGTATATATAATTTTGAATTAGGCAACACCTCAACTGAATAGAGAGTTGTATAGTAATATGTGCTTGATTGGTTGTATGCATAACCGTCTAGTTTGTATACTTGGTGCATAGTGAATGCAATGCAATGCATGCATAGCTGAATACAATCAATTTCTAGGAGATAGTGGGATGCAAGTCTAGTCTGCTTTAAGGATAGTGCTAGCCCGCATAAGGCTATAAGCAGTCAACCAAACAACTCTAACTTGCATTCCCCTATCCTGGAGAAAGAGTTATACAAGTAACCAATCAGACCCATAATACAGTCAGCTGCATTATTAGTTTTCAAATTTCTGCGAAGCCCAACGCATAGTATAAATAGGAATGCTCCGATATCCGAACTTTAGAACATTAGATCACAAGATTATTTGCTTGTAGAGGGCATTAGTTGAACTAGTACAAAGAACCTCTAAACTTGCGGTGGCCTATAATTTACACTACCGGTTTCAGTTATCATGTCCTAGTGCAAAACGTTATTTACAATACGCAGAACGCATGTACTCCATCGTGGCCGTTGAGAATTTATTAGTCTCCCAACGGACAATAATATACGATATTATTTAGACCTGGAGTACAGCACGCGGAACGCATATGCTCCATCGTGGCCGTTGAGAATTTATTAGTCTCCCAACGGACAATAATATACGATATTATTTAGACCTGGAGTACAGCACGCGGAACGCATGTACTCCATCGTGGCCGTTGAGAATTTATTAGTCTCCCAACGGACAATAATATACGATATTATTTAGACCTGGAGTACAGCACGCGGAACGCATATGCTCCATCGTGGCCGTTGAGAATTTATTAGTCTCCCAACGGACAATAATATACGATATTATTTAGACCTGGAGTACAGCACGCGGAACGCATGTACTCTATCGTGGCCGTTGAGAATTTATTAGTCTCCCAACGGACAATAATATACGATATTATTTAGACCCGGAGTACAGCTGTACTGTAGTTCTTTTTTTTAGACTTGAGCAGTCAATACACTGAAGTGCTACTGTAATGATCAAGCATGCATGGAAATGTACTCTACGTGGCAGATGCGAATTTATTGGTCTCGCAGAGGGCAACTACACCTTCAGTAGTCAGGCCCCGTTTAGTTGCAAAATTTTTGGCTTTTGGCTACTGTAGCACTTTCGTTTTTATTTGGCAAAAATTGTCCAATTATGGACTAATTAGGCTTAAAAGATTCGTCTCACGATTTCTCAGCTAGCTGTGTAATTAGTTTTTTTTTCGTCTACATTTAGTACTCCATGCATGTGCCGCAAGATTCGATGTGACGGGTACTGCACAAAAATTTTTGGTTTTTGGATGGAACTAAACGGGGCCTCAATTTGTATTACACAGGTGTAATGATCAATTTTTTAATGAATGAATAGTGTTTTTCTCTTACAATAAATTAATATACACATTTAACATAAGTAAATGTGCGGGTAACTTAACCATCATCAATTAGGCGACATATATAGCAAAACAAATTGGAGATTGACAAGCTGAGAGGTTGGTAAGGAAAAAAAACGGTTAGCCGTCGATGCGTCTCTGGTGCCTCTGCCCCCTGCTACTCCTATATAGAACGAGCCTTTCCTGCTCTCTCTACTAGCTAAGCTATAAGCTGCATATATTCGTTGTGCCCGACGATCATGTGGAGGCTCAAGGTCGCCGAGGGGTCCGGGCCATGGCTGAAGTCGTCAAACAACTTCCGCGGACGGGCAGTGTGGGAGTTCGACCCCGAGCTCGGCACGCCGGAGGAGCGCGCCGAGGTTGATAGGGTGCGCCGGGAGTTCACGGAGCGCCGCTTCCAGAAGAGGGAGTCCTCTGACCTTCTCTTGCGCATGCAGGTAACATCTTATTATCCTGCTTTTCTAGCTACCTGTTGACGCTTAGCTAGGCTTTCCAAAAAAAGAAAATACTGGCCCATGGAGAACAGTACTCCGTGTACTAGCTACAGCCAGAAGTTGGTGAAAAGTTTTCAAAAAAGACCAGAAAGCTTTTCTGTATAACGTATTAGCCTTTTACGTAGAACGTTGTTATTAGCTTTTTATGTAGAACGTTGTTATGACGTGTCCGTGTTGTATTAAATATTTTTTATACTTCAATAGAAAGATATGCAAATCTTTCACCCTAGAGTTGCTGCTCGGTTAATGGTATCCGAACGGCCCATATATATGTTGTTCGTTGCCTGGTTTACTTGAATATAACGTACAGGTTTTTAGGGATTTATTTAACAATCGTTTTCTTATGTGGGTCGTCTTAAAACAACAAAAGACATTTTAATGGCCCGCTACCAAATAAGTACTGTCCTGAGCACTAGAGACGATCGAAAGCAAGTACACATTAATCCATAGAGCTGTACTCTTTATCTATATCTATATCTATATAGCTAATAATAAAAAACCAAAATTTTAGTTCGTTTTATCGGTCCATCTATTTTTTTTACTGTCTTTTCTTCTAACTATATATGGGACAATAGAGATTTTCTTCTATATATATATATATTATATATATATATATATATATATAACCGATGTTCATACAAGTTTGAATAGCTTAGAGTGCGATACCAAAATTTATTGGGTTGTGTATGTGATCTAGACTCGAAAACAAACAACTTTTCATACGAATCCTATATATTAGAACATAGGTCGTGACAGAAGATAAATACATTATATTTTTCCTTGTCGATATCTTTAAAAAAATCAATTTTTAATATGATTTATATTCCAACATGACTCATGATGGCATGAATAGAACATAAACTAGACCACTAACGAGATCAAAGTTTATATAATAGAAAAAAGGATTATATGTAGAGAAAAAATGAATGGTTATGGACTTCATGACAGATTCTCTCTATTTTGTAGGGAAACAAATAATGATGTATATTATAATGAAAAAGTATAAATAAAATAAATAGCAATGGACTCTATCACGGACTACTCTAGTTCAAGACTAAAAAGATTACATATATATATATATATAAAAAAATATATAACATAAATAAATATGCAACAACTACTTCTATCTTTGTTTTTCATCAACGTTTTCTCCTGTTGCAATGTACGGACACATTTGCTAGTAGAGAATAAGATGTCATATGAATAATGATTAATGTGTGCATTTGTTTGATCTCCATGCATATAGATAGAATGGACCGCTGTCACATAACAAATTTTTTAATATTCCAAAAGTTCCAAAAATTCTAAATATTTGTTTTATGTACTCTGTCACATTTAGATTGATGCGAATCTGAGACTACACCCAAATAAGATATAAAATAGAAGAGAAAGCTGATGCAGTGTTGGTCTTATAGCGTGGGGGTACGGATGAAAACGGTACAGATATTTATTCGACCGTCCGTCCGACGGAATTCGTTTAGAAGAGTTTAGACCTGTCCGTATCCGAGTCTGAAGATTAACATCCGATATCGTATCCGTATCCGAATACTAAAATCGGTATATTTATGATGTCGATATCTAATCGTATCCTATCCGATATTTCTGATACTATTCGTATTCAAATCCGAATCCGAACAGAAATATGAAAACAAATACAATATCAGTGATATCCGTTCGTATCCGATCCGTTTTCATCCGTAGTGGGGGGCTAGTGATTGGGTTAGAACAATTATATATAATGAGGGGCTTTTAGAAGGATGTGGACTAAGGTGAAGAGAAAGGAGAACATAGAGAGAAGAGAGGTGTGCTTTTAAATTTATAGATAGCCTAAACATAAGAATTAAAAAAGTGTTATGAGAGAAAGGGTGAGTCAATTGTTGTGTCAATAATTAATAAGTGGGTTGTAAGTGTTAATAAGTCAAAATCCGCTGAAGGATGTATTATTAGTCTTACTCTTAGTCAAATGATATTTTAAAAGACATAATTATATTCTTTTCTCGACAACAGCCCGGACCGGTACGCGCCTCACGTGGCACCACTGCTCCCTGTCTCTCCGTGCTACTCCCTCTATCAAAAAAAAGAGTTATTCTCGCTTCCAAAAAAAATCAATAGTTTTTAATTTAGATCAACTATATTTAACAAAATATTAATATTTATAACATATAATTAGTATCATTAGGTAGATCTTTGAATATACTTTCATAATAAACTTATTTAGATATATAAATGTTACACACATTTTCTATAAATCTAGTCAAAGTTAAGAAAGTTTGACCCGCACGATTCTCATAACGACTTTTTTTAGGCGAATGTAGTAGGTGCGTCACGCCGCCACATATGTGAGCCCAGCTCCACTCCCGAGACAAGGAATTGGTTTTTGAGATTATTTATAGCCATCCTCAATAGCGGTTTCATATCTCAGTTTTCAATGCTCAAATATGTTGAAAACAGTGCTACATAGCTCTACTCACATGAAACTTTTATCATCTCTCTTCATAAATAATGTGTCATATCAGCATATTTAATGTCCATAAAACTATATGAAACTCCCATTGAGACTGACCAAGCCGATCTCAATGGAGGTTTCATGTCCCAGTTTTCAACGCATCAAAATTTTAGAAACAGTGCATAAAAGTTTCATCGAGATGAAACTATCTCTGCTTCTATAAAACTTTCACGGCCTCTCTCTTCATCAATATGTTGTCACATCGACATATTTAATGCTTATGAAACTCCATTGATACTGGCCTAAGGCCACCATAATGATATGAGTTAGTTGTGAGCTCTAAATTAACCTATCTAACAGTGCTATCTTTTAGCAATAATAACTTGTAATATGTACATGACATATTTATATAATTTTGGAATGTGCACAGCTAGCTTTTCTCTTTCTTCTATTAAATACGAAAAGAAATGATTAGAGATAATTTATGAGCCAGTCATAATAATAGATGTCCTAATCTATATCAACTGTTCTAAATTCTTTGGAACAGTACGTTCGACGCCGTACCACCGCTGTGGGCAGGAGTCACGGCCTAGGCACACTCTTATGCCTTTGCGTGTTCCAGCACTACCACTATCGACCTGATCGGTTGTATAAAATCCGTTGTGCTTTTAATTTACTCAATTCCCATTTCTGGCCAATACGTTTGTTTTGATACAGAAAGTGCCTTTTCTCATCTTGGAATATTTAAGTCTCTTTCTCGGGACCTAGCATTACACAGTGCTGGTGATCGGGATATATAAATCTATGAGACATGAGCCTTCATCTTTCGTTCTCTCACCGTACCATTAATGATGGATGGGGTAAAAAATACTGTTGGGCGTTGGTGCGTCGCCACCACTGGCGGAGCTACCTTGGGCCATAGAGTTCCATGATAATCATGTACACATAGCTCTTTTACATACGTATTTTCACATAGTTTACTCATATATAGTTGTATACATACCTCTTTTGTATGTTACTACTTGTCTCAATTGATTAGATGTCTATTACATCCAAGCTTATTAGCTACTCTTTTCTAAATATCTGTCATTTGCACTTCAAAAAACATCTTTGACTAATATATAACAAAAATATTAATATTTATGCTATATAATTAGTATCATTAGAAAAATCTTTGAATCTAGTTTTTAATACATTTATTTGGAGATATAAATGTTACACATATTTTCTATAAAAATAAAAATCAAGTCAAACTTATGATACGGACACCAATAATAACAATTATTTAGGAACAAAAGAAGTATTTGGTATTCTAATAGCTCGTGTTATCATGCTTGTCTATCGTTTGGCCCCTGCTTACTTTCAGGGCTAGCTCCGCCACTGGTCGCCACCACAGCAGCGCATGGTCTCGGCTGCCAACTTTCTATACAAAAATAGCTAAGCTGCATTTACGCGTAGGTTACTCCGTACAGTCCAAACTATGTCAGAGCAACTAGTTAAATGCTAACCAAAGAAGAGAGAAGAAACAGATTGCAAGCTTTCAGCCAGAAAAAATTTAAAAAACTTATGAAAGAAACAATTGGAATATGTATCGATAATAAAGAGGAGCTAACTTCAATTGTTAGTCTTTTCTCTCATCGCTAACAAAAAAAAAAATATGCACAAAGAAACTCGTATCTTGGTTGGCGACACGGACACAGCTGCGGCCATGCCTAAGCGATGGCTGGACCGCTGGATGTGGATGGCACAGGAAGCTTCTCGGGGGCACAGATTAGACGGCGAAAAATTTTATGTTCAGAGAATTTTTCATTTGTCAATAATATAAATATTGTTTTGACGTACACTGAAAGCCCCCTTTCCGGTATTTGAATATTTTGAAAGATCTGAAATGACAAGCACCAAAAATAAAATACTCCAAATCAATTTGATGATGTTCCCAAGATGTACCATAATTGAATTAATGGCATCCATCAACCACTTTGCATTATACTAATCGACATTATATTAGACTAAAAAAATCAAACTTCATAAATTTTGATCAATAATTAATTAAATTATATGAATATTTAGACCATAGAACTTATAATAATAGATTTCTATAAAAAATATCTTTACGATGATATTGATGTTTAGTCACCGACTTTATACTATATAAGAGAAATTAACAGTCAAAATTTATAAAGTTTCCTCTAGTCTAATCTGATGTCGATTTTTGGACGGAGGGAGTATATTCTTGGCTTATGTGCACAATTATCTGCTGGAAGAAGTATATATACTTTTTATATATATAAGGCTATCGCCAGGACAATGACCCATGTTTATGAGTTGTAGCTGTTTTACTTTTAATTTTAAATCTATTTAATCTCCATCCGAGGGCATTAAAGTTATTACAACAAAGACTAATAAAATACCAATATATCTTATATTCTTCTTTCCCTCTGCAACCCCCAACCCAATGACTCATCCGGCCGAGCGGCTCCGTTCCCCGCCCCGACCCAGCGGCAAGCACAACCACCCGACGGCTACCTCTCCCCTACCCCAGCGGCTATCTCCATCACCCCCCGTCACGGTCCCTCCTCCACCTCGACGTGCAGCCATGGCCGTCTTCCCCACCCCGACGACGGCCATGGTGGCCAGCGTCGTCCTCCTCCCACCCTAGCATCCTCGAGTAATTAAACCTTGGCATGCTCTGTCCCACGCGGTGATCCACGAGGTGCACACTAGCGTCGGTATACCATGCGCGAGCAGAGAGGGAGAGAGGGAAAACGTTAGTAATTAATTACTCGAGGAAAAAAATCCTGGGCTGATTATATGCTATCAGGTATCGCGCATAGACTAGGAAAAATCATTCATGGCATGACAAAAGAAAGTCTTGATTTTGCATGTCCAGCACTTTGGAGGCTCCATGCTATATGCTTTCTATACCAGCTGAGCACTGGAGGCAGAGTTTTGAAGTAATAATTGTCAGTTAGAGCAAGATCCCTGAAATAGTTTCTTGTTTAATTTTCTTTATGTGAAAGATTGTTCTATTTATAATAATTGTAGTGTACAAGTGATTTAACTATTTTTGGCATGTAATATATATACCACTATATATTCTTCATATATACTAAAATGTACTCTACCGCAGTATGCGAAGCATAAACATCTTCAGGTGGATCCTCCACCGGCCAAGCTCGCAGAGAATGTAAAAGTCACAGAGGAGATCATACTAGCAGCATTGAGGCGAGCCCTCGCTCAACATTCAAGTCTGCAAGCAGATGATGGATGCTGGCCAGCAGACTATAGTGGCATTTTGTTCATTATGCCTCTCCTGGTAACACATTTTGAAACTCGCACTGTGATTCGACTTCAATCAGATAGTTTTTGCATTAATAAAAGAATCCTCTAGTTTATGTTTCACAATCCTAGGCCTGCTAGTTCAGAAATGATTGGCATATGCCTTATAGAGGTACCATAAATTTGGAGTGAAAAAAGATTATGTGTTTATGATATTGTCTACTTGCTAGAATAACAAATCGGAATTCAGCTTAATCCTTTCTTCTAAGTCATCCTTAACAAACTGTGAGCTGTCAAGGAACTGTGTACCTTAGTTGACCAGCAAGCAACAGATGAGAATTCTAAAATCATTTCAGGTATTCGCTCTATATACCACTGGATCACTCAATACAGTCCTATCTAAAGAACATCAACGTGAGATCTGTCGCTATATGTACAATCATCAGGCACGTTTATGACAGTCTAGTTATTTACTTTCTTATAATATAATGTTATTTGGTCTATTATTTCTAAGCCAAATTAGAAATCTTTCACGTAACATGGTCCATGTAGAATGAAGACGGTGGTTGGGGTAAACAAGTGTTGGGACCGAGCACCATGTTTGGTTCATGCTTGAACTATGTTGCCTTAAGACTTATTGGTGAGGAGCGCACGAATGTTGCACTGACCAAAGGACGTAAATGGATTTTATCTAATGGAAGTGCAGCTGCAATTCCGCAGTGGGGAAAGATATGGTTCTCGGTATGACATGAGTATTTAAAGGCCACTGGGTTTCGTATACATATAGATTTAAAGTCTATGCAAATATGAAATGCCCATTCAAATAAATTTTAAACTATATGTGTATTTCAGATTTTGAGTACTAAACAATCCATTTTTTAATCCTTTGATTCTGGTATTAATTATCATAGCATTCTTTTCCTTTTGAGTTAGGACGCTAAGGTACCTTTCATTTTTTGCAAAAGAAAATAATTACTTGAATTCGAGCTGAATGTGGTAAATACCTAGTTTCCATATCTGGGTTCATCTAGAATATAGTTATGGTGCTATTAATCTATGAATTTTTTTTTAAATCTAAACTATTGTTACAAATTTTAATATTTCTATGTTTCTTATGGCTCTTCTCTGAAAAATATCTTACTAGAAACAGGATGCATAAAATTGTAATTGTAGTTACAGACTTTTTATATGACTTGGGGTCTGAATAATTCAAGGATCTTAATTATCTTCTTAAATGAAGGTCATGGGTTTGCATGATTGGTCCGGAAATAATCCAATAATTCCTGAATTATGGCTTGTCCCACACTTTCTTCCAATTCATCCAGGTACTTGTTTCTTACTATCTCAATATAATTACCTGTGAACCTTTGCTTTAGGTAATACAATGTCCCTCATAATTCTGAAGGCTTTTAGGACAGCCTGCAGAACTTCTGGGGACTGAGAAAAAGGGAGATGTGGTGACCTGGGAGGACAGCGGGCTAGGAGTGTGGGTGGAGAACAGGATATTCGTTTTAATTCCAGTCCATCTCATTACAATTAACCAGCCTTCTTATGCAAATAACATAATTAGTTCAGAAATTTTCTCAAGCAACTTACAGCAGTCGTTCTGGAGGTATTACTGTTGTTGAATAACAATCACACTAGACAGGTGGGCTTTAATACCGATTGGAACGGGCTTTAGTCCCGGTTCTTTAAACCAGGACTATGGATCTAGGACTAAAGGTCCCGGGTTTTAGACCTCAGTTAGGCACTAGTACAAAAACAGTTTTTGTGAGCACCCCAAAAAATAGCACTGAAAATTGATTTTTACAGGTGGTATTTGTAAAAATACCCTATTTCTACAGGCGGTTTTCTTAAGGAACCGCATGTAGAAATCGATTTCTACCGGCGGTTCGACCTCAGATTTTTTTCACTGATTTTTTTTATTTTTGTAAATGACCTCGGATAGAAAAACTTTCTACATGAATGTTGTAGATCTCGAAAAGTTATGAAACTTTATAGTTGGCAACATTTTCATTTGAAATCATCTTGTCATCGAAAAATACGTTTGAATGTGTCAAATTTGAAATTCAAAATTTTGTAAACGACCTCGGATAGAAAAACTTCCTACATGAAAGTTGTAGATCTCGAAAAGTTATGAAACTTTATAGTTTACAACTTTTTCATTTGAATTCGTTTAGTGGCTCAAACAATTAATTTACACCATGTTTAGTATAGAATATGAGGAACTAAAACGGAATCTAAACACAAGTGACTTATGGGTAGAGTAGTAGAGGAGGGTAGGTGCGAGGCTAGACACAAGTAACTTATGGGTGGAGTGGTAGAGGTGGGTACGCGTGAGGCTGAGGTCGAGGGTTCGAAACCCCGCTGCCACCGCGTGGTTCGCGATTATACGTGAAAAAACACACGCGACTTGGGACCCATATGAGGCTGGCGGCTCACTTCTCAGCCTCTCCTAGTATTTATTTCTTTTTTTCTATTTTTAAAAACTGATATAAACTACCAAACCGAGGAGAGAGTACGTAAATGTGTGAAAAAGTCTTTTCTCTGCTAGTAGAGAGAACTGCCATGCAATAGTCAGCGCATGCATAAATGTTTCCATGACTATGATGTTGGTGCGATTTTGCAAAGCTCACAATACCCCCATATCTTTTTTTCAGTTTTCCATATTTGTGCCACCTCCGATCCGGTTGCCTCATCTACAAATTTACCCATTGATATTTGCAACAGAAAGTACTAACCAAATATATACACTGAAGACAGGATATCACTTATTTATAACGGTAACAAAGTAAAACTACATGCTAATAAGAGCATCTTGAGAAGATTGAGAAAAAAAATAGCAAAATGACATCTAGCTGAGTTGGTTAGATGCTTAAGTTCGACTCTTTATGGAAGCAAATTTTTAGGCTAAAATTAAATAAGATTTACGTGATCCATCCCATGTAAAAGCATAGATTGGTCATTCTCACATGGGTTAGTGTGTGTGCCGCTATATATATATATATATATATATATATATATATATATATATATATATATATATATATATATATATATATATATATATATATATATATATTGTGTGTGTGTGTGTGTGTGTGTGTGTGTGTGTGTGTGAGGCTAGAGTTTATGGTTTTTTTCTGGATTTATGGTTTTTTTTCTTAATACAATGTCCAAATCTGTCTTACTTCGCAAGGCCAAGTTTTAATATTGGGAAATATTGGTTCCCCAAATCTTGTTTTGAAGGAATTAATAAATAAACAAAGTGGTCTTACAACGGGGACGAATCTAATGGAATGATTGTACCATTGTAAATAGCATCTCATTATCTGACACTGAACCTTCTACATTGCTTACTGGTTCAGGACGATTTTGGGTATTTTGTCGTATGGTGTATCTGCCTATGGCTTATCTCTTTGGTAAAAAGTTCGTCGGAACAATTACTCCAACTATATTGGAATTAAGGGATGAACTCTATTGCGTACCATACAGTGAGGTTGATTGGCAAAAAGCTCGTGATACTTGTGCCAAGGTTCGTATTTACTAATATTTGGTTACTTCTCATACTGTAATTATTTTTTTCCTGAAAAATGTATAAATAATTGTCCTCTTTTAAATAAGTGAAACCCATCTATGTATTTAAATTGGCGTAGTATAACAAACCAGTTAGTTTGATAATTTTCAAAAAAATCTTAAAAATAGGTGAGGTATGTTAAATGAAATGGCATTTGCAAATAATAACTTCTCTATTAAAATTCTCGAAAAGTCTTGATATTCACACATAATTATATAGAGGATGGTCTTGTTACAAGGAGAAACTTTTTCTCGCTTGAATTGCGTTCTACATGTAAGTAACGTCCCTTTTACATATGAGAGTAGCATTATATTCGATTTAAACATGTTAAATCCTTGTATAGAGAAATGAGCACGTTTCTCCTCAAAGCACCTTCTGTAATGATATTTAGTGCTTGAAACAGAAGCCACTACTTTTATGCATTCAGTAGTTTCTTGGGATATGTCGCATGAAAAGTGCATGGGCCTAGAATTTAGATAATAAAAAAAGAGATAAGGGCATCTTATAAGTTTGTGGTAGAAAAATAGAACTTCCACAATAAATGCTATACATCTTACTATTTGGAAACCTGAATATATATTGTTTTCTGTACTATTTTTAGCAGTAGCAATGAATGTTGCACAAAGTTTAAATGTTTCACTAATTCTACTCATGTTATGATTTTCCATTTTCTTTTGCATACAGGTGGACCTTATATATCCACGTACAATGGCACAAAATCTTGTATGGACATGCCTTAATAAGGTTATAGAGCCAATGCTGAATTGTTGGCCAGTAAATAAGTTAAGAGATATAGCATTGAAAAACATCATGGAGCATATCCACTATGAAGATGAAACTAGTCAATACATATGTACATGTCCGGTAAACAAGGTAATACAAATAAATAATTGATAGTGATTTTAATGCTTATTTGTAACAAAAGAATGGAGGTCTAACTCTATTTTCAACTATGTGAGCAAAGTTTAGCTCTCTTACGTAATGCTGGAAAAGGGAAAAAACATATCTAAATTTTTTCCTAGAAACTTGTATAGTGATGCATTGCTTCTTAAAATTCAGTAGCAAAATATAAAATAGATTGCTAAAGGATAAATGTAATTTTATTAGCTTAGTATAACAATTTTTCAAATCCTCAAGTTGACTTGTTTCATTGTTCAAAGGACCAAATGTATGGATTCATCAAAATGATTTGTTACAACTAAATTAATTTGAATTATATCTCCTTACATATAACTAAAATTATATGGAACAAAATGTTATACTAATATATAGATACTTGTCAACCTTTTGCTACTAGGCACTAGATATGATTTGTTGTTGGGCAGAAAATCCAAATTCAGATTCATTTAAAAAACATCTTCCAAGGATATATGATATGCTATGGCTTGCGGAAGATGGAATGAAAGCACAGGTACTATCTTGATAACTGTTATTGAAAAGCTTTGATGGAAAATAATGTAGATTCTAAATGAATTATTTATGCCCTATTTAGATCTTTAGAATTGAATTTACTCTAATAATTAAAGTTAGCCATACAAGGGAGATACTATTGTTAGCTAAATAAGGAAGATAACTGTAGTTGTAGAGTAGAAACATGGCATGGTTATTTATAGAATCAATTTCCATCTTCCGCCCTATGAATTTGAGATAGGTTTATATGTGAACTTTGGAAAATGTTGGAATGTCAAATTCCAAGCCAAATAGACTAAGTTATTATAGTAGATTTCAATTTCTCCAAATGAAAGGATCCAAACATCCGCTATTGTAGTTTTACCGGTCTCCATTTTCATTGTTAGCAATGGTTGAAAATCTTTGATGGCAAATTTGGTAGATTCTAGGTGATTCATTTGTTGCGAACTAGTGTAAAAAATACCATGTCAAACTTCTATAATATTTGAACTATTTTGCAAGTAGCTGAAATGATAGCATTTTCTTATTCAAGTTTCTATATACTTTCTCAATAGTTTTATGTACTATATATTTGCACTTGAACCATTCATGGATGAGTATATATCTTTTAGAATCTGGAAACTAGTTTTCAACATTCTGAATGCTTCAAATGATACCATTCATAACATACACACGTATCCTTTCACTTTTCCTAGTTGTAGCAACATTCTAGTCAAACCCAACTTATGATGCCCATCATATAATTGTAATACATACAACCAAAAATTTTTAAGATGATCAAATTTTACAGCACATAACCCATGCCCTTCACTCCAAAACTCAAATTCAACTAATTCAAGGAATGCATGGAAAAGGTCTAGTTTTTTTCACTAAATCCTGATTTGGAAATATATATTGTGTATTCTTGACTTAATATGGTTATTTTTAATCATAGTTGTTTGAACTAAAGAGTGTGTACCATAGTATTGAGGTGTTCATTATTCTATTTCTAAAGAACAAGTTATTTTTTCCGTTAAGATTTAAGAAGCATTGCACAAACTCTCTCTATGATAGGTCTATGATGGTTGTCCAACATGGGAGACTTCTTTCATTGTTCAAGCCTATTACTCCATAGGTCTTGTTAATGAGATTGGTCCAACACTTCGGAAAGCTCATGAATTTATTAAAAATTCACAGGTTCAAGTTCCCCATCATTTGTTCATATTATTATAAAATAATATTTTTATGGAAAATTTTCATTTACGTTCTAATATGTAGATTCGTGAAAACCATCCTGACTACAAAACTTACTACCGTCATAAATCAAAAGGTTCATGGACACTTTCAACAACAGATAATGGGTGGTCAGTATCTGACTGCAGTGCTGAAGCATTGAAGGTCACGAAAAATATTTTTGTATATTCGCATTCACTTAAAATCTTTATTATGTCCTTCCCTAGTAAAATTGTAAATGATGTGTTATGACATAACAACATATGCTACAACTTCAGAAATTACCCATCGGAAAATAGTTATGTTATAATTTGTTGTGTTGCAGTCTTGTAGACTTGTACAGTAAATGGTAGAACGATAAAAATAGAAGATGTGTAGTAGATTAGTACTTACATGCATAACAAACACTATTGCTCTCGATTTATCATCTCAAAAATGCATATACTATATTATTCAAACAATTTACAAGTGCAAGAAAATATGCAGTTATATCATAAATCATGATTAAATGGAACCCTTCTAAGTGCCCATAGTGGAAACATTTATGATATATAATTCTTTCACACATTTCTCATTAAAACTTTCTTCCACTAACACTCAACTGCATTTCTGTAGGCGCTATTGTTGTTATCAAATATCTCCCTAGATCTTGTGGGGGAACCCATAAAAGGACAAAGGTTGTACGATGCAGTGGACTGCATACTTTCTTATGTGGTATGACTACTGTTAGATCCTAATTTTTTCATGTTATAGTTTTATGAACTATTAATTTTCTACAAGATGACATAATCTATCTCAATATACTATCTTCAATATTTGCAACCACCATTCACATCATGCACATATTCATATGGTTTTATTAACCAATTTGATCACTATTCCTTTTTTTAAAACCAAAGTGATTTGAATCACAAATGCAGCTTATATATCTTTGTCGACATGCATGTGTAGGTCTACACTACCCATTGGCCGAAATCTGTATTAGCAATTATATTTTGTCACCTGATTTGTATAAGTTTCAACTACTAACGAGGGAAGTCTAGCCCACCTTATTAATGTGAAGAGTTATGACTTACAGATACACATCTGATCAAATCAAATGAAATATATGACTTTAGAGATACTATTTTTAAAAAATTATATAGCAGGTTTTTGCAATTATTTTTATCTATGGTTATTGAGTTTATTCCTATTGTTGAAGAACAATGATGGCACCTTCTCGACATATGAGTGTAAGAGAACCACACCATTATTGGAGGTGAGAAGTTTAATCTATAATATTTTTTGTTAACTATAGTAACTTCTGTGATAAGTGGATTTCAATGAGAAATTTAACTAGATTACTTTTTTGGTTGTACAAACTAAATCTTATTATTTTTTTGGCAATAGGTTCTCAACCCCTCGGAGAGCTTTATAAATATTGTTGTTGATTATCCGTAAGAAATAAAATATTTTCTTAACTGCATAAATATAATTGTTTCATGTTTTTCATATAATAATAAATGGGAGCTGATTTGTTGTCTTGAACCAACTGACAGATCTGTTGAATGCACATCATCAGTTCTACAAGCTTTAATTATGTTCAGAGACAAGGATCATGGATACCGCAAAGAAGAGATAGGAAATTGCATTGAAACTGCATCCAAGTTTATTGAGAAAGAACAACGAAAAGATGGCTCTTGGTCTCTAATATTTATTGCTTGTTATATGCAAATAATTCTCATTTTTATATGGAATCAATAACTATATTACTTATGATATAATAGGTTTGGCAGTTGGGGTATATGTTTCACATATGGGTCACTATTTGCGATAAAAGGGTTAGCTGATTCTGGAAGAACTTACGAAAATAGTGATACCATCAGGAAAGCATGTAACTTTTTGTTGTCAAAGCAACTACATACTGGTGGATGGGGAGAAACTTATCTTTCTAGTGAAACTGAGGCAAGTGTTACGTCTCATTATATGCCTGTGTGATTTGTTCAATTCACATTATTTTTCTATATATTGATAACATAATATTAATTAACTCATGGCAATGATTAAATCTGTTTTTTGTTAAATTCAGTTGTATGCTTTCTATTGATCCTTGTTTACAACTAGTATCATGTTTAGTACATCTAGAAAGACAAAGTAAATTTTACTAATTAGTGCCAATTTAATTTAGCAGTAGTAGCTTCTCATTAGATGATAGTATCAAGTTATGCTTAATAACAATTAGTTTCTTATGGTTATGTTTTGTTAAATTTTTGCTTGATGTGCCATTCTTTAAAAAAACTTAATGGAATCTATCAAATACATGTCAGACCATGCAACTGGCAAAAAGTATATATTTATTCTTTTGTATCCTATGCTTTGTAAAAGTTGTTTCTAGTCGCAAAGTTTCTATATGTGATGTGAGCCTGCATATGCGTAGCTCCTCTTCTTGTATGTTTATCCTTTGTATAAAAGAGTAAACATGAATGTATTAGGATGAGATTACAAAAGGCTTTTAAGTTGATACAACCTTATCTAGATAACATGAGCCTAAACCTAGTACCAGATTGGGACATACTACAGTGGGAGCTTCCCCTCCTCTATTCTCGCTCAAAATAAAAGCACTTGGGACAAACAAGCCAAAGCCAAAATAGTAATGGGTTAGAGTTTTACAGGCTTATTGGTTTCTTGATGGTAAAACAATTAGTGTTTAGTTCATTGTTTACTTATTGTTGTGGAGTTTTTCTAAAAACCCTATGTTTATTTTCGTAAAACATATAATTGTGTTATAGATACATCATGATAATAGTAACATAAATTAGGGGGCATGTACTATCCTTGAAGAATCCTAGTAACAAACTCTTATGTTTCATGAAAATTTAGGTAATCATATTTTTTAACCATGTTTAGTTGTCACACCACATGGCTAGCTAAGTGGTAGTATTTCTTGTAGACAAGTAGTTGGTGTTCAAGAACGTGTGGTTAGTATGCTAGAATTGCAAACAACCTACTTATTTCTTTAGGTACAATCTAAAGTTAATCTATTTTTTTGGTACTTAAAATATCTGGACACTAAATAATCTGTTCTCCTCTTGTCTTGGGTTTCGATATAAATGTTCAGTTATATAAAAGTTGTACACCCTTTCAACTTTATAATTGGTATAAATTGGATGATTTGTTTCTCGTCATAACTAACTGTTAAGCAATAATTCAATGTTATGGGATGCATGCATTATATCTCGAATATTCTTCTTCTTTTTTCTACTAAACATATTCTATAAGTATCAATGAGTTTTATCATGGTTTAGACTTAAATATTTTGCAGGAATATGTGGATGCTAGTAGACCTCATGCAGTGAACACGGCTTGGGCAATGTTAGCCTTAGTTTATGGTGGGCAGGTATATGTTTTTCAAACTGAATAGAATTTTCACAGTTGCATTCTTTAGGAAATTATTATGGTATATGATACTCCGTGTATCCTAAATTATAAGACGTCCTAAGAATCTTGGAGAGTCAAAGTATCTCAAGTTTGACCAAACTTAAATAACAATATAATAAAATTTATATATGATGCTAACTAAGTATCATTAGTTTTTTTATCAATTATATTTTCATAAGATGCCTATTTGATGTCATAATCTTTATAATTTTTTATAGTTATTGGTCAAAACTTGAAATGCTTTGAATCTCCAAGATTCTTAGAATGCCTTATAATTTTGGATGGAGAGAGTAATTGCTTTATATTATGGGCATGGTATGCAGGTGGAACGTGATCCAACACCATTATATAAAGCTGCAAAAGTGTTGATCAACATGCAACTAGAATCTGGTGACTTTCCCCAACAAGTAAGTTATCCTTTTTGTTCTTATATAGGAGTTAGAACAAAATTTTGATTCATGATTATTAGGTTGTTTCTTATTCTTTGAGCAAAACATATTTATCAATATTATTTTTCCGTAGTCTCCAAGGGATTGGAACTAGATTATTACCTTTCGTGAAAAATCTGATAGCACCCTCCATTCACAAACATAATGATTATTGTGATTTTAGGATAGTTTGAATCAGGTAAGAAAAGACATATATACACCTCCCTACTATGAGGAATGTAAATTATAGTATGCAACCAATGGATGTTGTAAATGATGGATAACAGTAATCACAGAAGTCTTCACATTGTTGCTACAGAGAAAGTATACAACATTTTCATACACCCTTTGTAGATAGTTCTAGACATCACTGCAAGAGTTTACATGTTTCCTAATATTTTCCTACAAGTACGCTAAAGTATTAGTACATATTAGTCCTTTTGATGGAGTGGTTAATTATTTTAATAGTATAATTGTTATATTTTATAATAGTAGTGGAAAATGGCCAACAACATAATACCCTAAAAACTTGTCCATAGTACATATTAGTTCTTTTGATGGATTGGTTAATTATTTTCATAGTATATTTGTTATATTTTCTAATAGTAGTTGAAAATGGCCAACAACATAATATCCTAAAAACTTGTCCACGGTTTTTATTTAGTTAGCCAAATATACAATAACTTTGTTGACACTTCCAAATGTTGGATGTATATAGTTGACCATAGGGTGTTTTCTGTACTTTGTACAACTCAAAATTTCCATTTTGGGCATGGCAATAGAGGTGAGTTGCATTTAATAACTTAGTATAAAAAGCCTAAGGTTTCAAATTCGATCCTCACCGTGCAACCGTCGTCATGCTATTGACAAAGGGAGTGAGAATCTCTAGTTTTTTCCTCCCTTGCCTCCATTATCTCACATGCTGTTGCACTAGTGTTGTACATGTCCACAGCCACTGCACCTTCTACCACACAAGGTAACACTTGCCCCCTCAGCCGTAGATCCATTAGTCCCCATGTTTCCATAGTGACCATGTCCCTATGGGTGTATGCTCCTTTGCGCCTGCTACCATACGTCTACACGCCCATGCGACTTTTGCTCCTCATGCCCTCCCTTACGTCGTGTATCTTCCATGTCCTCTACTCTTTATGTCTTAGCCAAAAAAGTAAAAATAAAAAATAAACACAACACCTTCTACCACACAAGGTAACACTTGCCCCCTCAGCCGTAGATCCATTAGTCCCCATGTTGCCATAGTGACCATGTCCCTATGGGTGTATGCTCCTTTGCGCCCGCTACCATACGTCTGCACGCCCATGCGACTTTTGCTCCTCATGCCCTCCCTTACGTCGTCTATCTTCCATGTCCTCTACTCTTTATGTCTTAGCCAAAAAAGTAAAAATAAAAAATAAACACAACACCTTCTACCACACAAGGTAACACTTGCCCCCTCAGCCGTAGATCCATTAGTCCCCATGTTGCCATAGTGACCATGTCCCTATGGGTGTATGCTCCTTTGCGCCCGCTACCATACGTCTGCACGCCCATGCGACTTTTGCTCCTCATGCCCTCCCTTACGTCGTCTATCTTCCATGTCCTCTACTCTTTATGTCTTAGCCAAAAAAGTAAAAATAAAAAATAAACACAAAATATTGAAGTGCATGTGGCTCGATCGTGTGTTATTCCTATGCATCGATGTCCAATCATTTTCATTGACACCAATTGGGTGAAGTTTGTCTTCCATATAGATGTTCACATTACTACGCAAGTAGGTATTGGGCTCGTGTGACATGTCCACCATGATTGTATCTTCCCACACTTTCAATGCTTACGCGAGTAACTATGGGGCTAGTGTGGGAGGACATGTACACCATGATGCACCCAGGACCCTTCCCACACCTCCCATGTAGCTGGGCTAACAAGATCTATCCTCTTGCAAGGGTCTAAGTCATGCTCTAAATCAAACCTCCATTTTGGCAACCACACCTTCCATAGTGTCCTTGACCCCATAGCTTCCGTTGCCCCTACACTCTCTAGTGGTGTCTGGAGCACCATCTATTATTTGTGTGGCTATTGTGATAGGAATGGCCATGATGAGAAGGATTGATGCACGAAGCAGTGTTACATTCAGCTAGGATTGGTAGATCGTCCTTTAAAGCCTCTAGTTGCACCTCCACTCCATGGGTTCCTATAACTCGATGTTTCAGTAAGAATGAGGTTCACACCTTGTTTAGTGTCGACCTTTGCACTGAGGTGCTACTGTGCAGCCTTCTTGTTCTACACAACCTCCTCCATACCCCACGTATATCATCCAGGTGGTTCCTTGATTTTGGTGCATCTCTCACTATATATATATATGTTGGGCATGCCATTCTTTATACCTCTTTATTTCATATTCCTACTGTTTCACATGTTTCTAAGTTGGCTATGATGTTGATATCTACTGGTTAGATCATTGACCATGGTTGTCATATCAACCTTGTGGCCGGGATCTCTGAATGGGCATTTTGGTGGAGACTAGGCCAAGGAACTGACTTAATGCCCTTTGGGGCTTCACTATTTATTTCTTCCGTTGCCTAAAAACTTGTTTCGTTAGATGCTTCTGGTATCAGTATTTGTATGTAGTGGCTTTGTTGTCTAGGTCATGACATCTCATGTTCTAGACTAACCCACTTTGGTAGGTTGTGTAGACTTAGGTCTTGTTTCTAGTGATAGGACTCTCCATTGTACAGGTTGCAAGTTTGGAAAATAGTTGCAACTCCACTATCTTCTATCAATTCCATATGCTAGCATCCTTTTGATCTTATTCGTTCTGATGTGTGGTGTCCATTACTACTAAATCCTTTTCCAGAGATGGTCAAAAACATTTCTAGTGGTAGGCAACATATATATCAACCTCTGAGACAGTACCATCACTATTAGTGGATATTTAAAGAGTCAACACAAATGCCTACCTCTAGAAAAAATTCTTGAAAACAAAAAAAAACTCGCTAGCGAGTCCATCACCGTTGTAGCAATTGCACCGGAGTGTGGTGGTCACATATCGGATCCATCACTCAACTTGGGCCACTGTGTGGCCGAGCCAACATTCAAGTTGGATGCACCAGTGTTGCCCAATGCTTGGCCATTGTGTGGCCGCCGCTGCCACTGAGGATAGCTAGGCGTCGTCACTCGATGTCGAGACGTTGTGTGGCCACGTTGCCATCACTTGATGTCGTCGTGCCACCAATATGCTCGATGTCCGAAAGGGGAAAGAGAATTGTGGCATCAACAAGATGGGAAGGTGAGGCCGAAGTGCAACATCTTGTGGGAAGGCATAAGGAAATGAGAAGTTAGGGTTCTCTTGGCTTATATATTCTGGAGTACGTCACTACTGCCCTGAGATGGGCTGCACCAAGTGACAACAGGATCAGCCGGTAGGATGGGAAGATGAGAGAAGTGCAATGCCTTGTGGGAAGACAAAGAGAAATGAGAAGTTAAGTCAATACTGGCCCGAGACGAGCTACACCAACTGACAACAGGCTCAGCCTCATTTATAGAGACATGCCTTATAAGAGTGGTCTGCCTCTGAAAGTTGACACCACTTCTAGAGGACATCTTATGAGGCCCGCCTCTTTTAATGGATTTGATGAGACTAGCATTTATTTGGTGCCTCCTAAAATAGCATGTCCGCCTCTGAAAATTCCCATTTATTTTAGGAGACACGTAGACTTTGTGCCCACCACCGTTAATTAATCCAAGGGGTCTCTCTCCCCAAATCTTTTTAGTAATAGTGTCCATGCTCTTAAATTATGTTATTTTGTCAATGATTCACTAGATATATTTCATGTCTATTTGCCTCTTATATCTTTCAATTTCTGATTGTTTGCCTCTATGGTCCGCACTCAGTTTGATTCTCATATTCGTTAGTCAGGTGCTCACTCTGTTGGTGAGAACATTTCTAAGGTCCGCTAGTATTATCTCTAACTAGGGTTCTTTCCACATTTCTCCTTCCCTAGTGCTCATGCTCAGAATTGTGTCATTCAGTTTAAGTACCTCGACATTCTTTAGACAATACGAAAAACTACATCATTAAGATAGGTTCCACTACAAATGTTTTTTATTATACCACAAAGGGTATAAATGGGGCAGGCAGAAAAATCTCTCTTTGCTACAACATGCCCAAATCTATAGTCAATACGGGTGCAGTTTATTAAATTGCAATTACAATGGTACAACAGGGCAATATTCCTAGCATATCTAGAGGTACTTCGGTCTTCCGGTGTTCTATATCCAACCACTCCCCTAAAGCTGTGGCGGCTTCCCTTTGCTCTCAGCGAGTACTCAAATGGTCCCTCCAATAACTCCCTGAAGCGTCCAATGTGCAACCTGATAAAGGTGTGTTGATGACGACAGTGCCCGTGCTAAACAGCAAAATAACCATCGCAAGATTTCCTTTAACCGCTTACTTAAGAAAACGAGACGGGTAAACCCAGTAATGAAGAGGAAAAGGGGCGTCAGTCCGAGTTACCCTCCCCATCATATACCTTTTATCTTGTTGCTCATATGACCACTATTGGTACTCTGCTTTCTATGGCTTTTCTATTTATGACTAGGCCATCTCCAAGCTAGATATCAAAAATGTTTTCTTTAATGGTGAACTTAACATATGCAATCACCTCCAGGATACGTTCCTACTAGCATGGTATGCTGAATTGCTGATTGCATCACTACATTTATGGCCTCAACTAAGCAACTTTGACCTTGATTGATCGCTTCTCCTTTGTTGTCACTAATGCTGGATGCAAGCCTAGTGATCTTGTTCTTCCTCTCATTGTTGACGACTATGCCTGCCAAATGACTATGTAGGTAACCGGGCTAAGGTCACTACTTGAGGATTTTAGTGACCCAGTGAGTATTAATTGCTTGGATCTTGTGAAGCATGAGCTCACCAAAAATATTGGTTGATGCTTATTACATGATACCATAGGGGCACAATTAAGTTGTGCCAGTGGCCAATTTCTTCATGAAGGTCCAGACACAAGCATATACCAGTTAGTTGCTTGTCCAATATAGTGTCTTATTGATTTGCCAAGAGTTTTAGCGGGTGTTAGCTGTGTATATTTCTATCTATTACGTATAGTGTGTTTTGTGCACTTTGTACATCTCCATTTTTTTTTATAAAAATCTCCATATTTTCTATTTGAGGCATGACAATAAATCTAGGTTGCATTTCAAAACAACAAAAAACTATGGGGTAATTTTAAATATGGTCAGCCTTATAACTTCACTGATATATTATATAGCGTCAAATTTCAGAAAGCACAATAATGCAATAAATGTTAAAATAGATTGGTAGAGTAGGATTGTTTGCAGAACATATACAGGGCGGTGTTTCTATTTTAGGTTATACATAGGCCTTACATCATAGGCCTTATTAAATTAAGACCATGTTTGGATACAAAGGTTAATCACTAGCTAGCTAAAAATTAGACTAAATTAGCTCTAGTGCATCCAAACAGAAGGGATAATAATAGGTCAGTTTAATTTTAAGAGAAATCATCAACTAAGTTGTTAATCAACTAGCTAGTCCCAATTCTAAGGCGTTGTTTTGATCCCATGAAAAAACTTTAGTCCTACACGTTTAGCTTATTTTTTGTCGAGGGGATCCAAACAGAAGGGCTAAAAGTGATCAAATGTCTAAAATCTAGGCTAAAGTTTTTTTTCCTAAAGGGGCCCTAAATTGGGTTAAAAACCTCGAGGTGAGCGCTCGACACCCCATACCACGCACCTACCCTGGCCGTGCACACCGCCTCTACCCAAGCGCATCATGACCAAGCACTACCCTACCGTACCCCTACACCACACTTGGTCGAGCACCGCCCCTACCCAAGTGCCACCCGTGCCTAGCATCGCCCCTTTGCGCCTTGCGCACCACTATTACCGAGTTATGCCGTGTAGAAGCGCTTCGCATGGGCTAGGCAGAGATCAAGTGCTTTGCGGACGGACGGGTATATGGCTCTGCTTCTTTCTTCTGCTCCTGCGACGGTGGGAGCCGCGACGCCTACCCTCTCCTTGACCACATATGATTAGCTTGCGTGGCCTCCGTGGCGTGGAGAGCAGTCGGATCAGATCGGAAGTCGCCGCATACTTTTTGGCCAAGGATGGAGGGGAGCTGACACTACCAAAAAATTTAATATCCTTGAGGGCCAGCAATTTGCTTGAGAGGTGAAAATGAACCCCCAAGGATATATTATTATTAACTTAAGGGTCATATGAAACACTCAAGGAAATGCGTATTGTTAAGTGCTAACACACCGCCAAATTAATTTCATATTTCCTTAGTGTTTGTCGGAACCGCCAAGGTAATTCAAATTTGCTTGTCTGTTTTGCACCTTTCCTTGAGGGTTTTCAAACCTCAAGGATATTCTATTTTGTGGTTGTGTGGAGCATAAGAGTAGAGGGGAAAATAGGGCTAGCGACGGCATCATGGAAAATGAGGGACAAATGAGTCATTATAGGATAACGGACTAAAGTTTAATCCATGGATCTGAACATGTTAGGTGCTAAACTTTAGTTCATGGACCAGTGATCCAAATAGCACACCTAGCTAATTCTAGCTCATCCAAATAGACCGTGAGTATTGCAGCACTCTACTTAGACTGAATACGTGGTCCTGGCAAACCGCAACCGGGCAATATACATTAGTTAAACATATGGTTCCCGTTTCAACTTTAGCTCCAACTCCATGAAATCTTAGATCTAGAGGTAGAGATAACTACTTGAGAATGTTTAGAAAAATATTCTCTTTATCGTCTAAACTTAATATAAATATTTAAGCCACATTAATTTTACTATGCAGACTAAAGATAAACATGGACCTAGCGCAATGCTAAATTTGTCCTTAGTTACTGGCGCATGACCAACTTCATTTTGATTGCAGGAACACGTGGGGTGCTTCAATAGTTCCTTATACTTCAATTACGGGAACTACCGCAACTTGTACCCTATATGGGCTCTTGGGGAATTTCGTCAACGGCTCCTTGCAAGAATGAAGTGAAACCAAAATAGGCTATTTTAGTTTCAAAAAAAAATAGGCTATTTTACTTTATTAGCAAAAAATGCCCGTGTTTTGTAAATCGGAAAGAAAAAACTATGAAACGGTTCGCTTCAGCTTGTTGCACGGCTGCAACAGCTGTGACATGTTAATTTGTATATAGGTGCTACTTTGGATATTATGTGTGATTACTGCATCAATCAGAGCATGGTTAATAATGCAGCCAACTCTGGGCTGTAAGGATCCTTACAGCCTACCTCTCAGCCCATTGATATAATAGTTACACCTTCATACTCAATTCATGATCCACTTGTCTATCTCACAAGATTCCTTGGTTCTTGTGCCCAGCTTTGCTATAAGTTTATAGTCCACCTCCCCTCTCTCTCCTCTCATCTCTCCTCCACCTCATCATTCAGCCTTCTTGCAGCCCACCATAATACGGGCTCTCACAAACGAGCGGTCCCATTAATGGAAACAAAGATGCCAATGTTAGATATCTATTTATTTTCTAGTTGAGTCAGATATTAAGTTTTGTGGCTTTTTTAGTGATCTAATTTTAATATCTTATTAAAATTGGTAAGGGGTTTGTCATCATCGTGTTTCAATTTCCACATGTTAGCCTTACTGAGAATTTTCACTATTATGTGTGGACAAGTTAGATATTTGTATTGGCATGTGGATATAGCTTGAAGAAACATTTATCTTTGTTATATTAGATTAGATGACAAAGTGTTCAAAATTTAGTTATAAGGTTTGATTAGTTAGGTCAGAGAGATCACATGCTTAATCATTTTATAAACAATAATTTATTTATTCCTGATTAAAACCAAAAACTTAGTAATAAGAATATTTTTTTGAATGTAGTAATAGAAATATTTGTTTACGATAAATAAGACTCAATATTTAAAAGACCCATAATATTTCTATGAGATTACATGGCTAGTCCCTAAACTATCAGTATGGTTTCATCTTGATCCCCAAACTACTAAAATAGTTATTTAGTATCCTAAACTATTGTTGAGGTTTCATCCATGTCCCAGCTACAATGACCCCGATAAGAGTTGCTTTGTTTTTCTTTTTTATTTATTTGGGTTGAATCTTTGAAAAATTATAGTAAATCACAGAAAATTCTTAAAATGAAAAATCCAATTTTATTGGACTCCACATAAGTAGATCTTTACGGTGAACATGTAATATGTTATGTTTAGTATAAACTTATTGTTGCAGCTCTAGATCTATACTTTTATGTAATTAATTGAAATAATTTATAGTTATAGCTTCTATAGTTATTTTATTTTACTAAAGCATATCATACTATATATATTGTATAGATATATTCATGTGAAGTATAATAAAATTTGATTTTCAATTTTATGATTTTTCTATAATTTATTATAATTTTTCAAAGATTCAACCCAAATAAATAAAAGAGAAAAAGACAAAATCTTCGTAGCAAAAACTTCGTACTAAAGAATACCATATTATAGGTTCAGCGGTAGATCTACTCATGTAATGGGTAACAAAATTGAATTTTTTATTTTATGATTTTTCTGTAATTTACTCTTATTTTTCAAAGATTCGGCCCAAATAAATAAAAAAGAAGAACAAAGCAACTATTAGTGTCATCACTGTATCAATACCGGGATGATACCTCAATAATAGTTTAGATATTTAAATGGCCGTTTTGAGAGTTTAGAAATCGAAATAACCATTTTAATAGTTTGGGACTGGGATGAAACCTCACTCATAGTTTAGGGACCAGCCATGTAATTTAATATATTTTTATTTGTTTTATCTTAGCTCTGTCACCCAAAAAGGATTATTATTTCATCACTCACGAGAAAAACACATAAAAGAAATATTAAAGTCACGAACATCCAATGAGAGGGAGGCATTTTCCTAAGACTCAATACACCAGTGCGAATATGAAACAAAAAAAAAAGATGAAGCGGTCGAACAGGAAACAGGAACGGAATCGAATGGACCGAACATGATCGGATTGGACTAGTATTAAGAATAGAACATACACAGTTTTCATATTTAAGAGTAAGTTTGAGTAAAGACGATGGGAAATAGATATATGTTTTTGTCTTTTGCTATTTGGATATGTATTAGGATCCCTATTCAACTTACTTGAAGGTATTCTTTTCTATTTAATTTAAAATAGGTTTCTTAATTATATTTGTGTGTAATTATTGACGGTTCTTAAGTACCAAAATCAATCGTCAACTAGACAAGAAAAAAGATCTATATGAAACCAATACATAGAAATAGAGTTTATACTGACAAAATTCCATGAGTTTTTGTGAATGTCTATTTCTGCAGGGGATATTAGGAAATATGGAGGAAAGGCCCACATGTCATGATTATATAGAGATAAACATCATTCGTAGAAACAAGAACACTCTAGAAGAGTCAAGAAGGTGCGGGAAGAAGTGAGAGGTTGAGCGGGCCCAGGGGCAGGGCGCCCGCCCTACCCCTTGGGGTCGCCGCCCTAGGGCAAGGCCCAATAGGGTCTGCCTTGTGGGACCACCTCTCCACCGCCTTTGAGATCACATCTAAGCCCTCCATTAAGGTCGATTTGATCCGACGACCGATGTTCATTTGAGGAGCCTATATAAGGAAGGCCCCCTGACCCTGAGGAGAAGAGCCTCTCTAACTTAATTCATTATTCATCATCCATCTCAAGAGGAGAAGCCCCTAATCAAGCCCTAGAGCCACCACATCAACTAGATCTCTAGTTTAGCATAGCTATATAGGATTAGAACTAGAAGGAGTCAATCTTCGATTGGTTTCCGGATCTGTCATGAGGGTTATTGGTAATTCTCTCTCTAATTCTTCACTGTTCTTCATTTGTTCTTCAATATTATGAATATGACTTTGCTCTACTTCATTATATTATTTATGACTTTACTCTATTCATTTATGTTCTTAGTTATATTGTTCTTAGTCTATTATGATTATATACTTGGCTTAGTTAGATTTGAATCATATCCATGTTTAGGATCGTATAGCGTTTATCCACTAGTACTATGGGTAAATGATAGATATTGTGTAGGCGTGGTGCCTAGACCGTATTTATCTGCGATTGTACCCTACATTCCCGATCGTGAGGTAGATCGCGGGAGTGACAGTCCTGTTGAGTCCTTTGTAGTCCTACTCCCGTTTGTAGGGCAGGCAGAGAAGTTCTATTACGGGGAAGTGATTGGTATGTTCTTCGTCTTCCTTAGTAATACTCATTATACATGAATATCTCTTATCTCGCCATGATTGCCAAGTGTAATTGCACTAATCATAATATGCTAGTGCTCATCTCCAACACTTCCTGGAGATTTATAGCACATTCACTATCAAGGATATTCCCAGAGACGCCATACTACTTCGCCTTTTCCCAATCTCACTCTTGGGAAGAGCGAAGCAGTGGTTCTATGCAACCAAGGAGAAGAATACCATGTGGGCACTATGTTCCACCAATTTCCTAGCAAAGTTCTTTCCCATGGGTAAGACCAATGCTCTTCGTGGGAAGATTTCAAGTTTTCAGCAACAACATGATGAGTCCGTTCCAAAAGCATGGGAGTGCTTCCAAGACTACATCCTAGAATGTCCCCATCATGGAATGGAAAATTGGCTACTTATGCAGACTTTTTATCATGGACTCAGCAACAACACTCGTGAGGCCATGGATGCTGCTGCCGGAGGAGCATTCCTATCACTTACAATACCACAAGCCACATCTCTTGTGGAGAAGATGGCGTCCAACCAAGGTTGGAGTGAAGAAAGAACACAACCTCGCAACAAAAGTGGAGGTATGCACCATCTCAAAGAGGTAGACATACTGTCAGCAAAGCTAAACCTGCTCATGAAGAGACTCGATAAGAAAGCTGGAGAGAAGAAAGAAGTCATGAACATCTACGACTCTCACATGACTTGTGAAGAGTGTGGAGACACTGGACACTCAGGCAACCATTGTCTAGAATTGCAAGAGGACGTGAACTACATCAACAACAACTACTACTACAACCGTCCTCAGCAAAATCAAGGTTGGAATCAACAACAACAAAGGCCTAACTACTCAGATAATTATCAAGGTAATAATTCCTATAATAATCCTAGTTTTCCACCTTTGAGAGAGTTAGTGTCTAATCAAGGAAAATTAATGAATAACATGTCTAAGAAATTAGCATCCAATGATAAAATACTAGAAACTATAAATAATAGAATCGATAACTTTTTTATTGCCATCAAGAATCATTTTAGCTTTAATAAAATGATTGAATCTTAGCCAACCCAAATAGCTGCTACTGTTTCTATTACTAACCCCGGTATCCCATGACAACTGGAAGGATTAGAATCTGCAAATCTTGTAGATATATTTGATGCAGGTGCTTATTGGAACAACCTCACTGAAGAATGGTATGGCAACGCTATGCCAACCAAGAAAGGAGATCCAGGACGACCCGCCATCCCAATCTCCATTGGCGTCACAGAGTTTCCTGAAGCACTTTGCGACTTCGGCGCAAGCGTCAATATCATACCCAGGGTAATCTATAAGAAATACTTTAATTATCCTTTATCAGAGACAACCCTGTGTTTGCAGCTTGCAGATCGGACACTATGCTATCCAAGAGGAATGTTAAAAGATATTTGTGTTCGAATTGGTACCTCATATATTCCAGCAGACTTCATGGTAATAGAAACCAGAGTTGATGAGAAGTAAACCATCATCCTTGGGAGGCCAATCTTGAACACTGTCGAAGCTGTCATCTATGCTAGCACCGCCAAGATCAGTTTCATCATCAAAGGGAAGGAGACATTTACCTTCAAAAACAAAACTATACAAGCTCCTGAACAACCTCAAGATGAACCAAAGAAGAGGACCAATGGGAGGAACAAGCAGAATGAGCAGAACAAGCAGAAGAAGAAGAACAAGAAGCAAGTATGGACAAAATCAACAAAGATGGTCATGACACTCCACAATACCCAAGATCACCAAATCAGATCCCCTCATTTGATCAAGAAGGACGACCCAGGTGTCCCAACCATTGAATGCACAATCAACAGATGCTCATTCTAGAAAGCAATCTGTGACACCGGATCGGGCGTCAACATTATGACCAAGTTGACCTACGAGTTTCTGTACGGCACAATGCCTCTACATCCAACGTACACCCAACTCTAGATGGAAGATCAGACATGCCACGTCGTCGAAGACATAGCAAAAGATGTCCCCATCCAGATCGATCACCACTTCATCCCTACAGACTTCCTAGTCGTTGATATGGGAGAAGATGATTATGATCCACCTATCATCCTTAGAAGACCATTCCTAAGCACCACCAAATCTATCATCTATATCAGGACATGAGAAGTGCACCTACACTTCCCCTCTGAGAAGGTACGTTGTTACTTTAATGCTAACTACATTGTTGAAGAATCCAAGCATAATAGAACGAGAAGAAGATGTCGCTACCACAACCAGAAGAAGCAGAACACCAAGGATGGATGGGCAGACTATAAAGGAGAAGTATCAAGATATGAAGAGAGATACACCGAAGAAGAAATATATGCAACTCCACTCTCGAGGCCAAATACACCACCAACTCCAAGGTTGGGAAAGGAAAGATCATCCTACGACTACCCTAGGCACGAGAGCGAAGAATCTTGGGAAGAAGGAGAGGTACGTCCCTCCAAGTATAATGAGTATCCAAAAGAAAGAGTTTGTCCTAGAAAGGACACAACACCAACACAAGTGTGGAGACAAAAAGAAATCATACCAGAAGAAGCGCAGCCAGAGGCGCCAGCTACACCGTCCGACGAGCCCCAGGACAACTAAGGACAGAAGGATTCCTGTTTGGAGGACTTAAACCACCGAACGCCATGCCAAGAGGTAACACTTGGTAGTTATCTTTTCCCTTAATTATCTACTTCTCCAAATTTGTTAATCATGTTTACTCTATCTTAAAAAGAAAATAAAAATGTCTAAAACTGTTAAGCCCCATGTGAATAGACTCGTGGCATAAAACCCATAAGTATACTCGTTGTGGGGGCATAAAAATAAAATAAATATGTTTTGTCTTATAAAATAAAAATACAAAAATATTGAGTTTATGATCCTGCTAAATAATGACATCCATTATAGGAAACTCGACATGATCAAAGCTAGAGATTTATGACTAAAACTTAATTAGTTCCACAAGCTTTGTTGTCTATTTGAGTTTCACAGAATTCAAAGATCAAAACAAAGCAGCAACCAGAGGACATCTTACCCACTGTCAGAATACTCTGACAAGATAAGAACACCTCTGCTACATGTCAGCTACACCAGAAGAAATTACACCAAAATCTAGCTTGGGGGAGAGAACCTCCACGTACCAGTTACATCAGAAGAAATTACGTCAAAATCTAGCTTGGGGGAGAGCACCCCCATACCCAGCTAAGTATTTCTACCTATCAGTTTTTATATCTATACTTTGATAAAAATAAAAAGATGCATAATTATAAAAACCCAATAAATATTTTTCCCGTTTATATATATATATATGTCTTTAATTAGTTTGCTAAATAATAATAGGAGAGAATAAAATAAAATAGCTATGCTAAAATGAATCCCAATGATAAACTCTTAATATGGAAATGATGAATAGTTGCTCTGTCGTAATACCTTTCAAGTACCTAATTTTTAAATTTGAACTCTCTCTCAAGTTTAGACATAATTGTTATGATTTGAAATTTGCTCTGAACCTAAAACTTGTGGGAAGAGTACCTGATCTAAAGTCTAAGTCGTTGACGGATATGATATGGAAAGGTTTGAGTTGCTATTTATCTGTTGCTAGAGATGCTAGAATTCTGGAGAATTTTATCTCTTGAAAACTTTAAAAATGTTACATGATGAGTTCCTATATAACGAGAGTTTAAATTCCTACCACAGCCATATATGCATGCTTACTAGATTAGGAAAACCACATGTTTACATACTGCTTATGAGCATTGAGTATGGTCAAGCTATGCGACCCTCGGGAACTAATCATGCGGTCTGAATCAAGATTCACATACATCCATACATGTTGCTTCCACCTCAGAAGTACGCATCCACATGTATACACCCATACAGGTTGCTTCCACCTCAGAAGTACGCATTCATATACACTCCATCCACATAAGTTGTTTCTATCCCAGAAGTACATCTCCACATATATCCACTCATTTTCATCTCATGATCCACCCACTAGAAACATTCTAATCCTAATCCAGGAGAGAATAGAAACACATAAATATTATCCTATTCATGTTTTATCCCTGTGAAATAAATGCTCCAGTCAGCGTTCGCTTTATAGCTCTACAAGGATGAGTGCTCTTAAAAAAAGACAAAAAAAGAGAGAAAAGTGAGACGAGAGGTAAAAATGGACAAGTGTCCGACAGTAGAATTAGGGGTACAAGATACTCACCTAATATATATATATATATATATATATATATATATATATATATATATATATCGAGCATCTCATTCCTCCAAAAGGTTTCAAATAGAACAAAGGTATATCCATCAAAAGGGGAGCAAAAGTAGAATTAGACTTTCGCCTCTATTACCACCATCATTGCCATTACCATTATCATCACACACCATTCATTCGCCACACATACACATCTTGATTTGACTTATTGATAGGTTCCTTTGGATCCGCGGTTTGACTATGCAACATATTTCTTGTAAGTATGTATACACTATCTCCCACCTATGAGCTCTAGATATTTAGCCTATTAGAAGTAGGGTGAGAGAGAGAAGGCAATACCATAATGTCTTATACCACAAATACCATGTATTTGAGAGAAGGGCATACACCATCAATGCCTTGGTAAGGATCCAGAAATACCCTAAAGGAGCGACTGAGAGAGTCATACAAGGAATCTCTGAGTTTTATTTCGAAAATCTACAAAACAACTCCGGAGCTATAGTTGATCAAAGAGCAGGTACATGGTGCTTGACTGGACCGTTCTGTCTTTCAACTACCCAAGACAAAGGTGACGGTTACAAGCCTTTAAAATAGGTTTCTTAATTATATTTGTGTGTAATTGTTGACGGTTCTTAAGTACCAAAATCAATCGTCAACTAGACAAGAAAAAAGATCTATATGAAACCAATACATAGAAATAGGGTTTATACTGACAGAATTCCATGAGTTTTGGTCAATGTCTATTTCTGCAGGGGATATCAAGAAATACGGAGGAAAGGCCCACATGTCATGATTACATAGAGTTAAACATCATTCGTAGAAACAAGAACACTCTAGAAGAGTCAAGAAGGCGCGGGAAGAAGTGAGAGGTTGAGCGGGACCAGGGGCAGGGCGCCCGCCCTACCCCTTGGGGTCACCGCCCTAGGGCAAGGCCCAATAGGGTCTGCCTTGTGGAACCACCTCTCCACCGCCTTTGAGATCACATCTAATCCCTCCATTAAGGTCGGTTTGATCCGACGACCGACGTTCATTTGAGGAGCCTATATAAGGAAGGACCCTGGCCCTGAGAAGAAGAGCCTCTCTGACCTAATTCATTATTCATCATCCATCTCAAGAGGAAAAGCCCCTGATCAAGCCCTAGAGCCACCACATCAACTAGATCTCTAGTTTATCATAGCTATATAGGATTAGAACAAGGAGTCAATCTTTGATTGATTTCTGGATCTATCAAGAGGATTACTGGTAATTCTCTCTCTAGTTCTTCATTGTTCTTCATTTGTTCTTCAATATTATGAATATGACTTTGCTCTACTACATTATATTGTTTATGACTTTACTCTATTCATTTATGTTCTTAGTTATATTGTTCTTAGTCTATTATGATTATATACTTGGCTTAGTTAGATTTGAATCATATATATGTTTAGGATCGTATAACATTTATCCACCAGTACTATGGGTAAATGATAGATATTGTGTAGGCGTGGTGCCTAGACCGTATTTATCTGTGATTGTACCCTATATTTCGGATCTTGAGGTAGATCGCGGGAGTGATAGTCCTGTTGAGTCCTTTGTAGTCTTCCTCCCATTTGTAGGGCAGGCAGTGCAGTTCTATTACGGGGAAGTGATTGCTATGTTCTTCATCTTCCTTAGTAATACTCGCTATACATGAATATCTCTTATCTCGCCATGATTGCCAAGTGTAATTGCACTAATCATAATATACTAGACTGTATAGTTAAGAATGACTTAGGAAATATCTTTGTAGTTCGTCCTAATTTCATGCTAATGACTTGCTAGAATATCTGTTGAGGTGCTTATCATTATCTTATGTGGCTACATATATGCTGATCAGTATTTATCTTTTGTCACTATTCATTCATTATCTATATCTTATGTGACACTTGTCTTGTACTGAGTGAGATAGATAAAAACTATCCATTACATATGCAGTGATACTCATTAATCATCTTTATTCATTCCTCATTTATTCCTTAGTATCCTTTCCAGTTGTAAAAATATAAATAATGATACTTGGAATACTCCCGGTTAAAATATTACATTGGTATTATCTGTGCGCTTGCAGAAACACATTTATATTTACTTAGAGCAATTGCATATTTCAATACCACACCTCTCTGGCATGCTGGGGATGACAACCTAGCTTAAGTGTCATAAGAAGTGTCAACAGTAATCCCCATACATAAAATATGAGCGTTGTAGAAAAATGAATGGAGACATCTACATTCACGGAGATAGATTTGAGAAAAAGAAAAAGAAAAAAAGAAGAAAAAAAGAAAGAGAAGAATTATAGATATAGATTACAAAGAATAAAAAATGCTTGGAATTACTGTTTATATATGTTAGTAATTGTGCTCTATATGGTCCTGTTATGGTACTGGAAAACTGATAGCCCTCTTACATGATGTATTGATTTTACCTTCCATATCTAAGGATAGAACTGTCATACTTTCTCGTTTTTATGATATCTTGATCTATGTTTACCAAGACTAAAAAGTTAATGAGAAAATAATGTAACTAGTTGAACTAACAATTCATTTTAAATTATAAGAATATATGAAGACAATAAATTATGTAACTTGTTACTTTAGATGAATTTATAATTTTTCACAAAACCAATATAAGATATCTACATTTATAGTATAATTGTAAACACTCTCGTCTCAATTTAGAATTCAATATTCACTCCCAAAAAGTAGTAAGTTTATAAAAAATAATGATGCACGCATAATTATTTGATAAAAGATCTAGAGAGCCCAAAGTCTCTTCATATGCAATACTCTCTTCATATGCAATACTCTCTCCATCCCAAATTATAGATCCCAAGAATCTTGGAGAGTTAAAAGTATCCAAAGTTTGACCAAATTTATATGATAGTATAATAAGATTTATGATGCACTAAGTATCATTAGATGTTTTATCAATTATATTTTTATATCATACCTATTTGATGTCATAAATCTTTATAATTTTCTCTATAATTATTGGTCAAACATGAAATGCTTTAACTCTCCAAGATTCTTGGAATGTCTTATAATTTAGGATGATAGAAATAATAACTAAGAGAGAAAGGCATAAAATCCTATTCTGAATAAATTACAAAAGAAGAGTGATGAATAAAATATACAATAATCAGCAGAGCTTCAACATAAAAATGGCATATTGTAGAAACACCATCAATACCGAATAAGAGCGTAAAAAATGAGCAATTAATAAGATGATGATTTGAAAGCAAGAATTCAGACTAATAAGGGCACTACATATGGACTCTACGATTGATAGAACTTAAGCTGAAGCTTGAATTATACACATAGACGCCACGTAACAGTGCAGTGCAAAAGAAAAAAAATGCCATAGTGTTTGAAAACAATAGTCATTAGTATATCTATCGTAACCGGATATATATCATCGACTACCTATGTGGGTACTGTATTAGAAAATAAAAGGCGAGGGCATGAAATAAGGTATTCTATGACAAAAAACATAAATCAATCATTAAATTGCAATTAATTTACCTACCCTAACATTATGAAACATAGCCTAAAAGCCCAAAATTTGCATCTAAATTACCTGACTCTATGATTATCATGAATTAAAGTACATATTATTCCCTTAATCTAAAACTAGCAACATATGATATTATTGAAAAAGATTAAATCATGCCTATATATTTTCTTAATTACCCACTTCTGCCACAAATAATGGATAATTTCCTGGAGGTCAAGGCGAGCATTCAAATTATCCTTTGATCTCTTGTCAACATCAAGAAATGTATTGAAAATGTTACCAAGGACATTTTTCTCTGTATGTATGATATCAATGTTGTGGCGCACAAGAAGTGTCTTCTAGTATGGCAATTGAAATAAACAACATCTCTTTTTGAATACTTTTGATGAGTCATTCTCATTCACTTCCTCTGCTTCAACATTCCTCTTCTTTTTTTTTATCCTCTTGTAGTTTCCCAAATACTGTTACCATGTCTTCTATTATTTCAGATATTTCCTGCCCTGAAAGTTGAACAGGAGGCTCACGAAAGTCCTGGGTGCCATCAAATGATCTAGCTTGAAATCTGAACCTATGATCATCATCTAAGAATCTACGATGTCCCATATAGCAGGTCTTGTGCCCATGTTTCAACCGAAGTGAACATGTGTCTATGAGACAATGGGAGCATGTTGCTATACTTTCCCCAAATAATACTCCTCGTCCAAGCCAATCACTTATTGTACATAGCAGTGCAGCATGTAGGCGAAACTTCTTATTATCAGATACATCATAAGTCATCACACCATGCTTCCATAATTCAAGGAGATCATCAATCACTAATTGCATATAGACATCTATGTCTTTTACTGGAGCCTTTTTACCCGGGATAAGAACAGACAGAATAAAATTTGATTGTTTCATGCAAACCCATGGAGGAAGGTTGTATGGAATCAAGATGATAGGCCATACACTATAGGACACATTCATGTTCCCAAAAGGGTTGAAACCATCTGTTGCCAACCCAAGCCTCACATTTCTAACCTCTGAACTAAACCATCCATGTGTGGCATCAAAATTCTTCCATGTTGGTGAGTCTGCTGGATGACGTAGCAAGCCATCTTTCGTGCGACTTTCACTATGCCACCTCATGTTATGTGTTGTCTTTGAAGACATGAATAACCTTTGAAGCCTCTTCTTCAATGGAAAATGGCGAACCACCTCTGCAGGAACTCTGTGGACACGTCTTCCATCAACTCCACCTTTCACACTCTTCCACCTGCTTGATTTACACACTGGACAACAGTTGGCATTGGCATATTCATTTCTGAACAATATGCAATCATTTATGCAGGCATCAATATAGTGATAACTGTTGACGGTAATTACAAGCTATTTTATCACCATCAAAACACCGTCAACATCCTCATATTCAAAGGAAAACAAGAATAACATGAACATAATTTACCCAATAACTAGTTCCACATGTCTCATGACTATTTGAGTGCAGGTAATAACAAGTCGGGACTATTGGAAGCTAATAGGCCTACTTAGGGGGTCGACCGACCACCCTGTGGGGCCACTAGACCTCCCAAGCCCCCCATGATCCAAGTAACACTCTCCAAAGCACTTTCTACCCCTTGGATCCAAGTATGCTACCTCTCAACGGTTCTGGATCAAAGCACGAGGATCCATGGGCCCAACATGACATATTTCCAAGTATGGCAAATGTGCAAAAGGCATACACCACCATGATAGGCATTACCTCTAGAAGCTACCTGCGAAAGATGAGCTCATTTGGCCACAAAAGACGTTCAGCCGAACACACTTTGGGCCCAAATTCGGACAGCAGAATCCAGACCTATCAAGGAGGTCCCACTCCGAAGGGGAGGCCCACGGCTCTCTATAGGGGTTCGACCAATCCATGGATATGGCCAACAGGCCACCCATAGGCCCCCTGACCTGTGGGGACAGCTTCTAGAAGAAATGGGCAGGGCCCACCTGTAGGGAGTGTTCGGTCGAACCACCCATATGGCGGTTTCACCTCCCCAACCGACTTACCCACTCCCCACATCAACACCCTTGATCCTTAGGCGGTTCTGAAGTTGGTTGGATCCAACGGTGCTTGATGAAGGTGACGCGGATCGCTGACGTGGCACCGGAGTAGCCCCTACTCCACCTCTAGCTATAAATAGACCCCCTATGCCCTCACTCTCACTCATGCCTCATTGGAGAAACTACTCCTTAGTACCTTAGCGGAGCTCTATAGTAGTGCTATGCTAGTTGGAGGAGAGTGAGGAGAGCCTGGAGGAGAGTCGGGCCTATCTGGCGTCTTCTCCGAGTTCTTCCTTAGCGGATGCGAATCTCTTGTAAGTTTAGCACTTGCAAGTGACTTCTTCTGAGTTCTTTATAGTATTCAGTACTCTAAATCTGGTTTAGCTGTTATACATCTTTTCGCGCCTGTTCATTGCTTTACTTTAAGTAGAGTGCTTTAATCTTATGCAAGGGTTAAAGTAGTAAGAATAGTGTAGACGTGGTGTCTAGACTAGATCTTACCTTTGTAAACCTCTTATCGCACGGATTATTTGTGGATGCTAGTAGGTGGTGACAGCCCTATCTAGTCCTCGTATTCCACCACGTGTGTAAGATAAGTTCTTAAAAGGTAGGGCCTCAATACAACATGATGGCACGGTCCGGTTAGAGTTTTGCTCTCTTTCTGATCTATCTCATCGCCTCCTGCAAGAGAAGGGTCGATAAGGCCAGTATAACCAGCTATCCCTTGTTAGAGTTCTTGCTATATCGAACCTCTCAACCCAGTTATCATAGTCTCCGTTGATCCATCATAGGACATATCTTTAATCCTAGTTAGATCACTATCGTTCCCTGAGGAAAATACGATACCTGGAACACTCCCGGTGAAGTGCTACATCGGTATAATTTATGCGCTTGCGGATTTATCCAATAGTCATAAGAAATACTAACAAGCATTTCTGGCATCGTTAACGGGGAACGGTAGATTTTAACTAGTACCCTTTGGTCCTATTTTATCTTTTGTTTGATTTCATCTTTTCACTCCACATACACATATGGATCAAACCCCACTTTTCGAATATGGTGCTCCAACGGGTGCTAGGTTGGAGCCACCTAGTTCATCTCAGGCCATATTGGACATTCCTTATGAGCTTCGACCAAGCCTCATAAGGATGGTTCAGAACAAACCTTTTTCTGGGTCGAAGATGAAAATCCCTACACTCATCTACGTGACTTCGAACAATTGTGTCCATGTGTCCTCATCCATGGGATGAGGCAAGGTACCCTTAAGTGGAAGCTATTTCCGTTTTCTTTGATGGGAATAGCCAAACAATGGTACCTTCGCCACGTAGATGACGCGAACGGAGAATGGGAAAAGTTACAATCCAAATTCTGCCTAGCTTTCTTCCCCACTCCTTGAGTTGTTCGTCTTCGAAAAGAGGTCATCAACTTCTCACAAAAGGAGACAGAACCTCTTGGTGCGGCATGGGCCCGTCTTTTAGATCTAGTATCATCTGGTCATGATCTTGCTATAACCGAGCCAACATTGGTACAACACTTTTATGGCAGTCTTAAAAAAGATTCTACACAAATTCTTGACATGACTTCTAGGGGAGCCTTCCTGTGTTTACCCATTAGTGAAGGGAAGAGTCTTCTCATGAAAATTCATGAAAACACCCCCTACATTAACGTTTATAATGAAGGACCCATAGAAGAAGAAAAACTTGTCCCTAGAAAGGAAATCTCGATGGTCAAATCACCACAACTCCCATCCAAAGATTCTGCCATCGATCCTGAACCACAAATACCACAAATCTCGAAGGAAGAAGAAATTCAACATCTAAACCATTCCTTCGAGTTCGAGGCTAACCTTTCATATGATCTTGCTGGTTTTGGGAATGCCCACAATTATCGTATCCAAAAGAGACCTTCTAAGAAACATCTTTTTAGACCTCTCATGGAAGGATCTCTTCGAAAGTCTCCCAAATCAACATCATCTTATGCCTCGACTTCCCACATGGCACATCAGGAAAAGCTTGGGATATTTGATGAAGAAATGTCGAGTGAGCTTATAGAAGAAGAACTAAAGTGTTTAGAATCCAAATCTATCCTCTCCTTCTCTATGCCCACATCTAACTTATCTTATGAACCCATCCTTGATCCTGATGATTCCTCATGTGTTCCTTCATTCAAGTCTTATGATGACCCACTTAATGACTTTGGGAATTCATTAAGACACCCGAGGCATGGAAGCCATGAGGGCCATAAATCTGACCAAGAGGAGCATAATCAACGGTTAGAGTCTTTGTCTACCGTTGTAAGTCAAGAATGGTTGGATGAGGCCAAATCCTCAAAGGAAGTCACTAAATTGCCCACATATGTGAGGAGAATATCTTGTCAAGTGTTGGGCATTGATGGTGAAATTTGCTACGATCCTAGCCTTGGGATCAACATCATTCCTCATTTTCATGTTCCAACATCATCAAAGAATCATCTATCCTAATCACAAAAACACCTTAGACTCCCTAATGGTCAAATCCTTGATTGTTTAGGAGTCCTTCATGATGTTCTTGTGGTGGTTGATGATCTTAAGATATTCCTAGAATTCCACATCTTTGACCTTCCTGGACTTTCCTTTCATCTCACTTTTATCGGAAGGTCAATCATGAGAATCTTGGAGAACACAACAGGAAATGAGAAGCTTGATCATAGAATAGGTGAAGATTATCTACCCGTTTGGTGTCATCAAAGGGTTAGAATCCAAACCAGTTCTTGATCCAAGAGGTGAGCTAATATCAATCTCGCCAATAGCCATGACGCATTTAAGCCTTGAGAATGACTTGAAATGTCATGAGAAAGAAAGTGCTCACCCACTCCTTGAAAGGGAGAATTATGTCAATGAGCATGGAAGTTATTCCCCGATCTTCCAATCAAATCCATGCTCAAATGAGAAATCTCCCAAATCAATCCTTCCCTCTACCAGCACTACACACTTGATCTACAACCCCTTCATTCCTCTTGTTTCTAAAATCTTTGCAAGGTTGGTTGTAGATGTGTTTGTCTACCACAAATTTTGCAAATCTCGTAGTGGTTTTGGTCTTGAGGATAGGTTCAAAAATGTTGAAGTTGAAGGGGAAACCATTTCACCAACATGAATTGCAACTTGAAGGTTTCCCAAAGACAAGCTTGTGTCTTAAAATTAAGCACTTTTGGGAGATAACCCGAGCTTTCTTCATTTCTATTAAAGTTTGCTTAAAAGATATATAAAACAAAATAAAAATATTTTTCTTTGAGTTTTCCAAAATTATAAAATAAATAAAATGATTTTGTAAAATGACATTAAGGGAATATTTGTGAAAATGTTCCTTCGGGTATTTTTGTCACTAACCATTTCAGGTTTGAACAACAAGAACGATGGAGCAAAACACAAGGTATGTCCGACCAAACAACCTTCAATAATGAAGCACATTTAAAAGAAAATTTCACATCCTAGACTTGGATTTTCACATTGTAAAATGTTGCAACATCCAAGTATGGGGGAGTGGATTTCTTTAAGAAATTCATGACATGCTTCATTCTTAATTTTGTTTGGATATCTCTACCTTGCTTTCTCTTTTTACCTTGCTCATCTTGCCAAGTCATATAAAAAACTGCAAATGCTATCTGGTTCACCATCCATGCTCTTGTCTCTTCTTAAGCGAATCTCTCTATGTTTTCATGCTTCCTAGTTCTGTTATAAGTATGCTTTGGTTTGGGATATCTTTGAATTCGTATTCCCATAGGCTCTTTAAATTAAGCATGGTGCTTAGGTTAAATAGCCTTCCTTAATCAAATTAGACATGGTGTCAAGTTTGATTAATGAACCTAAAGTAAACTTGTATGGAATTTGGTTGTGCTCTTGGACTAACCAATGCATGATAACTTCAAAATTTTGATGGTTAAGTCATGAGATCTTTCATAGAGACAAATCAAGGGTTGAGGTAGTAATGAAATAATCTTACACATCTTTACCTCAACCTTGCTTAACTTTCAAAGAATTGGTGAGCAATGATGGAACATCTCTTTCTGTGCTAAAATTATTAAAGCCAACTTTCCTATAGCATAGAAGATGTCCTCTATTTCTATGACAATAATGCCCCTGCTTCGAATCATATGTGAATTCCTTCGGGTATGTGTTGTCCACTAATCCTTCGTAGGAGAGAAGAAATGAATGGAGGAAAGGGTCTGAGTACAATGCGACGATTCATAGAAGAAAGACCATTCGTCATAATCAATGTCATGACGCAAGGAATCGTCATGCTCCGAGATTACAGCTGCAACACCTTTAGAGGTAAATGGTCAGTAAAATTTACATGAGCATGAAATTCCTGAGCAAGAAACTGATATGATAGATTTTGTTCTTAATCTCAAATTAGAACTAAAATCTACATGTTTTAACTTTTTTGTTCAAATTTCGAAAAGGACCTTAGAAATGGCCTAGACTTAGCCTGGACTCTCCCCTCGTGAAAGGTCGGCCCATTTGGCCTCTAAAGTGGTTCGGCCGAACCTCTCTTTGGGCCAAACAGCCCGAAACTTCACGAGCTGACTCACCTGACCCAAACAAGTTCGAAACCTAGCTCTTTCGTTCAAAATCTTTCAAAAAGCGTTCGGTCGATCGTGTTTCGAACTAGTTCAAACACCCCGCTGCACAGAAACGTCAAGCCAACGCTCCCCTTTGGTTTTCATCGCGATCCGAGCGAAAACGAAGGCCCTGAACATTGTTTCTCTTCTTCTTAACCTCTCCCTCTCCTTCTTCCTCCTCTTACCTTGTTCTTCTTCACCACCAAGTAGAATTTCCATCTCCTCTTGTTTCCCCTTCTCACCTTCCTTGACCTCACCATGGTTCCACCAAGAAGAATATCAAAAGAGTGATATGGAAAAGTTCTACATGTTGTTGCTAAAGAGAGCATAACAAAATCTTGTCATCCCTTATGCTAAGACCATAGATCTTTCTCTCTCCACCTTCTCCTCTGGCACTTAGGCTTGTTAGTATATCACTCGTGAATCAACAAATGTATGCATAAGCTGTCAATGAAACTCTTGGTTCTGTTGGTATCTTACCCAGCAGAACCCCTGCATTTGATCTTTCTCTGTCCTGTGTCACAACATGCTCCGAAACAAGTATGGGGGAGGTCGGTCGACACTCCAACTTGTCAAAACACCAAAAGGATCACTGAATCATGCTGACCACATCCATGACACGTACCATAAAAAAATTGGACCAAAACGGCCACTTTTGTGGTTCGGCCGAACCACGTTGGAGGCCAAAAATCAGAAAGTTCAGAGTACATCAACACTTAGAGGTAAGGGATCCAAATGCAGAGTTCGAAGTGGCCAAACGGCTCCGAAGACGTTCGACCAAACGTTCTTCTAGTGTCTGTACCCACCAGCAAGCATCCTTTGAATTTCAAACATCGAATCTGACTGGTTTACCACGTCCCTCCCTTTTATTCACTTTCCCTTTAAAAATAAAAATGAAATAAAAATAATTCCTTCATGAAACTTATCACTTAGTTTAAATTCCCTTTAATTTTGAATAAATCAAGAAGATTGCATCCAAAAATTAAAATTTTGAAAAGTGACATGATCTATGATGTTCTGAGGGTAAAAACGTCATAAAGATGATTTCTTTGTTTTGCTTATACTAGTGGGAAAATATCTTGATAGGGAATCATATTGACTAAGTTGTTGATTAATGTGATATAGTTCTTGGCTCATGATTCATACCCTATCTATTTAAAGTTCTTGGAGATTAACTTTTGAAAACGTCATAAAACCATAATGTCACTACTCTATAGTGAGAAAATTCCTACCACGGCCATATATGCTCTTTCATGATATAAGTTTTCTACATAAGCTGCTTGCCTTGTGTTGAGTTTGGTCAAGTTTTGTGACCCTTGTTGAGAGACTTATCATGCTCCCAAGATCAAGATCACGTACACCCTATGGGGCCACTAGACCTCCCAAGCCCCCCATGATCCAAGTAACACTCTCCAAAGCATTGTCTACCCCTTGGATCCAAGTATGCTACCTCTCAACGGTTCTGGATCAAAGCACAAGGATCCATGGGTCCAACATGACATATTTCCAAGTATGGCAAATGTGCAAAAGGCATACACCATCATGATAGGCATTACCTATAGAAGCTACCTGCAAAAGATGAGCTCATTTGGCCACAAAAGACGTTCGACCGAACACACTTTGGGCCCAAATTCGGACAGAAGAATCCAGACCTATCAAGGAGGTCCCACGCCGAAGGGGATGCTCATGGCTCTCTATAAGGGTTTGGCCGATCCATGGATATGGCCAACAGGCCACCCACAAAACCCCTGACCTGTGGGGACAACTTCTAGAAGAAATGGGCAGGGCCCACCTATAGGGAGTGTTCGGCCGAACCACCCATATGGCGGTTTCACCTCCCCAACCGACTTACCCACTCCCCACATCAACACCCTTGATCCTTAGGCAGTTCTGAAGTCGGTTAGATATAACGGTGCTTGATGAAGGTGACGCGGATCGCTGACGTGGCACCGGAGTAGCCCCTACTCCACCTCTAGCTATAAATAGATCCCCTATGCCCTCACTCTCACTCATGCCTCATTGGAGAAACTACTCCTTAGTACCTTAGCGGAGCTCTGTAGTAGTGTTATGCTAGTTGGAGGAGAGTGAGGAGAGTCGGGCCTGTCTGGCGTCTTCTCCGAGTTCTTCCTCAGCGGATGCGAATCTCTTGTAAGTTTAGCACTTGTAAGTGACTTCTTCTGAGTTCTTTATAGTATTTAGTACTCTAAATCTGGTTTAGCTGTTATACATCTTTTCACGTTTGTTCATCGCTTTACTTTAAGTAGAGTGCTTTAATCTTATGCAAGGGTTAAAGTAGTAAGAATAGTGTAGACGTGGTGTCTAGACTAGATCTTACCTTTGTAAACCGCTTATCGCACTGATTGTTTGTGGATGCTAGTAGGTGGTGATAGCCCTATCTAGTCCTCGTATTCCACCACGTGTGTAAGATAAGTTCTTAAAGGTAGAGCCTCAATACAACATGATGGCGCGGTCCGGTTAGAATTTTGCCCTCTTTCTGATCTATCCCATCGCCTCCTGCAAGAGAAGGGTTGATAAGGCCAGTATAACCAGTTATCCCTTGTTAGAGTTCTTGCTATATCGAACCTCTCAACCCAGTTATCATAGTCTCCCTTGATCCATCATAGGACATATCTTTAATCCTAGTTAGATCACTATCGTTCCCTAAGGAAAATACGATACCTGGAATACTCCGGTGAAATGTTACATCGGTATAATCTGTGCGCTTGCGGATTTATCCAATAGTCATAAGAAATACCAACAATAACCAATTCCAATAGCCTTCACAAATCTCTTGGCCTCATGGAAGTTCTTTGGCAGCACCTCACCCTCTGGAAGTGCATCCTTAATTAAAGCCAGGAGCTCATGATAATAACCATTGCTCACCCCCCCCCCCCATCGATTCTTCAAGGTAAGGAGCCTAATAAGAAATTGCAGCTTTGAGAATGTCTTGCAGCCCGGATACAACTCTTGGCTCCCATCACAGACTAACTTGTAGTATGCTTCAGCATCAATATCATCCTCATCCTCAAATCCCTCTTCTTCCCCTAAAGCACCAACATCATACATCCCAAAACCCTCCATTAGAATTTGTTCCAATGGATCAATCTCAGCATCGTCATCTTCTGATTGTGAGAACAAGGCAGGACTCGGTACAGATGACATGCCCTCGCCATGATGAATCCGTGATGAATATCCATTCATGAACCCAATGGAAATTAAATGTTCTTGGACATCTTTTGAAACTAACCAATAATTATTTCCACAATCACGACAAGGACAAGGTATCCTATTCTGTTGGGCTGATGTAGCAAAGGCAAATTCTATAAAGCTACGGATGCCTTCATCAGACTCGACTGGCACCTAAGATGCAACGATGAAAATTCAGTTTGTTTAGGATTTGTACTCGACACGAGAAAAAAAATAGGAGCATTTTCCAACTATTATTACCTAGGCGCTCTCATCCACTATTTGTCCATGATGGCTGCAATAGTGTAAATCCCTCTATAGCTAATGTAGGTTTCCTAGTGGTGAAAAGGTGCAGACAAGGACACCTATTAAAGCTAAACAATCATGTGTAGTATATTGTTCCTGTTATAAACTAGGCAAATAGCATAACTAGCACTATTTGTTTAACACAGATCAACTCAAATAGAAAAAAATTGGGAACACATTTTGAAGCAATCAACATCTCAATATAGAACTCAGATGATTGGTGGCTACGTCTATATACCTGGATCAGATTGCCTTTAGTCGTAGCAGTAAGGGCACAATGACCCCGGAGAAGGGCGGTGGTGTCGTGGTACCGTTGGAGGAGAGGAGATGCCGTGGAGAACCTCCTGGTCGGCGAACTCGCGAGCACTCGCGGCCGCCTCAGGCCGGGATGTAGTGGAGGACCTTCTCGTGGGCGAGCTCGCGCAATTCCGCCGCCCCGCCTCCTCGCAGCTGCAGTCCCTCCCCGCACCGCCCGACGTCGACGCGCTGCCTCCTCATCGCTACCGCGCCGTCCTCATAGCGGCGCTGGACACAGCTGCCCCGTCCTCACAGCGACGCCGGACGCCACCGCTTCACCGAACCCTATCTGGGCGGAGCTTTTTTTTGCGACGTACAGGAAGGAATACGGGGCTGCGTCGTCCAACATTAGTTTCACGAGCTGGGCCTGGGCCGGGAGAGATACATGCCACGTACAGATACAGGAAGGGATACGGGTCTCCAGCATTAGTTTGGAAAAAAAAACTAAAAAAACGTGGCTGTATGCCCATGTACAGCATTACGTAACAGAGTAGTAGGAGTTTTCAAACTAAAGGCGTTCCAAACAAAAACGCCTCAAAAGGTTACCAGCAATTAAGGCAATTTTGAGAAAATGCCTCTAGAGATTGTAGTTATTGAAGGCGTTTTTTAGTTTTGCCTTCAAAAATATTTTTTCAAAGGCCTTATAAGAAAAATGTCTTTATAGAATAATAAATCAAGGCATTTTAAAAAAAAAACCATCCCGTCATATCACACCCCCCAAAAATCCCATACAACTTTTTCTTTTCCCCCTCCCACAAAACAAATATTCAATCATTTTACTAAAATTTTCCTTAACCCCCAAAATTTACAAACACTAAAATTTTTAACCTTTAAAATTTTTAAAAAAAAATTTTCCACCACCTCTCTAAAATCTAATTCAATAAAAAAAAAATTTCCCTTCTAAAAAATCCCTGAAACCTTCTAAAATCCCCAAAAAATAATACCCAATCAAATTAAAAAGGTTCACCCCTCAAATAAAACTTTAAAAACCAAAAAAATTAATTACCAACCCTAAAGTATGATTTAATTTTGTCCCATTTTTTTATCCCGGTCCCAAACCCCCTACTGCCCCTTTGGGCACGGTTTTCTTAAAAACCATTCCCGTCTGTTTTCAACACTTTAAAGTTCCTCATCATTTCATACAAACACACAACAAAAATTTTTCTTCAAAAATTTTTAAAAACAAGTCTTACTTCCTTAAACCCCCTATCCCCCCCCCCCCCAACCTTCTACCCATATAAAACAAAAACCCCTAAAAATTTAACACCCCTAAAATTATCACCATTAACAAAACACCACCCCACCCTCCCATTCTATACTAAAACCAAACTCCCCCTCTTACCACCCCCCCTTCCCATGTGGGTTTTCCACACCCCCCTTTCCCCCCCCCTGTCCTGCGTGGGAAAGGGTCCCCCCCGGGGTGGGTTTTTTAACCGGACGGCGCCTATGGGGTCCCCACCAAAAAAAAAAATAAAACCCTTTAAGTTACTCGTGCCTGAACCCGGATCAACCCTTTTTTTACTATTTTTGGGGGGTTTCCTTAATAATTGGGGTTTTCCCCGGGGGGGGAACCCCGGAAATTGCCCGGTTGCCGCCGCCAAAGATTGTTTTTTTTTGCGGGGGTGGTGGGGTTGAACCCCCTGGGGAATCCTTGTACTGATGTACCCCCGGCCGCCGTCATTCTCACTCAAAATGGCCAACAATATAGAGGGGGGCCGGGCCCTGGGGCCCCTTTGGGGAAATCCGGGGCCCTGTACGGGGGCCCCGGTTTTGCGCGGCTTGAGCATGTGTAGGGGGGTAAGGTAAGGCCCCCTTAGCGGAACCCCGCCCCGGGGTTCTCGGGGGCGCGCTCGTTTTCATTTTGAAAAGCTGTGGTCCCCCCCCCCCATGGTTCGTGTCGTTTTTTTAAAGCCCAAGGCCGCCGGGTGCGCCTTGTCTTAGGCAACCCCGCCCCATCCCCGGTTGAGGGGAACAAAAGGAAAAACCCCTTTTTTACCTGTAAGGATCTTTATTTCTTGTTTTTCTTGTCTTTTATTTTTTTCCAGGATTCGTATCCCTTTATTTTGAAAGGGGATTTGTTCCTTGGATTTTTTAACTGCCTTTTACCTAGGTTCTTAATGAGATCGTTACGAAGCGGCTTAATCCTTTGGATTGATCATCTGTTTCGCTTTAAAAAATGGGGAAAATGCACAGTCCTGTGTTGGGTGGTTCCTGCAGAAATTTTGGGTGACCCCCAAAAAATTTTTTCTGTTCTCGTAAAAAATAAAAAACAAATCCAAAATCTGTTTTAATTTTTTTGGTAACCCTGCTTTCCAATCCGGGTGGCTATTTAGATTCACTTTTTGCATGCAAACCGATCCTCCCTTGGGCTTTTTTGGGGAAAAGGGAGAAACTGGTAGAAAATTTTTTCCCCATAAAACTAAAACAAATAAATTTTTCAAAAATTTTTACCCCCAAAAAAATTCCCTAAAATTGGGGTTTTAAATTCTTTTCTTGCTAACCGCTTTAACCTGAAAAATTTTTTCCATTTCCCCAAAAATAAATTTTACAACAACTTTTCATTAATAACAGGGATAAAAACCCTTTAAAAAAAATACCAAAATTTTTTTTGACTTTCAAAATATATAACAACCCGCTATTTCTTATTTTTCCCCTCTTAAAAACACTACATTACCATCAATCAAAAATATAAAAAAAAATTTTCTTTTTTAAAAAAAATAAACTCTTAAAATCCAAAATCCTTTAAAATTTTTAGACTAATTCTCCTACAATATTTAATTCCCCCAAAAAATACAATTTTACAAATCCCTTCAAAACTCAAAATCAATTTCCAAATATTTAATAAAAATTTACAAATTAATTTCTCCCCTTTTAAAAAAATTAATTTTTTCTATCATCCTCTAAAAACAAATAAAAAAAATCAAAACCCCCACCCCATTAAAAAACCTCCTCCACCCACCCCCTCCCCAAAATCCCCAAAAAAACCCCCCTCCAAACAAAAAAACCCCAACTCCCCCAAAAAAAAAAAAAAAAAAAACAAAAAACCCCCCCAAAAATAATAAAACCCCCCCCCAAAACCCCCAAACCCCCCCCCAAACCCCCCCACCCCACCCCCCCCCAAAAAATTTTCCCCTCCCCACCCCCACCCCCCCCACAAAAAAACCCCCACCCCCAACAAAACCCCCAAAACCCACCCCCATACCCCCCAACCCCCCCCACCCAACCCTACCCCCCCCAAAAACCCCCTTTCTCCCCAAAACCACCCACTCCTATCCAACTTCAACCCCAAAAATCCCCACCCAAAATAACAAAAAACCCCAAATTTCTTCATTTTAATCTCTCCCCAAACGCATAAAACCCCTTTCTTACTTTAAAAAAAGGGTTACACAAAATCAAAAAACCTCCTTGTCTTCCCCCCTTTTTCCCTTCAATTCCATCAAAAACCTTTTCTCAAAAATCAAACATCTTTACAAAAAAATTCACCCCAAAAAAAACAAAAAAAAATATCCCCTTTTAAAAATTTACTCACACAACTTCCTTTAAAAAAACAAATTTTAAAAGTTTCACCCCAAAAAAGGTAATTTTGATCTCCCCTAAAACAAAAAAAAAATTAAAATCACATAAATTTCACCCCTCATCATACCACAAAAACCATTTAATTTCATACAATTTTTTTTCCCCCAAACACCCACACCACCATAATAAAAAAAAAATTTTTCACCTACTACCCAAAAAAATCCCCCCACCCATCCTCTCACTCAACCCCACAACCTCACTAAACTACCCCCATTTGGAACCCATCCTTAACACTCTCACCTTAACCATCAAAAAAATTCCAAAAAACCCCTCCCTATAGACCCACCCAAACTCCATTACCCAATTCCCCTAAAAAAAATTACTTTTCATTTTTTAAAAAAATAAATATTCCCCTTCTTTTATAACTATTTCAAATTGGGGCTTTACTTTAATCCACATTTAAAACAACTTTTTAAAAATTTTTTTAAAAAACCCTCATTTTCATCTTTAATTAATTTATTTTATTTTTTAATCTCCTTAAAATATTTAAAAACCCTAAAAAAATTTAATAAAAAAAATTTTAAAAAACCATAATAAAACCCTTTTTAAAAAAAATCTCTAAAAATTTTTAGTATTAAAAAAATTTCCATTTTCCCACAATTATTCTTCTAATATTTAAAACCCCAAAACACAAACAACTAACCAAAATTTTTTTAATTTTTTTTACAAAAAAAAACAAAACATCATACAATTTTTTTCAAAGATTTTTCTTTTAATAACATTATAAAAAATTACTTTAAAATTAAAAAAAAAAAAACCCCTAAATCAAATTATTAACAAATAAAAACAAAGTTTTCCCCTTTACTTTAATTTCCATATTTAACCAATAAAATAAACTACATTTTTCTAATACAATCAAAACCCAAAACAAATTAATAAAAAAATACATACAAACTATCATTCATACATTTCATCATTAAAAAGGAACCAAAAATTTTAATAATCCTATTTCCCTTTTTCCAATTTTGGAGAAAACAATTGTATCATATTTCTTCTTTTTTATTTTAATTTCTTTAATATAATGAGCGTCTATATTCCCTTTTCACATCAATTTCAAAAATCAAATATAAAAAATATTCAAAATAAATCTTTTAATTATTTAAAAAGTTCAAAATAGGTTTACTTTCCCCCCATTTTTGGTTTCTTTATGTATTTTTTTTGATAAACAAATTTTTAATGATTTTATTTAAAAAGGCGTATTTGTCATTTTTGGGGGATTTTTCCCTTCCTAAGAACACCAAAATTTTGTTTTTCCCCCCCCCCCCCCCCCAACACCAATCCCCCCTTCGCATACTTCCTTTCGTGGGTGTGTCTCCGCTTGTTGCCGAAAGGGGGGGGACCCCGGGGGAGTTTCGGTTGCGTGTCTCCAAGAGCATTCTTCACAAAGTCATCCCCTTTTTAGCCCTGGCCCCCCTCCATTAAAAATCTAGAAAAATTTGAAAATAAAAATTTCCAGTTTCTAACCTTAAAAAGAAGGGATTTCTTAACTGTAAAAGAAAACTTTTAAAATAAAACTTTAAATAAAAAAACTAAATCATTTCGAGGAAAACTGGATTTGGCACCAAATTTTTTAAAAAACCACCCATTTTGGGAAAAGGCCCCAAAAAATTTTTTTTTTCCCCTTTTTAGTGTTTTTTCCAAAAAATAATATGAAATTTTGGTGGTGGGTGCCGATTTACTTTTTGGGAATTCAATTGGTTGCCCGCTTCGGGGGATTAAATGGAAGCGGGGAAGGTGTTCTTGTGGCAAGGTAAACCCCATTTTCCCCTTATCTTTTCAGCAAACCATGGAGTTTCCCAGGAATGCCCCCTCCCCTTTTGTTTTTTCATATATAGTTGTGTAGGGGCCCAACATACCTTAAAAATATTATTTTTCTTCAGGGGGGGTTAGGCCCTATGAAACCCTTTTGTAAATTGGGGCCCAAAAAATTTGTCTTTTGTTTGGGTTTTTAGAAAAAAGCCAAATTTTAAAAATTTTCAGTAATCAGTTAGAAAAAACCTAGCATTCAACTTTAGAACTCCATTTGGGAAAGCAGATGCATTTTTTTTAACCATGGTCAAAATTTATAACCCAAGGGGTTTTTTTAACTACAATTTTTTTAAAGAGACCCATTCAAGTAAAAAATTTTTGCTCAAAAAATTAATTACAAAATTTGGGAAACCCAATCTAAGCAAACCTAGAGTAGCTACCCCCCAGAGGCAACAATGTAAATACTGCTCAAATCTATCGAAAAAACCTGTGCAAAAAAAATTATATTTTTAAAGCACCAAACAAACCGGGACTACAGAAGTTTTTAAAAATCTTTTTTTTATTTTTCAGGACAAAAATTTCACAAAATGTTAGGGGTTAAAAAAAATTTTTGGAGGAGAAATCTATACAAAATCGGCAGTGGGGTTAAAAAAAATATTCCAAAAAAAATATTCAAAACATTAAATTTGACCTAATTCGTCACCAAGAAACTGAGGGCCACAAAACTTTCCCAAACACAAACATAAAACATACAAAATCTTTAGTTTTGCCCCTTTTCCCAAAACATTTTTTTTGCGAGGAAATGGACCAATTTTCAATTGGTGTAAAGGGATCAAACCCCTGGGATCTGCAGGTCCCCAGACACCCCATCACTTGCCAATCCCAAAACTTAAAAAAACGTAGCCTGATTTTTTTTTTTAAAAATAAAATAATTTAAAGAGGCAGGAAAAAACAGGCCACTTTTACCTTTACCCCTGGTACCCAAATAGAGCCAAATTAGCACAACAAAAAAATTAATTTTTTTGAAGTGGATCAAGTAAGGAAGTTTTCATAAAACCAAAATCGGTCCAGAAATAAGATTACGGGGGGTCTGGTTGGGGGAACTTGGGCCGGTATTCAATAGAAGCCTAAAAGAAAGACATCCATCCTTTTGGGGGGTTGTTCTAAGGGAAACCTTCTGCACATTTGGGGTTTTTTCGACCTAGCCCAGGGGCCCGAAGGCAACATCGGCGGCGAGGCCCCGAGAGGGGGCCCCCAGGTCATGGTTCCTGCCTGAACCCCTTCCGACCCTTTTTTGCAATCCCGCTAAGCCCCAATATTTAATCAAAATTTTTTGTGAATGAAAATGTAATATTGTCCTTTCTTGAATATCATTAATTTTCGTGATAGAAAAAACAAAATTTTTTTAATTCGCAAAAACAATTTTTTTTTCCCTGTTTTTTTTTTTCTTTCATTGTAAACCGTGTTGTGGGAAAAAAGACCATAAAGGGACAAAAAGATACGCTCTGTATATAGGCTAAAACACCAAAAAAATTATGTAATAAAAAAAATTTTTTTAAGTAAAAGGAAAAACCTTTCTTTTTCAGGTCTTCCAAATGCTGGGGAAAAATTTCCCCACTGTTTAAACCTCTTCTTTAAGAAAGATTTTTGCTTTTTTTCACAAAAAAAACCAAAAGGAAGAGATGGGCAATCACTTCTTTTAAAACAGTAACATAATTGTTGCAATTCCTTTGGAAAATTTATCCTCTCCTTGTATTATTCCAACCTAGAAACAAAATTGGAAAAATCATTTGAAAAAATAGAACTCTGGGGTTTCTTACTAAAATACATTTGGAGGAAACAATGCCCACCAGCAGAAGAAATTCAGCCCCAAATTACATCAAAGTTAAGTCCAATATCATATATAGGCCCAGTCCTCAATCACACCTAGTATAGGTAGAAGACATCGTTGTGCAGGAGGACTGTCCGGTGAGGCGGAGGAAGTATTTCAAGTTGAGAAAGCATACCTTTAGATATAAAAGGAATACACATGGTAAGAAAATAAACGAAGCCCGATCTTTAGAAAGAAGTGATTGCTCCATCTCTTCCTTTTGGTGCACCCTTCTGTGTAGTGTATACAAATAAATAAAAAAGATTTATATAGATATATGCTACAAGCTGCATCGTAATTTGCCAACACATGATTTTTGAAGATTAAAATTCAATTCAATTAGTCAAATTAGAAATCACCTAATGTCCTGGCGGCTGGCTGGCTGTCTGCCTGCTTCTGTTATGTGTTCGGTGTCCCACTATCCCTTCGGTAGATTGGTCCCTCCGTCCTGCTGCCTGCTGCTGTTTGCTCGCAATGCAAGAGGCAAGATGAAGAGACGAGGGGCCTAAAGAGCAGAAGCAGACGAAGGGTCGAAGACGATGACTCGATGAGACAGAGACGAGGGAATGGCCGTACGCCTGTTGGTGCTTGCCGCCGGATGCGGGGCTTGACGTTTTGTATTCTGTATTTCTGATTTTGCTGCGTAAGTACTGGGAGATGCGAGCCGGCCCTGTTCGGTCGCCCACCTCGCTCCTGCCCGTCGACGGCCCTGCCAAACCCTAACATAGGGGCGGATGAGATCGGGAACATAAAGAGCGAGCCAGAGAGAGGGCAGCGCCGAACCTTCTGCTGGAGCACGATGGAGTGGCCTTGACCGTCATGTTCGTCATCCGATGCGACGGGGAGGGAGAGGAGGCGTCGGGTCCTCGGCAGCGAGCCCGGGTCCAGAGGCGCGTTGCGGCCCAGGCTGGCGACGTCCGGTGGCGCGGCGCACGTGGGCGGGCGGGCTGGCGCGCCGGCGTGCGTCCCGGGCGACGGCGGTGTGCGTCTTGGGCCGCGGCGGCGTGCGTTCGGGAGGGAGAGGAGAGTGGAGACGGGAAGCTTGCAGAGTAGGCCTCGCCTTGCTTTACCTGGCATGCGTCCCACGATCGCGGCGGCCTGTTACGCGAGCCGGCTTTGGGTACGCGAGCGGGTTTACGACAGGGGTTACGCGAGTGGGATCGGTGGGATTGGAAGGCTGCTTGTGGGGTAAGAGGTGAGATCCGACTTCTCATTTTTTTAGATAATTTTAATTATAATATAGATAGATTTAGCCACACATACGGCATACCTCTCTATGTAGGTCTCGACCCTCGGGGCTCCTTCATCTCTATCTCTGATGGTGGTGCTCGTGTGTGACCTTTCACCTCGATCAGTGACGTTCGCATGGGGCTCACGCAACCTCTATCGGTAGCTTTTGCATGGGGTCCGCCACCTTGCATGGTTAGCACAATACTCGTGAGCTTGATGCAACGATATTGGCTGTGCATGGGAGGCTGTAGTGTCGTCGTCATCATGCTAAGAGCAAGTATAATAGAAGCTTATAAGTTGATTAAATGCTGATGTGATAGAGAGAAGAGAGGAGAGAGAGGAGAAGTGAACTGTAAGCTTACAGTTAACCTAGCACAATAACTAAGAAAGTTTGTGAGAGAGACAAGTAAGTCCTATATCCATAGTAAAGAGCAAACCATTATATGGGTGGGCTGGGAGAAGGCTACAAGAAATCTTTACAGCCAAGGGTTGGCTGTATTATTAGCCTTGCTCTAAAGAGGCATAGAGAAGTATTTAATCGGTTTGAATAGTTTAATGGGCCAAAGTTCGAGGTTGCTGTGGGTTTTACTCTAGGCTGATCCTGGTCTATCCTTCAGAAGGAGAAGGATCGTCATATGATGAAGATGAGATTCAATTTTATTGAGACAGTCGCGATAGAGGTGTTTGTAGGACACGACTGACATTTTATCAATAGACTTGCTTTTTAGTTACGTTTTTAGAGACATTTTTGTTCTCGGTATGGCTCAAAACTTCGTTTTTGAGATTCCTTGAGTTGTTTTAATCTAGTTTGTTTTAAGAAACAACCATATGTATTGGTCGATGCAGAAGCTAGGATATTAATATATTCTCTTTTCTAAAAGGCTGGGCTGGCTGTCCGGCGATTGAACCTGGAAATGCCCAACCGACTTAAGGGTGTTTAACCTTATTTTTTCCTTCTTGTTTTGGCCTCTCCAATTTTAAATTTGACTTCAACTCAAACTCCAATTTTTAAGGGAAACCCACAAATGGTAACAATCCCGAACTATGGTATGAGTTTGGGCTTTCAAAGCTGCTTCCTGGAACGATCGTTTATTTTGCAAGTCAGCTCACATTCAAGTACGTCGACCCAAGGATTTGAGGCTAGGACACAGTTCTCGATACCGGCCGAAAATCGTGTAAACGGGTCAATATTGGTCCTATTGGTCCTGGTTGGTATTAATCGGTTTCCGGCTGGTTTTAGAGGTATCGATTTTTTTTTTAAAAAAAATTATCTAAGTTTGGCTCAATTTTGAATCCATTTCGGTCAAAAACCGGCCTATCGGTCGTTCGGCCCCTCCGGTATTTTTCATCAAATAGAAATCCAAAACCATGGGCTAGGATGAACAGTTTGAATGTATTTTATGGTGAGCAAACTCTGTCTTATGCCTAACAAATTAAAGCTCGTTGTGCCGTAGTGGTTCCATGTGTAGTATTAGCCATCAGCATGAAATGAGCATCTCTAAGAGTTTAGCAAATCAACTTGTTATCCATATAATTTTGGTAAAAGAATAAAAAAAAATGACGTCCAACGGTTTGATAAACCGACTACAAAAATAACAAACTTTGGAAAAATGGCCGACCAGCACGTTGCCATCGCCCGCGCCGCGGCCTGCCTGACGCTGACGTGCTGCCTGTTGCCTGCTGCTGCTACAGTGCTACGTGACGCAAGCCCACCTGCTGCCTGCTACCTGAACCTGACGCACGGCCATGCTCATGATCACATGATCACCAGCGCCCTTGCATGTACTGCGCCGGTAGCAGTTTTAGTTTGTTTTCTTTTTTTTTTCTCTTTCAACAAAAATGTAGATGTGAAATCTGCATTCGAGAATTAAACGAGAAACAACAAACTTGCGTTTACTGATGCAAAAACCGGTCCGAAAAAAGAAGTGACTCTCTTGACCATCTCCAACAACTCCTTAAAACAACTTGTTATCCTTATAAATTTGGCAAAATCATAAAATTCCCTCTCCAACAACTCTTCAAACCAACTTGTTATTTTTCCCAAATTGCTATTCATGGCCTCCGCGCCACTGGCGGCAGCAAAGGTATGCCTGGGTATTCCTTGGAATACCCAAGATTTAGGTACAACAAACAAATACAAATAGTATACATGTATATTCTATTTTTTAATTGGACCAAAAGCCTACAATTCATGAATCCGTAGCAACGAGAGCACGCTAACCTGGCCAAGATGCAAGCGGCCAGAATTCCTATGCCGCCGCTCTCGTTCTTATTATCGTGAAAAAAAACACGACTCGTCCCAACTCCCAAGCGGTGATGCACTGACGCTCGAATGGTGGCGACCCATCTCGATATGCTCCTGCGGTTTGCTTGCTGCAGCAACGTCGTGAGTCGTGACGGGCAGCACACATCTGGATCTGCTCTGTGGCGGCGACGGGGCCGTTCGGTGAGGCGGTGACCAGCAGACATTAGCGCATCGTCATCACAATTTCAATCGACAGCTAGTTAAAGATTTCTCTAATTTATTTATTCTTGCTAGATAGTGTGGTTCTCGCTAAATACTCTATCCGTTCCAAAAATAGAGTCATTATACGAATCGTACTGGTCAAACATTCTCAACTTTGAATAGATTTATAGAAAATGTGTGTAACATTTATATCTCCAAATAAGTTTATTATGAAAGTATATTAAAAAATATACCTAATGATATTAATTATGTACTATAAGTATTAATATTTTGTTAAATATAGTTCATCAAAGTTAAAAATTGTTGACTTTTTAAAAAGCGAGAATTAATCTTTTTTTGGGACAGGAGTATTTGCTTTGAATTTTTTTATATATTGGCATACCGAGCCATAAATTCCTGGCTCCGCCACTGCTCCGCGCGCCTATATTTATCAAGTTGTTATCCAACTTGTTATCCTTATAACTTTGGCAAAATCAAAAAAATCCCTCTCCAACAACTCCTCAAACCAAGTTGCTATTTTTCTCAAGTTTGATAAGTTGGAATAGCAAATTGTTGGAGAAAGGGGTTTTTGCCACTTGTCAAATAATTTAGCAACTTGTCAAACCATAAGATTTAGTAAGTCAATTTTTCCAAGTTGTTGGAGATGCTCACCAAGTCCAAAATGCCAAACTCTTGAAGAATAGGTGTTTTTTTACTTGGCATATATTTTAGGAGGTTGCTAAATCACAAGATTTGTCAAGTAATTTTTAGCAAACTCTTGGAGATACTCTTATTAGTAAGGTTGTACTCCCTCCGTCTCAAATTAACTGTCGTTTTGGATTTCATGTCACAACTTTGACTAGATTTATGTAAAATACGTGAAACATTTATGTCTCCAAATATTATTAAAAAACTAGATCAAAAGATCTATCTAATGATATCAATTATATATCATAACTATTAATATTTTTTTTATATAAAATTAATTTAAGTTTTTTCTCAGGAAGTGAGAAAGACAAATATTTTTGGAACGAAGAGAGTACCATGTAATTCTCAAAAAAAAAGTGACTGCAACGTTTTTTGGCAATCACAGATGATCGGTATCATTCGCTATCTTTAACCTTCACAATTAGGACTCAGCTTTAGGTTGTCTTAAAACAACAATAGTCATTTTCATGGCCCGCTACCAAATAAGTTTTGTCCTGAGCAGTAGAGACGATCGAAAGCAAGGAAAGTAATCCATACCGCTGGCCATTTCCACATGTACTCTTTATAGTGAATAAAACGCCATATAAAAAATGATTAGGATATGTTTGGTATAGCTCACAACAGATTTATGAAGCTGTTGTGAGCTGTTTTTCTTCCCCTCTCACAAAGATATGAAGTGGGATAAAACTAAAAATAATAACTTATCACAACTTATCTCTCTCGCATTTCTCTCTCATATCCATGTTTAAAGTTGTTGGTGAAGCTGTTTTGCCAAATACTTTTTCCAAAATAGCTCAACTTCACCTAGGGAGTTGCTCATGAAGTTGTTTTCTAATTTTTTTTGAACTAGATGCATATATATAGATAGAACGGACCGCAATCACATAACTGTTTTTTAATATATGGAAAATATATCCATCTCCTGTCTCGTGCTATGTATTTTTATTATCCATATTCATTGGCTTTCTATGTCGTTTTTTAGTTTTTCATGTTCTGTCTACCTGTCTTCCTAAGAGTTCCAAGGGCTAAATCGGTATATCCAAAAATACTAAAGATCTGATATACATAAGCAATGAAATTATTCATGTTTTCATGTTGTTGTAATCATTTTAATCTATAGGTGTTATGGTACAATCTATTTTCAAGTTTCACTCTAAGTTACCCTCACTAATAGAAAAACGATTTTTGCTGGCGTCCCCCGAAACACACCACAGGAGGTTTTGGTTACCATGCACATGTGGTGTGTTTTGGCTTGGGCAGCATTGCCAACCGCCAGTGGAGACTGATTACCACTGGCGGTTGGCATAACACAACCGCCAGTGTAAAACATCCATTTACAGTGGCGGTTGGGTTATGCCAACCGCCAATGGTAATCAGTCTCCACTGGCGGTTGGCATAACCCAACCGTCAGTGTAAATGGATGATTTACACTGGCGGTTGGGTTATGCCAACCCCCTGTGGTAGATTCTGTCTATATATATCACCCTCTAGACCCCCACTCTCTTCTTCCTCCCGACCAGTTACTGTTCTCGCCGCCACTTTCCATTCGAGGCGATTTTGGAGGTCCAGATTTTTCAAAATACAAGGGGGAGGTTTTAATCTTCATTTCTTAGGAGATTGGTTAAAGAGGTTAGTTTACGTCCCTTTTGCCTCATTCAGCTCATTTTTCTCAATTGGAGCCACATTTTGAATCTAGGGTTTCACCATGAGTGAGAGAGAAGAATACCTAGGCTATTTTCTTTGTTTCTTCAAGTGAGGTTGATTAAATTGATTATATAACACCTCTTCTCTATCCATTTTCATGCTTGCTTTTTAATTTAGTTTATGCTAGATATATTTACTTGTTTTGATGAATCAATGTTATGTTAAATAGAATTTATATATAGAGGAAAGTGTAGTTTTTTTGTTAGTTTTTTATTATTCTACTTAAGTTTTTTATTATGTTTTTTTATTTCTCAATTTATTTCATCCACTTTATGGACTTATATGTTTCATTAATTTAATTGTGATACTTAGTGGCTGGACCTAAACCCTAGCTAATAAACTCTAAGGGGGAGGTTTTGATCTTCATTTATAGAGACAAGGGGACATTTATCAAAATACAAGAGGAGAGGTTTTAATCTTCATTTTTTGGAAGGAGGTTGTTAAAAAATGTTAGTTTATGTCCCTATTGCCTCATTTAGCTCATTTTTGCTCAATTTGAGCCACATTTTGGATCTAGAGTTTCACCATGAGTGAGAGAGAAGAATACCTAGGTTGCTTTCTTAGTTTATTCATCTGATGTTGATGTCAATTTGAGCCACATTTTTGTTCCATTTTAATTTTTTCTTTTTAATTTAGTTTATGCTAGATATATTTACTTGTTTTCATTGATCAATGTTGTGTTAATGTTGATCAATGATACTTAGTGGCTAATAAACTCTAAGGGGGAGGTTTTGATCTTCATTTATTTTCTTTATTTTCTACAAGTTAGGTTGGTTAAGATGGTTACATAATATTTGTCCTCTCTCCCTTTTCAAAGTCAGGTATTGATGGAGAGGTCATTCTGGATGTATGAGTTATCAAGGCTAGATGCATCATACATACCTGAGGTTCATAAGTTTATTGATGTCGCTAAGAACCATGCTTGGAGAACAAAGAAGATGCACATACATTGTCCATGCATGGACTGTAGGAATGTTGTTGTATTTGATGACCATCAACAAATCCTTTCTCATCTTGTCCGCCAAGGATTTATGAAGGATTACTTGATTTGGACAAAGCATGGAGAGGGTAGCTCTGTGCCTTATATAACAATTAGTCGTGCAACTACCGACATCGATGGTATAAATATGCTTGTTAATGGTGGGTATCAGTTCATACACGATAGACAACAACTTGTCACTGATGGTCCTGATCATGGTTTCGCTGGAGAAATTGAAGGCGTACCAACAACTAATGTGATGCAAAATAATATGGCTACGGAAGATGCAGAATTCCTAGAGGTAATGTTGCGTCGTCATGCAGAAGATCCATCAATGTTCTTCAAGAAAGGTATGGAAGCCCTGATGAAGGCAGCAGAAGAGCCTTTGTACGATGAGTCTAAGGGTTGCACCAAAGAGTACACAACCTTGCGTTCGGTGCTAAAGTTGTTGGTATGCAAAGCTAGGTTTGGTATTTCTGATGCTGGCTTTGATGCATTCTTGAGTATTATCATAGACATGCTTCCAAAGGAAAACAAAGTGCCTGCTAACACGTACTACGTAAATAAGCTAATCAGTCCACTCACGATGGGTGTTGAGAACATCCATGCTTGTAGAAATCACTGTATCCTATATCGAGATGACGCTTATAAGGACAAGGAGAGCTGTCCAAAGTGTAATGCAAGTAGGTACAAAACGAATAAAGACTACAAAGAGGAACACTATGCTGCCTCGGTGTGTAAAGGAAAGAAGCGAAAGAAGACCCAACATAGTTCAAAACCCACGAGCAAAGAAAAAGAAGAAGTAGAATATTATGCGTAGAAAAAGATTCATGCTTTGGTGATATGGTACCTGCCTATGGTCGATCGATTGAGGTGTTTGTTTGCTAACTCAGAGGATGCCAAACTTATGAGCTGGCATGCTTCTGATGAGCACATCAAAGACGATGGGAAGCTTCGGCACCCAGCCGATGGCAAGCAGTAGATAGATTTCAATAACAACCACGAAGACTTTGCAAAGGAACAAAGAAATGTTAGGTTTGCACTGAGTACTGACGGGATGAATCCATTTGCTGAGAGGAGCAGCACACACAACACATGGCCGGTGATCCTCACCATCTACAACCTTCCTCCATGGTTGATGCAGAAGCAAAAGTACCTCATGCTAATCATCCTTATCTCTAGACCTATACAGCCTGGAGTTGACATGGATGTTTTCTTGGAGCCCTTAATGGAAGACATGAAGATATTGTGGGAAATAGGTGTCAAAATGTGGGACGAGTACCGTAAAGAATCTTTCACGTTGAGAGCAATTATCTTTGTTACGATCAACGATTACCCTGAGCTCTTCACATTATCAGGGCAGTTCAAGGGAAAGGTTGGTTATGTGGTATGCATAGATGATACCGCTCACGTGTCCCTTACTGCATCTAAGAAGATAGTGTACATGAGGCACAGACGCTTCTTATCGAAAGGACACAGGTGCCGCCAGAAGAAGATGGATAAGTACTTCGACAATAACGTTGAACTCCAGTCTACTGCCCCACTAGGCAACAATAAAGGTAAAAGAGTTTTCAACCTAGTCAAGAACCTTAAATTTGTTTTCGGGAAGAAGACAACAGATGGAAAACCAAGAAAGAATGTCAAACCAACTCCAGGGCTACGTTCAAGAAGAAATCTATTTTCTTCGATTATTTTTCATATTGACCTGAGTTAGACGTACGTCATGCAATCGATGGCATGCACGTTCAGAACAACGTGTTTGAAAGCCTAATTGGAACCTTGCTAGACATAAAGGGCAAGACAAAGGAAGGACTAAAGTCACGTCTGGACATGGTACAGTTAGACATAAAAAAAGAACTCCACCCTGTTCTTCAAGAAAATGGGAAGTATCATCTCCTGGCAGCAAGCTACAACCTCAGCAATGATGAGAAACATTCGATGTGTGTGTGGTTGAAGAATATAAATGTCCCATCTGGATTTTGCTCTAACATACGAAGTATTGTGTCAATGAAAGACCTTACACTCACCAACTACAACTCACATGATTGTCATACCATGCTGACTACTTTCCTCCCTATTGCCATTAGGGCTATAAATCCAGTGTGGATAAAGGTTGCAGCCACACGGTTGTGTTACTTCTTCAACAGGATATCACAGAAGGTGATCTACCGTGATGAGTTGACATCTCTTAAGGAATTTGCAGCGGAGACAGTGTCATAGTTCAAGATGTGTTTTCCTCCAGCATTCTTCGATATTATGGTTCACCTTGTGGTGCACTTAGTTCCATAGATAGAGGCACTGGATCCCATGTATTTGCATGATATGTGGATGTATGAGCATTTCATGTTGACACTTAATGGCTACGTATCAACTCGTGCTCTTCCTGAGGCGTCATTGGTAGAGGGGTACTTAACCGAAGAGGCAATTGAGTCTGGTGGTCCATTCTACAACAGCGTCCTAAAAGACCAGGATGCAATAGGTTTGCCTCCGTCAAGACATGATGGTAGGATGAATGGAAGAGGGAGGATGGGAAAGAAATCATTAGTCCCGCAAGATTACAATTCAGTCCTCGAGGCACATGACAACATCCTTCATCAACTCTCAATAATGGAGTCTTTCATCGAGCAACATATTGATGAGCTTCGCAAACAAAATCATGGGCACACAGATGAGTGGTTAATGAAGGAATACAAGAATAAGTTCACCTCATGGCTAAAGGAGCTTGACATTCCAGAGGGGAAAACAATTGAGGAACGCACCATCAAGGTGTTGGCTTCTGGACCATCACGCCAGGTCACAACATGGCAAAGCTATGACATTAGTGGCTTCACATGCTGTACCAAGTCCAAGGACCAAAAGAGCATTGCACAAAACAGTGGAGTTCGATGTGATGCCTTAGACTCTGAAACTGGGATGAAACTATGTTCTTTGGCTTCGCTGATGACATATGGGAGCTAGACTATGGTACATTTCAGATCCCTATGTTTCGATGCCAATAGGTTGAAGATAAACATGTCACAGTGGACAACTATGGGGTCAGAGTTCTTGATCTAAGTAAGGTAGGCTACAAAGATGATCCGTGGATAATTGCTAACCGTGTTACACATGTCTTCTATGTTGAACAGATCCTTTGTCCTAATGAGAAGAAAAGTACCGACAAGCCAAAGCATGTAGTTATTCCTAGAAAGCAACAAGCTATAGGGATTGATGGTGTATCTGACCTGGATGAAATTAATAAGTTTAGCAACATGTGTCTCTTTGTAGATGACCATCCAGTAAAAATAAGGAGTGTTGAGCGAAGCATCCCATAGAAATAGCTACCTTGGGTGTGCCACGATGGACAAGGAAGAATAGTATAGCTGCCTAGATTGTTTTTGTTATTTTCCATGTAATCCATTTATGTTTGTACATGTGGAGACCCTATTTTTGTTTCTACGTGTGAGACCTTATGGTTATTTCACAAAATTGAAATCTACTTCTATAATCCTGAGATGATGAACCCTATGTATGTATCGAGATATTAGAAATAGATTAAATTAGGGTCATTATAAATATATATACATGTAAAAGTATCTCAAACATGTCATTCCATATTTAAAACATGTATATCCCCAAACCCTAAACCCTTAAACCTTAACCCTTAAACCTTAACCCTAAATCCTAAACCCTTAACCCTTAACCCTAAACCCTAAACACTTAACCCTAAACACTTACCCTAAACTACAAACACTACAAAATTTTATTCACAATTTTTAGAACATTATTTCTCAAGATATGATTTTTTGAAACTTATGTATGGGTCATTATAAATATAGATACATACAAAAGTATCTCAAACATGTAATTTAATATTTTAACATGTATATCTTGTCAATACAAACACTACAAAATTTAATTCACAAATTTTAGAACAATATATTTCAAGATATGATTTTTTTAAAAAAATTAGAATTATTTCTGTAAAATTGCTTCTACAGGCGGTTGGCATTGACCACCGCCTGTAGAGATCCATTTCTACAGGCGGTTGGAATTCATAAGGTCACATTTATAAGGTCGCGCTCGAGCCCGAATGTTTTCCAAGTCCAAAGGCGCCAATTCATTTTCAAAAGACGCCGACAGGCTGCCCATTTTCTCCACAAGCCGTTGTGCCGCCCTTCCCGCCGTCGGTGGCCATCTCCATCGCACTTCTTCGCACGAGCCGGGGTAAGTTGCCTCTTCTTCTCCCTCTCTATGGCGGCGTGGCGGCGGCAGCAGTTGCGCGCGAGGGCGGTGGTGGCGGTCGTCGGCTGTGGCGCTCCTCGGCGGCAGCGCAGTGGCACTCCCTCGCGCGCGTAGGCTGTGGCGCTCCCGCACGCGCGTGGGCCGGAGGAGGTGCACGCGGCTGTGCCGGGGGCGGGCGGGGGTGCGGCTGGTGGCGGTGGCGGTGGCGGTGACGGGGGCGGGGGCGGGCGGGGGTGGAGCGGTGGAGCAGCAGCGACGGCGGTGGAGCAACGAGGAAGAAGATAGATGTGCGGCTGATGGGTGGGGTCCGTGTGTCAGAGAGAGAAAGGGAGGGCTGCGGGTGAGGGGAGGTGCTCTGCTTGGGCTAGTTGGGTGAGGCCGAGTGGCTGGTGGGCCGGTGGGTGAGGGTGCTGCTAGGCTGTGGGCTGAGTGGGTGAGGGTGCTGCTGGGCCGGTGGCTGAGAAAGAGGAGAGGAAATTTCTTTTGACACTAAATATGATTTATTTCATATAAATTCATATATACTAGATGTATTAATTATTTCCTTTGATGTAATTTTTATTTCTCATTCCCTTGATGTAATTATAATATACATCCAATATATATTTAAATGATTATATATATGCTTCCAATATATATTTAAATGATTACAAAGGCATCTTGTATTAGTTTTTTTATTAATCTATCATTCCCTTGATGATATTATATATTCATTTCTTAGGTATATAAATGCTTCTAATATACACTTGAAATTCTTGTATATGTGTATGTATTATATATATGAATATTTTTGTATTATTAATCTATCATTCCCTCGATGATATTATATATACTTGTATGTATTCATTTCTTAGGTATTATACCTCTTCTAATAGAAAATTCTTGTATATGTGTATGTATATATATGTATGTCTCCATTCAAGTTTGTTATAAAACCCAGAGCGGACATATATTCAAACTACCCAAATTCTTGTACATATATTCATTTCTTAGTATATGTATGTATATATTCAAGTTTGTGTATGTGATTATAATAACTTAATTATATATGCCCCCAATACATATAAGTTATATATATAATCTATAAATGAATATCCTTTATTAGATTTCCACGATGACATCTCCAAGCAAGGATCAAGCACAAGGGTCTGTTCACACGGAACAAGCCCTAGGGTCTGACCCCACGGAGCAAGTACAAGACACCCACCAAACGGGGCAATACCTGGGGTCGTCCAACCCCACGGAACAAGTACAAGGTACCCACCAAATGGGGCAAGGCTTGGGATCGTCCGACCCCATGGAGGAAGAAGAAGGGAACCAATCAACTATGGAGAACACTTGGAGCCCTAGCGACGACTTCGAGCGTCCCGAAGTGAGGAAGGCTCGAGAACAATTTGAACGTGAATTACGCCATGACCCTGATTATGATCTAGAAGCTGAGGAGGTAATTATATGATTTCATGTTATTATTTAATTACATGTCTATTAAAACCATCACCATTAAACTCACAATGTTTATATTCAGAGGGCATTGACTCAGATGGAAGAGTTGATCTCACAACATGCCGAAGACACACTTGAACCGACCACGACGACGAGCAATGAGCCATCAAGGAAAAGGAAGTGGAGCGGTGGCAAATGAGGCAAGAGAGGATTGAACAAGTTTCCAGATGACGTAAATGCCACCTTAGAAGTCAGCCCAACCGGACAACCCATAGCTCCTTTGGAGGCCCTATCCAAGTACTGAAACGCAATTGGCTTCTGTGTTAGGGACTTTCTTGACGTCACTAACAATAACTGGTCCATTGTGTCGGAGGATAACAAGATAAGAATTTGGGAAAAATTGAAGACGAGGTTCCAGTTTCCTCGATCCAGAGCAGAGGCACTGATAAAGGACTATACATTGAAGCAGTGTGCGGTCAATTTCCGAAACTGGAGGTCTGAGTTGAATACCATGTTTACCAAGAAAGGGTTGGACCTTACAACAACGTACAAGATTACTAAAGGCTAGTGGGCGGTCTTTCTAGAGCAGAGGAAAGAGCAAGAATTCATATCTCTGAGCGAAGCCAACTCCGCTCTCGCAAAGAAGAATAAGTACCACCACCATCTAGGCTCAGGTGGTTATCAGCGTCAGGCTCCCAAATGGAAACAAGAAGAGGCTGCTAAGAAGGCGAAAGGTTTACCGGCACTGTCCGAACAAGTTGGTGAAAGGTCCGCGAATTGGATTCGGGCTAGAAAACCAAAGGAAACCGAGAGCGGTTTGTCCTTTGATGACCCTGAGATTGAAGAGGTAACAAAGAACATATTTGTGGTGGCAGCCAAGCAACAGGAAGGTACATTCAAGCCACGAAGAGAGAGGGACATCCTTAGTGAGGGCTTGGGTAACCCAGAGCATCCTGACCGTGTTCGAAGCATCTCATCCAAAGAAGGATGGAAGGATGGATTCGGCCCTCAGTGGAAAGGTGAGTACAGGAAACGTGATCGATATAAGGAAGAAATGGCTAGCTATTTAAAGGAGGAGGCTAATAAAGAGTTCACAAAAATTATGAAGAAATTGCTAGATGATCCTCCTCCTGAGTTGATGCAGAAACTGGCGAGTGTGATATCAAATCAACAAATAAGCACTCAGGCACCCCAGATGCAGCTAGTCCCAGTGGTGTTCCAGCAGACCGTTGTCGAGGTACCAAGTAGTGTCGCATCTACAGGGAATAAGGTTCAATATCCGGTTGACAACATTGTTACTCTCGTGGCTTGCTCCCTAGTCATAAGATATGGCATTAACAATCATCGTACAAGGGAAGTAGCCACGGGCAAAGCGATCCCAGGACGCAAGTACCATGTTGCTGACATTCCTGAAGACTACTGCAGAGTAGAAGTATCGACCATGGTCCAAGGATATGAGGACGAGATGTTAGACATCCCCGGTCCCGAGGACATTGAGAAACTTGGACATGCTATAAAAAATTTCATTCTTTGGTCTCGGCGAGGCGTCCAGCTGAAGGAGCCGCCACCGTCCTCGTAAGAGATAGCAGTTGAGGAGTCATCAGGACCTACTGATCCTCTTCCAAACCCACCACCATCACCAATCCATTCTCTTGCGAGCCCACCTCCATTACCTCCGCCACATTCATCACCTCCGCCACCTCCGCCACAGTCATCACCTCTGCCACCTCCGTCACCTCCGCCACAGTCATCATCTCCACAAACATCACCTCTGCCACCTCCACCACAAAAATCCACATCTTCCCCACAACCCAAAGATCCTAAACAAACACCGGAGCCACCAACGCCGCCAAAGAAGAAGTTTCCTATCCCCAAGTTGATTTCCCCCTTCGAGCCAAAGAAACAAACAGCTGGCACGGCCAGATTTTTGAAAGGAATTGGGCAAAAACGCACTAGTGAAGTCCTCGAGTTGTCTGAGCTCAAGAAGTCAGCGCAGCCGGTGCCTAAGGTAATTCCCTGCAAATTCAAGGTGTCAACTTGGGAAGACTACAAGTCTGTGCCTAAAAACTATGTGGTGGGAAAGCCTCTACTAAGCTAGGAGAAACTCCAAAAGGTCCCAAACATGTAAAAAGGATGCATGACTGGTACATGAGAGCCTCTTCTGCTGGCATTCACGCCATCAACGTGTCTATACCACATAAGGCATTTCAAAGTGATCATAATTTGTGCATGATTAGCTTTGAAGACATTTAGTTGATGATGAACCTCGAGAGACTAGACGTACAGATAATAACGATGTTTGCATTGTAAGTGTTACATAGTTACACATGCATTGTAGTTGCATCAATGTTCAATAACTGACATGCATTGTAGTTGCAAATGTTCAATATCTTACATATGCATGTGACTTGTAGAATGCTATTTGATGAGCAGGAGCAGGCTTACGGTCCGGACCTCGATTATTGTGCCAAGGAAAAGATTGCCTATCTGAACCCAATTAATATATGCAAAGAAAGGCACACATTCCAAATCGGGGAAAACAACGACGATTTATTGGGCTTAGAAGGTGAAGCACGGGCTACAAAAAAGAAACAATTACAATTTAAATTTGAAGCCAAGTACTCCTTCTACATTTCAAAGTGTATGAAAAAGTATCAAGACAAGAAATCGATAGTGGCACCGTACAACTTTGGATAAGTATATGAGTTTGGGTAGTGGCATCGTATAACTTTGGGTGATCAAACTACATAATATTTCAATGCACAAATGTATCATGAATTTGATTCATGCATGGACCACTGGATCTGTGTCGTCATTTATCCTAAAAAAGGAAGGGTGGTGGTATTAGACTATGCAAATTACGCACCATCAAGCTATGCACATTTCATTGAGATGCTAGAGATGTAAGTTGAGATATGCACATATACTTTTGCATTATGAGATTTTAAAAATAATTAACATGGTGACTGTATTCGAGTTTGTAGGGAATGACGGTTTTATATAATGCACGGTGGAAAGGTTGAATCGAAGAAAAAAGAAAAGGAGCCATTGGAAGTTATATATGACTGGCCGGTAAGTATGAAAACTTACTCTTATGAATACAGATCATACATGTACTATGTGGATATACTACGTGTGCGAGCATCTATAAATAACCACTTTAATTTTTTGTTTTATAGTGCCACAAGCAACCAGCAGGATCTGTCCTCTGTGGATACTACGTGTGTGAGCACATGAGAGGAGGAGACACAACAACTAAGAAGAAACCTTCCAAGAAAAAAGTCAAGGTGACGACCATCAACGAAAAGACATTGTACATCATAGTTGAGGATGTGTCTTTTTCTCATTAAACAAGTCATCTCAAGTGTAGGGAAATATCATGATTATGAAAGTGAATTAGCCAAGCCCGAGTACGAAACACTAACAGAGGTTTATAGCCTAAATCTTACTCGGTCCGGTTTTTAGAGGACAAGTCCAAACTCTTGATGTATATAGACCTGTAACTTTATGTGTGTGAGCGTGAGACTCATGTATATAATGTGTCATACACTTGTAACTTTATTGCGAGCATGGTACTTTGAAGAAAGAAATATATGTGTGAGATATTTAATTTACATGTTGCTATATATTTGAACACCATCCAATAGGGTTTAGTAGTTTCAATAACAATATATGTATATATATTAAATAATACAATAATATATAAATACCAAAAATTTAAAACTGGAAAATCATTTCCACAGCCGGTTCTCTTAGTGAACCGTCTGTATAAATGAGTCATTTACACAGGCGGTTCTCAAGCAACCACCTGTAGAAATGTTCCATTTCTACTGCCCCCAGCGCAGTCGGCGCTGAAAAAACGCCTGTAGAAATAGGTTGTGAACCGACTGTGTAGTGTGTTTTGTACTAGTTCCTGTCACATTTAGATTGATGTGAATCTTAAACTATACCCGAACAAGATATAAACAGGAAGAAGAGGCCAATGGAGTGTTGGTTTTTGTAGCGTGGAGGGCTAGTGAGCGGATGAGAGCAAGTATAACCAGAGTCTTTTAGGATGTAGACTAAGTAGAGAGAAAGGAGAACAGAGAAGAGAGATGTGCTTTAAATTTATAGATAGCCTTAGTAGAAGAATCAAGAAATATTGTGAGAGAAAGGATGAGTCAATGGTTGTATCAACTACTCCCTGTGTTCATAAAAGAATAGATTTGTGTAGTTGTGTTAACTAGAATTTTTTAAGTTCGACCAAAATTTTTAAATAAATTATTAATATTTATGGTATCAAATTATCATTAAATTTATCGTAGAATATATTTTTTCATATGATGTTCATTTTGAGTTATAGATATTATTATATTTTTTTATAAAGTTTATTAATGTTAAAAAATGTTTGACAGATATGAATTCTAAAAATTAATTTTTTAGATGAGGGAGTACTAATAAGTGGGTCGTAAGTGTCAATAAGTCGCTGAGCGTGCCCCATCTTCCCATGGCCCTGTTTGGTATCGCGGTCCAGAAAAGCATTTATCAGATAAGCTGCACAAATATAAGAAATGAGTTTATTTGAGAAGCGGGTATGGTTCAGCTTCTGCGGTTTAGTGTAAATGAGGGTGGTGGGGAGAAGCGCGGCCAAAATAAGTTGTCAAAAAGCGAGTCGTTTGGCTGTTAGTTTCAGTTTATTTTGGTCATAAGCAGCATTTAAACTGTTCCTAACAGGGCCATGTCAGACACGTGGCACCGCTTTTCCCTATCTTTCTGTGCTCGCCACATGTGTGAGCACAGCTCCACGGGCGAGACAAGGAGCTAGTTTTTTTTAGACCTAAAAATATTTGGATTATTTATATACTTTCTTAATATCTATATCCAACATTTCTAAATTCTTTGAAACAGTACGTTCAGCGACTAGAAATAATCATCGTGGTAGCCCATTAGTTATGTCCTGCCCGTAGCAGCGCTGTGGGCCGGAGTCACGGGCTCACGGCCTAGGAACTTGGGAGAGTTCTACTGTTCTTCAGCTCTACTCCTTAATTTTTTGATGGTGTGATTTCTTTGGATTCCTATGAAAAAGCGGGGTGGAGACCTGATAAGAATTGATTCTCTGTTAATCCTCACCAGAATTTAACAGGAGCAGGATGAAGTAGGTTTTTTTAGCTCTCATCTCATAGTGTAAATGGAGAAGCGATTCTCTGCTGATCCCCACCTAAATCAGTTGACATTTTAGACATTTGACTGGATGAAAGTAATTCTCTTCAGAGAAGCTGGAGCTGGAGCTGAAGCTCTCCCAAACAAGCCTTATGCATGTGCCTATGCCAGCACTACCACTGTCTATCTGATCCGTTTGGTCATCTATAAAAAATCGTTGTGCTTTTAATTTACTGATTCCCATATCTGGCCTATACGTCCCCTTTCTCATCTTGGAATATTAAAGTCTCTTTCTCGGGACCTAGCATTATATATATATTGTAAACCTGCAGTAGAGACATGGGCCTTCATCTTTCGTGTTCTCACCATGAATGATGGATGCGGTCAAAGCATGCTCTCGACTGCCTCTGCTTTCTATAAAAAATAGCTAAAGCTGCATTTACGTGTAGGTTACCACATAGTACAGTCCAAACTACACGAGAGACTATGTAAAATAATAGAGGTTGTGTAAATTGTTCATTGGAGAGTTTAAACTACGCCGAGAGTCCAAACTGCGTTGTTTTCAATACTGCCATGTCATACAAATATAATAAAACTCAAATGAAACATCCACTGAGTTTCATTCTATAGTTTCATAGGCATTTAATTCCAAGACTCATAGAGAGTTGGTATGTATTCATGCCAAGAGAGTGTCATCCTCATGACACGTATTTCTTCTCTCTCTTCTTAAATACACTATCATGTCATCAAAAGTGTTTATATGGCAACATATTTAATGCGAATAAAACCCAAATGACACCCCATTGAGACTAGCCTAAATTGGTTTAATGCTAAAAAAAAAAAGAGAAAAGGAGCAAGGAGAAACTGATTATAAGCTTTTACTCAATTTAGACACAAGAATAAAAAAAACTTATGAGAGAGTCAGGTGGCACTATTAGAATCAGATGCTTTGCCGATTGTTTGGGGCACTCGGTAAAGCCCCAATTACAATTGGCAAAGGTTTTGCCAAGGCTACTCGGCAACAAAATAGTCAGCAAAGCCATCTCTGTCGAGTGTTTTTTTGCAAGGCATGCACTTGGTAACACTCGGCAAAGTTCAAAACAGAAAAAAATAGAGGAGGGCCTCCACTGGATTTTTCGTGTAAAATTCGCGGTTACGTGGCCAGCGGGATTCAAACCAGCGACCTTTCCCTCACGTGGTACCTCCTCTAACACTGCACTAAACACATGTATCTAGATATAAAGTGAGTGTAAATTGCTTGTTTGAGTCTCTAAATCATTTCAAATAAAAAAGTTGTCAACTATAAAGTTTCATAACTTCTTGAGATCTACACTTTTTGTTTAGAAAATTTTTCCATCCAAGTTCGTTTACAAAATTTGAATTTGAAAGTTTTAAAATGACAAGATGATTTCTAATAAAAACATTGCCAACTATAATATTTCATAACTTTTTGAGATCGACAAAGTTTATTTAGGTTTTCTTTCATCCATGGTCACTAAAAAATTCAAATTTTAAATTTTTGAAATTCAAACACAGTTTTGCATCACAAGATGATTTCAATTTAAAAAGTTTCCACTTATAGAGTTTCAAAAAATTTCAAGATCTACACAATATATTTTGGTTGTTTGATCATCTGTTTATGCGATATGATTGTTCTAATATTGTTCACAAATCTTATATCTCTCTCTTGTAGTGTCATAAACTAAAAGAGAGATATATGAGATTTATGAACAAATTTAGTTTTACTTTGTCATATAAAGAAATGACCAAAACAAACATTATATGTCTTGATGAGTTATACAATTTTGTAGTTGAAAATCATTTTAATTAAATTAATTCACTGCTTTAAGATGGTCATTGAATTTTTTTTGCTGAGTGTAAAAAACACTCGGCAAAGAAGCTTCTTTGCCAAGTAAAAAAACAGTCGTAAAAAGAGTTTTTTACCGAGTGTAAAAAAAACACTCAACAAATAAAAAAACAATCGCTAAAGAGTTTTATTACCAAGTATTTTTTTTCTTTTGTCAAGTGTAAAAAAACACTCATAAATCACTTGGCACTCGAGAAAGAGCTGGAATACTATTATATAAGATATATATTATAATAATAAAAAGCTAACTAGTTTGAACTCCCTCTCTCGTAGCTCTGTATTCTACGTTGTACTCTTCTATTAGTTTTTGCTTTTTTTCTATTTGGGGGCACAGATTAGATGGCGAAAATTTATGTTGACAGAATTTTCAATTTTCAATCTTATATAAATATTGTTTATACACTGAAACTCCCCTTTCCCGTATTTGAATATTTTAAAAGATCTGGAACGACAAGCACCAAATTAAATACTCTCTCACTGTACGCCCGTACCAGATCAATTTGATGGTTCCAAGGTGTACCATTATTGAATTGAACTGAATTAATGGCATCCATCAACCGGTTTGCAATAGAGCAAGATTAATAATATAGTCGGCTGCTCGTTGTAAGATTTTTTTATAGTCTGCTCTTAGCTCACTCATATAATAGTTAAATCTTCAGTATTAATACTAGGTCCACCTGTCACTCTCACAGACTTTCTTGGTTCTTGTGCCTGAGCCGGCTCTAGGTTCCCGCTTTACTTCTCTCTCTTCTCTTCTCTCCTCCATATCATCATTTAGCCGGCTTACAGCCTGACATTATACTTGCTCTTATATACTCTTGGCTCATGTGCACAGTTATATCCTGAAGGAACTTTTATATATAAGGCTCTGAACAATGACTCATATTTATGAGCCGCACATGTTCCATGTCTAAATATCTGGCTTTGTCATTTTCCTAAAAATAACTTTGATTAATTTTTGTCGGATACCTGGAAATAGGGTACTCTAACGTCGCACTTCGCAAAAACAAAATTACCCTCGGGGGCTCTACATCCCCTCGGAGGCCTCTCCGTCTCGTCCGAGCCAGGGTGGCGTCATCCGTGATGTATCCACCTCCAGGGGTACTCCGCTTCATCTCACCGCGACGACAACACTCCCTCGGAGGCCCTTCCACCTCGTCCGAGCCAGGCTGACGTCATCCGTGACGTACCCACCCTCGGAGACTTCTCCGCCTCGTCCGAGCCAGGGCGAAGACACCCGTGACGCATGCACCCTTGGGCGTTCCGAGCCCTGTACGACAGAACGCGGGGGTGCCTGGCCCTGTGCTGCCAACCTCCGCCCATGCCCTAATCAGGGAATAGTGACGTTCCTGATTACGCGACGCATGGCTACAACGCCACCCAAGGACGAACACGACTCGGACGGCGTGCCTACAGGCGCAGTCTTCGCCAGGAAGGAAGACGAACACAAGCCCAAGGTGCCCCCAAATCAACAGCCCATATCGGGCCCACGTTCTCTCTCTATACTGTACTCCACCATCTCTCCCTACATATAAAGGGGGAGAATGGACCCTCTCTAAACTCTCTCGACTCATTTCAACACACATGCACTCGCATCCACGCGAGCTCCCACCAGAACTAAGAACCTCATACGCACGAGACCTGAGAACCCGCTTCCCTCTCTCCACTGCTTGTAGCTCCCCTCTACGAGCACCCCCGCGCTGGGTAACACGACCTCGCTATGAACTGGACGTAGGACGTTCATGCCCGAACCAGTATACATCCTTGTGTCATCCTAGCGCAACCATTCGAACTCCGACACGCTTAGAAATTTACTCGTTTGCTGTCTAGACCCCGCCATTTTAGACACCGACAATTTTATATAAACATAATTGATATCGTTAGATAGATCTTTTAATGTATTTTATTGGTCTCGCAAAAAACAACTACACCTTGAGTAGTCAATTTATATTACACAGGTGTACTACTATACTTTAGTCCCTTGTACATAGTCTTAGACTTACTTAGAGCATCTCTAAGGGTTTGATAAATTTTACTTAACAAATCTTGTGTTTTGCCAACTCTCAAAACAATTTGTCAGGTAAGAAAAGAGATCATCTTCAAGAGATTGGTATTTTTGACTTGCCATAATTAAAAGAAGGCCCACAGCCAATTTTTTTTACCGGACACAACACATTTATATTTCATCCAGTTAAACAACTAGTTGTGTAATCGATGATTTGTTTTAACTCAAGTAATGAAATATTTTTGTACAAGTGAATTCATTCACGACGATGCACAATTTGCTATACAGTGCCCATAGATTAGCATTTGCCGCCCATCTAGCTACTCCGTACTACGACAAGAGCAACATTCATTCAGACAGCCAGCAGCATTCAAGACGTTCCTTCAAAAGCAAAGGATGCGACCTCTCGAAGAGCACAGTACCAAGCAGCAGTGGCAGACATTTTCTGTCCAATCATCAGCAGGAACTTCCCTTCACGCGCGATAGTAAACTCCGCGCATATATGGGCGTGAAGGGGAATATTTTTCAAATTTGTAAAATTGCCAAGTTAGATGTGTTGGAGACTAAAAATAGATAGATGACAAGTTGATTTGTCAAACTCTTAGAGATGCTCTACATTGAAGGAAAATAAATGTAAGGGTGGCTTAACCATCATTAATTGGGCGACATATATAGTACTTCCTCTGGGCTCTTTTCTTAGGTGTATCAGCAAAATCTCGGAAATGTTTTCCAAAATTTTAAAATTGTCAAGTTAGACACTACTGGAATCTCGGATTTTTTCCATGGGTGCAAAAACCAATGGAAAAATGTGTATACCCACGGAAATAGATTTTTCCAATGGTGGACCGACGGAAAATTACCCACGGAAATAGGTTGACGGAAAAACTGATTTTTTTGAGAGTTCACCGTCAGAAAAATCTATTTCCGCCGGATCTAAAAATAATTTTCTGTGCGTTGATACACAGAGAAAAGTTAAAACCACACAGAAAAATTCGATTTTTTCCATGCGTGATGAAAAACACGCACACAACAAATTTAACATCCACGGAAGTATTCGAGTTTCCAGTAGTGACATGTCAAACTGTTGGAGACCAAAAATAGATAGATGATGTCGGGTACGAAGGTAAGGGGTACCCTAAACCCTTCGATAAATTAACGCTAAACATAGCAACCAGTTTTAAGACAGGGACCAGCCCACTACTCGGTAAGGCGCGGCCCATCACTCCAAGGCCCCCCTACACCGGCTGCGGCGACAAGTCGCAGGCCGGCCCACTTCGACGAAAAATGATGGACCGAGGGGACGAGCGAACGACCCCCGGCTCCTACCTCGACGCCGAAAGACGGATCGAGGGGTGGAGCGAGCGACCCCCGGCTCCTACCTCGACGCCGAAAGACGGACCGAGGGGGCGAGCGAGCGACCCCCCGGCTCCTACCTCGACGAATGGGGGACGGACGAGGAGTCGAACGAACGACCCCTCGACCTCTACCTCGACCTCTACCCCGACCTCTACATCGACCTCTCCGCCCCCGTCTCTGCTTCGACCCTACCTCGACGATGAGCGACGGACCAGGGGTCGAACGGACGACCCTCGGACGAGAGGCTCGATTAACCCAACTGCTCCCGGCATGGGTTAAAGTGAAACCACCTAACGACATGGGCGCCCGCGCCCGCTGTCAAATCCGCCAACTCCTCGTCAAGTCCCCGATCCCTGTCAACTGTGCCGCCGCTGTCGCCACTACGCGAGTACGGACTCCAGCAGTACCCCTCGGAAAGCGAACAGTGCGGCCCTCGATGACGACTTCGGGAATGCAACAGAATCACGCAGGGCTCGACCCCTCCCTCGACCCGGGGGTTCGATCCCCCTCTCTGACAGCTCCAGTATGGGGCCTGTCCAATCCGCCCCGTCTCGCTTCAGCCGTGGGAGTCGTGCCCGTCTGCGGACGCTGTGCCACGGCGACTTCTACTGCCACCACGACCGGGGACGCCAGAAGGACGGGAAGAGAAGGACGGGAAGGTCATGCCGCCACAGTACTCAACGTCTCTCCGCCAACACTGTGCCGCGGATACGCTACCCATACTGCCACAGTTAGGACCCTGTACCCTCGGACCTCCCCTTGGTCTATAAAAGGGGACGCCGAGGTAGAAGAGAGGGATCTTCTTCTTTTTTGGACGGCCAGAGCCTGAAACCTTCGGGACCTCAGTTCAGACTCTGACACTCCACGCACACACACACCGCCACTCGATCGACCCCTCGGGTGGCAAACCCCGTGTAACACAGCTTGTACCCCCTGTACGAGCACGTTTTGGGTGCGAGATAATACAAGTCATCCTCCCCCGCTGGACGTAGGGCCTTCTTTGCCCAAACCAGGATAAACCTTGTGTCCATCTTGCATCACGTCTGAGAGAGGGAGCATGCGATATACAAATTTACTCGTTGGTGGTCTTGACCCCGGGTCATAACACCAACAGATGACAAGTTGACTTGCCAAACTCTTAGAGATGCTCTACATTGAAGGAAAATAAATGCAAGGGCGGCTTAACCATCATTAATTGGGCGACATATATAGTACTTACTTCGGACCTTTTTCTTAGGCGTATCAGCAAAATCTCAGACACTAAGGAGAATAGTAATTACGCTTGCACAGCTCGTGGCTCAATACATGCAAGCCACCATGCAGCAAGAAAGTTGGTTGAATGGGCCAGCGCATGCAACCCGCATTTACTTCACTGTGTATTCCAAAGCATTTCACCTCGTACTTATTGCGGACGCCTAAAATAACTGTCTAACTGAAAAACGCGAGCACGCCTAAGAAAAGGGTTCGGAGCGAGTAATACAAATTGGAGATCGACACACTGTGAGGTTGGTAAGAAAAAAAAATGGTTACCTGTTAATGCGTCCCCGCGGGCTTGTGTGCGTTCTGTTTGTTTGATCGTTTCAGTGACTGATAAGCCAACTGATATCGATTTTGATGACTAATAAGTCCTATTTTGATGGCTAATAAGGCGGTTGATAATCCCGATACCTCTGACTTGCTACTATATATATATATAGGGTCCGAGGAGCCTTTCCTGCTCTCTCTACTAGCTAAGCTATAAGCTGCATATATTCGTTGTGCCCGACTATCATGTGGAGGCTCAAGGTCGCCGAGGGGTCCGGGCCATGGCTGAAGTCGTCAAACAACTTCCGCGGACGGGCAGTGTGGGAGTTCGACCCCGAGCTCGGCACGCCGGAGGAGCGCGCCGAGGTTGATAGGGTGCGCCGGGAGTTCACGGAGCGCCGCTTCCAGAAGAGGGAGTCCTCTGACCTTCTCTTGCGCATGCAGGTAACATCTTATTATCCTGTTTTTCTAGCTACGGTCGATCGACTATACCGCTTAGCTAGGTTTTTTCAAATAAAATACTGGCCCATGCAGCACGCATGTATACTAGCAAAGATGGCAAGAGCTGCGGCTGGTCGGCAGGCTGTTCCACAACCACTGCCATTGCTACGGAGATGGCATGCGCTGTGGCTGGTCGGCAGGCTGTGGAACAGCCACTGCCATTGCTACGGATCGCCTTCTCACTCACAAATTAGAGCAGAACAGTACTAGCTAGAATCATGAGTTGGTGAAAATCACTTAAAAAAATTTAAAGAGTTAAACTATCTCAAAGTTTAATCAAATTTATATGATAATATAATAATATTTATGATAACAACAAAATGTCATTATATTTTTTATCAATTATATTTTCATAGTATAATTATTTGATATCATGATTAAACTTCAAATATTTTGACTCTCTAAAATTCTTAAAATAACATATAATTTGAAATAGAAAGAGTATAAATTATTAGCCTTCCTTGTTAAAACAAATTGAACATTTCTTCTATCTTAATACAAAGATTTCACCCAAGAGTTGCTGCTCTGTTAATGATATCCGCCATATGTTGCTCGTTGCCCGGTTTACTTCAATATAATATATAGTTTTTTAGGGATTTGTTTAACAATCGTTCTATATATTCCTTGAGCATCTCCAATGGTTTACTAAAATTTACTTGGCAAATCACAACAACTTACTAAAACATATGACAAGTTAAAAAATAGACTCTCTCCAAGAATTTGCCATTTGTACTTGATAAAATTAAAAACTAGTATATTAGAGTTAGTCCATAGGGTCTACTCCCTCTGACCCTTTTTATCTCTCGCTAGAAAACTATGCTGCCCTTACAAACACGTTTTCCTAGCGACACATAATAAGAGCAAGTTTAATAGATTCAGCTAGCTGCTCGTTGTAAGAGGTCTTACAGCCTTCTTACAGTCTACTCATATAATAGTTACTTCTTCATAATTAATATAGACCCCACATGTCTCTCAAACAATTTCCTTGGTTCTTGTACCCAAGTTAGTTGTAAGCTTACAACCTGCTTTCTTTCTCTCCTTTTTTCGCTCCTCCACCTCATTATTTAGTCAGTTTGTAGTCCATTATAATACTTACTCTAAAGAGGGAGTACTTCTTTATTTTAGGGGTGGGTCAAACTCTTTACACTATATATATATAGAGAGAGAGAGAATAATTATTCTACACCTGCACCAATCCAGCCCAACCCGGTGTCATCGAGCCCAACCGGTCCCGCGTGCTGCGCGCCGGGCACCTCGCGTGCACCCGACGCCATGCGGCCCATGCCCCCTGCGGCCCGCGCCCCACCTCACGCGCGCACCCGACGCCATGTGGCCCCATGCCCCCTGCGGCCCGCGCCCCGTACTCGCTCGGTCGCTACTGTATTTTTTTTGTTCGCGCATGCATGCAGCTACCGAATCGTGTGGTGATAAAAAGCCTGTGTGTGGATCTTCTGCATGTCGGCATGCATGTGCCTTTCATTTGTTTTTTTAATCCCTCCAGAGCCGTCTATTAGGTTCTTTAAACTCATTTCAATTGTCTATATTTAAAGTAGTTGCTAGTTTTTATTTTTTTTGTACTATGACTCCTTTAGTTTCCAGTATTTTTGTTAGTATTTTGCACTTGCTATTAGTTCTTAGTTGCTAGTATTTTATTTGAGCATGGGACAAATTAATCAATTATTTTGTTAGTATCTTAAAGTATTTTTAAGTAGGGAATTGGGTGTTTATACCCTTATTTTAAAGTCTAATTGTGATCTTACCCTTATTTTTTTAACTTTGTGATTTTACCCTTCCCTATTAGCAAGTCAAAGCAATTTTGCCCCTGGTCAATGCGAATTTGCCCCTGTTTTGATCATTGATTAAGGGTAAAATCGCATTGACTTGCTTGTAGGGGAGGGTAAAATCACAAAGTTAAAAAAACAAGGGTAAAATCACCATTTGACTTAAAAACAAGGGTAGAAACACCAAAGCCCCTTTTAAGTATTTTTAGTAATTTTTCAATAGCTTTGTACGATCATCGTTACTATAGCTTTAGTAGTTATTAGTACCTTTAAGTAGTTGTTAGTATCATCAAGTATTTCATCAGTATCATCTGAGTATTTGTTAGTTTGGTACAACTGACACTCTTAACTAGATGTCAGTATCTTGAAGTATCTTGTCAATAGCTTCGGTACTATAACTTCAGTAGTTGTTAATACCTTTAGGTAGTTGTTAGTATGTTTAAGTATTTAGTCGGTACTATGACTCTAGTATTTATAATTATTTTTGTCAGTATCCGAATACTTCTTTTAGTGGCTACTCGTATTCTTGTATAGTTGTTCGGTCAGTTTAAATACCGAGCATAGTGATCAATTAATATAATCTTTTCTAGTATATTAATTGTTAGTATAATTATACTGAGAGAAGACCGATTGCGGTCAGTGTTTTTTATTTAATACATGTTAATCTGTTGCTTCAGTATTTATTAGTATAAACGTTAACAAATATTAGTATCGTACTAACAAATATTGACAACTACTAGAACAAAAAGAAATGCATACTGAAACCCTAATTAGTATCGTACTGCGACACCTAACCATTATGTATGTTCAATCATAATCAGTATTTACATCTAAGAAATACTTGCATATATTATATGATTAATTATAGGGTATTTTTCTATGTGTAGATTTATTAAATAAGGTTGTGAGTGCTTTCGAAACAAGAACGAAACAAGTCTGGGCTGGTTATCACAGCATTGCTAGCGATAGCTGTGTTGTGGTCGCGGGTTTGATTACTGGCTGGGTGTCATTTTTTTTGTGCTAATTTAATTATAAAGGACGCGGGGTTGGGCCGGTTGGCGTGGCGCGCGATTGTGGGCCTGTGCGGGTGGGTCGGCCACGCGGGGGCTGGCCGGTTTGCGTGGCGCGCGAGTGTGGGCCTGTGCGGGTGGGTCGACCACGCGGGGTGCTGGCCGGCGCGCTGAGTGTGGGCCTGACGCGAGGCTGGCCGGTTCGCTGGGTGGAAGCCGGTGGGTGTACAATAATATTCTATATCTAGGGGTAGAATAACGCTGCCATATATATAGGGAACATATGCTATCGAAACATATTCTATATCTAGGGGTAGAATAACGCTGTCATATATATAGGGAACATATGCTATCGAAACCAGGTTTCGTGAAACGGATCGTTTAACATAATGGAAAAGAGCGCCATTTTTTTTTGAAAAAAAAAACAGCGTCACTTCGGTGTCCGTGCTCCCTGCATGCACCTACATGTACACAACAATGAACTGAGCCGAGCACAGGTCTGGGTGTAGAAACTGTCGGCCACCATCACGACAATGAGACAGGGCTGGGTGCAGCCGTGCAGGAACTGAGCGCGCAAGCAGAACGCGCGATGGCAAGTCCCATGCCGCGCGTATCTTTGCGCCTGCGGAGCAGAGAAATAGAAGCCAGTAAAAATAGCAACCTCGTGGGCAAATTGTTGAAGACGATTTTTTCTTGTTTTATCTAATTTTTAAAAATAGTAACTTTATTTAGTAAACTATTAGAGATGCTCGTTTTAAACTAATTTTTAAAAATAATAACTTTATTTAGCAAACTATTAGAGATGCTCGTTTTAAAATAACAATAGACATTATAATGGTCTGCTATCCAATAAGTTCTGTCCTGAGCAGTAGAGACGAGGAAAGTAAAATAATGTATACTGCTAGCCATTTTCAGTTGTACTCCCTCTGTCCCTAAATAAGTGTTGTTTTGGGTGTTCGTTCTACAAATTTGATTTGATTTATAGAAAATACGTGCAATATTTATATCTTCAAATAAATTTATTAAAAAACTAGACAAAAAGATCTTTTCGATGATACTAATTACTTAACATAAATATTTATATATTTTAATATATAATTGCTGGTAGTTATTTCTCGGAAAGCGAGAAAAACAGTTATTTAGGAACGGAGACAGTACTCTTATCTATACTAATAAATAATCTCTATTTTTTTCCATCTCCCTGTAACTACCGAGCTATTTGAACCGTTGCGCACTAAATACTCTCTAACTACCGAGCAACCCTAATATTAGCAAACACGCTGGTGCAGCGGCAACGACTAACCTCTCCCCCGCAGCAATAAGATTTGGGATATTAGATTCTGTGACTGTAAAAGCTATTCAGGGAAAGAAGTAGCTCCATCGGCAACTACGAAACTACCATCAAACGAAAGCTTATTAGATTTACGGTCTCCTATTTGGCTATTTTTCCCGTGAAACAAGCTAGTTCTGCTGCTGTTCGCACGAAAATATTACTCGCTCCATCTCAAATGATAAGACATTCCAAAAATTTTGAAACCGAAGCATTTTTAAGTTTGACCAAAATTTATAAAGATAATTATAAAGATTTATGATATCAAATAGACGTATTATGAAAATATAATTGATAAAGAATCTAGTGATACTTAGTTGACATCATAAATGTTATTATATTTTCGTATAAGTTTGGTCAAACTTAAGATATTTTGACTCTTCAAAATTCTTGGGATGTCTTATAATTTAGGATTGGGGGAGTACTACTGTAACCCCAGAACCATAAAGGGAGCTCAATTAAAATAGAATCTGCTACTACATTGTAATCCCAAAACCATAAAGGGTAGCTCATTATTTTTCAAGAAAACGCTTATGTGCGTATTGTTTTAAGGGAAAATAGAGTTCAATACACAACTTGTCACGTTCGTAGGCGAGATGCCAAGTACGCGGTAAGCAAAAACCTTACAACAATCACCGGCTCGAATGGTGGAGCGAACGAAGTGTACTAACTAAGATAAACAATTGTGCAACCAAGGAGGGTATTTCTCCGTCTATGTTACCGCCGCGAACAGCGGGGCTAGCTTGGTAAACCCTGCTGCGATCCAGTCATGCCCCTCCTCCTGGATCAACATAGTATCTACGTCGTGGTCGCGCATATGAGATCAAAAGTCCAGCCGTTGCGCTCCTTCCAAATGACCCAAGAGACCAACCGAACGAGGGAGTCGAAGTCACGCCGAAAGATGGCCAGCACCATCAACTGTGTTCACAATCACAAGTCGACAACAGTTGTTGCATCGTTTGGAGTAAGCTGTTGGAGCCTAACGAGATTGAGCAGGCGGAACCAGACCTCCCTAGTAAGGACACAAGTGGTGAGCATGTGATCGTAGGTCTCGTCTCCCTACCGCAAAGGGCATCCACGGCCGGCTGAAGACCCTATCTTCTTCGACAGTCGGACGTCCAAAGTCTCCCGTGAAGCGCGAGACAAAAGAAGAACTTCACATTCGACAGGGTGGACGCTCGCCATACCTCCTTCGGGCTAGATAGCGAGACGAAGCCGACAAAGAAGCTGCGATACGCTGAGGCGGTGGAGTACTCTTCCCCGACAGTCTATTTCCTAATGAACCGATCTTGAACGCCAGACATGAGCTGGACGCCTTCCGGCGTGTCCCAGAGCGCGGCATACTCGGTCAATACTGCCGTAGGGCGAGCCCCGGTGATGTCTCTCGCCCAACACCTTCCTTCCAACGCTTCATTGATGGAGCGCCTCCGTCGGTGGCAACCCACCGCCTTGAAGAGTGCCAGAGCAAAGATGGAAATCGGTCCACCCGGCAACCACGCGTTCATATAGAACCACGTGCACGTACCATCACCCACCAGCACGCGCGTCGAGGCGTCTTGCATGGAAGTCTGCCCAAGGCGCATCAGGGTCCATTCGCCTAAGCCACTCCCAGCGTAGGCGGAGCGTGAATCCAAGGGTTTTAAGGTTCGGCGGTCCAAGGCCCCCAAGCTCCTTGGGCGAGCATGCGGCAGGCATTGCCACCCGACACTTTTCATCCGCCACGCACCATCTCTGTGCCCGCCCAAAGGAACGCACATCTCGGCCCGTCGATCTCCTTGATGCACAAGGCGAGAGCGCACAACAAATGGAGATGTGCACCGAGATCACAGACAATGTTGTCTTCGCTAGTGTTTCCCTGCCTACGGCCGTGAGCAACCCGCCCTTCCATGTTGGAATCCTGGCCGCTACCTTGTCAACTAGCTGCTTCTCCTGTGCACGACAGAAGCCTAGTGACAGAAAGCAGCGCCCCTAGGTATAACACTTGTAACGGCTACATCCTGCAGGCAAATACCTGCAGCACCCCCGCGACATCCTCCTCCGAGCAGCGGATATGCGTTATCATGCACTTATTGAGGTTGGTGGCAAGCCTAGAGGCGCCCAGGAAGAGGTCCACGACCTGCCGAATATAGGAGAAGTCGAGTGTGCGCGGGACAAGTAAGATGACCAAGTCATCGTCATAAATGGAGGCTTGAAACTTGATCGCGTTCCCAGGAAGCGCGCGAGCTTTGACCGCCTATCGGCCTCAGGGATGAGAGCATTTAGCACCTCCATGACCAAGACGAACAGAAGCGGTATGAGGGGGTCCCCTTGTCGCAATCCCCGTGCATGGTTGATGCGACAACCGGGACAACCGTTGATCAGCACCTTAGTCGTAAAGGTGGCAAGAGTCGTGCGCTCAAGTACCACCAGCAGAAAAGGACAGGACACGGTGTCGAAGGCCTTTGCGAGGTCCACCTTGATTAGGACATCGGGTGGCGCCTGGCGTGCAACCAATGACAGGCGAGCTGCACCATCCTGAAGTTGTCGATCCTCCTGCCACGGATGAACGTCGTCTAGTTGACCTTGATTAGATCCGAGATCCTGGGCGCCAGCCGTAGCTCAAGCCCCTTAGCGAATAACTTGTCGATGGAATGAACAAGGCTGATCAGCCTATAATCCTTGAGTCCTGACGGGGTCTTATGAAGGAGCATCATAACCGCTTCATTGAGGTTATTGAAGTTCCTAAAATCCATGTCCCAGAGAATCTGGAACACCTGCAGGACATCCGGGCCGGCAATGGCCCAAGCGGCCTTGAATAAGCTAGCACTGAAGTTGTTCGGCCCCGGTGCTCTATCCGAAGGCGTCTCCTTAACAATGGCAGCGACCTCCTAGGCCGAGAATGGCAAGGCGGGTAGGAGAGGTCCAACGTTGGTAGATCAAGGGAGGCCAGGTTGATGCGGTGCGATCTGATGAACGGTGTGCCGAGAATCTCGTTGTAGTAAGAGAAGATAGCACCTGCCTTTGCCTCCTCTGTAGTGAACGTCTAGCCATTGTGGTCGATCGTGAGCAGGTAGTTTTTACGCCTTCAATGACACGCCTGGAGATGAAAGCACATGGTGCACGCGTCTCCCTCTCTCAGATGTCTCGTCCTGGCACGCTACCTCGCCATGGTGTGGGCAAGGGAGGCAAGACCAAGCACACGACCCTTGATCTCCCGGTGCAGCGACATCTCGCCTTCAAACAGGTTGCGGGTTTCCTACGCCACGTCGAACTCATAGATGATCAGCATGGTAGCAGCAAGCTGGGCCGGGGCAGGCGCCGCACGACCAATAGCATGGGTGGTCGAGTGGCCGCACCGACGGTTGTGGTGCTGACCTGCGCAGGAGAGGCGCACGGGGCCGGAGCAAGCAGCCTAGGGCGGCGGCGGAGTGAAGCACCGGACCAGGCACAACTATCTGAGGGGCCCTCTGGTGTGCCGGCTGAAGGAGATGAACAATGCCCATGAACAGTTTGCCAAAAAAGAGAAAGATGGATTAGGAAAACCATGAAAAATGAGCATGGATTCTAGGAACTAAAGGCGTATCATTATAGAGGAGATCGAGACAAACCTTGTGGTGGTGACGGTTTTCACCGGGGTGCAATGAATTAATCGTTTGTCGGAAATCGATCTCTTAAACTTTAGGATGTTGGTGTTATAAAACTCGTTGTCGGCGGTTCGGATCTTTCCCTCTCTGTCTCTCATAATCAACATAGTAGATGAAAATAGTAGAACAAGTAAACACAAGATATGGAGACTATTCTTTATTCCTCTGTATATTCGTGATTAGAACATAAAGCTCCAACGTATATATAGTCCTGCCAGGGCCTGTGAATTTGGTAAGAGACCACATACAAACGGACTAGTATTAGGATTTACCTTGTTGAATATGTATTCTTCAGGATATTCTATTCTTCTTGAATAAATATTTATCTTCATGATCTATGAATAAACTTCAATATTTTAGCAAATATGATCTACTTGATCTTTATAATTCTAGTGGTTTTAATCTACCTTCTAGGTAGATTCAATCAAATTGCTCCACCTCATAAAGCCGTCATTGAACTTCATTGTTCAAACCACACTTTTCATAAATGTGTGCTTAATAATGGTATGCATTACCACAATAGTATATCTTTCAAAAGTTGGCTCTAATTCTTCTATGAATTATAATATGGGTATAAATAAGAGAAATATGATTCATGCATTATTACCACTTATTAGTTGTGCAAAACAAATAAATTCTATACTTCAGGTAAATCCTTTCAAAGGATTGCAGGGGTAAATAAGTTACAATGTTTACTATCTTCTAGATATTGCATCAAACTTATACTAGAGTTTGAATACTTATAATTCTTCTTAGTGAATTTTCAAATGATATGTTCTACAAATCTTCAGAATTTAAATTCTACCACTAAAGAGTAAATCCAGTCTTGCATTTAGCATTTAAGGGATAATTCAATTGCCAAAGTCACCATTATTCTTATACCTTCTATGGTATTTAGAGGATATCAATACTTCATTGATAACTTTACATATATGCACTTTCTGAGTGTTTGTATGGCATCTTCATGATGTTTATCATTCCTCATTTGGTTTCTTTCGGGTCTATATTCACTTCAAGGATTGATGGTGTTTATTCAAGAATTGACTGGTAAATCCTTCATGGATTAACTCCTTTAAGGATATTCTGATATTTAGTGAATAACATGTCACTTCTATGAGATATATTATCTACTATATGAAATATATTATGTGATATACACAATAAGATAGAGATATTCAATATTAATTCATTTGATGACTATTCCTTCTAGGACATGCTCTTCTTGAGACTTTAATATTCATTCAGAAATATATTATACCTTAGACTTCTTAATACTTAGTATGATATTTCTATATGTTACGATTTATATTCTTCAGGAATTATATGGATCTTCATAATCCACTTAGTGACTGCATATTTCAAATTCATTTATTTCATTTGCCAGAGATATAGCAGAACATTATTTCTTCTAAATTGGAGATTCAACCTCAATTGCTTTATTTATTGACCTGATATAATCGCTACAAGCGACTTGCCATGGACTTTGTTTTTCGGATCTGGATTCTCATAAGAGAATGCAATTATAGAGGTAACGTTGTCGACAACTATTATTTTCCCCCAATATTCTCATAATGTGATATTATTCTGTCTCTTTGTCATTTCCCAAAACAAGAGATAATTTATTGTTCTGTACACCCAACACTAATGATACGCGCACTTAGTATGTTGGTTTTCATCTTCATGATGATTCTCTTCATGAGGTGCTTAACCTTCTTCATGAGGTGTTCTCTTCATGAGAATGGAGGAGTTTATTCTTATTCTGTTTACTAATTATACACTAAACTAGAACCCACAGGCGTCCCCGTAGATTTTAGCTTTATAGTATAGTATACAACATTTAGTTTACTACTAGTAAACACAACTCCAGGTTTATAACTTCAAGTTACTCCTCTCATTTTTAAAAATATCTAGCATATGCTCCGCTTCATGCTTCACAAGAGCATAATCAAACTATTGTTTGATTTAGTGTGTGATATTATTCGTGCTTCAAGCGTCAAAGAATATTTTCTTTAGATCATTTTCCTTCTGTGGAAATAATATTTGACATTCAAAATAGACTTTCTCTCCTCGTAATGCCAATATTAGATCTTTCATAGCATACTTTACAAGATATCCCCTATCATGGGCTTAAAATAATTCAAATTCACATATCTCCAACTACACGTAGAGTCCTATCATGTATGCTATGATATAATTTTCTAGGAAATATTCACACACATATTTAAATATGAGGGTTATTAAGTAGATGCAGCTATTTAGCCTAAAAATTATCCAAGTACTCATACATTAAAATGGATAATATACTTCAAATGTATAAAATACACAACATTCAAATTCACATGGAATTTCTTCTAGAATTTTCTAATTGTCATTAATGAAAAAATCACTAAATTCCTTTTCTTCATAAATCCCAAATCATCATAAGTATGTTACCTATCATCTTAATTCCACAATTATTCATCACATCAAATGGGTTAATCTCTGTTGAGCTAATTTCATATTAACTCTCCCCTGATCTCAAGTTGCTTGATCTTAGATCAATCATATTGCTTATGCATGCAATGCATTAGAAAGCAACATATTCATTACTTCAATAAAAAAATATTTTGGCATAACATGCTAGATAGGCAATTTGATTGAAGGGGAAAAATTAGTAGCTATAAGCTACAAATGTAGCTTCCATGCTAATATGAGAGGAGATAGTTGTAGCTCAACATGAGTATAATATAGTGATACACATTCATGTGTAATGTGAAATATTGGTATTCAGTCCAAAAAAATAGATAATAACAAAATGTAAAGCTACAATCTTCACTTAAAGATAGATTTAGAAAGTTTATGCCTATTAAATATATATTACCCACATTTTCTTATGCCTTTACTAAAAATTTCTCCCCCTTTTCATGCCATAATTACTTCAAGTAGAAATATTCTTCATGCATCATACTTCTAATATTTAATGGTTTAGACATGAAATTCATATATCCACTGTACTATGCAGTGTATATAACAATATATTAGGGGTAGGAAAAAAACTTCTAGTTTTTGTTTAATATACTAATATAGTCCAATTATTCATGTGCTTTAGAAAATTCAATTTTTCTTCTACCTACAGGCTAGTAGTACACAAAGGACTATAACCTTCATGGTTAATTAAGGATTTATTGTGGATATTATTAATACAAAATTTATTTAGATAGGACAAAATTGGTAATTATTTATATGTGACACAAATAAATCCGATTTATTCACTGCAAGATTAACACATATTACTTCAAGTAAGAATTTCAACTAAGAATATTAAATTCTTCGTATTAGTCTTCAAGATAATAAAGTAACCATTATCTCTTCTATAAGTTTACATAATTCACTTAATTCAACTGGAATTAAAACTTAATGCACCATCGTTACTACTAATACTTATAGATAATATAAGTTTAAATACAATACAAGTATATTAGCACATGATTTAAATTCTTCTTCTAGAAAAATCTAAAAAAAACTTATCCATTCTTATATGTCTTAGCTTCTATGCTTCACATTTAGCAGCTTCATGCATGCTTTATTTCATAGTGATGACATATAATCACAATCCTTCTAGGAGTGCAATATATGCAAGTTATATATCCTGGTCGAAAAAAATTCTAACTCAACTTCTATTTGAATAATTTCTGATGATAAGTTTAAATACTTCATGTATTACATTGCACTTTAATATTCTATACTCAAGAGATATTTCTTGGAGAATACATACGTGTTATAAAACACATGTTATAAAACTCGTTGTCGGCGGTTCGGATCTTTCCCTTTCCGTCTCTCATGATCAACATAGTTGATGAAAATAGTAGAACAAGTAGACACAAGATAGAGAGACTATTCTTTATTCCTCTGTATATTCGTGATTACAACATAAAGCTCTCATGTATATATAGTCTTAACTGAGCCTATAAATTTGGTAAGAGCCCACATACAAACAGACTAATATTAGGATTCTTGCTTTTCCTTTCCTTCTAGGATATAGTCCATGTGTTTCACAATAGTAGGAACTTAGGAGCGGCAGTTACAAATGGAGTTTCTAGATGTACAATGTAACGAACACCAACATATATACATATATATAGGTCTAGGGTTTAGGGACGGTGTAAAAACAAGATATTTATTAATTTCGGGATTTCATTAATTACAAAAAAATATGGAAACTACTCGAGAAGCTTAAAAAATTTAGGAAAAAATTTTGGACATACTTTGGAACCTGATGAACTCAAATAAAATATTTAGAGTTCATGAAAAGATATTTTAGAATGTTTAAAAATTAGATTATGCTCATAGAAAAATGGGAAAAAGTTCTAGAAAAATTTTAAATAATTCCCGTGAAGATTTAAGAAATATGTTGATGAATAGTGAACTCAATTGAGTGATTTACAGCAGAAGAAAAAAGACGGGGACTTGGCGAAAACATATATGACTTACTCAAAATGCGTTTTGAAAACTTTACGCACTCACAACACAGTCAAACAACAAAGCAACATCATATCAAGCAAAATCCCATCAAATTAATTTAGAAACATTTAGAAGATAATTATTATATATATATATATATATATATATATATATATATATATATACACAGATAATAACTATTATTGGGAATTTTTTTATCAAATGTTAAAATCATTTATTTTAGTTAGTGTTTTCTATGCTCAATCCAAAATTGAAAATTTTAGGGTGTGACAGTTCTAGTCATATTAATTATATATGTACAAGTGAATTTTACTATTTCTGGCCTATATACCATTATATTCTTCATATACTAATTAAAAGTACTCTACTGCTTGCAGTATGCAAAACATAAACATCTTCAGGTGGATCCTCCACCCGCCAAGCTCACAGAGAATGTAGAAGTCACAGAGGAGATCATATTAGCAGCATTGAGGCGAGCTCTCGCTCAACATTCAAGTCTGCAAGCAGATGATGGCTTCTGGCCAGCAGAGTATAGTGGCCTTTTGTTCATTACGCCTCTCCTGGTACGCATTTAATTTGAAACTGACACTGTCATTTCACTTGAATCAAATAGTTTATGGTACACATTATGTTTGACGATGCTAGGCCTGCTAGTTCATTATTGATTGGCATATGCTATACAAAAGTACCATAAATAACTTGGAGTGAAAAAGATTATGTATTTATGCTATTGTCTACTTGCTAGAATAAATTAATATCAGTAATAGAAATAGGAATTTAGCTTAATCCTTTCTTCTAAAGTCATCCTTGACAAACTGTGAGCTGTGAAGGAACTATGTACCTTAGATGACCTGCGAACATCAGTATGAAAATTCTAAATCATTTCAGGTATTCGCTCTATATACGACTGGATCACTCAATACCGTCCTATCTAAAGCACATCGACGTGAGATATGTCGCTATATTTACAATCATCAGGCACGTTTATGACAGTCTAGCTATTTACTTTCTTATTATGTTATTTGGTCTATTCCTATGTGAATTAGAAATCTTTTATGTAACATGCATGGTCCTTGTAGAATGAAGACGGTGGCTGGGGTAAACAAGTGTTGGGACCGAGCACTATGTTCGGCTCATGCTTGAACTATGTTGCCTTAAGACTTATTGGTGAGGAGTGCACGAATGTTGAATTGATCAAAGGACGTCAGTGGATTTTATCTAATGGAAGTGCAGCTGCAATTCCGCAATGGGGAAAGATATGGTTATCGGTATGACATGAGTATTTAAAGGCCACTGGGTTCCATATACAATATTTTGCAATAAATCTATGCAAATATTAAATGCGCACTTTCATATAAATTTTAAACAATATGTATATTCCAGATTTTAAGTACTAAAAATCATTTTTTTTATTCCTTTGATTCTGGTATTAATTATCATAACATTCTTTTCCTTTTAAATTTGGATGCTAAAGTACCTTTTCATTTTTTGCAAAAGAAAATAGTTACCTGTTATTTAGTTTCCATATCTGAGTTCATCTATAATATAAACATCGCTACGTCAAAATCGAGCTTCCGCAGCGTTGTCTAAAAGCCCTATGTGGCGGACACTTGTTTTGACCGCTGCAAAAAATTCCATGATTTCCCACCGCGGGCATTTTTTATTTACCGTGACAACCATTTTTGTCCGTTGCGGTAAACTGATTTACCGCAGCGGACATCTTAAGGTGTCCGCTGCGGTAAATCGAGTATTAACCACATCGGACGTCAGCGGGCATCTTATAAGGCCCGCCGCGGGTAAGGTCGAAGCCCATTATGCCTAGGGAGAGGCCCATTAGCCACACCCCATATAAAAACAGGATTTAGGGTTTCCATCCTCTCCCAGCCCTCTCTCTCCCACTCCCTCCCTCCCTCTCTCTCTACCCGGTGGCGGCGCCCTCTCTCTCGCTCTCCCTGGTCTCTCTCTCTGCCCCCCGTGGCGGCGCTTTCTCTCTCTCTCTCTATCTCTCTCTCTCTCTCGTGGCGGCGCCCTCTCTCTCCCCCCGGTGGTGGCGTGCGGGGCTGCGGCGGGACCGCGCTCGGAGCAGCGCTCGGGGGCGGCGCGAGGCTGCGACGGTGCGCTCGAGCGCGCGAGGCGGCGCTCGGGGCGACGCGCGGGGCCGCTCTGGGCCCGGCGGCGGCGTAGGGCGGATCCGGCGGCGGTGGCAACCCTGGATGGGCTCGTCAGGCCCGTGGATGGGCTTGGCGGGCCTATCTAGGGTTTCTCTTTTTTTTGTTTTTTTTGAATGATTAACCGCAGCGGGCAAAACGGCCCGCTGCGGGAATACTCTGATTTCCTTTGGCGTTGCCGTGGCGGCGGACCGGTTTGCCCGCCACGGGAAACCAAAATTGACCGCTGCGAAAAATATTTTTTGGTAGTGCATGGTGCTATTAATCTATAAAAAAAACTTTTTAAATCTAGGGAAACTATTTTTACAAATTTTAATATTTCTATGTTTCTTATGGCTAGCTCTTCTTTGGAAAAAGATCTTACTAGAAACAGGATGCATAAATTGTAATTGTAGTTAGAGACTTTTTATATGGCATACAATTCGTTGATTTGGATCTGAATAATTCAAGGATCTTAATTATCTTCTTAAATGAAGGTGATGGGTTTGTATGACTGGGCTGGAAATAATCCAATAATTCCTGAATTATGGCTTGTCCCACACTCTCTTCCAATTCATCCAGGTACTTGCTTCTTAGTATCTCAATATAATTACCTGTGAACCTTTGATTTAGGTAATACTATGTCCCTCATAATTCTGAAGGCTTTGAGGATAATAGCCTGCAGAACTTCTGGGACTGGGAGAAAGGGAGATGTGGCGGCCTGGGAGGCTAGCACATAGGGCTAGGAGTGTGGGTGGAGGACAGGATATTCGTTTCTAATTCATTCCATATCTTTATAATTAACCATCCTTCTTATGCAAATGGCATAATTAGTTTAGAAATTTACTCAAGCAACTTAAAGAAGTCGTTCTGGAGGTATCACTGTTGTCGAATAACAATCACAGGGAGAGAGAACTGCCATGCACTACCCAGCGCAGGCACAAGTAAATGTTTACATGATTTGTTTTGCAAAGCTCACAGTACCCACACATCTTGTTTTCAGTTTTCCATATTTGTGGCCACCTCCGATCCGTTTGCCTCATCTATGGATCTACCCATTGATATTTGTAACAAAAAGTATACTAATCAAAGATATATTTTGAAGACTGATGTAGATGTCCAAGACATCACTTATTTATAGCTAGAACAAAGTAAAACTACATGCTAAAAAGAGCATCTCGAGAAGATTGAATAAAAAATAGCAAAATGCCATCTAGCTGAGTTAGTTAGATGGTTTGAGTTTGACTCTCCATGGAAGCGAATCTGAGGCTATGATAAAAAAAGATCTACGTCGTCCATCCGTCCATCTCACGTCATAGAAATGGTATAAAGCGTGACCCCCACTAAGTCAAAATTGATTTTGCGCAGCGTTGCAAAAAAGCCCTCCGTGGCGGACATTTTTTTTGCCCACTGCAAAAAAACTCCATGCTTTTCCGTGACGGTCATTTTTCAATTTACCGTTGCGGGTATTTTTGTCCGCTGCGGTAAATTGATTTATCGCAGCGGGAGCGGACGTCTTAACATGCCCGCTGCGATAAATCAATTTACCGCAACAGACATCTTATAAGGCCCGCCACGGTTAAGGCTGAAGCCCATTAGGCACAGGGCGAGGCCCAATAGCCGCATCACCTATAAAAGCAGAACTTAGGGTTTTCCACCAGGAGCCCATCCCCTCTCTCTCTCTCCCTCAGCCCCTCTCAGCACCCCCCTCCTCTTGCGGCGCGGACTCTAGAGGCGGTGCGGGGTCACGCGGGCGCGACTGGGTGAGCGGCTCGAGCGCAGGGCTCGAGCGCGAGGCGCCTCTGGCACCCGGCGGCGCGATGCCAGCGGCTGGGCGCGGGCGCGAGGCCTGCGGCGGCGCGCGGATCTCCGGCGCGGGCCTCGCGGGCGTCCCTGGCACGCGGCAGCGCGAGCTCGAGGCGGGTCGCGGCGGCGCTGCTGCACCGGATCGAGGGCGGCGGCATCTAGGGTTTTCTAGGGTTTTTCTTTTTTTTTTTTGAACGATTAACCGCAGCGGGCATTCTAGGGTGCTCGCTGCGGTAAAAAGCATTAACCGCAGCGGACATCTTATGTTGCCCGCTGCAGTTAATCGGTTTTTCGCAGCGGGCACCAGCGACCGCCACGGTTAACGCTCCATTTACTGTGGCCTTGTCATCGCAGCGGATGCCATTACCCGCTGCGAAAAACTGATTTTGACCGTCACCAAAAATCGGTTTTGACGCAGTGTCCGATAACCTTTTTGACTGTCCCACGCCAAAGCACACATCATCTAAGGCCCAACACTGATCTTGGTTATTCTCACATGGGTTAGTGTGCTGCTGTTATATGAGTGGAACTGGAGTTCATGAGTTTTATCCACTTGCGTGAAAAGATTTTTTTTTCTTAATGTAATGCACAGAGCTGTCTTACCCACGGGCCAAGTTTTAATATAAAGAAAAAATGGTTCCCCAAAACTAGTTTTGAATCAATAAATAAAGAGGCCTAGCATGGGGACGAATCTAATGTAATGATTGCACCATTGTAAATAACATCTCATTATCTGACACTGCAACTTTTACATTTCTGACTGGTTCAGGACGATTTTGGGTATTTTGTCGTATGGTGTATCTGCCTATGGCTTATCTCTTTGGTAAAAAGTTCGTCGGGACAATTACTCCAATTATATTGGAATTAAGGGACGAGCTCTATTGTGTACCATACAGTGAGGTTGATTGGAAGAAAGCTCGTGATACTTGTGCCAAGGTTCGTATTTACTAAGATTTGGGTACTTCCCCATACAATTGTTATTACTTTTTTCCAAAAAAAAAAGTATAAACAGTTGTCTTACTTTAAATAAGTGAAACCAATATCTGTATTTAAATTTGTGCAGTATAACAAATTGATTATTCTGAAGATTTTCAAAATAATCTAAAAAATAGGTGAGGTATGTTAAATTAAATGGCATGTGCAAATAATAACTTTTTTATTGAACTTCTCGACAACTCTTGGTATTCACACATGCCTGGACAGTACAAGCAGGATAGTGTTGTTAGAGCATCTCCAAGAGTTCCTTAAATATTTCTCATAAGACATCATGTTTTCTAACTCTGAAAAAAGTATTTGGAGAAAAAAGAAGACAATCTTCAAAAATTTCTCATAATCCACTCCGAAAATTGAAGATAATTTTACATCAGAAATCCTCTATTATTTCTAAATTATACTAACCACTGTATTATTTCTAAATTATACTGACCACTTTTATATATTCTTTCTATTTTATACATTTGCATCAGGGACTATTTTCTACTTTTTATTCTTTCCACGAACTTCCACCTCTAGAGTTGTCGGGACTTTACGCGTGACTTGGAAGCACGTAACTTTACGCGGAACTAGGTGCCTTTTTTCCCAAATTCTAAAAGGTTAGGAGGATAGATTAGGATTTGTTGGAAAGAGTTTTTTCTGGTCTAACTAAAAACTAAGAATTAGAAAGAAATTTAAGAAACACATGGACATGCTCTTACTAGGGGCAACTTTTTCCTCTCTTGAATAGTATTCTACATATAAATAAGGTCCCTTTAACAAACGAGAGTAGCAATATATTGGATTTAAACTTGAACTTGTTAAATCCTTGCATATAGAATGAGCACATTTCTATGCATTCAATATTTTCTTGGGATTTTTGGCATAAAAAGTACATGAGCCAAGAATTTAGATAATAAAAAAGGAGATTATTTCATCTTATAAGTTTGTGGTAAAAAAATAGAACTTTCACAATAAATGTTGTCCATCTTACTCTTTGGGGGTAAAAAGAAGAAAAATACAATAAAGGGGAGTACAAAACGATGATGGGCTTATTTGATATGCTTAAGTCTCTCACTGTGTGTATTTGTAAGAAACCTGAATATATATACTACATTCTTTACTATTTTTAGCAGTAGCAATGAAAGTTGCACAAAGTTTAAATATTTCACTAATATACTTATGATTTTCCATTTCTTTTGCAAACAGGTGGACCTTATATATCCACGGACAATGGCACAAAATCTTGTATGGATCTGCCTTAATACGATTATAGAGCCAATGCTGAATTGTTGGCCAGTAAATAAGTTAAGAGATATAGCAATGAAAAACATCATGGAACATATCCACTACGAAGATGAAACTAGTAAATACATTTGTACATGTCCGATAAACAAGGTAATACACATAAATGCTTGATAGTTATTTTAATGCTTATTTGTAACAAAACAAAGGAGGTCTAAATTCAGTTTCTACTATGTGAGCAAAGTTTAGCTCTCTTAGCTAATGCTAGGAAAGGAAAAATAGTTCTTTGTGGATACAAGCATATCTAAATTGAACATATTTAATTAATATTATGAATCAAGATACTCTTTAAGGATCTAGCTCTCCATCACTTGGCACCAATTCATCTATTTTAATCTTGTCCTACAAACTTGTATAGTGATGCATTGCTTCTTAAAAGCAAGTATCAATATATAAAATAGATTGCCAAAGGATAAATGTAATTTTATTAGCTAATTATAGAAATTTTCCAAGTCCTCAAGTCGACTTGTTTCATTATTTAAAGGGCCAAATGTATGGATTCATGCAAATAATTTGTTATAACTCAATTAAATTGGCTCATCTCTCCTTACATATAACTAAAATTATATGAACTGAAATTTTATACTAATATATATCTACTTGTCAACTTTTTTCTACTAGGCACTAGATATGATTTGTTGTTGGGCAGAAAATCCAAATTCAGATTCATTCAGAAAACATCTTCCAAGAATATATGATATGTTATGGCTTGCGGAAGATGGAATGAAAGCACAGGTACTATCTTGGTTGCTTTGTGTATAATTTTACCACTCTTCGTTTTTCATTATTGACAATGGCTTATAACTGTTACTGAAATGCTTTGATAGCAAATTTTGTAGATTCTAAATGAATCATTTATTATAACTTTACCACTACCAAATTCATTGTGGGCAATGGCTCATAACTATTACTGAAAATCTTTGATGGCAAATTTGGTAGATTCTAGATGATTCATTTGTTGTGAAGTAGTGTAAAAAATAGCATCTCTAGATAATTTTTTTCCCAAGTTCAAAAAATAATATATTTAATGTTTCAACATATTATAGCAATTGATCAAACTTTCTAAGTTTTGGTAATATTTGCACTATTTAGCAAGTGGTTGAAATGCAACATTTTACATTCTTTCTTGATAATTTTACATATTGTATAATTGCACTTGAGCCATGCATGAATGTGTATATAAATAATTCAATTATCAGGACAACCCAATGTGTAAACTAACTTAAAGTCCTTTATGGACAAAAAGTCTCTATATACCCTCATTAATCTCACTACAAATGTAACCACAAAAAAATACAAATAACTTGTCTTCATTCTCATCATTATTCATTGGTCTACTTTTTAATCCCATATTTTGACCTCAAACACTAGTATGCCAAAAACCATAACAAAATCTTTCAGAATCTAACAACTAGTTTTCAACATGCCAAATACTTCAAATGATGCCATTCTTAAAATACACACATATCCTTCCAATTTTCCTTGTTGTAGCAACATTCCAGTCAAACCCCTATGAATTCATAATGCTCATCGTACAATGATAGTTTTGATAGCACATAACCCATGCCTAGTTTTGATAGCACATAATCCATGCCCTTTACTCCAAAACTGATGTTCAACTAATCCAAGGAGTGCATGGAAAAAGTTCTGACTTTTTTCACAAAATCCTAATTTGGCAATATATATTGTATATGCTTGACTTAGTGTGGTTATTTCCAATCATAGTTGTTGAACTATAGAGTGTGTACCATGGCATTAAGGTGTTCATTTTATTTCTAAAAAACAAGTTAATTTGTTCTATTAAGATTTAAGAAGCATTGCGCAAACTCTCTCTATGATAGGTCTATGATGGTTGTTCAACATGGGAGACTTCTTTCATTGTCCAAGCCTATTGCTCTACCGGTCTTGTTAGTGAGATTGGTTCAACACTCCATAAAGCTCATGAATTTCTTAAAAGTTCACAGGTTCAAGTTCCCCACCATTTGTTCATATTTTTGTAAAATAATGTATTTTAGAAAAAAAAATTCATTTCATTCTTATATGTAGATTCCTGAAAACCATCCCGACTACAAAACTTACTACCGTCATAAATCAAAAGGTTCATGGACACTTTCAACAGTAGATAATGGGTGGTCAGTATCTGACTGTACTGCTGAAGCATTGAAGGTCAGGAAAATATTTTTTATAGTTCTCATTCACTTAAAAACTAGATTATGTCCTTCCCTAGTAAAATTATAAGTGATTTGCATCATATGTTACAATTTTGGCAATTGCTTGTTAGAAAATAGTTATGTTACAATTTGTTGTGTTGTAGTCTTGTAGACATGTATAATAAATGACAGGGGATAAATAAAACATGTAAAGTAGATAAGTACTTACATTCATAACAAACACTATTGCTCTCGAATTATCATCTCTATAATGCATATACCGTATATTATTTTTTTCAAACAATTTAAAGTGCAGGCAAATATGCAAAATTATAATAAATCATGATTAAATGGAACCCTTCTGAGTGCCCATATGTGGAAATATTTATTATACCTGATCTTTTCACAAATTTCTCATTAAAAATTTCTTCCATTAATACTCAACTGAAATTTTTAGGCATTGCTGTTGATATCAAAGATCTCTTCAGATCTTGTGGGAGAACCCATAAAAGGACAAAGTTTGTATGATGCAGTGGATTGCATACTTTCTTTTGTGGTATGATTATTTTTAGATCATTTGTCATGTTACATTTTTATGGACTATTAATTTTCTACAAGATGACATAATCTATGTCAATACTAGCTCCCATGTTTGCAACCACCGTTCACATCATGCACATATTCATATGGTTTTAACCAATTCGATCACTATTCTTCCATTTTTAAATTCAGGTGGTTTGAATCACAAATGTTACCTCATTTTCCACCTTTGTCGACCTGCATGTGTAGAGGTCTAGACTACCCTTTGGCCCAAATCTGAGTTAGCAGTTATATTTTCTCATAAGATTTCTATGAGTTTCAACTACTAAGGAGGGAAGTATAGCCCACCCTATAAATGTGAAAAGTCATGACTTATAAATACACTTCCAATCGGATCAAATGAAATCTATGTCTTTGGAGATAATATTTTTTTAACAATTATATAGCAGGTTTTTTGCACTTAGTTTTATCTATGGTTATTGAGTTTATTCCTATTGTTGAAGAACAATGATGGCACCTTCTCGACTTATGAGTGTAAGAGAACCACACCGCTATTGGAGGTGAGAAGTTTAAGCTAGAATATTTTGTGTTAACTATAGTAACCTGTGTGATAAATGGATTCCAAGGAGGAGAGAAATTTAAATATATTATTTTTTTTTCATAGAAACTGAATCTTATTACTTTGTTGGCAATAGGTTCTCAACCCCTCGGAGAGCTTTAAAAATATTGTTGTTGATTATCCGTAAGAAATAAAATATTTTTCTTAACCGCATAAATACAATTGTTTTGTGTTTTTCATGTAATAATAAATGGGAGTTGATTTGTTGTTTTGACCCAATTGACAGATCTCTTGAATGTACATCATCAGTGCTACAAGCTCTAATTATGTTCAGAGACCTGGATCATGGGTACCGCAAAGAAGAGATAGGAAATTGCATTGAAAGCGCATCCAAGTTTATTGAGAAAGAACAACGAAAAGATGGCTCTTGGTCTCTAAAAATTTATAGTTTGTTATATGCAAATAACTCTCATTTTTATATGGAATCAATAACGAGATTACTTATGATATAATAGGTTTGGCAGTTGGGGTATATGTTTCACATACGGGTCACTCTTTGCGATAAAAGGGTTAGCAGTTTCTGGAAGAACATACGAAAATAGTGATACCATCAGGAAAGCATGTAACTTTTTGTTGTCAAAGCAACTACATACAGGTGGATGGGGAGAAACTTATCTTTCTAGTGAAACTGAGGTAAGTGTTACGTCTCATTATGCAGTAGTGCGTGATTTGTTCAATTCATGTTATATTTCTATATTTGGTAACTTCATATTAATTAAATCATGGCAACACTTAAATCTAGTTTTTGTTAGATTCAATTGTATGTTTTCCATGAAATCCTTGTTTATAACAACTAGTATAATGTTTAATCTAGAAAGACAAAGTAAAGTTTACTAATCGGTGCCAATTTAAGTTAGTAGTAGTAACCTCTCATTACATGGTAGTATCAAGTTATTCTGAATAACAATTAGTTGCTTATGGTCATGTTTGTGTTAACTTTTTGTTTGATGAGCCATTCTCTAAAAAACATATCAAATACATATCACACCATGCAATTGGGAAAAAGTATATATTTATTCCTTTGTATCTTATGATTCTTTTTAAAAGATGTTTCTAGTCACAAAGTTTCTATATGAGATGTGAGCCGTTGGGACAAACTACAGTGGGGGTTTTCTCTGCTGTCACACCCAATTTCAAGGACGAAATGAGATGCATAACATTATGTGTGCCCAGGAAATAATCCACACGTAAGTTCACAAATTACAAAGTACCATCACAGAGTTTAATACATAACGTACATATATCCATTACAAGAATAAATAAAGCAAACGGAAGTTACAACTAGCTCTTGAGGCCCCATCTCACAGGGAAGGTCAACTGGTTGACCAAGCCTAGAAATCTTCGGGAAACTCCTCATAGCCTCCTGCTTCTGTTACCCATCCGGGATTTTTATCCAAAATTAAAAGAAAACAAGCGTGAGTACACTCGTACTCAGCAGTATAACATGGGGTTATGAAGCTCAAAAGGCTGACACTGGCTTACTGCATTTACTACTTTTAGTTGGTCAAAGTTTTATTATTCAGTACCATCAGTATATGCTTAAGCCCCAAGTGATCCCACTTATATCCTTGCCAAAGTTTTAAAGATACAACAACATCATCATAAAGGTGGTGGCAACAGGAACATAAATGTTGGTCAAGTTAATTAATTAAACCGTCAGTTTTCCGGGCCGCTCGTAACCGTGAGCACGACTGATATATCAGTTTTAACACTCTGCAGAGGTTGTGCATCTTTACCCGTGAGTCGTGATGCCCCGAATGCCCGGGTTAATTACTCCCATAACACTGCCAAGGTGAGTGGGCGGGGTTCACTATGAAACCTTTCATAGTATCTCGTTTAACAAGATTAGGGCCGCTAGGATTGGCAAGGGATGATAGAGCTCCCCTTCCGAGTAGCATAAAGACCCGCAGCCTACGCTCAAACTCGGACAGAGGCCGCACTATAACCAGCTCAGCAAGAGCCTAATGCGCCCTTTCGGGTAACCGCTAACGAGCTAGAAAAGAGCCTACTACTAAGTTAAAGCCAGAGCCATGTAGCTCTCACGGTAGCACTGTCAGTCCCAGCTTTTGCCAATAGTGAGTTATTAAAAGAGTAATGTTCCATTTGCCATAAACGGGATCACCAATTCATTCAGAACATTATAACATTTGGCAGGGATCATGTGTCATTTCATAAAGCACTAGCCACCTACCAAAATGCATAACCCATAGGAGTCAAGGAATAGGATTTCAATACTATGGAAATTTACTACGGGTATCAATTAAACACATGCACATGAAATTATGATTACGGTGAATAGGATAACAAGGAAGGTCCCATGCTATACTTGCCTTGGTTCTCAAAGTCTTGCTGGTCAAAGCACTCCTGATCAAAGAACTCTTGATCACCAACAAACTCCTCACTGCCTGGACTCAATCACGGCATTGCAACAACACGCATTCCAATTGCATACATACAAAGCAAACAAAACTAATATTAGAACAGTACACCAATAAAAACAAGCAGAGTTGAAAGGTTTATAAAAAGATACTACGCATTGCTACGATCATTTCAACGCGAATTTCACGAAAATCGGATTTAAAACGTAAAAGATATGAATTTAACTGGTTCTCTAGGAGCATCTTTAGTATATGAATTATCCTTGAATTTAAATAATTCAAACATGACTAACAGATGGTTTAACATGTAGAGAATTTCATTACGAATCTAACGCAATTCGAATCATCCAAATCGGAGTTAAAATAAAGTTTTTATAAACAAAATAAGGCAGTGGCAATTCTGTAAATAGCAGATTTCCATTTTTGGAATAAACCGAACAGGTTTACGTTTCCTGAATAGAGAAAGCGTAACTCAGGAATGCGCCAGGGTTGTGATGTGGGGCCAGCAGAGCTGCCACGCGGCGGCTTGGGGTTGGGCGTGGTGCACCGCACAGTGCGTGCACCCGCTGACTCAGCGCGGACCCGGGGGTCCACGGGTCCACGGTGGACCGGGGAACGTACCCCTTCGGGGATTTAATCCTGGCCGTTGGCTCTAGATCGGACGTCCGAGAAAGAACAGAGGGAGGGAGAGGGAGAGAGAAAGCCAGAGGGGGCAGTGATCGCGGCGGCTCGCCATAGCCGACGGCGAGTAGCTCGCCGGAGTTCACGGGATCAACGTTTCCAGCCACGAAATCGTCAAAAGCAAGGGCAGGGGAAGGGAGAGAAAACCGAGGCGAGTGCGATGGTGCACTCGGTCGAACACGGGGAGGAAGACAGAGGCGGCGCCATGGCTCCCGGCGGCACCATCTCGCTGGCGAACACGGGGAAGACACTCCCGACTGCCGCGGCTTCAACCAGCAGCACAGAAATGACCTGCGTGCTCATGCGAGTGCGAGAGAGGGCTTGGTTGAGATGGTGGATTGCTGGAGCAGTGTGGTCCGCGGTGGCGCCATTGACGGCGGCGCGGATACTCACGGGTAAGGCCACAGGGGCCACTACTTGCCGAATTGGGAACGCGGGAAGGAGCGGGGTGCTCGTGCGACAAACATGAGGTGCTCAGTTGTGGCGGTGTCTCACCGGAGTCGGCTGACCACGGCGGTGCCATTGTTGCCGACCTCGGTGTGCGACGAAGCGGTGCAAACAGAGCCTAAATAACTGAATCAAGAGGGCGGAGAGGAAGAGAGGGCGATGGCGAAACTCACCGAGGTGGATTGGAGAGCGGAGATGGCTTGACGCGGCTTGTCGGTGTGGAACGGCGGTCGGCGTCGGCGGCGGTCCGAGAGCTCTGCGCCCACGGCGTCGGGCGTTCTGCGGTTACTGGTTAGATGACGGAGAGAGGGATTAGGCCAAGGAGGTTCGCGGGGAGTTCGCGGTTATGAAACGTAACTCACCGAGGTGAACCGAGCTCCGGTGACCTCTCGGTGACGGCGGCGGCGACGTTCGGCAGACGGTTGTGTTCGGCGACGGCGCAGATGTGAAAGGGGAGAGCAGGGGCGCGGTACTCAGCTTTATAGCGCAGAGCAGAGGGCGCGGGGCATGCGGTGCCGTTGCGGCATCGTGGGCGAGGTGCGGGGGTGGGAGCAGGCGAGGGTCGTGCGGCGGTTGCCGTCCGCGGCGCGTCCGAATTCGGCGGATGGAGGTTGGGGACGACGGGCCTGACAACGAGGCCAAGCGACAAAGAGAGAAGAGAGGGTGAGGGAGCAGCGGCGGTTGGCGCCGACAGAAGGGGCCCGCTGGTCAGAGAGAAGGAAGGAGAGCAGAGAGAGGGAGGTTCGGCGCCGACAAGTGGGACCTGATGGTCAGAGAGAGGGAGAGAGGGGAAGGGAGTTGGCGCTCGGTGGGCTGGACCGGTTGGGCTTCGGCCTTCTAGCTGGGCCGACAGAGAGAAGAGAGGGAAGAGAGGGATCCCGAGTGGGCCTTGGCCGTGCTGGGCTGAAAGGAGGGAGAGGAATGGCCAAGCTTTTTTTTCCTTTTCTTTTTATTTCCCTTTTTCCAAATCCATTTCAAAAGCAATTTGAATTAATTTGAAATCTGGTTTTGCAAACTCAAACACCACAACAAAAATTATGCAGCTGCATGAATGCACATTCATGTTGCTAAACTAGAACTAATTTTATTTCTAAGAACTTTATTATTCCACTAAATGAAATGCTCACATAATTCTCATAAATAATCAGTTTCATCTATTTTAAAAGCATTTCAAATTTGTGGGTGTTATTCTCACTCAAAATAAAAACATTTGGGACAAATAAGCAAAAGCCAAAATAGTAATGGTTTAGGGTTTTACAAGGTTATCGATTTCTTGATGGTAAAATAATCAATGTTTAGTTTATTCCTTACTTATTTTCGTTAAGTTTTTTTATAAATCCTATGTTCAGTTTTTTATAACATATAATTGTGTTATAAATACATCATGATAATAGATGGGATATACTGTCCAGCCATGCTGTTTTTTTAACCACGTTTAGTTGTCACACCGCATGGCTAGCTAAGTGATAGATTTCCTGTAGACAAGCAGTTATGTATTCAAGAACCTGTGCCTAGTATGCTATAATTGCAAATAGCCTAAACTTACTTGTTCCTGTACAATCTAATAGTATTGGTCTATTTTTTGTTACTTAGAATGTAGAAATTAAATAATCTGTTCTCCTCTTGTCTTGGGTTTCCAAGTATAAAATGTTCAGTTATATAAAAGTTGTATAACCTTCCAACTTGAAAAAATTAATATAAACTAAATGATTCATTACCTGTGTCATTACTAACTGTTAAGCAATAATTCAATGTTATGGAATGCATTATATCTCGAACATCATTCTACTCTTTTCTACTGAACATAGTGATACTCTAAGTATTGAGTTTTATCATGGTTTAGACTTCAATATTTTATTTTGCAGGAATATGTGGATGCTAGTAGACCTCATGTAGTAAACACTGCTTGGGCAATGTTAGCCTTAGTTTATGGTGGGCAGGTATATATTAATTTCCACAATTGCATTATTTAGGACATTATTATGGTGGTGTATGCTAATTGTTTCATATTATGGGCATGGCATGTAGGTGGAACGTGATCCAGCACCATTGTATAAAGCTGCAAAAGTGTTGATCAATATGCAACTAGAATCTGGTGACTTTCCCCAACAAGTAAGTTATTACTTTTGTTCTTATATAGGAGTTGGAGCAAATTTTGATTCACCATTATTAGGTTGTTCTTTTTCCTTTGAGCAATAGATATTTATGAATATTGTTTTTTCATGGTCTCCAAGGGATCAAAACTATATTATTACCTTTCATGACAAATCTGATAGCACCCTCCATCCACAAACATAATGATTACTGTGATTTTAAGATAGTTTGAACCGGGTAGGAAAAGACATATATGCACCTCTCTATGAGGAATGTAAATCACAGTAATCCAACAAAGTTCTTTTGTTTCCAACTAATAGATGCCGTAAATGATGGATAACAATAATCAATTATGGATGAATTTGAATCACAAAAGTCTTCACATTGTTGCTACATACAGAGAAAGTATACAACATTTTCATACACCCTTTGCAGACAGTTTCAGACATCACTGCAAGAGTACAAATGTTTCTTAATATTTTCCTACAGGTAGTCTAAAGTATTAGTACATATTAGTTCTTTTGATGGAGTGGATAATTGTTTTCATAGTATAAATGTTATATTTTTCTAATAGTAGTGGCAAATGGCAAACAACATAATACCCTAAAAACTTGTGTGTTTTACACAGACCATAGGGTGTTTTGTGCACTTTGTACATCTCCAAATTTCCATTTTGGGTCATGGCAATAGAGGTGAGTTGCATTTAATAACTTTGTATAAAAAGCCTAGGGTTTCAAATCCGATCCTCATCTTGCAACCGTCATCATGCAATTGACAAAGGCAATGAGAAACTCTGTATTTTTCCTCCCTTGCCTCGATTTTCTCACATGCCGCTACACTTGTGTTGGACATATCTGTTGCTCCTATACTTCTACCACACAAGGTGACATTTTCCTACTCAGCTACAGGTCCATACACCCCCATGTCACCATAGTCACCATGTCCCTAGAGGTGCACCCTCCTCTGTGCCCGCTACCCTATGCCCACATGCACCATGCAACCTTTACTCCTCATGCCCTCCCTTACCCCTGTCTTCCATGTCCTCTGCTCATTATTTCTTAGCCAAAAGGGAAAAATAAAAAATAAACACAAAAGATTGAAGATAGCAAAAGCAGTAGCCTTCATGGCACATGTGGTTGGACTAGGTAATATTCCTATGAATTGATGTCTAATCATTTTCAGATATGCTAATTGGGTGAAGTTTATCTTCCACATAAGGCCTTGTTTGGATGCGCATGTATCGACATCAAACCACATGGATTGAAGTGTATATTAGTTCAAATACACTCCAACACATGTGGTTTGAGGGAGATACATGCGCATCCAAACAAGGCCTAAATGTTCACATTGCCTACACTAGTAGGTAGTGGGCTAGTGTGAGAGAACATGTCCACCATGATGGTATCTTCCTACACTTCTCATGCCTACGCGAGTAGCTATGGGGCTAGTGTGGGATGACATGTCCATTATGATGGACCCTTCCCACAACTCCCATGTAACTAGGCTGAGGAGATGTGTCCTCATGTAGTGGGGCTAAGCCATGCTCTAAAGCAAATCTCTGTTTTTTCAACCATGCCTCCCATAATGCCCATGCTCCCATATATAGCCTCTGTTGCCCTTGTACTCTCTAGTGGTCGCTGGAGCATCATCAATTTTGTGTTGTGGCTATTGTGACTAGTGCTATCGTAATTGCTAAACAGTAAACAATTGCACACCTAATGTTCATCCATTATTCGAACAAAATAGGTGTTTAAACGGGAAAACGGTCATTTAAATGGTCAAAACAATTGATTAAACAGAAACTGTGTACCACAATGTAGCATTTAAATGGTGTGTAAATGGGCTAAATGACCATTTAGGCGAACAGTGATTGTGATAGACACGGCCATGATGAAAGATTGATGCGCAAAGTAGTGTTACATTCAACCATGATTGGCATACGATCCTCTAAAGGCTTTGGTGGCACCACTACTCCATGGGGTCCTTAATTGATGTTTGTCACTAAGAAGGAGGGCCTCAGCTTGTTTTGTCACCTTACTACCTTATTGCCGACCTTGGCACTGAGGTGCTACTACTCAGACTTCTCATTCTACCAACCTCGTCCTCAACCAAGTATATCATCCAGGTGGTTCCTTGATTTTGATGCATCTTTTCGTATTAGTCCTTATTTGACTTGTCTATCATGGATATCACATCCAATCTACATGCAATTGTTTAGACCGCCAATGGTGAATCTCTAACTATAGTGGGCATGCCATTCTTTCTACCTCTTTATTTCAGTGCTACAAGCTCAAATTATGTTCAGAGACCTAGATTATTGGTACCGCAAAGAAGAGACAGGAAATTTCATTGAAATCACATCCAAGTTTATTGAGAAAGAACAACAAAATATGGATCTTTGTTTCTATAATTTTATTGCTTGTTATATGCAAATAACTCTCATTTTTATATGGAATGGATAACTAGATAACTTATGATATAATAGGTTTAGCATCCAAACAAGAGGGCTAATAGGTCGGCCAATGTTTGGTCAAGTCGTCAACTTTGGCTAATTTGAGGTCATTATTAGCTCAACTAGTAACTAACTCTAACTCTAACTCATCTAAATAAGCCCTAAGTGTTGCGGCACTCTACTTAAATTGAATATGTGGTCCTGACAAATCTCAACAACGCAATATACATTAGTTAAAATTATAGTTCAACCCTAGTTAAGGTCCCCCACTACCAGAATCATGAATTGCCTTGAGTGCAAAAAAACCATCAAGGAAAGGTGTTAACCCGCCAAGGAAATGATCCTTGGCCAGAAACCAGCAAGCAAATTCAAGGATAGAAGACAAGGCAAATTAATTTCCTTGGTGGTTTTGGCACTCAAGGACAATTTCCATGGAGGCTAGCTACCAGGAAAATTAGGACCATACTTAATTTTTCCAATGGGTCAAGAAAATGTTACAACTGTCAAAGAATGTAGTTTTCTTGAAGGTTGACAAACCGCCAAGTAAATAAATTTTCTTGAGGGTCGATAACCTCCAATGAACCACTCTAGATTGTCATGGTAATTGTGGTTTCCTTGGTTGCCCTTCACCTCCAAGATAATTATACTTTTTCCTTGACTGTCAAGTTAATTCTAATTTCCGTGAGAGCCAGCCTCCATGGAAATCTATACTAGCAATAAAAAATTACAATAATCAGTATATTCTAATATTCTAGTCACTATTTTTAATTGACACATGATGACATGCATATACACATTTTTATATGGTCCCCAACCATACAAATATTACAAGTGCATTTATCATTCATCCGTACATGAAGTTCATACATCATAACACACAAGTCGCTAATAGTTTCCAAAGTGGTAGGAGTATTGCCAACTCCTGTATCAAGCCTTGCACCACACTATCTTTTGGCCTAAGATGTAGATTGCTGGTTTCATATCTACATGAGAAAATAGAACAAAGAATCAATTACTAAGATCTATGGATTTTGAATGCGAAAACTTTCAGTGAGTCTCTAGTCACCACTTCTAGTTTTGTGCAATATCATAAGAAATGTTGAAACCATAAGTTTGGACTAAAAGACCACAAAATGAAGTTACGTAATGTTTAAAACTTGGACCAGCTAGATCATTGTCAAATCATGAGTGAAAGACATTCAGTTTTGGACGTAGACAGTCTTCAGTAGTATAAGCAAAAGCTAGAGAATAGGATACTGATTTCATACCAGCAACTGTTGTGCCTCTCCATGTGGCCTTGCTATGGACCAGCTAGATCATTGTCACACTACGTCAAACTCGAGCTTCCGCAGCGTTGCCTAAAAGCCCTTCGTGGCGGACACTAGTTTTGCCCGCTGCGGAAAATCCTATGATTTACCCGCTATTTACCGTAGTGGACACATTAAAATGTCTGCTGCGGTAAATCGATTTACCGCAGCGGGCATCTTATAAGGCCTGTCACGGTTAAGGATTAGGCCGAAAAGGCCCAGGGCGAGGCCCAATTAATGGTTTGAGTATAAAAACAACCCTTAGCTGTGTTTGGATGTAGATATTTGGTCTTTGGTATTGGAATTGGCTCAAATGTTGCTATTTGGATGGCCTTTGGTTTTGGAATTGGAAACGAACTTCAATGCCAAGGGGTATTGTGCTCTCCTGCCCACAATACAGAGGCCCGACCCTCCGTATTGGGAGGAATCGAAGTCGCGGCTCTTCTTCTCCCTCCATGAGCAGCGCCGCCTCCCCCCCCCCCTCCGTCAGCGGCTCTACTTCTCCCTCGAACCTCCCTCTGTGCGCCAGTGAGCAGCGCCGCCCTCCCCTCCCTCCGCCGGCAGCTCTTCTCCCTCGCTACCGCACGCCAGCGATCAGTGTCGCGCCGCCCTCTTCTCGGCTCTTCTTCTCCCTCACCGGCGACTCTTTCTGCTCGCGCATGAGGGGCGAAGCGCTACCCTGCCATAGCCGCAGTTAAGTAGCCAGATACATCATGGCCGGGGTGGAGAGTGCCGAGCTCCGTCGTGGATGGCTCGAGCTCCGCCATGGTCGGGGTGGAGGAAGTCGGTCGATGGCAGGGGACCTCTTCTTCCTTCGCGGAGGCGGTCCTATCTTCTTCCTTGGGGCCGGCGGCGCCCCTGCCCTCCCTTGCCTCATCAGCCAACAAGATTCCAAAAGTAAATACTATAGGCATCCAAACAATAGAATTGAATTGTAGCCCAATACAATGTCAAGGCCGATTTGGTATTGGAACCAATTCAATATCAAGCCCTCCAATATTTACATCCAAACACATTGGGGTTTCAGACCTTCACTCCCTCTTCTACCGATTACGACGCTTCGTCTCCCACCAATACCACCCGTCCTCCCCTCCATCCCGATGCCGGCGACCCAACTCCCTCCCTCCTAGATCCGGCGACCTGACTCCCTCCCTCCAGCCGCTACTCCGGGCTCCCTCTCCTCCCCACTCCCTCCCTCCATCCTCCCTCTCCTCTAGGGTCGCGGCAGTGCGCGGGGCCGCGCAGAGTGCTGGGACGTGACAGTGGCGGACTCCCTCTCCTCCAGCCTCTACTCTGGGCTCCCTCTCCTCATCACTGGTCGAGCTCCGGGCAGGAGGCGCGGGGCCGCGGCGGCGGACGCGTGGCGCGCGGGGACGCGCGGAGCATGGGGTCGCAGCGGCGTGTGGCGGAGCGCGTGGCCGCGCGGCATAGGAGAGGCGGGGCGGTTCGGGTGTGGCGAGGCCGCGCGGGGTGGTGTGGTGGCACGGTCGAGGTGGGGCGGCGCGGGCGCAGTTGGTGAGGCGTGGCGGGGAAGCTCGGCGTGGGCGCGACGGCTTGGCTCGACGGGGCAGCGCGGCGGGCCCTCCGTCCTTGACGCGTGGACCTCGCTCCAGCACGGCGTGGATCCGGCTATCTAGTTCCAGATCCGGCCACGGCGGGTCCAGATCCGGCCATGGATGGGCTGCGCGGGCCTGTTCAGGGGGTTTTCACTTTTTTTTATTTTTTTGGAACGATTTTTCGCGGCGGACGTTCTTAGTTGCCCGCTGCGGTAAAGCCATTTACCGCAGCGGGTACTTCGCCCGCTGTGGTTGAAACCATGATTTACCCTGGCCTTAACACCGCGGCGGACGACTTTGTCCGTCGCGGTAAAGCAAAATCGTCTGCTGCGGTTAAATCATTTTGTATTGGTGTCAAATCATGAGTGAAAGACATTCAGTTTTGGACGTAGACAGTCTTCAGTAGTATAAGCAAAAGCTAGAGAATAGGACAATGATTTCATACCAGCTACTGTTGTGCCTCTCCACATGTCCTTGATCCTCCACTTTTCTAAGCAACACCTGTAAAGAAACTCAAAATATCCAAGAATGAAGCATAAGTAAACCTAGATTGTTACCTAACATACATGTTGTTTGATCTGGAACTAGAACCTATCACAAGTTGAGAAAACTTTTTTGGTTGCCAAGACATATTTGCATTATCAATCACTATAGTTTGATCATATCTGCAAGTTAAGGGAATTAAAAAAATACAAAGGTCCCTAACGTTATTCTTATTTACTGCAAGACTGATACTTTGATGAAGTTCATTGAAGTGACCAACCATCCTTTAATCATCAATATATTGTCTCATACATTTCACTCTAGCCCATATGTTGGATTTAGACAAAAAAATCATTTGTTTGCTAGGGATAATTCATAGTTCTATCTCCAAATTACCATGATAATTATAATTATATCTAAAGTTTGTTAGAAAATTCTAAGAACTTGCATGAAAACATGGTTTTGGTGTATAATATTTGCATAAAAAGAAAATGCTTTCAATAAAGTGGTATTGTACATTGTTCACAAATGGATACATCTCACATAGTATGTAACTATGTGAGAGATGTATCTATTTGTGAATAATGTATAGTCCAACTTTATTAATATGTTTTGAAAATTTTATGCCAAGATAATACAACCATATTATGATCACATTCCAATTTTTTGGATTTTCAAACACCATAAAATATATTATTGTTTTTTCTTATTAGAGTCACCAAAATATATGTTTGAGTTATCCCTAACAAAACACATATTTTATATAAATTTTGATGATGTGAGCTCAAATGGAACATGTTTTCCTGTACATCTTTTTATCTAATTTGTGGACAACATTTGGTACGACTTGTAGTTCAAGTTGATGTTCCTTTCTAAAACTGAGTAGAAAATCACTTAAACCTTACAAAATAGCAAATCACTTTGAAAATTTTTGGAAGTCCTAGAGAACAATAATTAGGTTGTCTAGTTCATGTCAAAATTGTGTTAGGGCGCATAGGAATCATGTAGGCCATAGTTATTATGATTTGTAATTTAGAAACATGACAAGTACTTACAACATGTCCTTGGCTGCCAGCCTCTAAGAAAAAGCAATAACCTCTAAGGATGATAATTTACTTGGTGGTTTAGAAAAACACCAAAGAAAATGGGTATTTTCCTTGGCAGGTAAAAATAACACTTAAGAACATAGTAGTTTACTTGACTGTTTACGGTTACACTTAAGGAAATGGGTAATTTCCTTGGAGTTTATTTGAAACCACCAAGGAAACACACATATTACTTGGCGGGTGTCACACCCAATTTCAAGGACGAAATAGGAATGCATAACATTATGTGTGCCCAGGAATTAATCCACACATAAGTCAACAAATTACATAGTACCATCACAGTGTTTAATACATAGCGTACATAGATCCATTACAAATAGAAATAAAACACGCGGAAGATACAACTAGCTCTCATGGTACTCCATCTCACAGGAAAGGTCAACTGGTTGACCAAGCCTAGAAATCTTCAGGGAAGTCCTCATAGCCTCCTGCTTCTGTTACCCATCCGGGATTTTTATCCAAGTGATTGAAAAGTAAAACAAGTGTAAGTACTCCTCGTACTTAGCAAGCTAACATGGGGTTATGAAACTCAAAAAGGTTGACACTAGCTTACTGTGTTTAGCACTTTTAGTTAATCAAGTTTTACTTATTAAGTAACATCAAGTTATGCTTAAGCCCCAAATGATCCCACTTGTCATTACCATCTCTGAATAAATAATAATAACAACACCTTATTGGCAATAGGAACAAAGTAAAGGTACAACAAGTTGATTAGTTAATCTGTAAGTTTTCTGGGTCGCTCGTATCCGTGAGCACGGCTGATATATCAGTTTATTACTCTACAGAGTTTGTGCACTTTACCCACGAGTCGTGATTTGCCCTTTCGCCCGAGGTAGCTAGCCTCTTGACCCTCTTCCAAGGAAGGTCGGCAGGGTTCACTATGAAGTTTTTCAAAGAGCCTTGCTGGCAAGCAATAGACATTACGGATCCACGGGCAAGGGGTGTGTAAGGTCCTCCCTCGGTGGTACACACGCAGCGGTAGCCACCCAGTCCATACCAGACAACCAGCTCGTCAATGGAAAGTTTCATGAACTATCGACATGCGAGAATGTACTCTCATACTTGACTAAAACTAGAGCCATGTAGCCCTTATGGTTGCACTGTTAATCCTAGCTTTTGCCCACAGGTGTTTCTCATTCAAGTTAGGTTCCAGTTGCCAATAAAAAATTCATCCATCCATTATAGTATCATAACATTTGGTAGGGATCATGTATCATTTAGATTTGCACTAGCAATCTACCCATATGCATAACTCATAGGAATCAAGGTAAAGGGTATCAATACTATGGAAGTATACTACGGGTTTCAAATTAAACACATGCGAATAAAATCATGATTATGGTGAATAGGATAACAAGGTAGGTCTCATTCTATACTTGCCTTGGTTATCAAACTCCTGCTGGTCCTGTTTCTGGTCGTAGAACTCCTGGTCACAACCAAACTCCTCACCGTCTGAACTCGATCACGACATTGCAACAACACACATTCCAATTTGCTTTCATACAAAGCAAACATAGCTACTATTAGAACAGTACACCAGCAGAAATAAAATAAATTAAAAGGTTTATAAACAGGTACTACGCACTGCTACGAACATTTCAACACGAATTTCATGAAAAACGGATTTAAAACGTGAAAGATATGAATTAAACAAGTTCTCTAAAAGCATTTTCATTAATTAAACTTAACCTCGAAAATTAAGTGCTTCAAACATAACTAACAGTGGGTTTGACATGTAGATAAATTCATTACGAACCTAACGCAATTCGAATTGTTCAAATCGGAGTTAAAACGCAGTTTTTATAAGGTTTTCAAAATGAGTGGCAAAATTGAAATTATTTTGAAATGGATTTTGGAATTAAACGAATTTCATTTTTCTCTGAAATTAGAAACAGCCAGGACTGCGGATTCATTTAAAGAAAGTGGGGGGTCTCTTTAACAAATGAACCTGCGAAGGGGTATTGGACGATCTTGGCCGCTGATCTTGCGATGGACGGTCAGAATAGAAAGATGGGGAGAGGGAGGGAGCTGGCTGGCTGAGCACAGAAGCCAGCGCGGCGGTGCTCCATTGCTGCCGGCATTGAGCCCGGCGGCGAGAAGGGGAAAAGGGCCTAGGGCCTCGGTTGGCCACCGGAAGACCACGAGGAGATAGAGGAGGGAAAGGCGAACTCGGCCGAGGCTCGGCTGAGCGTGGGGCGGAGGAAGAAGGGGGGTGCGGCAGAGCGCCATCGCCAGAGGCGGGCGGTGCTCGCGGGAAAGGGCTCTAGAGGCCATGAATCGATGAACCGAGCACATGGGGAGGAAGAGGGGGTGAAGGAAAATCCAGTAGTCCATACGGTTGAACGCAGAGAGGAGAACGGTGGCTTGCGCAGCAGGTCGCCATGGACGACGGCAAACGGTGCGTGCGACTGGAGCCCTGGAGGCCTCAATTCGCCAAATTGGAGGCACTGAGAGGGAGAGTGGAGGGAGGCTAAACTCACCGATGCGGTAAGGAGGCCGGAGACGACACCGGGCAGGCGGTCGATGTGCTTCGGCGGTCGGCGAGCTTCACGACCACGCCAGCGGTTGTTCTGCGACCATGGGAAAGGAAGGGAGAGAGAGCTCAGGCTCTAGACATCCGTAGGAAGAACGCGGACTCAGAACGGGGCTTACAAACGCGATGTCAAGGGCGGAGACGTCTCAGGGCTGTCGGTCGTCGAGCATTGGCGGACGGCGAGGCACGTACGCAGCCGACGCGTTCTCTGCGAATTCTGACGAAGAGACGGGATCAAGGAGAAATCCGTTAGCCTTGGCAACGCGAGGACACGGTGCGGAGTTCGGCTCGGGGTTTACCGGGGCGGAGGAGCTCCGGGCAGTTCTTCGCGGCGTCGGCGACAGCGGCGTGTGTTGATTCGGCGAAACAGATAGCAAAAGGGGGGGGAGAAGGAAAGGGGCGATCTCCTATTAAACGCTCGGGACAGCGCGGTTGCGAGGCTAGCGCGAGGGAGTGGGAGCGGGGAGGGGCGGTTGCTGGAGGCACAGCGCGGTTGTGGGGCGCAGCGGTCCGGTGCGTGAGCAGAGAGAGGGAAGGGAGGTTGAGGAGGAGCTGACAGGCGGGCCGATCGGCAGCGAGAGAGAGGGGGAAGGGAGCGTGCTACCTGCTGCAGAAGCGCGCTGCTGGCACGCGGAGAGAAGGGGGAGTGAACGAAGCTGGGCGATCCAGTCGCTGGGGTGAAGGAGAAAGAGAGGGGAGAGGGGAAAAGATATTCCTTTCCTTTTTCTTTTCCAAACTTTCCAAAACCTTTTCAAAACCAAATTGAGCTCATTTGAACATTGCTTTGCAAACTCAGTCAGCACAATAAGATATGCAGCAGCATGTATGCAAAAACATGTTACTAACTCTCTAACTTGTTTTAATTCCATAAAAATTCTTATTCACCTAAATTCAATGCTCACACAATGCATTAATAAATCATTTTTAGCTATTTCAAATGCAAGCAATTTTTTGTGTGTTACAGCAGGGTAAACTCAACCTCCCAGGAATACATATTTTCATGAGAGTCGGTAGGAGCACCGCCAAGAAAAATAGACTTGGCGGTTTTATTTTGGCACTAAAATAAATTGATTTTGGTAGTGCCCGTTTCACTTATTAGCTTCAACTCCAAGCAACTTAGGTCTAGAGGTAGATATATATATATATATATATATATATATATATATATATATAACTTGAGAATTTTTAGAAAAAAAAACTATAAGGTTTGTCATCTAAACTGAATATAAATTATTTAAGCTACAATGAATTTAGTATGCAGACTATAGATAAACATGGACCTGGCGCTATGCTAAATTTTTCCTTAGTTACTGGTGCATGACCGACTTAATTTTGATTGCAGGAACATGTTGGATGCTTCAGTGGTTCCTTTCATTTCAATTACGGGAACTACCGTAACTTGTACCCCATATGGGCTCTTGGGGAATTTCGACAACGGCTCCTTGCAAGAAAGAAGGAAGCCAAAATGCATGAAATCTAGGCCATTTTACTTTATATTACAAAGAATAAAAAATGTTCGGAATTATTGGTATATGTCAGTAATGATCTATATGGTGCTGTAATGATAATGGAAAACTGATGGCCGTCCGTCATGATGTTTACCATCTTTTTTTGAAAAAGAATGTAACTAGTTGACTAACAATTAATTTTAAATTATATGAATACATGATGATAATAAATTATGTAATTTGTTAATTTGAGCATTTATAAATTTTGACTAAAGCATTATAAGATATCTACATTTTTTGAATAATTGTAAACACTCCAAGTTTATAGAAAATATTTAATGAAAGGACTCCATTAATCATTTTGTTGGCCTCTATTAAGTTTATGGAGACAGCCAAAAGAACTGCCTCCAATGAAAGGACTCGGTAAATCATGAACTAACAAGACGGTTGATATGCCCGCCTCGATTAATCAGTAAAAAACAAAAAAATCCAGTGAGCCCATCAATGACCCCTGTTGAGCCCATGGAACGACCCGTCAAGGCCATCGCGAGATGTCGTCACCGTAGCTTGATCGCTCGATCGCTGTATCCATCCTCCCTACCGCTAGATCTGACCTCCCCGCCGCCCAGGTACCTAATGTCGGAGAAGGAGAACACCACTAGCCTCACACACGTCGTCGGCCTACTCGGGTGGGACTGGGGAGAGAAAGAGAGCATTCGGAGGTCGGAGAGGGGCGCCGCCGCTAGCCTGCTCGAGTGAGGGAGAGAAAGAGAGTGCTAATAGGGTGGGAGCGGAGCCACTGGCGGCCTACTCAGGTGGGGACAGAGCCGAGAGAGGAGAGAGAGGGAGAAAAGAGAGAGAGAGAGAGAGAGAGAGAGAGAGAGAGAGCTACGCCGTGCGGGTGAGGGAGGGAGGATCATGTATATATAGTGTGACATTGTTGTCTAGCCAAGATGGGCCAAGTTGGACTTGGAGTGGGCATGGCCATATTAACAGATGCGGGAGGCCCGCCTCCATAAATCAATTTTATAAGGTGGTTAGTTATGACGGCATCGGTTATTTAAAATGACCCTCTCCGTCAATCACCAAGCATTAACGGAGGCTGTTGAATTTTATGACCGCCTTGGTTAATGTTCAAAACTTATTTATGTAGTAGTAAATATGGAATCATTAATAAATGTATGATAACGGGATATAGATCATGGACTACTTATATGGGTACTGTATTAGAAAATAAAAAGAGAGGGCGAAAAGATAATATATTCTATGTCGAACAACATTAATGAACCATTAAAATTTGCAATTAGTTACCTACCTTAACATTATGAAACATAGTCTAGAAAGCAAAAAAAATTGCTACTAACTCACCAGCCTCTATCATATCGTGAGTTAAAGTATCCCCTTACTCTAAAACTAGTAACATATGCTATTATTGAAAAAGATTATATTATGCCTATAAATGTTTCTTATTAATTACCAACTTCTGTTACAAATAATTGATAAAGACCTTACTTAAAGTAAGCATGTATGCCTTGCCATCATGCAAATAATCAAATTTACATGAATGCGTGAAAGATAAATATATATTTTTAAGTTTCATATTTCAGCAAGCATGTAAAATGTTCATGTAACACCGGGGAATGCAGGGCATGAGTAAAAACATTTTAACATAAATTAATAAGTAATTTATTTAGCGAAACTTGACCAGACTATAAATAGAGGTTGAAATTTGAAAAAAAAAAATTACCATAGCTTGGTTGGACAAACGGAGATCACCAATATGTAGGACCCACCAATGCTTAGAGCTCTCTAAATACTTTCCATTTGACCACGCATATGCCAGCCACCCGCCGCAGGATCTAGAGACTCATTCTGCAGTTGTTTCCACTACCCAAAAATAAAGATTTTAGCCGACAAGCTTCTTGCTTAATGAGGCAGGCATAAAGTGCCAATCTCTATAAAAAATGCACTTTCATTTCTAGAGATGGGCTACACGTATAAACTAGATTTATAGAGACGTACCTATTAAGATCAGGCCTCTTTTATCTTAAAAAATCGATCCTTTTAAATTTTTGGAGCCCGATCTCTTAGGAGAACTACCTATGTTAATTTAGGGAAGCCCACCTCGTCATCATTGAATCCCTACAATATATAATCTCCACCTACAGTCGGTACTACAACAAAATCAGTTTCCAAAGATGGTCAAAATCGGTTTCCGCAGAGAGGTAGCTTGTTTGCCTCCAAGCTATCGTGTTCGCCTCCAAGTGGGTACCACTATTAATCAAAGTTTGTGGATCTATGCCCGTCTCTGAAAATGAATTATAAAACAAAAAAGGGGGCCCTCTTGTGACCCAACCAACTTAGCTGCTGCCACTGCATCCCGCACCCCCCCCCCCCCCATCCTCACCGGATAGACCGGCCACCATCCTCGCTAGATCTGCACCCACACCCTTGGAGGAGGGCCACATCCTCGCAAAGAGTCTGCGCCCTCGCAAGCCACCACCGGACACGGGCATGCCCAAAGGAGAATTGTTGCCATGCTGAGGGGTCTTGCTGGAGGAGACGTATTTGTGTGGCAGCAACGGAGGGAAAACGAAATGAAGGAGGGGGGCTCTTGCTTTTATATGCTAGTGTTTCAAAGTGGGCTAGTTTGGGCTTGTGAGCTTGACATGATTAGCAGAGGCCAGAGAGGTGCAATTCTGAAAATAGCCCCCATTTTCAGAGGTAGACCTCCTAACACATCTGTCTCTATTAATCAATTTAGGTGGTGGCTATTTTTTTAAAAAGTGTCTCCTAAAATAAATAAGCTGCCTCTGGAGTTCGGAGTCCATTTTTTTAGACTATTAAGTTTTGCCTTCCTTTGAAAATAAAACTACAACTCCTAAAATATTTTAGTAGTAGTGCACCCCCCATTGATTTCTCTCCCCAACAACCATATACATGCTATACCTCTCTCTCTGTAGGTCTCGACTCTCAGGCTCCTCCATTTTTGCCTCCAATGATGGTGCTTGTGTGTGCCCTTCCACCTCCATCAGTGATGTTTGCATGAGGCTCACAACCTCTATCGGTGGCATTTGCATCGGGCCCGCCACCCACAATGTTCATGAGCTTGACGCGAGAATCTATACTGGGCATGGGAGGCGGTAGTGTGGTCAATCTGAAGAAGCATCAGGAGGCAGCCATGTTGGGGACGACGTGGCCAATCCATGGGGAGGCAGCCATGGGTTAATTTGGTGTAGGATGGGAACATACAAGATCATGGACCAACATTCTAGGTTAGTTATTTTAATGTCTTAGTCAACCCACCCTCTCTCTCTCTCTCAATCTCCCCCATGGCCCACGCTCTCCATCTAGAAGATTTTCATGATGGAGAATCTAGGATGGCTGATCCAGTGAGGAAGGCGCAGGCAGGTCCTAGGAGGCAGATCGAGTCAAATGAGGAGGGGTTCAAAGTTGATGACATGGACTGGCAAAGGCGTAGATTCGACAAGCAGCACCACATCGTGTTAATTAATGGGCTCAGCACAAGGTTGGGGGCTTGCCGAGTGATGTCTAGCCATCTTGGAGACTTCATCTTCAAGAGTAACAATTGCTTCATAAAGTTTGTAGTGAAGCCCTAAAGTGCTTAATAGTGGGATTGATATGGTGTGCTCAAAATCACCAAATCTCTCAAGCTACCTTACTAGATTTTTTACAAACCACACAAGCCTCAGAAAATAATGGTTGGGGAGCTAGACAAGCCTTTGTCTCAAGATAGAACATGGGAAACACTAGACACAACCAAAGAAGGGTTGATGTGATATTTAGACCCAATCCCCTGAAATCGATAGTTGCCCTTTGAGTTGATCAAAAAGGACCTCTAGTTTTCATGGACTAGCCTTTAAACCTCACAAACTTACTATAAATCAAAGGCTATTATAAAACACTAAGAACCAACTAGAGGATGCTTTCTCAATCATCGATTAGAGCATCTAGTAAAACCAAATTTGTTGGCCTTCCTAGTGCTACCACAATCAAGATTATTCCACAAGGTTTAGGCACCTTTCAATAAGTCATTAAGGCTTTCTTGACAATCGTGACTTGTTCATCACTTCAATGTTTCATCCTTCTTGATAGAGCATCATGGCCTTTAAAATAAAATCTATTTTTAACACTTTAACTTGAATATATTGTTAACTACCACATTTTCAGTTTCTACTTCATGAGGGTTGTAGGAGCTTTATATTCTTAAGCATATCCTCACTAAGCTAGTGACTTGGGACTCTTTAACATATATATTTTGAGACAACTTCATGTTCACAAGTCAATTAATTCTTCATGACTAAATAGTGGTTCATGCTTAGCCCCTTATGACTAATCATGGTCTTGTTCCATCCATCATTATTAGCCCAATACTTGGTCTTCTTCAGTGCATTGGTTCTTCATAGCCATGCCCTTTGTTTTCCTTTCCAAATTGTCCAATATATTATATCCAAGTAGTTTCCACCCTTTGACTATGCTAACTATCTTTAGTCAAATAGAACCTTGCATCACAATTTATCCACAATGAATTCCACAAATTATTTTGAATTTTTCTTCACATTTCTTGATGTGTTAGCAATCATGTTTTTACTTTTCTTCCATCATAAATAATTGTGACAAAGTCAAGCTATCCATATGGTCTTCCTTCACAAGTAAATTAAAGCCCTTGACTGCATATGTTCATAGGTAGCAATTTTTTTATCAATGTCATTGGACAAACTTCCACTTATTTTTTACAAGCAAATTATCAATGAGACCATTCCATAGTCATTTTCGTTTCTTCATTCTTTCAAGAGACCATTTCTTGTTTACATATCATTTGAGCCCATTAGTCCTTTATATTATTCCTTCATTCTTCATCCACGTTATCTTTATTTACTAATCACTTACTCCATATACAAACACATTAAAAGTAGGAAATGACAAAGAGACAAATAATCTCCTAAGTGTAGCAAGTCTATAATCAAAATTTTATAACAAACAAATCGAACTGAGCAGAGAGCAAAGGTGGAAAACACATGGCATACATATCTTTTACCTTTCGAATCCCGGCTCCAAGCTCGGACACCCGATAGTGCCACGTCACCCGTTAGCCCGATAGCTGAATCAGGCCAACAAGTGACTTGGTCCGTTTGATGCTAGATTGATTTGGTTCTCCGCACGTTTTATAGGGTACCCACAACCTCTAGAGCCTTCTCGGAGCTTCAATCAGCAGAGCAGCAACACAGGTAACCGCCGTGGGCCATGTAGAATCATGGACCCTTGTGTTTAGGCGATTAACGACAATACTAGATCACTATGACTAACGTGTGTTTTGCAAAGGCAAAGTTGTTTATGTTAGGTCATTAGTGATGCATTTTGAATGGGCTTAATGGATATTCATGCCCCAAGATGGAAATTGTTTCGGTTGCAAAGGATGTTGATACAAGTTGAAGACTAGGCTAGTTCTTAGTGCCGTAAGGTTGAGAAGGGCACTAAGTATAGCTAGGGCTTTTGTTTTTCCTTTGACCGTACTATAAAGGGGGGTATAAGATTAGTAGCTTGACCTAGGAGAGTTTAGGAAAGTGGGTATATGCACACTTGTCACAACTAGTCCTAGAGACCTTGCTTTCAGCCCTTGGTAAACCCTAGAAATGGTAGGAGCAAAATCCCTTGAGAAACCTCAGTGAAAACAGTTGATATAGAGGGAGAAAGAGGCTCCGGACCACTCTGCTAAGTGGGCGTCGGACCAAGGAGAGTGGTCCGACGGTCCGTGACTTAGGCAAAATCTCAGCTCGAGGAGCTCCGGACCACCTGTCTGAAAAGCGCCGGACCATAGGAGAGTGGTCCGGTGGCTTAGTTCAGAGACAGAGAAGGCTCCGGACTAGTCCGACGGTTAGTCCGACGGCTAGTCCGACGCCTCAAGACAGGAGGTTGAGTTCATGCAGAGAGCCCCCTGGCTCCGGACCAGAGCGTCGGACCAGGGCTCCGGACCAAGGAGAGTGGTCCGGTGGTATGAAAAAGAGAAGGAGTTTTTCACTCAGAGAGCACCGAGGCTCCGGACCAGTGCGTCGGACCAGTATGTCGGACCAAGCAGAGTAGTCCGACGGTGCCTGAGTTTGAATCCAGAGTGAGCTCCGGACTAGTCCGGTGGCTTCGCAAAGAGAAGAAAAAGTAAAAACGGCTAGTTTTGGAGGTGGGGACTATTTATAGTTGCCCCCTTCGTCCTTAGAGGGACTCTTGGACATTGTTTCAGCTGGTGACACCTTGAGAAATCCTTTGGAGAGTCAAGAGGCTAGTGAGGGAGAGATTAGAGAGAGTTCATCTTGTTCTTCCCTCCTAGAGTGATTAGGAGTGACTTGTGTGCATCCATCCACCTTCATAGCCTTGAGTTGGTCAAGTGAAGGTCTTGTGCTTGTTACTCTTGGTGTTCGACAGCACCTAGACGGTTTGGTGGTGTTCGGAGGAAGTGACCGCCGGGAGATTGTTGGCGGCTCTTCTCCAAGCTTCTGTGATCGGTTGTGGGCGATTCACCGAGCCGGAGTGGCGAAGAATCAGCCCGTAGAGAGCACTCTACCCTTGCGCAGGTAGAGGGGGAGCGATACCTTGCGAGGTGCTCCAGCGAGGACTAGGGGGGTGTGTCGACACCTCGATACCTCGGGAAAAAATCGCTGTGTCACTGAGAATTTCTTTTCCCTAGCTCTTTACATTCCAGCATTACTTTCCGTCTTGTTTTTATTATCTACTAGAATTGCTTAGGTTGCTTTTAATTCCTATGAACTGCTACCACTTTCTAGCTAGGACACACGGATCGTAGGCACTAGGGGGTGATTGGCATTTGATAGGTTTTCATATTTGCTTTAGAATTTTAAAACAAGCCCAATTCACCCCCCCCCCTTCTTGGGCATCTTGATCCTTTCAATTGGTATCAGAGCCTTGTTGCTCTAAATTAGGCTTCACCGCCTAGAACAAGATGTCCCATGGGGATGGACCGCCACCCATGTTCGATGGGGATGACTTTCCGTATTGGAAAGTGCGGATGGAGGCCTACCTTGAGGCCGTGGACGTCGGCGTTCACAAAGCCGCCACCCAAGGTGGATCGGTGTTCGCCGAGGACCCATACTGTGAGAAGAACAATGCTAAGGCAAAGAACATTCTTTTCCGTGGCATTTGCAAGGATGTGTTCAACCGTGTGTGGAATTGCAAAACCGCGCATGAGATTTGGACAAACATTTGTGCTCTTCACGAGGGCACTAAATGTGAAAGAGAAGAGCGTTATCACCTCATCATTGCTAAGTTAAATGCTTTCACTATGCTATCTCATGAAAATGCTAATGAAATGTATTCTTGCTTGAATGTGCTTGTAGAGGAGTTGAATGGCCTTGGGCTCTCTCAAATGACACCGGCCGATGTGTGTGCGCAAGATACTTTGTGTCCTTCCAATAGACAAGTATAGCCACATCGTCACGGTTCTTCATCAAGGCGATCTCTCCGCAACTACACCAACGCAAGTGTTGGGCAAGATCAATGCTCATGAGATGTACATAAAGATCAATGATGGAACTTCATCATCATCCAAGAAGAAAGAGAAGGAGGAGAAGAAGGACTTGGCTCTCAAGGCATCTTCCAAGGAGAAGTGCAAGATTCAATATGTCGTTGAGAGTACAAGTGATGATGATGATGAAAACAACATCGCTCTCATGGTGAAGAAGACCGCCAAGATGTTGAAGAGGCTAAACAAGAATGGAGTCAAGTTTGACTCAAAGAAGAAGAAATTCTTCACAAGCTCTTCAAGGAAGCCAATCTCCCAAATGAAGTGCTACAATTGTGGCACCCTTGGTCATCTAGCCCATGCATGTCCCGAAGAGAAGAAAGACAAGTTCAAGAACAACAAGTTCAAGAACTTCAAGAAGAACAAGGGCGGCAATGATGACTCAAGTGATGATGACAAGAAGCAATACAAGCCATACAAGAAGAAGAAGAACTTCAACTTCCACAAGAAGAAGAAGGATGGCAAGGCTTACATTGTGGGTGATTGGCTCACCGATATTGATGATTCAAGTGACTCCTCCGATGATGAGAGTGAAGAAGAGAAGGTGGCCGCTTTGGTGATTGGTTCTTCGATTCCACCGCCACCCCCTCCTTCATCGCCGGGATCATCCTCTACACACCTACGCCTTATGGCTAAAGGTGACAAGAAGGTACAAAAAGAGGATGATGGTGATGACCTCTCTAGTGATGATAGTGATGATGAAGAAGCACCTTCCTATGATTAACTAATTAAAATTTGCAACAAGTATGCTAGCATCATAAGGAAGTACAAGAGTAAAAATGACAAACTTCTTGAAATCAAAGAAAACCTGCATGATAAGCTTGACAACTTGTCTAGTGCTAATGATGATTTGAAGCTTGAGATTAACTCTCTCACATCTAGCACTAGGGAGCTCAAAGCCTCTCTTAAGCAAGCCAATGAGAAACATGATAAGCTTGAGAGGTCATCCCAAGAGCTCCTCACAAGGTTTAACTTGCTAAAAGATGACTACAACCAAGTGAAAAGTGATCATGGCACACTAGTGGTAGCAAATGAATTACTTACTCAAGATCTTACACATGTTGCTACTAACCCGTGTGCTAAGTGTGCAAGTGCTACCTCTTGTGATATCGAGCTTGATGATGTGGCTCTTGAGCAAAGTGTCAAGTGCAAGGGCAAGAGAGTTGTAGAAGCCGACAAGTATGATGATTATATGAAGATGAGTGAAGAGAACTCAAAGCTCAAGGAAGAGCTAATCAACCTCAAGGCAAACAAGCCCTTCACCATCAAGCTGGCTCAAGAAGAAGACAAATATGCTATCACTTTGATCAACTCTCTTCGAGAAGAAATTGCCAAGCTCAAGAATGACAAGACCAAGCTTACAAGTGGCCTTGAAAAGTTCACCAAGGGCCATAATCTCCAAAGTGAGCTTCTAATGAGCACCGTCATGAAGAATGACAAGACCGGTATTGGGTACAAGGAGAACCAAGTGATGAAGGCCAAGGTCAAAATTGAAGCCAAGAACTACTACAATAACAAGTACAATGGCTACAATCAAGAGAAGCCAAAGCCCAAGCCTAAGAGGTGTTTTGGATGTGGACAAATTGGTCATCTCTCATTTCAATGCAAGACTCCACTTCCCAAGACCTTGCCCAAGCACACTAGGCCATTTGCTCATAATGCTCACTATGTCATCAACAAAGATTCCAAGGGTAGACCACTTGTGGTGTTTCTTGGACCACTAATGAAGAACAAGCCTAGGGTTCTTTGGGTTGCTAAGGAGTTGGTTGACAAGGCAATGGGGCCCCGCACTAAGGGGGTTCCCAAACAACAAGCTTAACTCCAAGTTGCTTGTGTGTAGGTGAACTACAAGACCGGTGGGAGCCATTGGGTAATTGATAGTGGTTGCACTCAACACATGACCGGCGACCCCCGGATGTTCACCACACTTGATGAGGATTGTGCAAATCAAGACAAGATCACTTTTGGGGATAATTCAAAGGGCAAAGTTCAAGGCTTAGGCAAAGTGGCTATCTCCCAAGATCAATCAATTTCAAATGTCTTGCTAGTACAATCATTGAGCTTCAACTTGCTATCGGTTGGTCAACTTTGTGATCTCAGGTTTCATTGTCTCTTCACTCCAAATGAGGTGATTGTGACCAAGATTGAAGATTCATCAATGATATTCAAAGGGTCCCGGCACAACAACCTCTACTTAGTGGACTTCACTTCAAATGAAGCAAACTTGCAAGCTTGTCTATTCTCCAAGAATTCTTTGGGTTGGCTATGGCATAGAAGATTAGCTCATGTGGGCATGTCAACCTTGAAGAAGCTTGTCAAGAAGGAAATGGTTAGAGGAATCAAGGATGTGGTGTTTGAGAAGGACAAACTTTGTAGTGAATGTCAAGCCGGCAAGCAAGTGGCAAACACTCATCCAACCAAAGCTTTCATGTCAACCTCAAGAGTTCTAGAGTTGCTACACATGGATCTATTTGGCCCTACCACCTATGCTAGTCTTGGAGGAAATCTCTATTGCTTGGTGGTAGTGGATGACTACTCTCGATACACTTGGGTGTTCTTTCTTCAAGACAAGGGAGAGACACAAGGCATCTTCAATAAGTTTGCTACAAGAGCTCAAAATGAATTTGATGTGAAGATCAAGAAGATTAGAAGTGACAATGGCACCGAATTTGTGAACACAAAGATTGAAGATTATTGTGATGAAGTTGGGATCAAGCATGAGGTGTCCGCCACATATACTCCACAACAAAATGGTGTCGTAGAGAGTAAGAACCGGACGCTCATAACTCTAGCAAGGTCTATGCTTGATGAGTACAACACTCCGGAGAAGTTTTGGGCGGAGGCAATCAACACTGCTTGCTATGCGGCAAACCGTCTCTTCGTCCAAAGGCTATTAAAGAAGACCCCCTATGAGCTTGTCAATGGGAAGAAGCCGGATATTTCATTCTTCCGGGTGTTTGGTTGCAAGGTGTACATCTACAAGAAGAGCCAACACTTGGGTAAATTCCAACGGCAGTGTGACATTGGTTTCCTTGTTGGTTATTCACTTAAATCCAAGGCATACCGTGTATTTAACAAAGCCACCGGCTTAGTTGAAGAAACGTATGATTTGGAGTTTGATGAAACTAATGGCTCCCAAGGAGCGCTTGAGGATATTGATGTAGGTGATGAACCCTTGAGGGAAGCAATGAAGAATATGCCAATTGGTGCTATCAACCCGCAAGAGGTGGAAGAAGTTGAAGATGAAACAAATCAACATCCTTCTCCACCCCACATGCCTCAAGTTGATGAAGGAGATCAAGTGAGAGAAGCTCAAGAAGACACTCACATTCCTCAAGATCAAGCCGAGGCCGAAGCAAGCAATGTTGAAGCACCGCATCCCCCTCCTCAAGAGACAAATAGAAGATCAACATCTATCCTTCAAGCTCACCCCCATGATCAAATCATAGGAAATCCATCAAAGGGAGTAATGACTCGCTCTAGACTTGCATCTTATGTTGAACATCACTCGTTTGTTTCCTTTGTTGAGCCTACTAGTGTAGAAGAAGCACTTGCGGATCCGGATTGGGTGAATGCCATGCATGAAGAACTCAACAACTTCACCCGGAACCAAGTGTGGACACTTGAAGAGAAGCCAAAGGATGCAAGAATCATTGGCACCAAGTGGGTGTTTAGGAACAAGCAAGATGATTAAGGCGTGGTTGTGAGGAACAAAGCAAGATTGGTGGCAAAGGGGTTCTCTCAAGTAGGACTCGATTTTGGAGAGACCTTTGCTCCGGTTGCAAGACTTGAAGCCATCCGTATCCTTTTGGCATATGCTTCACATCACAAAATGAAACTCTTTCAAATGGATGTGAAGAGCGCCTTCTTAAATGGTTTCATAAATGAACTTGTCTATGTCTCACAACCTCCCGGGTTTGAAGACCCAAACTTGCCTAATCATGTGTATAGGTTGTCCAAGGCACTCTACGGATTGAAGCAAGCTCTAAGAGCTTGGTATGAGAGGCTAAGGGACTTCCTAATCAAGAAGGGCTTCAAGATCGGGATCGTCGACACTACACTCTTCACTAAGAAGCTTAATGGAGAGATCTTTGTTTGCCAAGTATATGTCGATGACATTATATTTGGGTCAACGAACCAAGACCATTGCAAGGAGTTTGGTGACTTGATGTCCAAGGAATTCGAGATGTCAATGATTGGCGAGCTAACCTTCTTCCTGTGGCTTTCAAGTGAAGCAAATGAGAGAAGGGACCTTCATCTCTCAAGAAAAGTACACTTATGATCTACTTAAGAAGTTCAAGATGGAGGATTGCAAGCCAATCAAGACCCCAATGCCAACTAATGGGCATCTCAATCTCGATGAGGGAGGTAAACTGATTGACCAAACTCTTTATCGCTTTATGATCGGTAGTTTACTTTACCTCACCGCATCTAGGCCGGATATCATGTTTAGTGTGTGTATGTGTGCTAGGTTTCAAGCAAACCCTAAGGAGTCGCATCTTTGTGCGGTTAAAAGAATCCTTAGGTACATAAGGCACACCCCTAGCATGGGTCTTTGGTATCCCAAAGGAGCTCCCTTCCAACTAGTTGGCTATTCCGATTCGGATTATGCCGGGTGTAAGGTTGATAGGAAGAGTACCTCCGGCAGGTGCCACATGCTAGGAAGATCACTTGTTTCTTGGTCCTCAAAGAAGCAAAACAGTGTGGCATTGTCAACCGCCGAGGCGGAGTACATTGCCATGGGAGCAAGTTGTGCACAAATCTTATACATGACCCAAACACTCTTTGATTACGGCGTGTTTTTAAAAGAAGTTCCACTTTTGTGTGATAATGAAAACACCGTAAAGCTTGCTAACAATCCGGTTCAACACTCTCGCACCAAGCACATTGATATTCGCCATCACTTTCTTAGAGATCATGTGGCTAGGAAAGACATCACACTAGTTGGAGTTAAGAGCGAAGATCAATTGGCGGATATCTTCACTAAACCACTCGATGAAACAACCTTTGTAGGTTGAGAAGCGAGTTGAATGTGCTTGATCACTCTAACTTCACTAAAAGATGAGCTTGTGTGAATCATGCATTCATATGTAATATAACATGTTTAATTTGGTAATGCACATAGGCTTGGCTAACGCGGTTAAGATAACCACCCTCAAAGCGTGTGACAAAGCTTAACCGCGGTTTAAACTTGCAAGCAACCTAGATTCAAATTCCGTTTTGCATTGCATATGCATGAGTGTTTCTTCTTCGTTTCTTTTTGGTTAAGTTTTTTGGTCATCATTAGGTTCAACACTTAGGGGGAGCAATTCAACGCTCTAGCTTCAGCTAATACCCCTCTTGTGCCCCTAAGGTGACCCTTGGAGCTTTATTGAACTATTTTCTTATGAAAACAAATCCTAGCCTATGGCAAATTATTTCTAAAATTGAGGGTTTGAGAGATGGTTCTTATTTTAAGTCCAAAAAGTGCTCCTCTTTGCTCTTTTGAGTTGGTACTTGGCTAAGAGAAAAGATTGGAGAGAAAAATAGGAAAATTCAGAGCAAAATTAAGCACCGGACCACCCTCCGGACCACTCTGCAATGGTCCGACGCAGTGGTCCGACGCCCTGTCCCTCACTGCATAAATCTTTTCCAGCCATAAAATTCGTCGGACCAGTGTCCGACGCTCCACCGGACCAATGGCAAGTTGTCCGGTGCCTCTGTAAATTCTATCTATGCATCATCGGACCAGTCCGGTGCACCGTCGGACTAGTCCGGTGAGTAGTCCGACGCCCTGGTCCGGTGGTCGGGTGCTCACTGTTTTTCCCTCTCTGGTACCGTCAGACTACCCGTCGGACCAGCCTCCGGACTAAGCGGAGTAGTCCGACGCTTTCAAATTTTGCGGATAACCCCCCGCGAGCGGCTCTGTTTCTCCAGTGTCTGACTCGTCTTCGTCGTCCGTACGCCGCTCCTCCACCGCTCGTCATCGCCGCCGTTTCGCCCCTGCTCCTCTGCGCCCTTGCGCCGCTGTCCTCACCGCCGGTGAGCTCTCCACCTGCGCTGCCATCACTCTGCCACCACTCCTCGCCGTGCCGCGCAGCCGCCTTCCCTCTCCATCGCCGCCAAGCGCCGCCCTGTCCCCACTGACCTCGCCGCCGGGAACTCCAACCTCGCCAGCGTCCAACTCCACCTCCCTGCCAGCCTGAGCAGGCCACCTAGGGTTTACACCTCCCCCCTCCTTCCATTGCCACTGCAAATCAAGAAGCTAGGGTTTGCCCTAACCCTAGGAGGATTTGGTTTCGACGCGTTCGTCCTCGTACGAATTCATTTCGTTGTCGTCGACTCCGCTACTTCTCACTAGGGTATGGCTTTCATTTACGATATCGCGTTTTGTCGAGTCGTCAATTGAGTCGTGCCCTAGGTTTATTCCTTGAATATCTCTTAAGCAATTCAATCCAATTCACTATTTCTAAATGTCAATTGTAATTTCTTCAGTTGGCAATACACCCTTTGGAGTGTGGTTTGGTACTGAAATTTCTCTGAATAGATACGCTTTCTTACCTCAGGTACCATGTCAGATTTCATTTCTATCACTTATCTAGATGCTTGCTTCTATACGGATTCTTATCTCTAGATTTTATATATGCTTATGTATACCCTGTCTATTCTATCCAGCAGCAGTCAGTGGCAGCTTTAACTCAGGGCAAAGCTCGTGAGTAAGGATTGAGGCAAAGCCTCAGAGGTTCAGTCTAGTGGCTTGCAGGCCCCTCTTTCAGTTGTTTGATCAGTGGGCAGTCGTTCTCACAGCGATCAGTGGTTCTTGAGGCAGTATTCTCTATGATCTGTCAGTGGTTTTCTTCCAATTGGCAGTGGCACTTGTGTTTGACAGTTGTCAGTGGGCAGTGCTTCTCTGATTGATCCAGTATGACTCGCAGTACTCATGCTCGCGCAGCTGGGTCAGGTGATGATAGGAGGCCTCCTCCACGTCCTTCCAGCGATAAGGGTAAGAAGCGAGTGGTTGAAAAGGCAAAGAAGAAGAAGCGCAAGCTCACAGAGGCTGAGAAAGCCGAAGCAGTGGCCGATGCAGCAGACCGCGCAAAGCGAGGAGGTCCCCGAGGCACAGTCAGACTTGGCACCCCTCCGCGGGATCTACCTTCTACTCCTCCAGCTGGGTCACATACTGAGGATACTCTAGAGGAGCCAGAGCTTGTCACTGAAGCTCTTGGGACACCGTTGGCACCGCGTTCCTGGGGGCGTTCCACTCGCTCCCAGTCAGCTCAGTCACCTCAGTCAGCAGCTCCCACAGCAGCTTCAGCTTCAGTTCACCTCGATCTGAGGAATCTCACAGCGAAGCAGGTGAAGAAGCTACGGTTTGTTGCTTTAGAGAAGTGGTGCCCGGATCAGCGTGACCCCAGAGCCTCACCCGGTTGGCACACACCTCTTATGGAGGATTTCTATAGAGCAGCTCAGCTGACCAGCATTTAGATTCGACCGCACAGGGTTTGCTCCTTAGAGAGCATAGTTGAGCTAGCTGGTGAGGAGATCAGACCGTTCCTTACTTACCTTCCGGGACTAGCTGATTTACTTGGCCGTTCTGGTAACTACATAGAGAGATGGGTCAGAGAGTTCTACGCCTCTGTGTGGGTTGATCCAGAGCACAAGTTTGTGTAGTATACTTTCAGAGGCGAGCGCTACAGGCTCTACTTGACTAGACTCAGAGAGATCTTTCGCCTCCGTCAGCAAGGTGGCGAGCTCGATTTACATTATGAGTGCTACAGAGGAGCTTCCGTGCCTCGCAGAGCTCGAGGTGGACGTACACTATCAGTTCAGGAGGTGGCTCCCCTCTTCAAGCCACCTTTCTCAGAGGGCTCCAGACGTAGCCCAGCAGAGCTCAGACCCACCGTTCACAGGTTGAACGAGGTCCTCCATCATACTTTGCTTCCTCGCATGGGTTACAAGGAAGGACTGACAAATATGCAGCAGCTACTCCTTCAGGCCCTAGTATCTCAGACACCGTTCGACGTCGTAGACTTTCTTGTGTCAGAGATAGAGGATGTGATAGCAGATGGTATGAGGGCACGTCAACAGTTTCCCTATGCTCATTGGATTTCATCGATCATAGCTATTGAGCTTGAGGGAGCCAACCCTGGACTCCGCGCCCTGCCGGATCAGTCGCCGACTTCTTTCCCATCTTACAGAGTCCTGGGTTCGTTTGACAGCCGGTTTGGAAACCGGGTCCTCCGTCTTGTCAGAGAGAGGACTGCTCCAGCTGACAGAGCTGAGGTTGATGCTCAGGATGAGGCTATATGCAGTGTTGAGCAGCAGGAGATCGATGGTCTAGACACTGGAGCTGATGTGACTCCTGAGGACACTACTTCGGATAGCTCAGATATCGATTTCCAGCCAGTACCACAGATGCCCCCACGGGCTCACGACACTGAGGCTGGCAGCTCTGCCTCTGCCACGGAGACCATGATGCTGAAGCTTCTTGACCGAATGAATGAGCAGCAGAGTTCCTTGGTCACTGCAGTTACACAGGTACAGCAGCGACAGGATGAGATGTAGCGATAGTCTGAGGAGCGTCAATTCGAGATGCAGCGACAGATGCTAGCTATGCAGCTAGAGTCACAGTGCCTTCAGTTACAATCTCAGCAGCTGCTGCAGCAGCAGAACATGGCCTTTATGGCTCATATGATAAAGTGGACAGGCGCTCCTCCTCTTGAGTTTCCTGCAGCTCCTCAGATACATATGATGAGCACCTCACAGCCCTCACAGTCAGTTGGGGAGATAGGAGGCCCACCGTTCTCAGTTGGACCCTCAGTTGGCCCTTTAGTGGCCCCTACAAGCTCCGTCGGTCAGACAGTCACTCCCACCCCAGCCGTACAGTCCAGTGGACTTCAGGGTGCCAGATTGACCACCCCGTTCCAGTCTCCGGCGACTCAGATGACTCAGTGGTTGGACACCTTCGGCCCAACTCAGCAGTTCACCCCTCTCACTACTGGTTTCACTCCGCTCACTGCTACGATGGGTGCTACTGCCAGAGAACTTTCTGCATCGTTCAGCGACATTACAGGGCAGCCGTCCCCCACTGGTCCTCAGATTGCAGCAGAGGTTGAGGCCGAGCTTGTTGCACCGACAGCCGATCAGCACCGCTCCTCAGTAGCTTCCTCAGAGGCTACACACGACAGTTGGACTCCAGCCATGTCTACCCCACCTACAGCTGCAGTTGCTACCGATCCCACAGTGGTCACTTCCACTCCAGTACAGCCTCTGCAGTCTCCGGTTCTTCAGACTCCAGTCGAGTCCGTGCATTAGGCATAACCGGACACCGCCGTTCCTGAGGCTCCCGCAGCGCCACTGGCACCGGTTACTGATCCTACTGCTTCTCCAGCTACTGCTCCAGAGTCTTCGACCGCAGCAGGCCTGTCAGCTACCGACCCCCAGACCACTTCACTTCCAGCGACAGATACTCAGGGGGAGGATTCGGATGATGAGACATATCTGGCAGCTTTCAGGGTGCTCGACCGCTCCACAGCTGCTTCCACTCCGCCTCCAGACGCTTAGTTTTGGTGCTTCGATGCCAAAGGGTGAGAGGGAGAGTCGAGTAGATGGGCTAGCTTAAGGGGGAGCTAGTAGGACTCGTTCTTTTGATGTGTATAAACTCTATTGCATCATGCATCACGTTTACCATCTTTATGCATTGTTTGATATGTGTGATGGTTGAGACTTGATGGTTGTGTGACATGTGTGGACATTCATCTATATATATCATGTCACTTGGTTATGCTATATTGCTTCCGCGCTAATCTCTGATCTTTTGGCTATAGCATATCCTTTATGAAATCAAGTTCTATGCTCAATTCATATCTATTGTGCTTGTCATGGCTTGAATGGTTAGGCATGTACTTGTCTTTCTTATCACTAACCCATGCCTATCTCATGTCCAGTCATGTTTTCTCTTATCAAAATTCACTCATTATTCTCTACTCGAGCTTGTATTGTCGTCAATCACCTAAAAGGGGGAGATTGTAGAATCATGGACCCTTGTGTTTAGGCGATTAACGACAATACTAGATCACTATGACTAACGTGTGTTTTGCAGAGGCAAAGTTGTTTATGTTAGGTCATTAGTGATGCATTTTGAATGGGCTTAATGGATATTCATGCCCCAAGATGGAAATTGTTTCGGTTGCAAAGGATGATGATACAAGTTGAAGACTAGGCTAGTTCTTAGTGCCGTAAGGTTGAGAAGGGCACTAAGTATAGCTAGGGCTTTTGTTTTTCCTTTGACCGTACTATAAAGGGGGTATAAGATTAGTAGCTTGACCTAGGAGAGTTTAGGAAAGTGGGTATATGCACACTTGTCACAACTAGTCCTAGAGACCTTGCTTTCAGCCCTTGGTAAACCCTAGAAATGGTAGGAGCAAAATCCCTTGAGAAACCTCAGCGAAAACAGTTGATATAGAGGGAGAAAGAGGCTCCGGACCACTCTGCTAAGTGGGCGTCGGACCAAGGAGAGTGGTCCGACGGTCCGTGACTTAGGCAAAATCTCAGCTCGAGGAGCTCCGGACCACCTGTCTGGAAAGCGTCAGACCATAGGAGAGTGGTCCGGTGGCTTAGTTCAGAGACAGAGAAGGCTCCGGACTAGTCCGACGGTTAGTCCGACGGCTAGTCCGACGCCTCAAGACAGGAGGTTGAGTTCAGCAGAGAGCCCCCTGGCTCCGAACCAGAGCGCCGGACCAGGGCTCCAGACCAAGGAGAATGGTCCGGTGGTATGAAAAAGAGAAGGAGTTTTTCACTCAGAGAGCACCGAGGCTCCGGACCAGTGCGTCGGACCAGTATGTCGGACCAAGCAGAGTAATCCGACGGTGCCTGAGTTTGAATCCAGAGTGAGCTCCGGACTAGTCCGGTGGCTTCGCAGAGAGAAGAAAAAGTAAAAAACGGCTAGTTTTGGAGGTGGGGACTATTTATAGTTGCCCCCTTCGTCCTTAGAGGGACTCTTGGCCATTGTTTCAGCTGGTGACACCTTGAGAAATCCTTTGGAGAGTCAAGAGGCTAGTGACGGAGAGATTAGAGAGAGTTCATCTTGTTCTTCCCTCCTAGAGTGATTAGGAGTGACTTGTGTGCATCCATCCACCTTCATAGCCTTGAGTTGGTCAAGTGAAGGTCTTGTGCTTGTTACTCTTGGTGTTCGACAGCACCTAGACGGTTTGGTGGTGTTTGGAGGAAGTGACCGCAGGGAGATTGTTGGCGGCTCTTCTCCAAGCTTCTGTGATCGGTTGTGGGCGATTCACCGAGCCGGAGTGGCGAAGAATCAGCCCGTAGAGAGCACTCTACCCTTGCGCGGGTAGAGGGGGAGAGATACCTTGCGAGGTGCTCCAACGAGGACTAGGGGGGTGTCGACACCTCGATACCTCGGGAAAAAATCGCTGCGTCACTGAGAATTTCTTTTCCCTAGCTCTTTACATTCCAGCATTACTTTTCGTCTTGTTTTTATTATCTACTAGAATTGCTTAGGTTGCTTTTAATTCCTATGAACTGCTACCGCTTTCTAGCTAGGACACACGGATCGTAGGCACTAGGGGGTGATTGTCATTTAATAGGTTTTCATATTTGCTTTAGAATTTTAAAACAAGCCCAATTCACCCCCCCCCCCCCCCCGTCTTGGGCATCTTGATCCTTTCAGGCCACCGGACGCCTGCCGAGCATGGCCAACCCGCTCTTCCCCTCTGTCTCTTTGCCTTCCCTGCTATGTCGCGCTCTAGCCTCCGGCGCTCCGCCACACACCATGCCGACCTTGGCCGCCACCTTTGCTCATAACCGCCGAAGAGATGCCCTCCCCATCGTGCCCTGTTCCTACCAAAGAGTAGGTCACCATCTTCAAAACATCAATCGTGTGTGGACCACTCTGTCACAACAAGATGAAGGTTTCACAGCCGCAACCATGCTGGTGGATATGCACGTTGGGGGACCTTACTTTCAAACAAAAAAAGGCCTTAGGCAAGGCGACCCCATGCCACCCATACTTTTTAATATAGTGTCTGATATGTTGGTCGTACTGATTGTCAGAGCAAAGGAATCAGGACAGATAGAAGGGGTAATTCCACATTTACTGGAAGATGGTTTGTCCATTCTACAGTACGCAGATGATACAATTATCTTTATGAGTCATGATATCGAAAAGGCAGTAAACATTAAACTACTGCTAACCACTTTCGAAAAATTATCTGGCTTAAAGATTAACTTTCACAAAAGCGAAATTTTTTGTTTTGGGAAAGCCAAGGATCATGAGGAGGTCTACTCCCACCTTTTCGGGTGCCCCGTTGGAACGTACCCTTTCCACTATCTGGGTATTCCTATGCACTTCAAGAAATTACTCAACAAATACTGGAAGATCGAAGAAAGAATTGAAAAAAGACTGCGTGGATGGAAGGGCAAATTACTCACAGTAGGCGGTCGGTTAATACTTATAATCTCAGTGCTTTCAAGCTTACTGATGTTTATGATGTCTTTTTTTGAACTGCCGAAACGAAAGGAGTGTTGGAAAAAATAGACTGTTTCCGGTCTCAATTTTATTGGCAAGGCACAACCATAAAAGAAAATATAGATTAGTAAAGTGGGAAGTCATGTGTCAGCCTAAGGATTAGGGTGGTCTAGGCATTCAGAATCTGGAAATTCAGAATAAATGCTTACTAAGTAAGTGGTTGTTCAAGTTACTAAATGAAGATGGGTTATGGCAACAATTGTTACGAAATAAGTATATTAAAAGTAAGACTGTGGGTAGTTGCAAAAAGAAACCTATAGACTCACATTTCTGGAAGAGTCTTATGAATATTAAGGATACTTTTATGCAGTTAGGGCACTTCAATGTCAAAGATGGGTCACAAACCACGTTCTCGTGTGATACTTAGCTAGGAAATAAGCCCCTCAAAGTCAAGTTTCCTGGGTTGTTCAATATTGTTAGAAGGAAACAAGACTTTATTGCCACAGTCATAAGTTCACCGACCTTTAATATCTCTTTTAGAAGAAATCTGGTGGGTGCGAACTTGATAAATTGACATCATATTGTAGCCTCCTTGCAAATTGTTAACTTATCACAGAAAAGAGATTCTTTCATTTGGGGCCTCAAGGCATCTGGGTTTTTTTCAGTTAAGTCAATGTATGTTGCTTTAATTAACAATGGAGTGCATGTGTCACAATATATTTGACAAACAAAGCTACCAATGAAGATTAAATTTTTTTTGTGGTATTTAAAAAGAAAGGTTACTCTAACCAAAGATAATTTGGCTAGGAACAATTGGAACGGCGATACTCGTTGTTGTTTATGTCATCTCCAAGAGTCAATTAATCATCTCTTTTTTGGTTGCTTTTATGCTAAGTTTTTTTGGCGTTCGGTCCATATACTTTTTGGTTCACAGCCTCCGTCCAATATAGATGATTTATTTTTAAATTGGTCTAAATTGGGGAACAAAAAGTATAACTCCTTGTTATTAACAACAGCTTCAGCACTACTGTGGTCTATTTGGATCACTAGGAATGAGACAAATGCAAACCAAAATCATTTTTGCAGGTACTATTCAGAGGAACTCACTGGCTTCGTTAATGGGCGAACTTGCAGCGACGTGAAGATCTCAAAGATCATTTGACCTCTACAGTTTTTTGGTTGCTTTTATGCTAAGTTTTTTTGGCGTTCGATCCATATACTTTTTGGTTCACAGCCTCCGTCCAATATAGATGATTTATTTTTAAATTGGTCTAAATTGGGGGGAAAAGTATAACTCCTTGTTATTAACAGCAGCTTCAGCACTACTGTGGGCTATTTGGATCACTAGGAATGAGACAAATACAAACCAAAATCACTTTTGCAGGTACTATTTAGAGAAACTCACTGGCTTCGTCAATGGGCGAACTTGCAGCGACGTGAAGATCTCAAAGATCATTTGACTTCAACAGCGCGGCACATTGAGACGTCGACGTTAGATTTTTTTTGGTTCCAATGGGTGACTCCATCATAGACATGTTGGTTTGGTTTAGTCAAAAACCTTTTACTTGTTCAGCTCGGTCTATAATAAGTGGTCAGATTCTATCCATGGATAGATGAAGCCGAATTTTTTATCCATTATCTAAAAAAACTGTCGTAGCTGGGAACGGGCAGTCTGATTGTGTGCCCGTGGCAGTGGAGGTTGTGCGTGTGGCCCTGCGGACGCCCCGAGGCTGAAGAAAGAGTTGTTCCGGCATCCCGACCACCTACACCACCTGCACAGGCTCACTGCCCGACCACCATCATCTCAAATGCGGTGGTAGCTAGATGTAAACATGGAGGCCGTAAACAACATATTTGATGAAATACCCATGAGGTATATCCTGGCATGTTGATTAATGCAAACAATGCTTGTTTCTTGTTCTGTTTGTCTTTTATTAAATGTAAGTAACCAAGACGTGTTCATTTGTGCAAGGCTCTGAATATTCATACATTGATTCGACATTGGGGTATATTTTTTTACCACACGTCCACACCCCTATTGGAAATGTAAGAAGAGTTCAAGCTTATGATGGTACATGTTTACACTGTCATCTCAACACTTTTTATTTTATTACTCCATTGTTGATTTGGTTTCGTCTAATGTTCGTTCTGTACTACTCATTGTTCTTGGAATCTATCCAGACGAAGAAGGAAGCTCCCACTCCATGATAGTGCCATGAGTAGGGGTTCTAGAGTTTAGCTGAAGACCTATACTGCTGCAACAAGGTGCACCAAAATTACTTCTCCCTTTATTTTAAATGCGAAGCTAAAAGCACAATGAAAAACAAATATTAGAGAAGACATTTCTGCATTCCTATTGCAAGATATGTTCGTATGCTTTCTGGACGGCACAATAGGGTTCACATAATTGGTATGCTTTATGATTCAGGGTCTTCTGTATGCCATTTGAGAACTATACTTATTTTAGGTGAACAATCCTCAAATTGCTTCTCTCATTGACTGTTCTGAAATACTCAATCAGACTGGCAGAATTTGAACATATGCATATATATAAAATATATATATATATATATATATATATATATAATCTATTAACATGGACCAGATCAAGAACTGAGCAAAGTTGCAATATAAGATTCATGGATTGTTTTTCATAGACTCACCTACCATCAGGACACCCTAATTATGGGTGCGAACTTGATAAATTGGTATCGTATTGTAGTCTCCTTGCAAACTGTTAACTTATCACAGGAAAGAGATGCTTTCATTTGGCGCTTTAAGGCCTCTGGGGTTTTTACCGTCAAGTCGATGTATATTGCTTTAATTAATAATGGAGTGCGAGTGTCACAGGATATTTGGCAAACAAAGCTTCCAATGAAGATTAAAAAATTTTTGTGGTATTTAAAAAGAAAGGTTACTCTAACCAAAGATAATTTGGCGAGGAGAAATTGGAACGGCGATACTCGTTGCTGTTTTTGTAGTCTCCAAGAGTCAATTAATCATCTCTTTTTTGGTTTCTTTTATGCTAAGTTTTTGTGGCATTCCGTCCATATACTTTTTGGTTTACAGCCTCCGTTCAATATAGATGATTTATTTTTAAATTGGTGGGGAACAAAAAGTATAACTCCTTGTTATTAACAGGAGCCGCAGCACTATTGTGGGTTATTTGGATCAGTAGAAATGAGGTGGTATTTGACAAATGCAGACCAAAATCACTTTTGCAGGTACTATTCAGAGGAACTCACTGGCTTCGTCAATGGGCGAACTTGCAGCGGCGTGAAGATATCAAAGATCTTTTGACCTCTACGGCGCGGCATTTTGAGACGTCGGCGTTAGTTTTTTTTAGTTCCAATGGATGGCTTCGACATAGACATATTGGTTTGGTTTAGTCAAAAAAAAATTCCTTGGTCAGTTTTTCCAGTGGACGTGGGTGTGAACTTGTTAGCAAAGTCTGTAATAAGTGGTCAGATTCTATCTAAGGATAGATGAAGCCAGATTTTTAATCCATTATCTAAAAAAATGTCCTTTTGAGCTTAAAATTTCTATACAGCTGCTTTCTAAGCAACAAAGTCTATTTGTTTTATCTAACATAGGATAGCAATTGCCAAGACCTTACATTGACTCGGCATATCTCATGCAAGTCTATTGGTGGATCAGCTATCAGTATAATTAATCTCAATGATCTTTTTCCTTTTATATATATATATATATATATATATATATATATATATATATATATATATATACAAAGGTAGCTATGCTTTAACTGAACTGCAAATTTCTCCTTTTATATTATCAAAAAGTGTGATATTAGTTTTTTTTGTTAGATTCTTACAAGTCAAATCAATCATTAATCCATAAACATGTTAGATAAGGGCGCAGAGCGTTGCCACGCTCTCCTTTTGTTGTCCTATGTGAACTCTGAATCTGTATACGTGTACCTAATTTAGATCCTGATCATGAATAGGTAACATTATTGTTACCAATAAATAAGCACAGATGACCTAAACATTCAAAGGCCCTAAATAGTACTCTCTGGTTCTCTGTTACTTCTTTTGCTCCAGTTGTGTCACAGGCTTTCAAAGTCCCAACATAGAAGGATTTTGCATCTTGAGATACTTTCCAACACATTGTGTACTGTCTGACCCTGAGATGCTCAAGGTCTTATATGGTACTAAATTGAAGGAATGCGAGTTCAGAATTTTAGATTATGGCATAGCAAATTCTAGAAACAGAAGTTCAGAGTTTGGGATTGTATACTAATTTCAGCTAGTATGATGAGAACTGGCCCGATCTTCCGTGAGGTAACCGATAAATTCGACTTGTGGAGATCTCGACGTTGGCGATCCAGCTTCAAAACAGACACAATTCGAACCCTGCAACCGTTACACCACTGCTTCGTTGGTTATCAACCAAGCACAACTTGATTGACCTCGCCAAGAAGGCTTTTCCTCCAAACGAATCGAAGAACACAAGCAAGAAAGTATAAACACACGATCTGAAATTGTAAATATGATTGATGTGAATATCAATAGAGGGTTCAAGAACTCGGTTCCAAAGGACTAATCGACACAGTGGAGGAGATCAAGAACGGGCCCTGGATCACTGTAAAAGGACTAATCGACACAGTTACAATGAATGATTTAGTTTCTCGATGGAAAACTAAACTCTAAAACAAAACCCGAGTCTCAACAGCGGCGGCTACATGAAATATAAAGGAGAGGCGTCCTAGGATTGAAGGCGACCAGGGGGCGCCCACAACTTGGGCTTAAGGCCCGACTCGATACATGGCCATGTTGGCCCAAAATAGGTGACGCAGCACCTTGCCGTGGTCACACAGAATAATCCACGGGGCACCTGGAGCTGGGACCAGATCCAAAACGACGGCATCGTCTTCCCCTTTCCAACGAGTACAAGATCGCCCCGTTTTGATGTCGTATGCGGGAGTTATGACCGAAACATTGACGACGTGTCTGCTGAATCCGAGGGTGATGTGACAGCTGAGTTGGAGATAAGTTGAAACTTGGCAAAGACGATGGCGTAGACGTGTCCAGCATGGTGATGTCCTCATCATAGTATGCACTGGAGGAAAACATGTTCTCAGCTTTGAAGTGTTTTTGACTCCATTGTCTAAAACTTTTTGTTCAATTCAATACATATGCTTACCAAAACCATCTCGATATATCAACATCTTTGCCAAATAGCCATAAATAAAATAGAGTAAAGTGCACTAGCGGTTCCTAAACTTGCGTTGTTGTGTCACTCCGGTCCCTAAACTCGCAAATCGACTATTTAGGTCCTCAAACTTCTTCGGTTGTGTCATCCCGGACCCTAAACTTGTAAATCGACCGTTTATGTCCCTAAACATGTTTATTTGTGTCATCCCGGTCTCTAAACTTGTTCGGTTGTGTCATCTTGGTCCAAACAGAATGATCTAAAAATTAGATATCAAAGAATAATTCATAACTTTTTTATATGAAGACAACATCTATATTAAATTTGTGATCTACAACTTTGTAGTTGAAAAGTTTTCTATTTGAAGTCATTTAGTGTCCGAAAACTTAATTTTTAAATTTTAAATTTTAAAATCTATAAACATATACTAATATTTTAGAAGACTAAACAGTTTTATTTTAAAAACTTTTCAACTACAAAGTTGTAGATCACGTCGAGAGCTACAATTTTGATATAAAGTTTATCTTCATTCGAGTTTATATAAAAAAGTTATGAATTATTTTTGTTTTTAGATCATTTTATTTGGACCAAGATGATACAACCAAACAAGTTTAGGGACCTAAATGACACAGATAAACAAGTTTAAGGACTTAAATGGTCGATTTGTATGTTTAGAAACTAAGATGATACAAGTCAACAAGTTTAGGAACCGGAATGACATAGATGAACAAGTTTAAGGATCTAAACGGTTGATCTAAGAGTTTAAAGACCGGGATGACACGAGAGCATAGATTTAAGAACCGCTAATGCACTTTACTTAATGATCTATTAGTTTCAACATATTGTAATTTTAATAGACTTTACTTTATCTTATTATGGCACGCTACTACTTAAGTCTGCCATTGAATGAGTGTCATTTAATGAGTCACGTTGTTGGAATATATAAACTCAACGGTGGTATTACAACGAGTTCATATCTAGCCTGTGGCGTGGCAATGTCGCGTCAAATGTTTTCTAGTATTATTGAAAGGATCAATATGCTTAAGAGGGGTGAATTGAGTTTATTTAAATTTCTAAAGCGAAAATTAAATCCTAAACAATACCAATTACCCCTAGTGTCTACAAGTGTCAACTAGCTAAACAAAGCAAGTAACAAGATAAGAAGTAAAGCAAAGACACTAGAAAAATACACCCTATGCAATTGTAATCAAACATGATCATGAATATATCAAAAGCAATGAAAGTAAAACTTGAAAGTAATTGCAAGTATGAAAGAAGGAGAAAGGAGACGACGTTTGACACGTCGACGTTTTGTCGAGGTATCGAGGAGTCGACACTCCCCCCTAGTTCTCATTGGAGCACCTGCACAACGGTATGGCTCCGCCTTGATCCGCGCAAGGACCAAGTGTTCACTACGGGCTGACTCTTCGCCTCTCTGGCTCGGTGAATTGCCCACAACTGATCTCAAGTGAAGTTGGGCCATCCACAATCCTCTGAATGGTTACCAAGCCTCCGAACACCACCAAGTTGTCTAGTTGTTGTCGATCACTAAGAGTAACAAGTACAAGACAGAACTTGACCCAATCAAGGCTAAGGAGGAAGATGGATGCACACTTGTCACTCCCAATCTCACTAATGAGGCTCAAAGTGTTAGATTCACTAATCTCAAGCACCTCACTAGGCTCGTGTATGCCTTGCACTCTCACAAGTTTCCTTAGCTGAACAAATGGGCAAGAGAGCTAGTATGGATGAATTGGGCAAGTATAAATACCCACCACTACTCCAACTAGCCATTACACTCATCAACTCATCTCTGCAAACCACCGGACCGGACCAGTACGGGGGCACTAGACCAATTCACATTGGTCCGGTCCACCCAGACTACATAGTTATCTCACTGTTCTTCAAACCTCCGGATAGGTACCAATTGGTCTGGAGGCTTGCACTGGACGCAGTCTGGAGGCAAAACCTCCAAACTGAACCTCTCTGTGTAGCTCGGAACCTACCACAATTGGTCCGGACACTAGCTCCAGACCTAGTTCGGAGGCAAACCCTCAATTATGTACCTCTCTGTGTTGCACCGGACTATCTCCATTGGTCACTCTGAGTAACCCTGGGCATCGGACCCCTCTGGGCAACTGGTCTAGTGCCTGTTTGAGGCCCCCAATCACTTAGAATTTCGAAAGTTTGTGAATGGAAGTTTCTCTATATCACTTAAGGGCTATTTGTAGACTCTCTAGGACTAGGTTTGATAAGTGTGCACCATACCTACATCGCTAACCTCTCCTAGGTCAAGCTACTAATCCCATACCCCCATAATAGTACGGCCAAAGGAAAACAAAGATCCTAGACTACTCTAAGTGTCTCTCCAACTCCAATCGACACTTAGACCTAGCCTAAGCTTCAGCCTAGTCGCTAATCCTTTGAAAACCGAAACGAATCCATCTTGGGGGAATAACTATTATTGATTTCCCAACCAATATCTATTACTATAACCTAACTTACCAAGTTTGGCTCTTCAAAACACATGTTAGTCATAGTAATCTTGCATTGTCGTTAATTACCGAAACCATGGGGCCTAGATGCTTTCAATTATCTAAAGCAAGGCTTAGTCAATTCCAAAAAAAAAAGGAATTTTAGTTGTCTTAAGTCAAGCTTCTCTAACTTTCACCAAGTTTCTAGAAAATTCATTAACATATGTAATATAAAAATTGTTTCAATAGGTCCACCATGAAATATATATTGTGTGCTTATTTGGTATTTTAGATGTAGATATGCTTTTATAAATATTTAACTGGTGTTAGAGAAGTATGCTTTATGATAAAACTATAAACCTGCATTTGGAACAATAAAATATACTATATAATAGATCAAAGAGCAGATGATTAGAAATTAGATCACAAAAGCAGTGAGTGGATTTTATGGTTTTCAAAGCCTTGTATGGCGATGATGTTTGCATGTGTCACGTCCCTTTGCTGTCTTTTCAGTGCATTTTTTCAATCTTCGAGAGGTAACGAACAATCAAAAGAAGAAGTGGATCTAACAAACATTTTGCGTAAAGTTGTTCTTTTGTACAAGCTATTGTTTTTTTCTTGATATATATTAGACACGAAACACTCTTTCTCAAAAAAAGAAAACTCTCATAATAAACATAATATTTCGAGTAAAAAAGAACATGTCTGCTAAAAGACGTTGTATCCTAAAATGGCGAGTCAAAAAGCTATATAACGTTATTAATGGTATAATTGATGACTAAACGAATAAAAAAATTATGGATTGTGGACTAAAACAATTCTAAGAACAGTTTAATAATAGGATCGGAGTAATTTACAAACACCAACACACTGTGAAGCTAGTCCTTTTGGGTACATTCCATGGGGAGCCCCTTGTCCTTGAACCGCTTCTGATCCGCGCAGTAGTCATAGACCATGTTCTCCTCCTGCACCTTGCGCAGCGCCGCGGCATCCAGCCGCCGGTCGAACCACGTGGATTCTGCAGGCTCGTCGCCGCACCACGCCACGCCGGGCGAGGGAACGCACGGCGTCACGCGGAAGTTGCGGTAGTAAGCGTAGAAGGGCGCCTGTGTCCAGTCCGTCTTGACGCGCCCGCCCTGCGTCGCCCACTCGTCGGCGTTCCACAGGCTCCCCTGCACACGCATGCGCTGCCACGTCGGGAACGGCACGCCGCGCGCCCGATCGTTCTTGTAGACGCAGATTGGCGTGCCGTCGACGAGGAATCTGCAAGCAGTTTATATACATTTGCAGTGCTAACAGTTTGAGCTTTATTGGTGATGGAGAGGATAGAGGACTACTCTAGACGACGACGATGTTGTTGTGTTACCTACATGATGTATTTGGGGTTCCACTCGATGGAGTAGGTGTGGAAGTCTTCAGCCGGGTCGAACCAGAGGTGGAACTGCTGCTCGCGGCTGTCGACACCGTTGACGTAGACGTTGGTGTGCAAATTGTAGGGCTCGCCGGTGGCATTGCCCAGGAACTCCATGTCCACCTCATCGTGGTACTCCCACGGCACGTCGTCGGGCGTCAGCTGCAATGCCATTCCATTACGTCTGCGATCGATCGAAGACCATGCATGTATGGTGACCGCGGTCACCGCGCCGAGACAACAGAGACATGCCGTGGAGGGCGGCGAACTTACATAGAATGTGGCGACCGTGCCAGCAGAGTCTTTGGCCACGAGCTTGATGTCCATGTCGAAGCGGGCATAGAGATAGGCATCCTTGGAGCTGAATCCCGAGCCGCTGGTGTGGTCAAGAAGGTGTCCTGGCCCCAGGAGATCTCGACGTCATCAGACAGCAGTGCCACTACTGCTGTCCTATATGACATTGCCATTGCAAGGAACGTTGACAACACAAGAAGGCGATGCTTCCAAGAAGACAATGACGAGACTGCCATGGCGAGCTAGCTAATTCACTCTGCAACCAATATCCTGGTTTTTGCTGGTTGTGATGTTGCTGTTGTGATGGATCGACGATCTGAGCTACGTATATATAATGAACACTTAGATCGAGATGGTGATACATCCGTCAGAGGACATCACATAGTAAGGAGCCCGAGCCGCTCTTGACCATGAGCACGGCTATTATAATAGTTTTACACTCTGCAGAGGTCGTACATCTTTACCCACAAGTCGTGATCCCCATATGTCATCACCTCTACCAAGGAAGTGGAGCAGGGTACACTACAAGACCGTTCACAGGTTCCACTAGTAGGTAACAACCCGCTACACGTTTCCTCAATGGTTAGTGCTACCCCTCTTACGAGGGCACTAAGGTAATCCCCTCTTGCGCCCTTTCGGGTAAGTTATCACAAACCAGTAGAATTCTAATACTGAGTCAAGCCAGAGCCATATAGCTTGTGGCTGCACTATAAGTCCTGGGGTAATCTACTTACAGAAATATCTCTATGAGTAAGAACACAGGTTGAGGTGCCTGTTGTTCCACCTATAGTCCACGTTGCTAAAAAGTCATCTTTTATTGTCATTGCATATATCATTAATCAAGTTTACATGATCATAGTCATTTTCTTGGCACTAGCATCATATTACCCAAATGCATAATCCCACGGTAACAAGGTATAAGGTACAAAACTAGGATAACCTTATAGGGTAACAAGAAAACTCATGCATATGATTAATAAGTGATTATCATAAATAGGACAACAAGGATAATCCCATGTAATACTTGCCTTAAAATCAGATTCCTTTTCTAGTTCAAGTCTTCCAAGATCTTCAAAAATACCAACTTCTTCTCCTTGATCTCCAGCACAAACTCCCCCAAAAATACCTGCGCTCAGCTGTGTCCTTTGTTGTACTATAATATTGATGCAGAGTCCTTCCCACTGGATCTAAAGATGGTAACGGGTAAAGAATATCCACAAACCCACGAGCAACGAACCCAACGGGTGCATATACGGGTGCTAAACTGTGCCCACGAGTACGAGTATGGGCATTGATGATGGGCAAAGATACATTCTACCCACACCAGCAAACCTAACAGACCCGCTCCATTCACTGACAAGTGGACCGCCACTCTCCTCCCTAACACCACACGGCAATACTGCATCCTCTTTCTCGGCTTCTCTGTCTCACCGCGCCCTCTCCTCACGTTGTTTGCTAGAAAAGAAAGCACACAAACAACTTCTCTTCTTCCTCTCCCAAATCCTGTGTCCAAATCCATAAATCACGTTATGCATGTCAGACCACGTCGTTCTTCATCTCGAGAGTTTTCCATTCTCCTATATGGGGCTCTTGCCAGCATGGAGTATCGGAGCACATCGAAGAAGGTCACCCTCCATGGCCACCTCAGCTATCTTCTACTTCCTCCTCTACTGTCTCCTGCTTCCTCGAGTCGGGACCACGATGGCTGGGCCAACGTACGACGATGAGCCATCCTCGACGCTCGCCCGAGAGGCACACGGGCATGCCCACCAGCAAGCCTTGCCCGCAAATAACAGGTACGGGCACAGTGTGCTGCCCGTGGAGAGTAGCGGGCGTGGGTGCGTGCAAGGATACTATCCACTCGGATATTGCCGGTTGCCATCTTTGGCCTGCACCGAATAGCTCATTTATTTTGTGGCATGTACTTAACCGAACCCTTCCACGATATACTATATTAAATACACTACTCTCTTCGTCATAAATTATAAGTTAAATACTTTTTTAGAAAGTCAAAACATATCAAATTTAACTAAGTTTATATTAATAAAACAATAATAATATTTATATACTAAATAAGTATCATTAGACTTTTTTCTTAATTTAGTTTTATAAGTATACATATGTTTGATAGTATAACCTCTGTAGTTTTCTTGAGATTCTTTGACTTTCTATAAAGCTGAAATAATTTATAATTTGTAACCAAGGGGTTGTACATTTTGGAATCAGATTATATAGACTCATTAGGGCACTCACAGTGCAGAAACTAGTCATAGTTTCTATGTATTAGGACTTTGTGTCTATCCTTCACATTGCAACTTTTTCATCTAGAGTCTTTCCAATCATTCATCCCTTCTCCTCGTCAGATCCTTTGCTCTGCGCCTCCACGAGCCGCTACTAGCATCCACCGAGAAGGCCGAGCAGAGGCGCTGCAGAACAGCCGCCACGGCCCACGGGAGAAGACGGACTGAGTTGCGAGCGGAGTCGGGGCTGGTGGACCACCAACGGGCGCAGTATGCTGGTCGTTCATTCATCTAGTATAGGCCTCAAATGAGGAAGCAGTAGTAGTTTAATGGGCCAAAATTCAAGGTTGTTCTGGGTCTATATGGACTACCAGCGCTGGATCGATACAGCCTTTTTTTTTTCTTGTTGAAACCTCTCAAATTTAAACTGGACATTGGAATAGTTCCTTTAATGTTTAATGAATTGGAATGGTTCGTTGCAAGATTCGCCAAATTTCTTTGTGGATTGCAACCATCTTTCTAATTTTTATATAGACTAGCAAAATATGCCCGTACGTTGCAACGGGAGAAAATAATTAAAGTTTATGCCATGCGTTTTTTAACCAGAGAAAATAGTTAATTTTTTTAAAAAAAAATAAGACAAAAGTGGTACACAATTAATTGCAAGAAACAAGAAGTTTTTGTATGAAAACAAGAGAAAAAATGCTATACAGCTGGAGACCAACAAAGCAAGCTAATAGAATTTTATAAATAAATGTATTAATATTTTAATATTATTTATAATTGTTGCTAATTTAGGGAAAAAAATAAAAAGAAAAAAGTAACGAGAAAAACACACGCACACCACAGTACGACCCTCCGACACAGGAGGCAAAAAAGAACACCACAGTACGGCCACCGACGCCCCTGCCTGGCTGCTCATCCTCTCGTCCCTCGTCCGCTCATCTCTCCCCTCCGCGCTCCTCCCTCAGTGCTCGCTTTGGCACCCAAATCGATGGTATTGCTGCTCCACTTCATGCTTCCCCTGCTGCAGATACAGCCTGGTGGCCTAATGGAATCTCGCGAGGTCGCGTCCCCGTAGATCGCGATACCTCCGGCGACGACGGATGAGGGCAGTGGCTCGCGAGGGTCCTGAGATCTAACCGACAGCGATAGAGTTCGCGCAGGCAGCGCTGGAGCTGTGTTGTTTGATCGGGTGGCAGCGAGCTCCACGACGAAGTTGGCTCCCAAATCTGGTTAGCAACGCACCTGTCGACACAGCAATCAGACCGGCCTCAGATTTGTTACGTATTTGGTTTTGTACTCTTTTTTTTGTCTCGATCTTAAATCATGATAGGCTTGATTTGGTTCTCTGCTCTTTTGCCTCGATATTTTGGTCCCTAGTTTTCTCCGCCGGCAGCTGGCCTCCTCCACGCTTGTGTAGTCCCTGCGTTGTGTTCGGTCTGCTCTGTATGGGCATCACGCTGGTCGTCTTCACCTCCGCCATGCTCGATTCGAGGCCTGTGACGTCACGACGGATCTTCTAGCTTTGGTTCGCTCTCCTCCACGCCTGTGTAGTCCCATAAGCCGTTGTGTTTGTATGGGCATCACGCTCGTCGTCTTCACCTCCGCCATGCTCGATTCGAGGCCGGTACCGTCACGATGGATCTTCTAGCTTTGGTTCGCTGAGTAATTTAATTGCAGGTGTTTTCTTCTGTTGTAATTGATACGTATATATAGGATATGATTAATTAAGTCTAATGCTTTCCTATTTTAGTTTAGTATAGTAGAGGATATGGATACGACACTGGTATTGTATTTGGATTGTAATCGGAAAGTAGTATTTTGCTTGCCTATTTGATTTTAGTTGTAGAGTATAGGAAGTCTATATAGATTTGGATTGGAATTGGAAACCGCATGCGGGGCCGTCGTGAGATTTTTTGGAAGGCTGAAACTATACGGATTTTAAAGAATGGAAGGATGGACGAAAAAAAAAGCCTGAAATTTTATCTTTTTATTAATAGATATAGATTAGAAATTTAGAACAATTCTTTATGAGCGTGATGAGGCGTGCTCTTCTCAGACAAAACTATACTTGTTCATTAGCATCAGTGACGGTGAAGATTCTGCCTGAGTGGGCTACAGGTCCTTAATCAGCCATTAATGATTTCTTAACATCCATTGAACGCACACCTATATAGTAGCTCCAACTCTGTACCTTGGTCAGTTTTTGTTTCTATTTTCATTCAAAGCAGAAACTTTAGCTTTAGTTGCTGACTTGACCTGTTGGCCGTTGGTAATTAATCATCATTGATCAACTAGCCCTAGTCGTCTGCAGCTGGTTTTTGTAATAAGCGTCCTAGTCGTAGCTGAATTCATTAATCTTCCTGTTGACTATTATTTATTCAGATGCTTAGCTGCTGCTGCTGCTGCTGTTTGTGTTCATTGGTTCAGGCTCCGGGAGCTGATTTGCCATCTGGAATAGTTAAGATATTTGCAACGGACAACACCTGACGATTTCAGTACAAGTAAGCTCCTGGCTGGATCGAAGCAGACCAGCTGAGGGACTGTTTAGATCCCCATGAAATCCAAAATATTTGAGTTTTGGTTTTTCATTTTGTAAAATGGAACTAAACACCACCCAAAATATTTGGTAAAAAGTGGTTCCTTTCCTATTTTGGATTTTGGACTCAAGAGACCAAAATAACCTAAAATTTGCATTGGTTTGTGTGTCACCCTCACAATCCCTATCATTAGAATCCAAAATAAGCCAAACTTTGGTTGAAACTAAACACCCCTGAAATATTTTGCATTTTGGATTTTGGAATCTAAAATAGTTGGCATTTTGGATTTTGGATTTTGGGATGGAACTAAACAGGCCCTGAGTGGTTGACCCGTTCAGTCTTGTTGCATATATGTGTAGTCATCGATCCTCTTTTTCATTTTGGCCCTGTTCAATTCCAACCAAAATCCAAAATCCCAACTATTTTGGGTTTCAAAATCCAAAATGCAAAATATTTTGGTAGGGTGTTTAGTTCCATCCAAAATTTGCCTTTCAATGATGGGGATTATGAGGATGACACACAAACCAATGCAAAGATTCCTTTATTTTGGGCTCTTGAGTCCAAAATCCAAAATGAGGAATGAATCACTTTTTACTAAATATTTTGGGTGATGTTTAGTTCTATTTTGCAAAATGAAGAGGAAAAACCCAAAATATTTTAGATTCTACGGGGAACAAAACACCCCTTTCTTTTTTCTTGAACAGAGAAGATAGAACACCTGCAGAAGTATGCAGAGCAACCAAGAAGTCCAATTGACCGGTTCAGCAGCCTTGATGTACATGTACGTAGGTTGTATTGTTGTACATGCAATGCAACAGCGCGTTAGCTATCGGCATTTTGTACGCACGCGCGGACGGACGGACCGTTTGAATGCAAGAGGCCAAAGCGTCAAGACAAGGAACGGGGAACGGTTCATCACAATGGACCCCTTCAACTTCAAAGTTGAAAGCCTTTTTTTTTTACGGCATGTGACACGCTACGTACGTCAACGGGCTAAACTGGAGAGCCTTTTGCGTTTGGAAGCTGAAAACGTCAAGCTTAAGATTTGGAGGGTTCGCAGTGTATCTGAGACGAATATGTAACGCTAGAACTCGGGCAATGACAACTTTTCAAAGTATCACTACTATAAAAAAAATATACTAACACTAGAGACCTGATCACTTCTGGGCGGCACTGATAAATTCTCGATCGTCGTCGCTTCTTAATAGAGATAGATGTCACTGTTGGTTATAAGTTCTAACCGGCCATGATAATTACTGCTGGACAGCACCATCTCATCACTAGGCCAGTCTTAGTAGCAGTTTTATTTGAATTTTATTCACATTAAATATATTGCTACATAGTCATTTTTTTTATAACACAACAGTGTATTTAAAAAGAGAGAAGAAATGGTTTTTATCTAGACGAAACTCTTTGGTATGAATATCAACTCTCTATGAGTCATGAAATTAATAAGTATCTAAATAACTATAGAATGAAATTCTCCATTGAGGGTGAATATTTCATCCAAATTTTATTTTATTTCATATGATATGGTTCTTTTAACATGATAAAAGTATAGAATGGAACTCTGCGTTGAGACCAAATGTTTCATTCAAGTTTTATTTTATTTCATATGATAGGATAGTTTTGAAAACAACACAATCAAATTCACCACTAAGACTGGCATGATATTGACGAACCATTCCAATCCAAAGTTTTATATTAATAACTGTGGTTCACTCTGTTCCAAGTCCGTCTGCACGTCTCATTTGTTGAGCCCCTCCTCCATAGTCTTCTATGATAGAGTACAAGTCAGGTGGTGCAAGGATCAACGACATAGGCCAGATGGTGTGAAGCCATGGGCCCGACAGGCGACAGTAGGAGGCACAGGGCCTATATAGCACAAGGCCTAGCAATACATGGCGTATGGATCCAACACACTACCACAAAGGTGCTGCTTGTTTCAATGTAATCGGTTCTCGTTACTCAGCGTTTGTTTGAGCGGAAGTGGAGCCAGCCGTTCACGGAGGGAGCGATTACGGACCCGTGAAATATTATTCTCGCCCACCTCCAGGTCTTATCGGTTTACGTTGCTCACGAGGGAATGGAAAACAAACCAAACAAATAGACGTTTTCTGTTTCGTGGTACCGCTCCCTGATCCGAACCAAACAGCACCAAAAATCGTTACAGACTTACAGGAGATAATTTCTTTGACCAGCACATCTAGAGACGGTCTCCGTAAGTGACCAGGGGGACTCTAGGCAAATGCATATCTCTGTTAACTAATGTGGTTATCTTAGGACACTGTCTCTGAAAATCAAGAGAAGCGGTCATTCTAAAAGTTGGTCTCTAAAAATTATTTTTTAGGCGCAATCATTTTAAGATGCACATCTTTAAAATAGCTTCATCTCCAAAAAAAACTCATAATTTTTCAAATATATGAACTCAGACGAAGAAAAACATTATGTCATGACTATAATTCTTGATGCAATCTATAGCTTTATAGTTGAGAGGCTTTTTATTGGAAACTCTGCAAAGTCCCAAAATCTTGTCATAAGTTCATGATTTTTTATATTCAAAAACTAAATTTTCAAACAATCTCAGATATTTTTTTGATGACTCAACTATCTCAGATATTGATATGGTCTATAACAAAACTATAGTTCTCAAGACAATTTACAACTTTTTAGTTCAAAAGATTTTTTATTTAAAGTCATTTAGAGTAGAAAACATGTGTTTAAGTTCATAGATTTTGAAATTAATTTAAAATTTGGAATTTCTAAGCGGCCTTGAATGTTTACAAGTTGATACCAACAAAGTTGCAGTGGCCGACCTGATCTACATGCTTGTTGTTAATAAGTTTTTTATTTGAATTTTTTTATTGTTTTAAGTATTTGTATTAAATTCACATATTTTTTGAAATTTTCAAACAATGTCCAATGGAGACACATCCTATATCACAATTATAGTGCTTGAAAAAATTTAAATCTGTAGTTGAAACTTTTTTATTTGAGTTTATTTAATAGCCAAGGTATTCAATATAAGATTTTGATATTGATATAAAAAGGTTACTCAGTCTCTTTTTTTTATTTAAGGTTTGTTTAGGACTGCAATGCTCTATTTTTTAACCTAAAAATAGAATTTGTGAAGCATCTATGTTTTAAATAGCGAGGTAAGGTGTTTAGCGGTATATCTCTAAAATAGTTAATAGCGGAGCTATATCAAGCTACAGCGGGATATAGCGGCTAAATTGTACATGAACATAAATAGCGGCGTCCTGTCTCAAAAGGCTATAGCGGGCTATAGCGGTAACTTTAGCGGGAGATTTAAAACTTTAAAAAAATTACATAAAAAATCTAGATTTTTTTTCGGGAATGGTGGCGGTGGTGGAGTAGTTCTAAACAAACCCTAAGTGTAGCACACAGATACATTGAATGTGTTGTTGGAATCCGAGGTTCCTGAAACATAGAATAGAAAAAATATATTTAAAAAAAATACGTTGATATGTTGAACATTTATGGATTGCAAATCAAGAAACTACAAGAATGAAAATTTAAATGAAACCTAAGAGAAAAAAAATAGGTGTTAGATCAGAAAGAGTGACAAAAAGGAAAAAAATTACAAGGTTCATCACGCCTTGGTATAATTTCTCTAAAACTTCTAAACATGTCATTCCATAAAGAATTTATAAGATTTAAAGAAAGATAATCCTTTGTTCCAAAAGTCTCCACAAAAGAATTTACTACTACAGGATTCCTTTGTACCATAAATCCCATCTGTTGTTTTTCTTTTTTCAAACGAAGACTGCAAAAATGAACCAACACCAGTCGGCACCTAAAGAACCAATCGAAGTGTACGTACGTAGATTAATCTACTCGAAAATATAATTACAATATAGTAATTGTGTCGTGAGTGCTATATGTGTTTCTGACTTGGATCGCACACTGTATTTTGTATAAAACAAAGGCAAGCTGGGCTGCAAGATTAAAGTTGACTTCTTTTTTATATTGTAGTACTACTTATATATTATAATAAGTTGCTACTTGTGCATATGTAGGAGTATTAGACAACATGCATGATCGTCACGCATGGCAAAGTGGGGAGAAAACACGTTAGCTTTCTTTGTTCGACGAAGGTCATGCATCTCTCTGACCCCAAATTACAGAGGCCCTAATAAATATATACTATCTAGGTTAGTGTTTGTGTCTTTGCATTGTGTTTTTTTTCCTTTCTCTCTTCTTTTCTTCTTCTTTCTTTGTGTGAGTTGTGATTAGCCACTTGTTTATCTCTTGTCCCCTTTCAGTTTTTAATAATTTTCCGGGAGAATTGGCCTCACGGTTTTATTAAAATAAGAAGCAAGATATAGCTTTCCTTTTGGAGCTGTGTAGGCATCATTGTACATAGGTCCAACTCTACAACCTTTAGCTTTCCTCGTAAAAAAAAACCTTTAGCTTTAGCACTTTTCTAAGGACCTTTATTACCATTAGTCAAATATACATTGTTTTGTTTTCAATCACTTTAGTTGACGCTTGACCCTGCGGGCCTAGTCGGTCCGCAACTGTTTTTCTAAGCAGGCTGCTCTGGAAAAAGGCAAGACTAATTGAAGTCGGCAAAACGTCTGGTGATTATATATTCTCACATAAATCAATTCATTCTCGTAGAAAAGATACAGAAAACAGGAGAGGGGGTGTCTTGCATTTAAAACCTAAAGGTGTCAATTTGTTTAGGCCCTATTTAGATTGGAGAGACTACTGACTAGTGACTTATATGTAGTAGTCTCAAATAGCAGCCCACTTGAGACTTCTATGTAGCAGTCACTACTAGTCCAAGTGTTTGGTAAAATTGGGACTAATTGGGACTAATTAGTAGTCACTAGTCACTACTCCCTCCAATCCAATCATGGTCTTAGTACCAAGATATTTTCATAATACTGTCATGGACCATTCGCGAAATAAAGGCATGCGATTTTTTTTTTACGAAATAAAGGCAAGAGATACATCTTCAAATTAAGTAACCTTGTGAAAGAATGTCAACGAGCTAAACTAACTAAGCAATATCGTTGGACAATGGCATCTGGAAGCTGCCGGGAAGAGCTACAAAGCTAAGGAATCATATACAATTCTTACGCAGAGGACAGAAAATCAAATTAAAATACTCAGCTCTAGTGGACACTAATCATGCGACTCAAATTGTTCATGTGTCCTTTTTAATATTTGCTTACCGCGCAAGTGGTAGCAAGGTTCCCAAGGGTTGACTTCAAACCCAAGTATGTCCCACGTTATAAAGTCACAGCTCATATTTGCCATAAAATGGCCGTATGAATTGACGGTGAATTGATGATTAATAGTGACGGCTGGGTTAGGACGACTCTGTAGCCAGCATCGTCACTTTAAAGACGGCGTTTAAAAACATCCGCCTCTATTAATTAGAGAGTTTCTCTCCTATTTTTTTTATTGTCGAGGATTACTCAAATTGAAAGCAAACAAAATAAGCATGATGATGTTAGTGGTTTTGTCAACGAGTAGGTCTCTTTGTATATATAGGTCGAGCTCTACTAACCTCAATTCTATAGCTACGCATGTCGATCATTTGAGCTTTAGCTGACGGGACCTGCAAGTTTTCTTTTATTTGTTTTCTAAGAAGTTGACGACTGCTTGACCTTGTTGCCAATATCCTAGTTAGTGCGCAACTGGATTTGTAATGAGCAGGTGCAGGCAGTCAGGCTAGTTTGACAAGCCTACTTCTGAATCTGAATTCAATAGTTCCCCAGTTGATTATTCACGCTTTTTCTCGCTCGTGTTTAATTTATTGGCTCAGGTCCGAGGCTGATTTGGCATTTGGAGTGGTTACGAAACCAGTTAACGAACGGACAACGCCTATACTAATTATATATATAGTAGTGTAGCTCTTGGTTGCATCCAGAGCATTTGAATGGCTGACCGTTTCAGTCACACGGTGCATATGTGACAGCATGGGTTTTCTATGGACCATCACGCAAAAGGCCAAAGAGAATGGACCCAAGCATACGAAGTAAGGCCTGGTTTGCGTGAGATCCGTTTGGCTGGGCTCTATGATAGTGGAGGAGCTGGAGGAGCCATAAATCATGGTATTTTCCGGTTCCACGATTATTTTGATACGAGAAAGAAAAACAACTCTTACAATATACTCACTCTGTTCTTAAATAATTGTCTTTCTCATTTTTCGAGACATAACTTAGACTAAGAGCATCTCCAACGATTTTGCAAATGGGTTTGATATTCTTGTTTTTGCAAAAAAAATCTAAACATCTTCTATCCAACGGTTTGGCAAATGGACTTGGCATTTTTGTTAACTTGGCAAACAACAGGTGATATTTGACATATATGTCAAACCACAGTTTACTTGGTAATCGCCCCGCACGCTACTCTTGCGTACAATTTTTAGTTTTGCCAAAAAAATAATGGCAAACCGTTGGAGATTCATTCTTTTTACTTTTGTCATATTTATTTGAGACTTGGCAAATTCCTAATTTTGCCAAACAAAAAATACAGAACCGTTGGAGATGCTCTAATTTTATATAAAAAACTATTAATATTTATGATACATAAATGATATCATTAGATAGATCTTTTGATCTAGTTTTTTGAATAAATTTATTTGGAGACACAAATGTTACACGTAATCAAAGTTGTGACACGAAAACCAAAAATGATACTTAATAAGGGAAGAAGGGAATAAGATGTAAGAAGAGTAAAAGGCACATAAAATCCTGCTAAACATGCCCTCAATGAGAATAAGAAGAAAAAAAATTATAGCCACAATGTCCTCCATTTGAAAGTTATATATCATAAGACTATCATATTTTTTGTCAACCACTCCATCAGCTAGTCTGCCAACAATCATCTAACTTGACAACAACTATAGATGGCTAGTGGCTGATCCAGGTAATGGAGCTAAGAGGGGCCGATTTACATGGGGTTTGGTTTCTGCCCAAACTTTAACACCTTGTATGTGGTTGGGAAATAAAAATTGGTTGTTGTTTCGGTACTGAGTCAACCACAGACTCCGTCCGTTTATTTCTATGTAAATTTACACCATACCAGTGGGGGCATTTTTCTTGACAGTATTCGTTGGCACCACAACTTGCATGGTTATACCATGTACAAAACAACCTCTGCGAGTAATTAGTTCAAACAATGGAACCTTTAGGATATTATTTTAGTGGCTTGACACCAAAACCAAGCTTGGACATTTTCGTGTACTCATATGATAATAAAGAAAGCAAATGATGATGACACTAAATTCTAAAACAACAATCAACTAGTTGTGTGCTTTTGACAAATAAATGAAATAATGATACATATGTAGTATTTCTATAAAAAAATCAACTAGTTAAGTACTTCGAACAAATTGAGCAATAGTTACAAAGCATTCATATTTTTTAAGTAGCCAATTAATATTCACTTTTTCCCATCAACTTCCAAACCAAACTATAGGTTCTAGGGCAATCTATGGCTTTAGTTTGCTTGCCAAAGCAACTAAAGAAGAATTGTTGAATACTAGAAGGCTTCTTGATGACTAGAACTGATTAAAAATTAATAGTCATCAATTAAAATAGGATAAAATGATGAATCAATGCTTCAACCATTTTCTTAGAGTTTCCATAAGCTACAAGCATAGCACTGTAGTCTACAAACAATGGCGAGGGAGGGGAGAGGCAGTTTTTGTGCACCTACGGTAGAGTGGCCCTTACCTTAGGTGTTGGGGGCATTGACATGCTCCTAGGTCCTAGCACCAAGGGTCGCTCCCTGTAGTTGTGCAATCCACCAATCAAGGACAAGCCTTTGTGCCTTGCCCGCTAGCCATAAACAATAGAGGAAGATTCGTCTCTAGCAGGGGGTGATAGTGTCCATTGTTCCCCCTTGACATTTCGGAGCGATGGCCGGTTGAGTGTCTGCTGTTTGGTCGCCCAGGGCATCATTCCTTCATCTATAGGGCTTGGAGGTGGCCGATGGTGGCCAACAATGGCCTTCAAACTAGAGGATGGTTGAATTGAGGCTAAGGGAATCGTGGAGTTCAAGCAGGAGAAGCATTAGTCAAAGAGCGGAACCACTATGAATATAGAGGAGGCATTGCAAAAGGTCAGGAATTGCCAAGTGGGATTGTGTTAGGGCACAATGGGTGTGGTTAGACCTAGATGTCATATTCATGGGATGTCATGGACTATACTTACATGCGTGCTTTTAGATTTTGTAGGACTCAACCTAAGTTATGGCCCCTAGCCCAAGGCCAAGATCTACCCTTGTAGATGGTTGATTGTGTAAGTCTAATGATATAACCTCTATGGACCATATATGGCGTGATTTTGCCAGTCTCTTAGCCCATAGTGTATGCATGGGCATGTCATGATTAAAGACCGATCCTTTTAAGGCGCACAAACCTCCACCCTACCAACATCTCATCATTTGATGAAAAGTAAAATACTAGTTGTTGGCGCTCGTTCGCTCCTCTCGCCGCCCCCTGCATGCACTGTGCAAACACTTAGTTACCATGGCCCTTGTTATCTGATCCTCCCCTTTTTGACCTCCATGGCCACCGCTTGATGTTCCCCTTGGATCTTCACTATCCTCTCCTCCCCTACACCACATGTGTCATGTCTTGTGCTAGGCGGGCCTCACATTGGCGTTAGATCCCTCTACATCATGAGATCTAGATGCAACACTTCCCCGAATCAAGATTCAGTGTGCAACACGTTATATCGTCCCACCCACAACAAGAAACAAATATGGTTGAGTTGGCTTGGCGAGATTTGTAAACATGTAAGTGATTCGTGGCCTTGTGAATTTTCAATTATTCTTGCTAAATGTTTTTGGGTGCCATACAACAGATGTGATGTGGTATTACAATTTTGCAGATAGAAAGCTTTAGAGCATATCCAATAGCCTTTCTTGAACACACTGATTAAATCATGACTTGTGAGATTTATTCTAACAAAAATCATTCTCGATATCTACCCGTCTTCTAGGCTCTAAGAGCAACTCCAACAGTTTTGCAAATGAGTTTGACATTCTTGTTTTTGCCAAAAAGTCTAAAACCTCTTATCTAACAGTTTGGCAAATGGGCTTGACATTTTTGTTAACTTGATAAACATCAGGTGAAATTTGACATTTATGCCAAACAACGGTTCACTTGGCAATTGCCCCACGCACTACCCCCGCAGGATATTTTCCCCTCGCGCATATAATTTAGTTTTGTCAAGTGAATAATGGGAAACTGTTGAAGGTTGACTCTTTTTACCTTTGTCATATTCACTTGCGACTTGACAAATTTCTAATTTTGCCAAACAAAAAAATACAAAACTGTTGGAGTTGCTCTAACAACTTATCTTATTTAGTAATTGATAAACAAAAATAAATGAGAGAGATATTTGGAGGGTATACAATATATTTAAAGGAGCGTTGGAAGATTTTTGTTTTCATTATTGTCTATTTAATTATTGAAGAAAAGGATATAAAGAGACTCGTCAAGTTACTTGAGGCTTCGAATTCACGAGAAAGCCGCTCGAATTGACAACCCTGTTGAGATTCTTGTTGAACAAATGAAGACAAGAACCTGGTTCAGTCGCTGAGATCCTTTGGCTTGCTGGCTAGCCTGACGATCTGGGAGGAAGAGTACTGAGCTGCTGGTGGTGGCGACGACCAGGACCAGACTAGCAGGCAGCAGCCGGCTCGTAAAGCAGGTGACCGAGCAGTCGTCGTCGCATGCACGAGGGTCGAGGAAGCTAGTACAAAACTGACCGGTTCAGCAGCGGTATATGATTTAATATATTTAATATTTATATACTTTGGTCCTAAAAAATATACTGAAACAGTGTTATATTTAGTAGTATATCAATTATAGATTAAGAAATATAATATATAAATATTTTATATATCAAATAAATATCACTAAGGCCTTATTTAAATATACATGTATCTACCTCAAATCATATGAGTTAGAGCGGATTAGAGTGAAAATTAATTTAAATATACTCCAACACACATCTAAACAAATTCTAAGTTAATTACAAAATGTATTTTAATAATAAATTAATTTAAAGCTATATTTGTATTTATTAGAAACTTAATGAAATATTAAATACTTTAACTGTCACGTAGTATATCATTTGCCTTCTTTTCGGAGGTAAATGTATGCCTGCTTGGCACGGATGCGTATATACGGCCCGTTCAACTGGAAGCGCTCAGCCTGGCCGGCCGGCCGGCCGAACAACGAATACGAACGCTCTTTAGATGCATTGACCCTCTCTCTTTCTCTCTCTCTATCTATATATATATATATATATATATATATATATATATATATATATATATCCGTTTCCTCCTCCTCCACACGCCAGGCGCAAGAAATCATGTGTGCAGATTTTCAACGGCTAAACTACTACTCCGTAGTACACATAGAACGACGATGGTGTGTGGAACCGAGCTGGAGAGAGATCACCCTAAAACTTTGACTTTTAATTACCAAGTACTCCCTCCGTATCCTAATTAGATGACGTTTTGGACAGCGACACGGTCTCTCAAACACAACTTTGACCTCTTATTTTTATAAAAATATTTATGGAATAATCATATATGTATACTTTTATCAAAGTACTTTTCAAGACAAATCTATTCATATAATTTTCACATTTGTAATCTCAACAACTTAAAAGTTATTGATGATTTATATTCCCAATGTTTGACTCAAAGCTTGTCCAAAACGTCTTCTAATTATGATACGGAGGGAGTATAATTATTTTTTTTCATTTATAAACAATATGTTTGGAGAGGGCCTCTCGGAGGAGGCGGTCAAGGCAATAAGGGCGGCGACAAAGATGGATAATAGGGAGCTCTCCAAGGCCCTTGCTGCATTTGCAGCGGAGTCGGGGGTGACCGAGATGGAGGACCCATGATAGTGTTATTTCTGAGGCAGAGGACGTTGCACTTGGATTATTTATTCATGTACCTTATGTTAGTGTTAGCGATGGACAATTTTCTACTGGCTGAGTTAGTTTTATTTTCCATGGTGATATGGTGTTCGGAGTTTGGTGGCACGGATTGACAGAAACTTTATGGTGAAACAATAAGGGGGGGGGGGGCGCTACCAGAGGTGATGGGGAAGGTTTAATGTTGTTTTAACTCTGAAGATAGTGAAGGTCGCTTGCCAAATGCTGCTATCTGGAGCAAGTGCCACAATCTGCACACATCAAGGTGGATGGAGGGCTCCTTCAGGAATTTTCAGAAGTTTGCACAGTTTGTGGCTGGAGAAATCAGTGAAGAATGCTTCACTTGGGCCTTGGCGAGGGGAAAGTACTTAGTTTCCCCTATTGGTAGCTCATCCCTTTGTGAGTAATTAGCACAATTTCCCCTAAATCTCCTGCAACAGTCTTTTGTCGGAGGTAGCGCCTCTTGCGCTTGTAAGACGCTAAATTCTATAACTCTTCTTATTTAATGCAAAGCCAGACTGTCGGATCTTTTAAAAAAAAGAATATAAGGAATTCTAGCCCTTCTAGTTATCCAACTTTACTTGTTAGAGAGTAGTACTGATATCTATGGCAATGTTTTGGTTTCATAAATACTGATTGATTGATGCTATTTTTGTATAAAGTCAGTTGATTTTAACATAATTTATTAAAAAACAGAGAAAGTACCAGGAGTACATGGTTATCATGGTTCTAGGAGATCTCGCCACCATTTTCCAACTGTTGACTTTGGATCCAAAATTAAAGTTGACATTCAAAGTCTGGTTGTACCGACTACCAAATCTGGAGAGGAGGCCCATAAAGAAAGCGTTGCTCGTTATTTCCAAAGTGCAGCAACTCCGGAACATGGATCACACCGCTAGTGCACATATTACAACATTTGTTTTAGCGTCGGACCCTGCTGTTTACTTGGATTTATAACTAGGCCCTTTATAGTTTATATGAATTGAAAAATTCGTTATTACTACAACTTGCGTAGGGTGAATTTCGGAAAACAGAGCATGAAGATGGAGTTCCGTCTTCCTGCTGCCATTAGAGCAGAATCCGATTCCGATGCTGCTCAACTCAACTCAACTCGACTGGAGAAAAAGAAAACACAGACTTGATTTTGGCTGATTCGCAAAGTAAAATCCCCTCCATATCAAATCAGCAAAGTAACTTCCCACCGATCGCGAATCATAAGCTACTATTCTTCAGTAGAAAAGTGCTGGTGCATGTAGTCGGATACTGTAATAACTAGGTAACCCGAGGTGGTTCCTGAGAAAAAGTCAAGTGGCATGTTCGTTTGGCAGGATTATGCACTGTTTCGACAGGATTATTCACTGCTGTCTGGCTGATTTCTGATTTAAGCCGGCTGAAAAGCCAAGGTTGATGATATCTCCGAGTCAGAACTTAGAATATGGTTTGGAGAAAGAAAAGAAAAACAAAAAGAGAGAAGCAAGCAAGCAAGGCATTGACTTTGCTCAGCCTCGGCGGCCAGCTCAGCTCGTCGTGTAGCATTTGTTCCTCCCCACCATTTCTACCTATAAAACCCACCCCCACCTGTTCCCACCTCACAATCCCCATTCATTCCACAACGCCCCCAACCCCACCAACGAAGCAGCAGCTCCAACTCCAAGCGACGATCCAGGCTCCAGCAGAGCAGGCAAGCCATGGCGGTGGACCTGATGTCCTGCAGCGGCGGGGCCGGGGCGTACGAGCAGCTGGCGTTCCAGGAAGCAGCCGCAGCGGGGCTCCGCAGCCTGGAGCTGCTAGCTTCGTCGCTGTCCCCGTGCGCCGCGGGACGGGCGGAGTCGCCGCCGCTCGGACAGATCGCCGACCAGGCGGTCTCCCGCTTCCGCCGCGTCATCAACCTACTGGACCGCACGGGCCACGCACGCTTCCGCCGCGCGCCCGCCGTCGCGGTGGAGCCCATGGAGACGGAGACGGAGACGGAGAAGACGCTGGACTTCACCAAGCCGGTCCCGGTGGCGACGACCAAGGCGGCGGCGGCGCCGGCCGTGTCCGGGACGTCGACGTCGTTCCTGTCGTCCGTGACAGCGGCGGGCGGCGAAGGGAGCGTGTCCAAGGGGTGCAGTCTCGCCGTGTCGTCCGGGAAGCCTCCGCTCCCAACAAAACGCAAGCTCCCCTCCTGCCCTTCCGCCGCCGCCGCTGCCGTTCCCCAGCGGGCGCACCACCACCAGCACCAGCACCAGCACCAGCACCCCACCGAGCGTTGCCACTGCTCGAAGAAGAAGCGAAGCCGACAGGGTCTATCTAGGCGCACGGTGCGCGTGCCCGCGGCGGCAGGGTCGTCGCAGCCGCCGACGCACGTGCCGGCGTCGTCGGACATCCCCGCCGACGACTACTCGTGGCGCAAGTACGGGCAGAAACCCATCAAGGGCTCCCCTTACCCGCGCGGCTACTACCGCTGTAGCACCGCCAAGGGCTGCCCCGCAAGGAAGCATGTTGAGCGCGCCGCTGATGACCCGGCCATGCTCGTCGTCACCTACGAGGGCGACCACCGCCACGACGCCGCCGCCGCCTGAAGATCCGTAGCAGTACTAGGGGCAATCAGTACTAGTACTAGTAGAAAGTAGACCGCTTGTTTGATTTGTTCTTTGGATGGATGGATGGATTAGTGGTACATCTCAAGCTTGGGATGCCTCTGTAAAGAAATTAAAGAGCTTCTAAACTTGAACTCACCATGAATTCTCTCCAAGCTTATTACTTACAAATACTACAGTATATTTATATCATTCTACATATACTAGTATGCTTGAATTTCTGTGTCTGTATTGTTATCGCTAAATCGATTTAATTTTTTCTCCATGTCTAGTTTTTAATTTCGTACTACGTATCTAAACATAGGCTGTGGCAAGAGGCTAATAAGCGATTTATAATCTACTTATAACAGAATGAGTATAAATTGTAAGAATATTCTCCGTGTGATGCAACAAGTGGAATTTTGAGGGGGTGATTTCAAGTGGTCGCAGGCAGCATCAGGTTCGCTTCCCTTTGGCTTTGGGAGGGAGGGAGGGAGAAGTCAAAGAAACGGACAGGGGGCATGGGCACGGCATGAATACGCGCTTTAAGTATCGTGTCGGGCGGGGGTGCGTGGCGTGGGGCCCATCACCAAAGCCGGTCAAAAGCAGGCGATGAGGGGTCGCTTTCGCTTTCAGGGACGGACTTTATTACAGCCACCGGGGTCTGGACTTGTGGTTGGGGTTTGTGGTGTCCAAGAGTTGACTGCACAGTCTTCTTTGGCTTCCTCCAGTCCCCTCAGACGAGCGCGTGGAAACCGAGGGCGACGTATGGGCCCACCTGTCAGACAGCGTAAGGGCCCTTGATGAAACTTTGGTCGACGTCCGCCGCACGAGGCTCCGTGCTCTCCCGTCCGGGTTTTTCCACCCGTTGACTTTTGCATCTTGCTCTAGATGCTGCAAGTGCCCTGCGGTATTCCAAGCGGTGCTCACACGAAATCTGAGGGGAAAAGAAAAAAGAAATTGTAGACTGTATCTGTATGAGCTGTGGAGAACAAGCAATCCAAAGGACATCGTTGAGTCTCCGGATGCAAAAACTACTTTCCCTTTTAGTCGAAGTATCTTAATTTTAATTAAGTTTTAAAAAACAACTAGGTTTGTCTCAATGATAATTTTATTAGAGTTTTATTTGTATTTAATAGTTTTCCAAACTATTTTTGTTCGCTCGAACTACTTACAACTTGTTCCAGATTATTTTAGCTTGTTCCCTCTTAATATTATTCAATCAGCTGAAATCAGCTGACTTTTGTACCAGCCGAGCAGAGCTGTTTTAAGGGATGAAACTCTTGCCACAATTATTAACCCTTAACAAGTCATAAAATTAAATGTCTATGAGACTTTACATAAGACCTTGTTTAGATGTGCATGTATCTTCTCAAATCACTGTGTTGGAGTGTATTTGAACTAATTTTCACTCCAATCCATGGTTTGAGGGAGATATATGCGCATTCAAACAAGACCGAAAGTGGATGTTTTATCTAAGTTTTATTTTATTCTAGATGATATGACAGTCTTAGAAAAACAAAGTAACGAAACTCTCCACCGAGACTTGCCTTATGCCATTCAAATAGAAATCAAGTGTTACTAGGGCTCCAATACTGGATAGTCTTAACACAGAAACTAATTAGGATGGTGTTTTTTATGGTCATTAGTTAAGACGTACTCCCTCCGTATCGGAAATAGAAGACGCTTAGGACAGCGACACGGTCTCCAAAACACAACTTTGACCCTTTGTTTTTATAAAAATATTTATGGAAAAGTGATATATGTCTACTTTTATGAAAATATTTTTCAAGACAAATCTATTAATTTAATTTTTACATTTGCAAACTCAACAATTTAAAAGTTATAGATGATTTATATTTTCAATGTTTGACTCAAACCTTGTCTAAAACGTCTTCTATTTCCGATACGGAGGGAGTAACTAAGAAAAATGATGTTGTGTTATGAGAATTAAGCAAAGAGAAGGAAATATACAAGAAACTATATCTATATGAGAACCAAGGTACAAATAAATGCGATAGGTGGATGATAGAAGAGAGAAGACACATGTGATAGTATAAAACTCAATTTTGGAGAAACAATATTTTCAAGATATAGCGTAGTGGTTGGTAAGTATGAAAACTATCTCATAGTTTCTGGATTGAGATTGCAATCTATGTAAAGAAGATGCGGAAGGAAGAGGGGAATATGTACGTGCGTTTTGTAGTGGATGAGATGGGATGATCCCAATTACTGCCAAATTATATCATGATCCAATTTTATTTATACAAAAGAAAGAACTAATTTATACAGATGAGTTGTAGAAAATTAATTTTATTATTTATTGTAATAAAACTATAAAGTGGAGGCAATATATATATCTATGATGTAATATGTGGAATTTCCTTTCTTTTCTTTTTTGCTTGCAATATAATCTCCATATAAATCTGCCATTTGATCTGATGATGATCATATAAATCATGACAATGAGCAGGATTAAAATCCATCTTTCCTACCATTCCGCCCCCGCAATGTTGCTTATAATTATTTGTATGTACTGTATATGTCATTGTCAGCAACGACGACACATGTGTAGACCCCACGTCTCACCGGGATCGAGAAAGCTGTAATTGTCAAATACGGAGTACGGAATTGATTAGTAGTATTCCTTTGCAGAACTGTTCTCTCTCTAGCTAGTGCACCCTTGTATTCTTGTTGATGTGTGATCCGATCGTCCAAATCCAAACCAAAATCAATCCATACTGTTTGACGACGAAGCTAGAGCAGAGAGTGGGTTATACTATACTGTATACATGCCAAAATTGCGCAACATGTTGGAACTTTGTTCCCCGTCATTGGCTGATAAAGTGGTAGCCGGATAAAAAGCTCTTGTTAGCTCCACCACTCAAATGAAAACTGCATGCATGAGTATAGTAGGCATGGATTACACGGAAGGACGACGACGCATATATCATATAACGGGCCGGTGCTTTCCCTTGTCATTCACAATTCTAACAAGTGGTGATTTACTACAAATACTACTACTACTACTACTATAGTGTAAAGGACGAAAAGAAAAATGCTTGGAACAGTTGTATTATTATTGTTCCTTGCATGTTTAGCCAATCTGCGGGGCCAGGCAGGCAGGCAGCCAGAACCCTGATGCAAGTGGATTTTTTTTCTTTTCTTTTTGCGACGATGATGCAAGTGGATTTGTGCGCTTTCCCTGGTGGGGTGCTGACTTTTGCTTTGCGCTTTGAATATTGATTGGAGACGGCTTACTCCTCCAAAGGCAAGTAAAGCATCTGCTACTCCTACAACTAGCAGTAGTTGACCAGTAGTGAGATGGACTTTTGGCTGGGTCGTCGTCCGAACCAACGATCCTTCCTTGCTCCCAAGTTATAATACTCCAGTAATAAGCTACTGGAACGCTTAGCTCTTGCTTGTCCAATGCAATGCAAGTAAAGTATACTCCCTCCGCCCGTGAAAGGAAGCAATTCTACGTTCCCGAGGCCAGATTAGCCACCACGCGAAATTATCTGCATGCCCCTGCTTTATTCGGTTGGCAGACACTCACAGGCACACTATCAGTACACCAGCATTGATGACAATCAAATTGCAAGCAGAAGGGGGAGGAGACAAGGTGTATGTGTGGCTGATAAGCCGCATGCAACTGTGGTCGTACCTGAAAAGAAGGTCAGCTGGCTGGCTACCCTATACGCCTGCAAATCTAAATTGCATTCTTTTCCGGACAAGAGCAAGGAGCTAAAATTGTATCCTTTACCGGACAGAGGGAGTACTATGCAACCCAAGCACTTTGACTTTTACTTTTGGAAAGAAAGAAAATTAACAACACCTTGGTGCTACCTCTGCATGCCTTGTGTGGGTGCATGCATTCACATCCCACGTAGGCACACACCGCGATGGATGGTGAGATGAAGTGGTGATGGATCAGTATTCATTCATTCATTCATTATTACTACTAGTATAGTGCTCGTACTAACGCTACGGCTTTATTCAATGGTGCACAGGAAAACAATCTCTGATGATATTATTTCATATATAGTTCAATTATTACACAATTTTATCGAGGGCAACAAGTTTCATGCAACTGATAAATAACAAGGCATAATCAAATTATGTCTCACCTGAACCATGTATTTTTACAACCTGCTTAAGTCATTAAGTAGGTCTCGGAGGTTTGGAGGTATATAAGCACTTGAGGAATGAGGACTGATAAAATGGTTTGAGTATACCCACCGTTAATCACCAGTTCAAGACTTTTTTATAAATAATATTCTTGGTGCTCTTCCCTGTAGGATCCAATTCTTCTTTTGTTTTAGCCAACTTGTTGTTGATCTTGATACACCCCTTGATAAACCAACATAAAGTTGTCCATGCGAGAACAGGTTCTGGAAGGTAGATCCCAACATTAGGGATGGTTTGTCCCTGTGATTTATTTATAGTCATAGCAAAACTCAATCTGAGTGGGAATTGTTTCCTCTTGCACTTGAAAGGAAGGGAAATATCACTAGTAGAGAACAGACCTTTAAACGATATGCCAATTTGGCTTTAGTCTTGGCATTTTTTTGCGGCCGGGACTAAAGAGACCTTTAGTCCCGGTTGGTTGCTCAATGGCTAGTACAACAGCATTTTGCAGGTGGGGCACTTTAATCCCACCTTTAGTCCCGGTTGGTGTTACGAACCGGGACTAAAGGTCTCTTGCTGAGTTGGTTCAAAAGGAAAATGTCTCATTCATTGTCAGATGCGTTGGGTAGGTGGAGTGGTAAGATGCATGCGAGGCTGTGCGGGAGGTCTTGGGTTCGATTTTCGCGAGGTGCAGTGGTGGGAGGATTTATTTCTTTTTTGATGGGAGGACCTTTAATCCCGGTTGTGACAAACCGAGACTAAAGCCCCCCCCTTTAGTCCCGGATGCTTAGTCAAGTGGTTTCGCAACCGGGACTAAAGCCATGTTCTCTACTAGTGTATCATCCGAGGGAGACAATGGGAGCCTTGGTATGAAAACCCTTTTCTGTGCATGTTGTCCACCAACGATCTCGGCATCAATTGCATTGTCTTGTAATGCTCTGAACATAAGCTTTGTCCCATTGCACAATCCGTTGTTAGGATCAAGATTGCGGAGAAGAATCACAGGACAATTGATTTTTAGCTTTAGCTCGTGCGGGGGGAGGCCATTTGGAGTTATAGAGTTCAAAAAATCAATAGAAAGTGATTATGAGGATCGCCAACAATAATGTCAAAGCTGGGGTAGACATTTTCATCACCTGGAAACCTTTCAATCATCATTGCATTCAGCCTATCAACATATTCGTTTTTGATTGATAGAATGGCACGAGAGCTCATATAGGTGGCTGATGTTGCATGTTCTTCAAGTGATGGAAAAACATCTTGAATGAGTTTGTTGACTGCCACATCTGTATCAGTATAACCAATCATAATGTCATTAGAGAGTCGAACATAGTCATCTCCAATCGTTTCCTCAATTCCATTTCCAATTTGTAGCAGGTACTCTGAAAACCAAGGGTCAGACTGTGCCCTCATGTTACGTGACAATCTTATCTTCCTTATTTTCTCCCACAAATAAGATCTTTGGAGTGTAGCATCAGTTGCATTGTGCTCTTGTACCACGTGTGACCACAGGAAGAACCTGTCTAAAGTCTCCACCAAATACCATGATCTTTCCTCAAATGGTAAATCACATTCCATAACATTCTGTAGGGACCTATATATCAAGTGTATCGACGAATTGACGCTTGGTCATGGCAACTTCATCCCAAATAATCAAAGATGCCCTACGAAGCAACTCTGCGGTGCCACTTCATCCCAAAATTTTCTATCGTATTGTCCTCTCCAATGGATACTACAAAATACATAAAACTCTCCATAATCGTAGCATCTCTTGCATTGGTGGCTCACCGGTGGACGCGCCTGAGTCCCCACGACGCAGGAAGGTGTCTTTGTCGAGCAGAGATGCGTTGCAGGGTCGCCGTGGTTCAGTTACTGGGCTTGCCGTGGACGTCGCGGAGGAATCATTGGGGTAGAAGAGCTTGTTCAAGGCGAGGGCGAGATCATTGCCGTGTCGTTGCATCCTAGCGGGCACCCTCGCCTCAACGAAGTTGTGGTCGCGGGCTTCTCAGATCAGATTGCCATCGTCATTCGTGGTTGCAGCGTGAGATCGAGCGGTGCACAAGGGGCAAGTGGTGATGGCTATGGGTCGGCGTGAACAAGGGGATGTCGACGGCCGCGTCGGCGTGTGTGCGATGGGCAACGTCGAGGACGAGTAGCGAGCGTCGAGGACGAGTGGCGGCGAGCGGCGAGGTGAGGGCGGCACGCAAGGATCTCTGTGGCGATGGCTATGCACGAATGTGAGGTGATCGCGTGTCGTGTGATGTAATCCTTGCATGATTGATCGTGAGGTCCTGACGCTGATGACGGTAGGATTGCATGCTCGAGTAGTTTCCTTCTTAAATGATTGCGGGGCATGATTTTTTTTCCTTCCCAATTAATTTCCTTCCTATAATTGAGTGTATGTGTGCGTGCATGCTAGCCGCGCAAGGAAAGAGGAAGCAGGCCAGGTTAATTGCATGCACGCGCGTGATGGCTAGCCGGGCGTGAAAAACAGGTGCGTTGAAGCCAAGATTCTGCAGGGCCGCACGATCGTGGTGAATCCTCGTTAGAATAGATCTGTGTCGTTAGTTTTTATGTTGGTGGATTTTTGGGTGCACAATCTGGTGTGGACGCAAGAAAGTGCATCTCTGTTGGGAATAATTTTTTGTGTGGACTAAGCATAATTTTGATTGGTCCCTTATATATAGTAGAGATTTCTACGTCTCATCAATGAGTTTTCCCCCTTTCGATGATCAATTCTTATTAACATTGACTGTTGACTAGCAAGCGATCGACGTGAACGTACGCTCTCGCATTCATACATGTCACCATACGTACGTGTGCGACCGAAAGAAAGTCAAGTACGTATAATAATACTGCTCGTGGTCAGCGGTTTCAGTTGCGTAGGACTACTACTCACTATATATAGCAGTTGCAACGATGGATGGAGAGAGTACGTACGTACCCGGTCCATTCATATAGATCTGAACGTCAACCCTTCTGGCGGCCGGTGTGCCAAACCCAAACTGCACGTCTGCTACTAGTACGTACTGTACTCAACAGTAGCACTGCACCCAAAAGTGCCCAACTCAAGATGTCAAAAGTGCCCAACTCAAGATGTCAATGTGGAATTCCCTGTCGGGGAATGCGTCCTCATCCCTGTCCCCGTGGGAGGAAAAAATCCTCATCCCCGCCCCTGTCAAAGCCCACGGGGACAATTTCTCCCCCATCCCCGCCTCCGCTTGGGGAAAAAATCCCCATCGGGAATCCCCGTCCCCGCGTTAGTTTATTAAAATTTAGGATAAATTCATTGTCATTCGATACTATATTAGAGTACACCATGAATCAAGATCCAGAAAGTAAGAAGCAGCTACGTAAAGGAAAAAAATCCATAGCGGTTGTAACAATTCAGTCTTGATCTGAAGCTCATTGCCTACCAACTTCAAGAAGACATTGCTAGCTTTGGGGACGCACGCTGTTGTAGAATGGTGACGCGTGCTGTTGCTGTTGTGGGTGGACATGCACATGCGTGGCTTGCTGCTCTTCTAGAGCACACGCAGGCATGCCGCAGGCTGCAGGTGTCCATGGGATCCATGCGTGGATGCCCTGCTGCCGATGGGGAACCAAGCACGGATGCGCCGCCATTGTTGTAGGGTCGCGCGGACACGTCGCCGCTGGAGCTGCACACACGGACACCTTGTAGATTACGGTGGTGGCGAGCATCTGGAACCTGGCGGCGGAGAGGAGCGGTGGGGACGGATGAGAAAATGGTGGACAAGTTATAGAATTAGGGTTATTGGTGTTATATACTCAGACAACATTGGGCTTTCATGGGCTGGATGGGCCACCAGAAAATAGCAAAGCCTATGCATAAACGGGGCGGAGAGCGGGTATCGGGTTCGGGGAATGCTCTTCCATCCCGTCCCCGTCAGACCCGACGGGGGACGCTTTTCCTCCATTTAGATCCCCATGGGGATAAATTTGGCCCCATTCCCGCCTTCTAATAGAGGAATTCCCTCCGCGGAGAATCGGGGATCGGGTCCCCGTTGTCATCTTTATGCCCAACCAACCAGTCGGGACGACCACCAGAATCTTTTCTTTCTTTGTTTTGAAATATATATAATAAATTCTCAAATCGTGACCAGGCGTGCAGTGAGACCTCCTCCTCCTTAATTTATTCTAGATCTCTTCTCGAGTTAGCTTACCAGATCGATCGATCCCACTCCCACGCACGTGCGATGTGGACGAGTACATTTCATCCATTATTCGGTGGTGGTTATTATGGTCATCGGTATGTATTAGGTAATGGAATCAAATTACAGCTTAGCAGCCCGAACCGTGAAACATATATATATATATATATATATATATATATATATATATATATATATATATAGTTAGTCGTATTACATTCCACTTCCACGTTGTATTGCAAAAAGCATTACGTTTATGTGAAACATATGTATGGATGCGAGCGTACGTTGATTTGACCGTGTGAAATGGCATCAAGTAGCTGCTTGCAAATCTGTAACAAATTTCAGTCAATTAGGTCTGACTTTTAATGTGAAAATATATGTCTTATATGAGGGTAAATCTATGGGTTCTTACAACAAATTCATGGGTATAATTAGTTTATGGATTGGATTGAGTTAAGTTGAAGCTATAAAAATATGGAGTGGGGTGGGCTATAGAAGCGAGATAATTTATTTTTATGTTGGTTTGGATATGGAGTGGATTTTAAAGGGTGACGTCTACTCTCGACATCTTGTCTTTGCCTCCGTTGGCGGCTGGCGCTGCGGCGCTAAGGAAGAACAGCCGAACAAGATGGAGAAGCGGTAGGCTCCTTGAACGTCTTGATTTCATTTCTAGGGCCAAGTACACAGTTTCACTTGAAAACTTCCGTGCTTTTTGGTTGCATTATGTAAATGCCAACGCAAACGGCAACCAAAGACATTGCAAATGGAAACAAATTAAGCGATTACTGACTTTGTTTGGTTTCTGACCGTAAACGTAATGGAATTAGATAAACAACGAGATCCAGACCAAGGGTTTGTCTTCAAGCTCTGCGCATAGCGCTGCATCTGTGGTTGATGGCGACAAGGCCAGAGCACGATCTTTCAAGTGACAAGCGGATACACAGGGAAGGAGCAAGAGGGAAGAGCAAGCAAGGAGCAAGAGAGGACTCACCAACGATGAGGCCGCGCATGGCCACCGGTGGGACAGAGAGCTCCAAACGGCAGAGATGCGGGGACGAAGAATTGCAGTCGAGCGGAGACGTGGGGAAGGAGATGCGTTCGAGGCCTCGAGCGGCGGTGGCGGCGGCATCAGCGGTATCATATAACGCTCTGGGACAGGTGGGATCAGGACTGAATGGGCTGTAATTGGATTAGAGGGTACCTGTTGCCGAAGCAGACCCAACCAAACATTAGTATCGATACATGTTACCTTCTGATTACATTATATTATGATGAACCAAACAACTTGTTCGATTTACGTTTTGTCCTTCCGATCCAATCCATACCGGCATCAAGCCAGCAGAGATTTTGCATCCATAGTTGATCCGTTCATCCATCGAAGGAGCGGTTCAGGGCACGGGGACGTACAGAGCTAAAAATTTACGTTTTGTTTTAAATTTCCATCGTTCCATGTTACTGTTGTGTGTTATAGACTTATATGGTCCAATTTTTCTAAAATTTTATCAATATATTTATTTAAACATTTTAGATGTTTCCTAAGAAACATCATTGTTCTTTTCTTGATGCTCTTCTTCCACATTATTTTACACTTCTTTTTAATTTCTTTGTTTGTACTATCGTTATTTTTTATGAAATAAACATGTGCTAGAGCATTTGTCATATTCAAAAACATATATTGCTGAACCTTGACTTTTACTGTTTTCCTTGTCCAATGGTCTTTGAAATTATTGAGACGGCCTGCATAAACCAACCTACCATGGACGATCTTCAAACACATGCAAATCATATTAACTCGCATATATAGTCATCTTTGTTCCTGGCCAAAAAGTCTACCGTCATTTCATTTCCGCCTAGCAAAATATACGGAAATAAATTAAGTGTTTTGGTACGGATCTATGATTGATGTGTGGTATCAAGGGAGGGTGATTTACTATGGTGAAGATAGAATTGATATTTGATCCATGATTTGTAGTACAAACCACACAAAGCACGCGTATGGACATTTTGTACCTAATTAACTTTTTTTTCCAAAAATACATGCCACGTTTGCATCCACGCCTTGCCATTCCATGCATGTCACGCTTCGGCGCTGGGCTATCCGCATGCATAAGACATTTCGGTTGTTAGTGTTAAGTTCTAATTAAGTGCCCCGAGTAGTTGCTAATAAGAATCAGAGCGAGAGAGGTTACGTACACTGGTCAATGCAATTTTCTCGATGAGGACATGTATAATTATATTTTTAGAGGCAAACAACTTAGATGACTATTTTCAAATGTGGGGAGCCCTTAACTCATCCGACTGTGAGAATATGTGCGGCCCAATATTAGCACAAGTCATTCTCAGAATATATGTTGACCTAAATCGTCCATAGGGTTCTCTCTTCACTCATCCAGCTGTTTGAGCACACCTGCTCATTCCCTCTCTCTCCCCACTCAATTCCTAATTAAGACATATGCCTCTATTAATCGATCTCTAAAGACATACATTTAGGATGGTCATCTTTGTTAGTAGCGATATTTAGATAGATAGACCTCTTAAGATGTATGTCTATGTAAATCGTTTTTTGTAAAACGGATATCCTAAAATGAGTCCTCATGCTATTTACGGAGGCAGACACTCGATATGGCTATAATAAATGTTTATGTTGATTTATTGTAAGAGAACTATTGTTCGTTCGATGAAAAGTAGTACTGATGATCAGGATCAAATTAAAAAGAGAGATCATCTCCGAGAATTTTTTTAAGTGTTAGCGTGCTAAAACCAAAACTACTACTCCTATGTACGAACCACCCCGGCCAACCGATGAGTCTCACAGGACGTCGACCAGCAGTTTCTTTTTAATAAAATCTGTGACCGTGGCACGAAGCAGGCCTTCTTTTACGATGTGGACGAGTACATCTATTCATTGGTCGTCGTCGTTGACTCGTGGTGACTGGCGAGTAATAAAGAGTGATGCCGTGATGGATCGGATGGGAGGCAGCCAGTCAGGACACGTTGCACTACTGGTCGATGAGCACGTACGCATGCAGCTGCAACTGCACCCGCCAGCCTGTGCCATCGATCTCCCAACCGTCCGACGATTGAATAGCAGCGGTACTTCCTCCATATCCTAATTAATCATGTTTTAGATAGCAATATAGTCTCCCAAACATAATTTTAACCTCTTACTTTTATAAAAATATTTATAAAATAATAATATATACATATAAGTATTTTTCAAGGAAAATCTATTCATATAATTTTCACATTTAGAATCTCAACAACTTAAAAGTTATTGATGATTTATATTCTCAATATTTGTTTGATGCAAAGCTTGTCCAAAATATTATCTAATTAGGATACGGTCTATCCATTACAAAAAATAATTTTGATAAAATATAAATTAAAACAATTAATATTGATGTATACAATTAATATCATTTGAAATATTTTTAAATATAGTTTATATATGAAGATTTTTTTATAAATTAAATCAAACTTACAGAATATAAACAAAAATAATCAAACAAATAGACATGTACGGGAAGCATTGCCTGTGGAGCAATGGTGACCGGTGAGATCAATCTGAATGGAAAATGCCTAGTTGCATGGGAGATAGTTTGCAAACCAAATGATCAAGGTGGCCTAGAAATTATCGATATAGAAAACCAAAATAATGGAATGTTGATAATTTTTTTGGATAAATTCTATAACAAAGCTAATTTCACCCTGACATCGAGTAAATTCTACTTCAACCCTCATACACCACCACATGTGAGAAGCCCAACTGACTCTTTTTGGTGGAAGGATGTTCTTAAACTATTTGATAAATTTCAATGCTTCTCAATTTGCAATCCCAGTAGAGGAAACATAGACATTTTCTGGACAGGCAGATGGGCTGGTCGCAACCTGAAGGATACATATCCTCAACTGTTTTCCTTCACATGGAAACCAAAATGCTCCATAAGGCACTTTCTTGATCAAGAAGTTGAGAGAATTTTTAGGTTGCCACTCTCCTCACAAGCTTCTATGCAACTTGAAGAATTCTTGGAGGGAAGAGACTGGAATGAGAATGTTTAGGATAGTTGGACATACTCTGGGGAATTTTAAACTTCGGCAACAAGAAGACCTACAAATTGTTAATAGGTAATTCAGTAGTCTCCTCCCCTTTTCTCCTGGCTATGGGCTTCTAGCAATCTTGGCAAACATAAGTTTTTCTTTTGGCTCTTAATCAGAGATAGATTAAACATAGAAACTTGCTGGGAAAGAAAAATATGGTGTTAGATGATTGCAATTGTGTTATGTGCAATAGTAGCATTGAGGAAACATGTTTCCATCTTTTCTTTGCATGTACATTTAACCAGAATTGTTGGCACTCCATCCCCATTCACTGGGATATGAGTCTCCCCCTGGACATGATCATTGAAGCTAGAACCAACTTTGGGGATGCGAATTTCAGAGAGATTTTCGTAACAACATGTTGGACAATATGGACATCCAGAAATACGGCGATCTTTGATAATGCTCAGGTCGACATCCATGCTTGGAAGAGGCGTTTTAATGAAGAACTTGGTAAAGTTTGTATTAAGGCTAAGTCAAACAAATGGGTACCGCTCAGTTCTTCAAGAGATAGCTACATTGTATAAGCTTTTGTTCTTTTAGGCTTGAAAGCTTCCTTAAAACCTTGTAAACATATTTCTTTCATTTAATGAAAAAATAGGTAGGGGAGTAGGGGACTTCTCCGTTAAAAAAAATAGCTAATTTGAGACCGCGGGAGCAGCGGAAGTGGACGGATCTATCCGCCGGAGGACTTGAATTGAATAAATGCTAATATAATAATGGAGACGATGACCAGACCGAGCAGGTCAGTGAGTCAATCAGCTGGCAGGTCAGCTGCTGTTGCACTACTCCACTACTCCTACGCTATGCTTTAATGGTGGAAGGCCGGCCGATCTTCGCATCTCCTCCGACCGTGTACTCTGTCTTTTCTAAATTAACCGTTCTCTTTTTTTGGTGCGTCAAAACTTAACTTGATTTATAAAAAATATAATATTTATATCTTTAAATAAATTTATTATAAAAATATTTCTAATCATACTAATTGGATATTATACATATTTTTATTTTCAATATATATTGTATTAATTTTATTTCTCGATTGACGCATATTTTAGGTGGAGAGTGTACTCGGCAGTAATGGTGGCTGACTGACCGCCAGAAACTACACGAATGCGATGCAGGGAGAGGGAGGTTGTTGGGCGTTGAAGACGACGCTGCACGCCGCGTGGGTACCTTGTTCATTAACAGGAGAGGAAAAATGGCGCGCGACAACTGAAGAAACCAAGCGGGAAAAAACAGGTGACAGGTGCTTGTGCTCTTACTCTTTTTCTTTTTTAGAACACCCTCAGTACACATGTTAGTTGACATTTTGAAAAAGGTTTAAATTAAATATTAAGAATATAAATTATGAATAACTTTTAAATTATTAAAATTGGAAAAATGAAATTATATCAATAGATTTGTCTTAAAAATACTTTCTATAAAAATATACATATATTATATTTTGATAAATATTTTTTCAAAGTATAAGTAGTTAAAGTTATACTTTGGAGATCGTGTCGCTGTCTTAAATATCAACTAATATAGATATTAAGGGAGTATGAATCATATTTTCTCTCCCTAAGTATACGTAGATTCTATAGACATCTATGATAATGATAATAATAAAATATTATTCAATCAACTTGTTTTAGCTTGAGATACTCTAAACGCATTTCAGTTTGTTCTCTCTCATAAAACATTATTCAATCAACTTATTCTTTTTCACGTAACACTATTTAATCAACCGACTTTTCCATCAGCCGAATAGGCTTTTTCAATAGCCGACAGACTTTTTCCATCCGACCCTATATTATGGACCTTACACCTTGTTTAGATACAAATTTTTTTAGAATTTTACATTGTAACACTTTCGTTTGTATTTGACAATTATTATCTAATTATGAAGTAATTAGGATTAAAAGATTCATCTCACAAATTACAGACAAATTATATAATTAATTAGTTTTTTATTTATATTTAATGATTCATGTATAAGTTTAAATGTTTGATGTGACGAAAAATCTGGTAAAATTATAGAATTTTAAACCCATCTACTAGCAAAAAGCGATGCATTGGGAATGTCATCCAAGGAGAGAAGCAGCTAAGCGAGCTTTTCCTGCTTTGGTTTGTCTAGTGTCACTATTTACCGAATCTGTGGTTGTAAAGAACGCCAACGGCAGCCGGCAGCCTGGTGGACGATCGAGTCTGTCTCTGGTCAGCCGCCAAAGTTACAGATAAAAGCTGCTCAAAGAAAAGGTCTCTTGCTTGTTTCGGTTGCCGAATACTTCATCAGGCAACAAATATATACACTGACGATGAACAACGCATAATTGTCTTCCAGGGGCTTTCCAGCATGCTGGACGTACTGGGAGAGCGGTGGGTAGGGCACCCACAATTTTGCCATGCAAAAGCATGCAACACAGGTGTGACTGCTTTTCGTTTCAAATTCTTTCTTGTTGAAACTCTAGCACTATTGCAAGAAATAACTGAGCAGTCTTGCAAGAAGGAACTGAGCTTAGTTGTTTGGCCGTATGGAACTGCCGCATGCCATTAGTGTGACTTACTTTGGTTTCTTTCTTTTTTTCTTCTTTTTTTTTCTCAAAGTTTCTCTTGTTCGGCTATTTCCAAAAGTCCCACACACACACACACACACACACACACACACACACACACAAATCAAAATACCGTAAAAAAATCCTTTTCTGATTTCTATCAATCCGGTCCCGTCCGACATTTGTGCCGTGTTACTATAATAATTAACTCCACTGTCTTAAAATAAATGAATTTTTAAATTTTAGACTACTTGTTTAGCCGTTCATCTTATTCATTTTTATGCAAATAATAAAATAAACAAGTCATAATTAAAGTATATCTAATGATAAAAAAATCATAATAAAATAAATAATATTTATACAATTTTTTTGAATAAAATGAAAATAAGTCTAGACGTAAAAAACGTCACTTGTTGGGACGGAGGGTGTATTTAAATCTAACAGATTATGCAAGCTGAACGTCCGACTGCCGTACAAGACGTTATTGTTGGAATTTGGACGTTTATAGTTGTTTGCACAACCATCTTGTCGTCACGAAACGTCGTCCCCTTCAGAATTCAGATTCAGAATGCTTCCTCCCTTGGCCAACGACAGGCGCACCACTGTGATATAGACTAATGATCAAATCCCATTATTTGAAGGCTTCAACTGGACTTGCAACAGATCATTCCCCTTGTCAGTTCACCACTTTGATATCACCACCAGGATGAAAATCCCAGAGTTCCTTTAGGTTCTTTTTGCCGAATAATCTAAATTTACATGATCTGATGATTATCTCTTCAATCCAAGGGTGCTGTTTTCTCCTCAAATTTCACCACCTGCAATTTGGGTAATCCTACAAGGTCCAGCCGTTTGAGCCCTAAAAAGCCTCCTAAAAAGCCTCCTGCATAAAAGACCATGTTCTCACCAGCATAAGAACCATCCAGAAGAGCAAGGTTTTTCAAGCTGTGCATTCTCTCCATGAGTTTAATATCATTTTGCTCCAGATTTGCGTTTCAAAAAAAAAATCATTTTGCTTCAGATTTGTCCTGAACAGTTTTTTCACGGAAACTGTGATCGAACGAAAAATCCATTCTGGCACTGTTCCAATACAACCATCCAATTTTATGGTGTGGAGGCATGGGAACTCCAAGGATGCCTTCTCTGTGGGCAGATAGCAGAGTGTTCCATTATTTTGACATGCTCCAGGATACAAATATTCCAACGAAGGGGCGAGTTTTTTCAAGGTAATTGAAATTTCAGCACTGTTCTTCTTTGTAAGACCTGTCAATCCCAGGTACTTCAACCAGGGTAAACTTCCACAAAGCTTTCATTGCCAAGTAAGAGCTTCCTTCAACATCCACTACCTCCAATCCTTCTATGGCCTCCAGGTTATCGATACCTTTAGGTACAGTAACACCATCTGATGTATATGAGCATTGTTGGTTTCTGTGATGACACGAGCCTTGTTTGTTTCCCCCTACTAGCACTAAGGATCCGCAGCTTCTTGAGTTGGGAGATCTCACTAGGGAGGCTTGTGATCTGCGTCTTCCTCACATTTAGCACTTGTAGGAATGGTAGCATACCAATTGAGGAAGGAAGCTCGTAGATACTTGATTTGCAAAGATTCAGGCACCTTAAATGGCATAGATCTCCAATGTGCTTGATGTCTTGCTGAGTAATTAGAAATCTAGAATTTGAGAAATCTAGAACTCACGGCTTCTTGTTTTGGGAGGAGCTAATAAGTGAGGCAATTGATTCTGAGGGTCTATTAAACACTGCTACTGATCTAATGCCTGAAAAATCCACCTATATTGCTAACTTCCTGTCACTCTAACGTCTGACCATCTAAACTTAGGTGGCGAAATCTCTTTGCTTGCACAATGGGGACTTTGTTTATACCAACTCAAATTGAGAACTTCTCCTCTTGTGCAATCATGAAAAGGATACCTCACATCACAGGATGAATCCAACATGCCTTACATGACCTGTCTCTTGACAATTTGGGGGGTGTTTGGATCCCCTTGACAAATTAGTAAATTGGCAAAAGAGCAAAATAATTACTATTTTTTGGCAAATGGATCTAAACATACAAGGCAAAAAATGACAAAAGAGTAAAAATTTACCATTTACCATTTGCTACTTTGGAGTGACAAATAAAGGCAAATAGAAAATCCTTCCACTCATACCCCTCACTCCTATGCATGACATGTGAATGAGAGTATAATTATTAGGGGTACTAGTATATTTGCCCGTGCTAACGCTGACTTTGTTGAGGGAATGCTATAAAAAACAACTAATTTGTTTTTGCAAAGTTTAACTAATTTGTAGTGGCGCATCCTTCTCAATGGATGGATCACCACCCAGCTTACTAACCAATTCATGAAAATGCAATGGGCGAAGCATTTCGGCAGGCACATGGAGCTGCGTCGACTTCTTGGACTTCTTCGCGCACTTGAGGGCCATGCGGATGTGCCCGCCGGCGGAGAGCTCCTACATGAGCTTCCCCGTGGGCACGCCGATCTCCAGCACGAGCGACGGGAGCCTGTCGGGGCGCTCCTGGTCTTCTTCCTCCTCCAGTGCCTGTGCGTGTAGGGGAGGGGCTCGCCGGCCGGGTACTCACCGAGGAAGGGAGGGAGCTCACGCGACGCGGGGACGAGGCTCACCTGGCGCTACCCGCGCAGGGGGCGGAGCTTTACCGCCGCCGCCCGGGTCTTGGAAGGCCGGCGAGCAGCGCGAAGGGGAAGGGGAGGGACGCCGCGCAGGGGCTGGCCAGGCTCCGCGGCACAGGGGAGGGGGAGGGACGCCGCGCGCTAGGGCTGGCCGGGCTCCACGGCACAAGGGAGGGGCTCACCCGCCGCCGACGTGTGTGCGGGGGAGGGAGCTCCCTCGCCACGGGGACGGGGCTCGCCGGGAGCTACCGCGCAGGGGCGGGCGAGTCCTCCGCCGGCGGGCCTGGACAGGCCGGCGAGCAGGCGTGAAGGGAGCCGCGCAGGAACAAGGCTCGCCGGAGAGGATGGGCTGCGTGCCGGACATAGGAGGGAAGAGGAGAGGGAGGGACGACTCGCGTGAAGGCGGAGTCACGGATAGAATAGAAAAGAAAAACAAATATGTTTTTTTTTCGGAAAAAAAAGGCATTGTGAGGACTCGAACCATGGACGTCGGGGTGAGTAGCGGTGTGGGGTGGGAGAGTGAGAGCGGCTTCTAACTTTTTAATCTCAGTTGTTGCATCCGTAGTAGACGTGCTGTGAGTCGTTGATCTTGAAGGAGTGAAGTGGCCTGGAGAAGTTTTCAATTATATGAGAGATAGTTGTCTTTATATGTGTCATTTACCAAGGGATCCAAACACTAGGAATTGACAAAGAAAAAGATTTACCAATTTTATTTGTCATTTGCCATTTGCCATTTGTCAAGGAATCCAAACATGCCCTCACCTGACTTACAAATATTGTACTGCAACATCCACTGCACTCATCCCAGTCATCTCCCTTACAAGGCCTTCAGCTACCCATCGGTCAAGAACAGTTCCCACATTGATGTCACAATCCTCTGGGAAACTACTGGGGTATAATAAGCATGGCTTCAGATAAGGTGGCAGACGTCTATAGCTCTGAGTCACTGCTCTCTTTATTTTTCTGAACCTTGGGTTATTGTATAACAATGAAGGAAGATCTTCACATAGCATTTCACATAGTTGTACCCATTGATGTGGGTTCTCTGAGGCCAGTATTTTTGCTACAGTTTTTACTGCTAATTTCAGACCCCTACATTTCTCCATTACTTTCGCGACTGTGTTGAATGGTTCTTCATGGTCCTTAAGGTTATATAGGTCCAGATACTAGAAGTCTTGTCTGTCTTCAGGATTCAATTTTCCATTCTCTGATTTAAGAATTACATCTTTCAGAAATTCGAATGATTTCTGTTCCGTTAATAGTTCCATTAATAGTGTAAGGGAACAAATATTATTACCAATCCCCCCTGTGCAGTATAGTGCAAACTGATGGATCTCTGTTGTCACAATGATTAAACTTCCACTCCCACTTCCACTTCTATCAGGAAGTGCCATCTTGATGCGAGACCATTCATGCAAAGTCCATAAACCAACAAAAACAATCAAGAACCGTTTTATCTTTTAGCTTGTCTTGAATATGATGTGCTTCACACTCTTCTTCCCCAGTATATCCAGTTTGATCTGAAGGAACAAGAGAGAGTTGCACAATCATATCCCTAAAGACCTTTGTGACATTCACATTCTCAGACAATTCAATCAATGAATGGCAATCATAACATTGCCTTTTCTCGTCATATATTGCCCAAGCACGAGCAGCCTTGCCTAATCTACACATGCCAGCTATCGCAACCACCTTGGGACTTGGGAGCTCCTCTGCTGTTTTCTTCGGGTTCTTCGTTGTCCCATGAATCCTGTGTTTTTGTATCACCAGGATTATCATTTTGAGCACCATCTTTCTAGAAGCGAGGGGAAACTATTTGGTCCAACTCCAATGCTATATTCATATAACTTGAAAAGGGGTCATTGGAAGAAACAATATCATCGTAGCGCTTATTTCTCTCGCTCACAGCATCAATCCTGGATCTCATAACAACCTTTCAGCGAAGTGACGCATATATTTGCGGTTATTAATATGAAAAAATTACAGATTTACCATCTTAAGGGTGAGAATGGTAGACAAAACACCATGTCAGTGACTCATCTGTCAGTGACACAGGTTATGATATCAATGCTTATGATGATAAAAAATTAAATCTCCCTAGACAAAATACCATATGAGTGACTCATCTGTCAGTGACATAGGTTATGATGTCAATGCTTATAATGGTAAAAAAATAAATCTTCTTTAATATGAAAAAATTACAGATTTACCAACTAATATATATTCTGCAAGCAACGTGAAACACGGATATGGTTAATCGTATGTTCCTCAAGGCAGTCCTCTATGTCATAAACCAATTCTTTCATTAAATAAACCAATTCTTTCACTTGATCTGCCCAGGGTTTCACCATCGGATATTTCGGATGGCTCTCTGACATCTTTTCAGCGGCACCAAGGATCGCGCCAATTGTTTCCCGCTCATCCTTAACGTACCTGCCAAAAAGTATTGGGAAGAAAAATTCTAAGGTTGACCATAGGAAAATCAAATGTCAGGCTGAAGCGAAAGGGTGAAATGTATTATTAAGTACTTGATTGAAGACTCCTATATCTGACTCATTCCATCCCAAAATACTTGATGTTTTAGGATTTTTCAGATATTTTAGTGTACAGGTGAAATACTAACACCTGCAGTTACAGTGCATTACGTGCAGCCAAGCAGATTTGTTGCGGTACGGGGAGGCTATGGGCTCAACCTAGTGTTCAAGGCCTAAAACATCAAGTTTTATGGGATAATTTTTAATCTTAAAGCATCTTGGTGATTTTTTCTAAGATTCAAAAGATTGGGAGGTGAGATTTGGAACTCATGTAAATGTGTTTTATTTATTATTGGAAAAAATCCTAGATTGAGAGGTTTTATTGTGAACTCTTGGAGATGCTTTAAGAATCTTATTGTGGTTATATTAGGATATTTATATTTATATTTATATTTATGTTAGAGTCATTACAAGAGATCCTTCTTTCTATGACAACATTTTGGTAAATTTTTGTCATAATGTATCATAATATGACGAAAATGTGTGCAACATCATAAAGTAAAGTCAGGAGAGCCAGAAGTATTTATGACAACACTTTTTTCACATAAAGATACCAAAGGTCTTCACAAAATGTCAGCCACCAGAATTCGGGTTGACGGTTGCGTTTTTATGATGACATGAACTATTTTTATGTGATCGTTGTGAAGCATCATTGTTTGTTATTTCAAACATGACCGCCCCTAACGGAATATACCCCCAACGGGAGGTAGACCCTACCCCTCTATGTCGACCACTTTATTCCCCATTTCCCCAACTGATGATGGTGACGGTCAGCCTCTAGGCAGAGCGAAGGGTGGCGAGCAACCTCTGGAAGAAGCAACGGCTGTCTGGCGGCCTTTGGGGCTACGTCAGGCTTTAGGTGGGCTTTGGGTGGAACCAGCTCCCCCTTTCCCCAACCGATGGCGCAACGGCCTCTGGGCGGAGGCTGCATGCAGATCTGCTGCAAACCCACCTGGCGTAGCACTGTGACTAGTGTGACTCCATCTCGTTGGTCGGTGGCATGATCCTACTCCGTAGTTGCTCATGCTCGACAATGGCGCCCTAATCCCTTCTCCTCGTCCCCTTTTGTTCTGTTTCCCCATTGCAAAAATGGTCATACTCTTGCAAATGAGATATATGTAACTTACATAATGGTTAAATACATGTAATGTACTTAATGAAATGCCTAGATTGAACAATATTGTATGGCCTTGTTATTAAGTGGATTTATTCTATGTAGGAACATATGGTTGAAGTGAAGGAAAGAGAACCAAAAGAAGTAGAAGCACAAAAGTATCCCTCTAAGATTGTTGCTAATAGTCTCAGCCAAATTAGTCGTCATCCACCTTCCTTCCAAACATGGTGTCGCTCGAGCGTCTAAGACTGGTCGATCCACATCGATAGCCATAGAAGCATGCCTACGAGCTCAGCTTGAGGCTACACTGTAACCAGAAAAGAGAGGAAGCTGCTAGGAAGAAGGAAGAGTTGCAAGCACAGGTTTAAGCTCAGCAGGCCTCACTTGAAGCCAACCAAGCAGCTCTTGAAGAAAATCAAAAAATTTTGCACCAGATCCAAGAGGAAGTGAAGGATGCATACCAAGTTTGAACAGACTAATGCATTGCTGTGAGCTATGCTAAAACTACAAAAAAAATTGAGGTAGGTCTGAATACATATTTTGTTGATGATACCTTTGCCTAAGATCTTGCTACCTTGCTAGATCACCACACTATCTCTGTTGTTGGACCTTTGTGCACTATGTTGTCAGAACCAAGGTTGAACTATTTCCATCTGTTCGTATGTTTGAACCTGTATGATGGATTGAACATGTGTGATGGAACCTAGAACTACAATGATGTGTTTGAAGTTGGAACCACTATGTCTTATACTCTGGAGGGTATGTGGATGATGGCTTGGCTGAAATGTGTGTGCTTTATGAGAATGCTAGAAAAGATCTATGTGACATTGATTTGAATTGATGCATATATTTGAGCAACGTTCTTCATCGAACGAAAGGAAAATGTATGACGACCTAGAGTCGTTTGAAGATGTCTCTAACTATCTTACATAGCCAGACACAATTTAAGTGACACTTTCAGTTTGTCATAAAAGCGTAGCTTTTTATAGTGAGTTTGCAGTGAACACCGGTCTAGCCCACAATACCAACAAGTTAGTGCCCCAACATACTAAGGTTTTAGGTCTAACTCAACCCAAAAGATTAGTCTAACAGGTGAGGGTTGGTTCGCTTACATGTTGTTTTCTCCCACCATCAATTAGACTAGGCCTAACAATCTCTCCCGTCACACATCGAATCCAACTCTTTGCATCGCACAACCTTTTGGGAGACGTTTTTAGGCCCAAGTCTAAGGGTAAAAACATACAGAAATGAGCGGGAACACCCCCTTCCTATTTCTGTTTCTACATCTCGTCACCGGAAACGGGATTGAGATTGGGATTAAGGTCAAGATTGGAAAGGCTGAGATCCGGTGTGGGAGCAGAATATACGGGTATTAAGAAACATATAAATATGGGCTTGAAGATGGAAATGGATGGAAAACGGGAACTTAAGCCAGGGTCATGATCACATATTATAGCATTCTAGAACAAGCACAGAGTAAGGAACCATCACTACCGGACTCATAGGGATGAAAACAGTACAAATATTTTTCGACCCTATTTGATACCGAATTCGTTTAAAGGGGTTTAAATGAGCCCGTATCCGCGTCCGGATATTCAACATCTGATACCGTATTCGTATCCAAATATGAAAATCGCATATTGGTGATGTCGATAGCAAATCCTATCCTATCCAGCATGGTTGATACTATTCGTATTTGAATCCGAATCCGGACAGAATTATGAAAACAAATACAATATCAATGATATCCGTCCATATTCAATCGGTTTTCATCCCTACGGACTCAAGATCTTTGTCATGCCTGGGGAACTCAGCAAAGCCCCAATTGCATTTGGCAAAGGCTTTGCTGAGTGCCACACTCGGCAAATGATACTCGTCAAAGCAGATGTCAGCAAAACCATCTTTGCCGAGTGTCTTTTGTCGGGCACTCGGCAAAGATTTTGTTGAGTGTCCGACACTCGGCAAAGTTTGAACTAAAATATTAGGATTTTTTTAATTGACAACAGTCCAATTGGCAAGCGTCCGACATTTTTTGCGCAAAACTCACGGCTAAGTGGCTGGTGGGATTTCAACATTGCATGAGTTCAAATCTCCATATCATACATGACCCATGTGATCTCCTAGACGTTAACGGTCTCCTCCGTCACCATGTGGCCCTTGATTTTCTAAGTTTTTTTACCATGCTTTATGATATCACTTGTAAGAGTGCACAACGGATACCGGTCCAACTTGGTAAGCCAATGCCCTCGTGTCCAGGTATTGGGCCTAACCCAATCTAAAAGACTAGCCTAATAGGTGATGGTTGCCCTAGCCTTATATGTTATGCTTCCCCACCATAAATTATCGATGTTAGACTAAATATAACAATTTCTACTTTTATCTTTATCTAGCATATAGTCTTCCAGGGGCATAACTGGTCATTCTCACCAAAACTTGTATTTCCTAGATCTACAAATGCATGGCAAACCAAATAGATTTCTCAGCTCCATATTAGATCTATGGTGGAGCTACTCTACGATAGATCTAGTGCTTAGTTCATCCACTTCATAAATACCTGCTACAACACACAAGGAAAGCCACCTAATAAACTATGAAAAGAGCACTCCAATGAAGAGGTTGTGTTGCAATCTCGTTTTGCAATTGTTTGTGAACCTACTAGATTTGTGGACCAAGGCTGTATGATGTATTATGACAACATGTGTGATAATGCATAGCATGGAATTAAATAGATAATCAGAGATGCCGGCCACAAGACTTGAACTATGATTATATGGAGACACCTTTTTTTCTGAGAAAATAGAGAACTTTATTAACTAGACACAAGAGAATTACAGTCGACCTCTAGAAGGTTCCAAGCACTACACACGTAGGATCTTGACCTTGACAGGCCGCAGAATGTTTACATCCTTAGCTAATGAAACTAAGGTATTTGCTACTTAGTTGCAGTCTTATTCTACCTGAGAAATCTTCCACTCATTCATCATCTGAACCAGTTCTTTGGCCTCTTCTATAATTAGGTCAATCTCGGATCTGTCTCTTGCTGGGCTTTGTAATGCTGAAATAACTCTTGCATAGTATAACTCCATGGTCACCTAAGAAATCCCCCAATTTACGGCCCAACATAGTCCATCGGCACATGCTAGGGCTTGAGCTTCCTGTGCACTGCTGCACTTCTCATAATACCTCGACGTTGACAAGATGACCGCCGCGTTAACATCTCTGGCTATGGCCCCTGTTCCAGCCGTGCTGGACTGCTCCAAATATGAACCGTCCACATTTATTTTGATCCACCCAGTTGGTGGCTTCTCCCAGCAGTGTGACGACAAGTCTATATCATAGGGGTGCACAACATGCCATCCTCCTGTCGGTATAGGTTGTTTTCCTTTGCTATCGTTCAGCAACGAAAATCTAGCCATCTCCTAGCTTTCTTGGAAGCTATGCAAGAAACAAACCGAGTCTGTCGTCGCAGAGGCATGCCTCGAGCTGTGCGTGATGTTATTATGCATCTGCCAAGTGCGCCACAAAAGCAGTAGAAATAAAATTCTTTGTTCCTTCGAATGAGCTTGTGGTCCAATGGTAGGACTGTCCAGTGGGACGCTACCCATCAGGGTTTAAACCCTGGTGTCGCATCATTTGTTGGGATTTATTCCAGATTTTTAGGTACACGCACGCGTACGTATTCGGTGGTACTGCGCACTAGAGGCGAGCCTCCCAATCTCCTTAGCGTGTGTACGGACGCGCACGTGTGTGTGTGCGTGTGGTGTGAGTGTGGAGTGTGTAAGTTGTGTGCGTCCAAGTTGTACCGATAAAAAACAAATCTCTGTTCCTTCTTGCAAATATCCAGCAGCAATAACAGTCGGTAAGCAGTAGAATTAAAATTCTTATTTCCTTCTTGCAAATATCCAGGTCTTTGCCGGTGTACTGAAGCTGTTCCTTGTCCGGGAGCATCTAGTACCGGGACATGACGTGTCAGTCGCTTGCGGGTAGGCAACCACAACATGGTAGCTTGTTTCACTGTCATTTCCGCACAGGTCACATATTGGTATCCCTCCTAGACTCTTGTTGAGCTTATTTCCTTTAGTTGGTAGAATATCCTTCCTTAATTTCCAGGCAAAATTTTTAACATTCCTTGCTCCATAGCTTCCTCTCGCCCATGACATTGGAACTGGAGGACATGCTGACCTCCCTGGTTTGCTCCATGACTGCTACATTATATGGGTTGTGGACTTTTTTTCGAAAACGTGTGCAGCACGTGTCGTATTAAGAGAGAATAGAGTTAAATTACATGTCGTTGGGTCGAAACGAGATGCCGCGACCTAGACGACCTGAACACGTACACAAATCGCCGGCTAAAACGGCACAGCAGGGGTCAGGGGTTCTGCTAAAGAAGAAGATTTGCCTCGGAAGCAAGAGGTAGCTATAAGAGATTACAGAGGCGAGAGCTCCGAGAGGGACCTGAACCCTGCCACGGACCACTCGGCTGCCTTGTCCCTGATCCTTGTCACCATGACCGCAGGGTCGCAGGCAATGCCATCGAAAGTACGCCTATTCCTTTCCTTCCAGATGCACCAAGAGACGAGCAGGACGAAGGCGTCGAAGCGTTGGTGTAGTGGCTCCGGGGTGCGCTTTCTTGTCAGAAGCCACCAATCACAAAGGCAGTCTGAAGACGAAGGTCCGGGGATTGTAAGTCCCAAACGCGAGAGGGTACGTTGCCATACCTCACGTGTGAAAACGCAACCCACAAGCAGATGGTCGGCGTGCTCAGGCAGCTGATCGCACAAGGCACATGAGTCATCCTGCTGCAGGCCATGGCGTTTACGCCTTTCCGCCGTCCAGAGCCGCCCGTGAAGCGAAAGCCAAAAAAAGAACTTGACTTTGGGCGGTGCCTTGGTAGCCCACGGTTCCTTGGCCCCCGAAGAGAGACCCTACCTTCGAAGAAAGCCAGGTAGGCTGAGGAGGAGGAGTACACTCCGTCCGGTGACCATCTCCAGCGTGCACGATCCTCCACTACTTGGTCGAGATGGACCCCTTCCAGCAACGTCCAGAGCCTGATGAACTGTGTGAGGAAGGGCACTGTCGTCGCAACGACGGCGTCCGAAGCCCACTGGAAACCTGCCAAAGCTTCCTTCACGGACCGGCGGCGGCGTCTCACCGGTACAGAGAGGAAGACTAGAGGGGCCAGGCTGCTGAGTCTTCCATCCGGATGCCAATTGTCGGTCCAGAAGAGCGTGTGTTCGCCGTTACCCACTGAGAACGACATGGATACTGCAAACATATCAAGTACCTACCGCTCGGTCTTTGCTGGGAAGTTTGTCCAGACAGTCTGAGGCGCCATGCGCCTAAGCCATTCCCAGCGCAGCCTGAGGGCAAAGCCCAGTGCTCGTAGGTCAGGAAGTCAGAGGCCGCCGAGATCGCGTGGGGCGTAGACAGCAGCCCAAGCCAGCTTGCACTTCCCTGCTGCCGATGACGCCGCGCCCGCCCACAGGAAGGTCCTCATGGCTCTGTCCATAGCGCGGATGGCCCAGGGTGATAAAACGCAGCAGATGGAGATGTGAACCGGAATTGCAGACAAAGTAGATTTAGTGAGTGTGGCTCTGCCGGCCGCATTGAGTAAACCTGCCTTCCTGGTGGGCACTCGCGCTGCAACTACGTCCACGAGTGCTTGCTCCTTGGCCCGCGGCAGACGTCGGATTGATAGTGGGGCATCGAGGTATTTGGTAGGGATCTCCTCAACGCGGCAGGGGAAGCACTCTAGCACCCGGGTGACGTCATCGTCAGTGCAGGCGATCGACGTAAGCGTACAGTTATCGATGTTCGTGGCCAACCCGGATGCCCCTGCAAACAGCTATAAGATTTTCCTGATGCATTCGAAGTCCCTTGCCGATGGAGCGAGGAAGATGACCAGATTATCCGCATAGATCGAGGCACGACAGTTGGAGGAGGCCCCTGGGAGCGAGGTTAGCAGGCCTTCTCTGTCGGCTGTAGCGATCAGGGCATTTAGCACTTCCATGGCGATCACGAACAGAAGTGGGGAGAGAGGATCGCCCTGGCTGAGGCCGCGCGCGTGACAGATCCGATGTCCAGGGCGCCCATTGACCATCACCCTGGTGCTCGCCGAACGTAGCATGGCCGCAATCCATTCCCTCCATTTGAATGGGAAGCCAATATGTTCGAGGATCTCCAGCAGGAAAGGCCACGCGACCGTGTCAAAGGCCTTGGCCAAGTCGACTTTGAGCAGGAGTGTCGGGAATCTCCTTGCATGTAGCTAGCGGCATGCTAGTTGCACAACACGGAAGTTATCATGCAGACGCCTACCCCGAATGAATGCCGATTGGTTTTCCTTGACGATGTCCGACATACGGGGGGCGAGGCGTAGGGATAGTCCTTTGGCGAACATCTTGCCAATGCAGTGGACGAGGCCAATCGGCCGGTAGTCCCGAAGCCCAGCAGGCGTGTCCATCTTCTGAAGCAGAACCATTGTCGCCCCATTGATCTCGTGAAAGCTTCTGAAGTCCAGCTCCCACAGCGCCTGGAACACCTGCACCACATCCGGGGCCACAACCGACTAGGCGGCCTTGAGGAAGCCGGTCGTGAACCCGTCGGGGCCAGGCACACGATCCGATGGGGTGGCGTGCACAAAGCTTGCCACTTCTTCGGCCGAGAATGGCAACACAAGTTCCTCCAAATCAAGGTGTGGAAGTTGTAGCCGTGAAAGATCAATCCGGTGTGACCGCCTGAACGGTTTACCCAGAATGTTGTTGTAGTAGGCGTCTACAATGCCTGCCTTGGCTTCCTCCTCAGTGAAAGTCTGGCCCTCGTGCTGAATAGCTAGGATAGAGTTCTTTCTTCTTCGGTGATAGGCTTGCAAATGAAAGAATTTCGTGCAGGCATCCCCCTCACATAGATAGCGCACGCGCGCGTTCTGTCGTGCCATGGTTCAAACTAGGAAAGGCCAGGCCAAGCATAGAGAGCTTGAGCTCGGAGTGCCACGCACGCTCCTGGGCCGAGAGGGCACCACCCTCCTCAGCTACGTCAAGCTCAAAGACCAAGGCACGGGACGCCGTCAGCTGAAGCTTAACGTCGCCAACACATCCCTCCCGCTAGCTCCGCAGGGATCGAGCAAGAATTCTTAGCTTGAAATTGATCGCCCGACAGGGATCCATGTTCCAGATCGTGCCCCCCCCCAAGATACACTCACCACATCCTGGAAACCTTCGATCTTGGTCCAAGACTGTTGGAAGCGGAAACGTGGCCTTGCCCAGAGCATAGTGCAGAGAATAAGGAGTAGCGGCGCATGGTCGGATGAATCCGACGAGAGGCTTCTCAAGTGGTGAGTGGAATACGCATCCATCCAGTCAAAGGTAGCGAACGCTCTGTCGATCCTTTCCAGTGTGGGAAGGTCCCTGCAGTTGGACCAGGTGTATAAGCGGTCGTGCAGGTGCAGTTCATCTAACAGGAGGTCGTCGAGCACACTGCGGAAGCGACGCATTTGCGCACGATCCAACCTGTTGTTGCTTTTGTCGGAGGCCTTGTAGATTTGGTTAAAATATCCGCAAATTATCGAGGGCATGTTGCCCAGATGTCCCTGATCTCTTGCAAGAAGGCGGCCTTCTCCGCCTGAGCCGTAGGACCGTACACGTTCGTGAGCCACCAGGGCTCAATGTCGCTGCCATGCGGGGAGAGGAGCACAAAGACGGAGTAGCGATGCACGAAGGCGGTTGTGCCCTCCCAGAGGTCCCTGCACCAGCAGGTAATTGCTCCACCTGCCACGCCAACAGCCGGGAGGTAGGCAAAGTCGAAATCCAACCCGACTAAGTCAATGTTCAACCTTACATCATAAGACGCTAGCTTAGACTCCTGGATGCACACTAAGGAGGCGCGATGGTTGTTGATGATGTCCAGGACGACATTGTGTCGAGCCTTACTGTTGAGGCCCCGCGCATTCTAGAAGAGCAGATGGTTTTGACTCATTGGGACACTTTGATCTGCTGCCTAAGGATCCCGAAGGCCCAAGCCTACATCGCCGAGGGCGAGGGCGCCACATGCACCCGATGACCACCTCGCCTGGGGAAGAGGGCGGACATCACATTTTTCCTAGCGGACAGGCTCGCTGCCGAGTAGGCCTTGTGGAACTCTGCGTTGATGTCCTGATTGGGTATGCTGGTGGGCTGTCGTCCGCTCCATTTGCTCATCAGCACGCGCTTGGCCTGCAGATCGGGCTTGGGATCGCGGAAGGGAGCTTTTGTTGCAAGGCGTGCGCTGCGGCGAGGAAGCCAGTCACCATCAGCGTCCATGTCTGCCCCTCTTGGCACATGAGGCCGCGGCGTTGCTTGTAGGATAGATTCGTCGAGGGGGAGGCGAAGGGAGGCCACGAAGGACGCCGCCTCGGCCGCAACGTCCCGCAGAGAAGATCAAGCTGCCGAAGGCGTGGAGGGCGCCTCCTCCATCGTGGGTCCCTCCTCGGGCGAGAGTGTGAGCAGCGAGGCGTCGGCGCCTACACATACGAGCACATGACCCAGACGCCTCCATCCCGGTCCCAACGGAGAAGACGCCAACACGCCGGGAGAAGAGTGGGGGGTCCTCGGGGTGGGGGTCCATGTCTGCGCAAGCTCGACATCCACCATGTCGGCCCACCAATCTGCCGGGGATGGGTCTGCAGGTGGTGCTACGTGCCTGCCGTCTTGTAGTAGATACGGAGCCATCTGCAAGAAAGAGCAGACGAAACCCAGTGCGTCAAAAACCCTGGAGATGTGATGCGTTGGCGTCTATAGGATCCGCGGGCGCCCAGCAGGGGGTGGGGTGGGCGGCGGCGGAGACGACGCCCAACAGTCGAACAAGCCAGTTTAGGCAGTGCGCTCCTCGTCCTGAGGAAGAGGGCAGGTGACACCACCCACCAGAACATGCTGCAGCTCGAGCTCCTCCGCGCACGAATCATCAGGGTAAGTGCAGTGTGGGTGGTATCTGCCATGCCTAGGGTCGGAGTTAGGTGATTCATCATCGTTGTCCCGACGCGGCGTGGGGCAGTAGTCTTCATGGTCGCTCGCCTCATGCCACCCCTCAGGCGGGCCCCTGCCACTTGGGCCGTCAGAGTCACTCCTCTCCGCTGGTGGCGTCCCAGCAGGCTCCTCAAAGCCTTGATGCGCTACGAGCCGCACCCGCACAAGGTAGTGCAGCCCACGGCGCATACGTTGCTCCTGGTAGCCCAGCTCTGTCCATCCCATCTTGGGCTCTGGGATAAAGATCAGCTTCTCGGGTTCGATCCTCGACGGATGGCAGCACCTGGCTGACACTAACATCTCCCTGTCGTCTTCTTTGGGTCGATCACGTAGGTCAGTGAGCTCGATCTCCATGCACGATCGGCCAAGCACAGCTTACGCGGTTTCCACATTTCTCGCGTGCGTAGGCACATGACGCAGGAGAAGCATAACCTGGTGTAGAAATGCCCCAGCAGCAGATCCAGAGACCCTTGTCCATGGCCTCCAGGATAGTGGCAGCAGGTGTCCCCAGGGCCGCAATGCCAGCACACGATCTCAATCCTCGCGGCGCTTGAAGCGAACCAAGAAATCTTCCGGCTCATGGATACGGACATCCACCATGTGACAGCCGATTTCATATCTGTTGAAGAGAGCTTGGTAAACTGAAGCCGTAGAGACAAAGGGTCTGGATCCCCCAATCATTGCCACTAGTGTCAGGCCTGTGAGGTCATCGTCCGACTGCCGAATGCCGGCAGACCGAGGCAGCACTACGAAGTCCGCTCGACGCGCCGCCGCCGCCACGCGCGTCGCAATCGAAGAGTCGGCGAGGAGCGTGCGGTCCTCATCCCCCCCTGCCCGGCAGGGGTTCCAGTGGCCCTGGAACAGGGCGAGCTGGGGGTGGAGGCGGAGGTGGTGGGGGCGGTGACGGCGGTGGAGGAGGAGGCGGCGGAGGAGGTGGGGGCGGCGGTGGAGGTAGTGGCATGTCTGGAGTGGCAACCGAGCGGCCGGACATCGTGTCAGCAGAAGCCGCCCTGTGTCGACGTGGAAGAGAAGGGAGGCGACGCTGTTGCCAAGCATGTCGCCGCTCCTCGTCGTCGGAACGTGGCAACCAGCCTGGAGAGCGCGGCCTCTTAGCAGCACGTGACCGGGGACGTCGGCAGTCGGAGGCAACGTGCCCCTTGTCCCAGCAGTTGTGGCACCTCGCCGCGCCCCGACATTGCGCCCGTACATGGCCAGGATGCAAGCATTTGTAGCAGAGCCCGGCCAGGTCCGACGGTGGCGGAGACCGCGGGGGGGGGGGGGGATCGCGGAGGGGTGCGCAGTCGGCCAAACCTCCGACTGGCGACAACGTAGAAGCCGTCAGCGTCAGAGTACCCCCGCGTCCGCGCCGGGTGGGCGGCCGTTGGCAAACATCGAAGAGATGTCTCCCCACCGGATCTCACTCGCGGTCCCGGCGCCTCTGCAGCCGGGCGGGACGGGTACGACAGCCGAGCTGCCGCCATGAAGCCCTCCGGACGCCTACGGTGTCGATGTCGACGCTTGCGGCGACGCTTGAGACCGGGCTCAGCCAGTGGCGCCTTCCTGCGGCGGAGCGCCGGTGACGAGCGCACTGGCTCCAGCTCGAAGTCAGACTCCGAGGAGGCCTCCGAGTCACTGATGTGCACGCACAGAGCAGGACCACGGTCGAGGCTTGCCCGGAGCGGTGAGCCTGCAAAGAACTCCGCCGCCGGCGGAAGCTCTTCTGTATCCAAGTTGGCCCACGATCTCCTCCAAAGGGGGGCCTGGCCGGACCCCGAGCCCAGGGCCTCAAGGAGTCGCCCCCGGGGATCCCCCTTCCAGGGCCTCACGGATTTCAGCCGGCCACCCAGAGGAGGATGGGGAGTCTTCCATTGCCAGATCCGGATCTAACCACGGGGTGGGAGTGGGGAGTGGCGGGGGGGGGGGGGGGGCGTGAAAGGGGGACCGGAGAGGGGGAGGGAGACGGGGTAGCAAACCTGGGCGCGGCGAGGGCCACAGAGTTAGACCAGGGCGGGCGCACCGCCGCCGGCGGTAGAGGGAGCCGCGGGAACCCTAGTCGCCCCTATCGCCATTTTCGACGGAGACGTAACTTTCCCACTAACTCTCATTGAAAAAATGCCCGTTTTTCTCTGGTTGCCAAGCTAAAAATTCCTCATCTTCTATTGCCAATTTGATCCTCGAGATTGCCTCTACGCTCGCCTCTATGCCACAAAGCCTGTTATAATCCCAATCATTGCCTTCCGTATTAATGAGTTTAGCGACCCAACGGAGATGACACCTTCATCTTTGTGTAGCCTCTCTGTGCGAAAATTTCCTTGAAATCTAGGGATGCTCCGTATTTTTCTCTCATCCCCAACACTCAAAATGATGCATTTCTTCAGTACATCTAAGACCGTCTCCAACAACGCACATAAAGGGTGACACACATGCATTTTGGGTAGCGCATAATATTTTTGGGTACAAAAATCAGCCTCAAACAATGTATGCAAATGGGAGACCCATTTTGGGTACGAGCTCAGCCACAACGCAAAGACCCGTCATCTCTCCCATGAGATGCAATCCTGTTGCGCCGGTACTGGTGGCCCAGGCGTGGATGCGTGCCCTCTTTTGCGCTGTCTGTTGTTGGAGACGGAATGGTTTGGGTGTGCAACCCTTTTGTGTGGCGTGACTCAAATGATGAAATATGTGCTGTATTTTTTTGAGAGTAAATATGTGTTGTATTTGGGTTTCCATGATTGGAGATAGCCTAAGCCATGCAGAATTGCCTGCCGGGTTGAAGAGGGGTTAGAACAAAAGACAATATCAATAAGATGAGCCCAAGAAAAGTATCTTGCTTTTAATAATCTAGCACAAAGGCTATAAGGATAGAAAATTAACTGCTAGCTTGACGGGCCCGATAAAGCTTGATTAAATAATTTAAGGTCTCTACAACCAAGGCCTCACTAAGATTTCTTTAGAATAATCTCCTTCGAGGCAAAGCCATTTCCCTTTTTTCCCTTTCTCAGTGCCCACCAGAACTCCCAAATGAAGTTCGTTAGCTCATCACAAATCAGAACTCCCAAATGAAGTTCGTTAGCTCATCACAAATCGTGAGTGGTAGCTGGAAGACACTCATCATGTAAGTAGGTAGGGCTTGTGTCACCGACTTATTTTTACTTTTTTTCTACATAATCTTTATTTTTTCTATAAATTTGATGAAGTTTAAGATGGTTTGATTTTTCAAAAGTTTTAAATAAATTATATTATTTTTAAATAGACAGAGTAGCAGGATGTCAAGGACTCACCGACACCAAGCTACACCAGCAACAGCTCGATTTATCGCTGTGAGGAGAAGGAGAACGCAAGGCGACCGCCCTTCCAACCAAAAACTAGGGTCACCTCGTCGGCCTCGTGGCTGGTGGAAGAGAATGCGAGATGGTTGACCACGAGTGGATGGAAGTCTCTCTTTTTTCTTTTTTCTTTTTTTTTGGTTGAGTTTGTTAGCTCGTATATGTAGGCGCCTGCGTCTGTAATAAAATCTTGTAGAAAAATAAACCCAAACATGGTACGTCCAAACAGAAGATTCGTAATATACAATTTCTATCCCAATCTCAAACCCACCAAATTATAAACCCTTCATATCCCTATCCCACCCTTCATATCCCTATCCCAGTCCCACTCTGCAGTCTCAGTGTCTCGAGTGCAGCCGCCGCCGTTTCCTCCTCTGGCCGCAGCGCCGCAGCCTCACCTCTCTCCATCTCTTCCTTGTTGGTCCCCTTCCCTTCCTCTTTGGTATCTCGTCGGAGGCTTGGGGAAGGGGATTCATCGGTTTTAATAAGTTTTATATTAGTTTGGATTTATAAGGTTAGGGTTTCTCCATGTCAAGTCTCTTGATACTGGAGATTTGTCTTCTTCTCGTGCTCCTTTTCGGCGACAACGAGAGAGCACGGTGGAATCGTCTTCTCCATGGCGGATCCATTGAAGATGAGGGCAACATCTACGACGTTATTAACTTCATCGACATGACGACATGAAGACTTTTACTTCCGGACGGCAACATCAAGGCAGAGATGATGTCGTCGCCATGGAATAATTTCCTCTGGTCTCTTCTCCGTTATTTTGTGGTTAGATCTGACCATGATGAAGGACTAGGAAGAATAAGTTTCAGATTCATCTTTCCCATTCTTCGGTGGCAGAAAGAAGGAGAAGGAAGACAAGAGAAAGAAGAAGATTCTCAATTCCGCCTACAGGAATGTTGGCCGTCGTTCTTTGACATCTGTTCTCAGGCCTGTTGCCTGTGCGGTCATCTATATGAAGCGTCAAAAAGATTTGGATTTGAGATTTAGAGCTTTTTACTGGGTATAATTTAGATGAAAATCTAGTATAATCCAGAGTGTTTGTAATATGTTAATGTACCCGTTATAATATAATATAATTTTTATTTCGTCTCAAAAAAATCCTAACCCCACACAGCATCCGAACGCCACAGAGAAGAATGGAGTAAGTTTCAATTACAAGTCGGGCCCATCCAGATCGATGTTTTGGGCCTTATCTGATCCACAGCGGGCAGTAAATGGGCTTTTGATTCGTTTGAGACGTGATTCAGTTAGGCTTGATCCAGATGTTAGAAAATTGGGCCAAGTAGTGGCTTTCCAAACTAAGCTGGGCCTTTCACAGCTCGACTGTTAATATGAAATATGTATGGTTTGTTCTTTTCTAATCCCCTGTGTGCCACCAAATGTGGAGTGTGGAGCGTTGGGTCAACAAAAAATATAGTAAATATACCCACACATCGCATGGAAAAAATCCATCAAATATTCATGCACAAAGACAGAAATTCTCTATATTTATTTATGTTTATATTTTCATTAATTTTTTAAATAATATTTTAAATGCAATGGAAATATTATTTTGAATTCTCGATATGTCAATTCATATATCATCAGCAATTTCTTTAAATACAAAAATGGATAATTAATTATTTTTATTGGATCTATAAAATGTTAAACAAATTTATAAAATTATATGAATGAGTGGCGCCAATCTAGTGAAGCTGATGTCGCTTGTTCATGGGTGCAACACTGTACCACAACCAATCTATAGCGTCAGAAAAAAGGTCGTTATAAGCCGCTATAACGGCTGATCGTCTGTCGCTATAAAGTTATAGCGACCGATGTATAAGGGGGTGTTTGGTTATAGCCCTCTAAAGTTTAGCCACTAAATTTAGGTGATTTTAGTCCCTATAGTGCCAAACACCCCCAGCTAAAGTGCCCCCTAAAGTTTAGTAGCTCTTTAGGGGGCACTTTAGGGGATTGTTTGACACTTTAGGGACTAAAATAATCTAAATTTAGTGGCTAAACTTTAGGGAGTTGTAATCAAACAGGCCCAAGTCGTCGTAAGTGGCGTCGCTATAGGTCTATAGCGTCCGATCGGGTCTATAGCGACCGATACATAGACGCAAACACCTATAGCGACCAATAATCTGTCGCACGGTTTAGCGACCGATGTTCTGAGGGTATAAAACTTTGTAGCGACCAATAATCTGCCCCTATGAACTGGCACGATTATATATAATTATTAACCAAATTTCATGCCTAATAAGCATTCATAACATGTCATATTCATCAACCAAATGCATCCATTGCCGCCCATATCACTCATCAACCACATTTAGCAATCTCAATCAGATTTCATTAAAACCAACATTAGCAATACATCAAGTTCAATAATCTAATATTCTGATCCATAGCAGTTTTGTCATCTGACACATACAACCTAGCTAGGCACAAGCCATATGTTTACTTGCACAATCTAATAACTTGATTCACTACAAAATGCCTCATTTTCATCTTATCAAAAGCCAAATGTCATATGTTGACTTCCTGGTGACTATCCAACATCATGCACAACTCCAAAGGCTCCCTCTCACCTGAATAGAAAAGAACACAGTGCACACATGTAGTTAATTATAGGAATTGTATACGCAAAAAATATAGATAAAGATGACTATTGCAAAAAAGCAGACCGTTGTTCGAAGCTACAGATTGGCTGTGGTATAGTGCAAAAAGCAGAAGATCATGTGATGTTGGGATCGTTGGAGGGCTCACACAGCATCGGCTGTGGAAAATCATATATTAAACAAAAGGGTGAAATCATAATGTACATCTTAGGTATGAAGAAAGGCTAGAACGAACAAGTGTCATAGAGGGAGAGCTCCCATTAAAAAACTTGTTCCTTTATATAGTGTGAGATGAGATGATACGAATATGAATATGAGTATTAAAAAATAAAAACAAACAAAAAAACAAAAGACGTACTTTCTCCATCTCAAATTATAAGACGTTTGACATTTTTTCTTCTAAGTTTGATGGCTCGTCTTATTCAAAAAATTTATATAAAAATAGTCAAATTTAACTCATCCTTGAAGAACTTTCATTAATAAAAACAAACCATAATAATAAATAACTGATATTTTGTATAAATTTTTGAATAATACGAGTGGTTAAATTTGGTGTCAAAAAATTAAACGTCTAATTTGGGATTGAGGAAGTAGCTTACAGTAACTTCTCTCTTGGGCCTTAGCACACCGCCACCGTTGGAGATGGCCCTGGCCCAATAATTTGCTCGTCCTAGCTCTCGGTGTCATATGTCTGTAGGTGTCCGTCATCCGCTTTTACCTATAATCTCCATGGACACGATATGGCTATCACATTAAACAAATGAAGGGTAAAACTTTAAAGCCAAAATCTTATTATATATCTTGGCAACGTATCAGGTGCAGACCACAATCTTCATGAAAACCCGTGCAAACCATGGTAAAAAATTCGTCTAAATTCACCAAAAAAATTACACATGTAGATGATATGATGATATACAACTTTGTAAAATATCTTGTCCAAACTCAACTTCGTTTGTAAGATATAAAAATAAGAAATTTTAAGCCACAAAGGTGTCCAAATAATTTGTTAGAAATTTGTTATTTTTATATCTAACAAACGAAGTCGAGTTTAGACAAGATATTTTATAAGGTTATGTATCATCGTATGATCTACATGTATGATTTTTTTTTGTAAATTTAGATTACTTTTTTGTCATGGTTTGCACGGGTTTTCACGAAATTGTGGTTTGCACGATTGAAGGCTAAAATAGGGCAATGATTAGATCGAACGACTATTGTAGAGGGAGAGCCGCCCTCAAAAACCAACTCTTTTTTTAGTGTGATGCAAACATCCCTTCTTATCGAGTCACAATGGGTTAATAGTAGTAAGACATAGGGATATGGGGAACGGAAGGGATTGCCATAGGAGGACACATGGCTTTAAGAGTCATAAGCTCATGGTTGGAACATGGGACATGTTTGTAATAATTGCATGGAGCGTTCTCGTTTGATTGCGTACATGTGTGCAAACAAGAGGTAGCTGCAAAACAATCGGCTAGACTAGTACCATCTAAGATGGACGTGTTGGTCCCATTCCTAGTTTTGTTTGGGACAAGAGGAAGACAGTTACTATGTCTTGAGCATCTTCCTTCCGAACTTGTTGGGCTGCTGCTGTGTATGGGGGTAACCACAAAGGTTTTGGTCAACCCACACGTATATTAGCACACAAGGTCACCATGCATTTAGCACACAAGGTCTTTTTGGTGGTTGATTGATAACATAAGTATTTGGATTGATAATTTTGCTAGTATGCAAAATATACTATTAAAAAAAGATTAACCGTGACCTTTTCAAAACCCTCTCCAAGGCAGGTAGCAATATTAATCGCCTTGGTTAATGATGGTCACTTTTTATTAAGTGAGACGGTAAACCGCCTCACAAAATCTGTTAACTAAGACAAGCATTTATAATTGAACCGCCTCGGTTGATGTCTATTAATCAAGGTGGTCATCCTAACGCAATCGTCTCGGTAAATCATTAATCGAGGTGGTCATTCTAACGTAACTGTCTCGGTGCTTGCCTCAGTAATCAATTAACCGAGACGTTTGGTACAATGCAACCACCTTGGTTAATAAAATAAATCAAATACTGAATTTCAAAATTTATAAACATTCTTGGATGAAGAAATGAACAAAGTAAAAGTTGTTGATCTAAAAAAGTTATAAAACGTTGTAGTTGACAACTTTTCATTTGAAATCATTTTGTGAAGAAATACTATGTTTGAATTTGTCACATTTGAAATTTAAATTTTTTAAATGACCTCAAATGGACAACAACCTAAATAAAATTGTAGATCTCAAAAAGTTAAACAACTTTGTATTTAACAAAATTTTCATTTGAAAGCATTTAACTAATCATTACATGTAAATTTAGTACATTTGAAATTTAAATTTTGCAAACGACCTTGGATGGAGAAATGATCAAAATAAAAGTTGTAGATCTTAAAAAGTTACAAAACTTTGTAGTTGATAACTTTTCATTAGAATTTGTTAAGAGCCATAAACACTCTTAAAATTTGGTTTAGTATAATATGAGGAGAAAAAAATCTATTATTGTCATAAGAGCATCTCCAATGATTTTGTATTTTTTTTGGCAAAATTAGGAAGTTGCCAAGTCTCAAATGAATATGGCAAAGGTAAAAAGAGTCAATCTCCAATGGTTTCCATTATTCACTAGGCAAAACTAAAAATTGTACGCGCGAGGGGAAAGTATCCCACGAGAGTAGCGCGCGGGGCGATTGCCAAGCGAACTACAGTTTGGCATATATGCCAAATATCACCTGATGTTTGCCAAGTTAACAAAAATGTCAAGCCCATTTGTCAAACCGTTGGATAGGAGATTTTTAGACTTTTTTTTCAAAAACAAGAATGCCAAGCCCATTTGTAAAACCGTTGGAGATGCTCTAAGTGCTTATGGGATGAAGTGGTAGAGAAGGTTACACTCGAGGATGAGGTCATGGGTTTGAACCCCCACAATCACGCAATGCATGATTTTTGCTCGAAAAAAGTGGCTTGCGGCTTGAGGGCATGTGATGTGTGGCCAAGGATGGAAACAGAATGGAAATATCCTGAACCGAACCGCATCATTTTCTGTATTTAATTCGATGGAATTCATATTTTGTTGTTCTACTTTACCATTTTCACTTTTATTTTCGTATTTCAAATGTAAAAGTACAAAACGATTGAGGAGTTTTTCGACCGAGTTTGACTGTTTTCTACTTCCCTACTTTTTATTTGGAATATCCTGAATTCAAAATTTGATTTAATCCAAATTTGGTTATCAATCATTACTATCCAGCCAACTAGGCAAAGGCAAATATGGAGCACTGATGTGCATTGTTGTTGTGTTGCATGTTACTAGGTCTACCAAGAGAGAGAGAGAGTGAGATAGGCCAGGTCTTATTGCTATCCTTTCTAGTTTAGTACTGATGACATCTCAAATTTTCCTCTTCTTTATTTTTTCTTTTTTTTCTCTTGTGAAAGAAACCAAATTGACATGTCTTCTCTCTTGCACTCAAAATTTGCCACAATGACACTTGTTAATTGTTATGCATTATGGGTCGGTATTCCGAATTGAAGTTTCATATACCGACCGTGTTCGACATATTTTCCCTCTAATTGGTTTGTTTTCGAAATTCTCGATATTTCGTAAGTTCGCGTTTGTTTTTGTGTTCGACTTTACCATTTTAGATTTTGTTTTTGTATTCAAATATAAAAGTAGAAAATGGCTAAGGAGTTTTTTGACCAAGTTTGACCATTTTCATCCATATGTGTGACTGACTAGTGGGGGCCTCCTCAGATTAAAAAAGTGCTATTTTTACCCAGATTCAAGAATTTTAGGAATCGATTAACCAAGGTGGTTATATTAGGGTAACTACTTCGATTGATAGTATTAACCAACTGCCTTCGTAAAGACTAGAATAACGGTGACCTTTCATTGGAGGCGGTTGCCTTTGCCCACCTCAGTTAATTAGTTTTAATCGCAAAGAATGCAAAGATGGACTTGAACGATTATATGGTACATGCCTCCACCTTTTGTGATCTAATCACATGCAATGAAGTTTGTGCTGAAAACATTCTTGTAGGATCTTGAGATGACTTCACTGCGGAGGAGAATGACAAGCTCATGCAAGAGGTAAAAAGGCTTAAGAAGGAGGCAGTCAACTTAAAGGGCAAGAAAACCATGAAGTATGTCCAACTCCTTTAAGATAACCACCAGAACATGATAAAGAAGATTGGAGGAGCAACCAGGACATGCTTCAATTGTCGTCAACAAGGCCACAAGTCCTTCAATGCAATCAAATCAAGGACATCAAGATGGATAACAAGAAGAATAAGAAAATGAATCTAGTCATCAAAGCCCCCCATCATGTAAACCAAACACAACAAGAAGAATAATGAAAATAACAATAATAACCATTACATAGTCAATGATGTGAGCAATGACAAGGTGATTGCCAACAAGGATGGGTAGAAGACCTGGTGATGGAACAAACCAATTTGGATGCTCAAGAAAGTTACTAAGAGCATGGGCATGTGTCAGAAGGTGTAGGTCCCCAAGGTCTGAAGAAATTTGGAGACATAGCATACAAGAAATGTATAACATAGGGATATGACATAATGGATCAAGTCTATGCCAAGTGGGGTTGTAAGGATCATTTACCCAAGTTCCCTTATCACAAGCTGTGGTAATGTGTGCTTAACTTAATGCCTTTCAATTGATATATTTCTAAGGAATCATATAGACATTCAATTATTTAGGACTCATTGCATGGTCAAAATCTATTTCCTACACTATCGACGAGATATGGCCGACAGTCTACCTAGGGGTACCCCAAGGTAGTAGATTAGATGGAGGAGGTGTGGCAACGGCTATACAAGTTCAGGCCAGCAAATCACCGTAATACCCTATGTCCTGTGTTCTAGTGGCTAGATTGATCTAAGAGATACAGTACAAGATGATGTGTTTCGAGGGGGGTCTCTGCTCGCCTTATATAGTCGGGGAACATGGTTACAATTTCCATAGCCTAATAGATTACGATTTTTCCCTTAAGGAAAGGGATCTGAGTCTATCTCCTAGGATCTGCCTTGGCAAGCAAGGCTCTGTAAAGTCCCTGACAAGCACAACAAGCCTGGTCGCATGCCTCAGGGCCTTGCGAGCTGGGCCGTCCTCGGTCAAGAGGCCCATGTAGGTCCATGGGGGGTATACGGAGGTAATATCCCCCCGTGTGGCGAGTGGTAGGTAGTATGTAGGCGTGGTGCTTAGATACTTTGCTTATTTATGGATGCCTCCATCTGTGTCGGGTCATGGGGTAGATCGTGGACGTGATACGTCTATTGAGTCCTCTGTAGGTCTCCCCCCGTGCAGTGGTTTGGTAGGGAGGGATTGTCAGGTTGAGGATATCTTCGGATATCTGAGGTTTCTAAACTCGACTCATCCTGTTCAAGGCTCCAATGTGGTTGGGAAGAACATTGATAGTATTACTTAACAATGATTGCTAGATGTACTTGCACTAAATGACGTAGTTTTGATGATAGTTAGAATACTTAGGAGTTATTTCTTTATTACTTGTATTGGACGACGCTTGTGTAGTGACTAGAGTGCTATAAGAACTTTATCTTTACTATTATGATGACCGATCATTACCTTATCATATATATATGTATCATGTGGCTTACCTCTGTTATGAGTAGAGTTCTTGGTTGGTTAATCCCTTCATTCATTTCATATGCATGTTATCAATACCATAGATTATCAGTTTAACTAGACCAACCCAGTGGTAAAAATATAAATCGACAACCTGCCTACAATGGTGTATTAATCTATCCGCTTACAGAATCATTTGTTCTTTATAATTTCATATCTATCATTATTCATTTCTGCCTGGTCACACATAAAATAGAATATTTTATAAGTACCATTCATTATTCCTAGCTCTATAATTAGGGATGACAACCTAGTTCAATGCTTAGGAGTATAAGGTAAAAGATAGTGGCTAGTTGATAAAGACAAGTTAATTACATACCATACATTTTTGGCGCCAATGCTAGGAACCTATGTTCTTAGTAATGATGTTAGAAATGCCAACACCGAGGTGGTGGTAGTCTCTATGGGCTTAATGGACTTTGTCGAGGGGTTCGATGGACTCCATAAACGAGTTTGTTTGGCTACATATTTTTTAATTTTGTAAATCATTTTAAAATATGGGCAAATTCACATGCCTATGGAAAGGTTGATACAATGGTGTTTTTATAGGCGGTGTCCATGCATGTCAGTCTCTTGAAACTCCTTTTGCCCATCTTTGAAAACTAGTACAGTAATAACGGGAGTTACAATTTGTCAATCGATACTAGAATGCATCACATGGCCTTTAGAAGTGAGTTTTTGAGAGTCCCCATGTGTTTGGTTTTGAGTAATTGATGAAACCTACCTAAGTACTAACCTTGATCTCTAAGTGTGAATCATGAGATAGGTTGGTACATGCCATGTGATTGAGCAAGGTGGATCAAGTGGATAGCACAAGATCTAGCATGGCGGTGCAAAGGAAAATGGTGTGAAGGCAAAGGTGATATAGGAACCATTTTTGGTTTGGTGATTAATTCACCATAGAGGGTGAGATCACTTTTAGGATAGATAGCTGTACTATCAAGGAGGGAGCTCTTGTGAATGATTGCGGTTATCATGTACCACTAGGTTCATATGCATTGCATTAAAATCAATTGAACCAAGTGAAACAACCAACTAATTCCAAGTAAAATGTGAACTAAAAGCTAACACACGTGCACAAGTGTTGAGATCACTTAGTGTTAGTCCTTGGAAGCTTGGAAGAAGTTGGAGAGTTGTTTGGGCAGCAGAAGGAAGTCCGGACGCTAGTCTGGATTCTAGGGTTCTGCATGTTCGGACCATGGTGTGCGCGTCTGGAGGCATACCCTAGGCGGTTCTGGCTGTGAGCAGTGATCTGGACGCCGTTTGCAGTCCGGACGCTAGACTCCGGATGTGCGTCCGGAGGCTAGGTGCTCTCTGTTGTTTCTGGAAGAGGAGGTCCGGACACGTGTCTTTGTCCAGACAGAGGCTCCGGATCCACGTCCGGAGGTGGTGTTACTCTCAGGTGCTCTCGGGAAGTCCTGGAAATATTTCCGGACGATGATCCGGACCCTGTCCACAGTAGTGTCCGGAGACGCGTGGCGCACAGAGGCTAGCGCGGGAAGAAGCCGTTTGACCGAGGGGCTCGACTGGACGCATACGCCATGGTTCGGACTGCGCATTGCGCGCGTCCGGAGGTTGCAGTCAGAACCGTTGGCATCTCGGTTGAGGGTTGTCCGGACGCTGTTGATGGTCCAAACCCTCACTATTGCTTGCGTTCGGAGAGCACGTAGAAGCTGTGTTTTGGGGGCTAAACGGCTAGTTTGTTGAGTGAGGCTATATAAGGTGGTATGGCCAGCCCTTGGGGGACTCTCTTGCACAATTTCATCACTCACACTAGTGCTCATTTGTGAGAGCCTCCACCACTCATCTCTTTGATATATTTGCTAATTTCATGAGAGATTGAGTGAACCAAGTGCATTGCTTGATTGATTGCATACTAGTGGCACTTGGTGATCATCGTCATCACGGAAGCTCTTGTTATTCTTCGAGATTGCCATCTCCTAGACGGCTTGGTGCGACGAGGATCGTTGAGCGGAGGAAGGTGTTTGTCTCTGGCTCTGATCGGTGGATTGTGAGGGGTTCTTGAACGTTCCCCGCGGGAGTTCGCGAAAGGTATTTCTAGTGGATTGCTCATAGCTTGTGGATCACTATCTTGTGTTGGTTTTGCGGCATCCAGTGACGGGTTTGGCGTGTGATGCCAATTAGCGCGCGAACCTCCAAATAGGTAAATCGCTACAACGAGGAGTAGCTTGTTGGCAAGCAAGTGAACCTCAGTAAAAAATATTGTGTCTCATTGTCTTTCACCAAGGATTCTTATTGTGATTGATTGGTCTTCCATTGGTTATCTATTGATTGATTGGTTCTTCTCTCCGCGGCGGTATAACTCTCCTAACTCTAGCTTTGCATTTACCTTCTTTACATTCTTGCAAAGTAGAGTAGCTCTCTAGCTTGTGTAGCTTTGTTTAGAGCTTTCTAGGTTGCTAGCTAGTTTGTGTGCTCTAGTTGTTATCTTGCTAGTAACTAGAATTGGTAGATGGCTTGCCTAACCGTAGTGCTAGTGCAAACTTGCTTAACTGTAACACCCTAAAAATTTGAATAGCAAATACATTTGAATTTGAGTTTAATTTGATTTAATTTAAAGCATTTTTGTGAAGCATAGAATTAAATATATAAAACTAAAATTAAATTTCATGTTAGGTCTAACATGTTTGTGCATCTCATGCCCTTGCATTTTTATTGTGTGTCTTGGTTTTCAAAACCTTGAAAAGAATTTCAAAACAAATTTAGAAAACCAAATTTTGGAAATTCAAATTGCAAAATAAAAAGAAAAAAAAGAAAACCCCTCACCTCTCCTTCTGGCCCGAGAGCCCACGCGGCCTGCTCCCTTCCCTCTCCCCTCTCTGGGCCGGCCTGCCCCGCACACGGCCCAGCTCCGCGCCCGCGGCCTGCCCTCCCTCTCTCTGCCGCTGCCAGCTCGGGCCCGCTTGTCGGCGCCGTTCTCCCCCCCCCCCTCTCCTTCGCTGACACCGTGACCCCACAGGTCAGCCCTTCTCCTCCCTCGGTTCGTGTCCGAGCAGGACACCGCCGGACGCCGCGACGCGCCGCGTTCGCCCCGTGTCCGTTTTCCCCGCGCCTCGTCCCCGCTCCGGACTCATCCCCATCCTCCTTTAAATAGCGGCGAGCCCCCTGCGCCGAATCCCTCATCTTCCTGCCCTCGGTTCGCCGCAATCACAGCAGTAGCAGTGCCGCCGCCGCGCCGCGTTCCGCCGCCAATCCGCCGCCGTTCCGAGCAAACCCGGCCACCGTAAGTACCCCCGACGCCCGCTTCGCGTGCGCAAGTCTGCGGAACATCCCCCTCGTCTCTTTTCCCTCTTGGTTGCGCTCTGTTTCTTCCCGCCGCTGTGCACTGATGTCACGCCGCCGCTGTTCGTCGAGGCTGGCCCTCCTCGGCCGTCCTCAGGCTTCTCCGAGCCTCTCTCTAGCCTCACGAGAGTGCGGAACGCCTCTCCCCTCTGTTTTCCCCCTCTTTGGTGCTCTGGTTACCCATGTCGCCGTGCCGCAGTGAGTCCGCGCCGCTGTGCCACACCGCCGGTCACCCTCGGGCCATCCCGAGTCCCGCCATAGCCCTAGGCGAGCTCGCGGCATCGCCCTCGACCTCCCGGTGCCCTCGGTTTTGGAAACGGTGCACCAGAACGCCCGATCGGCTCACGCCGACGAGGAATCTCCTCGGCCGGCCATGGCGCCATCGAGCGCTGCTCTGATCCGGTGAAGAACCACCGTGTCCACCTCCCCCTTCTAATCTCCTCCATCAGACTCAGATCCAACGGCTCTGGATGCCCCGTACCCCTTCGGTGGCAATTTTTCTAAAGAGCCCCTGACGTTTTTCCCCCTCAACCCGCAGTCCAGAAGGCGGTTTCCAGCAATGCGTTTTCCCCTCGGAAAAACGTATTCCTTTTTAAGTCTGAGTTAATTCGAAAATAAAATAGAATTCCTATTTTCAGTTTTATCTCTAAACTTCAAATATCTATATTTTCTTTATTTTAAATCCAAATCGACCCGTTCGAGTTGCGTTAGATCCGTATTTTTATGCCCTATCCAGTAGTATAGATTTCACCTATGTTAATTACTTTTGAAAATCAAGGAAAATTACTTTGCTAATGCTTAATCTGCCCTCTTCAAAATCCCGTTTAATCTATAACTTCTTCGTTTTAGATCCGATTAGCGTGATTCTCGTATCTTTGTGATCGTAGTAAAGTATAGCTCTGTTCTATAACCTTTTCAAAGTCTCTTTATTGTTTATGGTGTAATGTTCTGATCATGTCTTGTTTGCTTCGTGTATGATTGTTCGGATAATTGCGTGGTGATGTTGATCGAGTTCAGCCGGTGAGATCTTCGTTGACTCAGAGTTCTTTGCAGCAGACCAGGATCACCAAGAGCTTTGGAATCAAGGCAAGTTTAACATGGGATCATCCTTGTTACCTATTCACCATAATTCAATCTAGTCATTATTGCATGTGTCTAATTTGATTCCTATTAGATCTATACCATAGCTTTGTTATCCTTTACCTTGTCACCATGGGTTTATATACATATGGGTAGATTTGCTATGCTTTACAATAATGGATCTTGAGATGAATCCTGACTAATGATATATGCAACAATGTGATAAAACTGGCTTTTGTAGCAACATGGAATAGGACCCCACTGTAGGGCAAAAGCTGGGATTTCTAATACAACCACGAGTGCTATAATGGCTCTGGCTTTAGTCAAGTATAAAGATTCGTACTAGCATGTTGGCAGTTCGTGAAAGGCACCATTGCCGAGCTGGTTGCATGGCATGTTCTAGGGTGGTTACCGCTTCGAAAGGTACCATCGAGTAGAGGCTTTGCATACCCCTTGCCCGTGGGTCCGTAGGGTCTATCAACATGTTAGGAAGACTTTTGAAAGACTTCATAGTGTTCCCTGCCCACTCACCTTGGAAGTGTTATGGGAGTTATAAACCCGGGCATATGGGTAACATGGCTTGTGGGTAAAGTGTATAACCTCTGCAGAGTGTAAATCTATCATGATAGCCGTGCTCACGGTCACGAGCGGCCTGGAAAACTCACAGTGTAGATGATCATGTTGTTTAATTGTTAATGTTGGATATTAATCTTATCATGTGGTTATTAATTGGGTTATGCGTAACTAAAGCTAAGTGTTGGTCAAACTTGACCAAGTTAAAAGCAACCGCAGTACAGACAGTGCCAACCTTTTGAGCTTCATAACCCTATGTTACTCTAGCTGAGTACGTAAGTGCTCACTCTTGCTTTCTCAACCCCTTCAGATGGCTATGAAGACTACCGTGAGGAGTACTAGGCTAGTGGTCAACCAGTCGACGTTCCCTGTGAAGTGGAGCTTCGTCGCGAGAGTTATCTTTATATTCCGCTGTTATGTTATTTAAATATTATTCGTTATGTAATAAGCACTCAGTGATGGTACTATTTAAAGATTTGTCGGCTTATGTGTGTGATTGATCTCTAGGCACACATGAGTTATTCATATTCAATTTTATCCTTAAAATTGGGTGTGACATTAACGCTGTGTTTTATTCTAACAAGTTTGCTTAAGTGTTGTTTTAGAATTTTTAATAGGCTATTCACCCCTCCTGTAGCCATTCCTAGACCTTTCAGTTTTGCCTGTTTTATCCATAGTGCTTTACTTATGATCTTTATAGCTTCCGCTTTTACTTTGTGTGACTTATGTGCTCTTAGCTTTAATTAGTATATAAGCTAGTTGACAACTTTTTTCTTCTAGGTTGCAAAACTCTTTGTGCATTGAGGTTAACATTGGGTACACTAAAAACCCTAAGTGCACACTTTTCTAGAATAATTTATGTATTTTCTTTTTGCTAATTTAAATCAAGCCATATGATTTAAGTTTGTAGACACCAAATTCAACCTCCTCTTGGGTGCTCAAGGGACCTCTCTCCAAGGGGTCGGAGAAGGCATGACCAATGGTTGAGGGAGACTTTGAGCCAACATCTATGGGAGGCATGGGGTTGACAAGCGGGGAAGAGGCATCTATGATGGGTAGGCTCGAGCGAGTGGCCGGTAATGGTATGGGAGGAGTGACTTGGGAAGAAGGAGAAGGTAGGCTAAACAATTTTGATAAGTTAGTTAAAAGAAGAGTGTGAAAGGTGGGGTCCATGGATGACATATGAGACCAATTGATAATTGCTGCTAAACGTGTAAAAAAACTGTCATCTTATCATGTGAAACCTTTCACCAAACAAAAGTACAATATATACATCTGTCCCCTCAACCAAATACAGAAATTATATAGTCTCATCTCCATTTTTTTCGCGATAGGGGGTTTAACATATTTTTCATTAAGAGAAAATGAGTTATTTTTGAAAATATTATAAAGAAAAATCTGCGACCGTAGGGAAGGGTCATCTAAAGCGATACATCAAGCCCTAGCTATTCGGAATTTAGGTCTCATCTAAAAAATCAAACCAGATCCATTGCATACTGCCTTGTTCCCAAAACAAACGCGTGCTAAGATACTGCCATCAAGCAGAGTATAAGCGCTATTCGGAATTTAGGTACGATATATGTGTGGCCTTTTTAAACCCATAGAATCTGGTCAAAATTGGCACTTGGAAGTTGGCATGCATGTGCTTTGTCCTGGCACGTAATACAGTATAAAGCAAGTGCAGCAGCTGTTCAAGGACCATGTTTGGCAGCATAAGTTTGGACCAATCCAACATAGATTGGCAGGAACACACTGTTAGTCTTTGATTTGTTATTTAATTTATTTCTCCCGTACTCAACAAGGGCTCGATATATTTGAATAAAAAATACACGTCCGCTGAATTAAGCCTCGATCATTCAATCAATCTACATTAATCCACTCCAAGACTCCAACATGTGCTACACGCACGACTCACTGACGATCTAAGTACAAAATATAGGCCGCGTAGGTACGGTGGCCTTACAAACTAATTAATTATTATATAGAACCCACTATGATCACGTGGATCAATCCAGATCGTTTGTTTTTTAAATTACCTCTTCAATATATCCTTGCATGCCTCTCTCCATATATATGGAGGTAGCAGGCACTATCTGCTCCGGCTTCGATTCCTTCCGTTACTGTGTACTGTTGGCCACTATATCACCACTCACCATGGAAAACTGATCTGACTCCATCTTCGATCCTCTTCTAAATCTTAATAGTGAAAAAACGTGTTAACGGACCATAACTCCATCTTGGATCCTCGACTTCTCGTAAATCATAATAGTGAAATAACGTGTTAACGGACACGTTCTCGGAAAAAAAAAACTCCCATGCACTTCATGGAAGCATGTAGGTTTGATGGAAAACACGGTCAATTGGACGCAAGAAAGTAGTAGCGCAAGCATTTGGAGCACTTGCTTTCGACAAAAAGAAATGAAGCCTAAGTTGGGGTCACACGCTTGCCAACTGAGCGTAGCTCAGCTTGTTGTGGAACCTATTCACTCGGGGTTTAAATCTACAATTTAACACATGTGCTCGTATTTTCTAGATTTATTTTAGGATTTAATGGTGTTATTTTTTTAGTGGTAGTAGGCAACATGTCTGTCCATCTATGAGTGTTTGCATTTGTAACTAGGTCTTGAAAAAAATTAGACCACACACTTTAAAAGAGGTCGTACATTGTTTGTTACGTTGAAATTTAGCTTTTATTGATTTGGTGTGAGAAAACAATATATTATTGGTTCGCTAAAAAATAGTGGTGGAAAAGGATAGGCAAGAGAAGGACGACCACGTACCTGTGTCTCTATAGTTTGTTATTATTGGGTACGGTTGTATCATACTCCTATATAACAATAATATAAAACGAGCAAATCAAGAGAAATGAGAAGTTGCTCGAAACATGATGAATCATTGATGAAAGTAAGGCCCAACATCAATAGATCAATACAACAAGTAACAGCTAAAACATGACCAAATAAACTCAACCAACAGGTAGATTGCATAACTAGCTAGTTAACTACTGCTAATCTAGCAGTGCTGATTTGCGTTGCTAATTGATATGAAGCCAAAACTCAATTAGCAGGACAAGCTCGTTACGATAGCTAGCTAATCTCAGAATGCAAGCTACCAATAATAACCGGAGAGCTCTAGGCGTGGGTGTAGAGCGCGGCGAGGCTTCTTCGGCAGCGCGAGCAGGAGAACTTGCGCTTGTTCTTGACGCACAGCGGCAGGCAGCAGAGCACCCGGCGCACGCTCTCCACGTCCGTGGCCATCACCGCGCCGCCGCACCGAGGGCACGCCCCCGGCGCCTTCTGCTCCCCCGTCACCGTCTCCTCAGCCACCCCACAGCACGCCGCTGCCTTTGACGACGTTGCCATATATCCTGCTCCTGCTATCTAGTACGTCGTCGTCGTCGTCGTACTCTGATCTGTGTGATCTCTCTCGCTCTGTGTGTCTACCTCAACTAGCTAGCTAGAAGCAGGTTGTTGTTGAGGTGGATGCGGGACAAGTGGGAAGCAAGAGGTGAGAGATATTTCAAGAATAGAGTAGAAGACACACACAGGCAGCTAGCTAGCGATGGTCATGTGACATTGTGAGTGAAGGCCGGTGTGCAATGTGTGTGCATCTAGCACCGCCTACGGCCGCGCGGCTCCACCTTTTGTTTGGTTTGACTTGTTGCTGGGTGGGTGGCACAACACGCGCTCTAGCGATTTCATATTCGTGCGCGTGGGCAGCCAGGTGGAAGCTATATCCACAAATGGATGGGTCCATGATCACTGTATGATTACTTTTTGCATTTGGGGAAGGCCATATGGGGAACATCTTATGTACTAATATTGCACTTGCAACATGGAAATGCTTTTTTTTTCTTTTCTTAGGACGTCTCCAACAGTATAAGCTAGTACTAGCTCTTAAGCTAACTCATATAGTGGAGAAAGATTATCTTGAATATTGTGCTATGAGAGAAGAGTAGTATGAGATTATCTCTTGAGTCCATGCTAGTCTCTTATCTTTTACATTATTTAATGATTAAAAAATTTATGAGTTAGCAATAAGCTAGACCATTGGAGACACACTTATTATTTCAGTTTGATTGACCGCCCATGGCCTAATTAAAGTTGTTTTTTAAGTATATATAGGGCCTCTTGGTTGGATATAATGCCAGACTGAATAACCTTTCCAACAACAACCTGATTTGTTATATACTCTCCTCGTTTCAAATTATAAGACATCATTTTAGTTTTTCTAGATTTTATACTTTTTGTGTTATGTGTCTAGATAGGAGTCTATATTATGTCTAGATGCATAGCAAATACTATGAATCTAGAAATATTATTACGTCTTACACTTTTGGACAGAGGAAGTAAGCATTTTCAAACTATTGCTTCTTTGTTGCAGATGATTTTTTTTTACTACAATTTCAACAATCTGGTTGGAACGTCGTCTAGCTTTGATAATGTAGTTAATTGATTTGTTGCTTTCAAGCAAAGCAAACACCCGTTCTTCTTCAAAGCAAGTATGCAACTTAATAAATTAATGGATCAGACGAAGCACATGATGGTTGATTTATTATTATTGGAATAGCAAATGTATACGTGCATTGCTATGGAACGTATTACCTTGTTGCTTCGTCATGTGAACCACTTATATATGGCTCGAAAATTTGTATAACAATCACATTCTCAGTTCCAATATGTATTGAAATCGGTTTCTATATATATACCGCTGCTAGACACACACACAGAGGATATTATAGAAAATAAAAATAAAAAACATTAACGAAAGAGTACTTCACTGTTTATTATTAGGTATAGATTTATTAGAAAAAAAATATTTATATTGATACGAGATCCATCCTAACTAGCTTAGTAGTAGCTGTCGATTTATATATATATATATATATATATATATATATTATATATATATATATATATATATATATATATATATATATATATGCCCATAGGTCACAGGTGTCAAGTATATTTCATTTGAAAAGGAACAATTATGAGCTGGCTTTCGTTGCTCTTTCCACTAGTCAAATCATTTAGATTTTCTTTGGATAAAATGGTTACATATATGAAAAGGAAAGGAGGGACAGGAAGCGTTTGTAACCGCATATAGCCACCAATGTTGATGAGGAACCTAGCTAAAAGCAAAACATGGACGACACACACGCATTGTCGGATACCTGAGGATAGGGTACCCTAACACCGTACTTCGTAAAAACAAAATCACCCCATGATCCTTCAAATCCGACTCAGAATGATCTCCGCCCCGTCTGACCAGAGGTGACGTCATCACCCTCGGAGGCTCTCCGCCTCGTCCGACCGAGGGTGACGTCATCACCCAGGTGACGTCATCACCCTCGGAGGCTCTCCGCCTCGTCCGACCCGAAGTGACATCATCACCCTCGGAGGCTCTCCACCTCGTCCGACCGGAGGTGATGTCATCACCCTCGGAGGCTCTCCGCCTCGTCCGACCGAGGGTGACGTCATCACTCTCGGAGGCTCTACGCCTCGTCCGACCTTGTCCAACTGAGGAAGCGACGCCATCAGCCAAGAAAGCACAGTGTCGTCCGTCCTCTCCACTGTTTGATTATAACCAGCCAGGTGTGGTGTGCCATGACTACCCCTGTTGAAGCCCTAAAGGACAGCGACCATGCTACCTAATCCCCGAATGACACTCGCCATGCCTTCACCAGCATGCGCGGATCGTGCGTACACGGATTATCCCATGCGCCGCACTGTACGACGGAACGCGGGGGTGCTTGGCCCTGTGTTGCCAACCCCCGCTCACGCCCTAATCAAGGAACATGAGGTCTCCCGATTACAAGGGCGCATGGCTACAGCTCCCTCACGGGGCGAACAGTCCCGGCGGTGTATCTACAGGCACAATCTTCCCCGGGAAGGAAGCAGACGAAGGTGCCCCCAAGTCAACAGCATGTATCAGGCGCACGTTTTTCCTCTCTTCATACTGTACCCTGCCTTCTCTTTCTACATATAAAGGGAGAGAACAGACCCACTCTCCTCTCACTGGACACTCTGATTCACACACGCACACTCGCATTCGTGCCACTCGCATTCGCGCGAATTCTCCCCAGAACCGAAAAACATCATAGGCACGAGACCTGGAAAGCTTCTTCCCTCTCTCCATTGCTTGTAGCTCCCCTCTACGATCATCCTCGCGATGGGTAACACGATCTCGCAAGACACTGGACGTAGGGCGTTCGTGTCCGAACCAGTATACATCACCGTGTCCTCCTAGCGCAACCATCCGATCTCCGACACGCTTAGAAATTTACTAGTTGGCTGTCTAGACCCGTCATTTTAGACACCGACACGCATCCTTGAAGTACGTAATTAAATATCATTGCATTACCAATAATTCTTAAAAATTATACATTGTATTAATTGTAAACTGATGATAAGCATCATAAGCGTGGCCGGACCAGCGGTGCGGTCAACAATCAAACGAAAAACCGCTGTTTCTTCCTAAGGTGTTGTGAGAAGTAAATCCGTGGATGTTCTTTTGTTTATATTTATGTATCTCCCAATCCACTTATATTTGTTGTTATGTACACGATGGTCAAAATTAATAAAAACACTTGGATTACTAACAACAAAAGCAGTGGGAGTGTCCTATTTTTCTTTCAGATCCAGCTTGGATTTCAAACGTTCTCTTTTACAGATGCATCAGACCAATGTTATTACAAGTAGAGGCACATGTCCTGTAGAGTCAAGCACGATGTAGCCTAGACATCATAAGCACGTCACATATATACTCCCTATATTCCAAATTATAGGCTATTTCAACTTTCTTAAAAAGTCAATAAGAATCTCAAGTTTAACCAATATTACAAAAAAAATTACAAAATTTTATCACATATAGATATACTACGAAAATATAATTAATGAAAATATACTTAATGAAGAATCTAATAATGATACTTAGTTGATACCATAAATTTTATTATTTATTATATAAAATATGTCAAACTAATAGAGAAAATATATGGGAAAAACTAAAAAAACAAAACTGCAAAATCTCCATACTTTAACTTGTCCATGTTTCGTCATGTCAACCAGACGTCGGCCGTGTTTGTGTCGTTATTCTAAATAAATAGTAGTTTTTCCCTCTCAAATCAACCATATGTCGTCCACTAGATTTTTTTAGTTAAAAAGTAAGAGGTAATTATCTTTAAAATGAAATGGCTTTATTTTTAAGATGAAAGAGAAGAGATGAGTGTCATCTAGAAGAACTCATTTGGCTTGGTTTTCAACTCTAAACGAGTCATGGAATTAAAGGTATGTGTAAGCTTTAGAAAATAATGTTGTGAGAAATGAAAAATACTGCTGTGAGCTATGCCTGTGTTATAGAAAAGATTTGATCCAATGTGCTATAAAATTGTACTACTTGAAAGGAACGATTTTTGAAAAAAAAAAACAACTTCAGATTTCATCAGCATGGTTAACCTTCCGTTTTTTTACTCCCAAAACATTTTTGAGAAGGTAAACCAAACATAGTCTAAATATTATGAAAAATCTTTAAAATTATAAAAGAAAACTTTGCAATAAAGATGATTGTTTGACCCGTATTCTACTTACGTACTAATTTAGCACAGGAAACAATACCAATACCCCACGAGGCCCAAAGCCTTTGCTGAAAAACCGACGTTGTGCGCCAGTGGACCATATGGCAAACGAGGCCCACAAGGCAGTCTGCGGCCAATAGCGGCAGAGCAGCTGTGTAGTAGTACGTCCTCCTGTCCCAGCAGGCTGCAGCACCGCACACGCTCCTCGAGATTGAGACCTACACGCACGAGGTCCCCCACAGGTGCTGCCTAGTCTCACACTCACAGTGGCAATTCAGGGCGCACGTGCCTAGGCCCTAGGCTGTGCATGGCAGCATGGGCTGCTGTACGGAGTCCGAGTTTCACAGGTGACCTCAGCGCTAGCTAGTAGCCACGGGAGCAGGGAGACCTCAGGGCTACCCCAATGCTCCATCTTGGCGAACTGCCCTAAGATATACATCGGCTCCAAATCTCCATGTCACGTTGAGTGTTGGCTCCACATACTGTTACTGTGGCCTGCAGAAGCGTCAACAGCTCCGTCTGACAAAAGTGCATAGCAGCACTTACATACGCGTTGTGGTATGCAATTGTTGGCTACTTCATTGGGACCACTGACTTCCCACCGCGTTCTTTCTCCAGCATGCAAGATTCACGCTAAATTTCTCCCTGTAAAAGCTGGAGTATGGGTAGTGACAAGAAATGGCATGGGTTGGGTAATATGACTGCTTCAGTCTGCGTGGAAGATGAGGCTAATAAGGTTGTTCGCTTGCGTTGGTATTGCCCTCAGTCACGGTCACAACATGATTTTTTTTTTAATTTTTTAGAAACGACACAGGCCTCATGAATGATATGCATGCATTCGGTGATCAATCCAGATTCGGTGGTTCTTCAGACTTTAGGCATCCACTGGTGAAGCCCAATTCATGGACAGAGGATAGAACTGGAGATGCAAGTGGGATAATCCGCGAACCCATATATAGGTTTAATTTTTACGGGTTCAAGCGGCAACCCACAAAATTAAACCTATATGTGGGTTATGCGGGTTGCCTCTTGCATCATTGGATAGAATACATGCATTTTACAGGCAGTATATTGTCACTGCAAGGATTTCACATTGTTTTAATAGTTTTATGCTAATAGATAATCTTCACCAATAGCCACCAATACAATATGTAAAAAACAAACTAATCATCATTGAAGCATTCAATTAGCACGCAGATGCTCATCAATCATCTCAAAAGAACAAAATACACCCGCTCCAATGCGACACCAACTACTAAATTGAAGGCCTGAGCAGATATTGAAGAGCAGCATCATCAATTTCACTAGGACTCTGCAAGGCAATTGAAAGTTACTCCCTCCATCCCGTAATATTTGCACCTATAGGATTCCAAAAAAAATCCCAAAATAAGTGCTTATATAGCTGGGTCATCAAAGTTCGTACCGGGCATGTACTCTGGCCGAGGGACAGCTATGGAGGTATTGGAATTAAAAAACCAAAAAACAGATCATTCTAGAGCTTTTTGTCTACTCATTGCACAAACATTTCATGGATTTGTCACTTAAAAAGGGATTTGTCACTTAAAAAAGGAAAAAACAGACGCCCAGGCTTTTCCCTTTGTCTAGATTGTTCCTGTGCACAGCTGTGGACGTGGCTGATTTTTACAGAGGCAAGGGCAATTTTGTAATTTCACACTAGCATTGGTTTGCGTATACCATCTAGATGTGCAAATATTATGGGACGGAGGGTGTAGAAAAAAAAGAGAGATATTGATAGTAACTAGAATTTAAAAGAAGCGATACTGAACGCACCATCATCAAATCTGTGAAGTCAGTGAATGCAAAGGAATTCTGGTCCTTATTAGTACTATCCATTACTTGAGTTTCTACATCACCATTATTCACTTTGTGCTGCATAAAACATTTAGGTATTATTTTTTAGCGAGAAGTAATAAATTAAGACACCATATTCCAAGTTTTTATGAACATACATTACAATTATCTAGCACTTTCTTTTTGTACTTTCTTGACTTGTCAAGGCAACTTCTATGTCTCTTTGAAATTTTTGGTTGAACCTCTTTCTTCTTTAAGCGTGCAATAGTAAGCAATTCTTTATTTTGCGAAGCATTATGTTGGACATTATATGTATCAGACAAGACACTTCTAGCTACACTAAATTTGTCTTGTAATTGTTTTTTAAAAGGCAATCAAGTGCATTATCTACAAAATGCAACATTCCGGATTGCTTGCAGCTGGATATGCTAAATTATAAAAAATTTGAGACAAAACTTGTAGCGACGCATAGCATCTAACATTGGGTCTTCAATTATGTTCCTTCCTTTGTTGTCTTGGATAGTTCCATACTTTGCTTCCATTGTCCAACGCTTTAGCACATAATGGTTAGGAAATACCTTGATGTACATCAAGTCAAGAACTTTCAAAGCATGGCTACACAATACACCGGTCCTTGCAAATTGCCCACAGTTACATGAAGCTTTTTGCTCTATGGGATCACCAACAACTACACGTTCTATTTTCAAAACTTAAATCAACATCAGACCTCACAATTGCAACAACATATGTGCTATCTTCTTCCAATGCTCTTGTACATGTAGTCATGGATCTTTCATATTTAGCTTGGAGTGCTTCAAATATTGGGGGAGTATAAAGCTTGCTAGCTTGCACTAGCATAGGTGTTCTCATTCTAAATGCTTTAGGAACCAGATGATGTCAAAATCAGATTTCATGTGGTCTTTTAAATCACTATTGAAACTCTCACTTAATTGTGTGCTTCTCATTCTTAATGTGAAAACATCCCTCATGTGACATTTAGCCCATTTTTCTTTGAACTTGTAGATGCTATCTAACCAAGATGTCTTTTTTTGGTCCACTTTATTTCTCATCATGTTAAATGCTTCTTCAAAGGCCAACCTATCCTCGATATTATACATGCAAGCACTAAAATCTGAGAGGATATGTGATTCTTCTCCTTATTCCTTTTTCTTGTTACATAAGTGCTTGACAACATTTTGCATCATGTGATAGGTGCACAATCCATGCCATGCTTCTATGAATATCTCCTTAATAGCATTTACCATTGTTGTGTCTTGATCAGTAAATATAGTTTTAGGCTGTTTTTCATTATATGCAGCTAGAAAAGCCTTAAATAGCTATTTAAAAGAGCCACATGTTTCATCAAATAGAAGATCAACTCCAAAAATAACAGTCTCCCTAAACTGATTAAATCCAACAAATGCACCAAAAGACTTGTATTCTTTGTTTGTGCCAAAAGTACTGTCAAATGTCACTACATCACCAAAATGAGCATAACCAACTAACATCTTAGCATCAGCCCAAAATATATTGGTTATGTGTTCTTCTGCATCCAATTGCACAACAAAGTGGAAAGAAGGGTCCCCAGACATCTTATTTTAAAAATACTTTAACATGCTTCCTGCCTGACGATATGCCAACTCCCTTTGACACCTACCCTGCAAATAATTTTTGTGATCACGACAAGTGTAGTTGAGATTCATTAGTTCTCCAACTTGGCGACTAGCCAACTCATGTGCATGTTTTGGCCTAATTCTGAAATCATCAGCGGCTTTAGTTTCAAAAGCTTGCACTTCTAAAATCTTCCTTTGTGATGTCATCAAATGACATGTATGTGGCAAGTGAAGACCATGATTGTGTTCAAGAATTAGATCAAGCACTTCATATATTCTCCTATCATTCGATCTATTGTAAGACCCAGACGAACTGGACAACATGTTCTTGTTTCACCTCGAGGATTTTTTGTGAAATGATCTCTTCTATCTCGTGCACGACAACCCTCCTTGGCACAGACATATCTACATGATGTTACCTTTTTATCAGATTTACTTTCATTTGTGTACCATTTTCGGACCTCAAAACCAATATGACCTCCATAATCTATCCAAAAATACCAAGCAACATCCAAGTTTATAAATTTCTGACCAATACGAGGTACCCAAATTTGAGTTGCATTCTCGCTGTAAGAAAAATAAAACACGCTCATTGCTACACACCTAGAAGTAAACAAAGGAAATAACTGAATGTAATCATAACTCATTTGTTGGGTTGTTCCATCAGATTTAATTATAAGTTAAGATAAGGCCTTAAAGAACACTACAAATAATAAGCAAATATGAATGAATTTTTACTTGTGAACAAATAAGAGAGAAATAGAGAAAAAAAAAGAAGATAATATGTTGATCATCACACAGTTTGCAGCTCACCAGCAAGAACTTCAATGCATGAGGACTGCAACCGGTTGCGTTGCATCTCGAACGAGAGACGTCGATTGCGTTCCTATCTCAGACAAGGACGTCGCTGCACTTCATGATTGCAGGTGGCGCAAGCGCTACGTGGCTACCTAGCTGCGGCGCAAACGCGACCTAGTTGCGGCGCGAGCACGACATGGCGGCGGCGGGCAGCAACATAATCGACACCAAAATGTTTCTGCGGCTGCATATCCCCCGCCAAAACCAAGCAGTGAGCACTAAAACGTGTTCCTTCCCGTCCATACATGGGCCTCAATTGGGTTATTCTCGTCTAAGCTGCGAAGGCATGCAGTATGAGAGGAAAAATGTCTAGAAACCGTTGGATCGTGAATGGATGACATTGGGCATGCCTAAAGTCACCTGTGACTTTACTAAAGAACTGCAGAGAATCTTGATTGTTCGGTGATGGATGGAGGGGAGTAAAGAATATCCAGAAAACACTCAAAGTTGGCAAGCTTTGTTCGCTTGGTCGACACAATCACTAGTACAAAAAAACATTTTTAGAGGCGGTGGTAGAGGCATTTATACAGGCGGCCAAACCCACCGCCTGTACTTAGGGGTCAGTACTAATCGGCCCACACTACAGGCGGCGGGCTGTGAGCCGCCTGTGAAAAAAGGGTTTTCACAGGCGGCTCACTTTGTCAGCCGCCTGTGTAAATAGTTATTTACACAGTTGTCAGCCGCCTGTGAAAATCCATTTTTCACAAGCGGCTCACTCTGTGTGCCGCCTGTGTAATTATTTTTTTTTATTTCAAATTTCAATATTTGCCTCCACACTGTACTATATTTGTCACACACACACACACACACACACACATATATATATATATATATATATATATATATATATATATATATATATATAAGATATGCAAACATGATCCATAAAATTGCATCATACATACAACACATATAAATATTACAGATGTGTCCACACGAAATCAAACATCAAGCATAAAATTACATATAATACACGTCATTTCAAGTTATGAGTTCAACCATTTGGTATTTACATGTCATTTCGTTTCAAGTTTAGACCTGCTAGGTCTGTCAGCGCTCTAAATCCTTCACTTGCTAAATCACCGGCTTCATCAAAATATACTTCGGTACTTGGAATTATTTCTCTCATAATAAAACCGCACAAGTCTGCTACTATATTTTTCATAGTTTTTGGAGTGAATGACACGTCCTTTCCTTTGCTTCTCGGCTGGAAACAAAGTTTAAAAGCATTGACACATGTCCAATATTAATATTTCCAACTTTAAATGAGAAAACTTCATACATAGATATTTTTTACCATATTTTTGTCCCTGACGTATCGTCCCCGCTGCCTTATGAACTCACACACATAATATCCACAGTAGACCAATCCAGGTGGTTGCTTGTGGCACTATGTAATTAATGAGCAAAAGATTAAACTAAAACTGTCATGCCTTGTGTATTATTTATATGATGATATGTGTTCGGACAACTTACCGGATAATGGTGTTGTATCGTCAATGGCACACTAGGATCTGAGCGGGCGGCGTCGACCAGTCCTTTTTGCTTCTTATAAAACCGCCATGCCCTGTAGATATCGAATATAAAACACTATAGTTATTTAGAAACTCTAATTCATATAAGTACGGATGTGGTTGCATGTTGGCTCACCTTTCTAAATGAATCAGGAATGTTTGATACGACTGAGGAGGACAGTGTAAGGAGTCTAGGACAAGCACCTTCCCTTCGAATGGATAAATATAAAAAACAATCCAATGGTCACTGCATGAATAAACGAGTGAGCGACACATGTACTTAGGGTTAACACGATAATTTGAAGTACGTATACGAGGTCACGCTTACCCAAAGTTGTAGGGTGCCAATATAAAATCCCTGTACTTATATCTCAGCATTGCTCTACCGAGATAGAGGGCATATGCGTCCTCGTATTTTCGTTGCAATTCCTTTACAACTTCTGCAACTTGTTCTGGTGTTTTGTCCTTCTCTATCCTTGCTCTATCTTCATTTGTAAGTACAAATTTGTGCATATTTTCTTGTAACCTGATTGGACTCAGGTAACTGACCATCGTGCCTGTAGTTAACGATCTCTGCTCGTGGTCTTGCAAACTGGTTACAACATCCACATATTAGAGTTTATCACATTCCAAATTTAATAATAACAATGTGTGTGCATGAGTGATACTTACAGGCACCAGATTATAATGAGTTGGACGTCAAGTTTCCTATAGTTCAACAACAGGTGCATGTCCTCAAAGATAACAAATGCCTCGCTTTTATCCTTGCCAGTAGCAAACACGTCTGCTGGTATGTCAACACTAACTGCATGCAGGCCAGCATTCACTGCTCTCATGTACCAGTCATGAAACCTTTTTATCGTCCATGGACCATTTTCAAGCACCGTCCATTGCAGCATAGGCCTTCCAGACACGTAGTTACTGGGGACATTGATATAATCATCAACCGTTGGCTTTCTTATATCCTTAAGGGTCAATGGTGTATTTGATGGCGGTTCGACATGAACATCGCCACTTAGGGCTTCCTTTGTTGGTGGCACGGCTTCAGTTTCTTGGCCGACGGCTTCCTTATTTTGTGACGGTTCGAGCTCAATGACTCGTGCCGTTCGCTGCTTTCCAATCCCTTTCAGAAATAGAACTGTGCCTGCTGCTTTCCCCTTTTTTGGCTCATAAGGAGAAACCAATTTTGGAATTGGAAATTTCTTTGCCTTCTTGTAGGCCGGTGCTTGTGGGGGAGTTTGCTCTGCTTCCTTATGCTTTGGTGGTGGCGGGGGAGTTTGCTCTACCTCCTTCTCTGGTGTTGTGTCCTTCTTGGCTGGCGGAGTCTGCTGCTCAGGCATGTTCGTGGTCAGCCCCTCGAGCTCATCCAGCGAGAATGACATATCATGTATTGGGGATGACGACGGTGGCTCATAAATATACGGGGATGCTGGGGCATGCATTGGCGATGCTGGCTGTTGACTTGTTTCGGCCTCTTGGGATGCTTGATGGACTTGTGGAGAGGGTGTCGTTGGTGGATCAGTCAACCTTACGTACCGTCTCGGCCATTGTATGAAGTTCTTGATTGCTTGTCCAAGCTTCTCTATACCCTTAGAGGTCGGGATGTCGATGAAGTCGTCTTCATATGCACTCTCGACCGTCAACACTTCCACCCTGCAGTATGCATCTTGCATCTCGACACCATGGAACATACATCCAGGGATGGCATTGCCTGTGGCCACTTGCTTTGTATGTTGATTCCTAAGGCCATATCCAATTAACAATGAGCAAGGCTAAGGTTTATCAATATCGTCAATTGGATAATGGTCCTTATTTGATGTTGACGCTATACTGCTTTGAAAGGGCATAGATTGTGTGGCCGTCTCCTGGCTACCCAAGGGTTGAGCTGGGCCTGGGACATGCTGCATATATGAAGGAGCTTGTGATGTCATCTGTTGAGCAGACACTGCTCCCGCCAACTGCTTCATCACTTCAGGATCAGGGTTTTTAACGAAGTCTTCCATCAAATCTCTAAATTTTTTGGTAGCCTGCTACTCAAAATAATCCTTCAATTGCTCCTTATGTCGTTCTCTTTTCTTATACATGCCTTTCCACTCTTCACCAAACCCTTCTTTCCAGGTGGTTCTGGATGAGACGCCCCGTACACGACCTGGATGCTCGGGGTTACCTAGAGCAAGGGAAAGGCTGTCCCTCTCCCTCTGTGACTTGAAGGCATCTGTCTTTTCCAGGTTTGTTGCTTCCAAAACCTTCTCGGCAACTGGCTTGATCTCATCGGGACAGGAGATCTCATCGCTCTCAGTGTTTGCCTTCCGAGCGCGAAGCCAATTCGCACTTCGTTCTGGCACTATATCTGTCAATGCCAACTTGCCCTCTCTCCTCTCTGCTTCGTCTTCTGCCCTCCATTTAGGAATCTTGGTTTTGTAACCGCCAGTGTCGAGGTGGTGGTGGTACTTGTTCTTCTTCGCAAGTCTTGAGGCGGCTTGGCTCTTAGCCTTGGACTCATCGGAGTTTTTTATGACACTGAAACGTGCCCACTGTTCTGCTGTAATAGGGTACCGCTTCGTTGGGTCCCGCCCCTTCTGCAGCCACTTTTTATTCATATCGTGCCTATAGCCCCGGAACGATATTGCTAACTGCTTCATGACATGACCCTTGACCAAACCTTCTGTTCCCTCCGGTAAAATAAACTTAGTGCACAATCGAGTCCAACAATTCGTCCTCTTTACTTCAGGCACCATACTCCAATCACTCCAGGTGATATCAAATTCTTCCTTTACTAACCATCCAATGGCGGCCCTAAATTTGGGTAGCGCCTCTAGAGGTGCTAAGAGATCTCCGCTCGGGCTAATCTCTGTAATCTTATAAACTTCTTCTGGAAATCTATTCCTTCGTCTATCTCCTCGTGCTCGATCACTCTTTTTCTGTGTACTTCTTCGCTCGGAGGAGGTCCCGGTCGTTTGAGGCGTTGTGTCCTTATGAACATCTTGTGACTCTACCTCCATTTCGGCAACAACTTGAGAGAACACCTCCTATCAATTCAATTGTTAGGTACATACATACACATGCATTATTCTCTCGTATAGACAATCTACGAGCATATATACCTCATCATCATTTGGCTCAGCTTCAGGCTTGTAATTAGGGTCACGTTCCAACTCAAGACGGGTCTTCTTAGCTCTAGGAGATTCACGTGGTGATACGCTCGGGCTCCTATAAGGTTCGGATCCAGAGGAGTCAGATCCAGGTGTACCTACCTGGGCATCGGCCTGCTCAGCATTTGATGGAGTACTCATTTGCATGAAATATAAGTATAAAAATGGATGTACACTAAATTAACTAAGTAAACTAACTCTAATTATACATGAAATATAAGTATTAACATGAAATATAACTATTAACATGAAATATAAGTATTAACATGGAAAAAAACACTAACTTAATATAAGTATTAACACTAAATTAACTAACTAAATTAACTAAGTAAACTAACTCTAATTACTAAGTAAAGTAACTAAGTAAAGTAACTAACTAAATTAACTAAGTAAACTAACTCTAATTATGCATGAAATATAAGTATTAACATGAAATATAAGTATTAACATGGAAAAACCACTAACTTAGTATAAGTATTAACACTAAATTAACTAACTAAATTAACTAAGTAAACTAAGTTAAAATAACTAAGTAAAACTAACTAAGTAAACTAACTAACTAAATTAACTAAGTAAACTAACTCTAATTATGCATGAAATATAACTATTAACATGAAATATAAGTATTAACATGGAAAAAAACACTAACTTAATATAAGTATTAACACTAAATTAACTAACTAAATTAACTAAGTAAACTAAGTAAAATAACTAAGTAAAGTAACTAACTAAACTAACTAACTAAATTAACTAAGTAAACTAACTCTAATTATGCATGAAATATAAGTATTAACATGAAATATAAGTATTAACATGGAAAAACCACTAACTTAGTATAAGTATTAACACTAAATTAACTAACTAAATTAACTAAGTAAACTAAGTAAAATAACTAAGTAAACTAACTAAGTAAACTAACTAACTAAATTAACTAAGTAAACTAACTCTAATTATGCATGAAATATAACTATTAACATGAAATATAAGTATTAACATGGAAAAAACACTAACTTAATATAAGTATTAACACTAAATTAACTAACTAAATTAACTAAGTAAACTAAGTAAAATAACTAAGTAAACTAACTAACTAAACTAACTAACTAAATTAACTAAGTAAACTAACTCTAATTATGCATGAAATATAAGTATTAACATGAAATATAAGTATTAACAGGGAAAAAAAACACTAACTTAGTATAAGTATTAACACTAAATTAACTAACTAAATTAACTAAATAAAACTAACTAATAAAACTAACTAAATAAACTAACTAAAAAACTAAATAAAACTAACTAATAAAAGTAAATAAAACTAACTAAAAAAACTAAATTAAACTAACTAAAAAAAAGGTAAGGCGGCCTGCCAGGCCGCCCAGCAGGCGCTCGGGCGCGCCGCGGCGGCGCACATGGCGGCCGCCGCCGCACTGATCGGAGCCGCCTCGGAGCCGGCTCGGCGGTGGCGGGCGAGTTCGGAGCTCAGAGCGGAGCTACCTCGCGGCGCTCCGGCAGCTGGTGGTGGAGCAGTGGCGGCGGCAGTGGCGGCGGCGGCGTAGGCGGACGATGGAGCAGCGGCGGTGGTGGGAGCAGCGTCGGCGGTGGAGCGCAGTGGCGGTGGGCAGCGGCGGCGGAAGTGGCAGCGGCGCGTAGGCGGCGGACGGTGGAGCAGCGGCGGCGGATTTCGGCAGCCTGACGGCGTCCAAATTTAGAACTCGCGCCTCCGGTGACTTAGAAAATTTCGGCAGCCGCGCTCGGGAATTTATTATGGAGCACATTAGTAGAGGCGAGTCATATTGACCACCGCCTGTGAAAATATTTTTACAGGCGGTGGTCAATGAGGGCCGCCTGTACTAATAATACAGGCGGCGGTCAATGACGCCCGCCTGTACTAATACATTAGTACAGGCGGCTAATGTTTTTTTCATTTTCAGTTATTTAATTTAGTTAGTTAATTTAGTTTAGTTAATTAGTAACTAATGGTATGTTAATTAGGGTTAATTTAGTTAATTTAGTTAGTTTAGTTAGTTAATTTAGTTTGTTAATTTAGTTAGTTTATTTAGTAATTAGTTAATTTAGTTAGTTTATTTAGTAATTAGTTAATTTAGTTAGTTAATTTAGTAATTAGTTAATTTAGTTTTAGTAATTAGTTTATTTAGTTAGTTAATTTAATTTGTTAATTTAGTTAGTTTATTTAGTAATTATTTAATTTAGTTAGTTAGTTTAGTTAGTTAATTCAGTTTGTTAATTTAGTTAGTTTATTTAGTAATTAGTTAATTTAGTTAGTTTATTTAGTAATTAGTTAATTTAGTTAGTTAATTTAGTAATTAGTTAATTTAGTTTTAGTAATTAGTTTATTTAGTTAGTTAATTTAATTTGTTAATTTAGTTAGTTTATTTAGTAATTAGTTAATTTAGTTAGTTAATTTAGTTAATTTATTTAGTAATTAGTTAATTTAGTTTGTTAATTTAGTTTGTTAATTTAGTTAGTTTATTTAGTAATTAGTTAATTTAGTTAGTTTATTTAGTAATTAGTTAATTTAGTTAGTTAATTAAAGGCTTGTTTAATAGGGTTAGTTATTATTTCATGTACCTAGGGTTCGTGAATTAATTAAGTTTTTAATGAAAGGTTTGTTAATTAGGGTTAGTTAATAATTCGTGTACCTAGGGTTAGTAAATAATATAGAATCCAAAGGTATACAACAAAGGGAAATGTAAACATCTGCTTAATAAGAAAGAGTAGCATTAGGTACAAATGATAAGTGATACATTAATTAGTTACATGATAAACAATCTAGCGTGCTACGGTCCTTCCTTGTCCATCATGGCGCACCCAGGGCAAAGAGGTTTGCGGGATACTTTTCTCCATATTTTTTATCTTTTCTTCAAAGTTTGTAAAAAGAGACATCTCGCTGAACTGATTAACATCCTCTAAATCCATTACACCATCAACTCCTACAATTTGTTGCTTTCCAGGGATTGCTACGTGCTTTGTCTTTTGGGTACTTTTCTTTTCATTCATAGATAGAATTTGTTCCACATAGAACACCTGTGCGGCACGGTTAGCAAGGATCCACGGATCATCTTTGTAACCTACTTTACTTAGATCAAGAACTCTTTGGCCATAGTTATCCACAGTGACATGTTTATCTTGAACCCATCGACATCGGAACACTGGAATCTGTAGGCATGGACCATATTCAACCTCCCATATGTCATCAATGAATCCAAAGTATGTAGTTTCTTCACCAGTTGTATCATCTACAGCCTCACATCGAACGCCACTATTCTGGGCCATGTGCTTGGTGTCCCTAAAACTGGTGGAAAATGTGAAGCCACTAATGTCATAGCTCTGCCATGATATGACCTGGCTTGATGGTCCAGATGCTAAAATCTTGATGGTTTCTGATTCATCTGTCATGTCCAAATTCTTTAGCCATGCGATGAACCGACGCTTGTGTTCCTTGTGTACCCAATCATTTGTGCATCCTGGATTCTCCTCACGAAGCTCTTTCATGTGCTGCTTGGTGAATGGGTCCATTATTATGAGTTGTTGTAGTATGATGTAATGTACCTCTAGGACTATGTTGTAATCTGGCGGGATGAATGATTTTCGTCCCATCCTCCCTCGTCCACCAAGCCTTCCCTCATGTCGCAACGGAGGCAAACCAATTGATACCTGGTCTTTTAGGAGATTATTACATAATGGTCCTCCAAACTCAATGGACTCTTCTGTAGTGTATGCCTCTATCATGGAACCCTCCGGATGAGCATGATTTGCCATATAGCCATTCAATATTGACATGAAACGCTCATACGTCCACATTTCATGGAAATACATGGGGCCCAATGCCTCAATTTGAGGCACCAAATGAACAATAAGGTGTACCATGATATCAAAGAACGATGGGGGAAAGCACATCTCTAACTGGCTCAATGTCTCTGCAGCAAATTTCTGTAGGGACTCTAACTCATCACGGATAATTACCTTCAGATATCTTATTGAAGAAGTAGCACAACCGTGTGATTGCCATCTTTAAAAACACTGGATTTATAGCCCTGATGGCAATAGGAAGAAAAGTGGTCAGCATTACATGACAATCATGTGAGTTATAGTTAGTGAGTGTAAGGTCTTTCATCGAAACAAGACTCCTTATGTTGGAGCAGAAACCAGATGGAACTTTTAAATTCTTCAACCACACACACATTGCATGTTTCTCATCTCTATTCAGGTTATAGCTTGCTGCCGGTAGATGGTACTTACCATTCTCTAGGAGTACAGGGTGAAGTTCTTTTCTGATCTTTAAATGTTGCATGTCCAAACGTGAATTGAGACCTTCCTTTGTCTTGCTCTTTATGTCTAGCAAAGTTCCAACTACGCTGTCAAACACATTCTTCTGAACATGCATACCATCGATCGCATGTCGTACGTCTAAGTCTTTCCAGTACGATAAGTACTTAAAGAAAATAGACTTCTTCTTAAATGTGTCCCCCTCATTTGCCTTCACAACCTTTCTTGGTTTCCCATCTTTGGTCTTTTTTCCAAACACAAACTTGACATTCTCAACTATCTTATACACTCTGTGCCCTTTACTATAACCTGATAGAGCAGTAGATTTTGATTCATCCGTATTGTCAAAGTACTTATTCATCTTTTGTAAGCGGTACTTATGGCCTGCCGGTAGCCACCTCCTATGCCTCATGTACACTATCTTGTTAGATGAAGGAAGAGACACGTGCCATGTTCCATCTATGCACTCTACACAACCAACCTTTCCCTTGAACTGGCCTGATAATGAGAAGAGAGCAAGATAATCATTAATTGTGACAATAATAATTGCTCTCAGTGTGAATGTCTCTTTGCGGAACGCATCGATCATTTTGACACCCACTTCCCATAGTATTTGCATCTCTTGCATTAAGGGCTCTAGAAATACATCCATATCAACTCCAGGTTGTGTAGGTCCAGAAATAAGAATGGTTAGCAAAAGATATTTTCTTTTTTGACTCAACCATGAAGGAAGATTGTATATTGTCATGATCACTGGCCATGTGCTGTGCGTGCTGCTCCTCTCAGCAAATGGATTCATTCCATCGGTACTCAGAGCAAACCTTACATTTCGTGGGTCCTCAGCAAAGTCTGGATATTTCTTATCGAATTCTTGCCATTGCTTTGCATCGGCTGGATGTCGTAACTTTCCATCATCTTTCCTTTCATCAGAAGCATGCCAGATCATAAGTTCCGCATCATCAGGGTTTGCAAACAAATACCTCAAACGATCAACCACAGGGAGATACCATATCACTAATGTAGGAATTCTTCTCAACGCATAATAGTCCACTTCGATATTGCTAGTGGGCTTTGAACGTTTGTCTTGTTGAGTCTTTGTTTGCGTCTTCTTTCGCTTCCTCCCTGAAGAAACAGAGGCTGCATTCTCTTCCTCTTGATAATCTTTATTCGTCTTGTACCTACTAGCACCGCATATTGGACAACTGTCTAAGTCTTTATACTGATCACCCCGATATAGGATACAATGATTTCTACATGCGTGGATCTTCTCAACACCCATCGTAAGTGGACTGACTAGCTTCTTTGCATAGTACGTGTTAGCAGGCACTCTGTTCTCCTTAGGAAGAAGGTCCTCAAGTACACGCAATAAATCATTGAAACTAGCATCGGACCAACCATATCTAGCCTTAATCGTCAAAAACTGAAGAACAGCCCGTAGTGTCGACCACTCTTTGGTACAACCTTTCGACTCGTCGTACAAAGGCTCTTCTGCTGCCTTCTTCAAGGCTTCCATTCGGTTCATGAAGAATATTGATGGATCCGCACAACGGTTCATTATTGCCTCTAAGAAATCTGCATCTTCAATGGCATCAGTGTTAACATGCTGAGTTTCATTAACATCGGACGTAGAATTATGAGTTTGATTGACATCTTGCATAACATGATGGGTTTCATTGATATCTGGCATAGCATCACATTCATTGAGATATGGCATTGGACCCTCCACATTGATGTTACTTGCAGTGTTGTCAGTTGTCCGCATATAAGGTGTAGAACTACCCTCACCATGTTTTGTCCAAATCAAATAGTCCTCCACAAATCCTCTGCAAACCAGATGAGAAGTGATTGCTTCCACATTGTCAAATACCACAATATTTTTACAGTCTGCGCATGGACAACATATATGCTTCGCCTTTGTTCTCTGAGCATGTATCTTCACGGCATCAATAAATTTTTGGACCTCCACTACATAAGATGGGTCTAATCTTGATAAGTTGTACATCCATAATGACCTCTCCATATTTATCTGTAGTTAGAAAAATATTGTATGTCACTCTAAAAACAAAACGAAAATAATCCCTCATAACTAAGATTCTATCCTCCATCAATTAAATAGATATGAAAACCTACCTCTTACAGAATTTACAAAATAAAAAATTTAAATAATTATTTAAACTCATTTTTATAATTATAAGAATTAATTAAACGGAGATGGCATCTTGATTAACAAACCCTAAGTATAAGCAAAAATAACAAACCCTAATTAACAAACCCTAAGTACATGAAATACTAACTAACCCTAATTAATAAGCCATTAATTACTAACTAAATTAATTAACTAACTTTAAGTACATGAAATATCTAACCCTAAATAATAAACCATCAATTACTAACAAAAATTAATGAAAAACCTAAGCTACATGAAATAATAACTAACCCTATTTAACAAACCCTAAGTATAGACAATAATAACTAACCCTAATTAACAAAATATTAACTACTAAATTAATTCATAAACCCTAAGTATTCTATTACATAGATCTACTCACAAGAATTCTAAAAAGTATTTATTTTCTATAATCCGAGCAAGATACAATTTACTATGAATTTACAAAAAAAATAGCTAAAACTCTCTCTCTTGCCCTAGCTATGAACCCTAACCCTAGATTTAGAGCACCTCCAATACAAGAATTGAACCAAAGAATCACTAAAAAAATGGCGGCAACGACACTAACTAACCTTTTGGAAGTTTCTCACCAAAGAAATGAAGTTCAAAACATCCCCCCCTTGGAATCGCCACCTCTGTGTCGGCCACTGTGCACACAGCACGGGAGTAAGTGTTCTTGTCTGGAGGTGGAAGAAGGGAATTTATTGCAGCATTTACACAGGCGACTGATAATGTCAGCCGCCTGTGTAAATGGTATTTACACAGGCGGTAGAGATAGGAGAGCCGCCTGTGTAAATGGTTTTACACAGGCGGTTCTCTTGCTGGACCCACCCTATTTTTTGTACTGGCGTCATGAAATTGTGAACCGCCTCTGAAAAAAAAACGACGTGGCAGCAAAAATGATTTTTCTACTAGTGAATGACGACTAGCTTGCTGGCAAACAAGTGAACTTTGGGAGAAAAATCACTATGTCAACATTGTCAGTTATCTTCTTGATGATTTGCACTCTACATACCCAAGCCATTTACTTATTGTTAATATATTGTGCTTGTGTAGTTGCTTTGTATAACTCATTTGCTTGAGTTGCTTGATAGTTGCCTTTATTGTTTGTGTAGCATAGAGGTAGCTTTCTTATGTGACTAATTGACTTCAATAGTCTTGTTAGTCATATTATTTATAAGTACTTGAACTCTCTAATTTAGCTTGTGTATCCTTATCATTGAGCACTGCCAATGAACTTAGATTTTGTGCTTTTTGCATCATTAGTTTGTGTAGGAGGTCCCTAATTTTATTTAAAGTGATAGTAGCATACAAACTTGATCTACCATCAACTAGTCGAATCCGTCCGGTATTGGATGGTTACCAAGTGAAGAAACACATACCTCAGGATGTGACGGCTTCTATTGATCTGACCAAAGTTTGCAATGAGCGTGAAAAGAAGATCAAGCCGGAGATCATTCTGCACACTCGTCTGATTCAGAGAGGAGCACATATGGTCAAGCAGGTGTTAGTGAAGTGGGAAGCGTTTCCGTAGTCGATGGCTGCTTGGGAAGACCAAGCCGGTGTTCAGATACCATCACGATGACATGCTGGTTGTTAAGGTTAGTCTTAGTGAAAAGTTTTATTACGTTGTTTCTAACACTGACATGTCATGTGAAATGAAATAAAACTTGGATGAAACACTCATTTTTAATTGAGAGTTTTATTGTATTGTTTCATAGAAATTTAATTTCATGACTCATAGAGAGCTGATATTCATGTCAAGAGGAGTTTTATTTTCTTCTCTCTTCTTAAATACACTGTCATGTCATAAAAATACCTATGTGGCAACATGTTTAATGCAAATAAAATTATTGAAACTTCCACTGAGACTGGCTTAAGGTAGGGAGATTGTAACATAGCGGGTGTTATCCAGTTGAGCCCACATATAAGTCTAGCAGTAGTTGTATTGTTGCTCGTCTGCCGACAGCTCAGACAGAGAGAAAGCCGGCATCTATATAAGTCGGGGATCCTTTAGAAGGAAATCATCGAACTGCAACTGAATACAGAACCTGTTCCTCGCGGCGGGTTTCTGCTGCATTCCCATTTTGCCCCACCCTTTGCTCTAATTCTTGCTACCGGCCTACCCTTCTGTAGTAGATCATTACACCAACACATATAGATTGATGCATATTCAACTATATCTAAATAAGACCTGTAGTGAATTTTAACACCGGCATCCCCACGGTTAACATTTAACAGTGCGGTTGCACTACTCAATACCAATTTGGCCACGAAGGTATATGTGTCATGGCAACACTTGGCCATCTCCAGAGTACATAGAGAATTTACTTCCCAGATAGTACACCTGTCCAAGTTGGTGGTCATGTAACATGCCCTAGCATATGAAAATGGATACATGACAGGGCAAAATAAGTCTCCACTATAGTGAGATCGAACGATAAAAACAAGACTATCGTTTCTATACTCAACTGTGCTATAATGCACAAGATCACAATCCAAATTATACGAACGGATTCTGCCTCTAGTTTCATCCAGGTGTGTGCCCTAATGCTACGGTAGTGTGACATTCGCCATTTCAAGCCCAGCTTCTATGAAGATGGATTTCATTTGTCATTCATGTCTAGATCAGATGGCATGAGCAAAAGCCATGTACTTTGCACAGGACAACTTCTATTCAGGTTTTCCATGCTTCCTTCCATGTGGCTGGATTATAGAATCAGCAATACCCTTACTCTCTGCACTGCCTGAGCCACCTTCATTGTCATGTCTTGTGACTATTTTCAGTGGGTGGGCTTCAGTGTTGAAGGCCCACTCATCGAATGAGATAAATGATGGCGGGGAGAACAACAGGTACAGATACTTGAGTGTCTCCGCAGGAAAAAGCTCTGTATCATGTTGTATTTTGTACCGGTATTCAACTGAATACCATGTTTTTTTATAAAAAATAATAACTATTAGAACATTTGGAAGGATGGTAAGTTGGCAATGTGATGAGAACTTACATCTTTCAGACCAACATATCCAGATTCTATACGGGAATTCTTCTCAAATGTTTGGAATATGTCCCAACCCCAATAATCTTGGTATGTTTTATTACCGGTTAGATGTCACAAATACATAAGGGATTCAGTAGTCTCTGGTCTAAGGATGTTCGATGATGGGCCCACGACCGTCCATAGCATCCATTTTGTGAACTGCATAGGGAATGATTAAAATAAACGAACTATACAGGCTGTTACTGAACCTGTCCGCCACGGAAATAATAGTTCTCTCCAGCCAATTTTGTAGGAGTTGATTGGTAGAAGTTATGACATGTCCATGCAAGCTATATCAAAGTGATTATAAAGGGAAAACAAATAAGAGCACGAAATTAAGAAAGAGTATGTGAAAAGACACAAGTTCTGTACAAAACAGGAATATTATTACTCACTTCAGATTACTCACAGTTCAGGTACTATGTCAGTATCTGCTAGTTTGGGAGTTGCTTCAGGAAGTAAACCTCAACCCTCTACAATCGGATCGTTTTGTGTGGAAATGGTCGCCGGATGGGAAGTATTCGGCTTCATCAACGTACAGAGCATTCTTTGAAGGTTCGACATCAATGCTTGGGGCAAAAGAGCTCTAGGCGGCGAAGGCGCCTGCGCGTGTAAAATTCTTTTTCTGGATCGCTCTCCACCATCGGCTCTGGACAGCTGAAAGACGTTAGCGCCACAACCTGCAGGATGACCACTCCTGTGTTCTTTGTGCTCAGGCGGCCGAAACTGAATACCACCTCTTCCTCGGTTGTGTCTAGGCCAGGCAAGTTTGGTTCGCCTTGCTGTCGCCGCTTGGCCTGGCTGCGATCATGCAGGACCCTATTGATGATCTCGGAAGCTGGTGGCTCTGCCAGCGATTGCATCTTGACCGTCATGCTCGCCCCGGTTTCGACTCCATGCTGTCACTCATCACTTGGAATCTATGGAAGGAGAGAAATAGCCGGACCTTTGGCAGGCCAGTAACTGACACGCAAACTCTTCGGCAGTCGATTATCGCTGAAGCAGCTGATTGAGTGGATGCGGGTTTCATGTCTCTCTCTGGCTTCTTAGTTCTCTGGCAGCCAGGCTAGGGGTGCTGCTGTTGGGTGTTTCAGTTTCAGAGTCGCCGTTTGTGTTTATCTATTTAACTGTCTTTATGTCTCTCTGAACTTGTTCCTGTACTCTGCTAGCTAAGGTCCCTTGGGCTCGATGATGGCTTCTCGCCAACATCTCTGCGTGTTTTGTAACATGTTGTTACTATCCTCTTAATGAAAAACGGGTTAATCACCCGATCGAGAAAAAATATTTCTAACATAGCTTCACAGCTACAATAGGAAACTATGCTGGTTTGTGGATACTGTTTTCTGTTAAATAGTTTGCCCAGTCTAAAGATTGTCAAATTATCATGGTAGCATAATTGGGGCAGTACAATATACCACCCTTTGACCAAAATTATAGGTCGTTTTTGCTTTTCTAGGTATGTAGTTTTTGCCATGCACCTAAATATATGATATGTCTCTATACATAATGAAAGTTGTGTATCTAAAAAAGCCAAAACAACCTATAAATTGGAATGAGTGGTAGTATACTAGTTATATTATTAACGTCTTTAGCAGGCTAACTCAGTGTAAAGCTGATACTCACGGTTTCACTGCATTTTACATTCATAAAAAAGAAAAAAAAATCCATAGTTTTCAGTGAACCAGCATTCGACATGACACCTTATATTTCTAAGGTTATGCTCAAGTGCATTGTGTTGTCTTGTGATTCTGGGTTAATTTTAGGATCTTAGTTTATAGGTAGCAGTTACCTGATACAAACACCAGTTGCAGTAACAGAATGATCAGGAATAGTGATGTGAATAGGCAGAAGCCTGTAATGGTGGAAAAAATAGAGAAATATGTCGCACTGTACAGAAAAATTTGCAGTATAATATGCAAAGTTACAACTACAATTGGTTTAAATGTCATACGAATCAGAAATAAAAACACACACGGTGATGAAAGAAAGATCATCTCTTTTGCAAGATTCATAATTTACTCTGCTTCTTCCGGGCCATAACCTGACGCTCCCAATGCCGGCACAAAGCATGCAAGTTCATCCATCTGTTCTAGTTATAAGCTGAACAAATCAGAACTTCAGAAAGACATATAGGACAACTATTAACAACAATCCAGTGTCAATGATTAGCTCCATGGGGACTCTTTTTTTTTTGAAGGCAATGGCAGGAGCTCTGCCTTTCAATTAAGAGAGGAAAAGAGGTTTATATGTACATTTGGAGGAGGCACACTCTCCTCGAATAGAGAAACAGCGAGAAACACTAGCCACAATATTACATATTTTAAGCTGATTACCCCCTCCAAGTTAATGCCCTCTTCCTTTGCTCAATATACTCTTTGAGTCTTGAAGCCACTTGCATTGCCGATTCATGAGCATTGTTGAAAATTCTTCTATTCCTCTCCTTCCAAAGGTTCCATAATATATATATCACTATTCTGTTGAAGCGTTTTCTTTCCCCTTTGGTTATCTTGATTTCGGCCTTCTCCCACCATGAGATTAAATGAGCCAGTTCCTGAGGTGGTAGGATCAACAGGGCATTGAAGTGCTCCCAGGAAAGAATGAGGCTCCATACTACTTTGGCGAACGGACAAAGTAGCGCCAAGTGTAATCCTGTCTCAAGCGGTCCGTTGCACAAAGCACAATGGTCTTGATGGGGCCAACCTCTCTTCTGCAAATTATCCGTCGTGAGTATTTTTTCTCTCACCAAAATCCAAGCGAACACTTTGCACTTGTCCTCGGCATGCGCTTTCCATACGAGGTCGCTCCGGAAGCCCCCATAGGAACCACTAAATTGGATCCTATAAGCTGACCTGGTGGAATAAGTGCCATCATTTGTCCATCTCCATACAATGGAGTCTCGTACGCCCTGTGTGAGGTGAATGTTTTGGATTCTGATCCACAAGGATACACATTCTTCCACTTGGACAACAGTGGTGATTCGGCCACTAAGCGATCGGATCCAACTATTTGTTTTTTCTTTTGAGTAGCTTGAACAAGTTTGACGCTAGATGTCTTGGGGCAGCCAATTGTTGTGTCAAAAGTGTGCCTTTTCGCCATCCCCAATTGTGACCTTTGTTGATGCATTGAAGAGTAGCCGGTCTAGCTCGTTGCAAGGTAATTCCGCACCTGCCCAAGGTTTGGACACATCCACCCAATCTTGCCACAACCAGCGTAGGCGAAGAGCTCTTCCAAATTTTTCCAAGTCAAGTATCCCTAGTCCGCCAAGATCTTTTGGTCTTGATACTGTTGGCCAATTAACCAAGCAGTGTCCCCCATTTGCGTTTTCTTCCCCTTTCCATAAGAAGGATCTTCTAATTTTGTCAATTTTTTTCCTTGCCCAAGCTGCGAGCGGGAACACCGTGAGGTGGTAAGTTGGCATGGAAGAGAGGACTGACGAGACTAAAGTGAGGCGGCCAGCTCTATTGAGCCATCTTCCTTTCCATCTGAGGAGCCTTTGACTGGTGCGCTCTATGAGGGGTTGCACGTGGATCTTTCGAAGCGTACGTGTGTGAAGTTGCAACCCAAGATAACGGCAAGGGAAGGTGCCTTTGACCCCTGCAAAGGAGGAGAGCACATGAACCAAGTCGACCTCCTCGCATCTAATTGGGTGGATGGATCTTTTTTCTAGATTGATGTGTAGGCCTGAGAAAATTCCAAATGCCTGCAGGATCGCTTTGATCGCCTGTAGGTCTTCTTTCCGCGGGTTTAAAAAAATGGCCGCATCATCCGCATATAAGGAGGTTATCCATCTAGCAGCGGTCGGGGGAAGGGGGGAGAGTGACCCGTGCTGGGTCGCCGAGTCGAGAAGACGTTGCAAAGGGTCCATGGCAAGGGTGAAGAGCATGGGTGATAGAGGGTCGCCCTGTCGAACTCCTCTGGCTTGATCGAAAGTAGGTCCATGCTGCCCATTGATTAGTACCCTCGAAGTGGCCATGCGAAATAGTATGGACACCCATTCCCGCCAGCGCGGTCCAAAACCCAAAGCCTGGAGCACCTCTAGCATGTAGCTCCAATTTATTGTGTCGAAAGCTTTATGGATGTCGAGCTTCATGAAAAGGGTCGGCGTCTTTTGCTTGTGCAATTTTCTAACAGTGGTTTGCACATATAAGAAGTTGTCATGGATGCTCCTTTTCTTGATGAATGCACTCTGGCAATTTGAGACCAAGGAGTTGAGGAGTGGGGCGAGCCTGTTGGCTAGAAGCTTTGCAAAGAGTTTAGCAAAGCTGTGTATGAGGCTGATGGGTCTATAATCTGTGATCTTTAATGCGTCTTCTTTTTTTGGGAGAAGAACGATGTTCGCCGAGTTCATCAGCTCGAAGCCTTGGGAGTTCATTTCAAATAGTTTATTTATGGCGGCTTTGACATCCTCTTTGATGGTTTCCCAGCAAGCTTTGAAAAAAGCTCCAGTAAAACCGTCAAGGCTCGGGGCTTTGTCTGATGGCATCGTGTTGATCACGCCCCAGATTTCCTCCTCTGTGAAGGGCATTTCTAGTTCCCCAAGGTTCTGTGACGTGTATCCAAGAGACTGCCAATCCAGGGTCCTATCTCTCGCGGTCGATTTGCCCAAGTGATTTTGGAAATACTCCACAATAATTTTTTCTTTCTCCGCATGTGCAAACGCCATCCCCCCATCTTTGTGTAGGCAGTGTATGTAATTTTTTCTCCGACGTGCGTTTGCTCTGATGTGAAAAAATTTAGTGTTGGCATCTCCACAACGGATATAGGTGAGCCTCGATCTTTGCCTGATCTTTGATTTTCTCAATGGCTGCTAGGCCGATGCATCGAATTTTGAGGCAACGTCTAAGCTCAACCTCCTGGACTCTAGACTTCTAGGCTGCTTCTAGTTGCAGAATGACTTCTTTTATTATGGCTAGCTGTAGCTTTGTGTTCCCTATTTTTTCCTTGCACCATTTTTTTATGTTTTTTGCTACTCTTGCCAATTTGATGTGCAGACGCTTGATAGGCAGCACAATATTAACCGGCCTGCCCCAAGCCTCCTGGACCACTTCTTGGAAACCTTGCATATCGATCCAAAAATTCTCAAAGTGGAAGGACAGGTTACAATAGTGGTCGAGTTGCCCTTGCAGCAAGAGCGGCGTATGATCTGACATGAGCGATGGCAAGGAGTGTAGGAGACATGTTGGAAATGACAATTCCCACTCGGGGGTGCACAGGAACCTGTCAATTCTTGTTAGTGTCGGGGTGGACTGTTCATTACTCCAAGTGAAGCGCCGTCCATTTAACTTAATCTCCTTCAGCCGTAGATCATCTATGTCTGCCTTGAAGGAACTCATTAACCGCCGATTGAGGTTTGAATTATTTTTATCTTGCGCTTGGTAGATAAGGTTGAAGTCACCTAGGATGAGCCGACTCTTTACCTTCTCAGATAACGAATCCCCATTCTTCTCACACACATAGTAGAAATTAGAAGAAGTTTTCCTTGTCAAACTTAACAGGCCTTCCATTGACGTTTCCCACATTTCCGTAACATTGTTAAAAGGACAAAACGGATTATAAATCTTTGACGAACATAACTGACAAACTGTCTGAATAAAGGATGATTATAATATTGAACCTGTAATGTATGACACTTTCAGTTTTGTTACCCTGTATCCAAACCTTGAGCAAGTATTCATAGAAACTGTGATATGAATAAGGCAGTTAGATGCAAAAACAACTTCACACTAATCTAGTTAGAAAGTGTTAAATTGCCTATTTAAAGAAGGAAATTTTCAAAGGAGATTGCAAAATGTCTAGCACAATGATGACAAGTTAAGAAAAATTATGATGCCTATCTCCCATAGCACCAAATGTAATTGTTGAGTGCAATTTCACAGTTCCCGAATGAGGATTTATATTAATAGGAAGCAATCCATCACAAGGGAATATCTTCTGAAATTGCCTAATTACATTCTCCACCTAAAATTTAACAATGCTCCTAATGAAATTTCCATAATATGAATAATCAAAGGGGTGGATGATTAGAAAGCATATTAGCAGAGTACATGGCTTACAATAAGTGAAAGTTCAGGTTACATGAACTATCACCAGTTTGTGTTTACTGTACACAGTCCTGGTTTGTTCATTGTACAATTCAATTGAAAATTACGACAGGAGCTCTGACCTTCAATTAAGATGAACAAAAGAGAGTTTTTATGTACAAGAAAAATAACCCTCTTGGGCAAACCAAACACAGTCAAGGCCTCATTCTCAACAAGTGAGCTTTATCCTCTCCTTAAGCTGGCTCTCTTTCTTTGCACAATATCCTCCTTTACTCTGGAGGCCACATGCATTGGTGACTCTGAAGTGTTGTTGAATATTTGTCTATTCCTTTCCTTCCAAATGTTCCATATTTTATATTACAATGAAGTTCTTTGCAAACTACCTCGCTAGTTAGAAAATAGAAAAGTAGAGCCTTACACCATTCCATCCAGGATTATTAGCCTGGCCTTGAGCAGGGTTGATTCTATTGTATGGGATACCAGATTACCAGATGATGTATCCCAGGCAGGTAACAGTCGATCAGTGATGTCTCTTGCTTTCTCCAGAAACATTTTATCAGCTGACAAATCATATGCACTGAGGAATGGGAGTCCAAGCTTGAACAACTTATTAACACAACATAGTTATCCAAAGTAAAAGGGGGGGAGAGACACTACGATCCAAAGGAAAATATTCCGGACAACAAGGGGGTAATATTGCTTGGAACCTTTGGCCAGATGAACAACCACTCAATGTCCAGGCTGCTGAGAATATACAGTTTGACCTCAATATGGCACTTGATATGCAGGAAGTTATCATCAACCCAGTGGCTGCCTCAGTTGGTTTGTTGGGTGAAGAAATCTTGGAGGAAGAGGAGCTGATCATTCCCCCAGAAGAGCAGAACCAGCAAGAAGTACAGTTACCTGAAGACAACCTTGTCGTCCCTAACATTCATCTGCCTATTGAGCCAGTGATAGATGATGAAGAAGTGCCTTTCCATATGTTAGTGGATGAATTCTTTTCTGATCCGAAGAGTGATGATGCAGAGCCAGAGATACATGCTGAGTCAGAAGAAAGCCAGATGGGCCACTTGCTAGAAGAGAATGTTTTACCTGTGTCTGGAGAAAGCAAGAATGGCCACATGTCTGAAGAGTTTGCTGTACCTGTGTGTAATGAGGATTTGGAAATGGAAAATGGTCTGGAAGACCTGGAAATGGAAAATGGTCTGGAACACCAGAATGCTGAACCAACAGAAAACTTTGAAGATGATCCTGCTCTCAGCTCAGATGACTCTGTAAATGGGAATGAGCCTGGTCAGAAAACAAATAAGGGGAAGCACCAATTTCTTCAGGATGGTGTTATCATGATCAGAGATGAGATATCTGAGTCACCTTTCCCTGAACTTTTCAACAAAGGACAGGGTGTTGTAAACATTTTCTGGATTAAGATCAATAAAAGCTCCCTAGGAAAAAAGATACCAATAGCTGAACAATGGCCCCCCTTCTTTGCATACCTTTTGGCTTCCCCTGGGAACTACAAGTGGGCAAAAGAACTCATTGAATCTGAAGCTAGTAAGTTCTTCAACTCAAGCATGAAAACCTCAATTATTCAAGTCTCATGTTCTAACCCTGAACTCACCATTCATGAGGTTGATCTTACTGCTATCTCTACAGTGCTTAATGATAATTTGGGGGAAGAAGTAGTAGCCAATGGTGCCCATCTGATCCGACAGATTGAGGTGGAAAAGAAGAAGAAACAAGCTTTAAAGGAGAAAGCACCCATCACTGAAAGTGAGGTAAGAAGAAGCCCTAGAATCATGAAAAATAATAAAGGTTTCAAACATATTACCTGCCTCAATAGAAAATGCTCAAGTTGTGTTCCAAATCCACCTGATCTCTCAGTTCACCTAATCCAAAATTTGGGGATAAACTTTTGTCAGATTGATAAAGAGCTAATCTCTGACGAGATGCTGAACAATAAGGAAAAGAAGGCAAACAAGGGGAGCAGCAAGAAGGAACTCAGTGAGCTCAACAACGGAGCTGAATGCAGCAAGAAGCAGGAGATCTTGGGCAAGAAGAAAAGAAAGAATTCTGCAAAGGAGAACTCTGGATCTGATACTGGAGGGTCGGTAGGAGGAAGTGATGGTGGTGGCCAAGCTGGAGCTGCACCAGGAAAGAAATCAAGCAAATGAAAGGTCCCTCTTGGCAGATTACAAGAGTAGGATGCTGTAATGCAGTGCAATGCCTCCTACTAGTTATCCTCCTTACTAGTTTTCTCCTTTTATCAGTTATTTGGACTATGATGGAATGTAATCAGTTAAATTTCATTCCTATTTCGGTACTGCTCCTATGTAAGCAGCCTGGCTGCCTAGTTAAGTTGAGTTGGTTGAGACAATGCTGGTACCAGTACTGGGGTCTTGTTGGAAATGTCTGGGAAACTTGGGTTATGTTATTGTCAATGTCAGTGTCAATGATCTGGCCTTTTCCGGTTTGTCTGATGGTTCTGCATGGTTTTGGCTGCCTGCTTGTAATCAAATCTTTATTTCCTCGTCCTGTTTTGGTCTGTACAATGGTTTGGGGTCAAAATATGCACAAGTCTGGGACAAAAGATGCCAATAGAAGGGGCTGTCCGCTAATGGGGTTTCAATTGTTTCCAGCCTCCCCCTTTAATTTCTTTGATAAATCATGAATAATCAAAGCACGAAGTCTTGGAAAATTCTCTGCTGGAACGTGAGAGGAGTCAATTCAGAGGATAAATGGGACCATATTAGGGACACTATTACAGCAGCTTGCTGTGATGTTTTCTGCTTCCAAGAAACCAAAAGACAAACTCTTGATACCCAGTTTATTAAAAAGTTTAGTCCTCATGGTTTTGACTCTTTTGAATTCCTCCCCTCAGTTGGGGCTTCAGGTGGCCTACTTACTTGCTGGAAGAGCACTCTCTTCTCTGGGCTTTTAGTCTTTCGAAATAAATATGCTCTAACTGTCAGATTCTCTGCTAGACATAATGGTGATTCTTGGTATCTTACAAACATCTATGGCCCATGCCAGCATGACGAGAAAAGAGATTTCTTAAGATGGTTTAAGCACTGCACATCCTGTACTGATGAAAATTGGCTTTTTGTGGGGGATTTCAATTTGATGAGAAAGCCGGAGAATAGAAATAAATCTGGGGGAGATACATCTGAAATGCTACTCTTCAATGAAGCAATCAGTTTCCTAGGGCTAGTTGAGCTACCTCTGCATGGAAGAAAGTATACCTGGACAAACAAACAAATTTCACCACTTTTGGAAAGAATTGATTGGTTTTTCACCTCCAGCTCGTGGACATCCAACTATCCAGATACCACAGTAAGTACTTTGGTCATGCAGACTTCGGATCACTGGCCCTGCAACACTTCTATCTCCACTGATATTCCAAAAAGTAAAGTTTTTAGATTCGAGAACTTCTGGCTTCAACATCCAAGCTTCATGCAAACTGCACAACTTGGATGGCATGATCCTAGTCATAATTCTGACAAAGCACAGGCCCTCACTGCAAAATGCAAAAATCTAAGGAAGATTCTTAAGAGTTGGCAGCAGCACCTTTCCAACTTAAAAGCTACCATTTCAAATGTTAAGCTCGTTATCTCTTTGATGGAAGCTATTGAAGAAATTAGAGACTTAACCATAGTTGAATGGAACTTCAAAGATGTCCTGAAAGTCAAACTAGGGCAGCTCCTGGAACAATAGAGGATTTACTGGAAACAAAGAAGTAAGATTAGATGGATAAAAGAGGGGGATGCTGGAACAAAGCTTTTTCACGCCACGGCTACAATCAAACACAGAAATAACTTGATAGCTCAGCTACAAAGATCAAGTGGGGAAGTTGTTCTCAGCCATGCTGACAAAGAAAACACTCTGTGGGAAGCCTTCAGAGAAAGACTTGGGCAATCTGAATTCACCAATATAACCTTCAATCTGCGCATACTCTTGGAGCATGATTCCAGTCTGGAGTATCTCGAGGTACCTTTCACGCAAGCAGAAATTGACATGGTGATCAAAGAACTCCCCAATGACAAGGCCCCTGGGCCAGATGGTTTTCACAATGATTTTATCAAAAAATGCTGGCACTTCATTAAAGATGACTTCTATGCTCTTTTCCTACCATTCCAGAATGAGCAAATCTGCATGCAAAGCATCAATGAATCCTATATTACCCTTATCCCAAAAATTGATGGAGCTATAAGAGTGGAAGATTTTAGGCCTATCTCTCTCTTGAATGGGTCAATCAAGTTGATCACCAAGCTCCTTGCGAACAGGCTGCAGACTGTTATTCTTCAACTAGTTCACAGAAATCAATATGGATTCATAAGGACAAGAACAATCCAGGACTGCATTGCCTGGTCCTTTGAATATTTGCACCTCTGCCACCACTCAAAAAAGGAAATAGTAATCCTAAAGCTGGACTTTGAAAAGGCTTTTGATAGAATTGAACACAAGGTGATTCTAGAAGTGATGATAAATATGGGTTTTGGAAACAAATGGATCTCTTGGATTAATGCTATTCTGAGTTATGGAACTTCTAAGGTTCTTTTAAATGGGGTCCCTAGGAAAACCTTTCACTGCAGGAGGGGGTTAGGCAAGGGATCCTCTCTCACCCTTGCTTTTTGTGCTGGCAGCTGACTTGCTTCAATCAATCCTAAACAAGGTTGTTATGAGAAATTTACTCAAATTGCCAATCCCAGCACCAACCATGGATTTCCCTATCATACAATATGCTGATGATACCCTAATTATTATGGAAGCCTCTGCACCACAACTTTTCTTCCTTAAAGGCGTTCTACAATCTTTCAGTGACTCTACTGGACTTAAAATTAATTTATCAAAATCAATGATGGTCCCAATCAATCTAAGTGAGGAAAAATTGTCTCACCTAGCAAGAACTTTTGGCTGTCAAACTGGATCTTTCCCTTTCACTTACTTGGGCCTACCAATGAGTTTAACCAAGCCAAGAGTACAGGATTTTCTCCCCCTAATGAACAAGTGTGAAAAAGGTTGAACTACATCTCCCCCTTCCTCAGCCAGGCTGGGAGACTTGAGCTCACCAACTCTGTTCTATCAGCCTTGCCAACTTACGGCCTGTTCATTTGGCAGGATTATGCACTGTTCTGGCAGGATTATGCACTGCTGACTGATTTCTTGTGAGAGAAAAACACTGTTCTGGCTGAATTTAAGCCGGCTGAAAAGCCAAGCGAACAGGCTGTTATACAATGTGTTCCATTCTCCTGCCTAAAGCAGTCATCAAGCAAATTGATAAGTACAAAAAGAATTGTTTGTGGAGAGGGGCAACAACAAGTGAAAGGAAAGTGGCAAAATCAGTTTGGCCAATTGTTTGCACTTCAAAGAGTGAAGGTGGCTTGGGGATCCTGAATCTTCAGACGCATAATGAGGCTCTCTTGCTCAAACAGTTACACAAATTCTTTAATAAATGGGATCTGCCATGGGTAAATCTTGTCTGGCATACTTACTATGGAAATGGGAGCCTGCCCAAGAAATGCTCAGTTAAAGGATCATTTTGGTGGAGGGATGCTCTTAAATTACTAGAGAGTTTTAAAGGCATTGCTAGCATTGTAGTTTTCAGTGGACAGACCTGCTTGCTCTGGGATGATTTGTGGAATGACAAAGTTAGAAAATTATCACCCCCAGAGTTATTCTCATTTGCAAAAAACAAATCAATGAATCTGAAACAAATCTGGGAGGTAGAGAACAGACTGGAGCTCTTTAGTCTGCCCATGTCAACAGAAGCATTTATACAATTCCAAGATTTGGAAGTAGAGTTTCTTGATCTTGACCTTAATGATCTCAGGGACACTTGGACATATATATGGGGCTCTCAGAATTTCTCATCTTCAAAAGCCTACAAAGCCTTAGCAGGTCACTCACAAGTCGAACCAATTTTCAGATGGATTTGGAAAACAACATGTCAAGGAAAGCACAAAATCTTCTTTTGGTTATCCATAAGGGACAGGCTCAGCACTAGAGGCATGATGAGAAGAAGAAACATGATCTTACCAAGTTACCTTTGTGTGCTCTGTCAGCATTCAGTGGAAGAAATAGTAATGCATCTACTGTTTCATTGTCCTTTGGCCAAAAACTGCTGGGGATCTCTGAATTTTCAAGTTAATGAGCAGCTGTCCTTTTTCCATTTGTTCTTGGAATGGAAACAATCTCTGCAGCTGGTTTTTTCTCTCGATATTTTCATCCTATGCTGCTGGGGAATCTGGATGGTCAGAAATTATGCCATCTTCAGGAATATAAATGCTCGACTCAAGGTTTCAGAAGATATGTTTTGCAAGAAGTCACCAACCTGAAGCTTAGAATAAAAGAAAGTTTCCGAGCTCAACTCGATTCATGGATTGCATCTGCTCTGTAATCTTTTTTCTTTTTCTTTTTTTCCTTCTCCTTTTCTCCTTCTCTGTTCCTTAGGTTGGCTGCCCTGCCCCCTGTCCCCTCTCTGTCTATCTGTCTTCTTTTCTTCTTTGTATAGACCTTGCCTTTTATATATATATATATATATATATATATATATATATATATATATATGCAGTAGGAGTCTCCGGCTCCTCCTGATTTTTCAAAAAACAAATATGACACAACAAGTTAAATATTATAGCAACCTTATTGTTGTCTCAAACACGCTTTGTCTATGGGCAGATTATTAATAATGTTCTCTAGTTCCTGTTCATCAAATGGCAAGGTCAAGATTTCCAGGTTCTGTGGTTGGATCAAACTGGCGAGATTGAAGATCATTTGCAGGTTCTGTGTTACTCCCATTCTCCCTCTAAATTCCTGATGGAAAAGAGCTGCTTTAGAAGCATGGTCAGAAACCTGTCTATCATCATCTACACAGATTTTGGCAATATAATTTCTCCTATACCTTTCTGTGGCTCTGGCATGGAAAAATTTGCTGTTCTCATCTCCAAACTTTACTAGTTTTTCAGTGTATCTCTGCCTTCAATAAATTTGCTGCAGATTGAGAAGCTTCAGAAGATGGTTCTTGACGATGTTCCTAAAGTTTCTTTCAGGGATGTGCAAAGTTCTGTCTTCCTCTAACTTATCCATGAAAGCTATAACAATATTGCAATTTTGGATGACCACTGCAAGCCTTGACTTAGTTCTATCCCACTGCTTGAGTTTGGCTCTCAATTTTTTTGAATTTTCTAGAAATAAGTTGAGCTGGATTGATGACTGAGCATGGGTCTGACCAAGTGGCAGAAACTACATCTTGAAAGCCAGGAATGAGAGGCCAATAATTTTCAAACCGAAAAACATGAGCTTTGGGATGGCTGTGCTAATCTGAACTTGGCATGGTTTATGGTCTGATACTGGTTTTGAGAGGGGTAGAACTGTAGTGTTTGGGAACTGTAGGGACCATGCTGGTGTTGTAAAAAACCAATCAAGTTGTTGAAGTAGAAGATTGTCTTGCATATTGCTCCATGTATATGACCTTCCATTGATTGGGAGTTCAATAAGGCCTAGCTGACTGATGGCACTGTTGAAAAGTAGAATATCTTGATAGTTACCTCCTGTTCGATTTCTATTCTCTAGGAACAATAGAAATTAAAATCTCCCAAAATTAGGCCAAGACATTCTAAGTCGACCGTCCTATTTTGAAACCAATCAATGAAAATTGATCTAGCTGGCTGTCTTGTTGGCCCATACACAGTTGTCAAAGTCCATTTTTGCAAATTATGAGTAGAGGTGAATTGTATAACCAAGGCAAATGACAAAATTTCCTGGACTTTAGCTGAAAACAGAGATGAACTCCAAAGCACTAGGATTCCTCCTGAGGCTCCCAGAGAGGGAGAGTACTCGAAGCTGTCAAAATGTCTTGGAGCAAATTTCCGAACAAATGCAGTGTCAAAAAATTCTCGTTTTGTCTCTTGCAAACAAACTATAGCACATGAGCTCTCATCAATCTTATTTCTCAAAGGTAACCATTTTTTTTCATCATTGATACCACGAATATTCCAGTATAATATTTGGGATCCTAAATAAATCCAAACGAAAAAATTATCAATTACAAAGTTTTATAACTTTTCAAGATCTACAACTTTGGATATGGTCATTTCTTCATCTGAGGTCATTTGAAGTATTTGGATTTTAAATGTGAGAAAATTGGACCATAATTATCCTTGGATAGATAATTTCCAATGAAAAAGTTAGCAACTATAAAGTTGTATAAATTTGCATGATCTACAACTTTTGTTTTGGATGTTTCTCCAACTAAAGTTGTTTGAAAAAAATCTAATTTTAAATTTGATAAATCCAACGTAACTCATTATATGCATGATTTCAAATAAAAACATTATCAACTACAAAGTTTTATAACTTTTCAAAATATAAACATTTGTTTTGATCGCTTTTCCATCCAAGACTCTTAAATACCACCGTAACATCTGGCTTTAGTTGGTATTATCTTCTATAAAATCTTGGGAATCAAATAGAGGGACATCATTATAATCTCAAATAAAAAACTTGTGAACTAGAGAGTTGCATAAATTTTTGACATCTACAACTTTTTTTGTCGCTTCTCCATCAAAGATCTTTAGCTACCACTACACACTCACTTCTGACTATAAAGCATATGAACTTTGGTGTGGTATTAACTCTATAAATATTGTGGTGTATATTGGACATGCAAACAATCTCAAATTTAAAATGTTTTGACTATAAAGTTATAGACCTCATCGAGTAAAACAACTTTGGTATAAAGTTTATCTTCATCAAACATCATACGAGAAAGCTATAAATTTTTTTGTCAACATGTCACTACGGTTCATGGCTAAAACTGGCAGCTATATGAACCGACATTGATATGAATCGGGGGTGATGACCTGAATATCAATGTTGGTTGGTCTTATCAGTGTCGGTCTTAGCCAAAACCCGATAGTGATAGACCGGAAGAAACTGTTATTGTCGGTTTTTAAGAAAGCGTCAATAATGGTGCTGACAGTGGATGTCGAATTTATAGCGCTGATAGGCCAGGGTGAACTGAGCACAATAACATAAAGATTGTGATCGGTAGTAAAGCATCGATTCCTGTTTTGAAATTGATAAGAGTCTGATTCTCAACTATTTATAGCGATTTTTTTTTTACAAAGTCTTGTTAAGGAATCTATAAGAATATCTGTTTAGGTGGATAACGTACAAGTATAATTTAAGGCCCTGTTTAGATTTTTAGAATTGAATTTCTTCTAATAACTATTGCTAGCTTGAGAAGGAGAATAATTATAGTCGTAGAGTAGAAATAGAACATGATGATTTATAAAATCAATTTTTATTCTCCACTCTATGAGATAAGCTTATATATGAACTTTGAAAAGTGGTAGAATGCAACTACTATAGAAATCCATACCGAGCATTCTTTACTATTTGCTGCCATCGCAACAACGATATTTTTCTTTTCAAAACTGGGCGAATTTATTTCATACTCGCTGATAACTGATCAGCGACGATTACACGTATGTTCACCGGAACATTGCAACGACAACATTTTGATCTTGCCTTTTTTTTGTGATTATTTTGATCTTGCATTTGCGCGAACGCCATCATCCCACCATCACAGGCCATTATCATGGGCCGTAATATTCTCATGGACCTACCGTAGGCATTGGGCGGAGTCTTGGTCCAGGCCCAGGTCTGGCCCTGCATAGACTAGCACCTCGAAAATCCTTCCTTGTACTTAAAAAGAGCTCAGAGTCTGAAACTTTGACAGGATTTGCAGCAAGTCAGACTCACTTTCGCAGAGCACTCAGCATCTAGCTTGACTAGCTAGCAGGGGTGAACGAGATCAATTTGGCCACGTAACCACCTTCTGTGACATCCTAACATCTGTTACAGTACCTTTGGTTGCTTGTTGAGCGTACCAATACAAGTGGAAAAAGTTTAGAGATGCCTGATTTCTCCGCTTTGCATGACAGATGCTCCAATAATATAGCCAGCTGCTAGCTATTTGATGCCACCTCATCTTTGCTGGTGATTTTTTTTAATTCATATCTTCTCCCTCCTCACCACTATTGTGACAGAACCTTTTAAGAAAGGGCTCACTTGTCAGGATTAATAGTCCATCCGACTTAATCCTAAACAAATGATCCAATCCTTAATTAGTCCGTCAGGTGTCGCCGTTTTACAATGGGTCATCCACCTCTTTCCGAGCAGGATCCTCATTATAATCATTGCAGAAGTAATACAAAAATTTAATTTACATCAAAGTAGCAGAAGACATAAGTCATATTACAAACCATTAGTTTAGAAATATAACATATGTGTCATTGCTATATCAAACTGGTGGCAAAGATTATAAGACAATCAAACCAGGTATTTTGTCCAAGAATTATACCAGGACTGATCTTCAACATTAACTAAGGTCATACAACGCGAAGTTGTACACACCGCACTCTGACCATCATCTGCAACAAGGGTTAATAAACCCTGAGTACGGGAGTACTCAACAAGACTTATCCGACAAAGAAAAAATATTTGGTGGACAAAAGATATGCAAGTCATAGGATTCAAGGTGTGGTTTGCAAGAATCAAGTATTTTGCATAAATGAGCATTTATAAAAAGAATTGAAATTGATTTGGTTCTCATAAAAGTTACGTACCGATCTGAATGTTTTGATCGATCACGAGGCAACAACCATATCAAAAGGAAACATCAAGTATCCAGTTTAAGTTTCATTAACTACGATGTAAAAGGCAGGGCCATGTTTCCATATCGAGGAACACGACGATTCGAACCGGTTTATGCCAGCTGGGGCTTCCCAATCACACGACATATACAACACTAAAGCACGCATATGACTACCTTTCCCTGGATCCTCTCGCCAAAACCGGGGTTCCGCCACCCGAGAGCACAGTACACCTCCATCCAGTTCGCTAACTTGGAGGGTACACACTACTCTCGTCATCTCTCCACTCCCGATGCGGTTTGACCGTTCTTAAGACGAGAATAGCCAGAGTCCAGCTTCCCCAAGGTATGTGATCAGTACTCCAAAGTCACAACCCTCTAACTTTTTACAACGGACGGTCCCTAATGACACAGGCGGAGAGAACCCACTCACTAGATATCCACATCTGGTGGCTCCCAAACACCGTGTCCGCCCCGGTCCCGAATTATTGCTTCCAACATCCACCATTTTCTTTTTAAGATATAGCCATTTGCCGCAACAATCCGCTATTCTTCTAAAAAACAGAACCATTGCCGAAGCAATCATGTTATCCTATTATCGCAGATGACAGTAATCATCTGACTCTATCGGTCTAAGCATTGCTAAGATGCATAAAGCATCATTCGTATTTTGAAAACGGTTATCAAGGTACAGGAATAAATATTTCAAGGTAAAGGCTATGCATCAAGTAGGAATTTATTTGAATAGCAACCATGCAATAATTAATCATAAGTGTATTTAAATAAAAGCTTTTTAAATACAAGGGAGGATTTGAATGCAGCGGGGCTTGCCTGGATAAGAACACTAGTCAGTGTTTGTTAGATGATACTCGCTTGGCAAATATCATTGATTGACATAAGAATTCCAAGATTTCCATCTTCTGGATTCATTCATCAATACAACTTTGGCTAGATCCATCAATCACCGTCTTCTGGTTCAGATTAACCATCACGTATGAATCTACCGTACCTTAATAAGATGCAGAGATGCAATTGTATGAATGCGCAGAATAGTAATCTAAGATAAAACATGACAAAACATTTTTAGTTACTTAAACAATATTATTAAGAATAAAGGTTAGACATGTTAAGAACTTCAAACATAACACAATCGGGTTAATTTGATTCAAGTTATGTCAAGTAGAGAGCAATCAAGATTAACTAATAAGTTTAGTCAAAAAAGACAATTTAAAGCACACAAGACATCACAAGATCATACAAAGCATAGACATTCATAGTTGATTAACTAACCTTACTAAACATAATATTTAGATATAACACGAATCTAAAGCATAACACATAATTGAACTTAGCTTAAGACTTAACAAGCATTCATTAACCAAGAGTTAATCATTAGATTAAACAACCAAGATAGAATAGAACAATTAAACTATGCATGTAGTTTTGGACAACAAAACAACAGTCACTATTTTAATCATATCCAGAGTTTTACAAACCCAAAGGACTTGCAACAAGACATTTTAGAAATCTTATGAAATTATCTACATTTCATTTCATACTAGCACAACATGATTCACAAGTTAACTAAGTCGAAATTACAAAGTTACAGATTATGTCCTTGAAAAACAGAGAGCAGCCATCTCTGAACTCCAACTTAAAACATACATAAAATAAACTACTTGGCCAAATGTCACCAAAATTTAACAGAAGCTAGATACATGAGTTATCTACAACTTTGGTATTCAAAAGATTCTCAAAGAACATCATTAATAAGGGGCAATTTACATTGTCCCTAGAACTGTCCAGAATCTAGCAATTGCAATAAATAAATATTAACTTATGGTGCAAACACATAACTAGACAAAACCAACATTACCAACATTTCACACATGACTAATGAACACTAGAAACATAGTGTACATTGCTAAATAAATTCTTTAAACACATTTTCTTAATTAATTTAGATAACTAGGTGTAATTATGAACACATATCAAACATGCACAAACAATTCTACCAAAATTACAGAGGCTTACACATGTCTTCATTAGTCTACTGTATAAATTTCATGTCATTTAAGCAAGTATAAAAGCCTATATGAAAAAGACAAAAACTCTATTGCAATCAACTTTAAACAACAAGACAAATTTTGCACTCAACTTTAAACAGCTATAACCTGCGTTGTACAACACCTAAAAATATGAATCTTAATAATTTCGAAAGATTGTGAAATGTACTTAAAATTTTTGCACAGTAACAAAGCATGAATCTAAATGTAAATTGCTCAAACAACTCATTCTTATCACCTCTGTCCAGAAAGTGAACAACAACTGCATTCAACTTGCAAAATTGATATATCGTAAACTATCAGATGTAAAATCATGAAATTTTAACACAAGGTAGATCATAACATTATCTATCACTTTGGTATTCAACTCAGCCACAGAAAACATCATCTTGACCACGAAATAAATTGTTTACAAACATCATAGCAACAGTTTTAAACAGAGACATAGACACGTTTCCATTTTTATAACTCTACAAGTATCAAACCTAAAATCATGAAATTTTAACCAGACCTCAAGCATAAACTTGCAATCATCCCATAAAAATTTCAGATTTATTTGACAAGTATAACAGTGGCTACAAAAATGACAAATACATCTTAATAGAAATGACATCCTTGCACAAAATTATTTTTACAGGAAAATCTATGAACTAAACAACCACATATTATGGATCTAATGCATAGAAAACTTTATGAGGATTTCAAAAAGTCCAAAAACACATTCATACGATTTTTCTTTGAATTACTACGAATTTTCAAAGATCAACAAAAATCTGAGAAAAATAATTACGAGATTTAACTTAAGCATCAGGAATCCCAACTTTTCAACAAATCAAATAAGCCCCTAAATGTAAATCCACGAGTCATGAAATATATGCATAAAAATCCAATAAAAATCATCCATCACCAAACCAATCTTTCTTCAACCTTTTGCCGGGGAATTTTCATGGGAACGAAAGATTAGAGCGTGTTTCTTGTGATCAAAGAATAGAGACATCTAAATCAAGGTGCTAGAAAATAATTAAGCAGTAGAGAGGGAGGGAGGTGGTGCAACAGCAGCACAAGGAGGAAGGGATGAGTGGATGGAGGAGTCGGGCAGCAGCAGAGTCGGCATCAGCCTCCTGCCAAGCGGAGAAGGAGCAGGGAGAGGGAAAAAGAGGATGTGAGAGAATGAGAGAATGAGAAATTGAGAGGGAGGGAGAGCCGAGAGAGAGAGGGAGAGCAGGGAAGGGAGCACCGGTATCCCAATTTCCCCTTGCCGACGGACACGCACGGGGGCACGCGTCGGACAAGGAGAGACCGAGACGGGAGGAGAGGACACGCACGGGCTTCTGCTGGCAATGGTCGGTCTCTAAAATTGATATTGCCCAAAAATTTTAAAGTTATTTACAAGATTGCCACTGACTTTAATTGCTTCTAAAATCAAAATCATTTGTCGATTTGATCAACTGATTGCACCATCAGGCAGAGTAACAAAAGTAGAGCAACAAGGTAGAAAGGAGTTTGACAGATTTCAAAAGGTTTGATAAATTTTGAGAACGCGGAGTGCCAAAGGTTATGACTAGGAAAAACCCAGATTTTGAAAGCGTTGAAGACTTTAACAAAATTAATTTCTGGAGTCATTACTTGACAAGCTTAGAGGGAGATTGATACTTGAGCTGTTAAACAAAGTTTAAATTATTAACACCTGAGATGTTACAACTATGCAAGGAAGAAAAGAGCCGCTTGGACCAACCATCACACCTGCATTCTTGGGTAACGTGTTCCTAGCTAGCGACGAACGAAGCGCTAACGAGTTCATTTCTGCGCTCTCTCCTCCACGTCAGTCCCCGAACCTAGTCATCTAGCTACGTCGCCCACCGCTGGAGACGCTCTGAGAACAAAGCTTGGTCACTGACTTTGTAGATAAACTGTATTTGTCATGGAGACGCTCTGAGAACAAAGCTTGGTCACTGACTTTGTAGATAAACTGTATTTGTCATAGGACCCTCTATCCCAAAATAATCGATGTTTTTGACTTTTAATTTCTTCTCAATCATTTTTGAAAAAATAATAAATAAATAAATAAATATTAAATCATCTCTAATAATAAAATAATAATAACAAAATAAATAATATTTATAAAAAATGAATAGACAAATGATCAAATAAGAAATCTAAAGATAAAATAAGTCACTTATTTATTTTAGGAAGGAAGTACTTACAAAGTACTACTACGTCTAGAGTCGCTAGAAGACTTGTGTTTATCAAATTTTGTTAATGCTGATATAAATTATTAACAATATTTAAATTTCTAAACAAGTTTATTATAAAAATACTTTCTACGTGTCTCAAAGAATAGATTTCGGGAGTTATTCTAAGTCAATTTTTTGGAACTTTGACTAAATTTCTAAAAAAAATATTAAAAGTTATGGTATCAAACTAGTATCATTAGATTTCTCATTCAACATATTTTCACATAGTGCTCATTTTAAGTCATAAATATTGTTATATTTTTCGTTAAAGTTAAAAAAGTTTAACTGATACGAATTTGAGAAATTGATTCTTTAAAAAAACAGAGGGACTATATATTAATGATCTATCTAATTATACTAATTATGTAACATACATTTTTTTAATATATACTTATGTAACTTTTTATGGCCACCGTGCCCGTGCCGGCCCGCGGCACGACACGGTCACGGCCCGGTGGAGAAGGTGGCCCGACGAAGGCCCGACCCCCACCTGTAACACCCCAGGTGTTAATTTCCAAATAATCAAAATTAAGTTCTCTTTTAAACTTTGTTTTTGGATTAAACCCTGATTCAATCTCTAAGTGTCTCAAAAAGTTAACCCAAGTCTTATGTCGATTTGGTTTCTCAAAATATTTCTAAGTCTGGAAAACTTTAGTGAGTTGTCTTCTTGTGATGATTTTCTTGTGCAGTTTCATGTGGTAACTCTTTTGGATTCTTTTTGTATGAGTGAAGTGCTATTCATGATAAAAACAATGAAACAGGTTTCACAAAATTTGAAGCTCATTTGGATCTTTAAATTTGAATTCAAAAACAACAAAAATTAACTTTTTCTCGGTTTTGTTGGATTCCGAACTTTTAGTTTTAATTACCAAACTTTGGGTGTTAATATTTATCAAACCATTTAAAATCTGTCAAACTCCTTTTTAAAATGTTGTTCTATTTTTGTGCTCTGCATGACAGTGCTTTTGGTTATTTAAATTGACTTTGGGTTTAAATTTTAAATGCGTTTAAAGTGAGTGGCATTCTTGTAAATAAAATTAAAATCTGGGGGTTGTTTCTTGGGCTGGGTCGGCCTGTTGCCAGCACACACGGTGCGTGTCGGCCTCTCCTTCCCGTCGCCCCTGTCGCTCGATGCGTGCCCCCGGTGGCCGGCTCCTTGCGGTGGCAAGAGTAGGGAGGGCCAGTCTCCTGCTCTCCCTCTCTCTCAATCTCTCATTCTCTCATTCCCTCTTCCTCTCATTCTCAGCTCGGCCTGGACAGAGCCGACGCCCAGGGAGGCCGACGCTGACTCCCTCCTTGCTCGCTTCCTCCTTGTACTGCTCCATGGCTAGCAATCCTCCTCTCCCTTCCTCCTCTATTAATTACTGTCGGGTACAAAGGTAAGGGGTACCCTAAACGTGTGATAAATCTAACGCTCAACATAGCAACCATTTTTAAGGCAGGACCCGATCAACCGTCCGAGTCAATGAAGGAAGGCCCGTCACGCAAAGGTTCCCTTCACCGGCAACAAGTACCGATCCTGGGCCGGCCCATTGCGGGAAACACAGAAGGAAGGATACCCCTCCGCCTCTACCTCGACTGACGGATAAGGGGGTCGAACGAACGACCCCTCCGCCTCGCCTTAACCCCCCGTGTGACGAAAGAGGGGTCGATCGAACCCCCACGGCCTCAACCCCGACTAACGGACAGGGGTCGAACAAACGACCCGTCCGCCTCGTCCTCCGCCTCGACCCCTCGAATGACGGACCGGGGGTCGAATGAACGACCCGCGCGCAGGAGGCTCGGTCAGCTCACCTACTCCCGGTATGGGTTAAAGGGAATCCAATGCGCCTACCTGCCCCCGCCTAACATCATGGGCACCCACTACCGCAGTCAAATCCGTCAACTCACCATCCATGCCCTGGATCTCTGTTGACCGTGCAACCGCTGTAGCCATGTTGCAGGTACGGAATCCAGAGGTACCCCCTCGAGCCATGAACACGACGACCCTCGACTATGTCTTCAGGGATACGACAGGGTCACGCCGGCCTCGACCCCCTCTCGACCAGGGGGCTCGACCATCGTCTCCAACCACTCCGGCATGGGACCCGTCCTATCCGCTCCGTCCCGCCTCAGCTGTGGGACTCGCACCCGTCTACAGAAGGTCAACCCTGCTGCGCCATGACATGCTGCAATGTCCAGTCCGCCATCACGATACTCCGAAACACCGGAAGGACGGGAAGGCCACGCCGCTACAGCGGTCGACGTCCCTTCGCCAGCATGGCGCCACGGACACGCCTCCCATGCCGCTACAGTTTAGAACTCTGTACTCCCGTACCTCCCCTTGATCTATAAAAGGGGACGCCAGGATAGAAGAACGCGGATTCTGATTGATATTGGTAAGGGCAGGGGCTGATCAACATCGGCTCACCCATTCGTATCAACTCTAACCCGCGTACACCGGGAGCCAAGTGGCACACACCACACCCGATTGCTTGATCAATCTCTCAAGCAATGAACCGACCACCTAGGGTAGCCCTGCTAGTCCTAGGCCTCAGCTCATCTTGAGCACCCCCGTATAAACTTGCTCATACCCCCCAGTACGAGCACTTCGGTGCGAGATAATACAATTCATCCTCCCCCGCTAGACGTAGGGCCTTCTGTGCCCGAACCAGGATAAATATTGTGTTCTTCTTGCATCACGTCTGGGAGAGGGAGCATGCAATATACAAATTTACTAGCCGGTGGTCTTGACCCCCTGGGTCATAACACCGACAGTTGGCGCGCCAGGTAGGGGGGCTTTGCGTGTCGATCAACTCCAAACTACTCTCCCAGATGGATTCCACGACTCCATCGCTTCTATTCGCCATCGTCATCTGGTTCGGGAGGCTAGAGTTCATGTCCACGGGCCACGACCACGACATGGTTCTACTCTCATCTAGTGGCATGGATAGCAGCAGCTCCGGTACTCCGGGGCCAAGGAGGACCAGACGACGGCCCCACCGCTCGCGCCCGTTGCCTGCGACGAGGAGGAGGCGCGAACGACGCTGCCGCACTCCTCACCGCGCGGATCCCGAGACGCCGGATGCCGTCTCCCCGGCCTCAGCTGGCGACACAGTTCCTCCCTTTGAGAGCCTGTTTGACCCATGCTTGCGGGTTGGGGGCGGGTACCTCGCTGAGCCTGACTTTGGCTCTGCCATACCATCATCTCAGGGGGTCCCTGTGGCTTCTCCGACGCACTCAGCCGCACCACCGCACAACCTGTTTCCACATGGGCTCTACAACAGCACCAGACTCTGTTCTGCTTTTATAGGCTCGCAGATGCAGGCACGTTACGGCTCCCCAGGGAACCCGCTACATACGACGATAAACCTCGTCACCACCCCTCCACCGGACGAGCGCCCGAAGTCACGACAAGCCCTGGCCCTAGGGTGTCAGATCTAGGGGATGGTACGACAATGGCTGGAGGAGGAATGCTGGGGATCTTTCCCTAACTTCTACCACGGCTACCCCGACTCGGACTCCCCCGATGAGGGTTACGATCCCATGCGGAAGTGCTTCCACCTCGTCGATCCGGTCGACTCCCAGGACGACATCAATGACGCCGTGGCCACGGATGAAGGGGGAGGAGGCAACGCTACCCTGGTGCGAGACGTCGCCCCCCGGTTCCAGTCGATGCTGATCCACCACAGGACGCTCATATCGCGCAAGTCCGAGAGCTGCTCGCCAAGCTCGAGGAGGAGCGTCTGCGACTCCAGCAGCTCGAGCACGCCCTCGAGCGAGATCACGGGCGGCCACAGGGTGGAGGAGCCCGCGAGCGGGCCCGGGAAGTCCATCGACAGATCATCGAGGAGGGGGCAAACGAGCGCCACGTCTACAACCGTGCTAGCCAAAATGTCGTGGCGGCCGCAATGCTGCTTCTTGACATGCCGACACCATCGACGCCCCAGGCGTGACGCATCAGGAATGAAATCCAGGGGCTTCTCCAAACCGCGGCCGTACAGCAAGCGGAGAGCTCGGCCTCAAGACGAAGAGGAGCTGCTTCCGAGTGGCGGGACGGGCCCCCTCGACAAGATCGAGAGGTATCTGTCCACCAAGACAAGGCGCCCCAAGGCGGAGCGGAGCGGCAACCAGTTCGAGACTGCATCCTCAACGATCGACAACCGCGAGACGCGCGATACGACATCAACGACAACAAACGACGCCGACACGGTGACGCTGAGGCTCGAGGTTATAGTGCTCATCGAGGTGGGCGCTACGACAGCGACGAGGATCAACGTCGATCCCCGGAACCACCAGGGCCACGAGTCTTCAGCAAGGCAATCTGGCAAACCGCCTTGCCTGTTCGTTTCTGTCCACCCACTAGCCTGGTCAAGTACAACGGCGAAACCAAGCCAGAGCTCTGGCTTGCTGATTTCAGGCTGGCGTGTCAGCTAGGAGGAGCCGGCGACGACCACGTCATCATTTGGCAACTCCCGCTCTTCCTCTCCGACACCGCTCGAAGGTGGCTCGAGGAGCTCCCCCCGGACTTGATCCGTGGCTGGCCCGACCTGGTCAGGATCTTCGAGGGGAACTTCAAGGGCACTTACGTGCGGCCAGGAAACTCCTGGGATCTCCGCAGCTGCAACCAGAAGCCAGGGGAAACCCTCTACGACTTCACTCGGCGGTTCTCCAAGCAACGTACCGAGATCACCCACATCTCCGACCACGACGTCATCACGGTGTTCGTCGTCGGGACAACCTGCAAGGAGCTGGTGCGGGAACTGGGACGGAACACCCCCAAGACTGCCAACGAGCTTATGGACATCGTCGCCAACTATGCAGCCAGCGAGGAAGCCGTTGGCGCGTTCTTCTATGCATCCCCGAGCAAGGGGAAGGCCAAGGCGGACGAGCCTGGAGGCTCGAATGATGTGCCCAAGAAGAACAATAACAACAACAACAAGAAGAAGAACCATCCGGGTCGACGCGACGTCGAGCCTTGTGATCTTGTCGCTGCGACAGACAAGAAGAAGCCTCGAGGTCCCCCTCTCGAGGGGGGCATCTTCGACAAAATGCTGAAAGAGCCCTGCCCCTATCACAAGGGGTCGGCCAACCACAGCCTCAAGGACTGTCGCATGCTCAAGAAGCAATTCTGCTCCCTCGGCCTCAAGAAAGACGACAAGAAGGAGGACCCACAGGATAAGAAGGAGGACCCACAGGATAAGAAGGAGATCCTCGACTATTTCATGATCTTCGGGGGACCCCCGACCCGACTCAGCATGCGTCAGCGCAAAAGTGAGCGTCGGGAGGTCTTCTCCGTTCGAGCTCAAGCTCCTCGATACCTCGACTAGTCACATGTGCCGATCACCTTCGATCAGGATGATCATCCCAAGCACATCCCCAACGCAGGGGTCTACCCACTCGTTGTCGACCAAATCATAATCAACACCCGCCTTTCCAAGGTACTCATGGATGGGGGTGTCGGGTACAAAGGTAAGGGGTACCCTAAATGTGTGATAAATCTAACGCTCAACATAGCAACCATTTTTAAGGCAGGACCCGATCAGCCGTCCGAGTCAATGAAGGAAGGCCCGTCACGCAAAGGTTCCCTTCACCGGCAACAAGTACCGATCGTGGGCCGGCCCATTGCGGGAAACACAGAAGGCAGGATACCCCTCCGCCTCTACCTCGACTAACGGACAGGGGTCGAACGAACGACCCCTCCGCCTCTACCTCGACTGACAGGCGGGGGTCGAACGAATGACCCCTCCGCCTCGCCTTAACCCCCCGTGTGACGAAAGAGGGGTCGATCGAACCCCCCACGGCCTCAACCCCGACTGACGGACAGGGGTCGAACGAACGACCCCTCCGCCTCTGCCTCCGCCTCGATCCTTCGAATGACGGACAAGGGGTCGAACGAACGACCCGCGCGCAGGAGGCTATGTCAGCTCACCTGCTCTCGGTATGGGTTAAAGGGGATCCAATGCGCCTACCTACCCCCGCATAACGTCATGGGCACCCACTACCGCAGTCAAATCCGTCAACTCACCACCCATGCCCTGGATCTCCGTTGACCGTGCAACCGTTGTAGCCACGTTGCAGGTACGGAATCCAGAGGTACCCCCTCGAGCCATGAACACGACGACCCTCGACTATGTCTTCAGGGATACGACGGGGGTTGAACGAACGACCCCTCCGCCTCGCCTTAACCCCCCGTGTGACGAAAGAGGGGTCGATCGAACCCCCCACGGCCTCAACCCCGACTGATGGACAGGGGTCGAACGAATGACCCCTCCGCCTCCGCCTCGACCCCTCGAATGACGGACAGGGGGTCGAACGAACGACCCGCGCGCAGGAGGCTAGGTCAGCTCACCTGCTCTCGGTATGGGTTAAAGGGGATCCAATGCGCCTACCTACCCCCGCATAACGTCATGGGCACCCACTACCGCAGTCAAATCCGTCAACTCACCACCCATGCCCTGGATCTCCATTGACCGTGCAACCGCTATAGCCACGTTGCAGGTACGGAATCCAGAGGTACCCCCTCGAGCCATGAACAGGACGACCCTCGACTGTGTCTTCAGGGATACGATAGGGTCACGCCGGCCTCGACCCCCTCTCAGCCAGGGGGTTCGACCGTCGTCTCCAACAACTCCGGCATGGGACCCGTCCTATCCGCTTCGTCCCGCCTCAGCTGTGGGACTCGCACCCATCTACAAAAGGTCAACCCTGCTGCGCCATGACATGCTGCAATGTCCAGTCCGCCATCACCATACTCCGAAACACCGGAAGGACGGGAAGGCCACGCCGCTATAGCGGTCGACGTCCCTTTGCCAGCATGGCGCCACGGACACGCCTCCCATGCCGCTATAGTTTAGAACTCTGTACTCCCGTACCTCCCCTTGATCTATAAAAGGGGACGCCAGGATAGAAGAACACGGATTCTGATTGATATTGGTAAGGGAAGGGGCTGATCAACATCGGCTCACCCATTCGTATCAACTCTAACCCGCGTACACCGGGAGCCAAGTGGCACACACCACACCCGATTGCTTGATCGATCTCTCAAGCAACAAACCGACCACCTAGGGTAGCCATGCTAGTCCTAGGCCTCAGCTCATCTTGAGCACCCCCATGTAAACTTGCTTGTACCCCCCCCCTGTACGAGCATTTCGGTGCGAGATAATACAATCCATCCTCCCCCGCTGGACGTAGGGCTTTCTGTGCCCGAACTAGGATAAATCTTGTGTTCTTCTTTGCATCACGTCTGGGAGAGGGAGCACGCAATATAAAAATTTACTAGCCGGTGGTCTTGACCCCCTGGGTCATAACACCGACAGTTGGCGTTCCGAGGGATGTCGCCGAGCACTCCTTGGACATGTGGGCCGGATCCAAACCGGTAAAGCAACGGCTGCGCCGCTTCGACGAGGAGAAGCGCAGAATCATCGGGGAGGAGGTCGACAAGCTTTTGAAGGCCGAATTCATCAAGAAGGTACATCATCCTGAGTGGTTAGCAAATCCCGTACTTGTCAAGAAAAAGAATGGAAAGGATAGGATGTGCGTAGACTACACTAGTTTAAATAAAGCATGTCCCAAGGTTCCTTTTCCATTACCACGTATCAATCAAATAGTAGATTCCACTGCGTGATGTGAAACTCTCTGCTTCCTTGATGCGTATTCTGGCTATCACCAAATAAAGATGAAGGAGTCCGATCAGCTCGCGTCTTCCTTCATCACCCCCTTTGGCATGTTTTGCTACCTCACTATGCCCTTCGGTTTGCGGAACGCCGGGGCCACATATCAACGATGCATGCTCCATGTCTTTGGAAAACACATATGGACGACCATCGAGGCCTACGTCGATAACATCGTGGTCAAATCCAAAAAAGTTGAGAACCTAGTCGGGGACCTTGAGATCGCGTTTGGGTGCCTCAGGGCAAATCACATAAAGCTAAACCCAGAGAAGTGTGTCTTCGGGGTCCCTCGAGGCATGCTCCTAGGGTACATAGTTTCCCAATGCGGGATCGAGGCCAACCCAGAAAAGGTAACCACAATCACCAGGATGGGCCCGATCAAGGATCTTAAGGGCGTGCAAAGGGTCACAGGGTGCCTCGCTGCCCTCAACCGGTTCATCTCACGGCTCGGGGAAAAAGCCCTCCCCCTTTATCGCCTCCTTAAGAAAACAGAACACTTCACATGGACCGTCGAGGCCGAGGAGTCGCTCTCCAAACTCAAAGCCTTGCTCACCTCGCCACCTATCTTGGTGCCCCCAGGCCCAGCCGAGGCCCTCTTGCTCTATGTCAAAGCAACTACCTAGGTAGTCAGCGCTGCCATAGTAGTCGAGAGGGTGGAAGAGGGACATGCCCTGCCGGTTCTGAGGTCTGTCTACTTCGTGAGCGAGGTACTTTCCGAGACTAAGACGAGATACCCCCACATCCAGAAGCTGTTGTATGCCATCGTCCTCACTCGGCGCAAGCTCCAGCACTATTTCCTGGGCTACCCGGTTACTGTGGTCTCATCTTTCCCCTCGGGGAGATAATCCAGAACCGGGAGGCGTCTGGAAGAATGGCCAAGTGGTCGGTCGAGCTCATGGGTGAAACTCTCTCCTACACCCCTCGGAAGGCCATCAAGTCTCAGGTATTGGCAGATTTCATTGCAGAATGGACTGACACCCAACTATCCCCGGCGCAAGTTTAGACCGAGCTCTGGACCATGTACTTCGATGGATCGTTGATGAAGACGGGGGCAGGCGCCGAATTGCTGTTCATATCACCCTCAGGGGTCCACATGCGCTACGTCATCCGCCTCCACTTTCCCCGCCTCCAACAACGTAGCCGAGTACGAGGCCCTCGTCAACGGTCTGCGCATCGCCATCGAGCTCGGGGTCCGACGCCTCGATGTTCGGGGGGACTCGCAGTTGGTAATCGACCAAGTGATGAAAGATTCGAGCTGCCACGACTCCAAGATGGAAGCCTACTGTAAGGAGGTCCGAAGGCTCGAGGACAAATTCTACGGCCTCGAGCTCAACCACATCGCCCGCCGGTACAACGAAGCTGCTGACGAGCTGGCCAAAATCGCGTCCACCCGAGGCACGATTCCTCCCGACGTCTTCTCGAGGGACCTTCACAAGCCGTCCGTCGACCTAGGCTGGGGGGCTCCTGCCCTCGAGCAAGGGGTCGATCCACCCCCCTCGACCGATCCCCCCTCGAACGGGGAAGAAGTCATGGAGGTCGACGGAACGGCCGCAATACCAACCCCCTCGACGGACTGGCGCACACCCTACCTCGAGTATCTAATACAGGGCGAGCTCCCAGAAGACCGCACCGAAGCCCGACGCATAGCCCGACACGCCAAAACCTACATCTTGTATGGGGATGGCCGCGAGCTGTATCGACGCAGCCCTACCGGTATACTTCAGCGTTGCCTCACCCTCGAGGAGGGGAGGGCACTACTGAAGGACCTACACTCGGGGGCTTGCGGCCACCACGCGGCGCCAAGAACACTGGTAGGAAGCGCCTTTCGACAAGGCTTCTACTGGCCGATAGCCGTCACCGACGCTACCAAACTTGTTCGATCTTGCAAGGGATGCCAATTCTACGCTAGGCAAAACCCACCTGCCTGCGCAAGCTCTCCAGATGATACCTATAACTTGGCCATTCGCAGTATGGGGGCTCGACATGGTCGGCCCCCTGAAGAAAACAAAAGGTGGCCACACCCACCTCCTCGTGGCCATAGACAAGTTCTCAAAATGGATCGAGGCTCGACCCATTGTCAACATTCAATCTCGACAAGCCGTGCTGTTCTTCACAGACATCATCCATCGCTTCGGGGTTCCCAATGTCATCATCACCGACAATGGCACGCAGTTCATCGGTCAAAAGTTCCTGGACTTCTGTGACCACCACCACATCAGGGTGAATTGGTCCGCAGTCGCCCACCCTCGGACTAACGGCCAGGTCGAGCGCGACAATGGTATGGTTTTGCAGGGCCTCAAACCAAGGATCTTCGACCAACTAAACAAACATGGCAAGAGATGGGTTGATGAGCTGCCCTCTGTCCTATGGAGTCTCTGAACGACACCAAGTCGAGCCACGGGGTTCTCCCCGTTCTTCTTGGTCTATGGGTCCGAGGTCGTCCTCCCCACTGATCTCGAGTATGGGTCCCCTCGATTAAAGGCCTACAACGAGCAAGCCAACGCAGCAGCCCGAGAGGACTCCCTCGACCAGCTCGAGGAAGCCCGGGACACGACCCTCTTCAAGTCGGCAAAGTACCAATAGACGCTGCGGCGCTACCACGACAAGCACATACGCAAAAGGGACCTCGACGTCGGCGACCTCGTACTGCGTCGCCGACAAAGCAACAAGGGGTGTCACAAGCTGACGCCACCTTGGGAAGGACCCTTCATTGTGGCAGAGGTGCTAAAGCCAGGGACTTACAAGCTGAAGAACGATAAGGGCGAGATCCTCACCAACGCATGGAACATCGAACAGCTACGTCGCTTCTACCCCTAAGGCCTCGAGGCCTCGTACATTTTCCGCATTATGTACATTTATCGCATTATGAATGAATAAAATTTTCTCGAAGTACATTTCACATTCGTTCATAACTCTAAGGTAGCCTCGACTCTGCTCCGGAAAAGTCAAGCCTCCATCGGGGGCTGACAGGGGGGGCCTCCTAAGCTCTCTAAAAACTCGAACATTTTTTTGAAGCTCAGCACCTCTCTTTCCACCTTTGCCCCGAGCATGCTTCACGGCTAAGTAGAAAATGCCCCGAAGTCCCTAAGGGTCGAGGGCCGCCGAGCCGGGGACTCTCCTACGCCTCAGGGCTATGGTACCCCCACTCGCTCCCCCCTCCAGGGATACGAGCGTGCGTCGAATACTTAGTCCACAAGCAACGACTCAGGCAAAGAGAAATAGAGACAGCTCGAGAGATAAAAACGCCAGATGCATCTCGAATAAAATGCATTAAAGATAAGAAGCCCCCAGGGGCTCGCCATCATATTATCACAAAAACTAATCTATTACATGTACCTTCTTGTCCAGATTTGGCTCACAGGCCTCGACTACTCGTCGCTGTCATCGTCCGGCGGGGGAAGCACCTCGACCTTGAACAGCTTCGCCAGCTCACCGCCGGGCACCTCTGCGGCGTCAATCAGCTCATGGCATCTCGCCATGTTCTCTTCATCAGTCAGCCTCGGGTCGACGACGAAGCCGCTGGCGACGACGTCAAGATCGTAGACGTAGCCCAAGCGGACCACCACGAGCGCCCGCTTCACGCCTATGTGAAGGGCGGCATGGACCTTCTCCGTCACTTCACGCGTCGCGACGAAGAGCCAGCGCAGGAGGGAATCCCCACGCATGTCTCCCGCAACCGGCAGCTCTGGCTCGACACCCACGCCGTCGCAGAAGGAGGAGATGGCGCCCTCGAGCCTCTCGTTCAGGCTCGTCTCCGCCCCGAGGAGGCTTTGAAGGCTGGTCAGATCCTCATGGGCTCGGGCCTTGTCCCCTTCGAGTTCTGCCAGAACGAACGCAGGACTCAATCAAAACCAAAAAGCAGGGGAAGGGTCAAGACCAGGCAAGCTCAGTAACACTTCCAAAAACTCACCTTTGGCATGTGCCTCCAGGGTGACATAGCCCTGCTCGGCCCTCTGAAGTTGACGGCGGACGTCGACAAGCTCCACAGCTTGGTCGCCATTTTTAGCCCAGAGGTCCTCGATGATCTCGCCAACACCATCGAGGTCCCTCTTCTGGTTAACCGCCACCTCCCCCAGAGCGGCGATCTGGGCTCGGGCCTTCTCCTCCGCGACACCCAGTGCGTCGCGTTCGCGGGAGACGGCGTCAACGTCCCCCTGGAGTTCTCGGACACATTCCGCCGCCAGAGTTAGATCCTCCTTCAGCTGGGTGGACTCCTCCTCAGCCTTGCGCCGGGCCTCCTGCGCAGCGTCCCGCTGCTGCCCGACCTCGGCGACCTCCTTGAGGCGGCCTCGGCCCTCGACTGCGCCCGAGAGGCCTCCTCCTGGGCGGCCTTGGCCTCCTCCAGCGTGGCCGCCACCTCGACTTTCGCCTGGGCGGCCACGGCCTCCGCCTTCTCCAGCGAAGCGCGGAGGGTGGGAAGCTGCTCCTGCGCCCGGAGGATGAATTGGGACTTATCGTACGACCTCGCCCTCAACACCTGACAGGGATGAAAACGAAGGTCATCAGAAAAGAGTAGCGAAGTAACCCAAGCAAGATCAAAGGAAGAACGAGGCTTACCTCCATCCCCCGGTGTAGATCCGCGAAAGCAACCTCCGCCGACAGGCGCACCACATGCGCAAGCCACGCCTGGAACTCCTCCCGGTGCTCCCACTCCCTGAGCTTGGCTTGATCGTCGAGCTTGAAGAGGGTGCGCCCTGGGTCTCGGGGGTCAGCCAGGTCAAGGGGCTCCTGCCCCCAGAACCTGATGCGGCGGTCGATCCTCTCCTGGACCTCCCGCATGATGCCCTGGCGCATCTCGAGGTCACCCCCGTGGAGCACAACCCGCTCCGCCAGAGTAGGGAAGGGAGCCGCCCCCTCGAGCTGGGCACTCCTGGCCTCGGAGTCATCTTGCAGGGCCGCCGCCGGCCCCTCCGAGCCATCGCCTCTAGGCGGAAGTGGTCCCCGCCGTGAGAACAACCCTGCGCGGTGAAGAAAGCAAACGATCAGCACCCAATGCCGCAGGCTTACTGCGGGTCGACTAAGTTAGAGGACGGGTCACCTCGAGATGACGATTGCCCGACCTCGAGACGAGGCCGAGCTGACGCCTCGGACATTATCACGTCCGCCGCGCCGCTTCCCTGCAGCGCCGCAACGGCCCCCTCCGGTTCCGACGAAGGGGCCATCGCTGCGGCCATCTCCATCGGGTCCACCAGCTCCACCACCGTCTTAGCCACCTCTTCATCGATGGCCTCCACCGCCATCCCCGCCAGCTTCACCGTCATCACCGCGCCCGCCGCGGGTAACCCCGAGGCCCCCTCGACGAGGGTCTCCACTGGCGGTGGCACCTCCGGCGCGGCGATGACCGCTCCCTCCTCTCATCCCGCCCCCTCGTGCTCGCGCCGCTGACGCGCCTCCCACGACACGAGGTTTCTCCGGCCACCGCCCCGACACCGGGCGCTCCAGCGCCTCTTCCTCGCCGGTGGAGGCCGAGCCGACCACCGCCGCCTCTACGGCGGCATGGGGCTCGACCCCCTCTGTCACGGCCGTCGTCGACGCCGGCTCCATGCCTTCCGGAGCTGTTGGCGTACCGCCCCTCTGATGGGGTGGTGAGCGCGGCCTCAACCGCCACTCTGGTGGACCCCGCCGACGCGACGGGTCTACCCGCCTCCTCCTCCGCTCGAGCCCGCTCGGCGGGGATTGCGCCTGCCCGCGCCCGTCGCCTCCCGCGCCTTCACCACCCATGCCTCAACCGGGGCGAGGGTCGAGGGAGATGGGGCAACAGGGTTGGCCCCGACGGCCATCTTGGCCATGGCCACTGCCTTTAGCCTCTTGGCCGGAGTGAGGGACGCGTCCTCCGACAACACTTCGCCCTGAAAAAGAAGCCCATGCACGACGGTAAGCACAAGTCGTAACCGACAAATTATACTCGGAATCGACAGGGAAGCAACTTACCCCAGCGGAATCGTGGGGGTCCGACCAGTGGACCTCGAGCTGCTCGGGGGCTTCTGCGAGGCATGTCGAGAGCCACTTCTCCCAGTGCTCGACCGGGTGGGCGCTGGAGGCGTGCTCGACCGACCCCTCGACGGAGACTGCGACGAGCGGCTATGCGTCTGCCGCAACACCTCGCCTTAAGGAGCCGCGGGACGATCACCCCGCGACTCGGTCCCAGCAGTCGAGGCCGACCTCGACGTCGACCCCCCTCCTCCTCCGCTACCGGCGGTCGCCCTCTGCTGTTTGGGCGCCGCTCTTTCCTCCTCAAGCCCACGCCGCGGCTCGGCCTCCTGCTCCGACTCCTCCTCCTGCATAAGGACGATACCCGTCAGGTCAAAAGCGAAGGGCCTAACCCGGCACCATCACGACGTGGCATTATCTTTAACAACCTCGTCGTCATTCGACCCCTCATCCTCGTCCTCCTCCGAGGGGGACTCCTCCTTAGGAAGGTTGGCCTGCCCCTGCCGGGCCCGGCGTCGTTCACGCTCCTCCCTCTCTCGGGCCTTTTTGCCCTTATCCTTCTTGGCCTTGTCCTTGGCCTTCTTGTCCTGCTCTGCCTGAAGGCGTCTCACCTGGGAGTCGCCCTGCTCCTCCTTCACCGGTGGCAGTGACTTCCGGAAGACGACATTCCCCTAAGGGAATGCTAGGCAGTTAGGACGCACGCAAAGGAGACAAACAAGACAGACAAGAAGACATTGACGGAGAAAGAAGTGTCCTACCAGCTGGACGTGGCCTTGGTCTGGCATCATGGGGACGAAGCGACGCCCCCACCTCGAACGCGCTGGCGAAGGAAGCGCGTACTCGGCGAACCACCCTCTCGAGGGGCAGCTCGTCCTCCATGAGGCGACACCCCGTGAGGTCCACCCTCGGGCGCATCTCGTTGAGGCGTTGCGGGCGAGCCATCAGCAGCACGACTCGCCACTGGTGGAAGGCCGACGCCACGATGGCCGCCGTAAGTCCCGCCTTCTTCATGTAGGAGATCGCGCTGAGCAGGTGGTCGAGGAGCTTCTGCTTCTTCTAAACGACGTCGTACCTCTAGTGGTCGGGCCTCGAGTCGATCATCCTCCCGGTGTAAGCGGGGAATAGACCATCGTCGTTCCTCAGGTAGAACCACCCGGAGTGCCATCCGGAGTGGCTCGACGTGAGCTTCGCCGGGATCCAGCTGTCCGCCTGTTGAGGGAGATGCTGCAGCAGCCTGCCTTGACCATCCTGCGGCTGCCGCTCCCGGCCGAGGCATGGAACAGGCTCGCCTCGAACAGATGGAGCCACAGCTCCCAATGTGGCTCCATCCCCAGGTAACCTTCGCACACGGCAGTGAATACCGCCGCATGGCAAATGCCGTTGGGGGAGAGGTGTTGGAGCTCCACGCCATAGTAGTGGAGGATCCCGCGCAGAAGACGGTTGGGGGGGATCCCAACCCCGCCCGGTGGAAACCTTCGAAGCTAACCACGTAACCCTCCGGCGAGTTGGGCTCATCGTCCTTTCTCAGCGGCACCATCCACTCCGGCCGGTCGACGGAGGTGATGGGTCGGAGAAGGCCGCTCTCCACCAAGTCTCCCAAGCGCGCCACGGTCGCCGACGACAGAAGCCAGGCGTCAGGGCCGCGCAACCTGTAGGTGGCCATAGGAGCAGGGAAGCGGATGCGCTCGGATGCGGGGGTGGAAGGTATGTTTCCAATCTCTCCTCTCCCTCTCTCGCTCACGCAGAGACCCGACTCGGTGGGCGACGAAGACAACGGCGAGAGGAAGGAGACAGGGAAGGCAATGGCAAGCGTGCGGAAGCCAGACCCCCACCCCCAGTATTTATAACCGGAAGCCCAACGGGTGGACCCGACAAAAAGGCAAGTAAGTTTTCGCATTTAATGCGCTCACCTACCGCCTCTTCGTATTCCGTAAGATAGGCTGCACCCGTCGCGTCATCGGGCTCCGCGTCGCACGACTCGCTGCACCCTATGCCTGCCACGGCCGCAGTCGAACGTACATCTCCTAAAAAGGCGTGCCTGCGGCAGACAACGTGCGACAGGTGGGTGTTATCTTCGGAGGTAAGCAACGGACGTCGACCCGTTAGTCAAAAATCTCGAGGGAACGAAGGCTGGCCCTCGAATAGGGTTCGATAGCCGCCCTCGAGTACCTGAGGTCTAAGAGGACTCAGGGTTATGGACTCTGGTCCACCCCTAAATCTTGAGGGAACGAAGGCTGGCCCTCGAACAGGGTTCGACAGCCACCCTCTAGTACCTGAGGTTAGAGATGACCCAGGGTTATGCACTCTGGTCCAGCCCCAAATCTCGAGGGAGCGAAGGCTGGCCCTCGAACAGGGTTCGACAGCCACCCTCGAGTACTCGAGTCAGGAATGATCCAGGAGGGGCCAGCGCGAGCCCCACGGGCGGATCCAACAGAAAGACAGGTATGTCCCCGCATTTAATATACATACTTACCTACCCCCTTTGTATTCCACAGGATAGGACGTCACCTTCGGAGGTAAGCAACAGACGTCGACCCGTCCGTCAAAATCTCGAGGGAGCGAAGGCTGGCCCTTGCACAGGGTTCAACAGCCGCCCTCGAGTACCTGAGGTCAGGGAGGACCCAGTGTTACGAACTCCGGTTCACCCCCAAATCTCGAGGGGGCGAAGGCTGGCCCCACGAACGAGGTTCACAGCCGCCCTCGAGTACGCGAGTCAGGGATGACCCAGGGGGGGCCAGGAGCGAGCCCCTAGCTCGAGAACGTACGCTCGAGGCCCCCCGGGACATATCCAAGGCATAACCACAGAATACCCAAGGATCCCTTCGACGGGAGGCATCAGGCCACCGACTCTCATCGAACAGAGTTAGCACCTAGCTCGCAGTGGACTTCGAGGTTCGTCCTTACGAAGGCTCACAGAGGACTTCGAGGCTAGTCCTAACGAGGATAGCACGATGCTCTTCGCCCCACAATCCGAGCGCAAGGATCCGTGGGAAGGACGCTAGGAGGTAGTGGAAGCCCGACCATACGAGGCTCGAGGGCTAGACTACGCACGGCACCCCTCGACAAAAGAGGGTCGAAAACACTCGTAAACTGGCAGACGGAGTTGACCCCTCGATAGGGCACTATGACTCCGGTTTAACCCTCGAGGGAGCGAAGGCTGGCCCTCGGAAGGGTTTTGACAACCGCCCTCGAGCACCCCCTTTCTGAGGAAGTGAAACGCTCGTAGCCTGGCGAACAGAATCGACCGCTCGATAGGGCATTACGGCTCCAGGTAATCCTAACTCCCCTCGATAGAAAACACGTCAAAGCCCCCAGAGGAGTTCTTAATCACTCCTCTGGGGCCTCATGGGCTACCCCCGCGGAGAATCGAACCTCTTACTAACCCTGCAGATCATCGGCAAAAGCCCCTATACGGATTCTTCTTATCCGCATAGAGGCTCGGGGGCTACTGTCGGGTACAAAGGTAAGGGGTACCCTAAAAGTGTGATAAATCTAACGCTCAACATAGCAACCATTTTTAAGGCAGGACCCGATCAGCCGTCCGAGTCAATGAAGGAAGGCCCGTCACGCAAAGGTTCCCTTCACCGGCAACAAGTACCGATCGTGGGCCGGCCCATTGCGGGAAACACAGAAGGCAGGATACTCCTCCGCCTCTACCTCGACTGACGGACAGGGGTCGAACGAACGACCCCTCCGCCTCTACCTCGACTGACGGGCGGGGGTCGAACGAACGACCCCTCCGCCTCGCCTTAACCCCCCGTGTGATGAAATAGGGGTCGATCGAACCCCCCACAGCCTCAACCCCGACTGACGGACAGGGGTTGAACGAACGACCCCTCCGCCTCCGCCTCCGCCTCGACCCCTCGAATGACGGACAGGGGGTCGAACGAACGAGCCGCGCGCAGGAGGCTCGGTCATCTCACCTGCTCTCGGTATGGGTTAAAGGGGATCCAATGCGCCTACCTGCCCCCGCATAACGTCATGGGCACCCACTACCGCAGTCAAATCCGTCAACTCACCACCCATGCCCTGGATCTCCGTTGACCGTGCAACCGCTGTAGCCACGTTGCAGGTACAGAATCCAGAGGCACCCCCTCGAGCCATGAACAGGATGACCCTCGACTGTGTCTTCAGGGATACGACAGGGTCACGTCGGCCTCGACCCCCTCTCGACCAGGGGGCTCGACCATCGTCTCCAACCACTCCGGCATAGGACCCGTCCTATCCGCTCCGTCCCGCCTCAGCTGTGGGACTCGCACCCATCTATAGAAGGTCAACCCTGCTGCGCCATGACATGCTGCAATGTCCAGTCCGCCATCACCATACTCCGAAACACCGGAAGGACGGGAAGGCCACGCCGCTACAGCGGTCGACGTCCCTTCGCCAGCATGGCGCCACAGACACGCCTCCCATGCCGCTACAGTTTAGAACTCTGTACTCCCGTACCTCCACTTGATCTATAAAAGGGGACGCCAGGATAGAAGAACGCGGATTCTGATTGATATTGGTAAGGGCAGGGGCTGATCAACATCGGCTCACCCATTCGTATCAACTCTAACCCGCGTACACCGGGAGCCAAGTGGCACACACCACACCCGATTGCTTGATCGATCTCTCAAGCAACGAACCGACCACCTAGGGTAGCCCTGCTAGTCCTAGGCCTCAGCTCATCTTGAGCACCCCCGTGTAAACTTGCTCGTACCCCCCAGTACGAGCACTTCAGTGCGACATAATACAATCCATCCTCCCCCGCTGGACGTAGGGCCTTCTGTGCCCGAACCAGGATAAATCTTGTGTTCTTCTTGCATCATGTCTGGGAGAGGGAGCACGCAATATATAAATTTACTAGCCAGTGGTCTTAACCCCCTGGGTCATAACACCGACAATTACTATCCCTCCCTCCTTAGTTTGGTTGCCTCCTTTGATTGATCATAAGAACAATGTTCATCCCCATGAAAAATCTCCCGGTAAGGTTGAAGAAAGGGTATGGTTTGGTAAGGGAAGCTCTTTATGGTTTTTTTGCAAATATTTCATGACTCATGAATTTACATATAGGGGCTTAATTGATTTCTTGAAAAGCTGGGATTTCTGTTGCAAAAGATAAATCCCGTAATTATTTTCTCTAGTTTTTGCTGAACTTTGAAAATCCATGGTAATTCGTAGAAAAATCATATGAATGTGATTTTGGACTTTTTGGAATCCTCATGAAGTGATCTATGCGTTAGATCTATCATAGGTCATGTCTTAGTTCATTAATTTTTCTGTAAAAATCATTTTGTGTAAGCATGTCAATTCTATTAAGATGTATTTGTCATTTTCGTAGCCACTTTTATACTTGTCAAATTATTCTGAAATTATTATATAGTGTTTGTGATATTATGGTTGATCTCTGGTTTTAATTTCATGATTTTAGGATTTATGATTGTTGAGTTATAAAATAACAAAATGGTTGTTTGACTGTTAAGGCTGCTACTGTAAATTTGTTTGAGCAATTTATTTTGTGGTGAAGATGTTGTTTTCTGTGGCTGAGTTGAATACCGAAGTCATAAATAATGTTATGGTCTATCTTGTGTTAAAATTTCATGATTTTACATGTGATAGTTTAGGAGTAGTTAATTTTGCAAGTTGAGTACAGTGGTTGTTTACTTTCTGGACAAAACTGATAAGAATAAAATGTTTGAGCAAGTTACATATAGATTCATTCTTTGAGCTTATCGAAACAATTGAAGTATATTTCTTAAGCTTTACAAAAAGTTAAGATTCATATTTTTATGTGGTATAGATCTCAAGTTATGGCTGTTCAAAGTTAAGTATAATAATCTGTTGCATTGTTTGAGTTGTTTGCAATATAACTTTTGTCTATTTCATAGAGGTTCCTGTATTTGCTTAAATGATATAAAATTTATACGGTAGAGTAGTCAAAGCATGTGTAAGCCACTGTAATTTTGTTAGAATTTATTAGGCAAGTTTGATATATTTTCATATTTATACCTAATTATCTAAATAAATTAAGAAAGTGTATTCAAAGAATTTATTTAGCAATGGAAACTAATTTTTATAGTGTTCATTAGTCATGTGTGACATGTTGGTAAAGTTGGTCTTGTCCAATTATGTGTTTGCATCATAAGTTAATTTTATTTATTACAATTATGAGTTTCTAGACTGTTTTCGGGGCAATGCAAATTACCCCATGTTAATGATGTTTTATGAGAATCTTGTATATACCAAAGTTGTAGATAACTCATGTATCTAGCTGCTGTTAAAATTTGGTGGCATTTGGCTAAATAATTTATGAGTTATGCATGTTTCAAGTTCGAGATCAGAGATGGTTGCTCTCTGTTTTTCAAGGACAGGTTTTGTAACTTTGTAAATTCGACTTAGTTAACTTATGAATCAAGCTGTGCTAGTATTAGATGAAATGTAGATAATTTCATAAACTTTCGAGAATGTCTTTTTTTCAAGTCTTTTGGATTTGTAAAACTCTAGATACGGTTAAAATGGTGACTATTGTCTTGCTGTCCAAAACTGCATGCATGAAGAAGTGTTGCTTTGGTTTGCTTTTTTGTAAATGGTTGGTAGTGATTAACTTATATGCATATAAAGGTTACATTAATGTGCTTAGAGTAAGAAACAAATATGTGAAACCCTTTACGTATGTTTAACCTGCTAGTTGAATAGGTGCTTGTGTATGTAGTTCTTATGTGATGTTCGTTAAAACTTGAGTTCATGTAATTAATATGTTATACTCGAGTAATTGATTCTTGTAGCTTGTTTTAATCTGGTTTGCTTGATGCTTGATAAATCTTGATCAAGTCTTCTGAGGTGTCATGTTTGGAGTACTTAGCATGTCCAACCTTTATGCTAAAGGGTATTAATTAATTAATTAACTAAAAGTGTCTATGTCTTGTATGATCTTTTGTTCAATTGAATGTTGTTTGTGATGCAACTTGTGTTATCGATTCCTTGCATTTATACATTTGCATCTTTGCATCTCATTAAGGAACGATAGATCCATATGTGTTGGATAGTACCGAACCCAAAGACGGTGATTGGTGGATCTAATCGAAGATGTTTTGGTGATGGAATCTAGAAGATGGATAATCTCGGAATTCTTATGGCAATCTATGATACTTGCCAAGCGAGTATCATCTAACAAACACTGACTAGTGTTCTTATCCAGGCAAGCCTCAGTGCATTTAACCCTTCCTTGTATTTAAATAATTTTTTTAAATACACTTATGGTTATTATTGCATTATTCCTACTTGATGCATAGCCTTTATCCTTGTATTATTGAACCCTTTACCTTGGTACCTATTTAAAATGCAAGTTTTGCAAAAATTGATTAGTATGCTTAGAACTTTTCTAGTGGATGATTTCCGGTCATCTACACATAGCGTATTGCTTCGACAAATGGTTATGCACTTTTGAGAAAGGAATAGTTTGTTAGAAGTAATAATTGGGACCGGGCGGACACAGTGTTTGGGAGCCACCAGATGTGGATATCTGATGAGCGGGTTCTCTCCTCCTGTGTCATTAGAGACCGTCCGTTGTAACAAGTCCATGGGTTGTGACTTTGGTGTACTGATCACATACTTTTGAAAGCTGGACTCTGGCTATTCCAGTTTGAAGAACGGTTAATTCGCACTGGGAGTGAAGAGATGGCGAGAGTAGTGTGTACCCTCTAAGTTCGAGGAACTGTATGGAGGTGTACTGTGCTCTCGGGTGGCGGAACCCCGGTCTTGGCTGGAGGATCCAGGGAAAGGTAGTCATATGCGTACTTTAGTGTTGTATATGTCGTGTGATTGGGAAGCCCCAGCTGGGTTTAACCGGTTCAAATCGTTGTGTTCCTCGGATATGGAAACATAACCCTATCTTTTACATCGTAGTTAATGAAACTTAAACTGGATACATGATGATTCCTTTTTTTGATGGTTGTTACCACGTTATCGATCAAAACATTCAGATCGATACTTGAGTAACTGTTTATTAGAACTAAATCAATTTCAATTCTTTTTATAAATGCTCATTTATGCAAAATACTTGATTCTTGCAAAACCCCACCTTGAATCCTATGACTTGCATACCTTTTGTCCACCAAATATTTTTAATTGTCGGATAAGTCTTGTTGAGTACTCCCGTACTCAGGGTTTGTTAACCCTTGTTGCAGATGATATATTCCTAGAGCGGTGGGTACAACTTCGGGTTGTATGACCACAGTTGTTGTTATTGAAGATCAGTCCTGGTATAACTCTTGGACAGAGTACCTGTATTGATTATCTTATAATCTGTAGCACTTGACTTGATATAGTAATGATACTTATGTTATATTTAAACTTATGTTTTGTAATATGACTTATGTCTTCCGCTACTTTGATGTAAATTTAATTTTTGTATTACTTTTGCAATGATTATAATGAGGATCCTGTTCGGAAAGAGGTGGATGACCCGTTGCAAAACGGTGACACCTGACGAATCAATTAAAAATTGGATCATTTGTTGGGATTAAGTTGGTTGGACGTTAATCCTAGCAAGTGAGCCATGTTCTTAAGAGGTTCTGTCACACCACCACACGACGCCTGCATGCGCGGCCTGCTAATAGCCACTCCTCTACTCGGCCCAAGTGCAAACCAGCCCATCCCTACCCCATTCCCTAATCCTAGAACCTAAATCGAGTTTGATCGGCAGGTGTCACACTTGGCAACACGCGCCTCGCGCGCTCCTCCCAGCGCAGCGCCGCTATCGGGCGCTCCTCCCCGCGCCGCCTGCGCGCCCTGCCGGCTCCTCTCCTCTACGCACTCGCCGGCGGCCACCTCCTCCTCCACGCCCGAGCTCCGCCTCCGCCCCGAGCTCCACGCCTCCACCCTCCGCCTTGGCCTTCTCCCCCTCTCTGCTGGATGCTGGGTGCTGTGCTCTATGGGTCGTGGCACGGCACAGCGCCGTGCCCAACAAGCGGCACGGCACGACCAAACGACCCAGAGCCTTGCCTTGGGTCAAAGGCCAGGCATGAGCACGGTGGAGGCATGACACGGTCGGCACGGTCGCTCGTAGAGGCACGACGCCGTGTCGGGCCGGCACGGCCCGATGGCCATCTATAGAGTAGTGACTAAGGATGGCTTAGGATTCTCGTGTTGTGAAAATCATGTGGTTTTCACATCTAGAAAACTACCTTTTACATCACATCGTTTTTCTTCTCGAGTCTATCCAATCATTTACCGCCGCATGATTTTGGTGGTGGCGCAGCAGTGGAAAGTGAGGGGACAGAAAATGGGTAGACACGACCCTACTCTCCCCATTGCTGATACCAGGAGTTTCTTCGGCTTCCATAGGCGTGAAAACTCCATTTTTTATCTAGAAACTTTTTATTTTATTTTTGTTGTCTCTTTAATAAATCTATTGCCACATTAACAAAACATTTAGTTGGTAGTAATACATATAGAAATTACCGGTCTATGGCCTGTTTGGCACGACTCCTCCTGAGGGGCTTCTTCGGACGTTTTGGAGCCGGAGGCGTTAAGTTTTGCTATAAATGCTATTGGCTCCGGCTCCTCAATTTTCTACTAAAAAATGGTTCCTTCAAGAAAACGTTTGGCAGAGCTCCTCCAAAGAAGCCAGAGCCGGAGCCAAACAAAAATCCTACCAAACATGCCCATCAAAAGTGCGCCTATAAGTATTGTACTCCCTCCATCCTAAACTATAAGACATCTCAAAAATTTTGGAGAGTCAAAATATCTTAAATTTGACCAAACTTATATAACAATATAATACCATTTATAATGCAAACTAAGTATCATTAGATTCTTTATCAGTTATATTTTTATAGTATGCTTATTTGATGTTATTAATCTTTATAATTCTTCTCTATAATTATTGGTCGACCTCCGTTCACTTGAACTACTTCCAAGACATTCTGAAATTTTGGAGTCTTATCAAGGTGTGGAGATGTCTTGGGGATATAGCTATAGTATGGCTAACCAAGATGTTCAATAATATCTTCCGATCGAACAAGATGCCTGAGGAGTGGAGAAGAAGCACTTTGGTACCAATCTACAAGAACAAGGGTGACATCCAGAGTTGTAATAACTACCGTGGGATTAAGTTGATGAGCCACACTATGAAGCTATGGGAGAGAGTCATCGAGCACCGCCTGCGAAGAAGGACACGAGTATCTACCAACCAATTTGGTTTCATGCCTGGAAGGTCAACCACAGAAGCAATCTTCTTGTTAAGACAAGTTATGGAGCGATTTAGAGAGCAGAAGAAGGACCTACATATGATTTTTCATTGACTTGGAGAAGGCTTATGACAAGATACCAAGAAATGTTATGTGGTGGGCTTTGGATAGACATAAAGTCCCAACAAAGTATGTGGCCCTCATCAAGGACATGTACAACAATGTTGTGACTAGCGTTCGAACCAACGATGGTAATACTGATTACTTCCCGATTAGAATTGGGCTTCATCAAGGGTCAGCCTTGAGCCCGTATCTCTTTGCCTTGGTAATGGACGAGATTACAAAGGACATTCAAGGGGACACACCTTGGTGCATGCTCTTTGCCGATGATGTAGTGTTAGTTGATGAAAGCTTGGCGGGAGTAAATAGGAAACTTGAGTTGTGGCGGCAGACCCTTGAGTCTAAAGATTTTAGACTAAGTCGGACTAAAACCGAGTATATGAAATGCGACTTTGGCACAACGGCTCAGGATGAGGGAGATGTGAGTTTGGAAGGTCAAGTCGTGCCTAAAAAGGACACCTTCCGATATCTGGGATCGATGCTACAAAGGGATGGAGATATTGATGCAGACGTTAGCCATAGAATCAAAGCAGGGTGGATCAAGTGGCGTCAAGCTTCTGGCATTCTATGTGACAAGAGGGTACCCCAAAAGCTAAAAGGCAAGTTCTATAGGATAGCAATTAGACCTGCGATGTTGTATGGAGCCGAATGTTGGCCCACAAAGGCTCGACATGTTCAACAAATGAGTGTTGCAGAAATGCGCATGTTGCGTTGGATCTGTGGTCACACAAGAATGGACCGAGTTCGGAATGATGATATACATGATCGCCTAGGGGTGGCACCAATTGAAGAAAAGCTTGTCCAACATCGGTTGAGATGGTTTGGCCATGTCCAGAGGAGACCGCCAGATGCACCAGTGTGCTGTGGAGTCCCAAGCCAAGCTAATAATATAAGGAGAGGCAGAGGAAGGCCGAAGTTGACATGGGCGGAGGCGGTGAATAGGGATTTAAAAGCTTGGGATATATCTAGAGATCTATGTTTGGATAGGATTGCCTGGAAAGCAGCTATTGAAGTGTCGGAACCATGACTTGGGTATCTTGTTGGGTTTCAACTCTAGCCTACCCCAACTTGCTTGGGACTACTTGCTTTGTTGATGATGTTATAATTTGGGATGAGGAAGTACTGTCGGGTATAAAGGTAAGGGGTACCCTAAACCTACGATAAACTAACGCTCAACATAGCAACCATTTTTAAGACAGGATCCGATCAGCCGCTCGAGTCCATGAAGAAAGGCCCATCACACGAAGGCCCTCCACGCCGGCAACACCAACCAGTCATGGGCCGACCCATTACTGGAAAAATAGACGGACAGGGGTCGAACGAACGACCCCTCCGCCTCGACCCCGACTGACAGATAGGGGGTCGAACGAACGACCCCTCTGCCTCTGCCTCGACCCTGACTGACGGACAAGGGGTCGATACGAACGACCCCTCTGCCTCTGCCTCGACCCTGACTGACGGACAAGGGGTCGAACGAACGACCCCTCCCCCTCCGCCTCAACCCCGACTGACAGACAGGGGGTCGAACCAACGACCCCTCCGCCTCCGCCTCATCCCCGACTGACGGACAAGGGGTCGAACGAACGACCCCTCCGCCTTCGCCTCGACCCCGACTGACGGACAAGGGGTCGAACGAACGACCCCTCTGCCTCAACCCCACGAATGATGGACAGGGGGCCGAACGAACGAGCCCCGGGCAGGAAGCTCGATAACCTCACCTGCTCTCGGTATGGGTTAAAGGGGATCCGTTGTGCCTACCTGTCCCCGCCTAACGCCATGGGCGCCCACTACCGCGGTCAAATCCATCAACTCACCGCCCATGCCCCAGACCTCCGTCAACTGTGCTGCCGCTGTAGCCACGTCGCAAGTACGGACTCCAGAGGCACCCCTCGAGCCATGAGCAGGACACCCCTCGACTGTGTCTTCAGGGATACGACAGTGGATCCCGAGACGCCGGATGCCGTCCCCCCGACCTCAGCTGGCGACACAGTTCCTCCCTTCGGGAGCCTGTTTGACCCATGCTTGCGGCTCGGGGGCGGGTACCTCGCTGAGCCTGACTTTGGCTCTGCCATACTGTCATCTCAGAAGATTCCCGTGGCTTCTTCGACATACTCGGCCGCACCACCACAGGACCTATTTCCACATGGGCTCCACAACAGCGCCAGGCCCTTTTCTGCTTTTGTAGGCTCGCAGATGCAAGCACGTTACGGCTCCTCAGGGAACCTGTTACGTACGACGATCAACCCCGTCACCACTCCTCCCCCGGACGAGCTCCCAGACCCACAACGAGCCCCGATCCCGGGTGGTCACACCTGGGGCACGTTACGGCAACGGCTGGAGGAGGAGCGCAGGGGATCTTTCCCCAACTTCTACCACGGCTACCCCGACTCGGACTCCCCCGATGAGGACTATGATCCCACCCGGGAATGCTTCCACTTCGACGGTCAGGTCGATTCCCAGGACGACGTCAACGACGTCGCAACCACGAATGAAGGAGGAGGGGGCAACGCTACACCAGCGCGACACGCTAACCCCCCGAGTCCTAACAAAGTCGATCCACCTCAGGACATCCAGATCGCGCAAATCCGAGAGCTGCTCGTCAAGCTCGAGGAAGAGCGCCTACGGCTTCAGCAGCTCGAGCACGCCCTCGAGCGAGATCGCGGGCGCCCATAGGGTGGAGGAGCTCGCGAGCGGGCCTAGGAAGTCCATCGACAGATCGTCAAGGAGGGGGCAAACGAGCACCGCGTCTACAACTGTGCCAGCCAAAATGTCGTAGCGGCCGCAATGCTGCTTCGTGACATGCCGACGCCATCAACACCCCAAGCGCGACGCATCAGGAATGAAATCCAGGGGCTTCTCCAAACCGCGGCCGTTCAGCAGGCGGAGAGCTCGGCCTCGAGGCGCAGAGGAGCTGCTTCCGAGCGGCGGGACGTGCCTCCTCGACAAGATCGAGAGGTATCTGTCCACCAAGACAAGGCGCCCCAAGGTGGAGCAGAGCGGCAACCGGTTCGAGACCGCATCCTCGACGACCGAAAACCGAGAGACGCGCGGTACGACATCAAGGACAACAAACAACGCCGACACGGTGACGCTGAGGCTCGAGGTTACAGCGCTCACCGAGTTGGGCGCTACGACAGTGACGAGGATCGACGTCGATCCCCGGAACCACCAGGGCCACGAGTCTTCGGTAGGATCATCCGGCAAACCGCCTTGCCTGTTCATTTCCGTCCGCCCACCAGCCTGGTCAAGTACAACGGCGAAACCAGGCTGGAGCTCTGGCTTGCAGATTTCAGGCTAGCGTGTCAGCTAGGAGGAGCCCACAACGACCACGTCATCATTTGGCAACTCCCGCTTTTCCTCTCCGATACCGCTCAAAGATGGCTCGAGGAGCTCCCCCCGGACTTAATCCAAGACTGGCCCGACCTGGTCAAGATCTTCGAGGGGAATTTCAAGGGCACCTACGTGCGGCTAGGAAACTCCTGGGATCTCCGCAGTTGCAAGCAGAAGCCAGGGGAAACCCTCCGCGACTTCACCCGTCGATTCTCGAAGCAACGTACTGCGCTAACCCACATCTCCGACCAGGACGTAGTCACGGCGTTCGTCGCCGGGACAACCTGCAAGGAGTTGGTGCGAGAGCTGGGACAAAACACCCCCAAGACCGCCAACGAGCTCATGCACATCGTTGCCAACTACGCGGCCGGCGAGGAAGCCGTTGGCGCGTTCTTCTAAGCATCCCCAGACAAGGGGAAGGCCAAGGCGGACGAGCCCGTGGGCTCGAACAACGGGCCCAAGAGGAACAAGAAGAAGAAGAAGAAGAAGAAGAAGAAGAACCAGCCAGGTCGACGCGACGTCGAGCCCGACGACCTTGTCGCTACGATGGACAAGAAGAAGCCTCGAGGTCTCCCTCTCGAGGGGGCCATCTTCGACAAGATGCTGAAAGAGCCCTGCCCCTATCACAAGGGACCGGCCAACCACAGCCTCGAGGTTTGTTGCATGCTCAAAAGGCACTTTGACTCTCTCGGCTTCAAGAAAGACGACAAGAAGGGGGACCCACAGGACGAGGGCGATGGCAAGAACGGGGGCTTCCCCGACATCCTCGACTGCTTCATGATCTTCGGGGGACCCTCGACCCAACTCAGCACGCGTCAGCGCAAGAGTGAGCGTCGAGAGGTCTTCTCCGTTCGAGCTCAAGGCCCTCGATACCTCGACTGGTCACACATGCCGATCACCTTCGATCAGGACGACCCTCTCGAGCACGTCCCCAACGCAGGGGTCTACCCACTCGTCGTCGACCCGATCATACTCAACACCCGCCTTTCTAAGGTACTCATGGACGGGGAAGCAGCCTCAACATCGTCTACGCTGAGACCCTCGACCTCCTGGGGATCCCAAGGACCATGCTCCTGCCCAGCGCGGGGGGATTCCACGGGATCGTCCCAGGAAAGAAGGCTCTCCCGATCGGCCGCGTCAAGCTACCCGTCTGCTTCGGCACCCCCTCGAACTTCTGGAAGGAAGATCTAACCTTCGAGGTGGTCACATTCCATGGCATCTACCACGCCATCATCGGTCGACCGGGATACGCCAAGTTCATGGCGGTCCCGAACTACACCTACCTCAAGCTAAAAATGCCGGGGCCCAAGGGAGTCATCACCGTCGACACCTCCTACGAGCACGCTTACGACTGCGACGTCGAGTGCGTGCAAAATGCCGAGGCGGTCGAGGAGTCAGCCATCCTCACAGCCCTCGACGACTTCTCCAAGGAGATCCCCGACCCCAAGCGGCACGCCGGCAACTTCAAGCCTGCGGAGGACACCAAGACCATCCCGCTCGACCTCGGCCACGCGGATGGGAAGGCGCTGACAATCAGCGTTACCCTCGAGCCCAAATAGGAAGTCGTGCTTGTCGACTTTCTCTGCGCGAACGCTGACATGTTTGCGCGGAGTCCCTCGGATATGCCGGGCATTCCAAGGGATGTCGCCGAGCACTCCTTGGACATCCGGGCCGGATCCAAACCGGTGAAGCAACGGCTGCGCCGCTTCGACGAGGAGAAGCGCAGAATCATCGGGGAGGAGGTCGACAAGCTTTTGAAGGCCGGATTCATCAAGGAGGTACATCATCCCGAGTGGTTAGCAAATCCCGTACTCGTCAAGAAAAAAGAATGGAAAGGATAGGATGTGCGTAGACTACACTAGTTTAAATAAAGCATGTCCCAAGGTTCCTTTTCCATTACCACGTATCGATCAAATAGTAGATTCCACTGCGAGATATGAAACCCTCTGCTTCCTTGATGCGTATTCTGGCTATCACCAAATAAAGATGAAGGAGTCCAATCAGCTCGCGACTTCCTTCATCACCCCCTTTGGCATGTTTTGCTACATCACTATGCCCTTCGGTTTGTGAAATGCCGGGCCCACATATCAAAGATGTATGCTTCATGTCTTTGGAAAACACATAGGGCCGACCGTCGAGGCCTACGTCGATGACATCGTGGTCAAATCCAAAACAGTTGGGAACCTGATCGGGGACCTTGAGATCGTGTTTGGGTGCCTCAGGGCAAACCACATAAAGCTGAACCCACAGAAGTGTGTCTTCGGGGTTCCTCGAGGCATGCTCCTAGGGTACATAGTTTCTCAATGCGGGATCGAGGCCAACCCTGAGAAGGTAAGCGCAATCACCAGGATGGGCCCGATCAAGGATCTTAAAGGTGTGCAAAGGGTCACAGGGTGCCTCGCTGCCACGACCCCAAGATGGAAGCCTACTGCAAGGAGGTTCGAAGGCTCGAGGACAAATTCTACGGCCTCGAGCTCAACCACACTGCCCGCCGGTACAACGAAGCTGCTGACGAGCTGGCCAAAATCACGTCCACTAGAGGTACAGTCCCTCCTGACGTCTTTTCGAGGGACCTTCACAGGCCATCCGTCGACCTAGGCTTGGGGGCTCCTGCCCTCGAGCGAGGGGTCAATCCACCCCCCTCGACTGATCCCCCTCGAACGGGGAAGAAGTCATGGAGGTCGACGGAACGGCCGCAACACCAACCCCCTCGGCGGACTGGCGCGCACCCTACCTCGAGTATCTAATATGGGGCGAGCTCCCAGAAGACCGCACCGAGGCCCGACGCATAGCCCGATGCGCCAAAATCTACGTCTTGTGTGGGGATGGCCGCGAGCTGTATCAACGCAGCCCTACCGGTATACTTCAGCGTTGCCTCACCCTCGAGGAAGGGAGGGCGCTACTGAAGGACCTACACTCGCGGGCTTGCGGCCACCACGCGGCGTCAAGAACGCTGGTAGGAAGCGCCTTTCGACAAGGCTTCAACTGGCCGACAGCCGTCGCCGATGCTACCAAGCTGGTTCGATCTTGCAAGGGATGCCAATTCTACGCTAGGCAGACCCACTTGCCTGCGCAAGCTCTCCAGATGATACCTATAACTTGGCCATTCGCAGTATGGGGGCTCGACATGGTCGGCCCCCTGAAGAGAACAAAAGGTGGACACACCCACCTTCTCGTGGTCGTGGACAAGTTCTCGAAATGGATCGAGGCTCGACCCATCGCCAACATTCAATCTCGACAAGCCGTGCTATTCTTCACCGACATCATCCACCGCTTCGGGGTCCCCAACGTCATCATCACCGACAATGACACGCAGTTCACGGCCGAAAGTTCCTGGACTTCTGTGACCACCACCACATCAGGGTGAATTGGTCTGCGGTCGCCCACCCTCGAACCAACGGCCAGGTCGAGCGCGCCAACGGTATGGTTTTACAGGGCCTCAAGCCAAGGACCTTCGACCAGCTAAACAAACACGACAAGAGATGGGTCGATGAGCTGCACTCTGTGCTATGGAGTCTCCGAACGACACCAAGTCGAGCCATAGGGTTCTCCCTGTTCTTCTTGGTCTATGGGTCCGAGGTCGTCCTCCCCACTGACCTCGAGTATGGGTCCCCTCGACTAAAGGCCTACAGCGAGCAAGCCAACGCAGTGGCCCGAGAGGATTCCCTCGACTAGCTCGAGGAAGCCCAGGACGTGACCCTCTTCAAATCAGCAAAGTACCAGCAGATGCTGCGGCGCTACCACGACAAGCACGTACGCAAAAGGGACCTCGACGTCGGCGACCTCGTACTGCGCCACCGACAAAACAACAAGGGGCGTCACAAGCTGACGCCACCTTGGGAAGGACTCTTCATCGTAGTGGAGGTGCTGAAGCCAGGCATGGAACATCGAACAACTACGTCGTTTCTATCCCTAAGGCCTCGAGGCCTCGTACATTTTCCGTATTATGTACACTTATCGCATTATGAATGAATAAAATGTTCTCGAAATACATTTCACATTCGTTCATAACTCTAAGGTAGCCTCGACTCTGCTCCGGCAAAGTCAAGCCTCCCTCGGGGGCTGACAGGGGGGACCCCCCTCCTAAGCTCTCTAAAAACTCGAATGTTTTTTCGAAACTCAGCACCTCTCTTTCCACCTTCGCCCCGAGCACTCTTCACGGCTAAGTAGAAAACGCCTCGGACTCCCTAAGGGTCGAGGGCCACCGAGCCGGGGACTCTCCTACGCCTCAGGGCTATGGTACCCCCACTCGCTCCCCCCCTCCAGGGATACGAGCGTGCGTCGAATACTTAGTCCATAAGCAACGACTCAGGCGAAGAGAAATAGAGACAACTCGAGAAATAAAAACACTCAGATACATCTCAAATAAAATGCATTAAACATAAGAAGCCCTCGGGGGCTCGACATCGTATTGTCACAAAAGCTAATCTATTACATGGACCTTCTTGTCCAGATTTGGCTCGCAGGCCTCGTCTACTCGTCGCCTTCTCCATTCACCGAAGGGAGCACTTCAGGCTCGAAGAGCTTTGCCAGCTCGCCTCCGGGCACCTCTGCGGCCTCGATCAGCTCATGGCATCTCGCCACGTTCTCTTCTTCAGTCAGCCTCGGGTCGATGACGAAGCCGCTGGCGACGACGCTGAGGTTGTAGATGTAGCCCGAGCGGACGACCGCGAGCGGACGCTTCACGCCCACGTGCAGAGTAGCACGGACTTGCTCCATCACCTCTTGGGTCATGGAGTAGAAGCGGCGCAGGAGGGAGTCTCCTCGCGCGTCGCCTTCGACCGCCGGCTCCGGCTCGACCCCCATGTCATCGCAGAAGGAGGAGATGGCGCCCTCGAGCCTCTTGTTCAGGCTCGTCTCCGCCCCAAGGAGGCTCTGAAGATTGGTCAAATCCTCGTGGGCTCGAGCCCTGTTCCCCGCGAGCTCTGCCAGAACGAGCAAAGGACTCAGTCAAAACCAAAAAGCAGGGGAAGGGTCAAGACCAGGCAAGCTCAGTAACACTTCCAAAAACTCACCTTTGGCATGTGCCTCCAGTGTGACGTAGCCCTGCTCGGCCCTCTGAAGTTGACGGCGGACGTCGACAAGCTCCGCAGCTTGGTCGCCAGTTTTAGCCCAGAGGTCCTCGATGATCTCGCCAGCACCATCGAGGGCCCTCTTCTGGTTAGCCGCCACCTCCCCCAGAGCGGTGATCTGGGCTCGGGCCTTCTCCTCCGCGACACCCAGCGCGTCGCGTTCGCGGGAGACGGCGTCAACGTCCCCCTGGAGCTCCTGGATACTTTCCGCCGCCAGAGTCAGCTCCTCCCTCAGCTGGGCGGACTCCTCCTCAGCCTTGCGCCGGGCCTTCTAGGCAGCGTCCCGACCGCTGCTCCTTGAGGGCGGCCTCGGCCCTCGACCGCGCCCGGGAGGCCTCCTCCTGGGCGGCCTTGGCCTCCTCCTGCGCGGCTGCCACCTTGGCTTTCGCCTGGGCGGCCTCGGCCTCCGCCTTTTCCAGCGAAGAGCGGAGGGTAGGAAGCTGCTCCTGCGCCCAGAGGATGAATTGGGACTTGTCGTACGACCTCACCCTCAACACCTGACAGGGATGAAAAGGAAGGTCATCAGAAAAGAGCAGCCAGGTAACCCAAGCGAGATCAAAGGAAGAACGAGGCGGACCCCGCCGACGCGACGGGCCGACCCGTCTCTTCCCCCGCCCGAGTTGGCTCCGCTGCGGCCTGTGCCTGCCCTCGCCCCATCGCCTCCCGCGCCTTGGCCGCCCACACCTCCTCTGGGGTGAGGGTCGAAGGGGACGGGGCGGCAGGACTGGTCCCGACGGTCATCTTGGCCGCGGCCTCCGCCTTCAACCTCTTGGCCGGGGTGAGGGTCGCGCCCTCCGACGAGCGCTTCACCCTGAAAAAGGAACTCACACGCGACGGTAAGCACAAGTCATAACCAACGAAAAACACTCGGGATCAGCAGGAAAGCAACTTACCCAAGCGGAGCCGTGGGGTTCCGACCAATGGACCTCGAGCCGCTCGGGGGCTTCTGGGAGGAATGTCGGGAGCCACTTCTCCCGCCAGCGCTGGCCGCGGCACGGGCCAACGGCGTCCTCGCCGCCGCCGCCTTGGTCTCCTCCTGGGTCAACGGGCTTGATGCCCGAGCGCTCAACCGAGTGGGCGTCGGGGGCGTGCTCGACCGACCCCTCGAAGGGGACCGCGACGAACGGCTACGCGTCTGCCGCGACGCTTCAGCTTGAAGAGCCACGGGGCGCTCACCCCGTGGCTCGGCTCCAGCAGTTGAGGCTGACCTCGACATCGACCCCCCTCCTTCTCCGCTACCAGCGGTCACCCTCTGCTGCTTGGGCGTCGCTCGTTCTTCCTCGAGCCCTCGCTGCGGCTCGGCCTCCTTCTCCTGCTCCGGCTCCTCTTCCTGCACAAGGACAATCTCCGTCAGGATCAGCATAACGGTCAGAACCCTGCGCCACAGAGCCATATCGCTAACAACCTCGTCGCCGATTGACCCCTCATCCTCATCCTCCTCCGAGGGGGACTCCTCCTCAGAGACGTTGGCCTGCCTCTGCCGTGCCCGACGTCGTTCACGCTCCTCCCTCTCTCGGGCCTTCTTGGCCTTGTCCTCCTTGGCCTTGTCCTTGGCCTTCTTGTCCTGCTCGGTCTGAAGGCGTCTCGCCTGGGAGTCGCCCTGCTCCTCCTTCACCGGTGGCAGCGACTTCCGGAAGACGACATTCCCCTGAGGGAACGCTAGGTAGTTAGAACGCAGGCAAAGGAGACGAACAAGATAGATAGGAAGACATTAACAGAGGAAGAAGTGTCCTACCAGCGGGACGTGACCTTCATCTGGCATCATGGGGACACAAGCAACGCCCCCACCTCGAATGCGTCGGCGAAGGAAGCGCGTACTCGGCGAACCACCCTCTCGAGGGGCAGCTCATCCCCCATGAGGCGACCCCCCGTCCGGGCGCATCTCATTGAGGCGTCGCGGGCGAGCCATCAGCGGCCCGACCCGCCGATGGTGGAAGGCCGACGCCACGATGGCCGCCGTAAGTCCCGCCTTCTTCAGGCAGGAGATCGCGCCGAGCAGGTGGTCGAGGAGCTTCTGCTTCTTCTAAACGACGTCATACCTCTAGTGGTCGGGCCTCGAGTCGATCATCCTCCCGGTGTAAGCGGGGAACAGACCATCGTCGTTCCTCAGGTAGAACCACCCGGAGTGCCATCCGGAGTGGCTCGACGTGAGCTTCGCCGGGATCCAGCTGTCCGCCCTCTTGAGGGAGATGCTGCAGCAGCCTGCCTTGACCATCCTGCGGCTGCCGCTCCCGGCCGAGGCATGGAACAGGCTCGCCTCGAACAGATGGAGCCACAGCTCCCAATGTGGCTCCATCCCCAGGTAACCTTCGCACACGGCAGTGAATACCGCCGCATGGCAAATGCCGTTGGGGGAGAGGTGTTGGAGCTCCATGCCATAGTAGTGGAGGATCCCGCGCAGAAGACGGTTGGGGGGGATCCCAACCCCGCCCGGTGGAAACCTTCGAAGCTAACCACGTAACCCTCCGGCGAGTTGGGCTCATCGTCCTTTCTCAGCGGCACCATCCACTCCGGCCGGTCGACGGAGGTGATGGGTCGGAGAAGGCCGCTCTCCACCAAGTCTCCCAAGCGCGCCACGGTCGCCGACAACGGAAGCCAGGCGTCAGGGCCGCGCAACCTGTAGGTGGCCATAGGAGCAGGGAAGCGGATGCGCTCGGATGCGGGGGTGGAAGGTATGTTTCCAATCTCTCCTCTCCCTCTCTCGCGCACGCAGAGACCCGACTCGGTGGGAGACGAAGACAACGGCGAGAGGAAGGAGACAGGGAAGGCAATGGCAAGCGTGCGGAAGCCAGACCCCCACCCCCAGTATTTATAACCGGAAGCCCAACGGGTGGACCCGACAAAAAGGCAAGTAAGTTTTCGCATTTAATGCGCTCACCTACCGCCTCTTTGTATTCCGTAAGATAGGCTGCACCATCGCGTCATTGGGCTCCGCGTCGCACGACTCGCTGCACCCTATGTCTGCCACGGCCGCAATCGAACGGACATCTCCTAAAAAGGCGCGCATGCGGCGGACAACGTGCAACAGTGGGCGTTATCTTCGAAGGTAAGCAACGGACATCGACCCGTCCGTCAAAACCTCGAGGGAGCGATGGCTGGCCCTCGAATAGGGTTCGACAGCCGCCCTCGAGTACCTGAGGTCAGAGATGACCCAGGGTTATGGACTCTGGTCCACTGTCAAAACCTCGAGGGAGCGATGGCTATCCCTCGAATAGGGTTCGACAGCCGCCCTCGAGTACCTGAAGTCAGAGATGACCTAGGGTTTTGGACTCTGGTCCACTGTCAAAACCTCGAGGGAGCGTTGGCTGGCCCTCGAATAGGGTTCGACAGCCGCCCTCGAGTACCTGAGGTCAGAGATGACCTAGGGTTATGGACTCCGGTCCACCATCAAAACCTCGAGGGAGCGATGGCTGGCCCTCGAATAGGGTTCGACAGCCGCCCTCGAGTACCTGAGGTCAGAGATTACCCAGGGTTATGGACTCCGGTCCACCGTCAAAACCTCGAGGGAGCGATGGATGGCCCTCGAATAGGGTTCGACAGCCGCCCTCGAGTACCTGAGGTCAGAGATTACCTAGGGTTATGGACTCCGGTCCACCGTCAAAACCTCGATGGAGCGATGGCTGGCCCTCGAATAGGGTTCGACAGCCACCCTCGAGTACCTAAGGTCAGAGATGACCCAGGGTTAAGGACTCCGGTCCACCTTCAAACCTCGAGGGAATGATGGTTGGCCCTCGAACAGGGTTCGACAGCCACCCTCGAGTACCTGAGGTCAGAAAAGACCCAGTGTTAAGGACTCCGGTCCACCCCCGAATCTCGAGGGAACGAAGGCTGGCCCTCGAACGGGGTTCGTCAGCCACCCTCGAGTACTCGAATCAGGGACGATCCGGGAGGGGCCGGCACGAGCCCCACGAAGCGGACCCAACAAAAAGACAGGTATGTCCCCGCATTTAATATACCTACCTACCCCCTTTTATTCCACAGGATAGGACGTCACCTTCGGATGTAAGCAACGGACGTCGACCCGTCCATCAAAATCTTGAGGGAGCGAAGGCTGGCCCTTGCATAGGATTCAACAGCCGCCCTCGAGTACCTGAGGTCAGGGAGGACCCAGTGTTACGAACTTCGGTTCACCCCCAAATCTCGAGGGGGCGAAGGCTGGCCCCACAAACAGGGTTTACAGCCGTCCTCGAGTACGCGAGTCAGGGATGACCCGGGGGAGGGCAGGTGCGAGCCCCTAGCTCGAGAACGTACGCTCGAGGGCCCCGGGACATATCCAAGGCATAACCACGGAATACCCAAGGATCCCCTCGACGGGAGGCATCAGGCCACCGACTCTCATCGAACAGATTTTGCACCTAGGTAAGCCATACGGTCTTGCTTAATGAGAACACCTCAGGGCTTCTATCGACCCCTATCGAATGGGGCACGAGTTCTCACTTGGATTTCTATCCGTACCGGGGACGATTTCTACCTGACACCAGCTCACAGAGGACTTCAAGGCTCGTCCTAACGAGGATAGCACGATGCTCTTCGCCCCACAATCCGAGCGCAAGGATCCGTGGGAAGGACGCTAGGAGGTAGTGAAAGCCCAGCCACACGAGGCTCGGGGGCTAGACTATGCACGACACCCCTCGACGAAAGAGGGTCAAAAACACTCGTAGCCTGGCAGACAGAGTTGACCCCTCGGTGGGGCACTATGACTCCAGTGTAACACTCGAGGGAGCGAAGGCTGGCCCTCGGAAGGGTTCGACATCCACCCTCGAGCACCCCCTTTTTTTTCAAGAAGCGGGACGCCCATAACCTGGCGAATGGAATCAACCGTTCGGTAGGGCGCCACGACTCCAGGTAATCCTAAATCCCCTCGATAGAACACACGTCAAAGCCCCCAGAGGAGTTCTTAATCACTCCTCTGGGGCCTCAGGGGCTACCACCGCGGGGTGCGCTCGCGCGCACCCCGTGGAGAATTTAACCTCTTACTAACCCTGCAGATCATCGGCAAAAGCCTCTATACGGATTCTTCTTATCCGCATAAAGGCTCGGGGCTACTGTCGGGTACAAAGGTAAGGGGTACCCTAAACCTGCGATAAACTAACGCTCAACATAGCAACCATTTTTAAGACAGGATCCGATCAACCGCTCGAGTCCATGAAGAAAGGCCCATCACACGAAGGCCCTCCGCGCCGGCAACAGCAACCAGTCATGAGCCGACCCATTACTGGAAAAATAGACGGACAGGGGTCGAACGAACGACCCCTCCGCCTCCGCCTCGACCCCGACTGACGAACAGGGGGTCGAACGAACGACACCTCCGCCTCCGCCTCGACCCCGACTGACGGACAAAGGGTCGAACGAATGACCCCTCCGCCTCCGCCTCGACCCCGACTGGCGGACAGGGGGTCGAACGAACGACCCCTCCGCCTCCGCCTCGACCCCGACTGACGGACAAGGGGTCGAACGAACGACCCTCCGCCTCCGCCTCCGCCTCCGCCTCGACCCCGACTGACGGACAAGGGGTCGAATGAACGAACCATTTGCCTCAACCCCACGAATGACGGACAGGGGGTCAAACAAACGAGCCCCGGGCAGGAAGCTCGATCAGCTCACCTGCTCCCGGTATGGGTTAAAGGGGATCCGATGCGCCTACCTGCCCCCGTCTAACGCCATGGGCACCCACTACTGCGGTCAAATCCATCAACTCATCGCCCATGCCCCGGACTGAAAGGATCAAGATGCCCAAGAGGGGGTGAATTGGGCTCTTTTTAATTTCTAAACAAGAATTAAACCTATAAAGAGCCAATTAACCCCCTAGTGCCTACCGCTTGTGTGTTCTAGCTAGAAAGCAATAGCAAGTCAATGGAAAGCAAAAACTTCCTACACAATTATAGTATGAATTGAAAGACAAGTGCGGAAAGTAATGCGGTAAGTAAAAGCTAGGGAAAGAGATGCTTGACACGGCGATGTTTTGCCGAGGTATCGAGGAGTCGACACTCCCCCCTAGTCCTCGTTGGAGCACCTCGCAAGGTATAGCTCCCCCTCAATCCCGCGCAAGGGATGAGTGCTCTCTACGGGCTGATTCTTCGCCACTCCGGCTCGGTGAATCGCCCACAACCGATCACAAACGTCGATGGAGAAGGGCCGCCGACAATCCTCCGGCGATCACCTTCCTCCGAGCACCACCGGACCGTCTAGGTGATGTCGATCACCAAGAGTAACAAGCCTCGATCTTCGCTTGACTCACTCAAGCTTCACAACTAGAGGATGCACACTTGAACTCTTGGATGAACTAGAGAGAGGATGGATGGATTTACGAATCACTCTCTCTCTCTCTAGGGCTCTTGCTCTCTTCCCAACCTTCTCAATAAACTCAGCAACTCAAATGAGCAAAGGCAAGGTGGGAGGGAAGTGGGAGGGGCTATAAATATACCCTCTGAAAACTACCCCGGGCTGGCATTTTAAGTTGGCGACGGACGGTCCGTCGCATGCCCCAACGGCTAGTTTCTGTTCATAGTTTGGGCGACGGACGCTCCGACGCCTAGGCGACGGACGCTCCGACGCCCTGCCCAACGGCTAGTTCTGACACACTGTTCCCAGCGATGGACGCTACGTCACTGGGTGACGGACGCTCAACCCCAGCGTCCGACGCTACAATCTGGCTCGGGCTGAAAACACCCTCTCTGGAAGGTCGACGGACGCTCTTCCCAGCGTCCGACGCCTGGCCGACGGACAGCGTCCGACGAACCCTGAAAAACTTAGCCAGAAAACATCTCCACTGGAAGGTCGACAGGCGCTGTGGACTCAACCACCCAGCGTCCGACGCCTCTGTCCGACGCCGACGGACAGCGTCCGGCGCCCCTGTCAGGAGCGTCCGACGCCCAGAAAACAGTTTTAACAACTCCGTTTTTCGTCGCGATGAATATGGAAGTTGTTCTAGGCTATCTTACGGTCACCATAGGCTTGCTTGGAGCTAAGGAAATCAAGTGTGCACCACACCTAAGTCATGAAGATTTCCTAATTCAAGCTACTAGTCTCCACCCCTCTTAATAGTACGGTCAAAGATAAAAAAGAGAAGCCCTATCTATTTCTAAGTGCCCTTCATCACCTTATGGCAATTAGCCTATCATTCTGGGTCTTCATCATGTCTCTTTGAAATCCGAAACGATATCCATCTTGGGGGCTAAGTGATGACCATTAGTGCCCATTCATGTTGATCACTATAGCTAAGCTACACATAGCCTCTACAAAACACACGTTAACCATAATAATCTATAATTGTCGTTAATCGCCGAAACCAACTAGGGCAATGATTCTTCAATCTCCCCCTTTTTGGTGATTGACGACAATAGAACCTCGAGTATGGATAAGGGTTATGGTTTAGATTTTATGGTGACTTGGAATGGTTGAGCAAGGGTTAGTGAAATTGTAATGAAGCATACTTGTTCACCCAAACCAAATCACAAATCATGGTACTTATAGATATGAATGTAAAAGAAGTACCTCATGATATTCTCAAAGGATGTATCGGAGTAAAGCGCGGAAGCTCAAATAACGTTTAATCATAGAGATATATCATGAAACATGAGACAACTCACAAGATATATTAGTGATAATCAAGAGTTTGTCACATGCAACCATATAAACATCAACCATCATATATTAGTGATAATCAAGAGTTTGTCAAATGCATAAAAGTAGACATGATGAAAGAGTACGGGGTAATTAAGCATACAAAGATCCAAATCCCTCCCCCTATCTCTATACTCGACCCTCTCTCCCCCTTTGGCGTCTAGCACCAAAAACTAAGTGTCTGGGGCTGGAGAAGAAGGTGGTGGAGCTGCAGCCTTGCGATCTAGTATGATGAAGTCCTGAAGGTATGACTCGTCTAATTCATCATCTTCCTCGACCTTTGCCGATGCAGGTGCAGCTGGGGTGACCTCGGGAATTGCTGTCTCAACTAACTCCCCCTGAGGCTAAGCTGGTGCCTCTGACGGTCCTGCCTCAGTAGTAGTGGGCCTGTGAACCCGACGAGTGAACACTCGAGGCGAGGGGGAAGGTGTCACAACTAAGGCAATGAGTGACACGACTGCTGCAACCTCTGCGAGCTGAGTCTGAGCTGGAGAGGAAATTGCCACTGTGACTGCCTCATCTGCTAGTGAGATAGCATCCGTCTGAACGGCAGCTGGAGGGGTAGTGACTGTCTGTGCTGACTGCTCGGGAGCGATCTCCGACGAGGCAACTGAAGAAATGTGAGTGCCCATCATCGGAGGATCCACTGCCACTGCTGGAGCTGGTGAGACTGGCTGAGCTGCTCCTGGGGAGTCTTATCCCGTGATCTCTAGATAAGACGCTGAGAGGTCTCTCGAGGCCTCAACTATGGTAGTTCCCCGGGTAGGAGTGAATCCTGTCTGGAACTCTCCGGGTGAAGCTATCCAAGAGGACACTTGGGTCCTCGCACTTTGGTACTCGACGGACGCTGTGGACTCAACCACCTAGCGTCCGACGCCTCTGTCAGACGCCGACGGACAGCGTCCGGCGCCCCTGTCAGGAGCGTCCGACGCCCAGAAAACAGTTTTAACAACTCTGTTTTTCGTCGCGATGAATATGGAAGTTGTTCTAGGCTATCTTATGGTCACCATAGGCTTGCTTGGAGCTAAGGAAATCAAGTGTGCACCACACCTAAGTCATGAAGCTTTCCTAAGTCAAGCTACTAGTCTCCACCCTCTTAATAGTACGGTCAAAGATAAAAAAGAGAAGCCCTATCTATTTCTAAGTGCCCTTCATCACCTTATGGCAATTAGCCTATCATTCTAGGGTCTTCATCATGTCTCTTTGAAATCCGAAACGATATCCATCTTGGGGGCTAAGTGATGACTATTAGTGCCCATTCATGTTGATCACTATAGCTAAGCTACGCATAGCCTCTGCAAAACACACGTTAGCCATAATAATCTCTAATTGTCGTTAATCGCTGAAACCAACTAGGGCAATGATTCTTCACGGACCTCCGTCAACTGTGTTGCCGTTGTAGCCACGTCGCAAGTACGGACTCCAGAGGCACCCTCTCAAGCCATGAGCAGGACACCCCTCGACTGTGTCTTCAGGGATACGACAAGGTCACGCCGGCCTCGACCCCCCTCGACCAGGGGGCTCGACCCCTGGTCCCAACCACTCCAGCATGGGACCCGTTCCGTCCGCTCCGTCCTGCCTCAGCTGTGGAACGCGCACCCATCTTCCGAAGGTCAACCCCGCAGCGTCATGCTGTACGGCGGTGTCCAGTCAGCCATCACCACACCCTGAACACTGGAAAGACAGGAGGGCCACGCCGCCACAGTGATCGACGTCTCATCGCAAGCATGGCACCATGAACACCCCTCCCATGCCTCTATAGTCTAGGATCACTGTACTCTCATGCCTCCCCTTGGTCTATAAAAGGGGACGCTGGGATAGGAAGAGGGGAGAAATTCGCACCTGAGATCTAAGAGACACACTCGTGTCAGCACACAACACACCCGACTGCTTGAACGACACATCAAGCAGTCCACCATCCGACCGCCCAGGATAGCCCTGCTAGTCCTAGGCCTCAGCTCATCCTGAGCACTCTCGTGTAAACCAGCTTGTACCCCCCCTGTACGAGCACTTCGGTGCAAGATAATACAATCCATCCTCCCCGCTGGACGTAGGGCCTTCTGTGCCCGAACCAGGATAAATCTTGTGTTCTTCTTGCATCACGTCTGGGAGAGGGAGCACGCAATATACAAATTTACTAGCCGGTGGTCTTGACCCCCTGGGTCATAACGCCGACAAGTACCTTTGTAGAATCATGGACCCTTGTGTTTAGGCGATTAACGACAATACTAGATCACTATGACTAACGTGTGTTTTGCAGAGACAAAGTCATATATGTTAGGTCATGAGTGATGTATTTTGAATGGGCTTAATGGACATTCATGCCCCCAAGATGGAAATCGTTTCGGTTGCAAAGGATGGAGATACTCGACGAAGACTAGGCTAGTTCTTAGTGCCATAAGGTTGAGAAGGGCACTAAGTATAGCTAGGGCTTTTGTTTTTCCTTTGACCGTACTATAAAGAGGGGTATGAGGTTAGTAGCTTGACCTAGGAGAGTTTAGGAAAGTGGGTATATGCACACTTGTCACAACTAGTCCTAGAGACCTTGCTTTCAGCCTTTGATAAACCCTAGAAGTGGTAGGAGAAAAATCCCTTGAGAAACCTCAGTGAAAACGGTTGATAGAGAGGGAGAAAGAGGCTCCGGACCACTCTGCTAAGTAGGCACCGGACCAAGGAGAGTAGTCCGGTGGTCCCTGACTTAGGCAGATTCTCAGCTCGAGGAGCTCCGGACCACCTGTCTGGAAAGCACCGGACCATAGGAGAGTGGTCCGGTGGCTTGGTTCAGAGAGTCAGTAGGCTCCGGACTAGTCCGACGGTGTGTCCGACGGCTAGTCCGACGCCTCAAGACAGGAAGTTTGGTCTATGCAGAGAGCTCCCTGGCACCGGACCAGAGCGTCGGACCAGGGCACCGGACCAAGGAGAGTGGTCCGGTGGTGTGTAAAAGAGAGATCAGTTTTCACTCAGAGAGCACCGAGGCTCCGGACCAGAGCATCGGACCAGTGCGTCGGACCAAGCAGAGTGAGCTCCGGACCAGTGTGCATGGTCCGGTGGCGTGAGCTCCGGACTAGTCCGGTGGCTACGTAGAAAGAAGAAAAAGTAAAAAACGGCTAGTTTTGGAGGTGGGGACTATTTATAGTTGCCCCCTTGGACCTTAGAGGACTTCTTGGCCATTGTTTCAGCTGGTGACACCTTGAGAAATCTTTTGGAGAGCCAAGAGTCTAGTGAGGGAGAGATTAGAGAGAGTTCATCTTGTTCTTCCCTCCTAGAGTGATTAGGAGTGACTTGTGTGCATCCATCCACCTTCCTAGCCTTGAGTGGGTCAAGTGAAGGTCTTGTGCTTGTTACTCTTGGTGTTCGACAGCACCTAGACGGTGTGGTGGTGTTCGGAGGAAGTGACCGTCGGAAGATTGTTGGCGGCGTTTTTCCAAGCTCTTGTGATCGGTTGTGGGCGATTCACCAAGCCGGAGTGGCGAAGAATCAGCCCGTAGAGAGCACTCTACCCTTGCGCGGGGTAGAGGGGGAGCGATACCTTGCGAGGTGCTCCAACGAGGACTAGAGGGGTGTGTCGACACCTCGATACCTCGGGAAAAAAATCGCTGCGTCCATGAGATTCTCTTTTCCCTAGCTCTTTACATTTCCGTCTTGTTTTTACATTTCCTACTAGAATTGCTTAGGTTGTCTTTAATTCCTATGAACTGCTACCGCTTTCTAGTTAGGACACACGGACGGTAGGCACTAGGGGGTGATTGGCATTTGATAGGTTTTTATATTTGCTTTAGAAATTTAAAACAAGCCCAATTCACCCCCCCCCTTCTTGGGCATCTTGATCCTTTCAATTGGTATCGGAGCCTTGTTGCTCTAAATTAGGCTTCACCGCCTAGAGCAAGATGTCCCATGGGGATGGACCGCCACCCATGTTCGATGGGGATGACTTTCCGTATTGGAAAGTGCGGATGGAGGCCTACCTTGAGGCCGTGGATGTCGGCATTCACAAAGCCGCCACCCAAGGTGGATCGGTGTTCGCCGAGGACCCTTACTTTGAGAAGAACAATGCCAAGGCAAAGAATATTCTTTTCCGTGGCATTTGCAAGGATGTGTTCAACCGTGTGCGGAATTGCAAAACCGCGCATGAGATTTGGACAAACATTTGTGCTCTTCACGAGGGCACTAAATGTGAAAGAGAAGAGCGCTATCACCTTATCATTGCTAAGTTAAATGCTTTCACCATGCTATCTCATGAAAATGCTAATGAAATGTATACTCGCTTGAATGTGCTTGTAGAGGAGTTGAATGGCCTTGGACTCTCTCAAATGACACCGGCCGATGTGGTGCGCAAGATACTTTGTGTCCTTCCAATAGACAAGTATAGCCACATCGTCACGGTTCTTCATCAAGGCGATCTCTCCGCAACTACACCAACACAAGTGTTGGGCAAGATCAATGCTCATGAGATGTACATGAAGATCAATGATGGAACTTCATCATCCTCCAAGAAGAAGGAGAAGGAAGAAAAGAAGGACTTGGCTCTCAAGGCATCTTCCAAGGAGAAGTGCAAGATTCAATATGTTGTTGAGAGCACAAGTGAAGAAAGACAAGTTCAAGAACAACAAGTTCAAGAACAACAAGAAGAACAAGGGCAGCAATGATGACTCAAGTGATGACAACAAGAAGCAAGACAAGCCATACAAGAAGAAGAAGAACTTCAACTTCCACAAGAAGAAGAAGGATGGCAAGGCTTACATTGTGGGTGATTGGCTCACCGACATTTATGATTCAAGCGACTCCTCCGATGATGGAGTGAAGAAGAGAAGGTGGCCGCTTTGGTGATTGGTTCTTCGATTCCACCGCCACCTCCTCCTTCATCGCCGGGCTCATCCTCTACACACCTATGCCTTATGGCTAAAGGTGACAAGAAGGTACAAAAAGAGGATGATGGTGATGACCTCTCTAGTGATGATAGTGATGATGAAGAAGCACCTTCCTATGATGAACTAATTAAAATTTGCAACAAATATGCTAGCATCATAAGGAAGTACAAGAGTAAAAATGACAAACTTCTTGAAATCAAGGAAAACTTGCATGATAAGCTTGATAACTTGTCTAGTGCTAATGATGATTTGAAGCTTGAGATTAACTCTCTCACATCTAGCACTAGGGAGCTCAAAGCCTCTCTTAAGCAAGCCAATGAGAAACATGATAAGCTTGAGAGGTCATCCCAAGAGCTCCTCACAAGGTTTAACTTGCTAAAAGATGACTACAATCAAGTGAAAAGTGATCATGGCACACTAGTTGTAGCAAATGAATTACTTACTCAAGATCTTACACATGTTGCTACTAACCGTGTGCTAAGTGTGCAAGTGCTACCTCTTGTGATATCGAGCTTGATGATGTGGCTCTTGAGCAAAGTGCAAAGTGCAAGGGCAAGAGAGTTGTAGAAGCCGACAAGTATGATGATTATGTGAAGATGAGTGAAGAGAAGTCAAAGCTCAAGGAAGAGCTCATCAACCTCAAGGCAAACAAGCCCTTCACCATCAAGCCGGTTCAAGAAGAAGACAAAGATACTATCACCTTGATCAACTCTCTTCGAGAAGAAATTGCCAAGCTTAAGAATGACAAGACCAAGCTTGCAAGTGGCCTTGAAAAGTTCACCAAGGGCCACAACCTCCAAAGTGAGCTTCTAATGAGCACCATCATGAAGAGTGACAAGACCGGTATTGGGTACAAGGAGAATCAAGTGATGAAGGCCAAGGTCAAGATTGAAGCCAAGAACTACTACAAGAACAAGTACAATGGCTACAATCAAGAGAAGCCAAAGCCGAAGCCTAAGAGGTGCTTTGGATGTGGACAAATTGGTCATCTATCATTTCAATGCAAGACTCCACTTCCCAAGACCTTGCCCAAGAACACTAGGCCATTTGCTCATGATGCTCACTATGTCATCAACAAAGATTCCAAGGGTAGACCACTTGTGGTGTTTCTTGGACCACCAATGAAGAACAAGCCCAGGGTTCTTTGGGTTGCTAAGGAGTTGGTTGACAAGGCAATGGGGCCCCGCACTAAGGGGGTTCCCAAACAACAAGCTTAACTCCAAGTTGCTTGTGTGTAGGTGAACTACAAGACCGGCGGGAGCCATTGGGTAATTGATAGTGGTTGCACTCAACACATGACCGGCGACCCCCGGATGTTCACCACACTTGATGAGGATTGTGCAAATCAAGACAAGATTACTTTTGGGGATAATTCAAAGGGCAAAGTTCAAGGCTTAGGCAAAGATTATTGCGATGAAGTTGGGATCAAGCATGAGGTGTCCGCCACATATACTCCACAACAAAATGGTGTAGTAGAGAGGAAGAACCGGACACTCATAACTCTAGCAAGGTCTATGCTTGATGAGTACAACACTCCCGAGAAATTTTGGGCGGAGGCAATCAACACCGCTTGCTATGCGGCAAACCGTCTCTTCGTCCAAAGGCTATTTAAAAGAAGACCCCCTATGAGCTTGTTCAATGGGAAGAAGCCAGATATTTCATTCTTTCGGGTGTTTGGTTGCAAGGTGTACATCTACAAGAAGCGCCAACACTTGGGTAAATTCCAACTGCGGTGTGGACATTGGTTTCCTTGTTGGTTATTCACTTAAATCCAAGGCATACCGTGTATTTAACAAAGCCACGGGCTTTAGTTGAAGAAACGTATGACTTGGAGTTTGATGAAACTAATGGCTCCCAAGGAGCGCTTGAGGATATTGATGTAGGTGATGAACCCTTGAGGGAGGCAATGAAGAATTATGCCAATTGGTGCTATCAACCCGCAAGAGGGTGGAAGAAGTTGAAGATGAAGCAAATCAAGATCCCTCTCCACCTCACACGCCTCAAGTTGATGAAGGAGATCAAGTGAGAGAAGCTCAAGAAGACACTCACATTCCTCAAGATCAAGCCGAGGCCGAAGCAAGCAATGTTGAAGCACCACATCCTCCTCCTCAAGAAACAAATAAGAAAATCAACATCCATCCTTCAAGCTCACCCCCATGATCAAAATCATAGGGAGTCCATCAAAGGGAGTAATGACTCGCTCTAGACTTGCATCTTATGTTGAACATCACTCGTTTTGTTTCCTTTGTTGAGCCTTACTAGTGTAGAAGAAGCACTTGCGGATCCGGATTGGGTGAATGCCATGCATGAAGAACTCAACAACTTCACCCGAAACCAAGTGTGGACACTTGAAGAGAAGCCAAAGGATGTAAGAATCATTGGCACCCAAGTGGGTGTTTAGGAACAAGCAAGATGATCAAGGCGTGGTTGTGAGGAACAAAGCAAGATTGGTGGCAAAGGGGTTCTCTCAAGTAGAAGGACTTGATTTTGGAGAGACCTTTGCTCCGGTTGCAAGAGTTGAAGCCATTCGTATCCTTTTGGCGTATGCTTCACATCACAAAATGAAACTCTTCCAAATGGATGTGAAGAGCGCCTTCTTAAATGGTTTCATTAATGAACTTGTTTTATGTCTCACAACCTCCCGGGTTTGAAGACCCAAACTTGCCTAATCATGTGTATAGGTTGTCCAAGGCACTCTACGGTTTGAAGCAAGCTCCAAGAGCTTGGTATGAGAGGCTAAGGGACTTCCTAATCAAGAAGGGCTTCAGATCGGGATCGTCGACACTACACTATTCACCAAGAAGCTTAATGGAGAGATCTTTGTTTGCCAAGTATATGTCGATGACATTATATTTGGGTCAACAAATCAAGACCATTGCAAGGAGTTTGGTGACTTGATGTCCAAGGAGTTCGAGATGTCAATGATTGGCGAGCTAACCTTCTTCCTTGGTTTTCAAGTGAAGCAAATGAGAGAAGGGACACTCATCTCTCAAGAAAAGTACACTTATGATCTACTTAAGAAGTTCAAGATGGAGGATTGCAAGCCAATCAAGACTCCAATGCCTACTAATGGGCATCTCGATCTCGATGAGGAGGTAAACCGATCGACCAAACTCTATATCGTTCTATGATCGGTAGTTTACTTTACCTCACCGCATCTAGGCCGGATATCATGTTTAGTGTGTGTATGTGTGCTAGGTTTCAAGCAAACCTTAAGGAGTCGCATCTTTGTGCGGTTAAAAGAATCCTTAGGTACTTAAGGCACACCCCTAGCATGGGTCTTTGGTATCCCAAAGGAGCTCCCTTCCAACTAGTTGGCTATTCCGATTCGGATTATGCCGGGTGCAAGGTTGATAGGAAGAGTACCTCCGGCGGATGCCACATGCTAGGAAGATCACTTGTTTCTTGGTCCTCAAAGAAGCAAAACAGTGTGGCATTGTCAACCGCCGAGGCGGAATACATTGCCATGGGAGCAAGTTGTGCACAAATCTTATACATGACCCAAACACTCTTTGATTACGGCGTGTTTTTAAAAGAAGTTCCACTTTTGTGTGATAATGAAAGCGCCGTAAAGCTTGCTAACAACCCGGTTCAACACTCTCGCACCAAGCACATTGATATTCGCCATCACTTTCTTAGAGATCATGTGGCTAGGAAAGACATCACACTAGTTGGAGTTAAGAGCGAAGATCAATTGGCGGATATCTTCACTAAACCACTCGATGAATCAACCTTTTGTAGGTTGAGAAGCGAGTTAAATGTGCTTGATCACTCTAACTTCACTAAAAGATGAGCTTGTGTGTTTCATGCATTCATATGTAATATAACCTTTTTAATTTGGTAATGCACATAGGCTTGGCTAACGCGGTTAAGATAACCGCCCTCAAAGCGTGTGACAAAGCTTAACCGCGGTTTAAACTTGCAAGCAACCTAGATTCATATTCCGTTTTGCGTTACATATGCATAAGTGTTGTTTCTTCGTTTCTTTTCGGTTAAGTTTGTTGGTCATCATTAGGGTCGACACTTAGGGGGAGCAATTCAACGCTCTAGCTTCAGCTAATACCCCTCTAGTGCCCCTAAGGTGACCTTTGGAGCTTTATTGAACTATTTTCTTAAGAAAACTAATTCTAGCCTATGGCAAACTACTTCTAAAATTGAGGGTTTGAGAGATGGTTCTTATGTTAAGTCCAACAAGTGTTCCTCTCTGCTCTTTTGTGTTGGTACTTGGCTAAGAGAAAAGATTGGAGAGAAAAATAGGAAAATTCAGAGCAAAATTAAGCACCGGACCACCCTCCGGACCACTCTGCATTGGTCCGACGCCCTGTCCCTCACTGCATAAATCGACGCCAGCCAAAGAATCCGTCGGACCAGTGTCCGACACTGCACCGGACCAATGTGAAGTTGTCCGGTGCCTCTGTCATTCTGATCTGTTCTCCGTCGGACCAGTCCGGTGCTACCTTCGGACTAGTCCGGTGAGTTGTCCGGCGCAGTTGTCCGGTGGTCGGTTGCTCACTGGATTTTTCTTCTCTGGTACCGTCGGACCACCCGTCGGACCAGCCCGGACCAAGCGGAGTGGTCCGACGCTTCGAAATTTTGCGGATAACCCCCGACGTGAGCGTCTGTTTCGGCAGTGCTTTCGTTCAGCCGCCCGTACACCGCCACCGCGCCGCCGTCGCCATTGCTCTGCCCTAGCACCACCGAGCTCCCCTGCGCAAACCTCGCCGCCGGTGAGCTCTTCCCCTCAGATCCGCCGCCATTCCACCCTCTCACCGCTCCAGCGCCGCCCTCCACCGCCGCTCAGCCGCCCTCTTCTCCATCACCGCCTCGCCAGCCATCTCGCCGACGAGGAACCACCTCGCCGGCGTTCCACCGCCCTACCGAGCTTCTCCCACCTAAGGTTTTTCCCCTCCATCTCCATTGCCACTGCATTTCAAGGGCTAGGGTTGCCCTAACCTAGGGTTTGGGGTGTCAACATTCGTCCTTGACCGAAGTCGGGTTACGACACGCGTTCGTCCTCGAACGAATCCTTTTCGTCATCGTCTTCGACCTATTCGTCCGCGACCAGTTCCGTTTCGTCGTCGTCGACTCCGTCGCCTCACTTCTAGGGTATGGTTTCGATTTTCGATTCCGCGCTTTGTCGAGTCGTTAATTGAATTATGCCCTAGATTTATTCCTTGAAAATCCATATTCAATCCAAACCACTAAATTCAATTGCCAATTGTAATTCGCAGCTGGTAAACTTCGTTCGGAGAGTGCTTTGGTACTTGAGATTGCTCTGAACAGTTACGCTCTCTTACCTCAGGTATATTGTCAGCACTTCATTCTATCACTTATCTAGATGCTTGCTTCCATACGGTTTCTTATCTCTAGATATTATATATGCTTATGTATACCCTGTCTATTCTATCCAGCAGCAGTCAGTGGCAGTTAAACTCGGGGCAAAGCTCGCGAGTAAGGATTGAGGCAAAGCCTCACGAGGTTCAGTCCAGTGGCTTGGAGGCCCTCTCTGTCAGTGGTTGCTTGGTTTGATCAGTTGACTCTTGCAGCGATCAGTATTTCTTGTGACAGAGATCAGTGGTTCTGACAGTGGACAGTGGATCTTGTGATTGTCAGTGGGCAGTGATACTTCGCTTGTTTCAGTATGACTCGCAGTACTCGTGCTCAGGCAGCTGGGTCTGGTGGTGATGCTCCTCCTCCTCCACATCCTTCGAGAGACAAGGGCAAGAGGCCAGTGGTTGAGAAAGCTAAGAAGAAGAAGCGCAAGCTTACAGAGGCTGAGAAAGCCGAGGCAGTGGCCGATGCAGCGGACCGCGCAAAGCGAGGCGGTCGCCGAGGTACCGTGAGACTCGGCACCCCTCCGCGGGATCTTCCTACTTCTCCTCCAGCCGGGTCTCATACTGAGGACACTCCACAGGAGCCAGAGCTAGTTACAGAGGCCTTGGGTACACCGTTGGCACCGCCTTCCTGGGGGCGCTCCACCCGCTCCCAGTCTGCTCAGTCACCGCAGTCAGCGGCTCCCACAGCAGCTTCAGCTTCAGTTCACCTTGACCTGAGGAACCTTACAGCGAAGCAAGTGAAGAAGCTCAGGTTCGTCGCTTTAGAGAAGTGGTGTCTGGATCAGAGAGACCCTAGAGCTTCACCTGGTTGGCATACACCTCTCATGGAGGATTTCTATCGAGCAGCTCAGTTGACCAGTATTCAGATTCGACCACACAGGGTTTGCTCCTTAGAGAGCATTGTTGAGCTAGCAGGTGAGGAGATCCGTCCGTTCCTGACTTACCAGCCGGGACTCGCTGATTTGTTCGGGCGTTCCGGTAACTATATCGAGCGATGGGTCAGAGAGTTCTATGCATCAGTTTGGGTAGATCCGGAGCACAAGTTTGTGCAGTACACCTTCAGAGGCGAGAGATACAGGCTGTACTTGACCAGACTCAGAGAGATCTTTCGCTTCAGACAGGAGGGTGGTGAGTTTGACCTGCACTACGAGTGTTACCGAGGAGCCTCAGTGCCTCGCCGAGCTCGCAGAGGCCGTACTTTGTCAGTTCAGGAGGTGGCTCCTCTATTCAAGCCACCTTTCTCAGAGGGCTCTAGGCGCACTCCAGCTGAGCTCAGGCCTACCGTTCATAGATTGAACGAGGTGCTCCGTCGTACTCTGCTACCTCGCACAGGGTACAAGGAAGGATTGACCAACATGCAGCAGCTTCTCCTTTAGACTCTGGTATCTCAGACACCATTCGATATTGCAGACTTTCTAGTGTCAGAGATAGAGGATGTGATAGCAGATGGCATGAGGGCCCGACGACAGTTTCCCTATGCTCACTGGATTTCTTCGATGCTTGCTATTGAGCTAGAGGGAGCACACCCTGGACTCCGTGCTCTTTTGGATCAGGCGCCTACTTCTTTCCCAGAGTACAGAGTCTTGGGGTCGTTCGATAGCCGGTTTGGAAACCGGGTTCTCCGACTTGTCAGAGAGAGGACAGCACCAGCTGACAGGGCAGATGTTGATGCTCAGGATGAGGCCATTCGGAGTGTTGAGCAGCAGGAGCTCCATGGTCTAGATACAGGAGCGGATGTCACTCCAGAGAATACATCAGATAGCTCAGATGCAGACTTCCAGCCGGTTCCACAGATGCCCCCACGGGCGCACGACACTGAGGCTGGCGGTTCTGCCTCTGCCACAGAGACGATGATGCTCAAGATCCTTGACAGAATGAATGAGCAGCAGAGTTCTCTAGTCACTACAGTCACTCAGATACAACAGCGTCAGGACGAGATGCAGCGACAGTCAGAGGAGCGCCACTTTGAGATGCAGCGACAGATGCTTGCTGTGCAGCTAGAGTCTCAGCGTCTTCAGTTACAGTCCCAGCAGCTGCAGCAGCAGAACATGGCATTCATGGCTCACGTGATGAAGTGGACTGGCGCTCCTCCACTAGAGTTCCCTGCAGCTCCTCAGATTCAGATGATGAGCACTTCACAGCCCTCTCAGTCAGTTGGGCAGCCTGGAGGGCCTCAGTTCTCAGTAGGACCCTCAGTTGGCCCCTCAGTGGCCCCTGTCAGCTCAGCCGGTCAGACAGTCACTCCCACCCCAGCCATACAGTCCAGTGGACTTCAGGGTGCTGGATTGACCACCCCGTTCCAGTCACCGGTGACTCAGGTGACTCAGTGGTTGGACACATTTGGACCTACTCAGCAGTTCACCCCGCTTACTACTGGTTTCACTCCTCTTACTGCTACACTGGGTGCTACTGCTAGAGATCTGTCAGCCTCTTTCAGTGATATCACAGGTCAGCCGTCGCCCACTGGTCCTCAGATTGCAGCAGAGGTCAAGGCCGAGCTTGTAGCCCCGCCAGCTGATCAGCACCGCTCCTCAGTAGCTTCCTCAGAGGCTACCCATGACGGTCGGGCTCCAGCCGTATCTACCCCTCCGATAGCTGCAGTCGCTACCGATGCTACGGTTGTCTCCTCCACTCCAGTCCAGCCTCAGCCGTCTCCGGGTCTTCACACTCTAGACGAGTCAGTGCATGAGGCACCACCGGTCACAGCAGCTCCAGAGGCTCCCGCAGAGACACCAGCACCGGTTACCGCTCCTACTTCTCCAGCTACTGCTCCCGAGTCATCGACCGCAGCAGACCTGTCAGCTTCCGACCCCCAGACCGCTTCACTACCAGCTACGGACACTCAGGGGGAGGATTCGGATGATGAGACATATCTGGCAGCTTTCAGGGTCCTCGACCGCTCCACGGCTGCTTCCTCTCCACCTCCAGACGCTTAGTTTAGGTGTTTCGACGCCAAAGGGGGAGAGAGAGAGTCGAGTAGATGGGCTAGCTTTAGGGGGAGCTAGTAGGACTCGTTCTTTTGTTGTGTATAAACTCTATTGCATCATGCATCACGTTTACCGTCTTATTGCATTGTATGATATGTGTGATGTTTGAGACTTGATGGTTGTGTGACATGTGTGGACTTTCCTATTTTTATATATCATGTCACTTGGTTATGCTATTGCTTCCGCGCTAATCTCTGATCTTTTGGCTATAGCTTATTTTTTTTTGAAATCAAGTACTATATTCTTTTCATATCTATTGTGCTTGTCATGGCTTGAATGGTTAGGCATGTACTTGTCTTTCTTATTACTAACCCATGCCTATCTCATGTCAAGTCATGTTTTCTCTTATCAAAATTCACTCATTATTCTCTACTCGAGCTTGTATTGTCGTCAATCACCTAAAAGGGGGAGATTGTAGAATCATGGACCCTTGTGTTTAGGCGATTAACGACAATACTAGATCACTATGACTAACGTGTGTTTTGCAGAGACAAAGTCATATATGTTAGGTCATGAGTGATGTATTTTGAATGGGTTTAATGGACATTCATGCCCCCAAGATGGAAATCGTTTCGGTTGCAAAGGATGGAGATACTCGACGAAGACTAGGCTAGTTCTTAGTGCCATAAGGTTGAGAAGGGCACTAAGTATAGCTAGGGCTTTTGTTTTTCCTTTGACCGTACTATAAAGAGGGGTATGAGGTTAGTAGCTTGACCTAGGAGAGTTTAGGAAAGTGGGTATATGCACACTTGTCACAACTAGTCCTAGAGACCTTGCTTTCAGCCTTTGATAAACCCTAGAAGTGGTAGGAGAAAAATCCCTTGAGAAACCTCAGCGAAAACGGTTGATAGAGAGGGAGAAAGAGGCTCCGGACCACTCTGCTAAGTAGGCACCGGACCAAGGAGAGTAGTCCGGTGGTCCCTGACTTAGGCAGATTCTCAGCTCGAGGAGCTCCGGACCACCTGTCTGGTTTATAGTTGCCCCCTTGGACCTTAGAGGACTTCTTGGCCATTGTTTCAGCTGGTGACACCTTGAGAAATCTTTTGGAGAGCTAAGAGTCTAGTGAGGGAGAGATTAGAGAGAGTTCATCTTGTTCTTCCCTCCTAGAGTGATTAGGAGTGACTTGTGTGCATCCATCCACCTTCCTAGCCTTGAGTGGGTCAAGTGAAGGTCTTGTGCTTGTTACTCTTGGTGTTCGACAGCACCTAGACGGTGTGGTGGTATTCGGAGGAAGTGACCGTCGGAAGATTGTTGGCGGCGTTTTTCCAAGCTCTTGTGATCGGTTGTGGGCGATTCACCGAGCCGGAGTGGCGAAGAATCAGCCCGTAGAGATCACTCTACCCTTGCGCGGGTAGAGGGGGAGCGATACCTTGCGAGGTGCTCCAACGAGGACTAGGGGGGGTGTCGACACCTCGATACCTCGGGAAAAAAAATCGCTGCGTCCATGAGATTCTCTTTTCCCTAGCTCTTTACATTTCCGTCTTGTTTTTACATTTTCTACTAGAATTGCTTAGGTTGTCTTTAATTCCTATGAACTGCTACCGCTTTCTAGTTAGGACACACGGACGGTAGGCACTAGGGGGTGATTGGCATTTGATAGGTTTTTATATTTGCTTTAGAAATTTAAAACAAGCCCAATTCACCCCCCCTCTTGGGCATCTTGATCCTTTCAACCTTCCAAAATTTTTTCAAGATTCTTAAAACGTCTTATAATTTGAGATGGGGGAAGTTGTTTTTTAGGAGGGGGAGGGAGGTTTGTTGGTTAGGATACACATGTGAACTTGTTTATGTACTACAAACTCTATTGCAATTTATCAGACATTCCAAAAATTAAAGAGTCAAAATATCTTAAGTTTGACCAAAATTATGGAGAAAATTATAAAGATTTATGTCATCAAATAGGTATATTATGAAAATATAATTGATGAAGAATCTAGTGATATTAAGTTGTTATCATACATATTATTTTATTACCATATAAATTTGATTAAATTTAAGATGTTTTGATTTCCAAATTTTTTAAAATGTCTTATAATTTGGATGAAGGGAGTAGTTATTACTATAGGAGTGGGGAGAGGGTGAATTTTGGTTGACGACGTGCTGCTGTGCTGAGTACTACTGCTCTCGTGATAAGAGCAAGAAGAGGAAGTGGCTTTCTCAGATGGAGATGAAAGCATCGTTATCAGAAGGGAATCCGGATGCATGAACGCCGTGCCCGGTGCCCCCACACACCTAGCCTTGTCTAATCTAGAAAACAAGAATTCTGTCCCATCTCCATTGGCTGCCACGGGAACGCGCCAAAATTCTGCAAAATTATTTCCATCCAAACTAAAACCATCGCCATCAGATTTCAAGCTCAAATTTAGAAGAAAATGCGCAGTTATTTACCCACACGTGACCGTAACACTTCACTACTTTACTTTATTCCAGCACCAGCATCACCCGGGCCCAGTATGAACTGAATCAAGAACAGGTTGGTGCGTGAAGCTCACATTTGGAATCTAAACGTGTCGGAATCAGTGGATTTCATTTCATACGTACTCAATCCGTCACAAAATAAGTCTCTCTGACTTCACGATGCAAACACTTTTCTTTGACCAAATACTCTCCGCATCTATGAAAGAATCAATTCTTATAATTTGTGTTAGTTGATTTTTTTTAACTTTAACTAACTTTATAGAAAAAATATAACTATATCTATGAGTTAAAATGAGAACCATATGAAAATATGTTGTATGATAAATCTAATGATACTAATTTAATACTATAAATTTTAATGTTTTTTTAAATTTTGCCAAAGTTCAAAAGTTTGACTTAAGATAACTTCAGAAATCTATTTTTTCCTGGAAGAGTATATAATATAAAATATTAATATTTATAGCACATAATTAGTATTATGATATATATTGTTGGCTCTATTTTCGTAATAAGCTTATTCGAAGATATAATATTACTAATATTTTTAATGCAAATCTCATTCTCGTTTTTCGACGATGTCACTTTTAACTTTTAGCAAATATATACAAGAAAATATTTATCTTTACAATACATAATTAGTATTATTAGATAGATTATTAAATTTATTTTCTAATAAATTTATATTTAAAAGTATTACTAATATTTTTTTCTATAAATATAGTTAAACTTTAGAAAGTCCTATCGACATGAATATCATTGTTTTCTGAGAAGTTACACGCTTTTAGTTTTAACTAAATATATGTAAGAAAATATTAATATTTATAATACATAATTAATATTATTTCAATCTATTTTTATAATAAACTCATTCGAAGATACAAATATTACATATTTTTAAACTTCATTAACATAGAAAATTTGACACAAATAAATATTACATCAACACTTATTTTTAGGACGAAGGGAGTAGACGCGTGTGAAATTCTACAATATGATAAGACCTCACATTCAATTAGCACATGATCTAAACAAGTGGATACTGAATACTCCTGCAAAAAGGTTTGATTGTAGTTCGAAACAGATTATCAGCATATAACGACATTTCTGCACTGCCACTGCTGCAGGTGGCCATCGCCACCAGCACCACAACTCCACAAGCACAAGCACAAGCGGGCCACACTCTTCTCCCCGCCACTTCCTTCCTCAGAGCTGCTTCTGCTTGCATGCTCGAGCTCCCCACGGCTCCATCAGCCTCCTCTCCCTCCACTCGCCTTTCCTTTTGACGTTCCAGGTTCATCCATGGCATCCAAACCAACTAGGGAACACTAGCATCCAACCCGCTTCTCATCTCACAGGATCCAACCGCCCAAGAAACAAACACAGCCGCGGCGACCTAGAAGGCATCAATCATGGCGCCGTAGGTGGGAGGGGGAGGGCAAGGCCGAGATAAACGGCAACAACCATGGCCGGCGATGGGATGCGGCGGGACGGCTGGCGGCGGCGGCGGTGAGCGCATGGAGGAGGACGAGTCGGGGGCGTCGTCGTCGCCGCCGCCCATCGCGCAGCTGGGCTACGACCAGCTCCTCTCCATCCTCCGTCTGCTCCCGCCCGAGGCCGTGCTCTCCTTCGCCGCCACCTGCCGCGCGTTCCGGGCCTCGGCCTCCTCGGACGCGCTCTGGGAGGCGCTGTGCCGCCGCGACTGGGGCGCCTGCGCCACAGCCGCGCTCGCCGAGCGACGGCGCGACCGCGGCGGCGGCCTTCAGGCGCCGTGGCGGAGGGTCTACGCCGAGGTCGCCAGGCTCGGCGCCCTGTCCGCGCGCCGCGTCCCCGTCACGGGCGCCTCGCCACGGCCCCGCGCGTCGCACTCGCTCAACCTTGTCGCCGGCTGGCTCGTGCTCTTCGGTGGCGGCTGCGAGGGAGGTAATTGCAACCAAACTGTTTCACTGCGTCCTTCTTGCTACATACAGTAATTGCTTTGTGCGTTCTCGATGAATCAATTCACGAGGGGAAATTCGATCCCACCAGAATGGGCATTATGAACTGCAGTAGATTTGGTGGGCTGATAAGTTGCTTATATTTTAAGCAGAATCTTTGTTGCTGCTGCGGATGTCTGTTTAATGCTTTGATTTGCTTGTTCTGTTTAAGAAAACAACAGGGGAGCTATTCAGAAAAAGGTAGAATGCTTAGGCTTACCCAAATCCATGGTATCATACTTGATATCCAAAGCTGCCACTTCATAATTATCACGTCGCTGTATCCAATGCTATGACTCATAGCATAATAGCAATTACTTATTTCATATGTTTGTGTCTATGAAAGTGGGTCCAGACGATTTTTTTTCTCTCTCGAATATTTAGGAGTAAAGAGAAAAAAAGGATCGTCCCCTTACAAACACCACCACCTTAATCCAGGCCGAGCTGTGTGGGGTTGTTTACATTACGTTGGAGGAACTAATAGACAATTGAGATAGAGGTGAGACCTGACCACAAACCTCATAACTGACCAAACCAAGGTAGGCTAACCAAGCTCACCACCGTGACCCAGCCCCAGCGTGCGCAAGCCACACGCTTCCGCCAGGCACCAAAAATGATGCTCATCTCTGAACTCCTCAAGCAGCCTGGTGATGCAGGGGCGAAACCCTTAAAAAACATAGCATTTCGGTGCTTCCAAAGGGTCCAGGATCCTAGAATGATAATTGTGTTCAGCCCTCTCTTCTTCTCTTTTGGAATTCTCTTGATTGCTTTCCGCCACCAAGTTGCCAAAGACTTCTCTCTTCTTGTGGGAGTTCGATCACGCAGTCCCAGAGGCGTGAGGATCCGTGACCAGAATTCCCGAGCAAGAATGCACGTAGTAAGCAGGTGTATGACAGTCTCATCTTCCTGATCATACAAGGGGCAGCGGCTCGGGTGAGGCAAACCTCTCTTAGCTAATCTATATGCCGTCTAGCATCTGTTCCGGATTGCTAACCATAGGAATATCTTGCACTTTGGTGGCGCCCAGTATTTCCAGAAGATGGATCCATTGAAAAACGCTCGATAAGCAGATTTTGAAGAAAATTGGCCTGACCCATCCGGTCTCCAAACATAGACATCGGCATCCTGAGAGAGAATCACCTCATGTAAAATATCCCATATATAAAAGAATTCAAAGAGGCCCACCATTGAGAGCCCACCTCCAATATTGGCTAGCCACCGTGCGTTGCCTGCGGATTCGGGACAGGACTGCAGCAACAACCGCTGGAGCTAAATCTTCTAAACAGCAGCCCATAAGCCACTTATCCTTCCAAAATAAAGTATTACTACCATTCTGGACCTGAGATTCCAAAGCAATGTTGAAGAGAGCCACCACATTTGGTTGAATGTGCAAGTCATCGAGGCCAACACATGATCGACTGGGGTCTGTCTTCTTGAGCCATAACCAGCGGATTTGCAGTGCCCATCTCATAAGCTCGAGGTTAAGGATCCTAAGATCACCCAGATCAAAGGGTCACTGGACCTTATCCCAAGCCACCAAACAAGCACCACCATTCAGCTCTCTTCCCTTCCAAACAAAAGCTCTTCGTATCTTATCATTGGTATGCACAAACCATTTTGGCACCTTGATAGTTATCAAGAGAGAAACCGGAATGGCCGATAGGACGAATCTTACCTAGGTAAATCTTCCTGCCATGGTGATGAGTGCAGCACGCCAACCAGGGAGTTTATCACTGATCTTTTCTATCCGTCTGAGCAATTCTGCCTTTCCTATTTTTCTAGTTGAGACTGGCAGTCCCAAGTAAGTGCAAGGAAAGTCTGCTGTGGTGCATGGCATGCTGAATTGTTGGATTTCATGCCAAAGCTGTAACACAGCTTCATTCTCTCTCTTATTATTTCTTTGCCACATAGGCAAAACATCCTACATGGCATCTAAGAAATGTGCATGTTACAACCCGTTGCGAGTGGCCTTAGTGCACAACTTTACTTATGATTTCATTAAAAATACTTTGCTATATCGATTATGAAGCTTGCACAATTCTGTTACTTATGACGGACTTGCTAATTGTTTGGAGAACCTTCCTCCAATGTACTCATGTATCCTGACTGTAAAATACCATGGTATGTGCGGGTAATGTAGCACATCAGACAGAACATCAGGAAGACTTACGTCATAATTGTAGGAGGAATTTGAATGGTTCATTAGCTGGAACATACCAAATCCTTCAGAGTACTTTGTTTGAGTGATAACATTGGTTATTTATTAAACTATTTAGTCTCCAAAGCAAGAAAAAGAAAAACCAGGCATTTTCCCGTACCAATATTCTTTGCACTTAAAGTTCTTCTTCTGCCCGTTTAATAGTGTTTCCCTCTTTCTGCATGATTAGTTTATCTTTGATGCCACTAGCCTCAGGAATATTAGGCTTGAAGGAACTTCTGATGACTTGGAGGTTATACTTAACCTGATTATGTTAATTAAGTTAGAAGTCTAAGTGAAAATCTAATTCAGCCTGTTTGATGTGATACATAAATTGTATGAACATCTGAAATCAGTTTTCAAGATTTGTAGTGGAGTACATTTTTTTTGTCTTGAACACGCAGGAGAGCTGAATCTTTTTAATTAAAGAAGAGAGAAAGGAAGAAACACCAAAGTACACACACTCATACCCTTTTAGTTCTCAAGATACACTCGGCAGCATCACGACCATGACAAGACAAGACCTAATCCCTAGGTGCAAGGGTACTCAACAGTGAGAGATCTTGCACCCCAGCCATGCCCGAAAGGTACACCTCTTGTTCTACAAGCAGTAAGGTGCAATAGCCATACTTGGGGAACACCCTCAAACACACACGGATTCTGATGTATCCAAAAGTCCAAGCCCCTAGAATAATGTGAGAATTGAGGCCTTGCTGCAGCAAATCATTTGTGGCGTCACTGACAAAAGGCACCACCATTCATCAAAGGACACATCTGCAGGAGAAGGTGGTGTAGGAGAATATAATTGGTGGAATATTGGATATATTGCATTGGGCCCCATGGGCTGATTATATAGGGTATATAGGACTAACGTCTCTTGTGGCTAGACAATATGGTACTATTCCTATTACTCTAACATCCCCCCGCAGTCACAGCGGAAGCGTTACAGACGGTGGGACTGGAGAAGAAGCTAACAAGCTAACATCCCCCCGCAGTCATAACAGTCGATGTGTCACGTATGCTGTGGCCGGAGAAGAAGCCAATGAGTCCTCATGCAAGGCAGTAGCCCTTTGTGCCGATGTCGAGGTAGCCGAGCGTGAGGGCGCAATAGCCGTGGTCGGAGAAGCCGTGCTGAAGATTGCCGAGGTCGACGTAGTTGTGGTCAGGTTGCCGTGTCGATGGAGCTGCAAGCGTAGGCGCACAAGGGGCGCCATGGTGATGACGGAGACGCGTCGAGGCAGTCGTCGTGGAAGGAGGCGATGCCGAAGTCGTCGCAGTCAAGGCCGTCGAAGATGTAGACGAAAGGTGACGATGTAATCGAGGCAGACGGGGCGGGAACGGGAGGGTCGATGCCGAAGTCAATGCAGTCAAGCCACCTGTGCGCCATTGCGCTGGCTGGATTTGCCAGACCCCGCAGCGCGTCGGGACGAAAGCACGCGTCGGTGTTGCCAATACCGAGCGTACAAGGGCGAGGGCCCCAACCACGGTAACATGGCGTGGTTGTGCTGGGCGAAGAAGAAGCAATGCGGTAGAGAACACGTCGGCGAGCATGGCTCAGCGACGACGCGAAGGATGGCCGACGAGCAGGGCTCTGCGACGACGCTGATAGTGGCAGCTCGATGACGAAGACCCAATCAGCAAGACGAAGACCTTGTGCAGACGGATGGCGCAACAAAGATTGCGCATCACAGATGTCGATGCACATGGGACGGCGATGTAGATGCAACGGCGAAGTGGACACACGGGCGACGATGCTGCGGCCCGATGAGGCGACACAGCAGCAAGCATGCAACTCTTTTGCTCGGAGAAGATGCATGTACGACTCGGCGTGATGCCGGAGTAGTACGTGCGAGGTCGACGGGCGATGGGCGACTCAATCCCGATCAGTGATCGGGCAAACCAAAAAGATACAGCAGCAGTGGATCGGGTGTACCCAGCCCCGATCGGACCGTGCGGGGCGCACGACGTGTCATGGACGCGAAGGATCGAAGATGTCGACGCGGATGGGGTCGACGTGGTGGAGATAGGCAGATCCGCCCGATAACAGCGACATGCTCGATGTGACTGCCTCCATGACAGCCCATGATCGAAGCGTGTTGTTGGGCCTAGCCGCCACCACGGCGGCAGGGGACGGGGCGAGATCCATCTGCCTCCATGCGACGAAGATCAAGGTGTTGACGACGACAGCTCGACGATGAGTCCGGGGACGAGACGGCGGCCCGACAACGAGGCGGCGGCGGAGGCCCGACGACGAGGTGGCGGCGGCGGCCCGACGACGAGGCGACGACAGCTCGACGACGAGGTGGCGGTGGCGGCCAGACGACGAGGGGGGATCCGATCTGCTGCGCGACGATGACGATGGCAGCCGGATCAATAGGATCGGGCGCGTAAACAAGGGCGCTGCCCCCGGCGGAGATCGATCCCTCCCCGGGGGCGCGCGACGGAAGCGGTGGCGGCTAGGGTTAGGATATAAACCTAGGCGAAAGATACCATGTAGGAGAATATAATTGGTGGAATATTGGATATATTGCATTGGGCCTTATGGACTGATTATATAGGGTACATAGGACTAACACCTCTTGTGGCTAGACAATATGGTACTATTCCTATTACTCTAACAGGTGGTAACACTTGGAGGCCAAAACCACAATTCTGGCAAAGACACACCCAATGAGAATGTGATCAATTGTCTCTTCCTCTCAGTCACAATGAAGGCGACACTCTAGATTTGGTAGGCATCGCCTGACGGTCAGTGGTACAACATCGTTTGTGCATTACCATCCAGATGAAGAAACAACATTTTCCAGGCGCTCATGTGTCGGTGTTATGACCCAGGGGGTCAAGACCACCGGCTAGTAAATTTGTATATTGCGTGTTCCCTCTCCCAGATGTGATGCAAGAAGAACACAAGATTTATCCTGGTTCAGGCACAGAAGGCCCTACGTCCAGCGGGGTAGGATGGATTGTATTATCTTGCACCGAAGTGCTCGTACAGGGGGGGGGTACAAGCTGGTTTACACGAGGGTGCTCAGGATGAGCTAAGGCCTAGGGCTAGCGGGGCTATCCTAGGTGGTCGGTTGATTGCTTGAGAGGTCGATCAAGCAATGGGGTGAGTGGTATATGCGGGTCAGAGCTGATGTCCGAATGTGAATACCCGTGCCAATGCCCCTTCTTCTATCCTGGCGTCCCCTTTTATAGACCAAGGGGAGGCCTAAGAGTACAGAGTCCTAAACTGTAGCAGCATGGGAGGCGTGTCCGTGGCGCCATGCTGGCGAAGGGACGTCGATCACTGTGGCGGCGTGGCCTTCCCGTCCTTCCGGTGTTCAGGGCGCGGTGATGGCTGACTGGACATCACCGCACAGCATGGCGCAGCAGGGTTGACCTTCGGAAGATGGGTGCGAGTCCCACAGTCGAAGCGGGACGGAGCGGATGGGACGGGTCCCATACCAGAGTGGTTGGAGGCAGGGGTCGAGCCCCCTGGTCGAGGGGGGTCGAGGCCGGCGTGACCTTGTCGTATCCCTGAAGACACAGTCGAGGGGTGTCCTGTTCATGGCTCGAGGAGGTGCCTCTGGAGTCCGTACTTGCGACGTGGCTACAGCGGCAACACAGTTGACGGAGGTCCGGGGCATGGGCGGTGAGTTGATGGATTTGACTGCGGTAGTGCGCGCCCATGGCGTTAGGCGGGGGCAGGTAGGCGCATTGGATCCCCTTTAACCCATACCGGGAGCAGGTGAGCTGGTCGAGCTTCCCGCCCGGGGGTCGTTCGTTCGACCCCTGTCCGTCATTCGGCGGGTTGAAGCGGAGGCGGAGGGGTCGTTCGTTCAACCCCTGTCCGTCAGTTGGGGTCGAGGCGGAGGCGGAGGGGTCGTTCGTTCGACCCCTGTCCGTCAGTCGGAGTCGAGGTGGAGGCAGAGGGGTCGTTTGTTCGACCCCTGTCCGTCAGTCGGAGTCAAGGTGGAGGCGGAGGGGTCGTTCGTTCGACCCCTGTCCGTCAGTCGGAGTCGTGGTGGAGGCGGAGGGGTCGTTCGTTCGACCCCTTGTCCGTCCATTTTTCCAGGAATGGGCCGGCCCACGACTAGTTGTTGTGGCCGGTGCGGGGGGCCTTCGTGTGATGGGCCTTTCTTCATGGACTCGAGCGGCTGATCGGATCCTGTCTTAAAAATGGTTGCTATGTTGAGCGTTAGTTTATCGATGGGTTTAGGGTACCCCTTACCTTTGTACCCGACACCATGATTTCCATGCGCGTTCTCAAGGCCGAAACTGAATTGATCCTTGCAAGAAACCCTTATAGGTAGATTTGGCCAAGTACTGTCCCGAAGAAGAGAGTCGCCAAAGATGAGTGTCCTCAATCCCTGGCTTCAAAACAATCTCTGATAGGAGATCCCAGAGATCAACATATTAAACTAGCACCCTACTAAAACCATACCCTGAATATCCAGTGTGCAAGAAATGTCGCCTAAGGAGTGGAGTAATGATATATGCATTGCCTGAAATGATTTTTTGACGCTAATTAGGTCACACACCTGAAAGGAGCTAGGTTGCTCGGTAGAGGCAGGCCAAAGATCAGCCTAGCTGAATTTTAGGTCAGTCGCCACCTAAGAACGTGTTCACACACGATACGCAAGACACGTAATCATAGGAGCCTTGTGGGGGGCACATACCAGCAAGGTCTCTTGAAACCCAAAACCCCACACGCTCGGGAAGTCGGGAGGGACCTCGCCGGGGCATGCGGCGGCTATGAGCTGCCCTAGCCGGCCTGACCACTCTACTTCGTTGTCGTTGAACCACCGGACTTCGGCAGCAACAAAGAATGATGAGCAGTGGTAGATGGAAAAGGTACAATAAAAAGTGCACTAGATGTGTTTGTTGTCGATTGGCAATTTTTTTTTGAACGCAATGGCAGGAGCTCTGCCTTTCAATTAAGTAGGAGGGAAAGAGAGTTTATGTACAAGCAAAAAGAGAGAGAGACACTCCCTAGAGGAGAGCAAAGTGCAGCTGCAAAAGCACACACTCCACTAGGAGCCGCAGCAGCTAGGCGAAAGAATTGAAAGCTCTCTTTCTTTGCTCTATGTCTTCCTTGATTCTTGCAGCAACCTGCAGCACATTCTCTGTTGCATTATTGAAAATTCTTCTGTTTCTCTTTTTCCATATATTCCAGAATGTGTAGATCACCACCCCGTTCAGCCTTCTACGATTAGAGTTAGGCACCTTGTTCACCGCCTCCTCCCACCATGCCTTAATGTGGATGGGGTCAGGTTGTTGTTGCAACTGCAGCTCGTTGAGGTTTTCCCATCCTCATATAAATAGAGAGGGTTGGGGGGGGGGGGGGGGGGGGGTCTCATCCCAGTAGGAAACTTGTTCCCCACATAATTTACCAAGTTTCCCACAAGATCAGATGAGTTTCCTAAGGGAAAATACGAATTTGGGCTCTGACTACCAAAACATGCCTGGGCTGGTTTCTACTGAGCACCGTGGGCACTCTGCCAAAACCGGCCTGGGACAGGTTACTCTGCACTAACCGGGCTGGTTTCCAAAACTGGCCTAGGCCGGTTTTTCCTGGACAACACCAAATTGCTCTAAATATGATTATTTTGCTCTTTTTTCTGTTTGCACATCTTTTCGAATCTATCTTCAACTCACCCAATCATATTTTGACTGTCAACAGATTGCTTTTGGTTCTTTCCAGCTTGAAGCTATACTTTTCACCATTGATGTGCTGTTTGTGTTTTTGTGATCCTTTATTATTATTATTTGAGCTTTTATTTTTTGTTTTGCATTGGTTATCCCATTAGAAGATTTTTGTTTCTCTTTCTACTTAACTGTAGGCATCACATCTGTCCTCCTGAACTCCTGATTTGCTTGTTTGTGTTGATTATAGTTTGAACACAATCATCTAAGAAAAAGAATGCAATCACCTAAATAAAATTTTATTTTACTCTGAGAATCGAGGCAACATTTTGTGCTATAAGATTAAAACCTTTTCAGCCAATACGAAAGAAGAGCCTTCTTATCCATGAATAATGCTGATAAGTTAGTATTGTGTTCTACAAGGTGTCTGAGTCCCTGATCTGGCGACAGCCATCTACTCATCTTAGAGTTAACATCCTAATACTTAGCTCTGGTGATAAGGGTGTGTGTGTCTTGAAGGAACGATTATTCTCCCTAGATTAAATATTGGCGCAAAGCCAATACTAACCCTGAACTTAGCTGCCTAGATCAAAACCCTTCCCATCTGCATCTGCCTACCACTGCATTTCTCAGTTGTTGGTCACTCATGATGCTTGTGCATTCTCCATCAAATCATGCCATTTATCCTTCTTTTGCATGGGATGACCATGATGAGACATCATTTTTGTATCGAACACCATAGCCTTTGCTACAGAGAAGATGTTGACCGTCCACAAATATTGGACGCCACGCAAATGTTGATTCTGCAAGAGACCAGTTCTGATCTTGGTGCTATGATGATAAGTGTTCTTCATCAAGTTTTGGACTTTTATGGAATTATTATGGGAACTACTGACATATTTGTGTGAGGTCAAGGGCTACGGTCTCATTAAATACATCCATTTCATTATACACAAGCTTCAGGAAGGCTCCAAGGCAGTTTATGATGCCTGCTGGAAGTGTGACACTGTTTTGTTGCGTTCTCTTCCATGGTCAAGGTATGGGAGGAATTCCTCTTAGATTTTGAAGAAAAATGTCTCACTGATTAGACTTATGAATGTGAAAGAAAGTTGAAAGAGGGACAGCATGATGCTGCTCTTACCACGCCACTATATTTGACCAAGGGCCAACAACTACACAACCTTTATGACTTCACCAGCATTGCTACCACTAACAGGACAAAAATGTGGTCATTGTTCCACTGCCCATGTTCTCTGTGTTGTAATGGGCCTGCATATATAGGAATCTGATGTTAACAGATGGCAATAAATCCAGGAAGTATAAAAGGATAAATTATATATCTAGTTGTGATCAGTTCTTTCATGGGCTATTCAGACAAATAATTGAGTTAGGCTTCTTTTTGATTGGAGATAAAGAGTTGTCACTTGAGAGTCCTTTGGTCCATCCCATAAAAGGGCAAGAGTGTCATGGTGTATTTGTTTTCTAATATATTCTCTTATCTACGTTCCAGCTTCTACTTTTAATGCTCTTATCTCCTTCCATCCATGCTGTCAGTCCGTCCTCTACCTGATAATGGTCCAGATGTAAAACTTTATGCTCTGTTTAATGTATACATTCTGTCCCAGGGCTGCTACACCTGACACATGGTGTTAAAGCATAATACTTTCTATATATGTAGTTCGTGGAGACGATTGTCTCTTTTACCTTTTTTTTCTTCTTTCTGTGTGAAAGGATGATTTCATACTGTGATTATATGCTTTCATTACAATTATGAAGACTTATTTGAATTTATTTTATCCCAGTCTTCGGTTTCTTACTAGTTTTCTGATGTTATCTATTGATCTAGTTAGGTCACCATCTTGATGATACTTGGGTGGCTTATGCTGGAACTGGAGCTGGAAATAGACCGCCTGCTATACTTAGCTGGCAGCAATTAGCCTCTGGCACTCCAGGTGGTCGATTTAGTCATTCATGCACTCTAGTTGGTGACACATTAGTCTTGTTTGGTGGAATCACAGATCAGGGGCAGCGCTTGAATGATACATGGATAGGTCAAATTATCTGTGAAGAGCCTCGAAGGATGCGGATCTCATGGAGACTGCTGGAGGTAGGTCCACTCGCACCACCTCCTCGTGGAGCTCATGCAGCCTGCTGCGTGGATGACAAGTTTATTGTAATTCATGGTGGGGTAGGGCTCTATGGCAGAAGGCTTGGTGATACATGGCTTCTTGATCTCTCAAATGGCCTCCAATCTGGCAGTTGGCACCAAATAGGCAACACATGGCCTTTGCCTCCACCTCGTTCTGGTCACTCTTTGACTTGGATTGGTGGTACACGCATGGTATTATTTGGTGGTAGAGGATCAGAATTTGAGGTTCTTAATGATGTGTGGCTATTTGATATTAGTGATCATTACCCAAAATGGAAGGAGCTAAAGTATGACTTGTCTAGTGCTCTTGGTGAACTTCCTTTTCCACGGGTTGGGCATTCAGCAATACTTGCCTTGGGTGGCAAGGTCCTTGTGTATGGCGGGGAGGACTCACAAAGGCGAAGAATGGATGACTTTTGGATCTTGGATACACCAGCTCTACTTCAATACGAGTCAGGTTCCAAGAAAATGACCAAAAAAAGGTGGAAAAAACTAAGAATTGATGGTCAGTGCCCAAATTATCGATCCTTCCATGGGGCATGTGTAGATACTTCTGGTTGCTGTGTGTATATTTTTGGTGGAATGGTTGATGGCCTTGTGCACCCTGCAGAAGCCTTGGGTTTGAGATTTGATGGGCATCTTTATCAAGTGGAGCTCGTGCTACATCTTTAGAATGTGTATTTTGTTCCCTTGTAAATCCGAGAAATGTCATAGGTCTGATGTTTAACGTCTGGTGTAGTTTGTAAACCTGCTTCATGATAAATCTGGAGATCTCCCTGAAAATATTTATGTGACCAGTACCAGTACCAGTACCATGTCACCCAGGTTTTCAACATTGTAAGGATACTCCAAATGGTGCTTAACTGTCGTTTGTGCATGGATGCATGCGCACACACTGTCGCTGATCTGTGAAAGGAGCAGTGACCCTTGTAATTTTGCCATTAAGTGCTGATCTGTCTGTATATGGGTTTGAATTTTCATTCCTTTGTCAGATTCATATGTTCCAAAGAATGTCCGTCATTACCATCTGGAGGCTGGAGCAGATGGTTGTTTTGCTACCTGATGAGCCATCATATAGTCATGGGAAGAGGGATAATTGTTGTTTTCCATAATAATCCGATACGTGAGGATTGCTCGGGACCATATGGAGCTGCTCTTGGATCTTTGCATCCCAGTCACAAGTTAGCTCAAGGCAGGAGGACCATGTCTCATTCAGCCCTTGCCCCTTGGGTCGTCACATGCACAGAACCTGTTATTTGTATTGATCTAATGATGGTGCATGGTTCACACTGGCAACACTACGCATCAGAATTTCTCCCAAAGATGAATGCTGGTCTGATCTTTGGTCCACCAGTACTAGATTGTTGTCGAGGCTTGTAATGGTATATCAGTATGCAGGTTATGTCATGTGCGATAACAGGACAGACAGTTGCTTGGATTATTTCAGATTAGGGAGCATTTGCAGATTATGATTGCTCGAGAGAAATATGGAGTTCCTGTTCAGATCCACTTTGTGGCAGCAAGGCAAGCTTCAGCATCAAGATCCATGTATGTTACCTCTGAAAGGTTTACTTAGGCTAGACTCAGTTTGTCTCTGATTTTGTACATTCTTGATAGATTATATTTGCTCAAGATGTTGTTTCAGTGCAGCATTCAGCTAAGTTCGTCACAAATTTTACTGCTGGATGGCTATTCACTGCTGCATACCGATTTCCAGGCACTGAATTCCATTTGCATCTTTTTCGAACCGAGTCTATCCCCATTTTCATTACCATAGCAACAGAAATACAGCAATTTTAGAAAGTTCAGAAAGCAAAAGGGAAACACTAGAACGAGCTAGAAAGTAGCATTCGAAATGCTAGACAATACTGATTACAGCATCTTCAGCTTAGCAGCTCAGCTCTTCTTACTTGGCTTAGTAAACAACTCCACAGCAATCTTCAGCATACGTTGATTCCAGCAATCAACATCTCCTTATCCTCACCAGCATATAGACCTGCCTAGAATTGCATAAGAGCGCAATGACATAGGATTTCCACAGGGTTTTTTTATTAGTTTTCTTCAAAACAAGCCTTGTTTTACCAAAGAGCATAGACTGTTTTTAAACAATTGAAAGCATCTAGACCTAAGGTTTCGGCAATGAAAGGATCAAAATGTCCAAGAGGGGGACGGGGGGGGGGGGGGGGGGGGGGGGTGTGTGTGTGGGTGGGTTGTTTTGAATTGGGCTTATTTCAATTTTCTAAAGAAAATATGAAATCCTATCAAGTGTCAATCACCCAGTACCTAACGATTAGTGCGCCTTAGACTATGAAAGCGGTAGCAAGGCAATGAAAGTAAGAACAAAGCGGAAAGTAATGCGGTATGAAAGAACTAGGGATAGAAATATTGACACGACGACGTTTTGCCGAGGTATCGAGGAGTCGACACTCCCCCTTAGTCCTCGTTGGAGCACCCGCGCAAGGGTATTGCTCCCCCTCTACCCGCGCAAGGGTTAGAGTGCTCTCTACGGGCTGGTTCTTCGCCACTTCGGCTCGGTGAACCGCCCACAACCGATCACAAGTCGATGGAGAAGGGCCGCCGACAATCTTCTGGCGATCACCTTCCTCCCAAGCACCACCGGACCGTCTAGGTGATGTTGATCACCAAGAGTAACAAGCCTTGATCTTCGCTTGACTCACTCAAGCTTCACAACTAGAGGATGCACACTTGAACTCTTGGATGAACTAGACACTACTAGAGACGGGCCCTTTGCCGAGTGCCTACGACACTCGGCGAACGCCTAAAAACACTCGGTAAACGCTTTGCCGAGTGTTGCACTCGGCAAAGGGCACACGGTAACGATGTTAACGGTAAAGGCCCTTTACCGAGTGTTTTTTTTTTCGGGCACTCGGCAAATGATTTGTCGTGTGCACGTGTACACTCGGCAAATCAAATAGGCACTCGGCACAAAAAAGTGCACGGTGACGGAGCCGTTTGCCGAGTGCCCCATGCATGGCACTCGGCAAAACATACCCGTTTGCCGAGTGCCCCATGCATGGCACTCGGCAAAACACACCCGTTTGCCGAGTGTCCCCATGGAGGACACTCGACAAATCATGTACCCTGTGCCGAGTGTCTTCGCCATGACACCCGACACAACTTCAACACTCGGGAAAGGGCCTTCCCAGGTGCTCTGGAATGGTCCCTTTGCCGAGTGTTATGACCATAGCACTCGACATATCATTCCTTTGCCGAGTGTTATCAAATCGACCTAAAACAGTCTTTTTTATTTGATTTTTCAATTCCATCCAGACAAACAACAGACAACTCATATATATCACAAACAACACATATCACATCACAAACAACATAGATATCACAAACATCAAATATATCTCACAATATATGCCAATTCATCCATAGTTCAACATCACAATGCATCCACAGTTCACAAAACATCCAAAGTTCAATACAAAACGTTCACGATGAGGGTCTAGGGTCACGAGGCCCACAACCTGATCTCGGTGACCCTCCCAAGCCCGACGATCTTCCCAAGCCCGACGATCCTCCATAGCCCGGTGAAGCTCCATAGCCCGGCGACCCTCCCAAGCCCTGGAAAGGTCCATAGACCAGTGAAGCTCCCAAGCCAGCAGGCGAAGCATTATTTGATGCCGCTGATTGATTCTGCACAAAGTAAAAGAGGTTGCATGTGTTACACAAGTGAACTATAAGTTTCTAACATTCGAAGTATGCTAGGTTACAAGTGCTATCGTGCTTTGACCACAAGCGTAAACATATGAACCAAAACATTTATACTCATAGGAGTGCCGAAGTAGATAGGTCGAGGTGGAGGTGGACGTGGAGGCAGCTCCAAAGCCAGAGGAGCCCTACCCTGAGCAGCGTCAAGGTTCTGCATGTACTCAAACATTTTTTGCAGACTCTGATGGTTGAGTACTCGCTCTTCCGCCATCGTTCACCGCTCAAGCTCTGCCGCCTACCGATCAGCCTCCATCCTCGCCTCCAGCTCCTCCCGTCGCCTCCTCTCATCCTCCAGCTGGGCCTACACCATTTCATTCAAATGTTAGAGAATGAAAAGCTAAGGAAAATCAATGAATGGCAAATAAAATAGAAATAACCTAGAGTGCATGCATCTGCTCCTGTGAGGTGTTTAGGCGCTCGCGTATGACCAGGCCCGATCTGCCCCTCGCTTTAATCTGGCTGAGACTGGGCATACTGGCTGTGTCGAGTGCACCGTTGACAATCCAGTACCGCCCATGCTTCTTGCCGCCTCCAATCCTCATGATGACCTCTCCATGAAGATCCTTGGTGGTCGAATCGTAGTCTGCTCCATGGAGATTCTTTACCGCTGAAGTGTACTCGGTAAGGCGGCTGTGGACGCTCGGTTTAGTGTACTTCTCTGGCGGGTCATCCGGGTTGTAGTCGACGTTCGATGACACCGTGCCCTTTTTGGACAAGGCAAATGCCTTGAACAGATTGCAAGGCTGGTTTTCATGCTTTGCTGACTGCGAGAAAACCAACAAGATGATTAGAAACCATGCAAAGTAACTGTTGCACTAAATTGTAGTCATTGACGTACCCAAGTGGCCGCGTATGCCTCTAGGCTCTGGCTTCCTTGGTAGTGTGTTGTGCCTGGCCTCATCAAACGCCGCTCCCGGCAAGCGTTATGCGTCTCGTCCCAATCGGGGCCGCACCACTTCTCCACTATCCGCTTCCAGCACTCGGTATGATGGGAGCACCACCATGGAATCGTCTACACACATCAAGTGACATTATCATATTTAGCCTACTAAATCTTAAATAGAATCGATAGTAAAGTTGTATACTTACATCTTCGTATTGCTATCGGGTGAGCCTCATGTTCCTTGCATCACCTTTGCAGACCTTTTCCTTAAGGACGTCGCCGTGGTAAGTCACGATGGTCTGGACACGCGCCTCGTAGTGCATGTCTGACACGAGTTTCTTGCAAACTCGGCGAGCCACAGTGTCTGCGTGGGCTCGTGTCCCTCCTGGCATCTATAGAAATCCTGCACACATACATAGAGAGAGAGGCGTGATGTATCTATTCTGTATTTTAAGAGTATAAAATAAATGTGTGCGATACAACTTACCCACAACTCGCCGATTACCCGCTCCGCTTTGTTGGCAAACGTCCTGCCATTCCGATCTAGAGCATCGTTTGCCACGGTGTAGTGGTCAAACGTGTACGCCGGAGTTACGACGCAAGCGTACTCAACTAAGCCAGGGAAGTGCTCCCTACACAAGAGACCCAAGATCCCATTCACCGAGCGTTTGTGAGTACCTGGACTCACAAACGACCAACTCCTGCACAAGAGACCCAAGAATGTTAGTTGTAATTGTGGTTTTAAACATATTAAATGAAATAGGGAAACCATACAAAAGTAATTACTTTTCGACCCCAGGTCGAATCATCGGATGACCCGACAGTGGGATGGGTCGCTGAGGGAGGCTCGCCGGTCCTCGCAAGTAGACAGTCAGCGGAGCTATGGAAGTGGAACCCCCTGCAGGTGCCGAGTCGTCGTCGCCGTCCCCCTCCTCCGCCTCAACCCCCTGCGCCTGCTCGTGCTCATGCGGCTGCTGTTGCTCTTCGTCCCCCTGCTCATCCTCCTCCTCCTCCTCCTGTTGTGCCTGCGCCTCTGGCTGCGGGGTAGGATCCGAGGCTCTCCTGCGGGCGCTCCGCCTCCTACTCGACGCGGCGTAAACCAAGGAGAGAGCCCTCATTCCGCCACCGACCATCTTGAATTACCTGCATTTAAAAGAATAATTAGTATACCAATTAGTTTAATAACATAATTATGAAAGACATGCAGAATAATAAACAAAATAACAATGTATTACATGTATTAGATATACTCTTCATGGTCAGGAGTAGCGGGATCATAAGTTTCATCATCACTATCAACCATGTCCAAAGGTTCAACACTATCCGAAGGAGCGATGTTATCCTCATTTCCATTGCCTAAACTTAATCTCTCAAGTAATTGTAAGTCCTTTACATTTTCCACCTCATCTCCAGCATCCTCGGCAGATACCCTTTCATTGTCTATTTCCATTTCAATGGCTTCGGTTAAGTCTATCTCAAACCTACCTTCTAGACCCTCTTCTTGAAAGAACTCTCCATCATATGTGATTGGGTTCAAATTGTAATCTTCATCATTTAGGATATGTACTTTACTGTGTGATGATACCTTGTGCACAATATCCCACCCCTTGAGACGGATGTCCGTCTGGCATGGGTACGACATATAATATACTTGTGTGGCATGTTGAGCAACAATATAGACATCATCGCCTGGATAGACGGAATCTCGTCGAATTTCGACTAGCCCTAGGTTAGGGGTCCGTCTTGTTAATGCAGGATCAAACCAATGACATTTGAAAATGACAGGATTAAGAGGTTTGCAACCATAGAACTGGAGTTCGTATATTTCTAGAATTCTTCCATAATACTCGACCCCATCAAGGCCGGGTGTAAACACTCCAGAGCATGTGGTTCTTCGATTGGGCCGACTCGCCTCGTAACTTGTTGTGTGAAATCGATATCCATTCACATCATAAGATGCAAATGACCTGACCCTATAGCCAAAGCCATGGGCAACTTGTCTCAACTCGGCGCTCATAGACACATCATTAGCCTGCAAGCCCAAGCAGTTAGGTTGTTATTTTGTTTGAATGTACGATCAACTTGGAGTGTCAAACTAAGTAGTAGCTACCTTCTGTTTGAACCAAGAAATGAAATCAGGATTCCCATTTCTCGCACCCTTTTTAAGAAGGGTTTCGGTTTCTTGTGGGCTAGGACCTCTTGAGCGAGTCCAGAATTGAGAAATAAATTCCCTGTAACAAGGAGAAACAAGGGTTGGATGTAGAATATTAAACATGTATTGATCCTAGTTCAATGAGCATAGAACTTACATCATGTACGGCTCCACTTCGTCAAGGTTGGTCAACACGTATAGCATTATAGTGCGACACTCTTCGGGCTTTAAGGTCTTTGGGGTTGATCCACTTGCACTCCCGAGTTGGCCTCGGAAAAGGCTGAGATTCGATTCATTTTCGCCAATGTTGTAACGAGAGGGTGGATTATGCACGCTAGGAAGGTTGTCACCATAGTATGTTGTTGTGAAGTTTGACACCTCCTCTAGAATGTACGCCTCTGCCATGGAAGCCTCAATTTTTTCTTTATTTTTACATTTTGTTCGAAGAACCTTTATACTTCTCTCGACAAAATAACACCAACGAAACTGCACAGACCCTCCCATTCGTGCCTCAGACGGGAGGTGTAAAATCAAATGTTGCATTGGATTGAAGAAACCAGGTGGAAAGATCTTCTCTAACTTACAGAGCAACACAGACGCCATTCTCTCCAAGTCTGCAATCATGGTCTGAGATAACTCCTTTGCACAAAGCTGGTGGAAGAAATAGCTCAACTCTGCTAACACTTGCCAAACATGGTCAGGGACGTAGCCTCGAACCATTGTAGGAAGAAGCCGCTCAATCCATATGTGGTAGTCATGACTCTTCATCCCATTCACTTGCATAGTAGATAGGTTCACCCCCTTCTCAGATTCGTTGCATATCCATCAGGAAACAATAACGTTTGCATCCATTCTAGAACTTCTCTCCTCTGTGGCCTAGTCAAGACAAATTCAGGCTTAGGCCTTCTCCATGTCTTGCCGCGACCCGGAGGCTGCATTTCTTTGTTTGGTCTATCGCATAACGTTGCCAGATCTACTCTTGCCTTAACGTTGTCCTTAGTCTTATCAGGAATGTCCATAACTGTTGCCCAAATTGCTTCGGCAGCATTCTTTTCAATGTGCATGACATCAATGTTATGTGGAAGAAGAAGATCATGGAAATAGGGAAGCCTCTCCAAGCCCGACTTATGAGTCCACATATGTTCCACACCATATCCTAGGAAACCACCTTCTTCTTCATTGACATGGAGAGCATCTATTTGAGCCTGAACCTAGGCACCACTCATGAGATGTGGTACAAGGTCCGTGACTTGGACACCTTTCGTGAAGTTCTTGATATCTCGTCTATATGCATGGTCAAGAGGGAGAAATTGCCGATGTTGATCGAACGAAGAATATTTTCCACCTTTCTGCAACCATATAAACTTCACATCTGCCTTACATCTTGGGCATGGAAACTTTCCATGAACACACCATGCGCAGAATATCCCATACGCAAGAAAGTCATGGAGTGAGTAATGGTACCACACATGCATTTTGAAGTTTGTCTTTGTCGCTTGTTCGTATGTCAATACCCCTTCCTCCCAAGCACAAATCAAATCATCAAATATAGGTTCCATGAACACACCCATACTTCTCTCTGGGTGATCTGGAATGATCAATGACAGGAATACACTATGTCGTTGAAACAAGACGCCAGGGGGCAGATTGAGAGGTATAACGAACACAGGCCAACATGTGTATGGGGCCGCCATCATTCCATATGGATTGAACCCATCTATTGCCAATGCAACACGTACATTTCTTGCCTCTCTGGCTTTCTCAGTGTGAATTCCATCAAAGTGGGTCCATGACTCACCATCAGATGGATGCACCATCTTGTCAGGATTGTAACGTTTGCCATTTTTGTGCCAAGTCATCTGTTTTGCAGATTCCTCAGTCATATATAGCCGTTGGAGCCTTGGTATGAAAGGAATATACCGTAGGATCTTCACGGCTATCTGAAGCTGCCTCTTCTGGTCATCCCCGGAATCTACCTCTAAGTACCTAGAGGATTCACACTTCGGACAGTACTTTGCATTCGCATGTTCTTTCCTAAAGAGGACGCATCCTTTGGGACAGACATGTATCTTCTCATACGACATTTTTAGTGCACGAAGAAGCTTCTGTGAATCGTACATGTTCTTTGGAAAAATGTGTTCCTCCGGAAGCAGGGTGCCAATAACTATCAACATAGCATCAAAGGCATCTCGACTAAGGCTAAACTGAGACTTAAATGCCATTACGCGACCAATGGCATCGAGTTGGGAAACCTTTGCTTGTCCATGAAGGGGTTTCTGTGCCGAGTCTAACATGTCATAATACGTCTTTGCGGTTGCCTCTGGTTCCTCGTCCTCCCTACCTCCATCAGCGAAATGAGCTTCATGAAAGTCATCTAACATGTCTCCTATACCAGCATCAGCATCATAATCCTCGACGCGTGGCCTCACTACCATGTAGTGTCCACAGGGTATAGTCTGGCATGAACCCATTCTTGCAAAGATGCCACCCCATTACATCCTTTGTTTGTTGCCGTCTGTTAGCGCACTTGCTACAGGGACACCAAGTTGAGCGCGCTTCTTTCTCCGGGGGAAAGACAAGTTCCAAGAAAGCATTGGTCTTCTCAATCCATTCATCGGTCATCGCACCTTGACTTGGGCGGCCCGTGTACATCCAAGCCCGGTTATCCATCCTCTAAGATATATACCAACAAGTAATGTAACTAGCAATTGCATGTGCATGGTGTTCCTACTGTCTAATAGGTGAGGATAGGTCCTAATCCCACCCGTGGTTGCGTAGAGGAGGTTAGTTTCCATGCTCTACTCCTATCCGAGATAAAATTTTGGCAGCACCTCCCCGCTGCTCTCCAGATACACGTCCTAATATAGAGAGTGTGTATCTAGAGAACAACAGGGAGGTGCCGTCGAAACTCTATCTCGGCTCAGAGCAGACCATGAAAACTAACCTCCTCTACGCACACACGGGCTGTCCACGGAAACGTGGACAATTCGAAACAGATATGGTTATAGATATGCAAAGAATTACATATTTCCAACCATATCTCTTTCGAACGGGAGACGCCTAACTGATTACATGATGCACGACCAGCAAAGAGGGGTTTATATCTTCGGTGGTGGAGGAGTCAGGCTAGCGGAGCCGTGGTGAGTCGTTGCAATGGCGAGGCGACGCTGTGCAGGTAGAGATCGCCTCTGCTCCTTTCTCCCCTTCCTTCTGCAAAAGAAAAAAACGTAAGTCAAAATTTCGGTAGAACCTCCCCTGCACGGTGAGGTTTCCAAAACCTACAATAAAAAACCAACACGATGGCCGGCTACCACGTTTATGTCAAAGGCTCGATGGCCGACAACCACGTTTATGTCAAAGGCTCAATGGCCGACAACCACACATATATATACTACAACTACAACTACAACTACAACCTCTACTAGTTCATACCACTATAAACTACCACTATACCACTACCACTACCATAACTACAACTACAACTACAACTACAACTACAACTAATATCTCTACTACTACAACTACAACCTCTACTAGTTCATACCTTGGGCGGTGGACAGCGGCTATGGGCGGAGGCGTCGGGACGGGGACGGGCGGCGGCGTTGGGACGGCGTCTTCCTCCTCTTCTTCCTCTCCTTCTCCTCCTCCTCTTCTTCTCCCCCTCCTCTTCTTCCTCCTCTCCTTCTCCCCTCCGAACTCCTCCTCCTTGTCCTCCTTCCCCTACCGGGGCGTGGGGCAGGACGGGCCGGGCGGGCGGGGTAGGGCGGGCAGGGCTCGGCCGGCCGGTGGCGATGCTCGGGCTCGGCGCGCGAGCAGCAGGGCGAGGGGGGCGGCGGCGCATGGGCGGGCGGCGGTCGCGGCTGGGCGGGCGCACGGGAGGGTGGGGTAGGGCAGGCGCGCGGGCGAGCGGGGCTCGGGCGCGGCGGCGGGCGTGCGGCGGCGCGGCGTGGGCGTGTGTGCGAAAATGTGTGGGCCAAAAATGTGTGAGCGCACGGCCAAAAAACGGCTAAGTTTGGATAAGGCCAGATCTATTTTTTGCCGAGTGCTGCCGATCTGGCACTCGGTAAAGGCCCTTTGCCGAGTTTCTTAGGGTTGACACTCGGCAAACGGTGCCCTTTGCCGAGTGTCTCCCCTATGACACTCGACAAATCTGTTTTTTAAATTTATGTTTCTTTTTCTTTCTTTTATTTCTTTTAATATACTTTTTCAAATGGCATTTCAAAATACCTTGTCAAATTCCTTTAAAAATATATATATTATGCTCATATATACAAACATTTGACTATTTTTTCATGTACTTAGAACTAAAAATTCAAATGTTACATAAATAATATAATTTCGACTAAAAATTAAAAAAATATCAAACGGTTTCAAAAAATTACCAAATTTTGACATCACGCCATATATGGTTTGTATTGGTTGTACGAAAAGTTTGGGAGTCAAATTTGAAATTTAGCTTCGATTTCAATTCAAATCCTACTTAATCCCTCTAAGTGATATGAAACATTATCGGAGATGATTGGATTTGTAAGACACGTATGTGACAACTTTTGTGAAATCATCCCAATTTTTTTATCATATGTTCTAAGTATGATATAATGGCTCCATGATAAATTTTACAATTTGTGGAGTTCATTTGCTATTTATAGATTTTTAATCAATTCTAACACACGTTTGAGATCATGTTGCGTTAGCAATATGTGGAGTTCCTATTTTACTTTACCACATATGAACTCAACTTATGCTTAATAATATGGATAATATTTTTTCAACCAATTTTTTTCATTATTTGAATCACTTGTAGTTCAAATCTCATTTGAGTCAAATAATTCACTTAATTGAAAAAAAACTAACTAAATATAGCAAACATGTCGATAAAATTGCCATACTTAAACATGTAGTTCTAGGTACTATTGAAGTACAACAGAAAAAGTTTAGAGACCAAACTAAGAAGAATTTTTTTTGTTTTGCCGAGTGTTAGGGAATACACTCGGCAAACGTATATGGTTTGCCGAGTGTATATGGCAATACACTCGGCAAACGGTTTAGGGTACCGAGTGCCTAATGGAGACACTCGGCAAATGGCTGACGGCGTTAGGTCCTAACGTCGTTTGCCGAGTGTCGGCGTTGCCTAGTGCCCGACACTCGGTAAACGGTCCTTTTGCCGAGTGCCGGACACTCGGCACAGGCTATGCTGCCGAGTGTTATAATATGCCGAGTGTCCGACACTCGGCAAACGAGGCTTCTGTCGAGTGTTTTAGTATGCCGAGTGTGACACTCGGCAAATGAGCTGTTTGCCGAGTGCCCGAGGGAAAGCACACGGCAAACGCCCCGACACTCAGCAACGACCCCGTTTCCGGTAGTGAGATGAGAGGAGGGATGGATTCGTCAATCACTCTCTCTCTCTAGGGCTCTTGCTCTCTTACCAACCTTCTCAAAGCAAACAACAAATGAAATGAGCAAAGGCAAGGTGGGAGAGAAAGGGTGGGGCTATAAATAGCCCACACACAAAACTGCCTTGGGTTGGAAAATGCTCTGTGTTTAAGTTGGCGATGGACGCTCCGTCGCTTGCCCCAGCGGCTAGTTACTGTGTACGTCAGCAGGCGCCGGACGGTCCGACGCTTTGCGACAGACGCTGCGCCTCAGCGTCCGGTGTAAACTAGCTGGTCTCGGGATTATGGGAAAATATTCCTGGACGCTCGCTAGCGTCCGACGCCAATGCGACAGACGCGTCCGTCGCCAAAAGGACGTCTCTAGAGCTCTCTGTTACGCCGCCGGACACTAGGGCGTGCTTACGTCATCGTCCGGCTCCCTGAACCTCAGCATCCGACGCTTAGAAAACAACTCACTCAACTTCGGTTTTTGTCGCGATGAATATGGAAGTTGTTTTAGGCTATCTTACGGTTACCATAGGCTTGCTTAGAGCTAAGGAAGTCAAGTGTGCGCCACACCTAAGTCATGAAGCTCTCCTAAGTCAAGCTACTAGTCTCAACCCCTCTTAATAGTACGGTCAAAGATCAAATAGAAGCCCTATCTATTTCTATGTGCCCTTCATCACCTTATGGCACTTAGCCTATCATTCTAGGGTCTTCATCATGTCTCTTTGAAATCCGAAACGATATCCATCTTGGGGGATAAGTGATAACCATTGATGCCCATTTATGTTGATCACTATGGCTAAGCTACGCATAGCCTCTGCAAAACACACGTTAGCCATAATAATCGCTAATTGACGTTAATCACTGAAACCAATAGGGCCATCATTCTTCAATCTCCCCCTTTTTGGTGATTGATGACAATAACTCCTCGAGTATGGATATAAGATTGAAAGATTAGGATTTCAAGTGGCTTGGATTGGTTGAGCAAGGGTTAGTGAATAGAAATGAAGCATACTTGCTCACCCAAACCATATCACAAATATGGTACTCATGAATATGAAATAGAATTAGAGTACCTCATGATATTCTCACATATGTATCAGAGTATGGCACGGAAGCTCAATTACCATTAGATCATAGATACATATCATGAAACAAGTGACAACTCACAACATGTATTAGTGAATATCAAGAGTTTGTCACACACACATCACAGGAGTATCTCACAAGCATCAAATATACACAAGTGCAATTTTGTAGACATGATGCATGAGTACGGGGGAATTAAAACACATCAAAGAATCAAATCCCTCCCCTTATCTCTAATACTCGACCCTCTCTCCCCTTTGGCGTCTAGCACCAAAAACTAAACATCTGGAGTTGGGGATGGAGCCGAAGAAGCTGAAGCCTTGCGGTCGAGCAAGATGAAGTCCTGAAGATCTAAATCAGCTGACTGACCATCTACCTCTGTCTCTGCAGGTATAGGCTCAGCTGGGGTGACGTCGGGAACTAGAGCTGCTGTCTCGGTAGCTGTCACTGTCTCTCCTACCTACCCCCTGAGGCTCTGAAGGAGTGTCATCCTGAACTGGGGCCTCAGACTGTCCGACCTTGGTGATAGCGGGTCTGGGAGCCTGACGAGTGAAAACACGAGGCGTTGAGGGAGTAGTCACTGCTAGAGCCACAAGTGAGACTGCTGTAACTTGCTCGGCTAGCTGAGACTTAGGAGGTGAAGATACTGCCACAGTGACTGCCTCTGCCTGCTCTTGTGCCTGGACAACAGTAAGAGGTGGAGTGGTCACTGTCTGTGTAGAGCAGTATGGTGCGACCTCCGACGAAGCGACTGAGGACAAGTGCGTGCCTGTCGCCGGAGGAGGGACCTCAACCTCTGGAGTAGGTGTGGCTAGCAGAGCTGCACATGGGGAGTCCTCTCCTGTGATCTCCAAGTAAGAAGCTGAAAGATCACGAGAAGCCTCTGCAATGGTAGTTCTCCGGATAGGTGTGAAACCCGTCTGAAGCTCGCCGGGAGAAACTAACCAAGAGGACACCTGGGTCCTCGGAGACTGACACTCTGGAGAAGCTGGTGCCTGAAAGGGTGGAGAAGTGGGTGCCCGACTCATCTGTCCTCCGGACGGTAACACTGGTGTCGGCATCACTGACACTGGTGGCTGCGGTGGCTGGGAGGTGAACTGCTGCTATGAGCCTCTGGGCAACTGAAGCTGAGGAGTGAAAGTCTGCCCAGAGCTGGAGCTAATGAGCCTCTCAAGAATCTGAGTCTGCGTCTTCTGAAGTTCAGCCTGCTGTATCTGATAAGATAGGAACTGACGCTGGAACTCATCCTGACGAGCCTGAGCCTCAGCCTGTGCTGCTAGCTGCTGAGCGGTGAGTCTCCTGACATCCTCAGCATGTCTCCTTTGCTCCTCTGCCTGTCTCCTTTGCTCCTCTGCCTGTCTGATCTGCTCTTACTGCATGTTGGTCAAGAGGGAGAGGATGGTAGCCTCCGAAGTGCGTGAAGCTGGTGCTGGAGCTACACCGGACCCGCCAGCCTCATAGTCGTGAGACCGTGGAGCGTACTCAGGAGCTGGCCGGTAGTCCTCATCTGAGCTATCTGAGGGTAGATCATCATGATAAGCATCATCTGCAGCTGCATCGATCTCAGCGTCGAAATCTGCCAACTCGGCCTCTGCAAGGCCCTGTACTGTAGCATCCTGCTACTCCTCTGATGCAGGCGGGACGCCTGTCTGCCTGGTGTGAGGAACCTGACGCCTCAACCGACCTCGGCCTTTGTGACTCACTAGCTGGCTCATGTGGAAACTCTGGAAACTCGGTGTCAGACCGGGTGAGTGTGGTGAGATATGATGCATAATCACCACGGGACACAAGCAAAAAGGAGATCCAATGCGCATACTGCAGCTGCCAGTGTCCTCTGAACCCTGAGGCTATGATGTCCTCCATCTCACTAATGATCAGATCCCACAAATCAAACTTCTCCATCCTGACCAAATGAGCTAGGAGCCTGAAAGGTCCTAAGTGATGGCTAGAGGGGGGTGAATAGCCTAATTTGAAAACTAAAAACAAACTCAACAACAAGTTAGATAAATAAGAAGCGAAGCTAGACTTTCCCTAGCCTACTAGGGGATGCAAAGCCACCTAACCACAATTTCTATCCTAATAAGCTCTGGGATCATACAATTTCTACTCAATTCTAGTATCCCTCAAGGCACAACCTAATATAATAGGACAAATATGAATAAGGTAATGCAAAGATGGGAAAGGTGATTATACCGCCGTAGAGTAGTAGGGTATGAACCAATCAAATGAATACCAATGAAATCAATCAATCCCAAGAGACAATGGTTGACACTTGATTTTCTTCCGAGGTTCACTAGTTTGCCAACTAGCTAGTCCCCGTTGTGGAAAGACACTCACTTGGAGGTTCACGCGCTAATTGGCCTCACACGCCAAACCCGTCACCGGGTGCCGCACAACCAACACAAGATGAGGCTATTGAAACGCCACGAGCAATCCACTAGAGTTACCTTTGCCATCTCCCACAGGGAAGGCACAAGAACCCCTCACAATCAACTTGTAGTCGACGAAGCACAATCACCAAGCTTCTCGATCTACCACCGCTGCTCCAAACGGTCTAGGTGATGGCAATCACCAAGAGCAACAAGAAATCTGCAGCGAGAACGCCTCCCAAGTGCCACTAGATGCAAGCTATATGCGAGATGCACTTGGATCACTCAAACTATATTGGATTTTCAGTAACCAAGCATGGAGATGAGTGGGAGGGAGTTTGCTCAGCTCAAAGGAGTCTCAAGATATTCAAATGTGCGAGCTAGAAACCCTAGAGCCGACCACCAAATATTTATAGACTCCCTCAATGTCTTCAAACCGTTGACCTGTTAAGTTGGCGACAGACGCTCGAAACGGGGGCGATGGATGCTCCGTTGCCATCGTCCGACGCACTGTCAGAACTAGCTGTTGGGCTGCTGTGTGGGTGACGGACGCTCCGTGCCAGCGTCCGACGCATTGATCTTCCAGCGTCCGACGCAAGTCTTCGCTTCACTCGCTTGCAGAGCCCACTGGAAGCCCGACGGACGCTCCACTCGTTTTGCGACGGACGCTGCGCCTCAGCGTCCGACGCCTTCTGGAATTCTTCTGCCGCTTATCTGAGGCCGATGGACGAACTGAGTTAAAGTCTCAGCGTCCGACGCCATCGTCCGACGCGTCGGACAGCTTCCGACGCCCTCAGCTGCAGCATCCGACGCCCTTTTCTCTTCTCTGATTCTTCCACCTTTGCTCTAAGTTGCCAAGCACTAAGATACCTCTTTAGTGAACACTTCTTGGCATGTTTTACTTGACAATTAGCATGGTGTATGTCACTAGGTCCTAAATGCACATGCACTATAGATAACACCTAGTGGCACTTGACAAACCGCAATCACTATTGAATTTCCCCTCTTAATAGTACGGTTGTCTATCCTAAAATTGATCACACCCACTTGGTGTCTTGACCACCAAAAGAAAATCCCTAGCATATACCTTTGCCTTGAATTGCTTAGGATCTTTTCACTTCTCTTCTTCTCCAAGTGTGAGCTTTTAGGTCTCCACCACCTTTGCTTGCTCCATCACTTGTCATCATCTTCAATGAGTGCACTAGACCTACTCAAACACTTAGAGCTAGGTTAGTACCTTAGGTTTGATCAATTATCCAAAACACTCAAGATCTCTCAGAGCCAAAGCTGTAGACGTGTCAAAGTCTCACGGGCTCCTACTCTGGGAAGTATAGTCCTCATGATTACCTCGTTCAGGATTCGGGCTGTCGGCGTTAGGTCGCGGACACTACGACTGGAGCCCTCTCCGAACGGCTCTCTGAAACAGGGGCGCACAAAGTCCATTGACGGCACGACCCCCTCGTGAGGACAGCGAGGAGCCTCCTGATCCCCATAGCACAGACTGTGGACCCTGATGGCTGACTCCTCGAGGTGGAAGATCTCCAGGAACCGTGTATCATATATCCTCACATCCTTGCCCTTGAAGGCAAAATGGATGAACTTGTGATCTAGAGAAACCCACAAAGATGCATAGAACTGTCGGACCCAGTCCTCTTGATATGTCCCAATCCTGCCAACCAGTCCTGTCAGCCCCTGAAGATACTCGAGATGCTGGGCTATCTCTAGACCACCGACCTCAATAATGGCCGGAAGAGGGCACACCCTATGAGCTCGAAGAGGTGCGCGGGTCTGAACGTACCCTCTGTAGAAGTCCTCGTGCATGGTCGTGTAGAAATTCGGACCGACATGGGGGTCACGAGCTGGAGGGAACCATGTCTGAAAGTCCACAAATCGCATCTGCTGGATTTGCTTTGCTGAAAGATCAGTGACCTACTGCCTCACTGGATCTGGCAAACTAGAACGTGGAGGAGCCCTGTCATTGCGTTGTGGTCCATCAGGCCTAGGAGGGGGCTCCGATCCACGAGCGCGTGTCACACGAAGAGCCATCAGCTCCTGGACTGACGAATGCCCCGAAGGGTTTGCCTGCTCTGTGTTCTCTGCCTCTGGAGTCTCTGGGGATCAGCCTCTGCCTCTGCCTGAGAGGGGGACTCACGACGCGCTCCACGGCGAGGAGAGATCCTCAAACCGGTGCGGCGTCCACCCTGCTCAGCAATCTCCGCTGCCTCTGTTGCTGCAAGAGCTGCCACTGAGTCTGGATCCATTAGCGACCTCTTTCTCTTCTTCGACACAACCTTTTTCTTACCCTTGTCCCGGTTGGTGGGTGGACGCGGTGGAGGGGGAGGGTCACTACCACTACCGGGAACGGGGCCTGCGTTCTTCGTGCGTGCCATTGCAGGGCACTACAAGAAGAACTGTCAACTGCACCAACCAACTGCCAAGTAGTCCCAAAGACCAACTACCACGGATCAACCCACTGACAAACTGTCAATCTCAAACTCAAGCAAGAGTGGCTCGATGGCCCTGGACTGACACTCTCGAGGCTTTGCCTCGTTCCTTACTCACGGGGTTTGCCCCGAGTTTACTGTCACTGCCCAAACTGTCACCTGTACGATAGATAGATAGAGTATATAACCATAAGCATATATCTAGAGGTGAGATCAATCTAATTTGAAGAATGAAGTAGGTAAGGAATGGATCGCAACTGACATTCATACCTCTGATCTAAGTGACACAAGAGAGTAAGGTAAGAGTCTTCAATCGGTCATAAACTCAATTCATAGCCTAAACAAGAGATGAGAGGGGAATTAGGTCTTGGTGAATGAGAAAAGAACCAAGGAGATCACCACCAAGTTTAAAAGGAAATGCAGGGCAGACAATCACCTTGAAGGACCAAGGAAAAGGGGAACTTGGGGAAGATCCCTAGCAGACAGACGCCACGGCAAGGAGAGACTCCCTCTGCTCCGGCTGAAACGCACAGGGGCAAAGGGGAACACGAGTCCGGCGGCGAGGGCGCTCCGGCGAGCTGTGGCGCGACGCTTGGGTGGCTATGGGCGGCAGCGCAAGAGAGGTGGAGAGCAGGCGGCGGCGGTTAGGGCGGCACGACGTACGTATGTGAGTGAGAGACCGTCCGAGAGAGGAGCGTTTTCGAAATTATACGTGCTCTGCAAGTTCGCGACGGACGCTCCATTGGGTCTGACGGACGCTAGGTCACAGCGTCCGGCGCTTATGCAGTAAGGGTCCAGAGAGCTCCAGTTGGCGACGGACGTTGTGAAGCGTCCGACGCTCAAACAGAGAGGTCCAGAGAGCTCCTGGACGCGCCAGACGCGTCTGATTCCTCTGCGACGGACGCTAGCAAGCGTCCGACGCCCCTTAGGCGAGCAGCTTTAATCTCTGGACGATCGCGACGGACGCTGAGGCATTTGTCGCCGAGCGTCCGTCGGCAGCGTCCGACGCTTTTAAAACAGAATTTTTCAAATCAGATTTTTGCATCTTTCTCCCAACCAAGTTCCAATCCCAATAAGATCCAAATAACACCTGATTGGACTTGATATGAGAACCGTCTCTCAAACTCTCATTTGCAAGTATTTTCCATAGGCTTTAACTTTTGTTTTAGCTTAAAAATAGTCGAATGGAAGCTCCAAGGAGACATCATATGGCCACAAGAGGGGTAAAGTAATGACTTGACCTTTGAATGCTCCCCCTAAGTGGACGAACACAGAGGATGCTCAAAATTAACCGAAAAGAAACGACAAACAACACATGCACATGCAATGCATTACAAGAATTTGAATCTAGGTTGCTTGCAAGTTTAAACCATGATTGGACTTCTTCACATGTTCAAAAATGGTTATTCCAACCATGTTAGCCAAGCCTATGTGCATTACTAATTTAACATGATTATATTACACATGATGCAAGGTTGGTTCACACAAGATCATCTTGTAGTGAAGTTAGAGTGATCAAGCACATTCAACTCGCTTCTCAACCTACAAAAGGTTGCTTCATCGAGTGGTTTAGTGAAGATATCTGCCAATTGATTTTCGCTAGAAACTCCCACTAGTGATATGGCTTTCCTAGCCACATGATCTCTAAGAAAGTGATGACGGTTATCAATGTGCTTGGTGCGAGAGTGTTGAACCGGGTTGTTTGCAAGCTTTATGACGCTTTCATTATCACACAAGAGTGGAACATCTTTTAAAACCATGCCATAATCAATAAGTGTTTGAGTCATGTATAAGATTTGTGCACAACTTGCTCCCATGGCTATGTATTCCGCCTCGGCGGTATACAATGCCACACTATTTTGCTTCTTAGAGGACCAAGAAACAAGTGATCTTCCTAGCAAATGGCAGCCGCCAGAGGTACTCTTCCTATCAACCTTACACCTGGCATAATCCGAATCAAAATAGCCACAAAGTAGGAAGGGAGCTCCTTTGGGATACCAAAGGCCAATGCTAGGGGTGTGCCTTATGTACCTAAGGATTCTTTTTAACCGCACTTAGGTGCGACTCCTTAGGGTTTGCTTGAAACCTAGCACACACACACACTAAACATGATATCCGACCTAGAAGCGGTGAGGTAAAGTAAACTACCGATCATCGAGCGATAAAGAGTTTGGTCGATCCGGTTACCTCCCTCATCAAGGTCGAGATGCCCATTAGTAGGCATTGGGGTCTTGATTGGCTTGCAATCCTCCATCTTGAACTTCTTGAGCACATCATGAGTGTACTTCTCTTGAGATATGAAGGTGCCCTCCCTCAATTGCTTCACTTGGAAGCCAAGGAAGAAGGTTAGCTCGCCAATCATCGATATCTCGAACTCTTTGGACATCAATGCACCAAATTCCTTGCTATAATCTTGGTTTGTTGACCCAAATATAATGTCATTGACATATACTTGGCAAACAAAGATTTCTCCATCAAGCACCTTGGTGAATAGTGTGGTATCCACTTTCCCGATCTTGAAGCCCTTCTTGAGTACGAAGTCCCTTAGCCTCTCATACCAAGCTCTTGGAGCTTGCTTCAATCCATAGAGTGCCTTGGACAACCTATACACATGATTAGGAAAATTTGGGTCTTCAAACCCGAGAGGTTGTGAGACAAAGACAAGTTCATTAATGAAACCATTTAGAAAGGCACTCTTCACATCCATTTGAAAAAGTTTCATTTTATGTTGTGAAGCATATGCCAAAAGGATACGAATGGCTTCTAGTCTTGCAACCGGTGCAAAGGTATCCCCAAAGTCCAAGCCTTCAACTTGGGAGAACCCCTTTGCCACTAATCTTGCCTTGTTTCTCACAACCACGCCTTGATCATCTTGCTTGTTCCTAAACACCCACTTGGTGCCAATGATTCTTGCTCCTTTGGGTTTTTCTACTAGTGTCCACACTTCGTTCCGGGTGAAGTTGTTCAACTCTTCGTGCATGGCTTTACCCAATCCGGATCCGCAAGTGCATCCTCCACACTATATGGTTCAACAAAGGAAACAAAGGAGTGATGTTCAACATAAGAAGCAAGTTTAGATCGAGTTGTTACCCCCCTTGATGGACTCCCTATAATGAGGTCTTGTGGATGAGCTTGAAGCATAGGTGTAGATCTTCTATTAATCACTTGGGGAGGAGGTTGTGGTGCATCAACATCACTAGCTTGAGCCTCGGCTTGATCTTGAGGGATGAAGGTATCCTCTTGTGCTTCCCTCACTTGTTCTTCATCAACTTGAGGCGTGTGAGGTGGAGAGGGTACTGGATTTGCATCATCTTCACCATCTTCCGCCTCTAGTGGGTTGATTGCACCAACGGGCATATTCTTCATAGCCTCCTTTTAGGGTTCATCACCTACATCATCAAGATTCTCATGCTCTTCTTGAGAGCCATTAGTTTCATCAAACTCCAAGTCATATGTTTCTTCAACTGGGCCGGAGGCTTTGTTAAATACTCGATATGCCTTGTATTTAAGTGAATAGCCAAGTAAGAAACCAATGTCACATCGCCTTTGGAACTTGCCCAAGTGTTGACGCTTCTTGTAGATGTACACTTTGCATCCATACACTCGGAAGAAGGATATATCTGGTTTCTTCCCATTCACAAGATCATAGGGGGTCTTCTTGAGAAGCCTTTGGACAAAGAGTCGGTTGGCCGCATAGCATGCGGTGTTGATTGCTTTGGCCCAAAACTTCTCGGGGGTGTTGTACTCATCAAGCATTGATCTTGCAAGTGTGATTAGTGTCCGGTTCTTTCTCTCTACTACACCATTTTGTTGTGGGGTAAAGGTGGCGGACACCTCATGCTTGATCCCAACTTCATCACAATAATCTTCAATCTTGGTGTTCACAAACTCGTCCTCATTGTCACTTCTTATCTTCTTGATCTTCACATCAAACTCATTTTGGGCTCTAGTTGCAAACTTCTTGAATATTGATTGAGTCTCTCCCTTGTCTTGAAGAAAGAACACCCAAGTGTACCTAGAGTAGTCATCAACTACAACCAAGCAAAATAGATTGCCTCCAAGACTAGCATAGGTGGTAGGTCCAAATAAATCCATGTGAAGAAGCTCTAGGACTCTTGAGGTTGACATGAAAGCTTTGGTGGGATGGGTGTTGGCCAGTTGCTTGCCGGCTTGACATGCACTACACAACTTGTCCTTCTCAAACACCAGATCCTCCACACCTCTAACCATCTCCTTCTTGACAAGTTTCGTCAAGGTTGACATTCCCACATGTGCTAATCTTCTATGCCATAGACAACCCAAAGAGCTCTTGGAGAATAGACATGTTTTCAAACTAACTTAATTTGAGGTGAAGTCCACTAGATAGAGATTGTTGTGCCGAAACCCTTTGAATATCAATGAAGAATCTTCAATCTTGGTCACAACCACCTCATTGGGAGTGAAGAGGCATTGGAAGCCAAGATCACATAGTTTACCAACCGATAGCAAGTTGAAGCTTAGAGATTGTACTAACAAGACATTTGATATTGATTGATCATTGGAGATTGCCACTTTGCTAAGTCCTTGCACTTTGCCTTTAGAATTGTCCCCAAATGTAATCTTGTCTTGCCCTTCACAATCTTTCTCAAATGTGGTGAACATCCAGGAGTCACTGGTCATATGCTGAGTGCAACCACTATCAATCACCCAATGACTTCCACCGGTCTTGTAGTTCACCTACACACAAGCAACTTGAAGTTAAGCTTGTTGTTTGGGAACCCACACTTGGCGAGGTCCCATAGCCTTGTCCACCAACTCCTTAGCAGCCCATAGAACTTTGGGCTTGTTCTTCATCTTAGGACCGAGAAACACAACTAGGGGTCTACCCTTGGAGTCCTTGTTGATTATGAAGTGTGCATCATGAGCAAAGGGCCTTGTGTGCTTGGGCAAGGTCTTGCGAGGTGGAGTCTTGCAATCTTGAGCATAGCGACCAACTTGTCCACACTCAAAGCATCTTGTAGGCTTTGGCTTTGCTTACTCATAGTTGTCTCTTGTGGCCTTGTTCTTGTAATAGTTCTTTGCTTCAATCTTGACCTTGGCCTTCATAAGTTTGTTCTCCTTGAACCCAATACCGGTCTTGTCGGTCTTCATGATAGTGTTCATCAAGAGCTCACTTTGGAGGTTGTGGCCCTTCGTGAACTTCTCCATTCCACTTGGAAGCTTGATCTTCTCAACTTTGAGCTTTGCATTTTCTTCTTTGAGGGAGTTGATTAAGGTGATTGCATCTTTGTCATCTTGCTTGGCCGACTTGATAGTGAAGGGCTTGTTGGCCTTGAGAGTGATTAGCTCTTCCTTGAGCTTGGAGTTCTCTTGCCTCATCATCACATAATCTTCATACTTGTCGGCCTCAACTACCTTCTTGCCCTTGCACTTAGCATTTTTCTCAATAGCAACTTCATCAAGAAAGTCCTCACAAGAAGTAGCTATATGACACTTAACAACCGGGTTAATAGCAACATGTGTAGCAAGATCATTTGTAAGCAATTCATTAGCTACCACAAGTGTGCCATGTTCATTTTTCACTTGGTTGTAGTCATATTTTAGCAAGTTATACCTTGTATGAAGCTCTTGTGTTGACCTCTCAAGCTTATCATGTTTCTCATTAGCTTGCTTGAGTGAGGCTTTGAGCTCCCTAGTGCTAGATGTGAGAGTTTTATTCTCAAGATTCAAATCATCATTAGCACTAGACAAGTCATCAAGTTTATCATGCAAGTTTCCATTTGCTTTTTCTAGTGATTCACTTTTAGTTTTATACTTCCTAATGAGCTTGGTGTATTTGTTGCAAATTTCAATTAGCTCATCATAGGAAGGTGCCTCAAACTCATCATCACTATCATCATTAGAGCTAGCCTCCTCATCCTCTTCTACCTTTTGTACCTTCTTGTGCGAACACATGGTAGATAAGTACCCATGTATGTTCAGTTTTGATGATGAGTGATTGACCAACACGTGAGTGTTTCAGTTTGAGTGGCTTATCCTAACCTCTGCGAAAGAAGAAACATGTGCTTGTCTATCGGCTTGTGGTGTGCAGGTGCTATGCCTAGTGACAGTGGTCAATGGCGTGGAGAAGGTTGAGTAGAGGCTTTCCGTACCGATGGACTGAGAGTGGTGAAGGGCGGAAGCGAGGCTCGGACTGAGGGACCGTGGGCGCCGGCGGACTAGCTGTGGTGGCTAGTACTTGGCACCGGCGAGTGCGAAGAGACATGGAGGTAGACCAAGTTGACCGAGTCAAGACGGTGGACGTGCGAGTCGAGCGGAGGCTTAGGAGACTCGGAGTCTGACCGGGCGAAGACAAGGTGGCTCACGTCGAGTGGTTTGGTGGTTTAGGCCTCAAAACCATCCGTGTCGGTTCCCGAGTTTGGGCCGCAAAACTCGGGGTTCGGTAGTTGAGCCCAAAGCTACCGGTGGCAGGTTTCCTGGGTTTGGGCCTCAAAACCTAGGCGGAGCTTCCGAGGAAGCGGTGATGGCATGTGGCGGAATCCTGGAGGTTGCGTCGAGGCGATGGCAACTCCCGGCAAGAAGCGGGGCCGTCCATTCAAAATGCAGGAGATATTTTCCGAAGCTTGGACTGCAATGCTTAGGCTAGGTAGTTCACTCAATGTATCTAGGGGGTGTTTGGGAAATAGCCAAAGCCCGTTAAGTATCTAGGGGGTATCCCTCATCCATCTCTTGAACCCTAATCACTTGCCCCTCCCTCTCTCTCTAGTTCTTGAGATCCCTAGGTTGTTTCCACCAACCTTTGTAAGTACTTGGTTTTGCTGCGAGGAATCGGAGGCCGTAACCTCCGTAAGACATGGTGGCTTCGATTTATTGATCATGTCCTCATTTTGCTTGTGTTCTTCGCGTTTTGTTTTTGCTCTCTCTTTTTCTCGAGATGATTTCTCTTTGTTGAGAGTAGCTTTGCAAAATCCACTTGAACCAAGTTGTTCGTAATTGTGAGGAGCTTCTTTGCACCGAAGGAATTCTCCTCAAACACTCTTAGATCTGGCACGGGAGATCTGGCAAACACTCTTGAGATATCATGAGGGAAACCCTCAGATCAAGTCCAGACTCTTCGACACGTACCGTAGAGAGTACGAGAACTTTGCTCAGTTTGCCGGTGAATCTGTTGACGGGATGTTCACTTGCTTCTAATCTATCGTCAACAAGACGCGTGCTAATCGAGCCAACTTGCCTTATGATGATCATGAGATGGCTATCAAGCTTTTGCATGCTCTTGATCGGAAGGTATGGGAGATGAAGGTGGCTGCCATTCAGGAGTCACCGGGCTATGATGCCCTGACCGTGGACGAGCTGTTCAGCAAGCTCAAGTCCTCGGAGATTGACTACCAGACCCAGGCCAAGCTTGAAAACCCGTCGAAACCCTCTATGGCGCTGGTTTCTGGCCCCGGCGGTATGTCTTCTTCCTCCTCTAACCCTTCACACTCTTTGTTTGCTTTGTCTTTGATTTTTGTGACAGAGGATCAAGTGGAGGGTCTTGGAGATGATGAGTTGGCTTTGGTCATCACCAAGTTCTCACGGTTTCACAACAACCGTTTGAACCGTCGGCATGGTGGCTCAGCAACTGGGTTTGGTTTTTGGGAAGAGTGGCCCGAACATTTCGAGAGAAATTTGAGGCTCCCATTAACACCCCCCTCTCTGGTGGCCGTTCTCGGTCCTTCATCTTGTCACCTTTAGCCATGAGGCATAGGTGTGTAGAGGATGAGCCCGGAGATGATGGAGGAGGATGAAGAACCGCCATCACAAATCTTCATGTACATCTCATGAGCATTGATCTTGCCCAACACTTGTGTTGGTGTAGAGGCGGAGAGATCCCTTGGTGAAGAACGGTGACAATGTGGCCATACTTGTCAATTGGCAAGACACAAAGAATCTTGCGCACCACATCGGCGAGTTGGATTTGGGTGAGCCCAAGTCCATTTAACTCCTCTACAAGAATGTTAAGACGTGAGTACATCTCATTGGCATTTTCATTAGAAAGCATAGCAAAGGAGTTCAACTTAGCCATGACCAAATGGTAGCGTTCCTCACGCTCACATTTGGTCCCTTCGTGTAGTGCACAAATGTTTTTCCAAACGTCGTGTGCGGTTTTGCAATTCCGCACACGGTTGAACACATCCTTGCCAATGCCACGGAAAAGAATGTTCTTTGCCTTGGCATTGTTCTTCTCAAAGAAGAGATCATCGGCAAACACGGTGCCACCTACGGTAGCGGCTTTGTGCACACCGAGATCCACGGCCTCAAGGTAGGCCTCCATCCGCACTTTCCAATAAACAAAATCACCCCCATCAAACATGGGTGGTGGTCCATCCCCATGGGACATCTTGCTCTAGGCGGTAAAGCCTAATTTAGAGCAAACCTTGCTTTGATACCAATTGAAAGGATCAAGATGCCCAAGAAGGGGGTGAATTGGGCTTATTTCAAATTTCTAAAGCAAATATGAAATCCTATCAAGTGCCAATCACCCCGTGCCTAACGATTAGTGTGCCTTACACTATGAAAGCGGTAGCAAGGCAATGAAAGTAAGAACAAAGCGGAAAGTAATGCGGTATGAAAGAACTAGGGATAGAAATCTTGACACGACGATGTTTTGCCAAGGTATCGAGGAGTCAACACTCCCCTAGTCCTCGTTGGAGCACCCGCGCAAGGGTATTGCTGCCCCTCTACCCGCGCAAGGGTAGAGTGCTCTCTACGGGCTGGTTCTTCGCCACTCCGGCTCGGTGAACCGCCCACAACCAATCACAAGTCAATGGAGAAAGGCCGCCGACAATCTTCCGGCGATCACCTTCCTCCCAAGCACCACCGGACCGTCTAGGTGATGTCGATCACCAAGAGTAACAAGCCTTGATATTCGCTTGACTCACTCAAGCTTCACAACCAGAGGATGCACACTTGAACACTTGGATGAACTAGATGACATGATGGATGGATTCGCGAATCACTCTCTCTCTCTCTAGGGCTCTTGCTTTCTTCCCAACCTACCCAAAGCAAATAGAAAATGAAATGAGCAAAGGCAAGGTGGGAGAGAAAGGGTGGGGCTATAAATAGCCCACACACAAAACTGCCTTGGGCTAGAAAATGCTGTGCATTTAAGTTGGCGACGGACGCTCCGTTGCTTGCCCCAATGGCTCCGTTGCTTGCCCCAATGGCTAGTTACTGTGTACGTCAGCAGGCGCCGGACGCTCCGACGCTTTGTGACAAACACTGCGCCTCAGCGTCCGGTGTAAACTAGCTGGTCTCGGGATTATGGGAAAATATTCACGGACACTCGCTAGCGTCCGACGCCCATGCAACAGACGCGTCCATCGCCAAAATGACGTCTCTGGAGCTCTCTGTTATGCCGCCGGACGCTAGGGCGTGCTTACATCATCGTCCGGCGCCAGCGTCTGGCGCGCCGGATAGTGTTCGGGGCCCTGAACCTCAGCGTCCGACGCTTAGAAAACAACTCCCTCAACTTCGGTTTTCGTCGCGATGAATATGGAAGTTGTTCTAGGCTATCTTACGGTTACCATAGGCTTGCTTAGAGCTAAGGAAGTCAAGTGTGCACCACACCTAAGTCATGAAGCTCTTCTAAGTCAAGCTACTAGTCTCAACCCCTCTTAATAGTACGGTCAAAGATCAAATAGAAGCCCTATCTATTTCTAAGTGCCCTTCATCACCTTATGGCACTTAGCCTATCATTCTAGGGTCTTCATCATGTCTCTTTGAAATCCGAAACAATATCCATCTTGGGGGCTAAGTGATAACCATTGATGCCCATTCATGTTGATCACTATGGCTAACCTATGCATAGCCTCTGCAAAACACATGTTAGCCATAATAATCGCTAATTGACGTTAATCACTAAAACCAATAGGGCCATCATTCTTCAGGTAATTAACGACAATGCAAGATTATTATGACAAACGTGTGTTTTGTAGAGGCAAATTGAGTTAGGTCATGATAATGGTGATTGAATGGGCAAACCAATGGATTCCATGCCCCTTGAAGATGGTTATCGTTTCGGATTTCAAAGGAAGGCGACGAAGACGTAGAATGATCTAGGTCTAAGTGTCAAAGGAGTCGGGAGACACTTACGTGGTGTTTGGTACCCTGCATATGACTAGTCTGGCTATGGCCAGCCAGAGCCCAGTCCGAATGGTACATGTAACTGTGTTTGGTTACATGTATGAGCAGAGACGAGCCAAGTCGAGAACGTGTTTGGTTTGCATGTACACAAGCGTTTTGTGACATTGAACACCGGGCTGGGTCACTCCATCACGCTCCAGCGAGCCAGGCTCTAAAAAAACACTCCCCCATATCGTATCTCCAGAGCCTGGCTCAAGCTGCTTTGGATCTCGTGCAACACAGACTATGAGACTGGACCAAAGTGCATCAAACACGGTAGGTTGCAGTTGGAGAGCGCGAGCTACCCTCCTGGCCCGTTAAACACACCCTTAGAGTAGATTACATACAGTAACTAGTTGTTGGGCTAGCACCGGACGTGTCCGGTGCCCTGCACCAGATCATGCGGTGCTCATTAAAAACGCAAACTCGAGGCCCAATGGGTATGTTTGAGGTGGGGGTATTTATATCCCTTCCCTTGCTTCCATCTCTTGCCTTTGTTCATTCCATCAACTGAGAGACACTTGGAGAGTGTGAGAGAGAACAAGAGCCCTAGTGAAGAGTTGAGTTTTGCTAATTGCTTGATTAGAGCACTCATTAGTGATTGGAGAGGAACAAGTGTGCATCCACTCACCTTATGAGACTTCTGTGAGTCAAGTGAGAGTTCTAGCTTGTTATTCTTGGTGATCGACAACACCTAGATGGTTTGGTGGCGATCAGAGGCTTTGTGACCATCTGGAGGCGATTGTGGATGGCCCAACTCCACATGTGATCGGTTATGGGTGATTCACCGAGCTAGAGTAGCGAAGAATCAACCCGTAGTGAGCACTTGGTCCTTGCGTGGATCAAGGGGGAGTGATACCCTTGTGCGGGTACTCTAACAAGGACTAGGGAGGAGTGTTGACTCCTCGATACCTTGACAAAACGTCGACGTGTCAAACTCCCTTGTCTTTTATCCTTTTCTCTTACTTGCAATTACTTTCAAGCTTTACTTCCATTACTCTTGATATGTTCGTGATCATGCTTGACTAGAATTGGATAGGGTGTTACTTACTTGTATTCTTTCTTAGAAATTAAAAGAACCCAATTCATCCCCCATCTTGGGCATCTTGATCCTTTCAATCGGTATCGGAGCCTTGTGCTCTAAATTAGGCTTCACCGCCTAGAGCAAGATGACTCAAGAGTATGGTCCACCATCCTTTTTTGAAGGAGATGACTTTCCTTATTCAAAAATTCATATGGAGGCTTATCTAGAGGCCATTGATGTTGGTGTGCTCAAAGCCACCACCGTTGGAGCTACTCCATTCGGTGATGATATGTTTCATGAGAAGTGGAATGCAAAGGCCAAGAACATTATCTTTAGAGGCATTTACAAGGATTTATTCAATAGTTTGTGTAATGCCAAAGACGCACATGAGTTGTGGACCACTATTTTTGCTCTTCATGAAGGCACAAAGAGTGAGCGTGAGGAGAGCTATCACATGCAAATGAAAATGCTAATGAAATGTACTAATGTCTCAATGTTCTTGTAGTGGAACTCGATAGCCTTGGTCACACTCAAATACAACCCTCTGATGTGGTGAGGAAGATATTGTGTGTGCTTCCAATTGACAAATATGGCCATATCATCACTGTTCTTCACCAAGGAGACCTCTCAAATGCAACTCCAACTCAAGTCTTGGGGGATGATCAATGCCCATGAGATGTGTCGGGTACAAAGGTAAGGGGTACCCTAAACGTGTGATAAATCTAACGCTCAACATAGCAACCATTTTTAAGGCAGGACTCGATCAGCCGTCCGAGTCAATGGAGGAAGGCCCGTCCCGCAAAGGCTTCCTTCACCGGCAACAAGTACCGATCGTGGGCCGGCCCATTGTGGGAAACAGAGAAGGCTGGATACCCCTCCGCCTCTACCTCGACTGACGGACAGGGGTCGAACGAACAACCCCTCCGCTTCTACCTCGACTGACGGATAGGGGTCGAACGAACGACCCTCTGCTTCTACCTCGACAGAGGGACAGGGGGTCGAACGAACGACCCGCGCGCAGGAGGCTCGGTCAGCTCACCTGCTCCCAGTATAGGTTAAAGGGGATCCAATGCGCCTACCTGCCCCCGCCTAACGTCATGGGCACCCACTACCGCAGTCAAATCCGTCAACTCACCGCCCATGCCCTGGATCTCCGATGACCGTGCAACCGAAGATAAATCTTGTGTACCCACTACCGCAGTCAAATCCATCAACTCACCGCCCATGCCCTGGATCTCCGATTTCCGTCATGGGCACCCACTACCGCCTAACGTAGGGCCTTCTGTGCCCGAACCAGGATAAATCTTGTGTTCTTGCATCACGTCTGGGAGAGGGAGCACGCAATATACAAATTTACTAGCCGGTGGTCTTGACCCCCTGGGTCATAACACCGACAAGATGTATATCCATATAAACCCCAAGGATGAGTAATCTTCCTCCAACAAGAAGAAATACTTGGCTCTCAAAGCTAGAAAAGAGAAATGAAAAGCTCAAGTGATCATTGAAAGCACAAGTGAAGATGAGGATGATTCAAACATCACTCTCATGGTGAAGAAGACAACCAAGATGTTGAAGAAGCTCAATAAGAATGGTGTCAAGTTTGATTCAAGGAAGAAGAAGTTCTTCACAAGAAACAAAAGAAAGCCAATCTCTCAAATGGATTGCTACAATTGTGGAGACCTTGAACACCTTGTCGATCAATGCACCAAGCCAAAAAGGACAAATTCAAGAAGAAGTTCAAGAATGGAAATGGTGCAAATGATGATTCAAGTGATGATGAGAATAAAGTTGAGAAGCCATACAAGAAGAAAGAAGGCTAAAAGAATAAGTTCACTCATCAAAAGAAGAAGAATGGGAAGGCCTACATTATGGGAGATTGGCTCACCAACATTGAAAGCTCTAGTGGGTCTTCTGATGATGAGAAGGTGGCCACTCTAGTTATTGGGTCTTCATTGCCTCCAACACCTCCACCGCCATCATCTTTATCTTCTACACACCTATGACTCATGACCAAGGGTGACCAGAAGGTACAAAGTGAGGATAAGGTGAGTAATAGCGATAGTGATAGTGATGGGGAGTTTTAAGCCCCTTCCTATGATGAGCTTCCTAAGTTGCTAGGAAAATACACTAAAATCATAAGGAAGACTAGGGCTAAAAATGACACACTTGAGGAAGAAAATGATGCTTTGCTTGCTAAACTTGATGTATCTTCCAAGGATAGTGATGAGCTAAAACTTGAGAACAATGTTTTGTCATCCACCACTAGGGAGCTCAAATCCTCTCTCAAGGAGCTTAAAGAGAAACATGATAAGCTCGAGAGGACATCCCAAGAGCTCAAAAATAGACATAACTTGCTAGTAGAAGAGTACACCTCCATAAAGATCAACTATGAGACTCTTCTAATTGCTAATTAATGTCTTGATGATGATGTTACACATGTTGTTACTAACCCCATTGTTAAGTGTGACGTAGCATCTTCATGTGATGATTTGTTGGATGATGCTTGTGAGCAAAGAGTCAAGTGCAAGGGCAAGGAGTTAGTTATGGCCGATCACTATGATGACTATATCAAGATGAAGAATGAGAATGAGAAGCTCAAGATTGATCTTTCAAAGCTATCCTCCTCCAAGACAATTGTGAGTGAAACACAATATGAAGACTATGATGCATCACTAGATCTTGATTTCCTTAGTGAGGAGAACAAGAGATTGAAGATTAAAAAGAACCATCTTGCCATTGGTTTTGAGAAGTTCAACAAGGGCCACAATCTCCAAAATGAGCTCCTCATGAACACCATCATGAAGAATGACAAGATGAGAATTGGTTACAAGGAGAATCAAGTGATGATGGCTAAGGTCAAGAGCAATGCAAAGCAATACTATCAAGCCAAGTACTATTATCAAGAGAAGCCAAAGCCCAAGCCTAGAAGATGTTTTGAGTGTGGACAAATTGGTCATTTGGCATATGATTGCACTAATCCACCTCCTCAAGCCTTGCCTAAGCACTCAAGACCCTTTGCTTTCAATGCTCATTACATCATCAAGAGGAATGCTAAGGGGAAACCTCAAGTAATGTTTTTAGGACCACCCAACAAGAATAAGCCTACAACACTATGGGTAGAAAAGTCACTAGTGGATAAGGCTATGGGAAATCATCAAGTGTGGGTTCCAAAAAAACAAGCTTGACTCCTTGCTTGTGTGTAGGTGAACTACAAGACCGATGGAAGTCATTAGGCGATTGATACTAGTTGCACTCAACATGTGACCGGTGACCCCCAGATGTTCACCTCACTTGATAAAGATGTGGACAATCAAGACAAGATTACATTTGGGGATAAGTCAAAGGGCAAAATTCAAGGTCTAGGCAAAGTGGTTATCTCCAACAATCATTCAATATCCAATGTATTGCTAGTTGCATCTCTAAGCTTCAATTTGCTCGGTTGGTCAACTTTGTGATCTTGGGTTCCAATGTCTCTTCACTCTGAATGAGGTGGTTGTATCCAAGATTGATGATAGTCAAGTGATCTTCAAAGGCTTTAGACACAAAAACCTCTATCTAGTGGATTTCACCTCAAATGATGCTAATTTGCAATCTTTCTTATTCACCAAGTTATCTCTCGGTTGGTTGTGGCATAGAGTACTTGCACATGTTGTATGAGCACCCTCAAGAAGCTCTTGAAGAAGGACATGGTTAGAGGACTCAAAGATGTAGTGTTTGAGAAAGACAAGTTGTTTAGTGCATGTCAAGCCAGCAAACAAGCGGCAAACACTCACCCTTGCAAGGCTGTCCTAGAGCCTCCCATACACCTCAGCTTGAGTAACATACCAGCTTCACGGGTACGGGAGATTCATTTTGTTGAGCTTGAGCGTTAGTTCCCAATAAAGAGAGACCCCAGAGCTTCACTGGGTTTGTACACACCACTCATGGAGGACTTCTACACAACAGCAGACCTCTCCATGATTCAGATCCGACCTCATAGAGTTTGTTCGCTTGAGAGTATCGTTGCACTTGGTGGAGAGGAGATTCGCCCCTTCCTCACCTACATCACAGGTCTCTATGACCTTCTTGGTTGTTCTGGGAGCTATGTTGTAACACCCCTGGTGTTTAACTTAATTAAAAATGGATCATATCATCATATGCATTAAGCATCATTCACTTATTTGAGAACCTTGTTATGCATTGAACTAAAATAAGTTTATTTGGTGGTGCTTGACTCAGAATGTGAATGCTTGTGGTGATTTCAAATTCAAATTTTCAATTCTTGTTTTCAAACCCTAATTTAACTCATACGTTAAACATGGATTTCAAAATCTAAAAAGAGTTTGCATATGGTTGTTAAAGCAAAGTTGTAGAGCTCTGTTTCTATTGCAAAAGTCATGTTTGGAGGTTTTCAAGTTTTATTCAAAAATCTTGAGCAATTGAAAAGGGGGAAAATTCTTTTAAATTGGGGTTTTCAAATTCAAAGATGCATTTCAAAAACTAGGCCAAATTTGAAAAAGTGCATGTTGACAACTTTGTAGAGCATGAAATTTTGAGCAACTTTGGTACTCAAAGTTTTTCATGAAAGTCAGCAGAAGAGGGAGTTTTTGGTCTTTTTGCATCAGGGGCAGTTCTGGCATTTCACCGAGCACGTGCATGTCGGTGCAGTGCTTTCGCCGCCAACACCTAGCCGGCCAGCTACCGACGCCACCGAGCGCCTCCTGGCCTTGACGCATGTCGCGTCCGATGTGTGGCAACGCCACGGCTCCGTTGCCGTCATCAAAACAAGATGTTGTGCTCCCATTCATCCCTTTGACACCTAAGCTCTCGCTCTGCTCTGCTCCGCCATGCGCGCCATTTACGCCAATGACCTCACGCGAGTTCGTTAGCCATTGCCAAGCAACCAAACCAGCGCCACTATCTTCGCCTTGACCTCGCACACTGTCAACGAGAGTTGGTTGAAGCTACAACATCGTCGTTTGCCCGGCGCAACCCCGTCTTCCTTGGCTCCAGCAAGAGGTCCACCTCATCGGTTCGTTGTCTCAATGGCTATCCAGGAACCACATTGCCTATTTCGTTCTTGTTTCGCGTTCCTTGTTCATCACTGATCTCATTGCGCCTCTCCGTTGTCTTTGGTGAACCGCAGCTCTGGGAACGTTGTCCTTGCCGCCGTTAATCGTTTCCGCCGGCACTGTCTCCATCGCCAACACGTTCTTCTTCCTCTCCGACCGAGTTAGCGTGCACCTCAAAACCAGGGTGAGCTCCTGATGCTCGTAGGGTAGACGGTTGTTGCCAATTTTGGCCGGTTGTCACAGTTCGTTTGCTCCGTCATGTTTTGCGCCGCCGCGTCGATGCTCACCGCCGTTAGAGCTCTGTGGTGGCTCTTTTCTTCAATTGCTTGTTGCGCTAGCTTCGCCTAGTCTTGCTGAATCTAGTCGTGGTGTTGGTTGTACGTGCGGGTGAGTGTTTTTCCCGGCGCGCGACGTGCAGATCTTCGTCGTCCGCCATGGTCGTCGGCAAGGTCTTTCCGTTGTCTTTTGGCTTCGTTTTTGTTGTGCTTCGTGTTCGTGTTGTCACCCTGAGTCCGTCGGTGCGTTTGGTTGAACCGGCGAGGGTATGTGGTCACTGGCGTACGTGTGGCCGAGCTCGGGTCGCCGCCGTTGCCGCCGGTGAGGACGTTGCGAGGGATAGGTTAGGTCGTTTCGCACCTCGTTGGGTTCGGGGTGAAGAGAGGAAGCCGATGCGAGACTTGGTTGTCCGTTTGGGTCATGGACGGTGATGCGCCATCGTGTTTTGTGGTCGTCGCCGCCGCTGCATCGGTTGGGGTAACGCTGACAGCGTGGCCCCACGTGTCAGTGACGGTTAGAGTTAGGGTTTGTTATTTGCTGTTTTTGCACATTAATGAGTTTTGTTATTTTTGTATCTTTATTTCTGTGCATGGTTAAATTCTGGAACAATTGTTGTATGCTCTCTGTGATATGTAGATATTTATAAAAATATAATATGCATGTGTTCAGTACATTTTTAATCCTGTAAAAATCCCTAAAGTAATTAAGAAATGCAGTTTGCATGATTTTTCATGCTCTGTATGTTGCTCCAAAAATTATGAAATTTTTTATGTAACCTGTATACACTTATACCTTTCTGTATTAAAAATTTGGGAATATTTGGACAAACTTTTACACATGTCTATTTACATAATTAAGAATAAAATGATTAGAAACCCTAATGACTTTAGGATTTGTGTGAATTTGGATTGTTTGATGTAAATGGCCATTGTCCAGTGGCAAACACAACATGGACATGTATGTTGTTGGTATGTTGCCTGCTTAGTTCTATTGAATATAATTATTAAACTAGTTAAATAAACTAATCATGGTTTAGTTAATTACTCTATGCTCTAGTTTTGTTTACCTTCATAAAGGTATGTCGTACTCAAGGTTTATAATTTCTTTTGTTCATCTCTTAAGTGCATGCTTGCGTGTTGTAAATCATCATTTTTATTAATTCAAGCATCATCTAAGCATGTCATAATATCGTGTAGATATCTCGATTGTTGGGGTGGATAATCTCTCTAGTGAAGGGGGGTTTTTTGTTAGTGAATCTGATCCAAAGTTTGTGTATCCCTCCAACCAAGGCAAGCCCCAGTGCATTTAACCCTTCCTTGTATTTAAATATTTGCTTTAAATAAACTTATGGTTATTATTATTGCATTGTTCCTACTTGGTGCATGACGTTTATCCTTGTGCTATTGAATCCTTTACCTTAACACTTGTTTAAAGATGCAAATTTTGCTAAAATTTCTTAACATGCTTAGAACTTTTCTAGTAGGTGATTTCCGGTCACCTACACATAGCGCATTGCTTCGGCAAATGTTTATGCTCTTTTGAGAAAGAAATGTTTGTCAAAAGTAATAATCAGGATCGGGCGAACACGGTGTTTGGGAGCCACCGGTGTGACTGGTGAACGGGTTCTTTCCGCCTGTGTCATTAGGGCCTTGCCGTTGATGTTGGGTTGTGACTTTGGAGTACTTATCACATACTTTGGGAAGCTGGACTCTGGCTAATCCAGTTTTAGGAACGGTTAACCCACACTAGGAGTGAAGATATGGCGAGAGTAGTGTGTACCCTCCAAGTTCGAGGAACTTGATGGAGGTGTACTATGCTCTCGGGTGGCGGAACCACGGTCTTGGCTGGAGGATCTAGGGAAAAGTAGTCATATGCGTGCTTTGGTGTTGTATATGTCGTGTGATTGGGAAGCCCCAGTTGGGTTTAACCGGTTCGAATCATCATGTTCCTTGAATATGGAAACATAACCCTGTTTTCTTCATCGTAGTTAATGAAACTTAAACTGAATACTTGATGATTCCTTTTGGTTATGGTTTGTTGCCTCATTATCAATCAGAATTACGATCAGTACTTGAGTAACTATTTATGAGAACTAAATCAATTTCAATTGTCTTTATAAATGCTCATTTATGCAAAATACTTGATTTTTACAATACCCCACCTTGAATCCTATGACTTGCATATCTTTTGTCCACCAAATATTTTATTTGTCGGATAAGTATTGTTGAGTACTCTCGTACTCAGGGTTTGTTAACCTCTGTTGTAGATGGGGGTCCTAACCCAGTCTGTGTAGCTTTGTGCTGCATGACCGTTGTTACAGTTGATGAAGATGAGGAATAAGTTGTCTTTGCTTGACTCTTGGGCAAGAGTACCTCGGTTGTTTGTTATACTCTATCACTAGCTTGATGTAATAAGTTTGTATGACACTTGTGCTATGTTTCAAAAACCTATGGTTTGTAATATGACTTTAAATTCCGTACTTTGATGTAAATTAAATTATTGTATTACTTTTGCAATGTGTGTAATGAGGAGATCCTGTTCAGAAAGAGGTGGATGACCCGTTGTAAAGTGGTGACACCTGACGGACTAATTAAGACTTGTATCATTTGTGGGGATTAAGTCGAATGGACATTAATCCTGGCAAGTGGACCCTGTTCTTAAGAGGTTCTGTCACATATGTCGAGCATTGGGTGCACGAGTTCTACGCTTTGGTTTGGATTAAGCCCAGTCCCCGCTACTTTTAGTACACCTTCAGGGGCATTCTTTACTGGACGTACTAGACAGCTTTCAGAGAGCTTCTCAGAGTTCCCGCTTTCAACTACTGCTTGCACAACAAGTGTTACAAAGGTGTTGAGCTGCCCCGCCATGCTCACGGTGGACGTATCCCATGGGCAGAGTTTGTGGCCCCGCTCTTCAGGCCACCCTTCGGTGATGGTGCATGTTGCACCCTAGCAAAGATCCTCCCCGTCGTTCACTGGCTGAATGACGTCCTTCGGAGGACCTTGTTGCCTCGCACAGGCTACAATGAGGGTCTTACAAACCTTCAGCAGTTTCTTCTTCACGCTCTTGTGACCCAAACACCATTCAACATTGCAGATTTCATATTGTCAGAAATAGAGGGTGTTATCTCAGATGGGCTGAAGGCCCAGCATTAGATGCCATATGGACACTGGATCAGTCTCATCATAGCAACAAAGCTTGTGCGATTTCACCCAGGGATTCTAGATGAGTACGAGCACTCATTGACAACTTTCCCAGAGTACCAGGTTATCTCTTCAGTTGATAGTCGACTCGGCAGCAGAGCTCTTCATCAGGTCCGCCTTCAGATAGCTCAAGCAGACATGGAACACGTTGATGCTCAGGGCGAGGCCATCAGAGGTGTTGAGCACCAGGCGCTTCGTGACTTAGACGCCCAGGAGGCTGAGGGTGCAGCAGTGCACACTTCTTCTGACAGCTCCGATGACGACTACCATCCCATTCCACCTATGCCCGCATGGGCACATGACATCGAGGTCGGTGGTTCTCGTTCTGCACCAACTTCAGACCCCGTCTTGCTACAGATTCTCGATCGCATGCAGGAGCAGTAGGGGTCTCTTATCTCAGCAGTGACTCAAGTGCAGAGCCGACAACATGAGTTTCAGAGATAGATGATTGAGATGCAGCTACAGTCTCAGAGGCTTCAGGCTCAGAGTCTTGCTTTCATGGAGCATATGATAAGGTACACAGGTGCCCCTCTGTAACACCCCTGGTGTTTAAGCATTTATTTAAATCTTGATCATGTCATCATATGCATTAAGCATCATTCATTTGATTGAGAACCTTGTTATGCATTTAACTAAAATGAGTTTAATTAGTTATGTTTGATCATATGTATGAATGCTGGTCATCTTTTCAAATTCAAACTTTCAAATTTTAATCCAAAGCCTAATTACCCAAGGGGGTGGATTCAACCCTAAACATGATTTTCAAAATTTATAAAGAATTTGCATATGGTTGTTTAAGCAATGTGATAGATCTCTGTGTGAATTGCAATTGTTGTGTTTACAGTTTTTCATGTGTTGTTCAAGTTTTTGAAAGTAATTAGAAAGGGGGTAAATCCTTTTTAAACAGGGTTTCAATTTCCAAAAATGCATTTTCATTTCTAGGCCGAATTTGAAAAAGTGCATGTTGTCAAAAGTGTAGATCATGAAATTTGGAGAAACTTTGATGTTCTAGGTTTTTCATGAAAACCCTTGGAAGCTTGTGCATTTTGCAAAATGGTCTGAGGGTTAGTTCTGTCATTTCACCGAACACTTGCATGTCGAGTTAAGTCATGGCACCGACATCTGTCCGGCCACCTGCCGACACCACCGCGCGCCTCCTGGCCTCAGCGGGCGTCGCAGTAGGTGCGTGGCAACGCCACAACCCCGTTGCTGTCTACAAAACGGGACGCCGTCCACCCCTGCCCTCTCTTTCCACGCTCGACGCCACCCGCTCTGCTCGGCTCGCACCGCCGAGAGTACACTTTGCGTCGCCGAGCTCGTGCGAGCGTTCCAACCACCGCCAAGCTTCCAATCCACTGCCTAAGTCTTCGCCTTGATCTTGCACATCGTCTGGGTCGCTTGGTTGAAGCAGCCGAGCACTGGTTTGACCGGCGCAGTTTCGTCTTCCTCGGCTCCGGCGAAAGCACCGCCTCTCTGGTTTGCCGTCGTCCGGGCTAACCAGGAGCCACATTGTTTCCTTCTTTCTTGTTTCATTTTCTCCGTTCATCGCTGATCCTCGTCGTCTTCGCCGTTTCTTCTTTGGTGGACTACAGCTCCGGGAACGCCTTCGTTGCCGCCCTGTTCGCCATTCCCGTCGGCTCGGTCTTCGTCGACCAGTCGTTCTGCTTCATCTCCGGCCGTGCTAACAAGTGTTCCACAACCGGGGTAAGCACCTCGAACTATCCGCGTGGTTGGTTTTTCTTGAATCGAGTCGTCGAGCTCTGTCCACCAGCGCCGCCGCGGTTCATGGCCGTCGCGACGGTGCGCTCGTCGGTCGTTCGTTTTAGTTGATCGTTTTCGAATCAGAGTCTTGCGCTAGCTTCGTCTAGTCGTCCTGAGTACGTTCACGCTGTTGGTTGATTGAGCGCGTGCGTGTTTTCATTGGCGCATGAGCGGCCGGGTGCGAGGTGCCGCCATGCTCGTCGGTAGGGTCGTTTCAAGTAGTTGTTCGTTCGTTTTGAGTGCGGTCCGCGTTGTTTGGGGCCTGCTAAGCATGCTGGGGTTGTTGGTTGAGCTAATTACGGCTTGTGCTCGCCGGCGTTCAAGTGACCGAGCTCGGGCCGCCGCAGATGTCGCCGGTGAGGGAGTTCAAAGGGATGGAAAGGGCTCTACCGTACCTCGATGGGTTCGAGATGACGAGTAGAGTCCAGCGCATGAGTTGTTTGTGCCACTAAGTAGCCGTCGATGACGCGCCGCCATGTTTTGTGGTGACCGGCGCCGCTGCTCTGTTTTTGGGTCGCTGACATGCGGGACCCAGGTGTTAGTGAAGAGCAGTGAAGGGTTTTCCTATTTTCCAGTTTTGCACAGTAATGCTTTTTGTTATTTTCATATGTTTATTTCTATGCATAAATAAATTCTGTAAAAATTTGTGTATGCTCTCTGTGATGTGTAGTATTTAATAAAAATATAACATGTCCATGTTCAGTACATGTTTAATCCGGTAAAAATGCTCAAAGTAATTGAAAAATGACTTTTCCCTGATTTTTCATGCTCTGTGTAATGCTCCAAAAATCGGGAAAATTTTGTGTAACCTTTTTATACTTGTATCTTGCTGTATAAAAAGTTTGGGAGTTTTTGGATGAACTGTTGAACATGGCTATTTGCTTAATTAATTATAAAATGATTAGAAACCCTAATGAATTTAGGTTTTGGGTGATTTTGTATTGATTGATGCAAATGGTCATTTCTCCAGTGACAACCACAGTTTGGACATGTATTGTCATGTGTTGTTTGCTCAGTGCTTTTGGACATAATTATTAGACTTAGTAATTAGTTTAATCATGATGTAAGTAGATTGCTTTATGCTTTAGTTTAACTTTTCCTTCATGAAGGAAAGTTGTACTCAAGGTTGTAATCTGTTTTGCTTAACCTTAAAGTGATGTTTGTATGTTGCAAAGCATCATGTCTATCATTTCAAGCATCATCTAAGCATATCATTATATCGTGTAGATTGTTCGTTGGGTTGGTTGGATAATCCATCTCTTGAAGGGGATTTCTCTGTTGTTGATTCTGAGCCCGAGTTTGTGTATCCCTCCAACCAAGGCAAGCCCCGGTGCATTCAAACACTACCTTGTATTTAAAATGTTTTATTTAAATACAATTATGGTTATTATTGAATTGTTCTTACTTTATTAAATGCCCACTTGATGCATAGCCTTATCCTTGGTTACTTGTACCTTCTACCTTGACACTTTTTAAAGATGAAAACTTTTGGCTAAAAATGCTTAGTATGCTTAGAGTTTTCTAGTAGGTGATTTCCTAATGCTTACACATAGCGTATTGCTTCGGCAAATGGTTATGATCCTTTGAGAAAGGTGTGTTGTTGGAAGTAATAATTCGTGACCGGGCAGACACGGTGTTGGAGAGCCATCAGTGGTGCCTGGTGAGCAGGTTCTTTCCGCCTGTGTCATTAGAGCCTTGCCGTTGTAAATGTCTAAGGGTTGTGACTTTGGAGCACTTATCACATACTTTTGGAAGCCGGACTCTGGCTATTCTCGTCTTAAGAACGGTCAAACCGCACTGGGAGTGGAGAGATGGCGAGAGTAATGTGTACCCTCCAAGTTAGCGAACTGGGTGGAGGTGTATTGTGCTCTCGGGTGGCGGAACCCCGGTTTTGGCGAGAGGATCCAGGGAAAGGTAGTCATATGCATGCTTTAGTGTTGTATATGTCGTGTGATTGGGAAGCCCCAGCTAGGATAAACCGATTCGAATCGTCGTGTTCCTCGGATATGGAAACATAACCCTGTTGTTTACATCGTAGTTAATGAAACTTAAATTGGATACTTGTTGGTTCCTTTTATGGATGGTTCATTACCTTGTCATCAATCATAAATTTAGATTGGTACTTGAGTAATCTTTTAAATGAATTAAATGAATTTCAATTCTTTTTATAAATGCTCATGTTTGCAAAATACTTGATTCTTGCAAACCACACCTTGAATCCTATGACTTGCATATCTTTTGTCCACCAAATATTTTTCTTTGTCGGATAAGTCTTGTTGAGTACCCCATACTCAGGATTTGTTAAAACCCCTGTTGCAGATGAGGGTCCCAATCCGGTCTGTGTGGCTTCGTGCTGCATGACCATGGTTTCAGTTGAGGATGAGGAAGATTAGTTGTCTTTGCTTGACTCTTGGGCAAGAGTACTTGGGTTGTTTGTTTATACTCTATCAGCAGCTTGATACTATTTTATCGTATGACACTTAAGTTATGTTTCAAAACTTATGGTTTGTATTATAACTCCAAATTTCCGCTACTTTGATGTAATAAAATTTTATAGTATTACTTCTAGAATGTTTGTAACGGGGAGATCCTATTCGGAAAGAGGTGAATGACCCGCTGCAAAGCGGTGACACCTAACGGACTAATTAAGAATTGAATCATTTGTTTGGGATTAAGTCGGATGGACTATTAATCCTGGCAAGTGGGCCCTTTCTTAAAAGGTTCTGTCACACCCTCCACTTCAGTTTCCAGGGGCCCTCAGATTCAGATGATGAGTCAGTCTCAGCCTGGACAGTCAGTTGGGCATTCTACGACTCCCTTTCACCCAGTTGGCCCCTTCATGGCCTCGTCTTCATCAGTTGGCCCCTTAGTGGCCCCTCAGGTGTCAGCCAGGACTTCTGTCACTCTCATCCAACCTTACAGTCCAGTAGGCTCCAGGGTGTAACACCCTCAGTGTTAAGCTTTCATTTGCATATCATTTCATGAGCATGAGCATAAGCATTAATGCATCCATGCATTTCCATGATCATATGAAATGATAATCCTAAGTGATCACCTTGTGTTTTATGTGTGTATGTGTTAACCTAACCCTAGCTTTAATTAAGTTATACTTGTTTAACCAAGTGCTTGATGTATTGATCACTAATGACCACCTAGAAATATTTAGGGATGCTAATGTAACCATGTTTATGTTCATGATAGTGTCCAAATGAGCTTCTAGGGTTAAGCTTATATGATTGACCCTAGGAACCCTTTTTCTTGATTTAACAATTTACCTTTGTTAATGACCTTGTTTGAAACAGTTGGCTGAAGCAAAGTTGTAGAGTTTTTAATTCTGCACAAACTTTGTTTAACCACCTTGAGGTGATTTGGATCCTAAAATACCCTAATTAGTTAATCAAGGCTGAGTTAGGTGTTGTTTTCTTTCTGAATTTGCCTAAGTCCTAAGTGGTTTGTAGTTTGAAAGTTGCCCTGTTTGAATGCTTCTAGTTTGAAATCTAAACCGTTTCAGCTCAAACAAATTACACCAAAGTTGGAGTTCAGCTATAGCTCTACCACAGTGTGTATTTGGTTGAAGCTAAGACGCAGAGGTTAGGGAGTTAATCGCTGTGCAAAATCGGCCGTAATTCGGCATGATGCCGGTTTCAAATGCAGAGCAGAGCGCGCCATCGGTCGGTGGCCGACCGTGTCGGGCATCTTGCGACGCGTGGCGGTCGTACACCGGCGGGACACCCGCGCCGGCCGCGCCTTGGACGCCCGCACACTCCACCTCGCGACAAAACGCTCACTCACCTCGTGCTCTCCCTCTCCTCTCTGCCTCGTGCAAGGAAGCGGAACACCGCGCCATTACCGCAGCACCGCCGTCGCCGAGCTCGCCTGCGCTGCACACCGCTGCATTGGCCGCCAAAGCGTAGCCATAGCTTCACCTTGCTTCGCTCCATCTTCTACACCACTCAGTTTCACCGCTAGCCGCACCGGTAAGCCAGACCACATAGCACCGCGGGCGCCATTGTCGACTAAAGCTCCGCCGAGCTTTGCGCCGCCGTGGCCAGCCCAATCTAGCGCCTCTCCCTTCCTTCTAGCTCTTGTATGTGGTAGTCTAGAGGATCTAGATGCTCACCGAGGAGTCGGTTGAAACGATTAGGGTTAGGGTTCGCCGGAACGGGAACTCCGCCGCGCGCGAGCGCATGGCACCCGCAACGCCGGTGAGGTTTACGCTGGGCTTCTCAGCGTCATTCGTGGTAGCCTAAGTTCTGTTAGGGTTAGCTGGTTAGCCAGTGAGTAGGTAGCCGGAGTTGGTTGAAGCATCCACGCCTCGCCACCGCCGGAACAGAAGCACCGCGGCGCCATGAACCGCTGTGCATGTGGCCGAGCTCATCGGAGGGTTCTCATGGTCCCAATCCGGGCTAGATCAAACCGCTAAGGTTCTGTGTAGATGTAGTTGTTGCCAGTTTGGCCGGAGAAAGCTTGCGCCAGCCAGCGCAAGAGAAGCAGCGCCGCCGTGCCACCATGGACGCCATCGAGCATGCTCCGGTGGACCTGAGGTACAACCAGCTACATGGTTCGATGCGGGTTGCGTAGGGGAACACAGCCATGGGGTTAGTTTGGCCGAAAACCTCACCGCCAGCGAAGGACCGAGGGTCGAGCACCAGCAGTGCAGTCGGTTCTGTGGGGAAGAAGCCGACCAGTGGGTCCCATGTGTCATAGGCTCTATGTGTTCCTAACTTTGGAAATTCATATCTAAATCTAGGAAAATGCTAAAAATGTGAAACCAGTTCTGTTAGCTTTCTTATGTTTTTCTCTATGCATGAAAAATGTTAAGTAACCAGTTAATACTATTATTATATGTTGTTTTAATAAAAGTGAACAGCATGCTTTATGTGCTTAATTTAACTTGTTTAATTCATAACTGGAGTTTGGTATATGCTAAAATCATGGTTCATGTTGGGTTGAGTTTGTCTCAGCCGGAACTTCCCATGAAAAATGTTAATGTGACAGTAACCTGTAATTTAGTGGCTTGTTGTAGTTCTTTTAATTAATGCTTGTTTAGTTAAGTGTAACCTTGTTTGTTTTGCTAAGGTAAGTTATATGTGGTTAATGTGCTTGCTGATTTTTGTACATGTGTTACATGCTTAGTGTAAGCTAAGAAAAATATGAAATCTGTTGTTTTACACTTTTCAAATTGTTTAAGTAAGATATGTTTAACTTGTGCTCGTTTTCTCATCACTCGCAAAGATGTAATTTTAACGCCTTTTTATATATGTTTTCTATTGTTAGTGTGAACACCAAAGTGGTAGTTAATTATGTAATATATCCTGTCTAATTTTATCATGATTTTTGGATGGTTAATTGTAGGCTTTATAACTGTTTTAAGTTATCTCTGTTTGCTGTTAAACAGCTGAAGCATGTTTTCTTGTTAGTATTGTTTGAGCTATTTGTGTTGAGTTTCAACAGTGGACTTTGTTGTAGGTGACTTGTTGATCTGTCTTGTGTTAAATTTTCACAGCCATAACCTGTTTAGTTTAACCTGAGCATGTTTTACAAGTTCAACCTTAAATCTGTGATTTCCTGTTTCTTCAAAACAGCCTTGCTTATAGTGTCTGTTAGGCCTTTCTAATGTTATATCTCGCTGGGGAGTTTATGAAATTTTTTGTAGACAATTTCATGACCTTTCCAGAATGTCTTAGTTTGTAATTTTTGGTTGTGTGTAGCTCCAGCTACACAGTTTTCTTCTAGCTGCTGTTTTAAGTGTTTCTATGCCATGTTATGCATGTGTAAGTGTTGTATACTTGTGTATGTTAATCAAGTGTCTTGAACCATAAAACTTGTTTAATGCATGTGTAAGAGAGCTTACCTCAGAGGAGAAGCTCTATTATATATTGCTAAAGAAGGGTAAGTGTAACTTCTCTACAGCCGAAGAGATTTGCACATATTCGGTCAATGAAATAAAATGTTGCATAAGACATTCATCATGAGCAGTCATTCATATGCATTTGGCATGTCTCATTCTAGTATATGAATTTTCATATATGCTGGTTTATCATACATGTGTACATGCATCCAGGATCGCCAGAGGGAGTGACATTGCTGGAGTTCGGGGAGATAGAAGGAGGAGTCCCACCAGAGTTGCAATCTCCAGAAGCTCCCGAAGAAGGAGAAGAGGGCCCTGACCTTCCTGAGTGCCCTAACGACCTCCCTTCCACCTTTGTGAAAGGAAAGCCCTAGAGCATTATACACCTTCTAACTCTATTTAAGGTATTTCACTTACAGTTCAACCACTTGTTTGTGCATTAAGTTAGTAGGATTTGAGATGGAACCCCTTGCTGCACTATACCTTCCTTGTCCACTAAAAAGAACCTTGTAGGCCCAGGATCGAAACCTTGCTTAGCCATGCTTAGACCGGTAGCGTGGGTGGTCTATCATCCCCCACAAATATAGGTTGATGGTGACGGTTGGCTATAGCTTGCTATCGTGGAAAATAACCATGTGGAAGTAATAAATCGAGACCGGGCGGACAAGGTGTTGTGAGCCACTTGACTTGGAGGTCTTGTGAGCGGGTTCTCTCCGCCTATGTCGCTAGACACTGGATCGTGGTTGGACATCTGCCGAGATTGAACGCATGCCTCTGTTATAGCTGGCCGAATAACTCGTTTCGACCGCGAAGCCTAACTATGTGGGCTCTGGCCGGAATCCCCTCCTAGTTGGGTCATGAAGACCGCGAGCGGAGGACTAGACAGTGGGCAAGTACCCTGAACGTCTTGGCTACGCACCAAGGGTAAGAAATTCTTGAGCTACCTGGCTACCGTGGGTCGCTACTCATGCCGGTACCGGGGGATCCACGGGCTACCCGAGCAACAATGAAGGTGACCCGCATGGGCGTGCCGGCAAGCATGCTTGGGTGTGACTGAGGAATAAACCTCCAGCTAGAAAGGAATTCGATTCGAATCGCGGTCTCTCCCCGTCAGTGAGAAACTTGAAAGATCTTCCTCCCACTGTAGGAACCTAAACTCTAATAAGTAACCAAAAGATGGTTATGTGGTTTTATGCCAAGCACAATATGGTTAATAATGTTTGGTAACTTAGTGATTGCTCTAGTACAGGTGCTAATGAGATCTTCTAAATGTTACTTAACCTGATGCTAAATGTTGTTTTCTAATGATGGGAATACATGAGTAATTAGGATGCTCTTTTATGCAAAACTCTGCTATCCCATGATATCCACCTGATAAAGCCTTGCATAATCCTTGAAGTGTCTATGGTTATGTATCTATCTCTCTATCGGGTAAGTCTAGCTGAGTATAATCCGAGAGCTACAGCAGGAGGTTCATAGGCTCAACAATGTGATCAACCCGATCCCTTCGCCAGTTGCACTAGAGGTAGATCCTGCAGTGATCTATGCCGACGACGACCGAGTCACAGAGGACGAGGAGGAGGACCCTGAGGAGCTTGATCTTGTCGGTCACAGCGACGACGAGGGTGGTCGTCTATCAGGGATGGACACCGACCGCGACGACTAGGATAGCTTGCTTACGCTAGTCCTTAGTGTTTCTTTTGCGCTTGTGGCTTGACCTTTGTTGCTTCATGAAGAACATGATGTTGTGTAACCACCATAACTTAAAGTCCAGATGCCTGGCACTTTTGGCTTGTATGGATGCTTTTCATGGTACCAAGTATGAATGAATGATGATGTGTTGTTAGTCTGAATTCTTTTATGCCCTATGTGGATTTAAGTTATCTACTTTTTCAGTGATTTACTAAGGCATAATTATGATTCGTCTACAATTACTCAAATCTCATTGCTACTTGCTATCAAATTCATGCAGATGCCTGCCAACACTCGCTCTCGTGGCTCTGAAAGTGGTGGAAATCACCGCGATGAGGATGAGGCTCATCTGCCAAATCCACCGCCACCACCACCACCTCTTACCCCGGAGCAGTTCATGGCTCAGTTCATTGGTGGGCAACGCAACATTGAGGAGTTGCTTCGCGAAGTTGCTCGTGGGAATCAGAATCAAGGCAATCATGATCGTCCGCCGGCAAACCAATTCAGCACTTTTAAGGATTTCCTTGACACCAAGCCGCCAATCTTCAAAGAGGTAGAAGAGCCACTCCAAGCTGATGAATGGCTCAACACGTTGGAGCAGAAGTTTCGTTTGCTCAGGATGACCGAAGAGCTAAAAGCAGAATATTCTTCACATCAGTTGCAAGGACCAGCAGGTATATGGTGGGCTCATCATCACACCACATACCCTGCTAACACTCCAGTGATGTGGAATCAGTTCAAGACCGCGTTCAGAGGGCATTACATTCCTCCGGGTTTGATGAAAATGAAGGCAGCTGAGTTTCTGAAACTCATGCAGGGTACCAATACTTTAACAGAGTACCTTCATGCTTTCAACAATCTGGCCCGTTATGCTCCCCAGTTTGTTGAGAATGATGAGATGAAGATCGATAGTTTCAAGAGAGGTCTGGGAACCAAGCTAATGAAGACCCTTGCAAACTCAAACCGTGTCAACTTCAATGAGTTCATCAGTGATGCTTTGACTCAAGAGAACCAGAACAACCTGCACGCTGTAGCTAAAGGCCGCAAGAGGGCGTTTGAGGGAAGCTCGTCTTAGCCGAGAGCTCCTTTTGTCAACCGCAGTGCTTATCGTCCTCCAGTGGCAGGAGCTAAGTTCAGGCCACCACAGAAGAAAGTTCCAGCTAAGGGTGCGCAGCAGAGTCAGTATCGCAAGCCTTAGACCACTGCTCTTCCAAAAGGCAACCCAGGGCAAGGCAGTTCTGGCAATCTGAAGGCTCCACCCAATAATGCACCGTGCTACAATTGTCAATGTCCAGAGCACTTTGCTAGGGAATGCCCTCACCCAAAGAAGAATCAGGCCTACCAGGGGCGTGTGCACTACACCACAGTGGAAGAAGTGCCACAAGGAGAACCCGTCACAGCTGGTATGTTCCTTGTAAACCATCATCCTATAGTTGTGCTCTTTGATTCAGGATCTTCGCATTCATTTGTGAGTAAAGATTTTACTGATAAGCATGACATGAGCATATCTGATTTGGATGTGGGGTATTGCATAAGTTCAGCAGGGGCTGACATATCAACTAAACAAGCAGTCAGGGATGTAAGCATCATAATACAGAAACATGAGTTTAAAACGGATCTTATCATCCTCCCTGGCCTAGGCTTGGATGTGATCTTAGGTATGAAATGGATGCATCGCTATGGTGTCACCATCGATACCGGGGAAAGAACTCTTACCCTGAAAACCCCCGAGGAAGCGGAAACCTTTCAGATTCCCCTTCCCCGAAAGCTTTATCTTTGTGCTATGACCTGTGCTATTCAAGCTACAGCTCTGAAGAACATCCCAATCGTGTGTGAATTTCCGGATGTGTTTCCAGATGATCTTCCAGGCCTTCCACCTAATCGAGATGTGGAGTTTGCTATTGAGTTGGTACCTGGAACAACACCTATTTCTCGTAGACCGTACAGAATGCCACCTAATGAGCTAGCAGAGCTAAAGAAGCAGTTACAAGAGTTACAAGATAAAGGTCTCATTCGACCTAGCTCATCACCGTGGGGATGTCCCACATTGTTTGTGAAAAAGAATGATAAATCCCTACGAATGTGCATGGATTATCGACCACTCAATGCCGTAACGATCAAGCACAAATATTATTTACCTCGTATTGATATCTTGTTTGATCAGTTATCTAAGGCTAAGGTGTTTTCTAAGATCGATTTGCGATCAGGGTATCATCAAATCAAGATCAGACCACAAGATATACCCAAAACTGCTTTTGCAACGAGATATGGGCTTTACGAGTATTTGGTTATGTCGTTTGGGCTAACTAATGCTCCTGCCCACTTCATGTATCTTATGAACTCAGTGTTCATGCCCGAGCTGGATAAATTTGTGGTTGTGTTTATCGACGACATTCTAATCTACTCGGAAAATGAAGCGGATCATGCAGAACACATACGTGTTGTTCTTGCACGGCTAAGAGAGCATAAGTTGTATGCCAAGTTTAGTAAGTGCGAGTTTTGGCTTACTGAAGTACCTTTCCTTGGACATATTCTTTCTGCTGATGGAATTTCAGTTGATCCAAGCAAAGTACAAGAAGTTATGGATTGGAAAGCTCCAACTTCCATCACCGAGGTTCGTAGTTTTCTTGGTCTAGCGGGATATTACCATCGTTTTATTCCGGACTTTTCCAAGATAGCTAAACCTATGACCAGTCTGCTACAGAAAGATAAGAGGTTCGAATGGACTTCAGAATGTGAGGCAGCTTTTCTTACCCTAAGAACTCTACTTACTTCAGCACCCGTTTTGGCGCAACCAGACATAGAAAAACCCTTTGATGTGTATTGTGATGCCTTCGAGACTAGATTAGGGTGTGTTCTTATGCAAGAGGGAAAAGTGATAGCATATGTTTCTAGACAGCTCAAAAAACATGAAGCTAACTACCCAATGCATGATCTAGAACTTGCAGCAGTGGTACATGCTTTAAAGATATGGAGACATTACCTTCTGGGTAACATATGCCATATCTACACGGATCACAAGAGTCTCAAGTATATCTTTACGCAGCCAAAGTTGAACATGAGACAAAGAAGATGGTTAGAACTAATCAAGGATTACAATCTTCAGGTTCATTACCACCCAGGAAAAGCTAATGTGGTAGCTGATGCTTTGAGCATAAAGTCGCACTATCATCTCGTACAACCCTTGCTCGAAGATAAGTTTAACTTGTTACATCCGACAGTGTTGTACAATCTTAAAGTTAGTTGCTCGCTTGAAAGTCAAATCATAAAAGGTCAGAAAATAGATGTGGGCGTTTTCCATATCAAAAGAAAGATGAAGAACGAGGGTTCCCAATATTTCAAGATCGATGATAAAGGAATCCTATGGTTTAAAGATCATCTTGTTGTGCCTAAAGATAAAGGGTTAAGGAACCAAATCTTAGAGGAAGCACATTCCTCTAAGCTATCCATACATCCAGGCAGTAGCAAGATGTATCATGAAGAAAGAGATTGTTGCATTCGTGGCAAGGTGTGATGTATGTTGTAGGGTTAAGGCGGTACATATGAAACTCGCTGGACTCTTACAACCGTTATCAGTTCCAGGATGGAAATGGGAGGAAATCAGCACGGATTTCATAACAGGCCTTCCTCTTACCCAAAAAGGTCATGACTCTATATGGGTGATCGTGGATCGGTTAACCAAGTCAACGCACTTCATACCAGTTTGCACCACTAACCGACCATATGAGTATGCAGAGATGTACATCACTCACATAGTTCGTTTGCATGGTATTCCAAGAACAATTGTGTCAGATAGAGGACCGTAGTTCACTGGTCGTTTTTTTAGAACATCTTCATAAGCAGCTCGGAACCAATCTAGTTCGCAGTTCAGCTTATCATCCGCAAACTTCAGGACAAACAGAAAGAGTTAACCAGATTCTCGAAGATCTTCTTAGAGCTTGTGTGATATCTTCAAAAGGATCTTGGGAAAGTTGGTTACCTTTAGCAGAGTTCTCTTACAACAATAGTTATCAAGAGAGTATCAAGATGGCTCCTTTCGAAGCTTTGTATGGAAGAAGGTGTAGAACACCTCTCAATTGGGTTGAACCAGGAGAAAGAAGATACTACGGTATCGACTTTGTGCAAGAGGCTGAAGATAAAGTTAGAGTGATACAAGAACATATGCGCACAGCACAGTCAAGACAGAAGAGCTATGCGGACAAGAGAAGAAGACCGCTTGAGTTCGAAGTCGGTGACTATGTGTACTTGAAGGTGTCACCTATGAAGGGAGTGCAAAGGTTTGGAGTTAAAAGAAAGCTTGCTCCAAGATATGTGGGACCATATCGGATCATCGAAAGAAGTGGAAGAGTAGCCTATAAGCTGTTGTTACCACCAGAGATGAGGGATATCTTCAATGTCTTTCATGTATCCCAGCTTAAGAAGTGTTTGAGAGTTCCAGAGGAACATATCGAACCTTCAGGTCTAAAGTTGCAGTCAGACTTGTCCTTTGAAGAAAAACCTGTCCAAGTCATGGACACCAAAGAAAGAGTAACCTAAAACAAAGTTATAAAGTTTTACAAGATAATGTGGAACAATCAAAGTGATCGAGATTCTACATGGGAACGGAAAGACTACCTTAAGGAAGTCTACCCTGCTTCCTATGAAAAATGGTAAGCCTTACAAATCTCGGGACAAGATTTTTGTAAGGGGGGAAGGGTTGTAACACCCTCAGTGTTAAGCTTGCATTTGCATATCATTTCATGAGCATGAGCATAAGCATTAATGCATTCATGCATTTCCATGATCATATGAAATGATAATCCTAAGTGATCACCTTGTTTTTATGTGTGTATGTGTTAACCTACACCTAGCTTTAATTAAGTTATACTTGTTTAACCAAGTGCTTGATGTATTGATCACTAATGAACACCTAGAAATATTTAGGGATGCTAATGTAACCATGTTTATGTTCATGATCAAGTCCAAATGAGCTTCTAGGGTTAAGCTTATATGATTGACCCTAGGAACCCTTTTTCTTGATTTAACAATTTACCTTTGTTAATGACCTTGTTTGAAAAAGTTGGCTGAAGCAAAGTTGTAGAGTTTTTAATTCTGCACAAACTTTGTATAACCACCTTGAGGTGATTTGGATCCTAAAATACCCTAATTGGTCAATCAAGGCTGAGTTAGGTTCTGTTTTGGTTTCTGAATTTGCCTAAGTCCTAAGTGGTTTGCAGTTTGAAAGTTGCCCTGTTTGAATGCTTGTAGTTTGAAATCTAAACCGTTTCAGCTCAAACAAATTACACCAAAGTTGGAGTTCAGCTATAGCTCTACCAAGGTGTGTATTTGGTTGTAGCTAAGACGCAGAGGTTAGGGAGTTAATCGATGTGCAAAATCGGCCGTCGTTCGGCCTGATGTCGGTTTCAAATGCAAAGCAGAGCGCGCCATCAGTCGGTGGCCGACCATGTCGGGCATCTTGTGATGCGTGGTGGTTGTACACCGGCGGGATGCCTACGCCGGCCGCGCCTTGGACGCCCGCACACTCCACCTCGCGACCGAACACTCACTCGCCTCGCGCTCTCCCTTTCCTCTCTACCTCGCGCAAGGAAGCGGAACACCGCGCCATTGCCGCAGCACCGCCGTCACCGAGCTCGCCTGCGCTGCACACGTCCGCATTGGCTGCCAAAGCGTAGCCACAGCTTCGCCTTGCTCCGCTCCATCTTCTACACCACTCAGTTTCACCGCTAGCCGCACCGGTAAGCCAGACCACACAGCACCACGAGCGCCATTGTCGATCGAAGCTCCGCCAAGCTTTGCGCCGCCCTGGCCAGCCCAATCCAGCGCCTCTCCCTTCCTTCTAGCTCTTGTACGTGGTAGTCTAGAGGTTGCATATGCTCACCGAGGAGTCGATTCAAACGATTAGGGTTAGGGTTCGTCGGAACAGGAACTCCGCCGCGCGCGAGCGCATGGCACCCGCAACGCTGGCGAGGTTTACGCTGGGCTTCTCAGCGTCGTTCGCGTTAGCCTAAGTTGTGTTAGGGTTAACTGGTTAGCCAGTGAGTAGGTAGCTGGAGTTGGTTGAAGCATCCACGCATCGCCACCGCCGGAACAGAAGCATCGTGCTGCCGTGAACTCGCCACCGTGCCGCTGTGCATGTGGCCGAGCTCATCGGAGGGTTCTCACGGCCCCAATTCGGGTTAGATTGAACCGCTAAGGTTCCGTGTAGATGTAGCCGTCACCAGTTTGGCCGGAGAAAGCTTGCGCCGGCCAGCGCAAGAGCAGCAGTGCCGCCGTGCCGCCATGGACGCCGTTGAGCATGCTCCGGTGGACCTGAGGTACAACCAGCTACATGGTTCGATGCGGGTTGCGTAGGGGAACACAACCATGGGGTTAGTTTGGCCGGAAACCTCACTGTCGGCGAAGGACGGAGGGTCGGGCACCTGCAGTGCAGTCGGTTCTGTCGGGAAGAAGCTGACCAGTGGGTCCCATGTGTCATAGGCTCTATGTGTTCCTCTGTTTTGACTTTTTCAGTTCTGTTTGCTAACTTTGGAAATTCATATCTAATTCTAGGAAAATGCTAAAAATGTGAAACCAGTTTTGTTAGCTTTCTTATGTTTCTCTATGAATGAAAAATGTTAAGTAACCTGTTGATACTGTTCTTCTATGTTGTTTTAATAAAAGTGAACAACATGCTTTATGTGCTTAGTTTAAATTGTTTAATTCATAACTGGAGTTTGGTATATCTCAAAATTATGGTTCTTGTTGGGTTGAGTTTGTCTCTGCGGAAACTTCCCATAAAAAATGTTAATGTGACAGTAACCTATAATTTAGTGGCTTGTTGTAGTCCTATTAATTAATGCTTGTATAGTTAAGTGTAACCTTGTTTGTTTTGCTAAGCTAAGTTATATGTGGTTACTGTGCTTGCTAATTTTTGTACATGTGTTACATGCTTAGTGTAAGCTAAGAAAAATATGAAATCTGTTGTTTTACACTTTTCTAAGTAAGATATGTTTAACTTCTGCTTGTTTTCTCATCACCCGCAAAGATGTAATTTTAACGCATTTTTATATATGTTTTCTGTTGTTAGTGTGAACACCAAAGTGTCAGCTAATTATGTAATATATCCTGTCTAATTTTATCATGATTTTTGGATGGTTAATTGTAGGCTTTATAACTATTTTAAGTTATCTTTGTTTGTTGTTAAACAGCTGAAGCATATTTTCTTGTTAGAATTGTTTGAGCTATTTTAAGTGTTTCTATGCCATGTTATGCATGTGTAAGTGTTGTATGCTTGTGTATGTTAATCAAGTGTCTTGAACGATAAAACTTGTTTAATGCAGGTGTAAGAGAGCTTACCTCAGAGGAGAAGCTCTATTATATATTGCTAAAGAAGGGTAAGTGCAACTTCTCTACAGCCGAAGAGATTTGCACATATTCGGTCAATGAAATAAAATGTTGCATAAGACATTCATCATGAGCAGTCATTCATATGCATTTGGCATGTCTCATTCTAGTATATGAATTGTCATATATGCTGGTTTATCATACATGTGTACATGCATCCAGGATCGCCAGAGGGAGTGACATTGCTGGAGTTCGGGGAGATAGAAGGAGGAGTCCCACTAGAGTTGCAATCTCCAGAAGCTCCCGAAGAAGGAGAAGAGGGCCCTGACCTTCCTGAGTGCCCTAACGACCTCCCTTCCACCTTTGTGAAAGGCAAGCCCCAGAGCATTATACACCTTCTAACTCTATTTAAGGTATTTTACTTACAGTTCAACCACTTGTTTGTGCATTAAGTTAGTAGGATTTGAGATGGAACCCCTTGCTGCATTATACCTTCCTTGTCCACTAAAAAGAACCTTGTAGGCCCAGGATCGAAACCTTGCTTAGCCATGCTTAGACCGGTAGCATGGGTGGTCTATCATCCCCCACAAATATAGGTTGATGGTGACGGTTGGCTATAGCTTGCTATGGTGGAAAATAACCATGTGGAAGTAATAAATCGAGACCGGGCGGACAAGGTGTTGTGAGCCACTTGACTTGGAGGTCTTGTGAGCGGGTTCTCTCCGCCTATGTCGCTAGACACTTGATCGTGGTTGGACATCTGCCGAGATTGAACGCATGCCTCTGTTATAGCTGGCCGAATAACTCGTTTCGACCGCGAAGCCTAACTATGTGGGCTCTGGCCGGAATCCCCTCCTAGTTGGGTCATGAAGACCGCGAGCGGAGGACTAGACAGTGGGCAAGTACCCTGAACGTCCTGGCTACGCACCAAGGGTAAGAAATTCTTGAGCTACCTGGCTACCGTGGGTCGCTACTCATGCTGGTACTGGGGGATCCGCGGGCTACCGGAGCAACAATGAAGGTGACCCGCATGGGCGTGCCGGCAGGCATGCTTGGGTGTGACTGAGGAATAAACCTCCAGCTAGAAAGGAATTCGATTCGAATCGCGGTCTCTCCCCGTCAGTGAGAAACTTGAAAGATCTTCCTCCCACTGTAGGAACCTGAACTCTAATAAGTAACAAAAGATGGTTATGTGGTTTTATGCCAAGCACAATATGGTTAATAATGTTTGGTAACTCAGTGATTGCTCTAGTACAGGTGCTAATGAGATCTTCTAAATGTTACTTAACCTGATGCTAAATTTTGTTTTCTAATGATGGGAATACATGAGTAATTAGGATGCTCTTTTATGCAAAACTCTGCTATCCCATGATATCCACCTGATAAAGCCTTGCATAATCCTTGAAGTGTCTATGGTTATGTATCTATCTCTCTATCGGGTAAGTCTAGCTGAGTACAATCGAGTACTCAGGGTTTCTTTACCCTTGTTGCAGATGGTATTGTGTATTCTGGCTATTGCCAGGCGTGCCTCTACCCTGCATGTGATGAAGAGTGAAGACCATGGGCAATGGTGAATTCTGATGTCTCTCCTTGTTGCTTTTGATGGGACTGTACTAGACCTGGCACGGTATTTGTGTTAAACAGTTTGCAATGGGTTTTGTGAAACCTAAACTTTCGCTACTTTGATTTGAACTTGGTGTTGTAATAACACTTCTTTAAACTCAGTTGTAATATTATTTCGTTTCGAACTTATCACTGTGGATGTGCGGTTACTGAATCTAGTGTACGATCTCGGGTTGTTACTTGATTGTGGTTTGAGATCCTTCGAGATTTCAAGGACTACCAGGCTTATATGGGCTCTAGTGTGACAGAGTTTTCAGAAATGATGATCATTACACTAGTGCTCTTATATGTTGGGCGGTTCCGTGACACAGGGTGCACGGGTTACCACTCCGTTCCTTTCACCGGCAACATAGGTTTCACAGTGGTTGGATGCTCTTGGCCCGACTCAGCAGTTCACCCCCCTTACGACCGGCTTCACTCCGATGTCAGCTTCAGCGTCTTTGGGTGTGACTGCTAGAGATCTCTCTGCGTCATTCAGTGACATTACCAGCCAACCATCCCCCACTCGTGAGCAACTTGAGGCCTAGACAACTGAGGTACTCACCCAGACAGCGGATCAGCACCGCTCGTCAGTTGCTTCATCTGAGGCCGCTAAGGATAACCAGGCTCCCTCCGTTTCCACTCCACCGGCAGCTATCCAAACATATGCCACTGCCGTCACTTCTTCACCAGTTCCGCTAGTTTCAGTGGCACCGACACCTTCAATGGAAGTTTCATATGAAACTCCTACTCATGCTCCAACTTCAGAGACTCCTCTCATGGTAAATACAGCAGACACGACAGCTAGAGGTTCTTCTGAGCCCACCCAGACCGCTTCACTTGTAGCTCCATCTACTCAGGGTGATGACTCAGGTAACGACATTGACCTTTCAGACTTCAAGCATCTTGACCGTGCCTCGACTGCTTTATCCCTTCCTTTAGAGCCATAGTCTTTGGTGCTAGATGCCAAGGGGAGAGAGGGAGAGTCGAGTATGCTAGCTTCAGGGGGAGCTAGTAGGATTCGTTCTTTGATTGTGTTTATACTCTATCATGCATCATGTTTATCGTTTTTCATGCATTGTATTATATGTGTGTGATGATGCTTGCTACTCTTGGACATGTTTGTTACATGTGTGATTCATTCCATATCTATACATGTCATGTCACTTGGTTATGCTATATTGCTTCCGCGCTAATCTCTGATCTTGTGATTGCTATAGCATATCCTTTCAAGAACTTAATCTTAATTCCTTTCATATATATGTGCTTGACATGGCTTGAATGGATTAGGAATGTATATGTTTTTCTTATCACTAACCCATGCCTATTCAATTCAAGTCATGAAAACCTAATCAAAATCAACTCATATTCTATACTCAAGCTCGTATTGTCGTCAATCACCAAAATGGGGGAGATTGAAATCATCTAGGCCCAAATTGTTTAGGTGATTAACGACAATGCTAGATCACTATGACTAACGTGTGCTTTGCATAGGCAAAAGTATCAAAGTTAGGTCATAAGTGCTTGGTTAAGAATGGGCTTAATGGTATTCATGCCCCCAAGGTGGATTTCATTTCGGTTTTCAAAGGAAGGACGTCAAGGTTGAAGACTAGGCTAGATCTTAGTGCCATATGGTGTGAGAAGGGCACTACATATAGACTTGGGCTTTGTTTTTCCTTTGGTCATACTATTAAGGGGGGTATGAGATTAGTAGATTGACCTAGGAGAGGTTGTGAATGTTGGAGTATGCACACTTGTCAAACCTAGAAACCCTACAGATAGCCCTTGAGATGTATGGAGCAAGTCCCCTTCACAAGTCATGGTGATTAGAGGTGAAAAAGGGGCTCTGTGAGGCTCCGAACTAGTTACCTAGAGGGATCAGTCTGGTGCCATGTGAGCTGAGGCAGTGCCTAGGGTTAGGCTCCAGACTAGTCCAAAGGTCCAGTCCGACGAAGAACAAAGAGGTCTAGAGAAGGGAAATAGGCATCGGACCTCGTCTGGTGCCTAGCTCCGGACTAATGCAAGTAGTCCGGAGGTGCTCTACACAGTGAAGTCTCTGTTTGAAATGTGAGCTCCGGACCAGAGGTTATAGTCTGACTATTTTGGATCAGAACTCCGGACTAATGCAGGTTCGCAGAAAAGGGGAAAAGCACATAATGACTATTTTGGAGGGTGGGGGCTATATATAGTTGCCCATTTCGTCCAAATTAGCTCTCTTGGCCATTGTTTCAGTTGAAAGAAGCTAGAGAGAGTTCTTGAGAGACCAAGAGCCTAGTGAGGAAGAGATTTGTGAGATCCAAACCTTGAGTTCCTTCCTAGGGTGATTAGGAGTGACAAGTGACTATCGGCAACCTCCTTTGCTCCCATCGGTAAACCAACCGGTAGAATCCTGATACCGATAGGGAACAGTGACTATCTCTATGCCGACCAGCGTACTCGGTCCATATTGACACGTACCAAAAACGGTGTCAACACATGGCCCCCAATTTCAGAGTATAAAACTTATGCGCTAAAAGTTTCTCAATTGTAATCTTCCCCTCCAAGATGCCTGCGCCATTTACCTTGATTATCGTGCACAATTACTGCAATTTACCAAACGCCCCCGCAACTGTAGCGCCAATGGTTACAATCCCTAGATTGTCGTGTGAATTCATTACCACATCTTTCCATATCTCTGCTTAGTTTAGAGGAAAACTCGAAAACACCCTTGATGCCTCAGGTTTATAAAGACCACTGCTCGACCTTCTTTCACCCTGAGTTCATATTTTCACTCTCCCATTTCACCGGTGCTCCCGAAGATACTCCAGCAAGATTCGACTGACGGCTTCCTACCATCAGCGAGTCGCAACCTGCAAGAATTCTTCTGACCCGATGGCGATCAGCTTCAATGTTCCTGCGGTCAGTTTCTTCCCTTCTCATTTGCGATTTTTCCCCTTTTGCATCGTTCGTGATTTCTTTTCCCCTTTTTTCCTTTGCTTTCTGAATCTAGGAAATGTGCAACAAAATAGTAATCCCCATCGATCAACCACACCTTTGTTGTTTGGGTCCAATGGGCGATACTGATCCAACCGAAATCATCAATGCGGAAGTCAACTGAGTTCCTTTCAGAGCTGCACATTTTGATCTAGGGTTATGGACAGACATCTTCCATTCTTGTCCCAAACCCACCAAAGGGTCAAAAAACTGGTACCTCGGGATGGCCAGATCACAACAAGTCTATTGGGTAGAGCGAAACTTAGATCAATGTATCAGATTATCTCTTGCCGATATGGCCAAGAATGAGAACATGATGATTGTGTAGGGTTATGAGGTTGCTACGCTAGCCGGAAAACAAAATTTTCTGCCCCATAAACCAGGAACTAGTGCTAGTTATAGATCATGGGGTTACCACTAGATGCGCAGGTGCAGTGGAAGCGACTTGATGTAGTTGTGCATGTCGTAGCAGTGCCGTGCAGTTGCGAGTTCGTCCGTCTCAATATCTCTTACTCACGGTTCGTCCTTGTGCCCTAGATGCAGCACCTCCGAGGAATCCCACACGTGCAGGGAAGAAGCGTCACCCCTCTGGACTGCTAGGTCCACGAGGAGTACTAGGCGCGAGCATGGGGACCGCGACGGCGGCTGCCAAAGGACGTAAGTCTAACTCGCCTCGCATCTCCCCTTGCTTATATAGGCGTCCTAATGAGTTCCCATGTTGGAGGTCCATTAGCAACCCTAAACCTAGTCTAATTCGGGTCCAACCCGAATTAGGATTCCAGCCCCTTAAGCGTGCGACCCTATGGGTTCACGCACACATAGACATGGCCCAAGTACTCTTACTCGACCAATAGTTGATAGCGGCCTCTAGCAAGGCGTGCCAACTCCTATGCATAGGCTACGATCATATCAGACGAACCACCACAATACAATATACATGTTATTCCTTTGCCTTATCATATTTGCTCCAACTCGTGGGTTAACACTTAACCCAAGCACGGCCATGCATTTCATGATCTACTCATTTGAGTAATCCAGTGATATCTCTCTCTCTCATGGAGAGTGGCAATTTCCATCTTGATTGACTATGTCTCACAGCATGTTTCCTGACAAACCTGAAATTCACCTTTATAACTACCCAGTCACGGAGTAGCGTTTGGTAGTCCCAAGGTAGGTCGTTTCACATCTTGAGTACATACGACAATCTCAGGTCTAAGGACATAACGTACATGATGTGTATAGAGACAATCTCATGTCGGGTCTGTCCAGCACCATGTCCTACATGTGCCCACATTATTAGTTCGACATCTCCATGTCCATGACTTGTGAAACATAGTCATCAACTAATAATGTGTTGATCCAATATTCATGTACATTCTAGTACGAACTTCAATCAGGGACAACTTTAGAATAACCATACAAGTAAAAGAGTTTCACAAACAATTCACATAATTGCTTATCGATACAAGTTGTCTTTAATGGATATTCATTGAACTCATAATATGTCATGGATACAAGGAAATACAGTCATCTCTATGATTATCTCTAGGGCATATTCCCAACAGTCTCCCACTTGCACTAGAGCTAATCTCGAAGATATCTAATACCCATAGCTTTTACGTGTGCCTCATGCTTAGGCTGTGGAAGAGCCTTTGTCAAAGGATCTGCAACATTCAAATTTGTATGTATTTTGCACATCTTGATCTCATCTCGACCGACGAACTCTCAAATGAGATGAAACTTCCATAGTACATGTTTGTTCTTTTGGTGATTCCTTGGCTCCTTAGCCTGTGCTATCGCCCCATTGTTATCACAATACAGATTCAATCGGCGAGACGCATTTGGAACCACGTCAAGCTCGATGAGAAACCTCCTCATCCAAACACCTTCCTTTGCAGCGGCAGAAGCTGCAATGTACTTGGCTTTTGTTGTAGAATCGGTTACTGTCTCCTGCTTGGAACTCTTCCAGCTTATAGCACCACCATTTATTGTGAACACAAAACCTGATTGAGATTGTGAATCATCCACATCAGTTTGGAAGCTGGCATTGGTGTAACCATTTACAACGAGCTCCTCCTCACCTCCATAGATTAGGAACACATCTTTAGTCCTTCTCAAGTACTTAAGGATGTTTTTAACAAGCGTCCAATGACTCTCACCTGGATTAGCTTGGTACCTGCTCGCAACACTTAGAGCATATGAGACATCTGGGCGAGTACATAACATGGTGTACATAATGGAACCAATGGCCGAAGCATATGGAACCTTACTCATGCGCTTCTGCTCATCAGCTGTCATAGGACACAGCTTCTCGCTAAAACGCATACCATGTGACATAGGCAAGAACCCTCTCTTGGATTGTTCCATGTTGAACCGTTTCAACACCTTGTCAATCTATGTATCTTGGCTTAATCCTATAAGCCTCTTTGATCTATCTCTATAGATCTTAATGCCCAAAATGCATGTTGCTTCTCCTAAATCCTTCATAGAAAAACTATTATTCAGTGAAGTCTTTATGGATTGCAACATAGGAATGTCATTCCCAATCAATAGTATGTCATCCACATACAAGATTAGAAATACAACAGCGCTCCCACTTTCCCTCTTGTAAACACAAGGTTCTTCATTCTGACGAAAGCCAAACCCTTTGATCACTTCATCAAAACGAATATTCCAACTTCGAGATGCTTGCTTTAATCCATAAATGGATTTCTTTAGCTTGCATATTTTTCTAGCATTTTTAGGATCAACAAAGCCTTCGGGCTGTATCATATACACGTCCTCTTCCAAATTTCCATTTAGAAAGGTTGTTTTAACATCCATCTGCCAAACCTCATAATCGAAATAAGCAGCAATTGCTAGAATGATCCGGATAGATTTAAGCATCGCTACCGGCGAGAATGTCCCGTTGTAGTCAACTCCTTGAACTTGCCGAAAACCCTTTGCAACAAGTCAAGCTTTATAGACGTGAACGTTTCCATCCATATCCTTTTTCTTTTTATAGACCCATTTGCACTCTATGGGTTTAACCCCATCAAGCGGGTCAACCAAGTTCCAAACTTGATTGTATCCCACGGAATCTATCTCGGATCTCATGGCACTTTGCCATTTCTCGGAATTTGGGTCCATCATTGCTTCCGCGTATGTCACAGATTCGTCATCGTCTAACAACAACACTTCCCCACATGCCCCACGGATTCTTGCTGACCTTCGTGGTAGTGGTGGTGTTTCTCTTGCCACAGGTATCTCAACTTGTTCAGCTACATTAGCATCACTCATAGAGTTATCTCCTATTGGTTCATCTTGAACTTCTTCAAGATACACCTTTTGTCCACTCTTCTCTTTATTGAGAAACTCTTTCTCTAAGAAGACACCATTCCGAGCAACAAACACTTTGCCCTCTGATCGGTTGTAGAAGTAATACCCTAAAGTTTCCTTTGGATATCCCACGAAAAAGCATTTGTCCAACTTGGGTGTTAGTTTATCTGACATAAGTCGTTTGACATAAACTTCACAACCCCAAATCTTTAGAAAAGACAAACTGGGACTCTTACCAGTCCACATCTCATGTGGGTGTCTTAACTACGGACTTAAACGGTACCCTATTCAATGTGAAAGCGGCTGTTTCTAGAGCATATCCCCAAAACGAGAGTGGTAGGTCTGACTGGCTCATCATAGATTGAACCATGTCCAACAAAGTCCGATTAGGTCACTCGGATACGCCGTTTCTCTGAGGTGTTCCAGGTGGCGTAAGCTGTGGAACAATTCCACAACTCTTTAGATGATTGCTAAACTCATGGCTCAAATATTCGCCTCCACGATCAGATCGCAAGGCTTTAATTTTCTTGCCACATTGATTCTCTACTTCATTCTAAAATTCTTTGAACTTTTCAAATGTTTCATACTTATGTTTCATTAATTAGATATATCCATATCTACTAAAATCATCAGTGAAGGTTATGAAGTATTGAAATCCGCCTCTAGCTGTCGTACTCATTGGTCCACATATATCAGTATGTACAAGTTCTAATAAGTCTGTCGCCCTCTCAGGAAAACCTATGAAAGGCGACTTGGTCATCTTACCCAATAGGCAAGCCTCACATGTCTCGTATGATTCAAAATCAAACGAAGTTAGAAGCCCATCTGAATGGAGCCTCTTCATGCGATTCTCACTTATATGACCTAAACGATAATGCCACATATAAGTAGGACTTAACTCATTAAGCCGAGGCCTTTTAGCATTAATATTATAGGTAGGTTCATCATCAGGATTTAAAATAAACAACCCATTCACAATGGATGCAAAAGCCATAAACATGTCATTCTTTGATATCACACAACCATTGTCTTTACTCGCAAATGAATAATCATCCTTCATCAAACATGAAGGTGACACAATGTTTCGACTTAAACTAGGAACAAAATAACAATTATTCAATTCCATGATAAATCCTGACGGGAGGTGAAGTTGCATCGTCCCAACGCTCAACGCAACAACTCTTGCATTGTTGCCCACGCGGAAATCAACTTCTCCTCTTTTCACGCTTCTACTTCTTATCATTCCCTGCATCGTATTGCAAATATGAGCAACCGATCCAGTATCAAATACCCAAGAATTAATATAAGAATCAGCGAGAAAAATGTCTGTAACATAAACAACAAGTGTACAAGCAGCGGGAGTACCTTTACCACCACCATCCTTCAAGGATTCCAAGTACAACTTTCAGTTCCTTTTCCAGTGACCTTTCCCATTACAATGAAAGCATTTAGCTTCAGCAGCTTGTCCAACAGCCTTGGGCGCAGGAGGAGGATTTGGCTTAGAGATCTGATCTTTAGCCATCGCCTTCTTCTTCTTCCAAGCCCTCTTCTTAAAGTTAGGCTTGTTTTGGACTGCCATCACATGGCTACTGCCAGCACCTTTCTTGATACTAGCTTCTGCTGTTTTAAGTATGCTGCACAATTCATTCAAGCCCTTCTCCGCCCCATGCATATGGTAGTTCGAAATGAAGTTCTCATAGCTAGGTGGAAGAGACGCAAGTATGAAATTAGTGGCCAACTCTGGGCCCATTGGGAAGCCTAGCTTCTCCAATCTCTAAGTGTGACCAACCATCTTGATCACATGTGGGCCAACTGTTGTGCCTTCTGCTAGCTTGGTTTCGACAAAAGCCTTGGAAACATTGAACCTTTCAGTCCTGGCTTCAGTCTGAAACATATCATTAAGCGCCATGATCATATCGTACACTGCATGATTATTGTCAAATTGCATCTGGAGATCTGGCTCCATGCAAGCGAGTATAAGGCAACCCACTTCAAGATCAGCATCACATGCTTTCTTATAAGCGGTTTTCTCTGCAGCAGGTGCATTATCAGCAGGCTCATCTGGTAATGGGGTGTCTAGAACATCTTCCTTTTTCTCAGCCCTGAGAACAATTCTCAGGTTGCCGATCCAATCCGCATAGTTTGTTCCATTCAACTTATCTTTCTCAAGAATTGAACGCAAAGTAAATGGTTGATTACTGGGAGCTATCTACAACAAAAGTAATGCAAAATACTAAAACAATGTATCCAAGATAGAGTAAATCATATTAAACTTTTAATAGAATCTACTCCCACTAAAATCAATATCCCTCTATTGAAACTTAATGATTCAAGACCCGCAACTAACAAGTCTACTAGTGAGCTTTAGCATCACCGCTAGGAGACATGGTAGATCGGTAAGCAACTCCTTGCTAATCATATCACATATGACTCTTGTTGTTGGGTGTCATCTCTATGCTTGTGTCACCAACAACTAATGCTCCAAGGTCCCTAACCATTAGGATAACCTTGTTCAAGTAACCAAACCTTCTGCTTGTAAGTGTCCGACACAAACCTGTCTAGTCAAGGAAAACCAGTGGCACCCTAATTTCATAGACCCGCCACCGATCGTACGAGACACGTGACAGTGCAAGGTTTGGGGAAGCATTATGACTTAAACATTGTTGAGGGATCGTTCTACTTCACTACCGCATATGTAGACAAAAACATTATTGCACGTGAAAGTAGAACATAGTGAGAACGGCATAAACACAGATATGACTTGGTATAGCCCATTGTTACTTTGGGGGTCTCCATCTCCATCAATCTATTCATCATGGTGATCACCATCTCCATGATTCAAGTATGCTATCCTTCTTTGATGAGTCCACCAAGACTATCTATCACTACCGCAGGACAATGAGATAAAATTACATGGTCGCGGATAGGAACATCACAGATTGGCACGCGGGCCATTACATTTGAATGGACAATATCTGTGGCTTGAGCCATATTGTCTTAATCATGACGTGCAAGCTATGAATTAATTACATACATGCATCACATACACATAAGGGCTATACCAATCATGAATACCTACAAAACAGAGTTAACTGATTCCGACGTCTAAACTTAAAACGCCGAAAACTCAATTTTGCAAGCTGTTTTTCGCAAATCTAATTTTTGCCAAAACTGCCCGAGGCTGTTGTTGACGAATGCGAAATTTTCTGGCGCACGATTTTCATTCAAGGTTTTTCTCGTTCCGAGGTCGTATGCAAAAGTTATGGTCGTTTTACCGAACAACACTTTTCTGCAAAATTCCCCTCCGACGGCGGATCCAATCCGTCGCCGCCGCATATCGTATGCGCCTAGAACTTGACCTAGGTTCGATTCGACCAATCTTATTGATCTCCAACTCACCATAATTGGGTTTACATGTATCACTTAACTCGGATGGCGGAATTCTGACCGGTACGAGTAGATCGTTACAATATCAACGTGGCAAGATCACGAACCATGATCAGAGATTGATCTTAAACCGCGCATATCACCATATGCTCGTACCCGAATCTATAATGAGGCATCTAATGGCTCTGATAGCACTGTAGGGTTATGAGGTTGCTACGCTAGCCGGAAAACAAAATTTTCTGCCCCGTAAACTAGGAACTAGTGCTAGTTATAGATCACGGGGTTACCACTAGACGCGCAGGTGCAGCGAAAGCGACTTGATGTAGTCATGCGCATCGCAGCAGTGTCATGCAGTTGCGAGGTCATCCGTCTCAACGTCTCTTACTCGCAGTTCGTCCTTGTGCTCTAGATGCAGCACCTCCGAGGAATCCCACACGTGCAGGGAAGAAGAGTCACCCTCTAGACTGCTAGGAACGCGAGGAGTACTAGGCGCGAGCGTGGGGAGCGCGACGGCGGTTGCCAAAGGACATAAGTCTAACTCGCCTCGCACCTCCCCTTGCTTTTATAGGCGTCCTAATGAGCTCCCACGTTGGAGGCCCATTAGCAACCCTAAACCTAGTCTAATTCGGGTCCAACCCGAATTAGGCTTCCAGCCCCTTAAGCGTGCGACCCTATGGGTTCACGCACACATAGACATGGCCCAAGTACTCTTACTCGACCAATAGTTGATAGAGGCCTCTAGCAAGGCGTGTCAACTCCTATGCATAGGCTACGATCATATCAGACGAACCACCACAATACAATATACATGTTATTCCTTTGCCTTATGATATTTGGTCCAACTCGTGGGTTAACACTTAACCCAAGCACGGCCATGCATTTCATGATCTAATCATTTGAGTGATCCAGTGATATATCTCTCTCTCATGGAGAGTGGCAATTTCCATCTTGATTGACTATGTCTCACAGCATGTTTCCTGACAAACCCGAAAGTCACCTTTATAACTACCCAGTCACGCAGTAGCGTTTGGTAGTCCCAAGGTAGGTCGTTTCACATCTTGAGTACATACGACAATCTCAGGTCTAAGGACATAACGTACATGATGTGTATAGAGACAATCTCATGTCGGGTCTGTCTAGCACCATGTCCTACATGTGCCCACATTATTAGTTCGACATCTCCATGTCCATGACTTGTGAAACATAGTCATCAACTAATAATGTGTTGATCCAATATTCATGTACATTCTAGTACGAACTTCAATCAGGGACAACTTTAAAATAACCATACAAGTAAAAGAGTTTCATAAACAATTCACATAATTGCTTATCGATACAAGTTGTCTTTAATAGATATTCATTGGACTCATAATATGTCATGGATACAAGGAAATACAATCATCTCTATGATTACCTCTAGGGCATATTCCCAACAGATTGCAGCCTCTTATTTCTGGTCCGACACAATGAACACCTTTCTGTTCAGACATGGACCAGCCACCCTTACACTTGTTGATGTGTATATGCTTACCGTCCTTGACATCTCTTCTGCCGATGACGCCACCCTCTTCCACAGGAAGCCCGAACATCGGGTAAACACCCGTAACATCAGCGGTTGGACTGGATACATTCAAGAATATCAAAAATCCGGATTGGTAAGCCAGAGGGAGCACGCCACTTTCCTGAATATGTGGTTGGAGAAGTTCATCTTTTGCGGCAGGACAATTGGACCCACCAATATGTATCTCCCTGCAGCAGATCTCTTGGCTAATGGAGCAAGACTTCCCCTTGGCCGATACCTCCTCAGCTCAGTATACCACCTCTTGCACCAAGTATCGGAAAAGTTACTACTGGGCGAGCCCATCGGCAACCTCGGAGGCCCCTGGTGGTTTATTAATATGTGGCTAAATGCCCATATGCACAAGTGTCTTCAATTTGACTTGCTCAACCAGCAATTCCCAAGGGACCTGGCTGAGAACCACATGCTTGCTGACAATGAATCGGCAACCCACTCCCCACTCAACTTCGGGGAAGCCATAATAGTGCTGCAAGGAACTGATGCTAATGAGGATCAATTCGGCAGATTTTTCTAGAGCTTTTATTGTGGAACTTCTGCTCCAGAACAGGTTTGGTGGCCCTATGTTGATAAGGACAACTGATTCCCACTCTCCTTCAACCTTACCGATGAAGACATACGGAAGGATGAAGGAATCCTTAGGGCTATTCTTACTCCCCGGGCCATCCCAGTCAACATCTTTGGGAGTGGGAAGAATACACACGCAACTTATGAATTCTACTACCCATCGGCAGCGGCAAGACAATTAGCGTTTGGTCAACTGCCGATCAATCTCTGTTATGCCGATGCGGTGAAGCCAAGAGAAGTCATCACTAGCGTCATGGATTGGAACAAGGTCGTCAATCTCCCTCCTCATGCCGATACAACCAACATTGACTTATCTACTTGGACGCCAGTGTCTTTCATTATCGAGTCATACAAGCTTTGGTGGCAAGAGTGGAAAGATCAACTGTTCGCTGCTTCGTCTCACTACTATCGGCACCTGATTGATGTTGATCACATTATTCCCGATAACGCGGTAAGCTCACCCTCAACGTTATCCCCCCCTTTTTTCCCTCCTTTCAAATGTATCAGCAACTGACTTTATGTCAACAGGTTGATGACTTAATTCCGAGAAAGAGCAGAAGTGGCAAAGCTTTCAACTTGCGACCGACCAATCCTATGTCTGTAATTGGCAGCAGGGCTCCCTCATTAGCTTCCCTCATGCATCGAAAAGCACCCTCCAAGGTCACCCTCAAGCCTAAGTCAACACTAGCTGGGGCTACTGTTACTCCATTGGCTGCTACCGCCGTCTTGGCGCAAGCTTTTACGGTAACAGATCTTCACTTCATTCATGCCGATCACAAAACTTTCATCAGCAATTCTTACTTAATTTTCAACTTGCACCAATTTTTTCTCTTATATCAGACAAGTTCATCGGCAGCTGCTCCAAGTGTACAAACTCTCCCAACTCAGTCTGCTGATGCCCCCAAGCGCAACAGTTGAAACGCCAAGTTTCATCAAGTACCACTCCTCGACCAAAACACCCAAGGCTATCGACCTCGGTCACACCACCGGCAGCATCCTCTCAACCTTCCACTGATGTGCTAACACAAGAACCATCATCGGCATCTATCCTTGATCAAACAACGGCTGAAGCCTCTATCCAAGGGACAGTATCGGCGCCGCAGGAGTCGGCCATCACAATAACAGAAGCGCCACCTGCATCGGCATCAGCACCGGCACTAACCATAGCAAGCTCATCGGCAACCATTGCCGATTCTCAAGACATCATTGTGTCAGCTGCTCTGTCAAGCCCAAGGCGAGAAATTGCTCTAAAGCAGGTAAATCAATTGTCTGTCATAAATCAAGACAAACTTTCAATCGACAAACTCTAATTCTCTTTCTTTTTAGGCCCAAGACTCCCCAAACAGCTTATTCTCCTTTGCTATCAACATACCAGACGATGATGAAGAAGAAGAAAGCTCTGCCCAAGCTTCAGACGCCATATCGGTAGAAGTAAAATCCAAACTTGAAGCACTACTACCCTTACTGCAGCAAAGTACATCTCAACTAGTCCAAGACTCTAACGCAGTAAGGGTGTCCTTCAAGGTGATTCAAGGTCATCTGTCTGCCGATATCGAAGAAATCCTTTTCCAATTGGCGTTCCTCGAGAGCCGTCAACTACAATATCAGAAGGCTTCACGCCGTATTGCCGACAGAGCTGCCCAATCAAAGCTTGAAGAAGAAATGCTTAAATTCAAGCAAACTGCCGAAGAGAAACACAAAGGCATCGGTTGCTTGGAAGCCTCCAGTGTCGAGCTTGAACAGGAAATCATCCGTCTATTGGCACAGAAAGAAGAATTGCTAGCGGAGCTAAAGAAAGGTTATGAAGCTTTCGATGTAGCCAACCAAAAGAAGGTTCAACTTCCCGACGCCACTAAAACTTTGCAACAAGAAAGGGATGCTGACACTCGCCGTGCTCTTCTGTTGAAAAGAAAAATCAAGCCAATTGAGGGCGCTACCGATGACGACATCAGAGAAATAGAAGAAGCGGACCAAATTCTCCTTCGTGCGATTTCATCCATTCAATCTCTGTTGTAATCTTCTATATTGACAACTTAATGACTGACTGGTCTGTATTATAATGTCAATGTCTTTTCTGCCGATATTTTGTATAATAACCCTGTCATCGGCATCTATACTTGTATTACTTTATGCATCCACCCAGATACTAGGATAATATTTCTTTAAATATTTACCATTGAGCGCTTTGGAAAACGCAACCCCTTCGACGGTTTCCAAAATATAAGCATTACCAGGAACAGACTGACTTATCCGAAAAGGACCCTCCCAATTAGGAGACCACTTTTCAAACCTTGAACTCTTAGTTCCAATTGGTAAAATCAGTTTCCACACCAGATCACCATCAGCAAACTCTTTCACTTTCACTTTCTTGTCATACCACATGGCAACACTTTTCTTGTTTTCTTCTATGTTGATTAAAGCTCTCAGCCGATGACTTGCTAGATCCTCCAATTCATCCTTCATAAGGATATCATATTCATTGGTTGTTAATTGGTCCTGGGAGAACAATCGTCTAGAACCAGCCTTAACTTCCCAAGGTAGGACAGAATCATGTCCATAGACTAACTGGTATGGCAAAACCTTAGTTGCACCATGACATGCCATCTGATACGACCATAACGCTTCATTCAACACTATATGCCACCTTCTAGGGTTTTCATCAATCTTGCGCTTGATAAGCTTGATAACCCCTTTATTAGTTGCTTCGGCCTGACCATTAGCTTGAGCATAATAAGGAGAAGAGTTTAAAACCTTAAACCCCATACCGATAGCAAATTCATCAAATTCCCCCGAGGTGAACATGGTCCCTTGATCAGTTGTAATGGTTTGAGGAATACCAAATCAATAAACAATATGCTCCTTCACAAAGTCTATCATGTTTGCCAATGTCACCTTCTTCAAAGGAATAGCTTCAACCCACTTCGTGAAATAATCGGTGGCAACAAGTATAAATTTATGCCCTTTACTCGATGGCGGGTAAATTTGACCGATGAGATCGATAGCTCATCCTCTAAACGGCCAAGGCTTGATTATAGGATTCATTGCCGATGTGGGCGCTCTATGAACATTATCAAACCTCTGACAATCTTGACATCCTTTGAAGTATTTAAAACAATCCTCAAGAATTGTCGACCAATAATACACATTCTGCCTAATCATCCACTTCATTTTGAATGCCGATTGATGCGCCCCACATGCTCCCTCATGAATTTCACCCATCAACCCTTTTGATTCTTCTTCACTAAGGCACTTGAGCAAAACTCCATCAATCGTTCCATAATATAACTCATCATCAAGGAGCACGTACTTGGTGGCCTTAAACCTTAGACGTCTTTCAACCCTTTTAGACGGATCCCTTAAGTAATCAGCAATCTCTTTTCTCCAGTCATCGGCAACCACTACCGATGTCATTATTTCTTGAATCGGTTGATATCCTGAAGCGCCCTGTGCTAACCGATTAGCCTCTTCATTATGCAACCTGGGAATGTGCTCGAGACGGTATTCTTTAAACTCTTTTAATAATTGCAAACACTTTTCATGGTGTGCAATTAAAATTTCACTTCGGCATTCATATGTCTCAACCAATTGATTGATCACTAACATAGAGTCGCCAAATATTTCAACGGCATCGACACCCAGTTCCCTGAGTAATTCCAACCCTTTTAGCAAAGCCTGGTATTCAGCCTGATTGTTTGTCAAAGTAGCAACAATCGGCAATGAGACTTCATACTTCTGTCCTCAGGGTGAAATTAAGACAACACCGATACCTGCTCCCTCCTTACACGTAGACTCATCAAAGAACAAAGTCCAATGAGCAATCTCTACAGAACCCGCTGTACCACAATGCTGAGTAACAAAATCGGCCATCACTTGACCTTTAACTGCCTTAACCGATTCATACCTCAAATCAAACTCTAACAGCGCCAGAATCCATTTGCCGATTCTTCCACTTAATATCGGCATCGACAGCATGTACTTAACTACATCATCCTTGCATATGACAGTACATTCGGCCGATAATAAATAATGCCTCAATTTAATGCAAGAGAAGTACAGACACAAACATAACTTCTCGACGGCCGAATATCTGGTTTCAGCATCCACCAGCCTTCTACTCAAATAATAAATTACACATTCCTTCCCTTCAAATTCTTGGATTAAGGCTGATCCGATAACATTGTCATCGGCAGACAAATACAACCTGAAAGGCTTCCTGTGTTTAGGTGGAACCAAGACTGGAGGATTTACCAAATATCTCCTAATTTCTTCTAAGGCTGATTGTTGTTCTTCCTCCCATGCAAATTCTTGATCAGCCTTCAGCTTCAGCAACGGGTTAAAAGACTTAATCTTCCTAGACAAATTAGATATAAATCTTCTAACAAAATTAATCTTGCCGATCAAGGATTACAACTCAGTCTTGTTTGTAGGAGCAACAACCTTATTAATTGCATCAATGGATTTCCTGCCAATCTCGATACCTCTTTGATGCACCATAAAACCTAGAAATTGACCTGCCGATACACCAAACGCACACTTATTAGGATTCATCTTTAACCCATGTTCCCTTGTGCACTCTAGAATTTTCCACAAATCGGCAAGATGCTTCTCAAAATCTCTGGATTTAACCACCACATCGTCAATATAGATTTCGACTATCGTGCCGATGTACTTATGAAAAATGAAATTCATTGCTCTCTGATAAGTAGCACCGGTGTTCTTCAAACCAAAAGTCATCACGACCCACTCAAATAAACCGACATGACCTGGACATCTAAAAGCAGTCTTGGACATGTCTTCTTCAGCCATGAATATTTGATTATATCCAGCATTACCATCCATAAAACTAATGATTTGATGTCCAGCAGCAGCATCAATTAGCAGATCAGCAATGGGCATCGGGTAACCATCCATCGGCGTAGCCTTATTGAGATTCCTGAAATCAATACAAACATGAAGTTTTCCGTTTTTCTTATACACAGGAACTACGTTAGAAATCCATTCGGCATATCGACATTGCTAAATAAACCCAGCTTCAATTAATTTTGCAATTTCAGCTTTAATATCGGGTAATACAAGAGGATTGCATGGGCGTGCTGGCTGCCGATGTGGTTGGAAACCAGTTAACAGGTAACCGATGTTCAACTATTGATCGGTCTAGACCAGGTATCTCTGTATAATCCCAAGCAAAACAATCTTTATATTCCTTTAATAAATCATTCAACTGTTGTTTACATCGGGAATCTAACTTAGCACTAATAAAGGTTGGCCTAGGTCTGCTGCCATCGCCGATATCTATCTCCAATAAGTCATCTGTCGATGTGAACCCCTGCCCAAGTTTTCCGTCATCGGCGAGCTGATCCATTAAAACTCTTCTTTAGAGCCGACCACTTGGATCGGTGTAATTCGGTAATCGGCAACTTTGAGGAATTCCATATCCTAAGCTTCACCCGATATGCACTTGGTCTGCTCATAAGTTTCTAATTCTACCGATGCAATGATTGACGAGGCTTCACTTCGGACAACTTCAATTTTGTCTCCAACCCATTGCACGAGACTTTGGTGTATTGTGGAAGGGATACAGCAATTAGCGTGGATCCAATCCCTTCCCAGGAGCAAGTTGTAGGCACCTTTGCCATTGATCACGAAAAACGTTGTCGGCAAAGTTTTACTGCCGATGGTCAACTCAACGCATACTGTTCCCTTAGTTGGTGACACATTCCCTTCAAAATCTTTGAGCATCATGTTTGTCTTAGCTAAGTCTTGATCACCTTTCCCAAGCTTCCTGAACATGACGTACGGCATTATATTGACTGTCGCTCCACCATCTACCAGCATCTTTGACACCGACTGTCCATCAACTTTGCCTTTGACAAACAAAGCCCTTAAATGTTGCCTTTCATCATCGGCATACTTCTCAAAGACAGTCGCCATCGGGTCCAGCATTAGCTACGCCATTTCAACAACTTCTTCCTCAGCATCTGCAAGCGCCATGAATTCTATCAGCAATGTAACAACCATATTGACTTCTGCCGATGGATCCCTATCCTTGCATTTTGGCCTCCACTGCTTAATTGGAGATTTCTCTCTTGAAGGATTTTCATCATGATACAGATCTGCTTGGCGTTCACGCTGGATCCTCCTTCTCTAAGTCTTCGTCAAACCTCTGGGGCACCATTGAAGAAGCTTAGTTTTCCAAACAGGTTGGTACTGTTTCTCACCGCTCGTATTTGCACCACTCCTTATGTTTGGATCCCTAGAGAATATCTCTTCATCAGACACTCTTGCGTTAGCCATCTCTTCAAGCTCTTCTTGACGGCCATGCTTGCCAAGCCTGTCATGTACACTGAGCTTGCCACCTAGCCGATCATGCACTGATCATTTTTCTCTGATCGGCCTGCAACAGCTTGATGCTCGATCGTCAAAACAGGGCTTCTTTTCTGCCTGATCGGCAGGATAGTACCCGTTGCACTCGGGGCAATTATCGGCAGTGGGTAACTTGATGCCCTCCTCCCAGCAATGAACGAAGAAAGGGCACTTCCAATGATCTTTATGTCGATGCCACTCTTGGCGTCTTTCTTCCTGCTGCTGCCGATATCACTCCTCTTGTAAGCGACCATATTCTTGTCGTGGCTTCCTGTGCGTGATTACAATGACATATGGTGCACATCCATGAGGCCTCCTAGTGCTGCTGCTCTCATTGGTAATTCTCTTGCCCTTCCTGTCATCGGCAAACTTTTTCCCTTTCACATCATGCATAGCTATTTGATGTTCAGGATCTACCGATGCACTTTTCTTATCAGCTTCCGATGTTAGCACTTTAGTCTTCCCACTAGTTTCCACAACATTATTTGGAAACGGGTGTTGGTCGATCTTCATCGGCTTCTGAGCTCTAGAAATTTCAAATTTAATTCGCCCAGACTCAATTTCTGACTGCAACTGTTGCCTAAAGACTTTGCAATCATTGGTATTGTGCGAGGTTGCAGCATGCCACTTGCAATACCTTATCCTTTTAAGCTCTTCTGTCGACGGAATTACCTGATTAGGCGACAGTTTAATCTGCCCTTCTTGAAGCAACAGGTCAAATATCCTATCGGCCTTGGTAATATCAAAGGTGAATCTTTCAGCTTCTTTCTGGCCAAACGGACAGGATACCGTCTTCTTGTCTTTTACCCATTCAGCAACGCCGATGCTCGGTTCCTCATCCTATTCAGAATCTTCTTCTTGCTCAACGAAGGATACCTTTTTATTCCAAGTTTTCCTAGGTTCGAAGGCTTTAATGTCTTGATCAGCAACTCTCTGCACGAGATGGCTTAAACTCTCAAGTTCTTGGGATGCATATTTGTCCTTGATATGTGGCAGTAATCCCTAGAAGGTCAAATCTGCCAATTGCCGATCATCAAGTACCAAATTGTAGCACTTGTTCTTTATGTCTCGCAGCCTTTGGACGAAGCTTTCTACCGATTCATCATTGCGCTGTCTCAATTTGACCAAATCGGTAATCTTCTTCTCATGAGTGTCAGCGAAGAAGTATTTGTGAAACTGCTTCTCTAGATCGGCCCAAGTGATCATAGAATTTGGAGGCAGTGAAATGAACCACGTAAATGCCGATCCAGATAATGATGACGAGAACAATCTCACCCTCAATTCATCTCTGCTGGCCGCCTCTCCACATTGGATAATGAAGCGGTTGATATGCTCCATCGTCGACGTGTCATCTTGGCCAGAAAACTTTGTGAAATTCAGTACTTTATACCGATTTGGGAGAGGAATCAAATCATACGCCGGAGGATACGGCGTTCGATAAGAGTATGTATTAACCTTAGGCTTGATGCCGAATTGTTCTTTCATCACTTCGGCGATCTTATCGGCCCAGTATGCATCTTGATCTTGCTGATGCATTGGCTGGATGTTGATTGGCTGAGCTGGTTGATACGCCTCTTCATGCCTTTGTGCCAAATAAACTGGAACGATTGGCGTAGGCGCAGCACCAGCTCGTTGAATATTATGCATCGGCTGGTTTGCCGATGAACCACTTTGAATGCCCACTGGGATGTACTGTGGCATTATATTCATCGGTCGATACGTCGATGCCTCATTCTGAACATTCGCCGGGTACTGTGGCAAGGTAAGATTTACCGGCTGGCATGCCGATATATCATTGTGAAAACCCGATGGTAAGTGGCACTATTGAACCCCTGCTACCTGACCTCCAGATTGTACCAACTGTTGTTGAATCGGTGCTTGATTAGTCCAACCAGGATTACGAGTCATCGGCATGTAATTCGCCGATAGCTGATAGCTAACCGTTGCCCGTTGCTCCTGTACCCTGGGGTAGTCAACAAGTTGGCCACCTTGGTATGCTGGTACTCCAGTTTGAGGAATTGCCACCGCCATGGGCTGACTTACAGTTGCCATGCCTTGTTGCATCGGCAAAGAACCTGACAATGGTTGCGCATAAGGCACTTTGGGTATCGCCATCTGAAGATTTTCTGACGGCAACTGCGCAGTTGGAGAGGACGTAGCATAATGTGTCATTGGGATCATCGGTTGTGCAGATATTGCCGATGCCATGGGGACCTTCCATATTGCATTGTTATCTTGGATTGATCTAGAATCAGCAGATGGACTTGGAGGCATACCGTATCCCCACCAACTGGCGGGAGTCATTTGATTCTTTATTACAGGTCCTGACATTGCCGATGCCACCGGATTTGTGTTTAATCGAGTGACACTTACAGGGCTCGATCTTGGCGGCGTAACCTCATCGGTAGACGGATTCACAAGTTGGGGAGATGCCATTGGAACTACCGATGAAGTTGTAGCAGATGCCGATCCAGGTTGATGATACGCTGGACCAACATACTAGGGTGTCCGTCCCTCTTTGAAAGATTGCATAACAGCATTGTACACAGTATTGGACAGCACATTGGAGTGGCTAATTAACGCATGATTTAATGCAGAATTAACCATATCTTGTAATTTACCGGGATTGGCGTCGAAAGTGACCTGCCGTGGCAACGGCGGGTCTTGCTTCTGGATAGCTTCGCCGCTCCTGTTTCGGCTGAAGGACTTTAGATATAACTGCTTGTATTCCTCCATAGCCTACTCCATAGCCTGTTTTTTATCATCTTTCAGATCCGCTTCGGAGACTTCGATGACATTGCCCAGATTGATATCAGCAGTTTTATCCATAACAAGCTTGTAATGGGTTAAACCGTGACCAAAAGATGTGTTGTTTGTCCCACCGGGTGTGCCAAAAGACGTGTTGACACAAAAGACATCGGATCTGCGAACACACCGGGCTTATACCCAAATTCGATATCCGAGGTGTGCCAGTCGATTTGACCAATTAATCGACAAGGACGATAACTAGAACAATGTTGAACGAGACGACGACGATGCGCCCGAACGTCAAGGCTCTGATTGTTCAAAACGCGGAACTCGCAAAGTTGACGGAGATCTTGTAGATGCAGCCCGTCGAGACTTCGTAAGAACTCGTGGATAAACTAGAACTATTGCGAGAAAAGTAGATTTGCTGGAAAAAGTAGATGAAAATAATTGAGTTGTTTGATTGATTGTATATATCCTCTTTTTACACCACCTCTCGGTACATATTTATACTCCGGCAAGAGGAGTTGTAAACAGACACGACTCATACCTAAATAAAATTCCTATTTTTAAGGAAATAAATGACTCGTGCAAGAGTCGGACTAAAACTAATAATAATAATAATAATAATAATAATAATAATAATAATACTAGCATAAAATCACCAGTTTCCATATCCATCTTCTTTACGATGAAACCTTCTATCGGCAGACCTCCTCCAATCTGCAACCTTCTTCTATTGCCAACGGCAATTCTCTGCTGACATCAGCCACGTCATCCTGCATCCATCGGCAATACCTTCCTATTGGCAACATCCTTCCTATCGGCAAGTACCCTTCTTTTTCCTTAACGCTTCTTCAATCACCTTCGCCATCGGCAACCTCCTTTGCTCCCATCGGTAAACCAACCGGTAGAATCCTGATGCCGATAGAGAACAGTGACTATCTCTATGCCGACCAGCGTACTCGGTCCATATTGACACGTACCAAAAACGGTGTCAACAACAGGAAGTGGAGTTGGACTTTATGAGACTGTAAGGAGAAATTCTATGGCCTAATGTCATGATTATGGCCCATCACGATCAACTCGTTGAAGAAACAAACTTAGAACACGTTTGGAACACAGGAATTTGAAAGAAATTGCGTAGGAATTTCACTGGAATCAGTTTATTTTCAAAGAAAAAAGCAGGAACATCTATGCCTTGTTTTCCCACGTGTTTGTTTGGAATAAAGGAATAGAAAATACAGGAATAAGAAAAAAGAAATGTGAGGAAAGAAATGAAAAACGTAGGAAAGAAATAGGAGGAGATGTTTGGACCATATAAGAATTCCAATCCATATGACACGTCTGATTGATTATTTTTATTCTTATTGAATAGGTGGGAAAAGCTAGCTACAAGATTGTCATATATAATTTTTTTATAAAATGAGATTGAATTCTTTTTTTTTACAAAAGTACATCTATAAGGTTCATATAATTTTTTTTTATAAAATGAGATTGAATTCTTTTTTTGCAAAAGTACATCTATGCCTTTTGAGTTTGCATTGTTCTAATTTTTTTTTGAAGCCACAACATTATGCTTTTGACTAAATCTTAATGAAGTATTTCAAATTTGATAGAATTAATTTTGGATTTAATATAACCCGTAGCGTTAGAACGGGCAAATATACTAGTTAAGGTAGAGAACATGAAAATGTTTTATTTTTGTGTGTCCATCAACTTATGTAAATCTGCGGTGTATAATATGAAGAAAAAAATATCTGACATGAGAAGGAATTTGAGGTTTAAGAGGTGTTATTGGCAAAGTTTTGTTAGGCGCTAGGCGAAATCTAGGCGATGACCCCTAGCCTAGCGACTAGTCTAACCTAGGCGACGCTAGGCGTTTTACCAATTTAGTATAATATATACATATATAGGAGAAATCATGAATAATTTAGATTTCAGAAAACAAACAGAGGAGATAAAGGAAACAAAGGAGAGGAGAGGAGCAGGGGAGGAGGACATATAGACCTTGGGGCTACGGCTGAGGGAGGAGACCAGCGTCAGGGAGAAGCACTAGCTGCGTCGCCGGGGGAGAGGAGCAGTAGTCGACCGCATCCTTACTTCGCGTGCGCTCACCTGCGGAGGCGTGATGCCTAGGGCACCTTGGAGTCGCGGAATCACCGCAAGACGCCGCCTACGCACTCCACTCGACTTGAGGCCCGACTACCCCCCTAGTCGAGGCGCCAGGCCAAAGCCTAGCGACTAGGCGCGACTAGGCACAGCCTAATCGTCGACTTTCAAAACACAGGTTATTGGACTAGAAGATAAAAAACAAGGCTAACAAATGTAGTGGGGTCTTAAATCAAAAGTAGGGATTGAATTTGAGGGCTCTTGGTAAGTTGCTCTAAATAGTTCAGTTCATAAATTACTTACGCACTGTTCGTTTGGCTTATCAGCCACTGAAACAGTGTTTTTATCTCATAATAAAACAGTCAAAAACAACATCAGTCGGCTTATCAGCCATCGCAACGGTCAAATTTTGAGATGGCCAAACTAAGACCTGTTTAGCAAACGGCTTTGCAAACAACTTCACCTAAGATGTCAAAGAAGGCGCAGAAGCCTCGTTTAGGTGGTTTTACCTTTTCAGTAGAAAAATACGTTCTTCCCTTTACAGCTTTATTGATTTTATTATCTTTCTAGTTAAAAAAAAGGGTTCTCCTCTTTGTAGCTTTTCTCACAAAGCCGTTTTACGAGCTAGCATTTGATAGGGCTTTATCTAATAAACCATAAAAAAAACAAGAAGCGGGGACCTAAATGATTCATCAACTCTCGTTGTTGCTTTAATAATACATCTGACAAAACTTTGAAGATTGCGTAGCTTGTTGCTGCTGGTGTAAGATTTCATTTGAAGGACTTGACATGGTACACTACTAGCAGTTGTGTCATATGGTGTCGCTTTCCGCAAGTAAAATATACCGTTTGCACGCCGTTTATTTATGTTGCGTGATTCGTCGAGACTTGCCTTGTAAGCTGTGGTTGTGGTTGGTAGATGGTGACAGCGAGTGAGTGATGCTACAGCGGCACAAGATTGTGACAGACAGGACCAGACTACCAGCTAAGGTTCCCGGCAACCCCCGGTTGTTTCCTAATTCCTGTCCAACGGTAATGCAATGCAGCTTGTGTTGCTAACCACTAACCTAACGTTGACAGTGTGGCACACCGGCCGGTCGGTATGGATGTGACGATCGTGCCTGTGCCCTGTCAAAATGGAGCGATGAAGCGAATCGGGCAAATGTCCCTTCTCTTTACAGTCATCATATACCAAACGCGTCATTTGCAGATGCGCGGCTACCAGCCTACGTACATCATGTGAGCATCATCTCAACAAACCGACGACAATAGATTATGTCCCATTGGTAAGCTGCGGAAACACATAACACGGATAGGAATCATTTACATTGACTTCTCACCATCGGAAATATACCTGCCATGTGCAGGTTATAGCGATTTCAATGGAGATTTAGGTACAAGAGGAAATTGCAGGTTTCAAGACATAGCTGGAACCCTACAACAAAAACAGGAAACATAATATGAACTGGAAACCACTGAATCTCCAAACAGGCTCCATGGTAGGTTAGGTAGTACTGACATCAAGCCATCCTTGTTACAAGCACCATCCATGGCTCAACCGAAAAGAGAAGACAAAATTACATATATAATATACTATACGACCAAGCTCCAGGTAACTGACCGACCACTGATATTGTACTTACTTAGCCCATAATCACACCCTGCATTTGCACATTCTTTCAACCCTAACAACCCACAGAAACCAAATCAAAAGTCAAGGCATCTTTTTTCGCTCTTTCTCCACACCAGAGGATTGCCAGAACCAATCTCTATAGCTAGACTGGTATCACATCCAGGTCAGATGTGTCTTCGCATCTCAGGACCAGGCCCTCAAGGCTGGTCGGGAGTATGCACTTGGCCCATTGGCAGCCAGTTGAGATGGGTTCAGCTGGAGGAACGATCATCAGCACATTCTCATTCCTTTGAACAACACCCATCACACTCACAGTGCTGCCCTCCTTAATATATCTGCAAGCCCAAATGGCAGTGTCAAATGGAATTGATGGTTATCACAAAATAAGCTGTGCCTAGGAGAAAACAAACAAACAAAGAGTACCCTTCTTTAAGGCGCATAATCCGATCATCGCTTGAGAGATTCCTTCCACGGAGCCACCTCAGGAATTCAGGCGACATGTCCTTGTTGTCAGGGTTTATGTCAATAACAACAGATTCGTCCACATATGGGGTTATGCGTGCACCAGATCCTGTCCTGACTAATGCTCGCAGTCCAGACTGAAAATCAGAGATGTAGAAGTCCACTGCATGTCGCTGCCAATATTGCACAGGAAGAAAACAAACGTGAGACATGATTAAGGTGAAAAGAGTTGTGATAGTCATGAATTTTCCATGACATGCTTGTGTTTCAATCAAACTCACCTCCATTGACCTGAGACCCCAAGTAAATCGGTGATGTGTACTGTTAGCAGCTTTTGAATCCCAACCCCTATACTCATACAAGCAAGTTGAAGTGTAAACACATCGTGGCACCCGTTGGAATGATGACTCAAGGGGCAAGTTTCCACAAGTAACAACCTGCATAGTTCACTAAGCTGGTGAGGACTAGTTGTTAATGATAGACAAATGCTCATGCTTAAAGCACTGGAAATGATATTTAGGTACAAATATACATGATGCTGCATCATTTACTAGACCTTCTATGAAAAATGATATTTAAGTACAAATAAGGTTGTTTTCTTACTGACAGCCATAAAACCTGCATAAGAGAAGTAAATTTTGTATGTTCTCTGCATCCAAATTATCTTTTTTAAAAATTGAAACCTACCTGTAATACTTTTAAATTGTACATAAATTACCGTATATCCATATCAAAATACTTAACAGGTAGTGAAATCACATCAAAATATAGTTAGTAGGCAGTTTCAAAGCATGGTGCAACAAAACCAGCCAGAAATGCAAACGCAACAAGATTACCAGACTCATCAGATTATGAATTTATTTGTGCAAAGCTACCTAGAAACAGTTTACATTGAGGATAAATTCTAGCATAAGCATACAAATATAAGATAACAGCAGAAGTGCATAGAAAACACTAGAGGATTAATACAAAGAATAACAGAAAAACATTAGTACATTACAACAAAGTGATCAGTCACATACCCCAGTAACCTTCACATACTCTCCATCTTTTGCTGTTCTAAGGTCTGCATCAGGATAGCGACTGATAAACCCAATCACACCTTTTGTTCCCCAGCAGATGTTCCAGGTCACAAGTGCAGCAACAAAACCAAATATCACCACCACAACTATAAGCAAGATTGGATTATGAATAGCAGCGAGAATGAAGCCACCAGCTACAAACCCAACCAAGAAGAGCAATGCGACCAGCCAGATTATTGTGGTCGGAATGCTGCCCTTAATCGAGTAACCATCTCCCACATTGAGATTTGTGACAGCTGGGTTGTGTGCAAAAGAGGCGGTACGCATCTTCATTGATACACTAGAATCAAGAGGACCTGATACTTTCCGTTGAGCACCAGATGAATTCAACTGACTAGAGGTGATAGGACCTGATGTGATTAGCCCAGTTGTAGGTAGCACAGGAGGCAGAGGGCCAGAGTTCTGGCGGGCCATCGGGGTTACTCCACCAGATTGGGGCCCAGATGATCTCTTTGTTGGTTCTCCATGCTTATTGAGAGGTCCAGAATTAGATTTTGTTCTAGATGATCCTCCAGTACCAGGAATTGCAGACGAAATAGAACCAGAGTAGTTGGAGCGACCGACAGCATTAGAAACTGGTCCAGAGTTGTTTGCAGCACCACCGAAGGAAGTATTCCTTGAAGGTTGATTACCCAATGGACCAGATTTTCTGTGGAGATCAAACATCTTTCCAAGCTCTCCAGATTTCTTTATGTCTCCACCAGTGTATGGTATAGCTGAGGAGCAAATGACTGGGGCCTTCTCTTTAGGTTGCTCAGGTCGGCCCGAGACATATAGGCCATTGCTTAGTTGGTGGGATGGAAACCGTGAACCCATGCTCTGAAATGACTGTCTAAACCTTAAGATTGATTGTGTTGCTTTTGAGTCAAGTGAGACTGTTAAGCCTTTGAAAGCCTTGCATCAGCAACTGAAATATGAAAACAAGAGAAACTTGATCATATCACTGATCCAAAAAATAAAAGGTTATGTTCAGCAGATTCAGCAGATGACATCCAGATGGAACAGATTTAAAACAATCAGAACAGAAAAAAAAAGTTGAGAACAAAAGTATCACCCTGACAAAGATTTGCATGGATCAAAGCGGCCATAGAGGAAGAAGCTTTTCATAGTGCTCTACCATGCAATGCAAGGTGCAAATCAGCTGATTGCACAGCAGAGATGCTTAAATAAGTATAAATTATCTAATAGATGGGCGTTAGCATTTACATAGTAACGTAAAGCGATTGGCGTTACCATTAGCATTTTCATAGTAACGTAATACTGACTGGCACAAATACTTCCAAGAGATGCTCCCACTGATTAGGAAATAGAAACTATATAAAGCAGCTAGACTAAAATGTTACCATGTTTACAACAAAGAGCAAATACTTAGCATTAGCAGAGTAGCGCTTACGTTCATGTGCAGGCAAATTGAAGATTCTCATGCTGAAATCCTCTGAATTTGGCTCCAGGTTACGACAAGCTCGATTATCTTAAATAAGCTTTGGTGCTTTGGCCTAAATACTGTCTGGCTAAGTTAGGTGGGGTTAACTAGGCTAACAATAGGAAAAGTGGTCTGTGCATGTGTGTTAGCCAACCACAACTGTCAGGGTTAGGCAGCCGAACCGGAAAAACTTAATTCCATGGTACAAAATATAGCCCAAACACAAGTAGACACAGCCAACTCTCATTGAGGTAAACCGGTTGCTTTGGCAGCACAATTTCAGGTTTTAACAACGAATATGGTGTAACGCGCATCACTGCGATAAAGTGAGACCCATTTCTGACCAAAACAGCCTAAAGAACTAAAGAGTACAGACAAAGGCCTCAAAACAAGCAGAATTTGTGGAGGTGGCGCCATAGTGATCCTGACCACAGTCAAATAACTAAATACCCCAAGAAAAAAAACTGATAGCGACGGTTACATCAGCGTCACAAAGTGCATCCCACGTAAGAGAAAACTGTGCCTACCAAATGATTTCGACCAGTACGGGCAGTGGATTAAACAACCACCACACCACCGACACCATCAGATCACGAGTATAGCTTAAAGCTTCGGCAAAGAACTTGACAGGTACATGCCAACATAATTTCAACATGAAGCAATAGCGCCAGCACATGCACAGCCTACAGCCCGCACTCAGGGCCCCACCCACCTCTCAAAAAAAAAATTGTACCACTCGATTTCACCATGCTTTAGCATCAACCTGGAGCTAAAAAATTCTATGAACAAAGTAAAAGTAGCACAGATCCTACATACGAACTGAACTGAGATGAACAATCTCCCCAGCCCCGCCATGAGAGGAATCACACCCCACGGAGACGAAGCAATGGCGCCATTCCCAGATCCAAAAACCAGCACCAGATCCAGCCACATAACGAGGGGCGGACCAATAAAGGAAAATCGAAGTTAGTATGAAAATCCTAGATGCAAACTACACTTATAACTAGATCAGATCCGAAGGCACATAGCTTTAGTTAGGGGACGAGAAGGGGTAGGCGTACCTGGTGGGTGCTCGTCGCCGGCGAAGGGCCCGGAGAAGAGCTGGCGAAGGGCCTAACAACGACTTGGGGCAACTGGAGTAGTGCGGTGGCGGCGGCGGCGGCGGCGGTCGCCCCAGTCGTCCTCACTCGTCACAAGAGAGGGAGGGAGAGGGAGAGAGCGCACGCGGGGGGGACGGGAGGGAGGCTAGAGACAGAAAAGTGAGCGACCGCGTAGGCTAGCGAGACGAGAGAACAAAATGCTGTGCCGGAGGGGCTTGCTAGCGAGTGGTTAACTACTCGTACCATATAATTATAAAAAAAACTACTCGTACCAAGCTAAGAATTTTTTTAGCCCAAAAATATATTTAAAAAACAAAAGCACGTGGTGTACTATAATATCATCAGTAAGTAGCTCGTTTGAACATTTTAATATACTTATCACGATATATATATATATATATATATATATATATATATATATATATATATATATATATATATATATATAAGCGCTAGAATAACTTATTCTATAACTACTTTGATTTACGATAATTACTATGCTAATTTACGAGATTATAGGAACTTTTTACTATATAGTTTACTATAATGTCACAATAGATATCCCTATATATTATAGTAACACAATTATTATAAATATGTATTATTTTATCATAAATTATTATATAAAATTATCTTATAGCTACAGATTTTGTACATGCTACTTAAATATATTTGTCTATATAGAGAAAGAGAGAGACGTGAATCAGTCATGCTAAAGCGGATAGTATACATACATGTGTCATAACTTCTTTATTGGTGTGATTAAGTCTTATATGGGATGTGTCTGTAGCTCGTAATTTTTTTCATCATCCTTGTATTTTGCAGATTTGGCACCAAGCCTAATCTCGAGCTTAGGTCTCCCACGTCCTTCCTCCTACCCCTCTAGATTAGGTGTTTTCTAGTAAAAATAGATAGAAACAATATGGAGAAAATAGCTCGTGGGAAGCTATGCTATCTATTCTTCACTAAATACTTTATTTAAATTTCGTGGCGGCTAACTAAGATATTTGTAGAGTTAGGCTATGCAGTTCAAAACCTAATTGTTGTGCAAAAGTAATGTATATAGTTGTGATGAAGGTTATAATATTTAGGTATAGGTATTTGTTATTGGTATAGTACTCTTAATCACATCTAGTTTTAAGGACAAACCAAATGCAAATGACATGTATGCAAGGATCAGTTTATACGACAATATTAGTAGTGATGCGTTACAATGTTTACTAAAAAAAGATAATTTTGTTACTAAATGGCTAAAGGGTCTAAATGAAAATTTAGTTTCTACGAAGCAGAGTCTCCACATGTATAGGCAGCCAACATCGGATGCACCAACCTAGCCTCAACACTATCTTCAGTAAACTCTACCTTCTACTATAAACAACTAGGTGGCCACCCATGGGGTAGCAAGGAGAGAGAGAGGAAGGGTGAGTATATTAAAATAAATTCTCCACAAAAGTATGACACGAGGTTAATACAAGAAAAGGTTTACTCTAGTTTACTCAAGCAACTAAGCAACTCATCCTATTTCATAAGGGCTATTGCGTTCTTGCCCCTACTTTGATGTCCAATTGTGATTTTACTCCTATTTTTGTTATCGTTGTGATTTTACCCCTGTTTTTTGAAAACGAAGCCTAAGTTTACCCCTATTCTGTGAACATCAGGTAACGGTGTTAAATGAGCTGAGTAAGGACAAGTTTTCCATGCGAAATTGTCCCTACTTATCTTAATGCATTGTAAATTTAGCTCTCTTTTGACATATATATTTAGACACATCATTTTAAGAAAGTAGGGGTAAAATCACAATTATGGTTCAAAACAAGGGTAAAAACACAATAATGTTCCGGATGCAGGTAACGGCGTTAGGAATAGGGGTAAACAGAACCTTCATTTTTGAAAAGGAGAGGTAAAAACACAAAGTGAAAGAAAGTGAGGGTAAAAGCACAATTAGGATTCAAAACAAGGGCAGAAACGCAATAGCCCCATTTCATAACACCTTAGTGCCCTATTTACTAAATGTACTCATCTCCAACACCTTCAAAACTAACAATTGTGATTCAACACCTCCAGCACCAGAGAATCTTAGTGTCAAAAACAGAGATAGCATTGAGCACTGAAACAAAATGCCCAAGAGAGGAGGGTGAATTAGGATTTTCTAAAATTTCAATGCGGAATTAAAACCTAAGCTAAAAGCCAATTACCCCATAGTGCCTACAAGTGTGAAATCTAGCTACGATATGTAAACGAGCTAGAAAACAAGTAAAGCAAGACCCTACAAGCAATTCTAATCAAGCACCATCATGAATGAAACAAGTGCAAAGAATGTAGTGCTTGAAAGTAGCTACGAGAAAAGGAGAAGAAGAAAGCGGAAGGGAATTTTGACACGTATCGAGGAGTCGACACTCCCCCTAGTCCTTGTTGGAGCACCCGCGTAAGGGTATCACTCCCCATTGGTCCATGCAAGGACCAAGTGCTCTCTCTAGGATGATTCTTTGTCGTTCCGGCTCGGTGAATCGCCCACAACCAATCACAGACGAAGTTGAACCATCCACAATCGCTTCCGGATGGTCACCAAGCTTCCAATCGCCACCAAGTCATCTAGGTTCTATTAATCACCAAGAGCAACAAGTAGGAATCTCTCACTTGACCAAAGCTAGCATAATGAGGAAGATGGGTGCACACTTGCTACTCCCTAATCCGCTAATGAGGTTCTAAGCATGGATTCTCAAATCTTAATCATCTCACTAGGCTCCTACTCTCCCTTGCACTCTCACAAGTTCTCTTAGCTGAAGAAATGGGCAAGAGAGCTAGTATGGACAAGTTGGGAAAGTATAAATACCACCCAACCAAGCAACTAGCCATTCCTCACAAAACACTATGTCCGCGTCACTCTGGACCGGACCAGTATGGGTCGTCCGAACCAATTTGCAATTGTGTGGACCCCTTTGATTACACAATCATCTCATTGTTTCCAAGGCATTGACGGCTACTAAAGTACAAATATAGCCATCAACTATTGCATGAAATGATAAGAAATAGATTATAAAGCATAGTTGTAGGGTTTGATCTAACGATTTCCACGAGTTTTGTTGTTCTCACTTGTTTTATAGGATATTTAACTTTTACCATATAAAAGTATCTCAAAGTGATGAATTAGAGTGCACCATTGTGTAGAGCTCGTTGAGACAATCGAAACGGACCTATCACTTGCCATATTTGGAGCTACGATGAGAAAGATATCAAGATCACAATGAATGCAACTTGGGAAGGATCTAGAACATATCGGAACCATCGCCTGCCATATGTTCAAAGGTTAAACTGACAGAATTCCATAGCTTTGGTATTCTATTATTTTCCATGGAATATTCTAGAAGAGCGTAATAAGGAAAGCAAATCAGAATAAATATCGGAATAAATCCGCGGAGATATAGTTTCCATCGGACTCAGGAAGGATCCAGAAGGCACCCGAAGGAAGCAGGGTCTGAGAGGCCGAATTGTGAGGTCGGCCGGGCCCACCTATGGTCGGGCGGCACCCCCCTGGGCCCACCTGCTTCTTCCTTCTGGAAGCTTCCTCCACCGCCTATGAGGAGTCATCTCGGCCCTACGTTAAGTCGGTTTGATCCAACGGCCGTCGTCTATCCCATCGGGCTATAAATAGGGGCATGTACCCCCCTAGAGCCAAGCCAGATCAAAAACTCAAGAGCATGAAGCCATAACTCATATCTAGTAGATCTAGGCCAGCAATCAAGAGAGATTAGTTCCATGTAGAGCTAGCTTTATTTAGATATTAGAGATTTAGAGTTGGAGAGTAGAGTTCTAGAGAAGTTTTGGCCTGTCGGTGCTTCTTCATCGTTGTATTCTTTGGGATCAGATCCTCTTGCCCAGAATCTGTATTCTGAGATACCTTGGTATTCGACTTCTGGTTCAAGTAAGCAATATTATCCTTATTGTTCTTTATGTTTGCAACTCTTCTTGAGTGCTTTGATCTTGATGGCCTCTTGATTAAAGTAGTAATTCATAGCGTAGGCGTGGTGCCTAGGCTAGGTTTATTTGTGAATGTCTCATATCATCCATTGCATAAGAATCTTAATCATAGCATATCTACATTTTTGCATTGCAAAAATAAAATATCTTCAAGCCCTATGTGAGGGAACTTATGGTAATACCATAACGGAATTTACTGTGGTGACATAAAAAAATTCAACTTTCTCTTGCATTATAAAATAGAAAGTTCTAAAAAGAGATGAGATGTTTAATTACTGCTATAATCTATTAAAGTTTAAATTAGCTCATAAGAATATTCAATTACTCTTTTGGCTGACCACTAACCTCTTATCATAATGGAGCCTCGAGTTTTGTTTGTTCTTGTCGGAGTATAACCATGCAGGATTAAAAGCACCATCAAGGAGTGAGTCCAATCAGGAGGCTACTACTGAGAAGCTGACTCCAAGGATCATTCAAACTCAACCATAGAAAAATCAAGCTTGGGGGAGGGCATCCCCCAATTATCAGGTAAGTATACCTATGTGATTATTAAGTCTATCTTATAGTCATAAAATATCAAAAAGATGTGGGCACATGAAGGTCCACGTCTGTCGAGTCTTAAGAGTCCTAAATAAAATTGTTTTAATTAGGGTGTGTGTTTAATGTTATTAGAGCCAATAAAAGCCATGAACAATAAGTTTGTCTTGGAGATGATGAATAGTTTCTCTACCATAATCCCTTACAAGTACCTAGTTTTCAAACTTGAATTCTCGTGAGTTTTGGTTAGAACTGCTTTGATTTAAGAATTTACTCTAAACCTAAAAATTGTGGAGGCATATACTTAAACTAAGTCTAAGTGGTTGGGAGATATAACATGAAAGTCTAGCTGCTATTTATCTTACTCCTAGCAATACTAAGTTCTGGTGGTTTATCTTTTGAAAATTTAAAATCTTACATGATAAGCTCTTGTATGACATATTTTAAATTCCTACCAAAGCCATATATATATACATTTAGATAGGAAGACTCATTCATGCTACTTATCTTTGTATCGAGTGTTGTCAACCTTTAGACCCTGTGAAGAGTCTCGTCATGCTTTTAAAATCAAGATCACGTACACACCACCCAAATATGCACTACTCTACACTGGAGTAGGCGCAACAACATGTCATTCATCCACCACAAAAAGATATTACTCTTACACTGAGAGTAACTACCACCAAAAATATTCATTCCATTTTCATTCATTCAATAAACGCTCCAAAGTTCTTATTATAATCTCTCAACAGTTTTTCTTTGTCATGGAGGTATACGTATGAGCTATGCAAAAGCTATTAAAAAAAGAGAGAAGACAAAAAAAAGAGAGGAATTAAAAATGGACATGTGTCCGACGCACCTCTCAGAAAATAAATAAAGAATAAGATGCCTCATACTCTCTAGCCATGTTGTTCAAAATGTCAAAATTCCAAAAGAAAGATTCATTCCAAGGAGCAAATTAGAATTAGGTTTTCATCATTACTACCATATATCCACCATATCGACACACATGCACATCTTGATTTGATTGTATGACTTGACTCTCTGTGGATCTATTGTTTGACTTTACAATATATACAAAGTAAGTATGTTAACCTTGTTAAGCCATCCCTATGAACTCCACTATACTAGTATAGGAGGGCATGACATTATTAATGCCTCAGTGAGATACACAAATACCACATACATAAGAGACTTGAGGGTGTCATACAATTAAGCTCTGAGTTTTATTTCGAAAACATTACAAAACCCACAATTTTGGTAGAGTGAAGAGTTTGAGACATAGTGCCTGATTTGATTACTCTGTCTTTCAATTGCTCAATACCAAGTGATAGTAGAAGTCCCATGGTTAAAGGTAATACGGGTGAGTTCGAAAGTTAGAGTAGTTTTTTCTAATTCATAGAAGAATTTTTGTTTGAAAGCATGTGAACTTTTAAGGAATGAAAGCATTGCAGCAACTTCTGATCCAAGTTTATTAGATAGGCTTTGCTTAGGGACTAGCAAAGGGTAAGCTTGGGGGAGCTTGTTGATGGCTACTAAAGTCCAAATATAGCCATCAACTATTGCATGAAATGATAAGAAATAGATTATAAAGCATAGTTGTAGGGTTTTATTCTAACGATTTCCACGAGTTTTGTTGTCCTCACTTGTTTTACATGATATTTAGGTTTTACCATATAAAAGTACCTAAAAGTGATGAGAATTAGAGTGCACCATTGTGTAGAGCTCGTCGAGACAATCGAAACGGATCTATCACTTGCCATATTTGGAGCTATGATGAGAAAGATATCAAGATCACAATGAATCCAACATGGGAAGGATCTAGAACATACCAGAATCATCGTCTACCATATGTTCAAGGGTTAAACTGACAGAATTCCATAGCTTTGGTATTCTCTTATTTTCTAGGGACTATTCCAGAACAGTGTAATAAGGAAAGCAAAATCGGAATAAATATCGGAATAAATCCACGGAGATATAGTTTCCATCAGACTCAGGAAGGACCCAGAAGGCACCTGAAGGAAGCGGGGCCCGAGAGGCTGACTTGTGGGGGGTTAGCCAGCCCCCCTATGGTCGGGCAGCACCCCCTAGGCCTACCTGCTTCCCCCTTCTCGAAGCTTCCCCCACCGCCTTTGAGGAGTCATCTCAGCCCTACATTAAGTCTGTTTGATCTAACGGTCGGCGTTCATCCCACTAGGCTATAAATAGGGGCTTCTACCCCTCCTGGAGCCAAGCCAAATTAGAAGCTCAAGAGCATGAAGCCATAACTCCTATCTAGTAGATTTAGGCCAACAATCAAGAGAGATTAGTTCCATGTAGAGCTAGCTCTATTTAGAGATTATAGATATAGAGTTGGGGAGTAGAGTTCTAGAGGAGTTCTGACCTGACGGTGCTTCTTCATCGCTGTATTCTTTGGGATCAGATCCTCTCGCCCAGGATCTGTATTCTGAGATACCCTGGTATTTGACTTCTGGTTCAAGTAAGCAATATTATCCTTATTGTTCTTTATGTTTGCAACTCTTCTTGAGTGCTTTGATCTTGATGGCCTCTTGATTAAAGTAGTAAATTCGTAGTGTAGACGTGGTGCCTAGGCTAGGTTTACTTGTGAATGTGCCCTGATTTTTTGGACAACGGTAGCTCGCGTAGGTGACTCTTATAGCTATGTTGATTCCTCTATAGTCTGTTTCCTGTAATAGGTTTGGCAGGCATAAAGGTGCTTGGTAGGAGAGAACTTTGTTTTCTGCTCCTATTTAAGTCATCGCCCTTAAAGATCGTAAAAGATAAATCTTACCCAGTGACCAGAGCTAGAGAGTCCTTGGTTCTTTCTCCTCTTATCGTTAGTTGTCTATACTTGGTTATGCAACGGGTTAAGTTTATAGACTTAGTCTTCCTCACAACACCATTCCTTTAGGTTCGATATTTAAAACCGGGTTATCTCGATGAAGTGCTACATCGGTGTATCTGTACGCTTGCGGATAATTAACTTACTAGTGTGCATCTAAGAAATATCAACAACATCCAGACCATCTCTATTGGTATGGACCCTTAGTCCAGACCCAGTCCCGAGCCAAAACCCTGACTTGGAACCTTACTAGATCGATCCAGACCATCACCATTAGTCTGGGTCCTTGTTCCGGACCTAGTTCAGAGCCACTTCACTCGATCCGAACCTTTCTCGACACCTCTAGAGTAATCCCAATTGGTCCGGACGCTATGTCATAGAGTTCGAACTCTCTTTGACTCACTCTGAGTTAACCCTAAGCAACTGGACCATTCTCAAATGGTCTGGACCCTTCTGAGCAGTTGGTTCGGACGCCTTTTGAGGCTCCCAATCACTTCAGATTTTGGAACTTTGTGAATGGAAGTTTCTCTACTTCACTCAAGGGTTGTTTGTAGACTACCTAGGACTATGTGGGGATATTACCTCTGTATACCCCATGGGCCTACATGGGCCTCTTGACCGAGGACGACCCTGCTTGCAAGGACCTGAGGCACGTGACCAAGCTCGTCATGCTCGCTTGGGACTCTACAGAGCCTTGCTCGCCAAGGAAGATCCTAGGAGATAGACTCGGATCCCTTTCCTTAAGGGACCAATTGTAATCTATTAGTATATGAAAATTGTAACCCTGCTCCCCGACTATATAAGGCGAGCAGGGACCCCCCTTGAAACACATCTTGTATTGTATCTCTCAGAGCAATCTAGCCACCAGAACACAGGATGTAGGGTATTATGGCGATTCACCAGCCTGAACCTGTCTAAACCGTTGTGTTTATGCTCTTTGCGTTACGCTTGATAGCCGTCACCACACCTCCGCCATCTAATCTACTACCTTGGGGTATCACCTAGGTAAACTGCCAACCGTATTTCATCGATAGTTGGCACACCAGGTAAGGGGTCTATGTCACAACTTCATGGCTCGTCAAGCGGTCACCTTCCTCGACTCCATGATCCTTCTGGTGGTCGGTACGACGTTCTAGATCGGATCTTTGGTTTTGGTTAATTAATGAAACCTTGTTGACACCGTTTTTGGCACGTGTCAATATAATCTAAGGATTGTGCCGATCGGCAAGAGGCCGGTTGCTACTCCTTATCGGCATCGGGATATTATCGGTCAAACTGCCGATAGAGGCAAGAATGTTGCTGATGAAGACAGACGTATTGCCGATGGAGGCAGAAGGACTTGATGAAAGCAAAAGTCAGCTTGGCGATGAAAACTCAGTGCCGATGAAAGCTGAAGGTTGTTGCCGATGGGTGGTAGATGCTGCCGGTGGAAGCAGAATGACGTGGTCGGCAAGTGTTGCCGATGCCGATTGCTGATAAGGTTAATTGGTGAAGTCAAGTAGCCTGGTTTGTAAAGTTACTGTTACCAGTTGCCAATGAGGAGACATTGTCGATTGCTGATGAGGAGACATTGCCGATGGAGAGTTGTTGCCAATTGCCGATAAGTTGGTGAAGACAGTTATCGGTACAAGGTTGCCGATCGGGAAGTATTACCAATGCCGATGGGCATGAGGTGCCGATAAGGTGACTTAACGCTGGATATCAGCAGAAGGCTGCCGGTGATCAAAGAATGAAGTTGCGGATTGAAGGGATCTGCCGATGGAAAGTTTCCATCGAAAGGGAGACATAAGGAAACTGGTGATTTTATACCAGTATTATTATAGCAGTTTGAGTCCGACTCTTGCATGAGTCGTTTGTTTTCCTTTAAAATAGGCGTGCTTGTTTAGGAAAATAATATTGTTATTTTAGATCCGACTCCTGCACGAGTCAGTTTCCTTAAAATTAGGAGTTTGTTTTAGGAAGGATACGAGTCGTGTCTTTGTACAACTCTCCATGCGGGAGTATAAATATGTGCCCGAGGGCTACGTGTATAACCCAATCCAATTCAAAACAAACCAATTTTATCTTATTCTACTTTTTATCGCAATTTACCCTTTTACTGCATTAGCTGTAGTTTTTTCAACGAGTTCTTCAAGCTTTCGACGGGCTGCATCATCCTGATCTCCGTCAAATCCTTGCTAGTTCCGCGTGGGAGTACCTCTGAGCTTTGGCAATCCGGGCGCATCGTTGTTTGCCTCGTTCAACTCTGCTCTAGTTATCCTTGATCAATCTGAGCCTTGACGTCCGGGCGCATCGCTGTCGTCTCGTTCGGTTTGTTCTAGTTATCATCCTTGTCGATTGGTTGGTCAAATCGACTGGCACGCCTCCGGAATACCGAGCTTTGGGTAATAGCCCGAGGTGTTCACAGATCTGACGCTTTTTGTGTCAACAAACCTATTGGACTAACCTTTTGCCTAAGTGTGCAGACAAAATTGAATATGCAAGGTGTTAGTCCATTGGAAGATGTAACGATGATATTTGGTGATGATAGCACTCCAAAACTTCATTTGATGGATAGCGGCTCGACTCAAATGGTTAAATAGATTTTATATTTATTTGAGTCATAGGAAACGCCGCATTATCAAGAGGGGTGCAATTTAGACTAGTTAGATGGGGATAAAAGTGCGCATGTCATTTACTTATATGCGCTTGAGAGACATCCTGCACTCACAAACACTTAGAACACTTCATTTTTGTCATGGTGCACCGGTAGTACCGGTCATGGACCGGTAGTACCAGTAAGCTTAGCTGCGTGCTAAAGTTCTGTGCTGAAAATGAACTATCGGTAGTATCGGTCTCGGACTGGTAGTACCAGTGGTGTCGGACCGGTAGAACCGGTGATCCACCGGTAGTACCGGTAGGCAAAATTCCTACGCGTCCCATTTTGCAAGATTTGAACTAGCAGTAGTACCAGTCTCCAACCGGTAGTACCGATGGCGACCGGTAGTACCGGTAGGCTTGCTTTGCGCAACGTTCAGAAGGCTCCAACGGTCAGAAAGTTGGACCAGTAGTACTGGTGGTGTCCCACCGGTAGAACTGGTAGTGCATCTAAAGCAGCGGGTATTAATAGCGCACCCCTTCTCTTGGGGCTGGTTGGCCACTCATTCCAACTTACCCCAACTCCGAGAAAAAGGCTCCCAAGCACAAGGCACTCCCCTCTCTCTCCCTCTAGGCTCTAGGCTTCAATCCATTGCAACTCTTGAGCTAGAAAAGTGAGATTAGAGAGTGAGGAACATCGATTCAAGACTTGAGCACTTGGTTCCTCATCTAGCCAGTTTGGATTTGCAATTATTACTCTTGGGTTCTTGGAACCCTAGCCGGCTAGGCGTTCTTTGTGTTGCCCATGTTGATTCTTGTGTTTGATTCTTTGTAAGGGCACATAAAGTGTTTGTAATCTCCACTCGATCTTAGTGAAATCCTTGGGCACTCTTTGTGTGGGCCTCAAGAGAGGCAAGGAGGTGAAATAGACTCCAACCATCGCGGTCACCTCAACAACGAGGAGTAGGAACTCCCTTGTGGAGATCTCCAAACCTCGAGATAAATCTTGTGTCTCTTGTGCTTGTCATTGATTGAGTTTTCATTGTCTATCATACTTTTTCTTCATGTTCTTCCTCCCTCTCCCTCATTCGTAGGTTTGGAAGGGCCAATCTACTAGTTGGCAAGGAGTTAAGCCAAGGGAAGCTCATCATCAATCTCCACAACACCTAGGAGGCTTGGGTAAACCTCAGATCTGAAATCTAAGCTCAATCCCTTGCATTTTCGTGTATCTCGTAGGGTACTGGAAATACCGGTTGTTTATCACCTGTAGTATCGGTCACCACCGGTAGTACCGGTCAAACCCCACCGGTAGTACCAGTAGGCTTAAATCCGCAGCCTTCAAGTTCTACTTGTTCTATATTCTTGTTAGGCTATTAGCTTGTGTGTGATATACATATAAATCATTGCAAATTAGACATGTGAATAGGTGGCTTGCATCATTCTCTCTAGAGCTAGTGCAACGTTGCTTTATCGCCATTTAGTTTACTAATCTTTTGTTAAGTGTTATTTGTAGAAATTTTTATAGGCTATTCACCCCCCTCTAGCCATTTAGCCATTTAGGCATGATGTTGACACTGGCACCGAAATCACAGATAGCTTCTGGGAAGGTGTGAAATCCTATGGAGATATGAATGATAGGCCTTCCTGGATCACCTTTCTTCTCGGAAAGTGTAGTCAATCCACTTCACATTAGCGGGCTGAGTGTAGTAGTTGGCTGCATTGAAAATGTCGACAAGATTTGTAGTTTCTAAATCTTCTGGTTGGCCTGGAATCTTACCTTCTTTCATTGGAGGAACAATAGCTGCCAGGTGAGCTAATTGAATTTCTAACATTTTGATGAAGTTGTTTTGATTCTTAATAGCAGAAGCAAAGGTATCCATCCTAGTATTTATATTTTCTAAAGCTTTATCATTGGATGCTACCTTTTTAAACATTTGATCGAGTAGTTTGGATTGACCAGCAACTAGTTCTCTTAAAGGTGGAAAATTGTAATTGCTATTATTGTTACCTTAGGTAATTACATTGTCGAGGTTGCTGATTCCATCCTTGGTTTCGTTGGTTCCATCCTTGGCCTTGTTGAGGACGATAGTTGTTGTTATTAATGAAGTTTACATCCTCTTGCAATCCAGGACAATTGTTTCTTGAATGTCCAATATCTCCACATTCTTCACAATTCATGCGAGAATCATTGATGTACATGACGTCTCTCTTCTCGATGTCTTGGCTTTCAAGCTGCTTCATTATAAGGTCTAGCTTGGCGATGACCATGTCAGCTTCCTTGAGTTGATGTATACCTCCTCCTCTCTTGCGAGATTGATTACGTTCTTCGTTCCAGCTCTGATTTGAGGTCATCTTCTCACAAAAGTGATGTTGCATCCGAGAGCTTAAGTGATAGGAAAGTTCCTCCAGCTGTGACATCCTTAGATTCACATGTACTAGAGACTAGTCCGCGATAGAAAGTCTGCATCAATAGTCAATCCTCCATTCCATGATGAGGACAACTCGCGATATAATATTGAAAACGTTCCCATGCTTTGGCGAACACTTCATCATGTTGTTGTTGAAAGCTTGAAATTTTCCCACACAGCGCATTGGTCTTGCTTGTAGGAAAGAACTTCACTAGGAAAGTAGTGGAACATTTATCCCATGTAGTGTTGATATCTTTCTTCATGTAGAACCACTGTTTTGCTTTCCCCAAAAATGAAAATGGGAAAAGACGGAGTAGAATAGCATATTTCTAGAAACTGTTGTAAGTGTGCACTTGCATCTTCATGAGCCTTTCCACAAACCTGATTTGCTTGAACCATGGTGATGAGAGCAAGCTTGAGCTCGAATCCATTATCTCCAACATTAACTATAGGTCCAGTGCGGATAGTTGGGGCAGAGAACTCTCGTAGTGTCTTTTCGGCCATAGCTTCAAATGCAATTGCTAAATTGGATCTCGTTTGTTCTTCTTCAGATGTTTGAGCTTTCTCTCTTGAAGAGTGAGCTTCAGCTGAGGGTGATTCGATAGTATCCCTCACTTGTGCAAACTTATATTTTCTTCAAAGGAGTTTCTCTGGATTTGAATTGAAGTTATCTGGAAGAGAAAAACCGTGCATTCATTTACCCTCCATAAGATACACAGATAGATAGAAACAAGGGTAAACCTATTTGAGTAAGAGGTTAATTTGCTAATCAATCTTGATTCATTTGCATATGGTTATCAATACTTCCTAAGTTTAGATACCTTCCCTAGCAACGACGCCAAAAATGCTTGTTGCCATTTCTAATGTCATTACTAAGAACAGAGGTTCCTAGCAATGGTGCCAAAAATGTATGGTATGTAATTAACTTGTCTTTAGCAACTAGCCACAATCTTTTACCTTATTGTTGACGGTCCTTAGCATCAACTTTTTAAGCAATTATAAACATGATAATTGGATCAATCAAATATAATATCTAGAAATATAGGACTTTAATTAACAATTTCCATGAGTTTTGGTAGAGTGAAGAGTTTGAGACATAGTACCTGACTAGATTACTCTATCTTTCGATTGCTCAAGACCCAAGAGATAGTAGAAATCCCATAGTTAAAGGTAATACAGGTGAGTTCAAAAGTCAGAGTAATTTTTTCTAATTCATAGAAGAATTTTTGTTTGAAAACATGTGAACTTATGAGGTGTAAAGCATTGCAGCAACTCCTGATCCAAGTTTATTAGGAAGGCTTTGCTTAGGGACTAACAAAGGGTAAGCTTGGGGAGCTTATTGACGGTCCTTAGCGTCAACTTTTTAAGCAATTATAAACATGATAATTGGATCAATCAAATATAATATCTAGAAATATAGGGCTTTAATTAACAATTTCCACGAGTTTTGGTGTTTCATTATTTTCTAGGGACTATTCCAGAAAAGAGCAATAAAGGGAAACAAATCAGAGAACATATCGAATAAATCCCGCGGAGAAACACCTGCCATTCTACTCAAGAAGGATCCCGCAAACACTGGAGCGAAGATGGGTCCCGAACCCCATCATGTGGGGTCGGGCGACATGGGGTGGGGCCGGGCGGCACCCCCCTGGGCCCACCGACCGCCGTCTTTTGGAAGTTTCCTCCACCGCCTTTGAGGAGTCATCTGAGGCCTACGTGAAGTCGGTTTGATCCAATGGCTGTCGTGCATCCCATCAAACTATAAATAGGAGGGCATACCCCTGGAGGCATCCCATCTGAAGCTCAGATCATTTGGAGATCCATTCAGTCTAAGTCATAGGAGATCTAGTCATCCAGAGCCATAAACCCTAGTTCATCTAGAGCACTTTCTAGTTCATAGCATAGCCTAGTTAGATTCGAGAGTAGAGGAAGTCTAGATACGTCAATCAATCTTGGACTTCCAACGTTGTCAAGAGATTGAAGTCTGGTACAGTTCTTATTCTCTTTTAGTATTTATCTACAGTTGTATGATATTTATAGGCAACATTATTCTTCATTAATATGTTCTTGTTTACTCTGTTCATTGTCTACGTTAATATATCTAGTATAGTTAGTTTGCTATTGAGTTCATGCACATGTTCATATAGCGCTAGTCTATTTGATCATATGGCGAGTGGTAGGCAATATGTAGGCGTGGTGCTTAGATACATTGCTTATCTGCGGATGCCCCTAGCTGTGCCGGGTCGTGGGGTAGATCGTGGACGTGACGTGTCCATTGAGTAAAATATAAATGACAACCTGGTAATACTCTAGGTAAAATGCTACAATGGTATATTTAATCTGTCCGCTTGCAGAATCATTAGTTCTTTGACATTTCATCTATCTTTATTTATTTATGCCTAGTCATACATAAAATATAGAATATTATATAAGTACCATAAAATATTCCTAGCTTTATAATTAGGCATGACAAACTAGTTCCATGCTTAGGAATATTAGGGAATAGATATAGATAAGTGACTAGTTGCTAAAGGCAAGTTAATTACATATCATGCATTTTTGGCACCCTTGCTAAGAACTATGTTCTTGGTGATGTCGTTAAGAAAATGTCAACACTTAAACTCCTAAGTATGGAACTAGGTTGTCATCCCCAATTATAGAGCTAGGAATAATGAATGGTACTTATGAAATATTCTATTTTATGTGTGACTAGGTAGAAATAAATAATGATGGATGAAATTATAAAGAACAATTGATTCCGCAAGCAGACAGGTTAATACACCATTATAGCATTTTACCTAGAGGATTACTAGGTTGTCAATTTATATTTATACCACTGGAAAGGTCTAGTTAAATTGATAATCTATAGTATTGATAACATGCATATAAAATTAATGAAGGGATTAACCAACCAAGAACTCTACTCGTAACAGGGGTAAGTCACATGATAAATATATATATATGATAAGGATAATTGATCAATCATCATAATAATAAAGAGTCGTCCAATACAAGTAATATAGAAATAACTCCTAAGAATTCTAGCTACCATCAAAGCTACGTTATTTAGTGCAAGTCATCTAGCAATCATCGTTAAGTAATACTACCAATGTTCCCAACCACAATGGGGCCATGAACAAGATGAGTTGAGTTAAAAAACCTCAGATATTCGAAGATATCCTCAACCTAGTCACGTCCACGATCTACCCCATGACCCGACATAGATGGGGGCATCCACAGATAAGCAAAGTATCTAAGCACCATGCCTACATACTGCCTACCACTCGCCACACGATCAAGTAGACGAGCGCTATACGAACATGTGCATGAACTCAATAGCAAACTAACTATACTAGACATATTAACGTAAACAATGAACAAAGTAAACAAGAACATAATAATGAAGAATAGTGTTGCTTGTAAATATCATACAATTGTAGATAATCACAATAAGAGAGAATAGAATAAGAACGATACCATACTCCAATCTCTTGACAGCGTTAGGAGTCCAAGATCGATTGACATATCTTGACTTCATCTACTCTTGATCTAACTAAGCTATGTTATGAACTAGAGAGACTCTAGATGAACTAGGGTTTGTGGCTCTGGATGACTAGATCTCAAATGACTTAGACTGAATGGAACTCCAGTACCGTGGGTGTGGGATCTGCCCTCTATTTATAGCTCGGTGGGGTGCACGACGATCGTTGGATCAAACCGATTTAATATAGGGCTGAGATGACTCCTCAAAGGCGGTGGAGGTATAATCCAGAAAACCATAGAAGATGGGCCCACATGGTGGCTGGCCGGCCAGGGGTGGGGCTAGCCGGCCCCACCTGGCGGCGCCTCGTCCTCCTCTTCGCTCCGGTGTCTTCTGGATCCTTCTTGAGTATTTTGGAAAATATCTCGTCGTGGGATTTTTCCGATATTTATTCTGATTTGATTCCCTTTATTACTCTTTTCTGGAATAGTCCCTGGAAAACAATAGAATATCAAAACTCATGGAATTTTTTAGATAAAACCCTATACTTCTATATTTTCCATAAGGTTGATCTATTTATCATGTTTATAATTATATTAAATGTTGACGTTAACCACCGTCAACAATACCCCCTAGGCCTTCACATCCATTTCATGATAGAGTAGAGTAAACCACTCTTTAGTAGCTTAGCAAAGCTTTGTAGTAGTGCTATGCTAGCAAGGAGAGAGAATAAGGAAAGTCTTCTGGAGAAAGCCCTAGAGCTAATGGGAATCTTCTCCAAGGTGTACCTCGGCGAATGGTATCTTCTTATAAGTAATACATTTGAGATCTTCTATAACATTTATATTCTGGTTCTAGTATAGTAGTTATATACTTGTTTTACCTGTATATTGCTTTGCTCTTCTATGTGGGTTACTCTAGTCCTTACTAGTAGATTTGAGTAGTAAGAGTGTCATAGACGTGGTGTCTAGGCTATATCTTGCCAGTATTAGACCGCTTCCCACATAGATTATTTGTGCATGCTAGCATGTGGTGACAACCCTATCTAGACTTAGAATTCCACCATGTGTTGCAGATAAGTTCTTAAAAGGTAAGGCTACCAAAACATGATAGTCTGAATCCAAAAGGGTTTCACTCCCGATTGATTCGGCTATCACCTTCTATAAAACGAGGGGGTGAGTAACCCCTTTATTCCTACCATACCTTGACAAGATATCATAGCTATATATATATATCCTCTCTATCCTTTTTATCATATGCTCTCCTATATCATCATAGGATGTCCTTGAGTCTTAGTTAGTGCACTTCTCGTTCCTCGTGGAAAATACGATACCTGGAATACTCCTGGTGAAGTGCAGCATCGGTATATTCTATGTGCTTGTAGAATTATCCAATATACATAAGAAATACAAACAATGATGAGGCATTTGCTTGGGCCTATTATGACATAAACAATCATAGTCGTCGTAGCACTAGTCATGGTTGTCATAGTGCCGATCATCACAACAAACTTTACGACATGACTGTCAATCTAGACGGTCGATCCGAATGATATCATCTAACACAGCTTCCGAGCGTCAATAATAAGCTTGGCGACCAAACCTAGTACCTACAATACAAATACATAGAATGGGTAGTACATGATGTACATATGAACTCCAAAGAAATTCAACGATGATGAAATAACATAGGCAACATCATGTTTGTTTGCAGTATTGATGTTTAAGAATATGAACAACATCCAAGCCTTTAGTTTGTGATTGAGCCCCCAACCTTGACCTATAGTCTAGAATGTAGAGCGCTGGGGATCATGCACTTGTAGGAAAACAAGCGTCACTGAGGAGCCATTGCCAACCACCCATGACGCGAAGCACTAGAGCTCATGCATGTGTAGGGAGAAGTTAGGGACATGGTTGTCTGTAGAGAACACAGATGAAGACATGGCTGGTCAGCAAGCATGGTGATTATGAAAAGTATCATTTGTTAGTCTGCCATTGAGCCCTAGCCCTAGCTTTCCTGCAGTCTAGAACGTAGAGCGCTGGGGCCCACGCACGTGTAGGAAGATAAGTGCCACCACTGCCGACCACCCATAACGCAGAGCGCTAGAACTCGTGCATGTGTAGGGAGAAGCCGAGGATAGGGTTGGGTCTAGAAAAGACGAATGAAGACATAGCAGGTCTTCAAGCCAATGGCTATTATGAAGTGTCTTAAAGATGTTTAAACATGGAGAAAATGCATCTTCAATGTATAGAACATGGAGAAAATGCATCATAAAGGTGTAAAACATGGAGCATCCGAAGATATATGGAGATTTGAGAAAATCTAGAGAAGTATTAAAGCGTGACTTAGCTTGATTATCATCGATGAGGGACGATGAGGGTTGTGGTGTGGTCGGCAAGAGCCGAGCCAAGTCATTGATGAGGGGAGACAAGAACCAATATGAGTCGTCAGTGAGGGCCAACAAGAGCCAGGGCGAGTCATCGATGATATTGGCGAGAGCCATGGTGAGATCGATAAGGGCCGATGAGAGGTGAGATGAGTCATCAATGAGGGACGATGAGAGACATGGCGATGATGAGGTCGACAAGAACCAGGCCGAATTGATGATGAGGGACAATGCAATCCATGGCTAGTCGATGACAAGGTTGGCAAGAGCTAGGCTAAGTCGATGACGAGGGGCGATGTGAGCCATGGCGAGTCGATGATGACATCGGAGAGAGCTAGGGAGAGTCAACATTGAAGGGTGTTGCAAGCCATGGCGAGTTGATGACGAATTCGGCGAGAGGCAGGTGAAAGGTCCTAAGGCTGGATAGAGGGGAGGTGGATAGCCTAAATAAAATCTACAACTCAATCTTAAACAACAAGTTAGATACTAAAATGGCAAAGTGAATTTTGCGCTAGCCTACAAGCGGTTGCAATCCACCTAACCAAACAAGACTAACCTAATATGATTCTAAGTCACCCACAAAGACTACTACTAAGAAAATAGAACTAACAAACTTAGCTACACAAAAAAATACAACTAAACAAGTAAAAGAGCTAAGTAATATCAATGAGAAGGATAGGAGGTTATACCAACTCCTCGAGAGAAAATCCAATATGATGAGCAAGATGATCCAATAAGATAACCCAAAGAAGTCCAATCACAATCACAATAGAGAACTTGGTAGAGAGAGCTTGACATAAGATTTTTTTACCGAGGTTCACTTGTTTGCCAACCAGCTACTTGTCGTCGTAGCGATTCACCCACTTGGAGGTTCATGCGCTAATAGGCATCACACGCCTAACCCGTCTCCGGGTGCCGCACAACCAACACAAGATGGGGATCCCCAAGCTATGAGCAACCCACTAGAGTTGCCTTTGCGATCTCCCGCGGGGAAGGGCACAAGAACCCCTCACAAATCCTCTTGTGGTGGCCAAGAACAATCTCCAGCTCTTGCCAAACCACTTCCGCTACTCCAAACTGTCTAGGTGATGGCAATCACTAAGAGTAACAAGAAACCAACATTGAAAATAACTCCCAAATGCCACTAGATGCTATCACTCATGCAAATGCACTTGGAGCCACTCAAATCTCACTTTGGATGATCAATCTAGAAAATAGATGAGTGGGAGAGGTTTGCAATTGCTCACAAGGTGTATGCAATGATCAATGTGTGCAAGAGAGTGAGCTAGAGCCGACCAACATCTATTTATACCTCCCCAAGAGCTAACTAGTCATTACCTCTGTCAGAGTGTTTCCGGACTGAACCTCTGGACCATATCACAAGGCCCAGAGCCCTTGCTCAAAGTTACCTCTGCGCGACACGTGTCCTCAGCGTTTGAATTTGACCATTGGCGCGCTCACTGTGAACCCCCGGACCCAATTACATGGTCCGGAGCCACCGAGTCCGGAGCTTAACCCTCAGGATCCGGTGAAAAACAGAGAGGTCCAAACTGCAGAAAAAAACATTCGGACCCAGTCCGGAGCTCGGTTCCGGCCAATACATAGAGTCTGGAGCCTATGTTGACTTTCTAGTTAAAGCAACCGGATGCATGGCACTATAGTCCGGTTCACAAATAGGTAGGGTTCGGAGCTTCCAGAGAAGCTGCCCTTAGCTAGGGTTAGCCACCGGACCATCGCCAATGGTCTGGAGCTATTCCTACTTAGGGTCCGGAGCCTCTTTTTCAGATAGAAACAAATTCTTTCTTCTTCCCTTGTTCACTTGTGCTAATACCAAAGTGTTTCACTACTTATGTAAGTGTGTTAGCATATTTTACTTCATTTTCAAGGGTTTGCTTTCTAGGTCCTAATGCACATGCATGAAAGACTTCACCTAGTGGCACTTGACACTTGCAATCACATACACTTTCCCCTAATAGTATGGTTACGTATCCTAAATGTGATCACACTCACTAAGTGTCTTCATCACTAAAATGGAAAACCCTATCAAGTATACCTTTGCCTTGATCTCTTTGCACTCTTTTCCTTTGTCCAAGTGTGAGCACTTGTTGATCTCCATGATTCTTGTGGCTCTTCACCTCCTTGCCACCTAGCTTGCTACAACACTTGGCACTTTGTGTACTAACCTAGCTCAACACTTAGAGAATAGGTTAGTAGCTAGGTTTCATCTATTACCAAAATCACTATAGGGCTTTCCGCAGGGCAAGCCGACATTGAGGGACATCGAGATCCCTAGCAAGTCGATGACATGTCGTCAACGAGGACAACGAGTTATGTCATCGAGAGTCATGGATAGTCATCGATGAGGGATAACAAGAGTCATGGCGATGAGAGGTCAACAAGAGCCATGGAGAGTCATCAACGATGTTGGCGAGAGCTAGGCTAAGTCGATGACGAATGACGAGATGCATGAAGTGTCATTGACGAGGCCCGACGACGAGGAATGATGAGAGACATGGCGAGTCATCAACAAGAGTGTGGTAAGTCGTCGATGAGGTCAGCGAGAGCCATAATGAGACGGCGATAAGGGTCATCAACGAGCTTGGTGATGAGGCCTGTCGATGAGAGTTGACGAGAGCATCATATGTTGTCGATGAGGTTGGCAACGAGGCTCAATGAGAGATGTGGTGAGTCGTCGATGAGGTCGGCGGCCAGGGCCGTCAACGAGGTCGACAAGAGGCGTGAAGAGTCATCGACGAGGTCAACGAGAGGCGTGAAGAGTCGTCGACAAGGATCATTGATGAGGTCGACAAGAACCGCAGCGGGTTGTCAATGAGTCGAAGGGAGAAAAGACATCTGATTCGCCAGGATCAGCATGCACATCCCCTACTTGGCGCGCCACTATCGACAAAATATCGCCGACGGTCCACCAAGGGGTATGCCCATGGTGGTAGATGAATAGGTGGAGGTGCATGTGATATGATCTAGATGGTAATACAAGCACCAAGGCATAATATTTTAGGCAGGTTCAGGCTGTTAGTGTGACATAAAACCCTACATCATGAGTTCCGATGGATTGTATTGATATCTCATGATGACATGAGATGTGTTGTAACCCTAAGCTATGCCTAGGGTTTGTATCTCGATGTGAATTGTCTACTAGAGGACCCCAAACCCTCCTTATATAGTCTGAAGGGGTTTAGGGTTACAAGGAGAATATCCTATTTCATACTATCTTCTTATAGTCTTGCGGTGTACGTTGAGCTGTGTTGTGCGCCGCACATCTATCTTGTGGGCTAGGCCATCCTGGATGTGCGGCTCATGTAGTACTCCGTATGTACCCAGGGGTCATATCCCCACAATAACCATCTCTCAGTCCTTGTTTGCAAACTTTTTAAGAGGATGGTTGCCATGCCAATGTTTATCATAAATACTACAAATCGCATAGTCGCATGATGGAACTAATCTTGCAGCTTGAATTTTAACGTTGAATGCTTCGTGAAGAAGTTGGGAACTACACCACCATGAATACCTGCAAGGTGAGTACCCAAGGTCAAGTTTATGACCATAAATAAAACAATGCTGGGAGATACCCTGGATTATCATATATATATATATATATAGACACACACACACACACAAAACCTATCATGTCAATAAAAGCAAGAACACATTACCAAGTTAGTGTCCATCTTTAGATAGTCTTGGTTACTAACCGTGCAAAAGAACAAGGGGCATCGATGCTTGAAAACATTTGAGCTTCATTGACTACATACCTTGATGATCTTTGGTGATGGAACATACTCAAAATGAGACCTCCAACAATGCACACTTGATTTTCATGAAAATTCCAAATGTGGGGGAGGATGGTAAGTGTCTCAAGTTCCATACACATTGAAGACCATTCTAGTAAAAATGAATGATGATGTCAGCTCTACTAAAAAGTAGAGAAAACAACTAGAAAAAATAGATGATATAAAAAAAGAAAGAAGGAGCCACAATATGGTTTCTCTTCTCCAAAGCCTTGCTTACCACCATGATCAAACCACCACAGCAGTAGTCTCAAAACTTCCATCCACACATGTTGCTAGTAAGCGCACTTACGTATGCAAAGGTAATAAATGTTCACCAACCTCTATAACTCATTTTTTCTCCATAAGAACACAACTTAATCATTCAAGTTCATGATTCCTTTGTTTATGATGTATGCTCTGGTTTGGGTGTATTCATATATGGTACATCCATAAGTTTTTAAATTAAGCATAGTTCTTAGGTTAAAATAGCCTTCTTTAATAAAAATTTAACACGGTGTTGAATTCTGGCTAATGAATTTTGAGTTATTACTTTCACTAGTATATTGCCCGTGCTAACGCTACGGTTGCGTCTAAAAAAAATAATTATAAAACTAAAATAAATCTAGATATAGGGCATGAATCCAGCGAGGAAGAGCAGCGAGAGAAGGGCACGAACCCAGCGAGGAAGAGCAGCGAGAAATGTTGAGATCTGACCTGTTTCGCTTGGCCGCCACTACCAGATCGGGCGCCTCGTGTGCACAGCCGCTGACAGACGGCAAGGATAAAAGCATGAATCAACTATTTAAAAAAAAAACACAACACAAGATGTAAGCAACCACAGGAACCTGTACTGTAAAAAAATCACTCTAATAGAGGGATTTCAAATTTGAGCTAATTATCATACAGAGTACATGACCATCGTGCTTATTGCATATTAGAAAAGAAAATGGACATGATCTATTTACCTGAAGATCATTGCACACACTGGTTGCAGTATCATAAGTATTAGTTAACCATGTACCCTTTTCATACCAATTAAAACATTTCCAATAATGATTCTCTTTCTGTATGGCATGCCAGATCACAATCTAATGCAATTGTTCAGACACTACAATATAAAGCATCAAAGATTAATTCACTTGGCATTTGAGGACTATGTTTAAGAAAATATAACAAAACAAGCAGGGAGTTGGTGATTACCCTGCAGTGCTGATCAAATCCATCAACGCAGCACTCACACGAATTTGAGTTGTGGTTGTACTGCAGCATTTACATGGCCCAAGCAAAGACTGAAATAGCAAATAAAAAACAGAAATCAGTAACACGGGGTAAAAACTTGTTTTAGTTGAAATGACCTTGTTGGTTGCCTCTTGATGATTAAATGCAAGAGTAGGCGTCTTGCTTGGAATGCATTCAAAACTGGTGACAAATTAAAAAAAATGTATGATCAGCCGAAGTCAATCACAAATTTATTAGAGATCATGGACATCAACTATTTTGCTTGAATGCATTCAAAACCGGTGACAAATTAAAAAAAATGTATGATCAACCTAAGCCAATCATTGATTTAAAGCAACATAAATCCAAAATGTATTCCTGGTCATTGCAGCATGGGCACCTGATTTTTTCTAATTGAGAAACAAATAATCAGATTATCTTCTTCGACTGAACCAGATGGAACAATTGAATCACATTGGACAAGTGTGGATGGAGGAAGAACGTGTACCTGTTCCACTGAACCCCACAGGTCGGCTGGCAGCTTGGCTCGTTAGGACTTGGAAACAAATTGAGGATCTGCGGTGGCCGAGATGTGTGGCAGCGGAGGGCGGGCGACCACGGGAAGCGTCGGCGGCGCAGAAGAACGGATGGGGCGGCGGCCGATAGGGAACCCTAGCTGTCGGGAGGAGTCTGCGGACGGCGGTCGGCGCGTGGTTGCTGGCGGGCGCGTGCGCGTCCGCTGCGCGGGCGGCGGTCAGCGCGTGGTTGCTGGCGGGCGCTTGCGCGTCCGCTGCGCGGGTTGCCGGCGGCAGCTTTCGCGGGAGGGCTCCGCGTGGCGGCCTTCGCGGGATGGCGACGGCGTCCGGCGGCGGGCGGCGGGCAGCGCGTGGTGGCCGGCGGGCGCTGGCGCGTGCGCGTCCGCTGCTTGCTGCCGGCGGCGGCTTGCGTGGGATGGCTGCGCGGGATTATGGCGGCCGCGGGCGACGGCGAGGGATGCGATGAGGCTGCCTTTTTTTCTTTTTTTTTTGAATGAATGAATTGATGCCGAGAATGAGATGAGATTCGACGGGAGCTGGATCGGTGCCGGTGCGGGGGCTGATGCGGGATGCCATGGGAGGGGTGAGTGATGAGGGAAGATCAAAATAACATGGACCGTTAGATCTGAGTGAGTAGATCTAAGGAAAGTTTAGAGTAAATCTAGATCGTTTATTCTAAAGCTTTCAGTTTTGTGGGGATAATTTTTTGAGGTGCATTTAGGAGAGCTAATGATCGTTGGGTTCATTTTTCTGTGTAGCTTTAGGGAAATTTTATCGGTGCATTATATATTGGTAGAGATAAAGAAAGAAGGTAATCTACAATGGAGATGAATCAAGGCTGAGATTATTTTGCAAACTCTACTTTAGCCTGCTTGAGTTAAACTAAAAGAGAAAAATGTTGGGTGAATAAATAATATATATATATATATAATGATATTAAGAATAATGAATAAAATTTAGGCTTTCTAGTGTTTAGGCTGGAAGAGCCCTTGTTTCTTTCTTTCTTTCTTTTCTCTATCAAATAAAAACAATTACAAGAATAAGCATGGAGAAGATCTCTCTAGCACAACGAACGCACAATCGAGATCACCCACAACATGTTGCACAACAACGAACAATACATCATGTAGAAGTACACGAAAGATAGCTTGAGAGAGGATTGGTTAAACCTTTGGTTGGGCCAAACCACCTCTGATTCCCCCTTAAATCCTTCCTCTACAACATTGGTTTGTGCATCTCTACCCTCAATCTCCTAGATTTTGCAGTTTAAAATTAAATAAAATAAAAATGCAAAACAATTCATGTTAAATCTTAATGCTATTATATGATTAAATTTGCATACTCTTTATTACTCACCAATATTCCTATAACTTGTGAACAATTCATTATAGGGACCCCATGTTATCTAAGTAATTGGAATATGTGATAACTAATGTGACAAGGACTACATCAAGATCGCCAATGGTATGATCGATGCTTAAGAGCACAAGAACATGAAGAAGTTGAAGAAATGTAAGCAAGAAAACATGGAAAATACTAGCATGAGGTCATCGTTCACACCAGGCGATAGCACCAAGAAAATCCCAATCAAAGTGGGCGACCAGTCGAAGATGCGAGCAATGGAGTTCGCTTCCTGCTAAATAAGGAAACCCCATTCATTGACTTCCTCCACAAGAATAGGGACATATTTACATGGAAATTGTCTAACATGATGGGTGTTCCAAGGATGATCACCGAGCACTCCCTCATAAAACTTGGCTTGAAGTCAGTCAAGTAATGTATGCATTGATTCAATGAGAAGCATAGGGTCATAGTAGAAGTAGATAAGGTACTAGTAGTTGGCTTCATCAAGGAAGTTTGACATCTCGAGTGGTTAGCAAACACAGTCCTTGTACCCAAAAAGAATAAGTAATGAAGAATATGGGTTGATTATACATCCTGAATAAGGCATGTCCTAAGGACCCTTATCCACTACCACACATAGATCAGGTTATAGTTCTATAGCACGTTGTGAAACCATTACTTGATGCATGCTATGGATATCACCATACCCATACGAAGGAGTCTAATCAACTCTGCGTCTTTTATCACCTTGATCGATCTATATTTTTACGTTACAATGCCTTTTGTGTTGAAAATGTAGGAGCTATGTACTAGTGGTGTCGAAGCATTGCTTGCACTCACATATAGGTCAAAAAGTAGATGCCTATGTTGATAGCATAGTCATCAAATCGAATAAGTCTAAAGATCTAATTTGGGACCTTTTAGAGACTTTCTGCAACCTCAAAAAAATTGACATGAAGCTAAATCCGAAGAAGTGCACCTTCGGAGTCCCTTTGGGTAAGTTATTAGGGTACATTATCATTGCTCAAGGCATTGGAGCTAACCTAATGAAGATAAAGTTTGTACTCAATATGGGGCGGATCCACAACCTGAAGGATGCACAAAATCTTATATGATGCTTAGCAACCTTGAGTTGCATCATCTTGAAGTTGGGAAAATGGGGGCTACCTTTGTACACATTCCTCTAGAAGTCATAACAACTACAATGGATCAAAAAGCTTAAGATGCTCTTGATGACCTCAAGAAATTCCTAGCAAAGCCTCTTTCGCTAGTTACTCCACTCAATAATGAGCCACTACTACTCTATATCAAGTGAAGCCTCTTGCCCTAGTCACTCCACTCAATAATGAGCCACTACTACTCTATATCAAGTGTTTTGGGTGATTGTCAAGGACGATCTTATGGATTTATTTAAGGAGTCTCATAATGGAACACTGACCCCTTTTCCTTAATTTTGGTATGAAAACAAAAAGATGCTACACACATTAAACAATCCCATCCTACTTGCTTAATGTAAGTTTTAAGATCTTTACAAAAGTAGCAGATAATAGGATGGTAGGAATTGCTGAACAATTAATAAGCCGCCACAGACAATCTTTATACCTGGAAAAAATATAATGGAAGGTTTAGTGATTTTACAAAAGACATTACATGGGCTACATAGAAAAAATGAACGTGTTATCTTAAACTATAATTTGAAAAGCCTATAATAAAGTAAATTGGTTGTTTCTTCAATAGACTTTAAGGATGAATGGTTTTTCTCAAACATAGTGTAATTGGGTAAACATATTTGTATGTAAAGAATGTGTTGGTATAAAAGCAAATGACGATGTGAAGGGTTTAAGACAAGGATACTCTTTATCACCTTTGCTCTTTAATCTTGTTGTATTTTTTTTGATAAAGGAAGCTTTTATTAAGACCTCAGTAGCAATACATCAAGTTGATACAAAGCCACATAGGTTGACCTACGGCCTCTACCTAGCATGAGACACATAACCAAAGAAAGAGAAGAAAACAGACACAACCTAGTGACTATCAATTCGCAAACTAGACCGCCACCCATGTGCATAGGAGAAAAAAAATCCTTGCCCACCCCCATCAATTGTTGTGATACCATTACAATTGTATTCTCCAGGATAGCCCAAGTATGTAGCCAGTGGGTAACCAAATAGATAGCTTGCATGAGAGAAACATTTTTTTATTAAAAATAATATCATTTCTGTTGAGCCAAATAGACCAATAGGTTGCATCTGCTCTTAGTAGGAGTAACAACTTAACATCTTTGTTGACACCTCTTAACCAACCATTGAACATATGACCTATACTATGAGGTTTTAAAAGGCGTATGGCAATATGAATAAAATACCAAATTGACAAGGCAAACTGACAGTCAAAGAACAAGTGCTTAATTGCCTTTTCTTTGTGATAAAAGCAACAAGTTTTACTAACTTTCTAATTGCGCTTTACTAGGTTATCCTTTGTCAATATAACTCCTCATTGTAGGTACCACATGAGAATTTTTATTTTCAGCATGCCTTTCACTTTCCAAATGAGTTTGTTGATATTTGGGATATCAGTATGTAATAACGCCTCATAGTGTAACTTCACCGAGAATTGTCCATTTGGATATAAATTCCAGTAAAACTCATCTTGCTCATGGGCTAACTATATATTAGCAATTCGGGGCAACAAATTGTTCCACGCACTAATTTGAGACCTATGATGTTTTTTCGCCAAGATAGGTCTAGTGATGGAGTAGAAAGAACCTACGCAACACTAACATGTTTAGATCTGGCAATATTATAAAGGCACAGGTATTGTTCTTGTAAAGACGAATTCTCTAGTCATTTGATTTCCCAAAAATGTACTTGTACGTGTTCCATCCTTTATAATAAAGGATCCAAAGCGGAAAAGTCTCACTTCACCTTCATAATACTGACAAAAAATGTGAATCCCCATTTTTCATTCGACTTGTATTAATAGTTTCAAGCCTAGATATTTATTGTGGAGTAATTTTTGTCAAGTTCCCTTTGTGGTAAGTAACTGGAACCAACAAATTTGGCATCAATTTATGCCAGCCCCAACAAGCTACCCTCTCAAACGGCACAAGATATGCATGCATTCCAAGAAGAGGGGGGGGGGGAGAATAGACAATCTTGAGTGTTCAGAAAGAACAAGATCTTTGGACTTGGCTTTGGCTTCTTGATTCCAAAGATCAAAGATTACAAGCCATGGTCTGAAATCATGAGTTGGTGTGGGCTTGGTGAAATACCACAGGTGAGCAAAAGATGGTGATGATGATGATGACCACTCGGCACTAGGATCCAAATTTTTCTTGATGGATCAATGGGCTCCTTTAGTTTCTTTAAGTACACGACACATGGTGAATTAGTGGGTCCTGGTGCACTCAGGACAGACTAAGTGCCTTTTATGCGTCTCAAGCATTCTCCTTTGTCATCTCCTTAACTTTCTTAGAATTGGATGTTGTGCTACAACCAGGGAGCAGCATATGACATGTGTATGGTATACTAAAACACCATATGTGCTCCTAGGACCTAGGACCTATCTAGCTCAATGACATGGACAATTGGGGCAGCATAAACAGCGGACACTCATCAAGCTAGCTAGCTAGCAACCCTTGGTACTAGAATAGACTAATCTTAGATGGTGGTGGTGTTTTTTTTATCTTCTGATATTAGTACTTGCATGATATGACCTGCTGTTTGAAATGGGGTGAAAAATAAGACATATTGATGCATATTTACAAAATTCCAATCTTCTTACACCACCAATGTCATTACATATTTCCGAAATTACACTCTTCTTACACCTTCCTACCTACCAATAGCATTGTATGCAGAAATTAATTTGACTAGGATAGTATTACCAATGTTTCGCGTAAATGTAAATGGAACAATCGAATGTGGAATGAACCAACAGTCTTTCATTGATCTGTGTATGCATATAAATACATGCCGTACGGACGCCATGGATGGGCACGCAGGCAACCGTCCATGGCGTCAACGGTTCGTTCGTGAGGAGAGTGGGAGCGGTTCCCAGATGAGATTAATATTACAGTTGTAACACTCCCCAACCCTTTGATCGAGTCCATCTTGAGATCAATGAATAGTATTAATCCTCCAAAAAGTCTTGTAGGATAAAAATGAGGAGAAATACTTGATAGATATGCTGTTAAAACTCCTTTAAACCCCAATGGGAAAATAAGGAAAAATTGATACAACAGATAATGATTATTGTCTCATTGTAAACTCATATGAGAAAACCTTTGGAGGAGAAAACTCATAGATAGTTTAGAGGAGAATATATGTCATTGATATCTCCATAAAAACCCTGATGGGAAAAAATAGGAAATACGACATATGTTCATGTTAATATTGTCTCATTAAAAACTTCATATGAGAAACCTTGTGAGTAAAACTCATACAAAGAAAAAAGTGCAATATGATGGTTTGGACAGGCAATATATAGGGAATTTCTCCCCTGAACCTTGCGAATCTCGAAGTCGTCGCATACCAATTCCTTGAACACATTTCTGGAACGAGGAAGCTGGTAGGAACTTAGTGAACAAATCAGCGAGATTATCACATGATTTGGTTTGCAAGATGTCTATTTCACCCATTTGTTTCAACTCATGGGGATAAAACAGCTTAGGAGAAATATGCTTGGTGATATTGCTCTTGATATAGCCTGTATCCATCTGTGTAACACAAGCAACATTATCTTCATAGATAATGGTTGGTGCATCTATGACCCCAATGCCACATGTTTGTTGTATGTGGTTGATTACTCTGCGAAGCCAAACACATTCACGTGAAGCCTCATATAGTGCAATAATTTTAGAGTGATTAGTGGAGGTAGACACTAGGGTCTGTTTTGAAGACTTCCATAAAATGGTTGTCCCTCCATGTAAGAATACAAAACCTGTCTGGGATTGGCCATTATGGGGATCAGATAAATAGACAGCGTCAGTGTATCCAATCATATTAGGATCTGGGGTCCTTTGAAAAAATAATCCAAGATCTCGTGTACCATTTACATATCTGAGGATATGTTTTACTCATGTCCAATGACGTTTGGTAGGAGCGGCACTATGTCGAGCTAGCAAGTTCACTGCAAATGCAATATCAGGCCTGGTGCAATTTGCAAGATACATGAGCACTCCAATGGCACTCAAATATGGATAATGAGGTCCCAGAATCTCTTCTCCATCATCTTGTGGTCTAAATTGATCAGTCTCCATTTCTAGAGATCGAACAGCCATAGGATTTTTGGATGGATGTGATTTGTCCATGTTGAATTTCTCCAACATTTTCTGGATAGAGGCTGATTGATGCACTAAAATTCTAGTGGGAAGGTGCTCAAGCTGTAGACCTAAGCAAAATTTGGTTTGACCCAAATCCTTCATTTCGAACTCTGTCTTTAGATGTTTGCGTGCTTCATCAATATCTCGTGGGTTGCCAATGATATTTAAATCATCAACATACACTGAAATCATGCAAAATCTCGTTCGGGACTTCGGGACTTCTTGATGAAAACACATGGACACTATCGTTCTTTGTGTATCCCTTCTGTAGAAGGAGCTCACTGAGTCGGTTATACCACATTCTTCCTGACTGCTTTAAGCCATAGAGTGAATTTTTAAGCTTTACACAATACATGTTGCGATTTGCGTTTAGATCCTGTATAGAGATTCCATCAGGAACCCTCATATATATGTCCGAATCAAGTGACCCATAAAGATATGCAGTCACCACGTCCATCAACTGCATAGATAGACAATTTTGAACAGCCAGAGATATAAGGTATCAGAATGTTATTCCACTCATAACTGGAGAATATGTTTCATTGAAATCAATGTCGGGTTTCAGCGTGAACCCTTGTGCTACAAGTCTCGCTTTATGTCTCCCTACCTCATTGTTCTCATTCCATTTTCGGACGAAAACCCATTTGAATCACACAGGGAAGGTTCCACGAGGTGTAGGTATTGCATGAGTGAATACCTCTCTTTTGGAGAGCGAGGTTAATTCCGCTTGAATTGCATCTTTCCATTGATTCCAGTCCGAGCGCTTTTTGCACTCTGCCATGGTCTTAGGATCTAGATCATTTTGGATGATTTCTGCAATTGATTCTGCGAAATAGATGTCAACAAGTGTAGACTTTCGATCATATGATTCTCTAGATTCAATGTAATTGATGGAAATTTCAAGCACCCCTTGTGATGTATCATTATTTCCCAATATGATTGCATCAGGGCGTTCTGATGTCCCAGCATCAGTAATTGAGTGCACTATTGATGTGGGATGTGAAGGTCAAACCTCCACTGGGTGTTTCTCAACTTGGCGTTGAGTTGCATTTACTGGGTTAGAATATTTTTTTCTTCCCTTTTCCTTTGCTTGCTAGAAGCTGCATCCGTGGAAATAGTCGTACTTCTCCCCCTCTTATTGGGGAGGTGAGTAGTTTTGTTTGGTACCTCTACTCTTTCCAGCACATTTCTTGCGGGATTATAGAATTTTGTAACACCTTTGTAATCAACAAATGCATCTGGTATGTTATTTGCAATGTGTTGTAAATTAATGATTTTCTAAACTTGAAGTTCAGTCTCTGAAGTATGTGGATCAAAATTAGAGATGTCTGTGGCATCCCAATTGATTTCCTGGCATTGTTTGTGATTTTCAATTCCTCCCCCTAATGCCGGGAAATGATCTTCGTTGAAGATACAATCAGCGTACCGGGCAGTAAATAGATCCCCCGTAAGGGTATAGGTATTTAATGATCGACGTAGATTGATATCCCACATAGATCCCCAATTTCCTGTGTGAGCCCATAGATGTACGCTGCGGCGGTGAGGTCGGTATGTATGTAGCGCAACCGAACTTCCGCAGATGGGAAATATTTGGTGTATTTCCACGTACTAGTTGCAACGGGGAGGTTGCATGATATGCAGTTGGACGCAATTAAATTAAGTCAACAGCGTGTAAGACTGCGTGACCCCAACATGATGTTGGTAGATTACAATTCTGTAGTAAAGGTCTTGCAATAAGTTTCACTCTTTTGATGAGTGACTCGGCCAACCCATTTTGAGTATGAACATATGGGACAGAGTGCTGAACTTGAATTCCTAAGGTCATGCAATAATCATTGAAGGCACGTGTTTGATATTCAGGATATTGTGCTTTAAGTTTGATAACTTGTGCAACAATTTTGGCAAATGCATGGTTCCTCGTGGAAAGGAGGCACACATGAGACCATCGTGTAGATGCATCTATGAGGACCATGAAATACCTGAACGGCCCAGACAATGGTTGAATGGGACCACATATGTCGCCTTGAACGCGTTCAAGGAACTTTAGAGGTTTGATATGAATTTTGAGGTAAGAGGACCTCAAAATTAATTTCAATGTGGCACATGCAGTGCACACAAAATCTGAGGATTGGGGAAATTTTGCATCACTTAAAGTGTGACCAACAGAATTGCTTATAATTTTTCTCATCATCCCGATACCAGGATGGCCAAGGCGATCATGCCAAGTTTGGAATGCGTTAACATTCTGAAAAATTACTTTATAAGCAACATGTGGTACGGGCTTGATGTATGTGTAGTACAATCTAGACGGGAGTGAGGGAACTTTTCAAGTGTCTCTTTGCCATATCCGTGATCTGAACTCGTCATTGTTGTCCGTATGAGTTTCAACATGGAACCCATTCTTACGGATATCACTATAACTCAATAGGGTACGTGTTGAATCGGAATACAATAATACATCCTCAATTGTTAACAATGTACCCATAGGGAGCGTAATAGTGGCCCGACCGGTGCCAACTATTACGGCATCACGTCCAGCGATTGTTAAAACATTTCTTTTGTTCTTTGTGAGAGTTTGGAAATATTTTATCTTCCTAAGTATAGAGTTAGTGGTACCACTATCCACTAGGCACATTTTCTCATCCAACAGATTGACTCCCGTATAATCTTTCGATTTGTGTCGAGAACTCAAACTTTTTTTCTCGATCCCGATCCGGTTTCCTTCTTCGTCTTCTTCTCAACTACCTTCCGAGAGCGAAGAAATCACGAGCAAATGTGTTGATAACATTTTCGCGTAAATGTAAATGGAACAATCGAACGTGGAATGAACCCGCAGTCTTTCATTGATCTGTGTATGCATATAAATACATGCCGTACGGACGCCATGGATGGGCACGCAGGCAACCGTCCATGGCGCCGACGGTTCGTTCGTGAGGAGAGTGGGAGCGGTTCCCAGATGAGATTAATATTACAGTTGTAACAACCAAAACCACATCTCAGACCCCTTTGGATTATAGGGTAAATAAAAGAAAAACAGAGTGCTCATTCTATTGATTGAGTTCTTATAACGTTGTTTGGTTCACAAGAATCGTTTGCATGAAAAATACAGGAAACTTTCCTTTGCGTTTGATTGAAGAGAAAACCACATAAAGAAACATCCATTAAAACCTCATTGTTACTTGTTTTGACAAAAAAAATGAATCTCATTGTCGGGTACGAAGGTAAGGGGTACCCTAAACCCTTACATTAATTAACGCTAAACATAGCAACCATTTTTAAGACAGGGACCAGCCCACTGCTCAAGTCAGCAAAGAAGGGCCCACCATACAAAGGCCCCCTGCACCGGCTAGACCGGCCCACCTCGACGTCAAGGGACGGACCCGGGGTCGAACGAACGACCCCCCGCCTCCGCCTCAACGACAAATGACGGACGAAGGGTCGTTCGGACGACCCCTCCGCCTCCGCCTCGATCCCGAGTGACGGACCGAGGGTCGAACGAACGACCCCCCGGTCCCTACCTCGATCGGCCCGACCCCTCCGACCCTACCTTGATGCCGAGTGACGGAAAGGGGTCAAACGAACAACCCCTCAACGGAAAGCTCGATCAGCCCAACTGCTCCCGGTATGGGTTAAAGTAAACCCGCCTAACGCCATGGGCGCCCGCGTCCGCTGTCAAATCCGTCAACTCTCCGCCATGTCCCAGCCCTCCGTCAACTGTGCTGCTACTGTCGCCACGTCGCGAGTATGGACTCCGGAAGCACCCCTCGGAACGTGAACAGTACGGCCCTCGACGACGACTTCGGGGATACGACAGAGCCACGCAGGGCTCGACCCCCCCTCGACCGAGGGGCTCGACCCCTCCCTCCAACAACTCCGGTATGGGGCCCGTCCCATCCGCCCCATCCCGCTTCAACTGTGGGGTTCGCGCCCGCCTGCGGAAGCTGTGCCGCGACGTGCCACGACGACTTGTACTGCCACCACGCCCCAGAGCGCCGGAAGGACGAGAAGGTCATACCGCCACAGTGCTCGACGTCCCTTCGCCGGCACTATGCCACGGACACGCCGCCCATGCCACAACAGTTTAGGACCCTGTACCCTCGGACCTCCCCTTGGTCTATAAAAGGGGACGCCGAGGTAGAAGAAAAGGATGGACTTTTTCGAACACCACACTCAGACTTCAGCTCTGACCTTCACACTCCACACACCCCGCTGCTTGATCGACCCCTCGAGCAGCAAACCAATCGCCTAGAGTAGCCCTGCTAGCCTTAGGCTTCAGCTCACTCCGAGCAAACCCGTGTAACTCAGCTTGTACCCCCCCTGTATGAGCACTTTGGGTGCGAGATAATACAAGTCATCCTCCCCCGCTGGACGTAGGGCCTTCTTCGCCCGAACCAGGATAAACATTGTGTCCATCTTGCATCACATCTAGGAGAGGGAGCATGCGATATACAAATTTACTAGTTGGTGGTCTTGACCCCCGGGTCATAACACCGACAGTTGGCACGCCAGGTAGGGGGAATTGCGTGTCGATCAACTCCGAACTACTCTCTCAGATGGATTGCACAATCCCACCACTTCCATTCACCACCGTCGTCTAGCTCGGCAGTCTAGGGTTCATATCCACGGGCTAGGGCCACTACATAGTCTTTCCCTTTGCTCGTGGCCTGGACAGTAGCATCACCGGTATGCCGGGGCTAGCAAGGATCAGGCGAAGGTCCCTCCGCTTGCGCCTCTGGCCTGCGATCAGGAGGAGGTGCGAGCGACTCCGACGCTCTCGTCACCGTGCGGACTCCGAGATGTCGGATGTCGTTTCTCCAGCCCCAGCTGGCGACACAGCCCCTCCTCTCGGGAGCCTATTTGACCCATGCGTGCGGGTCGGGGGCGGGCAACTCTCTAGGTGTGACGTTGGCCCTACCCCATCGTCACCCCAGGGGGTCCCCGTGGCCTCTCCGACACACTCGACCTCGCCACCACCGTGTAACCCGTTCCCGCACGGGCTCCACAACAGCGCATGACTCTGTTATGCCCTCGCAGGATTGCAGATACAGACATGTTGCGGGTCTCCAGGGACCCCGCCGCATGCGACGGTCAACCACGTCACCACCTCTTCACCGGCGAGCACCCGGAGCCAAGACAAGCCCGGACATGGGGCACGTTGTGGCGACGCCTGGCCGAGGAGCGCAGGGGATCTTTCCCCCACTTCTACCACACCGAACCCAACTCGGACTCCCCCGATGAGGCTTACGATTCCACACGGGAATGCTTCCACCTCGACGAGCAGGCCGACCCCCAGGACGACGTCGACGACACCGCGGCCACAGAAGAAGGAGGAGGGGGCAACGCTACACCCGCACGAGATGCCAACCCCCCAAGTCCTAACCAAGCCGATCCACCCCCAGACGTCCAGATCACGCAAGTCCGAGAGCTGCTCAGTAAGCTCGAGGAGGAGCGCCTGCGACTTCAGCAACTCGAGCACGCCCTCGAGCGAGATCGAGGGCGTCCACAGGGTGGAGAGGCTCGCGAGCAGGCCCGGGAAGTCCACCGGCAAATCGTCGAGGAGGGGGCGAACGAACCACGAGTCTACAACCGCGCCAGCCAGAATGTCGTAGCAGCCGCAGTACTGCTCCGCGACATGTCGGTGCCATCGACACCCCAAGCACGGCGCATCAGGGACGGGATCTAGGGGCTCCTCCAAACTGTGGCCGTACAGCAGGCGGAGAGCTCGGCCTCAAGGCGTCGAGGGGCTGCCTCCGAGCGTCAGGAAGTACCCCCTCGACAGAATCAAGAGGTATCCGTCCACCAGGACAAAGCACCCTAAGGCCAAGTTGAGCGACGACCGGTGCGGGAGAGCCTCGTCGATGATCGACCCCCTCGGGTGAACAATCGACGTCGGTACAGCGACGTCGAGGCTCGAGGCTACAACGCTCACCGAGGTGGGCGCTACGACAGCGAAGAGCCTCGTCAATGATCGACCCCCTCGGGTGAACAATCGACGCCGGTACAGCGACGTCGAGGCTCGAGGCTACAGCGCTCACCGAGGTGGGCGCTACGACAGCGACGAAGACCGATGTCGGTCTCCAGAGCCACCGGGGCCCCGAGTCTTTGGCAGAACCATCCGGCGGACCCCCCTGCCCGTCCGTTTCCGTCCACCCACCAGCCTGGTTAAGTACAATGGCAAAACCAAGCCAGAGCTCTGGCTTGCCGACTTCAGGTTGGCGTGTCAGCTGGGAGGAGCCGACAATGATCATGTCATCATTCGGCAACTCCCACTGTTCCTCTCTGACACCGCTCACAGATGGCTCGAGGAGTTACCCCCGGACTTGATCCAGGACTGGCCCGACCTGGTCCGGATCTTCGAGGGAAACTTCAAAGGCACCTACGAGCGGCCAGGCAACCCCTGGGACCTCCGCAGCTGCAAGCAGAAGCCAGGGGAGACCCTCCGCGCCTTCACCCGCTGGTTCTCGAGGCAGCGTACCGCACTAACCCACATCTCCGACCACGAGGTCATCACGGCGTTCATCGCCGGAACGACCTGCAAGGAGTTGGTGCGGGAGCTGGAGCGAAACACCCCCAAGACCGCCAACGAGCTCATGGACATCATCGCCAACTACGCAGCTGGCGAAGAAGCCGTTGGCGCGTTCTTCCAGATACCTCCAGACAAGGGGAAGGGCAAGGCGGATGAGCCCGGGGGCTTGGACAACGAGCCCAAGAAGAACAATGGGCCCAGAAGGAACAACAACAGCAATGGCGGTAGGAAGAAGAAGAAGAAGAACCAACCGGGCCGACGCCACGTCGAGCCCGACGACCTTGTCGCTGCAGCAGACAAGAAGCCTCAAGGGCCCCCTCCCGACGGGGGCGTCTTCGACGAGATGCTGAAGGAGCCCTGTCCTTACCATATGGGACCGGCCAACCACCGTCTCGAGGACTGTCGCATGCTTCGGAAGCACTTCATCCCTCCCGGCTTCAAGAGAGACGACGGCAGGGAAGACCCACCCTACGACCTCCACGTCAAGGGCGATGCCAAGAAAGGGGGCTTCCCCGAAATCCACGACTGCTACATGATCTACGGGGGACCCTCAACTCGACTCACCACGCGACAGCGCAAGAGGGGGCGTCGAGAGGTCTTCTCCGTCCGAGCCCAGGCTCCTTGGTACCTCGACTGGTCACACACGCCGATCACCTTCAACCAGGACGACCACCCCGAGCACATCCCCAACGCAGGGGTCTACCCGCTCGTCGTCGATCCGATCATACTCAACACCCGCCTCACAAAGGTACTCATGGACGGGGGGAGCAGCCTCAACATCATCTACGCCGAGACCCTTGACCTCCTGGGAATCCCGAGGACCATGCTCCTGCCCAGCGCGGGGGGGGGGGGGGGGTTCCACGGGATCGTCCCGGGGAAGAAGGCACTTCCGATCGGCCGCGTCAAGCTACCCGTTTGCTTCGGCGTCCCCTCAAACTTCCGAAAGGAAGAGTTGACCTTTGAGGTGGTTGCATTCCGAGGCACCTACCATGCCATCATCGGTCGACTAGGGTACGCCAAGTTCATGGCGGTCCCGAACTACACCTACCTCAAGCTCAAGATGCCGGGGCCCTCGGGGGTCATCACCGTTGACACCTCCTACGAGCACGCATACGACTGCGACGTCGAGTGCGTGGAAAAAGCCGAAGCCGTCGAGGAGTCGGCCATCCTCGCGGCCCTCGACGACTTGTCTGGGGAGATCCCCGACCCCAAGCGATACGCCGGCAACTTCAAGCCGGCGGAAGACACCAAGACCGTCCCACTCGACCCCGGCCTCGCGGATGGGAAGGTGCTGACGATCAGCGCCACCCTCGAGCCCAAATAAGAAGCAGTGCTCGTCGACTTTCTCCGTGCGAATGCCGACGTGTTTGCATGGAGTCCCTCGGATATGCCGGGCATTCCGAGGGAAGTCGCCGAGCACTCGTTGGACATCCGAGTCGGGTCCAAACCGGTGAAGCAACGCCTACGCCGCTTCGACGAGGAGAAGCGCAGGATCATCGGGGAGGAGGTCGATAACCTTTTGAAGGCCGGATTCATCAAGGAGGTACATCATCCCGAGTGGTTAGCTAACCCCGTACTTGTTAAGAAAAAGAATGAGAAGGATAGGATGTGTGTAGACTACACCAATTTAAATAAAGCCTATCCCAAGGTTCCTTTCCCACTACCACGTATCGACCAAATAGTGGATTCCACTGCGGGATTCGAAACCCTCTGCTTCCTTGATGCATACTCTGGCTACCACCAAATAAAGATGAAGGAGTCCGATCAGCTCGCGACTTCCTTCATCACCCCCTTTGGCATGTTCTGCTACCTCACCATGCCCTTCGGTTTGCGAAACGCCGAGCCCACCTACCAGCGATGCATGCTCCACGTATTCGGGAAACACATAGGGACGACCGTCGAGGCCTACGTCGACGACATCGTGGTCAAGTCCAAAACAGTCGAAAACCTGGTCGGAGATCTCGAGATCGCGTTTGGGTGCCTCCGGGCAAATCGCATAAAACTAAACCCTGAGAAGTGTGTCTTCGGGGTCCCTCGAGGCATGCTCTTGGGGTACATAGTTTCCCAACGCGGGATCGAGGCCAATCCCGAGAAGGTAACCGCAATCATGAGGATGGGCCCGATCAACGACCTCAAGAGCGTGCAGAGGGTCATGGGGTGCCTCGCCGCCCTCAGCCGGTTCATCTCGAGGCTTGGAGAAAAGGCCCTACCCCTTTACCGCCTCCTGAAGAAGACGGAGCACTTCGCGTGGACCGCCGAGGCCGAGGAATCACTCTCGAAGCTTAAAGCCTTGCTCACCTCATCGCCAGTCTTGGTACCCCCGAGTCCGGCCGAGCCCCTCTTGCTCTATGTCGCAGCGACTACCCAGGTAGTCAGCGCTGCCGTAGTGGTCGAGAGGGCGGAAGGACACACCCTGCCGGTTCAGAGGCCCGTCTACTTCGTGAGCGAGGTACTCTCCGAGACCAAGACGAGATACCCCCACATCCAGAAGCTGTTGTACGCGATCATCCTCACTCGGCGCAAGCTCCAGCACTATTTTCTGGGCCACCCGGTTACTGTGGTCTCATCCTTCCCTCTCGGGGAGATAATCCAGAACCGGGAGGCGTCTGGAAGGATCGCCAAGTGGTCGGTCGAGCTCATGGGGGAAACTCTCTCCTACGCCCCTCGGAAGGCCATCAAGTCTCAGGTATTGGCAAATTTCGTTGCAGAATGGACCGACACCCAACTACCCCCAGCGCAGGTTCAGACCGAGCTCTGGACCATGTACTTCGATAGATCGTTGATGAAGATGGGGGCAGGCGCCGGATTGCTATTCATATCACCCTCAGGGGTCCACATGCGCTATGTCATCCGCCTCCACTTCTCCGCCTCCAACAATGGCGCCGAGTACGAGGCCCTCGTCAACGGCCTGCGCATCGCCATCGAGCTCGGGGTTCGACGCCTCGACATGCGGGGGACTCACAGTTGGTGATCGACCAAGTGATGAAAGATTCGAGCTGCCACGACCCCAAGATGGAAGCCTACTGCAAGGAGGTCCGAAAACTCGAGGACAAATTCTACGGCCTCGAGCTCAACCACGTTGCCCGTCGGTACAACGAAGCTGCCGACGAGCTGGCCAAAATCGCGTCTACTCGAGGTACGGTTCCTCCCGACATCTTCTCAAGGGATCTTCACAAGCCGTCCGTCGACCTAGACTCGGGGGCTCCCGCCCTCGAGCAAGGGGTCGATCCACCCCCCTCGACCGATCCCCCCTCGAGCGGGGAAGAGTTCATGGAGATCGATGGGGCTACCGCAGCGCCAACCCCTCCGACGGATTGGCGCGCACCCTACCTCGAGTACCTGACACGGGGCGAACTCCCAGAGGACCGCACGGAGGCCCATCGTGTAGCCTGACGTGCCAAAACCTACGTCTTGTACGGGGATGGCCGCGAGCTATATCGACGCAGCCCGTCCGGTGTACTTCAACGCTGCCTCACCCTCGAGGAGGGGAGGGCATTGCTGAAGGATCTACACTCGGGGGCTTGTGGCCACTACGCGGTGCCAAGAACGCTGGTAGGAAGCGCCTTCCGACAAGGCTTCTACTAGCCAACGGTCGTCGCCGACGCCACCAAACTTGTCCGATCTTGCAAGGGATGCCAATTCTATGCCAGGCAGACCCGCCTACCCGCCCAGGCTCTTCAGATGATACCTATAACCTGGCCGTTCGCAGTATGAGGGCTCGACATGGTCGGCCCCCTGAAGAGAACCAAGGGTGGCCACACCCACCTCCTCGTGGCTATAGACAAGTTCTCGAAGTGGATCGAGGCTCGACCCATCGCCAACATCCAGTCTCGACAAGCCGTGCTATTCTTCACCGACATCATCCACCGCTTCGGGGTCCCCAACGTCATCATAACCGACAACGGCACGCAATTCACCGACCAAAAGTTCCTAGACTTCTGTGACCATCACCACATCAGGGTGAATTGGTCCACAGTCGCCCACCCTCGAACTAACGGTCAGGTCGAGCGCGCCAATGGTATGGTTTTGCAGGGCCTCAAGCCAAGGATCTTCGATCGGCTGAACAGACATGGCAGGAGATGGGTCGATGAGCTGCCCGCTGTGCTATGGAGTCTCCGAACGACACCAAGTCGAGCCACGAGGTTCTCCCCGTTCTTCTTGGTCTATGGGTCCGAGGCCGTCCTCCCCACAGACCTCGAGTACGGGTCCCCTCAACTGAAAGCCTACAGCGAGCAAGCCAAGACAGTAGCCCGAGAGGACTCCCTCGACCAGCTCGAGGAAGCCCGAGATGTGGCCCTCTTCAAGTCGGCAAAGTACTAGCAGACGCTGCGGCGCTACCACGAAAAAAACGTGCGCAAAAGGGACCTCGACGTCGGCGACCTCGTTCTGCGCCGTCGGCAAGGCAACAAGGGTCGTCACAAACTGACGCCACCTTGGGAGGGACCCTTCATCGTGGCAGAGGTGCTGAAGCCCGACACTTACAAACTAAAGAACGAGAAGGGCGAGATCTTCACCAACGCGTGGAACATCGAACAGCTACGTCGTTTCTATCCCTAAGGCCTCGTACATTTTCGCATTTATGTAAAAATTCTCAAATGAACAGAAAGTCCGCGATCCTAGCGCTCTCATCTTCATTCGTGACTCGAGGTAGATTTACTCTACCCCTCGACGCCTCTCTTTCTTCTGCCCCTCGAAGCACGCTTAGCGCAGGGTAGGGTACGCGCTTGAGACCCACAAGGGTCGAGGGGTGCCGAGCTAGGAACTCTCCTACGCCCCCGGGCTAAGGTACTCCCGCTCGCTCCCCCCCTCGAGGGCCTCGAGCGTGCATCCAACAACTGCGCCAAAAAGTGGAGCACCAAGGATGGTGGAAGTAAGAGTGGCTCGAGAGATAACCGCTCGTGGTCAAAAAGGTAGACTCGACCCTGCTCCCACAGAGTCGAGCCTCCCTCGGGGGCTAACAGGGGGGACCCCCCTCCTAAGTCCCCGAAAAACTTGGCTCTCCCTTAGGGGGGGAACGTTTTTTCGAAACTTGGCTCTCCCTCTCGATCTTTCCCTCGAGTACGCTTCATGACTAAGTAAAGACGCCTCGAACTCCCTCAGGGTCGCGGGTGTCGTCGAGCCAGGGACTCTCCTACGCCCCAGGGCTACTGTATCCCCGCTCGCTCCCCCTTCCAGGGATACGAGCATGCGTCGAACACTTAAGTCCACAAGCGACGACTCAGGCAAAGAAAAGCAGAGAGAGCTTGAGGAGTACAAATAACAATACGCATTTCGAACAAAATGCATTAGATATAAGAAGCCCCCGGGGGCTCGGCATTGTATCATTACAAAAGCCTAACTGTTACACGGACCTTCCTGTCCAGATTTGGCTCGCAGGCCTAGGGCTACTCAGCGAGGGGGTCACCGTCCTCAAGAAGCAATGCAGGAAGCTGGACATCACGCGTTGGCCACATCGGAAGGTGAAGAGTCTGCAGAAGCTCATCGACAACATCCGAGGGCTACTCGGCGCCATCTCCGTCCGCCGAGGGGACCACTTCGGGCTCGAAGAGCTTCGCCAGCTCGCCTCTGGGCACCTCCACAAGATCCATCAGCTTCTGGCACCTCGCGTCGTTCTCTTCGTCAGTCAGCCTTGGGTCGGTGACGAACCCGTTGTCGACGATGTTGGGGTCATAATTCTAGGCCGAGCTAACGACCGTGAGGGCCCGCTTCACGCCCACATGTAGGGCAGCACAGACGTGCTCCGTCACCTCCTGCGTCATGGAATAGAAGCGGCGCAGCAGGGAGTCCCCTCGAGCGTCGCCCTCGACCTCCGGCTCTGGCTCGACCAAGAGGTCGTCACAGAAGGTGGAGATCGCGTCCCCGAGCCTTGCGTTAAGGTTCGCCTCCGTCCCGAGGAGGCCCTGAAGACTGGTCAGGTCCTTGTGGGCTCGGGCCTTGTCTGTCGCGAGCTCTGCCAAAACAAGCACACAACCCGATCAAAACCAAAAGAGCAGGAAAAGGGTCGAGGCCGGGCAGATTCAGCAACACTCTCGAGAAACTTACCTTGGGCATGCGCCTCCAGGGTGGCGTAGCCTCGCTCGGTCTCCTCGAGTTGGCGGCGGACATCGACGAGCTCGGTGGCCTGGCCGCTGACTTTAGCCTCGAGGCCCTCGATGACTTTGCCAGCGTCATCGAGGGCTCTCTTCTGGTTCATCGCCACCACCCCCAGAGAGACCGCGCGGGTCCGAGCCTTCTCCGCCACGGTCAGCGTGCTGCGCTCGCGGGAGACGGCGTCGAGGTCGCCCTGGAGCTCCCGGATGCTCTCCGTCGCCCGGGCCAGCTCATCCTTCAGTCGGGCCTCCTCCTCCTCGGCCCTGCGCTGGGCCTCCAGGGCAGCGTCCCGCTTGTGCCCGACCTTGATGGTCGACTGGAGGGCGTCGTCGATCCTCGACTGCGCCGTCTCCTGGGCGGCCCGGGTTGCCTCCTGCACGGCCGTAAAGCCGGCCCTCGCATGGGCAATCTTGGACTCGGCATCCTCCCGTGCGGTAGCCGCCTCGGCTCTCGCCTGGGAGGCCTCGGCCACCACCTTCTCCAGCGAGGCGCGGAGGGCCGGGAGCTGTTCCTGCGCCCGGAGGATGAACTGGGACTTCTCGTAGGACCTCACCCGCAGCGTCTGACAAGGATGAAAAGGAAGATCATCAGAAAAAGAACAGTTAGGCAATCCGAGAAAAAATCTAGAGGAGAACGAAACCCACCTCCATCCCCCGGCATATGTCCACGGCGGCGACATTCGCGGCAAGGGGTACCGAGTGCTCGAACCAGGCCCGGTATTCCTCCAGGTGCTCCCACGTCCGGAGCTCGGTCTGGTCGTCGAGCGTGAGGAAGAGCTGCTCGGGGTCTCGAGGGTCCGCCAGCTCGAGGACCTCTTGTCCCCAGTACGCGCTGCGAAGGTCGATCCTCTCTTGGACCTCCCGCATGACGCCCTGGCGCATTTCGGCGGCACCCCCGCGGCGCTCTAGCTCCTCCTGCCAGGCGAAGAAGGGAGAGAACCCCTCCAGATGGGCTCTCCCGGCCTCGGGGCCACCCTGCGAAGACGTCGACGGTCCCGCCGACCCATCACCACCGGGCAGGGGAAGTCCCGGCCAGGAGAACGGCCCTGCACGGTGAAGGACTCGAGGTAATTAGTGCCTGGCACCGCAGATCCACTGCGGCTCGAACAAGTCGGAGCACGACTTACCTCGAGACGACGACCTCCCCAAACTCGAGGCCAGGCCAAGCCACCTCCGGTTCCGCCCGAGGGGCTGAGACAACGGCCGTCTCCGCCGAGCCCACCAGCTCGGCCACCATTTCGGCCACCTCGTCGGCGGTGGACGACATCAGCATCCCCCCCTTCTCCGCCACGGGTGCCGCCTCGGGTTGCTCGGCTCGACCCCCCTCCTCGACCCCGGCGTCGGCAACGGGCCTTCAGCCGCGGCGGCGGCCGTGCCCTCGCGCTCGAGCCGCAGTCACGCCTCCAACGAAGTAAGACTCTCGGGCCACCGCCTCGGCGTCGGGCGAGCCGGGGTCTCCTCCTCACCCGCGGCGGCTTGAGGATCGACCACCTCCATCTCGACGGCGGCTTGGGGCTCGCCCCCCTCGGTCGCGACCGCCGTCGACGCGGGCCCCGCACCTTCCGAGGCGCTGGGTGCGACTCCCTCCGACAGCTGCGCAGGCGCGGTGACGCCCGTCACTTCGGCGGCCCTCACCGGCGGGGCGGGCAGGCCCGCCTCCTCTGCCGCCTGGGCCGGTACCGAGGCACCCTGTGCCGCCCCTCGCTCCATCGCCTCCCGGGCCCTGGTGCCCATGCCGCCTCGGGGGTGAACGCCGAAGGGGGCGGAGCAGCGGGACTGGCCTCGACGGCCGCTTCGACTGCAGCCCCCGTCCTCAGCTTCTTGGTAGGGGCAAGGGACGCGTCCTCTCAGAGGCTCTTCGACCTGAGAAAGAAACCCATGCACAACGGTAAGCACGAGTCGTCAGCAACAAAAAGAAAAACATAGTCAACACCCTCGATCAGCCGAAAATAACTTACCCCTTCGGGGCCATCCGTTTCTAGCCGACGGACTTTGAGCCGCTCGAGGGCCTGAACGCAACGCGCCGGGGGGCGGGGGTCGAGGCCGCCCTCGGCACCATCTCCTGGGCAGGGGCCGACGATGCTCCCGTCGTCCCCCTGCTGACTTCCTCCTGCGCCGACGGGCCCGGCGCTCGTGCGCTCGACCCGGCAGGCGCCGAGGGTGTGCCCGACCGACCCCCCGACGGGGATCGCGACGACCGCCCCCGCGGCTCCCGCGACACTTCATCCTGAGGAGCCATGGGGCGCTCCCCCCATGGCTCGGCTTCAACAGTAGGGGCCGACCTCGACGTCGACCCCTCTCCTCCTCCGGTTCCGACGTCCGCCCTCTGCTGTTCGGGCGCCGTCCGTTCCTCCTCGCTCCAGTTCTCCTCGACATCGCTGTCGCTGCTCTCCTCCTCCTCCTCGTCCTCCTCTTCCGAGGGTGATTCCTCCTCGGGAAGGCCTTCCCGTCTCTGCCGGGCCCGGTGCTGATCCCTCTCCTGCCTCTCCCGGGCCTTCTTGGCCTTGTCCTTCTTGGCCTTGTCCTTGGCCTTCTTGTCCTTCTCGGCCTGGAGGCGCCTCGCCTGGGAATCGCCCCACTCCTCCTTGACCGGCGGCAGCGACTTCCGGAAGGGAATGTTCCCCTGAGGAACACGAGGCAGTTAGGACGCGAGCAAAAAAGGTGAACAAGGCAAACACAAGAACTCTAACAGAGGAAGAGAACCTTACCAGCTCGATGTACCCCTCGTCCAGCCTCATGGGGACCCTGGCGACGTTCTTGACATCGAACCCGCCCGCGAAGAAGAGACGAACGCGGCGGACCACCCTCTCGGGGGGTAGCTCGTCTCCCAGGAGGCGACACCCCGAGAGGTCGACCCCCGGACACATCTCGTCGAGGCGGAGGGGTTGAGCCATCAGCGGCACGACCCGCCGCTGATGGAATGCCGACGCGACGATTCCCGCCGTAAGTCCCTCCTTCTTCAGACGCCCGACCGCGTCCAGCAGGTTGGTGAGGCGGCGCTACTTACTCTGCACGACGCCGTACTTCCAGCAGTCGGGCTGCGCGTCGATCGTCCTCCTAGTGTAGGCGGGGAGCAGGTTGTCGTTGTTCCTCAAGTAAAACCATCCGGAGCGGCTCGACGAAAGCTTCCCCGGGATCCAGCAATCCGATCGCTTGAGGGCGATGCTGCAGCACCCGGCCCTGACCATCTTGCGGGTACCCTTGACGCCCGACGCGTGGAAGATGCTCGCCTCGAAGAGATGGAGCCACAAATCCCAGTGAGGCATGATCCCGAGGTAGCCTTTGCACACGGCGACGAAGACCGCCGCATGGCAGACGCCGTTGGGGGTGAGGTGCTGAAGCTCCAGGCCGTAATGGTGGAGGATTGCGCGCAGAAGACGGCTGGGCGGGGCGCCTAGTCCCGCCCGGTGGAAAACCTCGAAGCTCACCACGTAGCCCTCCGACAGATTGGGCTCAGTGTGGTCCGGTGACGGCTGCATCCACTCTGGTCGGTCTGTCGAGGTGACAGGCCGGAGGAGGCCGCTCTCCACCAGATCCCCCAGGTGTGCAGCGGTCACAGAAGACGCGAGCCAATCATCGAGACCGACGAGGCTGTATCTGGCCATGGGAGCAAGGAGGCTAGTGCGCTCGGGCTTGGGGGCGGAAGGTACGTTCCCAATCTCCCCTCTCTTTCTCTCGCGTGCGCAGAGGTCCGGTTCGCAGGACGTCTAAGGCAATGGCAGGGAGAAGGAGGCAGGGAAGGCGATGGCAAGGAGGCAGGGAAAGCAAGTGCACGGAAAAAGCACCCGACTCCTCACCTTCGCTATTTATAAGCGGGAGGCCAACGGGCGGATCCGGTAAACAGGCAAGTGAATCTCCGCATTTAATGCGCCTGTACTCCCCTTCCTCGTATTCCTCCAGGATAAGGCGTTCTGTCCTATCATCGGGCTCCGCACCGCACTCCGCCCTGCGCCTGCAACTGTTGCGCCGAACGGATATCGCCTAAAAAGGCGCGCGGCCAAAAGCGTTATCTTCGGAGGTAAGGAATCTTGAGGCAGCGAGAGCTGGCCCTCGAAAGAGGGTTCGACAGCTACCCTCGAGTACCCGAGGGCAGAAATGACCTCGGGTTATGGACTTCGGTCCACCCCCAAAATCTCGAGGGGACAAAGGCCGGCCCACGAACGGGCTCGATGGCCTCGGGTCGTCGACTCCAGTCCGCTCCCCAGCCTCGAAGGGATAAAGGCTGGCCCTTTCGTGGGGTTCGACAGCCTCCCTCGAGGGCTCGAGCCCAATGGGCCAAAGCACAGGTATGTCCCCAAGTTCAATACAATTACCCATTCTTCCCCCTCCGTGTTCCACAAGGCAGGACTCCTCCTTCAGAGGATAGCGTCGGATGACGAACCATCCGTCAAATCTTGAGGGAGCGAAGGCTGACCCTTACATAGGGTTCGACAGCCGCCCTCGAGTACCTGAGGTCAGGAAGGACCCATGGTTAACGGACTCAGGTCCACCCCTAAATCTTGAGGGAGCGAAGGCTGGCTCCACGAACGGGGTTCGACAACCGCCCTCGAGTATGTGAGTCAGGGATGTCCCGGGGGGGTCAGGCGCGCGCCCCTAGCTCGAGAACGAACTCTCGAGGTCCCCTAGGACATATCCGAGGCATAACCACGGAACACCTAAGGATCCCTACGTTGGGAGGCATCGAGCCACCAACTCCTATCGAACGGGGTTGGCACCTTGGTACGCCATATGGTCTTGCTTAGTAATCCCTATGGTCTTACTTAAATGAGAACGCCTCCGGGCTGCTAATCGACTCCTATCGAACGGGGCACGAGTTCTCACTCGGATTTTTACCCGTACTGGGCACCATTTCTAATGGACTCATGCCCGACACCAGCTCACCGAGGACTTCGGGCTCGTCCTAACGAGGATAGCACGATGCTCTTCACCCCCACAATCCGAACGCAAGGATCCGTGGGAAGGACGCTATGAGGTAGTGAAGGCCTAGCCATTCGAGGGCTCGAGGGCCCGACTACGTACGGCACCCCTCGACGAAAGAGGGTCAAAAACACTCGTGACCTGGCAGACTCAGTTGACCTCTTGGTTAGGGCGTTGTGACTCCAGTTATGCTCAAGGGAGCGAAGGCTGGCCCTCGGTAGGGTTCGACAGCCGTCCTCGAGCACCTCTCTTTTCAGAGAAAGGAACAGGGATCGACCCCTCGGTAGGGCGCCGCGTCTCCAGGTACTCTTAAATCCCCTCGATACAACACATCATAGCCCCCAGAGGAGTTTTTAATCACTCCTCTGGAGCCTCGGGGGCTACCCCCGCGGGGTGCGCTCGCGCGCACCCCACGGAGAATCGAACCCTCTCACTAACCCTGCAGGTCAAGGGCAAAACCTCCGAGTAATCCTTACTCCCTCCGAAAAAACGCATATCATAGCCCCCAAAGGAGTTCTCAATCACTCCTCTGGGGCCTCGGGGGCTACTGTCGGGTACGAAGGGGTAAGGGGTACCCTAAACCCTTACATAAATTAACGCTAAACATAGCAACCATTTTTAAGACAGGGACTAGCCCACTGCTCAAGTCAGCAAAGAAGGGCCCACCATACAAAGGCCCCCTACACCGGCTAGACCGGCCCACCTCGACGTCAAGGGACGGACCCGGGGTCGAACGAACGACCCCCCCCCCACCTCCGCCTCGACGACAAATGACGGACGAAGGGTCGTTCGAACGACCCCTCCGCCTCCGCCTCGATCCCGAGTGACAGACCGAGGGTCGAACGAACGATCCCCCGGTCCCTACCTCGATCAGCCCGACCCCTCCAACCCTACCTCGACGCCGAGTGACGGAAAGGGGTCAAACGAACGACCCCTCAACGGAAAGCTCGATCAGCCCAACTACTCCCGGTATGGGTTAAAGTAAACCCGCCTAACGCCATGGGCGCCCGCGTCCGCTGTCAAATCCGTCAACTGTGCTGCTACTGTCGCCACGTCGCGAGTATGGACTCCGGAAGCACCCCTCGGAACGTGAACAGTACGGCCCTCGACGACGACTTCAGGGATACGACAGAGCCACGCAGGGCTCGACCCCCCTTGACCGAGGGGCTCGACCCCTCCCTCCAACAACTCCGGTATGGGGCCCGTCCCATCCGCCCCGTCCCGCTTTAGCTGTGGGGTCGCGCCCGCCTACGGAAGCTGTGCCGCGACGTGCCGCGACGACTTCTACTGCCACCACGCCCCAGAGCGCCGGAAGGACGGGAAGACCATACCGCCACAGTGCTCGACGTCCCTTCGCCGGCACTATACCACGGACACGTCGTCCATGCCACAACAGTTTAGGACCCTGTACCCTCGGACCTCCCCTTTGTCTATAAAAGGGGACGCCGAGGTAGAAGAAAAGGATGGACTTTTTCGAACTCCACACTCAGACTTCAGCTCTGACCTTCACACTCCACACACCCCACTGCTTGATCGACCCCTCGAGCAGCAAACCGATCGCCTAGGGTAGCCCTGCTAGCCTTAGGCTTCAGCTCGCTCCGAGCAAACCCGTGTAACTCAACTTGTACCCCCTCTGTACGAGCACTTTGGGTGCGAGATAATACAAGTCATCCTCCCCCGCTAGACGTAGAGCCTTCTTTGCCCGAACCAGGATAAACCTTGTGTCCATCTTGCATCACATCTGGGAGAGGGAACACGCGATATACAAATTTACTAGTTGGTGGTCTTGACCACGGGTCATAACACCGACACTCATCCAAACAGCTATTCCTACAAAAATTCCTATGTCTTCAAAATTCCTGAATCTTTCATTCGTCTATTTTGCATTCCTACCTTATTCATGTATTTGGGCCTTAACGAGGAGATACTCCAAAAAGCTGTCCATACAGCAACAATCGATAGAAAGTTATGGATCAGGAGTGGGCAGAGATGCTTACATCAATTTTACATTGTTCCTAGTTGGCACAACAAGCCATCCAGAATCTTTGTTCAGAGTACAGCTTCTGGATTGGTGCTGAACCCAGTATTGAAAGTACCGTAGCACACATTCAGCAGACAGCTCCATGCAATGCTTATTTATTACAAACGAAGCCTCGTGCCAGGGCTTGTTGATACAGTAACCACCTGAGCTTCAGACTGAATTTACAGATTTATCTTCCAGGACGGATGAGGCAACATCAACTGTAGCAGGTGCCATGGTTTACCAGCAATAGGCTCCTTGCCATCCATATGTACATTGATCATGGCAGAGCCATCAAACTCTGCACTGTGTTTTCTTGTAGGAGCCTGGCCAAAGGGGGCAGCATGATATCAAATACCATTCTTCTTGTGCAGATAACAAATGTTAACTACATGTAGGTAATAACTAACTAAAGAATCTATATAAAGTTTATTTATCTTGTGTCCAGTTAACTTGCATGACATTTTATAAGGAATAATTGTGCCTTCACGAATGTAGGAATCAAGTGAAAGAATTGTAAGAGAATTTTACAAAGCCCATCTCAGGCAGCAATAATAACAAGATTCGGTTGGTGCTAGATCTCAACCTCACCAGTGAGTATAACTACACGTTTGCAATCATGGCCTTGTCCACCAGAATCTCACTATTTGCATATTTTTCGATTTTCCTAGTGTGACAAGATGTTTGTCCCCATATATCCAAGCATGTAGGAGCAGCCATTCTTGCTCCAGCCATGTTGCATGAAGTGATGTGGCAGAATCATAAATAAAAAAGGGAGCATTTCCATATCTAACCTGTAAATTTCATTTATTTGGATTTTAACCTGCAAGACATAAACTATGTTACTACATGTGAGGCCTATTCCTGTAGGCCAAAGTTTAATTATCAGGTCAAAAAATGTCACAGGAACCTGTGGTGCAGGCAGCAATAACCACCATACATGGGCAGCAGTTAGTGCATTGCAGGTATGATCAGTAAGGCTGTGGCATGGAGGTACAGGGGTACTGCATCAATAAAGGAGTCCTTTATCAACAAAAATATACATTAACAAAATCTCACTATCTGTAAGCACAAACAAATTGTTGCCAATTTCAGAACTGAAAACCCAGTTACAGAAATTTGGTGGTCCTGCAGCTCATTTTTGTTCTGGTGGGCATTTTGCAGAGACAAACATCATTATCAGTTTAAAAAAGAGTCAACCTATTAGTCAAAAACAAGTATATCAGGTAATGAAATAACAATTTTGTTTTTTGTGATCCATATATAATTCCTATTTGATAATTGTCATTTCCTTGTATACTACTACCTTTGTCCCTAAAAGAATGCAACTATGAGTTCCGCACCAGTTAAAGTACTTCATGTTTGATTTAACCATTAGATTAGTTACGAAATGTATTTTCATGAATACTATTTACTAGAAACTATTGATATTATAAATATTTATATTTTTTATCTATATGGTCAAAGTTGATATAATAAAACATGACATTGTTGCATAATTGCATTCTTTTGGGGACGGAGGGAGTAATCAACAACGCTACATCTGTTTAATATGTAAAACAAAATCCAGGAAGAAGCATGGAATGAGAAATGTGCTTTGCGAAAATTACGTTTTGGCATATCTGACATAACAGTTCACAGAATTAACAGACACGTCAATGTCATACTGTATCCAATAATATTGTAATGGGGAAGTTTATGATACCGAAGGAAATAAGGAAATCTCATGGGGAATGGATATAAGCAGAAAAAAAAAGATTGGTCAATTTTGAATTTTGGATTAAGATTGCATCTTCTCTAAACTGCACTAGCTAAATACATGGAAACCCCAAATAGATTATTTTTCTTACAAGCATTAAATGGCAGCACAACCATAGGCAACAACTGCAAATAGGAATAATCAGGTGCAGATTATAACATAATCACCTATAAACCTCAACACTAAAAACAGTACTACTTAAAGCAAGCAGCAAAAAAAAAAACATGAAGAGATTCAAAATAGAGGTAGTAAATGTATTAAGGGCATGTTTGGTTTACCCCCCTAAAGTTTAGTGGTCCCTAAAGTTTAGTGCCCCCTAAAGTTTAGTGCATCAACTAAAGTTTAGGGGGCACTTTAGGGGGGGTGTTTGGTAGTTTAGGGCCTAAAATCACCTAAGTTGAGCTACTAAAGTTTAGGGGGCTGTAACCAAACACCCCCTAAGACAGCACGATGGATACTATCAAGTTCCTAATAAAAGCAAAAATCACCTTACCACTTGAAACGTAGCACAAACAAATCAGCTTTCTTCATCATCAGTTTGAGTTGCACCTTTCCTCGATTTCCTCCTTGAATGCGGAGATTTCCCTTGAACAGGATAAACCATGCAGATAAGCAAATAATATAATATGTTATTGAAGTTAAGCAAAGAAAATTACTACCCATCACTGAGGATTTTGCATGTGCACACATGAGAATGAAACAAAAGATTGTTCATCCTCTCGATATATCATACATTCATGATAGATATACACCTAAGGTGCTGTTTGGTTCGACGTTTTTGCCCCGTTAACAGATCACAGCGTCAACAGATTACGTTACTTGGTGTTTGGATGCTTAGTCCGTAACAGATCACCCTGGGAATGGATCCAGCACAGTACAAGATCATTACCCTCCCTCCCTAGGCGGTAACCGATTCTAATCCCGTCGTGGTTGCGGAGGGCACCACTCAGTGCATGCAGCCATGCACGCTGCCCCTGGCCCACTCCCACGTCGCGTCGCCCGTATGGCATCGAATTCGCGGCGGGAAGCACTCCAAGCCTGAACCAAACAACTAGCGTATTTCATTACCCCGTAACAGTTAGCGCCAACAATTGATCCCATTACCGTTCCCTCACGTAACGCTGAACCAAACAGCACCTAAAACATCATACAAGTATCTACCTTGAGAGATGAAACTGAAACATATAGAAGACAGCTGCGACATATATGGAACAACCATGATAACAGTTTGTTCTAACTTCTAAGACATCAAAAAACCAACACTACAAATCTACGATAGATTAGCTTATACAGCACATGTATGCACCCTCCTATAAATTCTTTCTTTTGTTCTTTTTTTAAGTCATAATAGGTTTATATTCCATTTACTTGATGATGGTGGAGATGCACAAACATCATCAATTGCAACATTTTTAAAGAGTGCTGTCCCAAGAATTATTTACTCCAAACTAAGCTCTAAAGTTAGTAGCAACAAAATTCAGTTGGTCTTAGAGCCATGCCTGTATATCGAATCACACTGTCAAACACCAAAACAGGAGATTAGATAAACAGAGTAGCGCTACTTGGCTTGGCTTTGCAAGTTAGAAGAAATATTCTAGGACATTCAAGAATCAACTGCTTGCCAACCAAAGCACCATGGAGACTTGGCATCCAAAACATTGAAAGTCTTGGGCAACCCTTGTGCAGCAGATAGCCATGTCATGAGTGAAAGCCACCAGATAAATCTTTGCAGTGTGTTTAATACTTGGACAATAGTCACCAGCAAAAATGCCCAGACAACTAGCTTTGGGAACACCATCACTAAAATGGACCAAGGCTAAATGATATTACCCTGAAAGTTTTCAATGCATCCATATACAAGAATCAGACCTCAACTTTTACCCTAGTGATGAGCACATGAAAGAATGACCTGAATTTTATCCTTTTTGAAGGATTGGTTGTCTTATCATCTGGTAACAATTACAAATCTACATCCAGGAGAGCAGTAAAAGATCTTTCTTCTTCCTTGAAACAACTAGCTTATGAGCTAAAAACTAAGATTACATGTGTAACACAAGAAACAAACATAGAGATTTGCATAGTAATGCAAATTCCAGCTGTGCTTTCCCTAATCCACTCAAGAGACTGCTAGCATCCTCCAGACAACAATCTAACTATCCTTTTAATGGAGCATGCTGGATACTCATTATCTTTCAGTTGATTGGGCCATATCTTTTGGAAGTCCATAGAAAGCAAAGAACAAGATAAAGAGGCACTAAGCAGGGTTAAAGCGGCTCCGTCCAAGCGTCCCCCACCCAGATGGTAGGTTTTGTTGATGGTCAGGTCCTGCTGGTGCTGCATTTCTTGACCACTGGTGTGGCTAGCCGCAGGTGCTAGAGCCAAAACTGAAGACCACCGCCCTGCCCATTGGACGGCAAGGCCGAAGATGATGGCTTCGTTCACCATGGCCACACATCAACAACACTGTCAGGTAAACATTCTCATCCGCCAGAAGCATGCACCGAGATCGCCATGGCTACCTGGGAAGTGGGAAGCACTCGAGCAGGCAATGAATGCAGCAAAGGAGATCAGTTTGAAAGCGCTGCACTTCCGTTCTCATTTCCCAGATGTAACCCACCTCTCCCACTGGAATTGAATCGACAGGATATCCATTCACCTAATCCCAGAGTCCCCTTGTTTTCCATTCTTCCACAACATTTCCCATTCCCACCCCAAATATCCCATTATCCAAACACCACTTATAGCTAGTTTGGTGGGTAGTGGGAGTAACAACTATCCTCCACAACATTCCCATTCCCACCCCAAATATCCCATTATCCAAACACCACCTATAGCTAATTTGGTGGGCAGTGGGAGTAACAGCTAACAAGCAACGCCCATATACACAGAGCAAGGCCAACGCATAGCAATAATCCTCCTACACATCTGATAAAGTAGGATGCATATATATACATATAATAATAATATATAATTAAAGTGAGAAGGTTTATCTTTCTGGAATAACGATCCACAGCTATTTGCTTAAATCATGGCACCCATAGACCAGAACATGTGAAATTCTAAGCACCAGATCACGAACGGGACTCACCTTCGACGAAGAAAGAGGCCGAGGGCCAGCCGCGTGTGGTGGAGAAGCAAAGCGCCTGCTCCTCCGGCATGAACGCGTCGAGCTCCACGAATTCGACCGCGCCGCCAACGGCCCCGGCGACCCCCTCAGTGCCCCCGGCGGCCGCGATACCACTCACAAGCTCGGCCACCCCGTCGGCGCCTCCGGCGGCCGCGATCCGGCCCACGAGCTCGGCGACCCCGTGCGGGCGCCGCAGCGGGGGCACCCAGAAGGACCCTCCCGGTACGAAGGGGAGCCAGTCGGGCGCGGCGCGGCGCACCATGACGCCGTGGATGGCCTCCTCCAGGCGCCGGATCCCGACCACCTCGACCGACTGGGACGAGGAGCTACCGTCTTCCTCGGTGAGGTCGATCTCGATGATCTCGACCTTGGTGGCGAGGCCACGGAGGGAGGCGGATGCGGCTGTGGTAGAGGGAGAGGATACGGGGCGGGCTAGGGTCAGGGTTTGCGTGAGGAGGCGGGCCATCGGCGGCGGCGGCGGAGCACGGATGTGGTGGTGGAGAGGCGAAATTGAGACGGGGGACGAAGAGGTGGGAACAGATGCCGCTGCTGCGGTAGTTCGTTCACGTTATCAATGGTGGCTACGGACGACGTGGGGCCAAGATGTCAACGAGATGTCTTCTCACGTGGCCCTACATGTCACTGAGCGATATTAAAGATTGGTACAGTTTGGCAATGCTTTATTGTATTGTGCACAAGTTGGGTAATATATATCATAAAAGTATTACCAACTTCTTTGTTACCCATATAGCCTTCTTCAAAGACATGCGTCGGCATCTCTTTCTTGTTGTAGAGTCTGGATAGCATTTGGAAGTTCGGTCTTCTGTTGATTGGCTGCGATCAAGGCCTCGTCAACTTATTTCAGCTCTGCTAGTAGCTTTTCTTTTCTTGCCGATAGATGGGCAATGTCTTGATCAAGCTCAGTACCAGAAGCTTCTAAGTGACCTATGTTCTTGTGTTTTTCGTCGGCAGATTGCTTGAATTGAAGCATTTTCTCTTCGAGTTCTGACTGAGCAGTTCTATCGGCAATACGGCGAGAGAGCCTTTGATACTGGAGTTGTTTACTCTCGAGGAACGCTGCCTGGAAAAGCGTTTCTTCGATATCGGCGGATAGATGGCCTTGGATGTCTTTGAAAGCTGTCTTCGCTGCAGTGGAGTCCTGAACGAGATGGGACGTGTCTTGTTGTAGTAAAGATAGTAGTGCTTCGAGCTTGAGTTTGATATCTGCCGATAGAGGTGGAGCAGAGCTTTCTTCATCTTCGTCTTCATCGGGGAGGTTGACAACGAAGGAGAATAGGCTATTCGGGGAGTCTTGGGCCTGAAAAAGAAGAAGATTAGGGCTTGTCGATCGTAAGTTTATGTTACGGGTTTTATGATAGTCAGCTTACCATTTTAAAGTGGATTTCTTGCCTGGGACTTGGGAAGGAAGCTGACATAGCATCATCTTGAAGATCGGCAATGGTTGCCGATGAACTTGCCTCCGTGGGAGGAGCGGTTGGTGCTGGTGGTGCTATTGCTGGTGCTGCCTCTGCTGTGGTGGCTGGCTCCTGTGGCGATGATGCTGTCCTCTGGTCAGGGATTTCATCTGGTGTAGGTGCTGGTACCGATGCCGATGCTGCCTCCATTGTTGCGGCTGGTTCCTGCAATGGTGGTATCGTTTCCTGGTCAAGAGTTTCGTCCGCCGGCTATTCAGGAATGGATGCCGATGGTGGTTCTACTATTGGTGCGTCAACAGGAGTTGGTGATGCAGCTGGAGTGGCTCGCCTCAAGCGTTTCTTCTTCGGGGCAGCAGTTGGTGAACCAACCCGTTTTGGTTGCAAAGCTTGGGGGCATCGGCAGCATGAGTTGGAGAAGCTTGTACAATCGGAGCAGCTGCCGATGACCTCGTTGCCTGTAAAAGATATTTGGTGCAAGTTAAATAAAGTGAATGTTGCCGATGAGGGTTTGTAATCGGTATAAGTGAAATAGAAATTTACTGCAAAAGCTCGCGCCAAGATGGCAGCAGCAGCCGATGGAGTAGCGATGGTCTTTGCAGGTGTCGGCTTAGGTTTGAGGGTGACCTTAGGTACCCTTTAAGGTGTGAAGGCAGCCAATGTAGGAGCATTGTTGCCGATGATTGATGAGGGGCTCATCATTCAAAGATTGAAATGCTTGCCGCTCTTGCTTGTTCGGGGGATTGGATCATCAACATGTTAAGTAAAAGAGGGTCAGATGCCGATAGTAGAAGTAAATAATAAGAAATGCATTAGAGTGAAAAAACTTACTGCATCGTCGGGAATGATGTGATCGGCGTCGATTAAATGCCGATAGTGGTGCGATGATTTGGCGAACAATTGGCTTCTCCATTCTTGCCACCAAGATTTGTACGACTCCGTGATAAAAGATGTTGGTGCCCAGGAGGACAGGTCAATGTTTGATGTATCAGCATGGGGAGAAAGATTGACAATTCTGTTCCAATCCATGGCACCGGAGATAACTTCTCTTGGTTTTATCACGTTGGCATAGCTGAGTTTGATTGGCAATTGACCAAATGCCAGCTGTCTTGCTGCTGCCGATGGATAATAGAACTCATAAGATATGGGAGCGTTCTTCCTGGTTCCAAAGATGTTGACTGGAATGGCTCGGGGAACAATGCTAGCCTTCATGATTGTTTCATTTTGTGGTACGTTCCAATCGGTAAGGTTGAATAACAACGGGAATCGATTGTTTTCATCAACATAAGGCCACCAAAGCTGTTCTGCAGCGGGGACTCCATTGTAAAGCTTTTGGAAGAACCTACCAAATTGATCTGCATTGGCATCGGTTCCTGGTAGCACTATAATAGCCTCCCCAAAATTGAGTGGGGGACGAGTTGCCGATTCATCATCATCAAATACATAGTCCTCCGATATATCCCTTGGAAATTGCTGAGTGAATAAGTCAAATTGGAGGACCTTGTACATGTGTGCGTTCAACCACATATTTATAAACCACCAAGGACCTCCAAGGTTGCCGATGGAGTCGCCTAGCAATAGCTTCCTGGATACTTGGTGCAGGAGGTGATATACTGATCCAAGGAGGTATCGGCCAAGAGAGAGTTTTGCTCTATCGGCCAGAAGCTCTGCTGCGGAAAGATACATGGTGGTAGGTCCAACTGTTCTGCCACAGAAGATGAACTTTTCTAACCACATGTTTAAGAAGATGGCGTGTTCCCTCTGACTTACCGATCCAGTCTTCTGGTTCTCTCGAATGTATCCAGTCCAACCGCCGATATTGCGTGTATTCACTTTATATTCAGCTTTCCTACCGAAAAGGTTGGAGGGATCGGCAGAAGAGACATCAAGGCCGGTAAGCATATGCACATCGGCAAGGGTGGGAGTAGCTGGTCCGTGTCTGAACAGAAAGGCATTCATTGTATCGGACCAAAAATAAGTAGCAGCCATCATCATATTCTCATTCTTTGCCATATCGGCAATAAAAAGTCTTATGCACTGGTCTAGGTTGCGCTCTGCCCAGTAAACTTGCTGTGTTCTGAATATTTTGAGATACCAGTTCTTCCATCCCTTGGTGGGTTTGGGCCATGAACGGAAAGCATCTTTCCATAACCCTAGGCTGAAGCACTCGGATCTGAAGGGAATACGGTTGGTCTCCGCATTAATCAGATTGGTAGGATCGGGATTTCCCATTGGGCCTAGGCAGTTAAAGTTGGATTGCTCAATTGAGATTACTACCTTGTTGTACATTTCCTAGGTTTCGAGAAAAAATCAAGGAAAGAAAGGGGAAAAGGATTACGAAATTAATACGGAAAAGAAACTTGCAGAAGATAAAGCAAGAAGAGAGCGCATTTACTCTGGAAACTTCGAAGTTGATCGCCATTGAAGCTGTTCGTGCTCTGCTTGAGGTAGTCGTCGTTGCTTGAGTTTACAGAACTGTTTTTCAGAGCCGCCGCCGAGGTTGAAGATGAGGGCAAATGAAAGTGAATGCAGGCTCAGGGTGAAAAACAGATTGGATGGTGGTAACTTTTATAAGTCTGGTTAGGGGTATTTTGGAATTTTCTTCGCACCGAGCAGGAATATGGAAGGGTATGCAATAGGTGTGTGTGGCAATCGAGGAGATATGATTGGGCTTACAACTGTTCGCGCTGCAGTCGCGGAATTTTGTTGATAAATTGCGATTTTTACGCGCGGTAATCGAGGAGGTCGTGCAAGTATCTTGGAGGGAAATGTTACAGTAGAGAAAATTTCGGCGCATAAAATATTCTACACTCTGAAATTGGGGGGCATGTGTTGACACCGTTTTTCGGCATGTGTCAAATGAGCTAAGACTTGCATTGATCGGTAGGTGTTTTCTATCGGCATCGGAAGGTCATCGGTCGATGTTACCGATGAGAGTGAATGCTGCGAAAGGGACAAGTTTGTTGCAGATGGAAGCTGAACGATTTTTTGCCGATAGGAGTTAATTGGTTAAGACAAGTTACCAGTGGAGGTGAAAAGTTGCCGATTGGAAGGTATTACCGATAAGGAGATGATGCCGATGGGCATAGGATGACGTGGTGGTGGACGTCAGCAGGAGATTGCCGATGGCAATAGAAGGAAGTTGCGGATTAAAGAGTCTGCCGATGGAAAGTTTCATCGAAGAGAAGACATAAGGAAACTGGTGATCTCATACCAGTATTGTTATAGAAGTTTGAGTCCGGCTCTTGCATGAGTCATTTATTTCCTTAGAAATAGAGGTATTTGCTTAGAAAAATATTATTGTCCGACTCCTGCGCGAGTCAGTTGTTTCCTTAAAAATAGGAGTTTTGTTTAGGAAAGATATGAGTCATGTCTGTTTACAACTCCTTTTGCTGGGGTATAAATATGTACCTAGGGATCGTGGAACAAGATATCAATCATACATCAAACAAATCAATTACTCTTATTTACTTTTATTGCAATTTACCCTTTTATTGCATTAGCCTTAGTTTATCTACGAGTTCTTCAAGCTTCGACGGGCTGCATCTCCTTGATCTCCGTCAAACCCTTGCAAGTTCCGCGTGGGAGTAATCTGAGCCTTGACATCCGGGCGCATCGTTGTTGTCTCGTTCAGCTCTGCTCTAGTTATCCTGATCAAGTCTGAGTCTTGACATCCGGGCATATCGCCGTTGTCTTGTTTGGATCTTGTTCTAGTTATCGTCCTTGTCGATTAACTGGTCAAATCGACTGGCACACCTTTGGATATCGAATTCGGGTATAAGCCCGAGGTGTTCGCAGATCCTGACGCTTTTTATGTCAACAAGAGATGTTCTTTGGCTACCCAAGCACATAAGGAAGCGGTCCTCACCTCTATAAGCCTTGGCTAAGGAGTAATTGAGCTTTGTAACCTCCTTCTTTAGGGTTTCATTTTCAACCATTAGTGAGGCGTCACAAGTGAAACCATCACTAGTAGATGAAGTAGAAGTGAAAGTGCTACACGATAGGTTAGTGGGAGCAACAATGATAGGAATATAGAATGATTCATTTAGAATATCACATGTGATAGCCATGTCAAATGTTGGGACAGTCTCCTTCTTACTTTGATGGAGGAGGAGGGAATGAGTTTTCTCAAGCTTAGAGTGAGTCCTTTCTAGCTTTTGATGGGCTTCCATTAGCCTCTCATGAGTAGTTATGGCCTTATCAAAGGGTTTGCTCAAGAACTTCATTGTTTTTGCACAACTCCTTGCACTCTTTCCTCTTCTTCTCAATATAAGTTTGAGCTTGTTTCAACATGCTCATGAGTTCCTCCTTTAAGGGATCCTCATCATCACTATCACTCTCACTCTCATCATGAGATGATACGTTGGTGGATCTAGCCATGAAGCATGATGATAGAGTGTCGAAGAGAGAAGGCTTGTTATTAATAGCAATGCTTGCAAGACCTTTCTTCTTGCTTGATGTCTTGTTCTCATGATCACTATCATCTTCGCTTGAAGAAGCATTATTATCCCAAGTCACAATATGAGAATAACCCTTCTTCTTCTTCTCAATGAAGGGCTTCTTCTCCTTCTTACCTCTCTTCTTGTGATCATCATCATCATCATTTTCACTATTGTAAAGACATTGAGCAATGAGATGATCTTTGCTTCCACACTTAAAACACTTTCTTGACTCATCAAAACTCTTGGAGGAGATCTTCTTCCTTCTTTCTCGATAGCCTTTCTTATGAATTTGCCAAAGCGCTACACAAAGTGTTGACGGTGGATAACGTCAACATTTAATATAGTTATAAACATGACAAATGGATCAAGCATATGGAAAATATAGAAGTATAGGGCTTTAACTAACAAATTCCATGAGTTTTGGTATTTTGTTATTTTCCAGGGACTATTCCAAAAAAGTGCAATAAAGGATTTAATTATCATAATATATAATTATCGGAATTATCCCGAGGTGGGATATCTTCCATAATACTCAGGTAGGATCCAGAAGACGCGTGAAAGAAGCGGGACCCGAGAGGCTGACAGGTGGGCTGGTCGGCCAGCCAGCCCCCGTGGGAAGCCTCTCCGAGGTTCTGGAGTACTCCTCCACTGCCTCTAAGGATTAATCTTGGCACTATGTGAAGTCAGTTTGATCCAAGAGATGACGTTGCATCCACCGGGCTATAAATAGAGGGCAGATCCCCCCAGGGCATTCCGAATTCATTAGCATTCAAGTCATTTGGAGATATAGTCATCCAGAGCCACAAACCCTAGTCATCTAGAGCCTTTCCAGTTCATAGCATAGCTTAGTTAGATCAAGAATAGAGGAAGTCAAGATACGTCAACCGATCTTGGACTCCCGACGTTATCAAGAGATTGGAGTCTAGTACTGTTCTTGTTCTCTTCTCTCTTATTGTAATATCTACAGTTATATGATATTTACGGGCAACACTATTCTTCATTATTATGTTCTTGTTTACATTGTTCATTGTCTACTTCAATATATCTAGTATAGTTAGTTTGCTATTAATGTCACGGAACCACCCAACCTATAAGAGCACTAGTATAATAGTTACCATTTTCATGGTCACACTGTCACACTAGAGCCCATATAAACTGTTGGGAATATGGCCTAGAGGTAATCATAGAGATGATTGTATTTCCTTGTATCCATGACATGTTATGAGTTCAATGAATATCCATTAAAGACAACTTGTATCGATAAACAATTATGTGAATTGTTTGTGAAACTCTTTTACTTGTATGGTTATTCTAAAGTTGTCCCTGGTCAGAGTTCGTGCTAGAATGTGCATGAATATTAGATCAACACATTATTAGTTGATGACTATGTTTCACAGGTCATGGACATGAGATGTCAAACTAATAATGTGGGCACATGTAGGACATGGTGCTGGACATACCCGACATGAGTCTGTCTCTATACACATCATGTACGTTATGTCCTTAGACCTGAGATTGTCGTATGTACTCAAGATGTGAAACGACATACCTTGGGACTACCAAACGCTACTCCGTGACTGGGTAGTTATAAAGGTGACTTTCGGGTTTGTTAGAAAACATGCTGTGAGACATAGTCAATCAAGATGGAATTTGCCACTCTCCATGAGAGAGAGATATCACTGGATCACTCAAATGATTAGATCATGAAATGCATGGTCGTGCTTGGGTTAAGTGTTAACCCACGAGTTGAACCAAACATCATGAGGCAAAGGAATAACATGTATATTGCAATGTGGTGGTTTGTCTGATATGATCGTAGCGTATGCATAGGAGTTGACACGCCTTGCTAGAGGCCGCTATCAACTATTGGTCAAGTAAGAGTACTTGGGCCATGTCTATGTGTGCGTGAGCCCATAGGGTCGCACGCTTAAGGGGCTGGACCCGAATTAGACTAGGTTTAGGGTTACTGATGGGCCTCCAAGTGGGAGCTCGTTAGGATGCCTATATAAACAAGGGGTGGTGTGGGGCGAGTTGATCTCACATCCTTTGGCAGCCGCCATCACGCTCCCCACGCTCGCGCCTAGTACTCCTCGTGGACCTAGCAGTCTGGAGGCGTGACGCTTCTTCCCTGCACATTTGGGATTCCTCGGAGGTGCTGCATCTGGAGCACGAGGACGAACCGAGAGTAAGAGACGTTGAGACGGACGACCTCACAACTGCACGGCACTGCTACGACGCGCACGACTACATCAAGTCGCTTCCGCTGCACCTGCGCGTCTAGTGGTAACCCCGTGATCTATAACTAGCACTAGTTCCTGGTTTATGGGGTAGAAAAATTTTGTTTTCTAGCTAGCGTAGCAACCTCATAACCCTTCATAAACCCGATAGTCCTTGAAATCTCGAAGGATTTCAAACCACAACTTGTTCCAACCAAGATCGTACATGATTCAGTAACCACACACTCACAGTGATAAGTTCGAAATGGAAATAATATTACATCAGAGTTTAAAAGTGTTATTATAACACCAAGTTCAAATAAAAGTAGCGGAAGTCTTTGTTTTGAAACAACCCATTTTCATGTTGTTTAAACCAGATATAGTGCCACACTTAGGATAGTCCCATCAAAAGCAACAAGAAGAGACATCAAAATCCACCACCACCCATGGTCTTCACTCATCACCCCCGGTAGGATAGAGGTAGGACTGGCAATAACCGTGATAGACCATACTATTTGCAACAAGGGTCAAGAAACCCTGAGTACTCAATTGTACTTAGCTAGACTTACCCAACAGAGTTATATAAGACACTCAAGGATTATGCAAGCCTCATATAGTGGGTTCATGAGATAGCACAACTTTTTCATAAAAGAGCATTACTATCTTACTCTTTCTTTTCAAGGTTTAAACATATTTAGCATCAGGATTTGTAGAGCTTACCAACTCTAGATTTGCATCTGTTCTAGAACAATCACTTGTTAAAGCATCACAATAGTAACCATATTCAATTTGGCATGTAAACCATATAACCATCTTTTGGTTACTTATTGGAGTTCAAGTTTCTATAGTGGGAGGAAGATCTTTCAAGTTTCTCACTGACGAGGAAAGACCGCGATTCGAATCGAATTTCTATCCAGCTGGAGGTTTATTTCTCAATCACACCCAAGCCCCCCCCGTCGGGGTGACTTTGACGGGTTACCTTCAGTATAACTCGGGTACAGGCATAAGTTGTGACTCATGGTAGCCAGGTCGATCAAGCAGAGCCTGCCCTTGGTGCCAGGCCAGGATGATTAGGTGGTACTTGCCCATGGCTAGTATTCCGCTCGCGGTCTTCATGACCCAAGTAGGAGGGGATTCCATCCCGAATTACAAAGTTATGCTTCGCGGTCGAAATGAGTTATTCGGCCAGGTATGAAGGAGGCATGCGTTCAATGTCGGTAGGTGTCCAACCACGATCCAGTGCCTAACGACATAGGCAGAGAGAACCCGCTCACAAGACCTCCAAGTCAAGTGGCTCACATACACAGTATCCGCCCGGTCTCGATTTATTACTTTCACATGGTTATTTTTCACGATAGCAAATATAGCCAACCGTGACCAGTATCAACCTATCATCGTGGGTGATAGTAGACCACCCACTCTACCAGTCTAAGCAGGGCTAAGCATGTGTTTCAATCCTGGGCCTACAAGGTTCTTTGTTGGACAAGGAAGATATCCAGTAAGGGTTTCATTCAACTCCTACTAACTTAATGCGTAAACAAGGTTATAACTTGTAAGTAAAATACTTTGAAATAGAGTAAGAAAGGTATTTGATGCTCCGAGACTTGCCTTTAAGGAAAGTGGAGGGCTAGTGGTTAGGGCACTCCGGTAGTTGAGGTACCTGTTCTCCTCCTTCGGGGGCTTCTAGAGCTTGTATCTCCTGAGGAACTCCTCCTTTGATCTCCCGGAACTCCAACAGTGTCACTCCCTCCGGCGATCCTATATGCATGCATACATGTATGATGATCTAAGAAATATCACAACATGATATGAGGGAAACAAGACATGTTTGATGCACATGTATGGATGTTCATGATGAATGTATTATGCAACATTTTATTTCGTTGACCGAGTATGTGCATATCTCTTCTCTAGTAGAGAAGCTAACACTTACCCTTTTTCAACAATATTAGATAAAGCTTTCGTCTTCAGTGAGCTCTCTAACACCTACGACTAACTATATTTATTAATAGGTTACTTGCGTAATTAGTTGTTAAGTTTTTATTAACTAAAAACTATTCCAAGCAACAAGCAAGGCATTCAAAATAGCAACTGAAAGAAAAACTCATAACAGGAGATACAAAAGTCCAACTCTAGCAAACTTGGACTTTCTGAAAAGCTTATGAAAATGTCTACAAAACATTTATAACACACTCTACCTAAATCAAAACTTAAATTAGCTTAACAGTCACATTAATCAAAGTTGTTTGGTGAAAATATGAAAATCACAGATTTAACATTCAACTTGTAAAATGCATAGAAAACAAATTAAATAGGTCATGGCTGTGAAAATTTAACACACGACAGGTGGACAAGTTATCTACAACATTGTTATTTACAACTATTGTTTAAACCATTTAGAAATAGGTGAAACTAAGCAAGCAATTGAACTTGTTTTGTTGTCCAACAGACATGATCAGTCAATTAGAAAAGCTGTAGAGCTCAAACCATAACATACAAATTCATGATAAAATAGGACAAAAAAGGTTACATAATTAGCTAGCACTTTGGTATTAAACTCATCACCAGAAAACATATTCTTGGAGTAGTTAAGACTACCACTTTGAACATGACTAGAAAACAAACATGTTTTATACAATAAACCTTCTTACAATTTGAAAAGTGTGAAACAACAGATTTCATATTTTTTTAGCTCACCCTGAGCATTTATTACTTATATAAAAATTACTAAGCCCAACATATGTCTATATTTCAAATGATAAATGATACAAGGCTTTATTTAGAAAGATAAGAATTTATTCAACTTAACTATATAAAGCAATTCAAACTGAGCTTACTAGTACTCAAACATTTTTCACATCAAGCAAAACTAGCCTACCACAATAGGAATCACGTTTTTAGCACTTTCCAAACTCTAGATATAAATTTAGCAATTTAAAAGACACATAAAGCATGGTGTCCATTTTGAATTTATCAGCACATAAAAACAGTTCAAAAATACAATTTCATATTTTTCATAGATAAAGGATATCATACCAAAGCTAACAAAACTTGTTTCACAATATTTGCACCTTCCTACATTGAACTGTGAATTTTCAAAGTTGGAAAACAAAACCGCAAAACAAATCAAAAAAATCAAAGCATATCACAGACACTAACACGCGGGCCCCACTGGCCAGCGACCCTGGCCAGCAGTAGCACGCCTGGGAGGTGCTCGACCGGCGGTATCTCACCGGCGGCGAGGTCTCCGGCCAAACTAACCTCACGACCATGTTCCCCTTCACCTCCCGCACCTAGGCATCTACTTGGTTGTACCCCATGACCACCGGAGCGAGCTCGTCTGACAGGGCCGTTCCTAAGTTTTTTTAGAACTAGGTCGACAACTAATATAGAGGCCTAATCCATTTTCTAAAAATCACCAACTTATCAAGATTTGTTGAAGCATCTGTATTAGTAATACTCTTGAAATTTTTTGAATAGCCACTACTATAAAAAGTTCATCATCATAAGTTGCAGACTTCTCATCACCGTTGATTTTGGCTCTCGGTGATGAAAGTCGTTGATAATAAGAATAGTCATTATCGCACGTCTTTTTCTTTTGTCATTACCAGATTCAAACTTTCTAGACGACATTATGTCTCACGATTCTCAAATTTAAATAAACAATACACAAGTAATACTTAAAAGGTAAACTATTAATAAATTAATCATCAATATATTACAGCAACCATTGAACGGTTAAAAGCTCTTTGTTTTTTTATGGAGGCTAATTTCTCTTTCGTGAATGGAAAATATATAGAAACCGTCGTAGAAGGTTAAAAGCTTTCCCAGACTTGTGCAACTATGCGTCTTGTATATTGGGCTATAGCCCTTAGAAGAGAAGCCCATGTACATAGACAATACTATAATGGCTTAATACTAGTACTGATTACTAATCTACCATACTAATACTAGTACTAATCTACTTGTTGACACCGTTTTTCGACACGTGTCAAATGGGCCAAGGCTTGACTGGTCAGCGGCCATTTTCCATCGGCATCGGTCGATATTGCCGATGGGAGAGTGCTGCGGAAAGACCAAGTGTGTTGCTGATGGAGGCTGGATGATCTTTGCCGACAAAGGTTAATTGGTGAAGTCTTGCTGAAGCTGATTGCCAATAAAGAGTCATTGCCGATGGCCGATGAAGAGTTATTGCCGATTGCCGATGAGCTGCTATTGCCGATTGCCGATGAAGAGTCCTTGCCGATTGCCGATGAGGGGTCATTACCAACTGCCGATGAAGAGTTATTGTTGATTGCCGATGAAGGGTAGTTGCCGATTAGGAATGATCGGTGAAGATGGTTACCAGCATAAGGTCGCTAATCGGGGGATGTTGCCGATTGCCAATCAGGAAAGTATTGCCAATGGGTGTGACTTAGCAATTGGTGGCAGCAGGGGGCTACAGGTGGCGGCAGGGATCTGCCGATGGAAAGCTTCCATCGAGGATAAGTATATGGACACTGGTGCTTTACCAGTATTGTTATTATGGTAGTTTGAGTCCGGCTCTTACGTGAGTCGTTTATTTTCCTTTAAAATAGGTGTGTTTGTTTAAGAAATAAATATTGTTATCCGGCTCCTGCGCGAGTCAGTTTCCTTTAAAGTAGGAGTTTGGTTTAGGAAGGATATGTGTCGTGTCTTTGTACAACTCTCCATGCGGGAGTATAAATATGTGCCCGAGGGCTATGGAATAAAAAGAAACAATCCAAATCAAAAACAAACCAATTTTATCTTATTCTACCTTTTTATCGCAATTTACCCTTTTACTGCATTAGCTATAGTTTTCAACGAGTTCTTCAAGCTTTCGACGGGCTGCATCACCTTGATCTCCGTCAAATCCTTGTTAGTTCCGCGTGGGAGTACCTCTGAGCTTTGGCAATCCGGGCGCATCGCTGTTTGCCTCATTCAGCTCTGCTCTAGTTATCCTTGATCAATCTGAGCCTTGACGTCCGGGCGCATCGCTGTCGTCTCGTTCAGTTTGTTCTAGTTATCATCCTTGTCGATTGATTGGTCAAATCGACTGGCACGCCTCTGGAATACCGAGCTTTGGGCAATAGCCCGAGGTGTTCACAGATCTGACACTTTTTGTGTCAACACCTCTTTTGACACGCTCGGTGGGACACGATTATATAAATATATTTATCATGACTAATCCAAGGAGTGTCATTGAAGTCTCCACAGCAGATCTGACAGGTCATCAGAAACAGGCTCTGGAGCAGGCAATGGAGGAGTACAAGCGTTCATATCTTAGATCCTTCAGCCTAAACGGGATCGGCGAAGCAGTACAGAGGCAAGATCCGCCGTCGCCACGACAGACTATTTTCTACGCCGATCCTGGTAAAGTACAAGATACGGTTAATTATGCATTAAATAATGTATTAATTAGCCAATCCAATGTGTTGTCCGATACCGTGTGCAATGCTGTCAAGCAAGCTTTCAAGGGACTGGCACCATATTATGTTGGTCCAGAGTATCGTCAACTCGGATCGGCATCTATTGCGACTCCATCGGCGGTTCTAAGGGTGTCCACACCAGTTACGAGCCGATCTGCCGATGAGATCGCGCCACCAAGATTGAGCCCAACAAGCATTACTTAGATGAACGCAAATCTTGTGGCTTCAACAATGTCTGGACCTGTAATCCAGAGTCAGCCAACTTCTGCCAACTGCTGGGGATATGGTATGTCTCCAAGTCTATCTGCTGATTCCAGATTGGTCCAAAATAACCATGCAGGGTGGAAGGCTCCCACGGCATCGGCAACATCTGTACAGCCGATGGTTCCAGTGATGCATTATGCTACATCTTCAACGGTGCAGTCGCCAACAGGGAATCTGCAAACGACAATGCCCAAAGTGCCGTATGCCCAACCATCAGCAAATCACTTGCCGACACAACAAAGCCCAGCAGTTGCAAGTCAACCCATGGCGGCAATGGTTCTTCAAACTGGGACACCTGCTAATCAAAGTAGCTATGTTATTAACTATCCGGCGCCACAAGGGCAACAGGCATCAACCGGCTATCAGCCATCGGCAACTTTTTGGCCGATGCAACAAGGTACGCCGATTGTCAATCAACCTGTATCGGCAATAGCTACTCAAGCTGCGGTACCCGTGAGTCCAAGCGGTCAATCAAGGGTACAACAAGGACAAACGCCTGCCGGTTATCGGTTATCGGCGAATGCTTGGCCGATGCAACAAGACGCGTCGATAGTTAATCAGCCTATATCGGTAAATTCTTGGCCGATGCGGTCAACCATGTCGAGCGTCAGTCATCCTGCATCGGCCGTAGCTGTTCAACCCATGGTGGCTACAAGTCAAAGCTATCATCCCAAGATACAAGAGTTGCAAGCCTCAGCTGGCTATCAGTCACCGGCAGCTGCTTGGCCGATGCAACATGGTGTGCCGATTGCCAATCAATCTGCATCGGCAATGACCGCTCAAGATGTGGTACCCACAGGTCAAGGCGATCATTCAAGGGTACAAGAACGACAGATCTCAACTGGCGGTCAACCGATGGTGAATTCCTGGCCAATGCAAAGCGTGTTACACGCCAATCAACCTGCATTGGCAATAGTTGCTCAGCCTATGGTACTTGCAGATCAACGCTATCATCCGAAGGTACAAGGGTTGCAAGAGTCAGTTGGCCGTCAGCCGTCGGCAAATCTTTGGTCGATGCAACAAAACATGCCGAGTGTCAGTCAGTCTGCATCGGCAATAGCTGCTCAGCCTATGGCACCCGCAAGTCGAGGCTATCATCCGAATGTACAAGGGCTGCGGGAGTCAGCTAGTTATCAGCCATCGGTAAGTTATGAGCCGATGATGCCTAATGCAGGTTGGATCAGTCAATTGCCGATTCAGAGGCAATATGTGTAGCCTGAACACCAAGTGGCAGAGGTTCCACAGCATCGCCCAGCGAATCTTCCGAGCGAAAGAGCGTACAATGAGACATCGGTACAACAACCGATGAATGTAATGCCACAACACAAACCAGTGACTGTGCAAGATGGCCCATCGGCAGCGCAGCCGATGCATGGTGTTCTAATGGATGGTACTGTGTATGCTCCAAACACTTCGGGTACTTTGACGTCGAGACCTGAGGAAGTACGTCAACCTAATCAACTAGTAGACGTTCAGAGTTGCCCATCGGTCAGTCAGCCGATGCATAATATTCAGCAGATTGGTACTGTGGACGTGTCAGCTTGTTCACCACGAAGATGTGAAGAAATACATCAATCTACTCAGTCAGTATGCATCCAGAGAAGCTCATCGGTTAGGCAGCCGATGCATAATGTCCAACAGATTGGTGCTGCCGATATATCAATTGTCCCGACTTGCTCATCATGGAAGTATGAAGAAGTGCATCCATCTGCCCAACCCGTGAACGAGTCTGCGCATCGGCAAGATCCAGACGCCGAGATGTTTTCGATCAAGAAAGTGGAAGCTTCAGACTCGGACGGAGAACCAAGTATCAGCGATTCCGAGTTGGAAAGCTTCACCTTTGATATCACAGAGGCCGATCAGGACGATAAATCGTTCGAACCCAAGAGGACTTGGGGCGCGAAAGTGCTCTTCGTTGGACAAGGGAACTCCGAGTCAGATGAGGAGGAGAACATCGGCACTGTTGAGTGGGTGAACGATGAGGAGCCGGTGCCTTGTGTGCTCGACCAGAAAAGGACTGGAAAGTTCACCTTCGATGTCACGAAGGCCGATGGGATATTTGACTTATTGCTTCGGGAAGGGCGAATTAAGCTAGCCCCTAATCAGGTAATTCCATCGGCCGAGGAACTCAGGGAGACCAGGTACTGCAGGTGGCACAATACAACTTCTCATAGTACCGACGACTGCAAAGTGTTCAGGTAGCAGTTGCAATCAGAAATTAACTCTGGACGGATCCAATTTGAAAATCCTAAAGTCCAAGAACTGATGGAGATTGATCAGCGCCCATTTCCAAATAATATGGTGGAAGCCGGTGGAAAGACTAAGGTGCTGACATCGGACACTGCTAGAAAGAGTGCATCGTTAGATCCTGATCATCAAGTGGCTGAGCGTGACGTCGGAAAGTTTGCCAATGACAGGAAAGGCAAGAGGATTGCCGATAAAGGTGCCTGTGTCAGCAGGGCTCCTGGTATAGTAATCACGCATAAGCTACCAAGGCGGAAGTATCGGCAATCACGAGATGAACGATATCGGCAGGAAGAAAAAGAACATCGGGAGTGGCTTCGTCGGAAAAATCATTGGAGGTGTCCCTTCTTCATTCACTGTTGGGAAGAAGGCATTAAGCTACCCACTGCCGATGACTGTCCTGAATGCAACGGGTATCACACTGCCGATCAGTCAGGTAAGCCTTGTTGGGATGATCGGGCATCTAGGTGCGCCAAGCCGCTCAGAGAGTGGAGATCGGTACATGACCAACTGGGGGGCAAGCTTAATGCCCATGGCAGGCTTGGAGGGCAGGTTGATCAAGGGGAGAGCAAGGAGCAGACCAAGACAAAAATGCCCGATGAATAAGTGCTCTCCAGAAATTCAAACATCGGAAGAAATACCGATGTAAGTAATGAAAGGCAACACCAGCCTGTCTGGAGAACCAAACTCCCTCAGTGGTGCCCTAAGGGTTTAACAAAAACCTAGAAAAGAAGAACTCAGCGCCAACGCCGCAATGACCTGTACGATGATGCAGAACTCTCAAGGGAGAAGCAGTGGAGGCCAAAGCGCAAGGATGGAGATCCATCGGCAGACAACAATATTTTGCCGATGGTCTAATTGAGGTTAATCTTGGACCTGTTGGCTTGAAGGCCGTACTCGGCAAATTGGCGATTTCAATACTTGGGGGCACTTGCCGATGGTTTGTGTATGAGGTGCCGTACTGCCAATAAACTCGTTAACTACCAGAAGATGGTTGTAAGAATGATTCTGCTGCGCTTGCGCATGATGACTAAGTGTGTGGTGCATGTGTTCTGGGAGTTACTCGTACTTTTTGGTAGGCCTATCGGCATTGTCCTAATTCTGATCTGATGGAAGTACGAAGCCTCGTTGCCGATTATTGTTACAGTCGGGCTAAATACCAGGGTCTGTTAATAAGTTGGGATTACTCAGGATTTTAGCCGACTTGATGAGTTATGGTATTGGTGATGATTGCCGATGACTGGGTGTACGAGTTTGCCGATAGTACTCTGGCACGGAGATTGATTTTACCGATCAGGATTGAATTCTAGGCCTAGGAGTGGTTTCCTAATCAAGTTCTTATCGGATAAGACAGTCTGCCTCCGACAAAGCATACATTCCAGGAACTCTCGAAGGAGTTGACATATGACGTGCTCGTTTGGATGTCGAGGAAAGGGAAAATTATAATACATCGGTAAAAACGTGTAAACGTTATATTACAAGGCCCAGAATTAAGTATCGGAGTTACATTTTTGCCGATACGATAAGTAAATTACAGCAAGGAGTGAATGACCGATATCGCACGCAGGCGAATCTGTTCTATCTCGTTCATCTCCTTGGCGTCGGCATCGGCAGAGCCCTCGACCGGCTTGATCTTCTTCTTCCACAAGATGGCTTGCCGGGCGTTCTGGTCCCTCTCTTGCCGCAGAACCCTGATGGCATCGGATAATTGGGTTCTCTGCTGGTTGGCTGCGGTCAGGTCCTCTTCAACCTTTTGTAATTCGGCCAACAGCTCTTCTTTTTTGGCCGATAGCCGAGTGATTTCTTGATCGAGGCCGTTGATGGAGGCTTCTGCCTGGCCGATGCCCTTGTGCTTGGACTTAAGCTTCTCTTCCTCGCTCTTGGATTGAGCGGCCCTATCGGCAATGCGATGGGAAAGCTATTGGTATTGAATTTTCTTGATGTCGAGGAAGGTTGCCTGGAGAAGGATTTCTGCCATATCGGCAGGGAAATGACTTTGGATGTCTTTGAAAGCAATCCTTGCTGCCGATGAGTCTTGAATGAGCTGGGATGTGTCTTGTAGCAGCAAGGAAAGCAGTACCTCGAGCTTGGTCTTGATCTCTGTCGACAGAGCTGGGACAGAACTCTCTTCCTCCCCATCGTCATCGGGTATGCTGACTGAGAAGGAAAACAGGCTGTCTGCTTGGAGGAGGCCTTGGCGTCTATCTTCATCCTGTGGGTTGAGGCTGAAGGAGAAAAGACTATCTAGAGAATCTTGGGCCTGAAAACAGAGGGGTTAAAATAGGCCGATTGAAAGATTATACTAGAATTTTCAAGTGATTAACTTACCATCTTGAAGCGGATTTCTTGCCCAGGACTTAGTATATTAGATGCCCCAGCCTCGTCTTGGACATCGGCGGCGGTTGCCGATGACTGAGCTTCCGCTAGAGGAGCAGTCGACGCCGTTCTACCTTTTTATCGCAATTTACCCTTTTACTGCATTAGCTATAGTTTTCAATGAGTTCTTCAAGCTTTCGACAGGCTGCATCACCTTGATCTCCGTCAAATCCTTGTTAGTTCCGCGTGGGAGTACCTCTGAGCTTTGGCAATCCGGGCGCATCGCTGTTTGCCTCGTTCAGCTCTGCTCTAGTTATCCTTGATCAATCTGAGCCTTGACGTCCGGGCGCATCGCTGTCGTCTTGTTCAGTTTGTTCTAGTTATCATCCTTGTCGATTGATTGGTCAAATCGACTGGCACGCCTCCGGAATACCGAGCTTTGGGTAATAGCCCGAGGTGTTCACAGATCTGACGCTTTTTGTGTCAACACTACTATACAAGATGAGGCCTATCTGACCGTGAGACCTAGGGCGGGGTGAAAGGTCCTAAGTGATGGCTAGAGGGGGAGGTGAATAGCCTAAAATAAAACCTACAAAGTAAACTCAACAACAAGTTATATTACTAAGAAGCGAAACGAGTTTTGCGCTAGCCTAGAGGGTGTTGCGAAGCCACCTATCCACAATTGCTAGCCTAATAAAGTTCTAATTTACACAAAAGCTACACAAGACTAGAGCTACTACTAGAACTAACAAGCTACACAAGACTAAACCTTAACTAGAACAAGCTAGCTAGCGCTAGACAAACTACACAACTAGCACAACCTAATATGTCTACTTGCAAGTATGGAAGAAGTAATGCAAGGATAGAGATGGTTATACCGACTTGTAGAGGGTTGATCCAATCAAGATAGAAACCCAAAGAATACCAATCAATCAATGAATGAGACAAGGTTTGACACTTGATTTTTCTTCCGAGGTTCACTAATTTGCCAACTAGCTAGTCCCCGTTGTGGTAAGTCACTTACTTGGAGGTTCACGCGCTAATTGGCATCACACGCCAAACCCATCACCGGGTGCCGCAAAACCAACACAAGATGAGGCTCACACAAGCCACACACAATCCACTAGAGTTACCTTTACGATCTCCCGCGGGGAAGGCACAAGAACCCCTTACAATCACTTGTGGTCGATGAAGAACAAGAACCAAGCTTCTCGATCCACCACCGCTGCTCCAAACTGTCTAGGTGATGGCAATCACCAAGAGTAATAAGAATACCATAGTGAGAAACAACTCCCAAGTGCCACTAGATGAACTCACTTCATGCAATGCACTAGAATCACTCTAATCTATCAAATGGATTAACAAACAAGTAGGAGAGGAGTGGGAGTGTGTGTCACAATCTCACAATGTGTGCAAGAGAGTGAGCTTGAGCCGGCCAAACACCTTAAATAATCCCTCATAAGGAGCTAGCAGTTATGCACATGGGTTTGCCTGAAACGCGACCATCGGACTACTTTTCGTGACCGTCGGACCATATGTACTGGTCCGACGCCTTGGTCTAATGCGTTCACAGATCACCACGTGTAGTTACCATTTGAATTTATCCGTTGATGCGCAAACTTACCATGCGTCAGACACCTTCCATTGGTCTGACACCTCTAGTCCGATGCCTTGTCTTAGAGTCCGACGCACAACAGAGAGTACCAAACCGTTGGATTTTCCGTCGGACCTCGTTCGGAGCTCATCAACGGACTATAGCGCATCGCCCGACGCCTTCTCTGACCTTGCTGACTGTTAGAACCAAGCCACTGGACTAATGAGGTATGGTCCGACACACCTTCTTCAGCCTGGTCCGGAGCTTCCAGTGAAGCGGCCAAGTGCTATGGTCAGCCATCGGACCACCACCAATGGTCCGACGCTATCCTAGCATCTGGTCTAGAGCCTCCAAACATGTTAGAATCCACTTCTAAATTCTCCCCTTGTTCACATGTACTAACACCAAGTGTTACAAAACTTGTGGTCGTGTGTTAGCATATTTTATCAAGTTTTTCAAGGGTTGATCATTAGGTTGTATGCAATGCATGATTTGATTCACCTAATGACACTTGAAAATTGCAACCACATACCATATTCCCCTCTTAATAGTACAGTTGCTTATCCTAAATGTGATCACACTCACTAGGTGTCTTGATCACCAAAAGAAACACCCTAGCTTATACCTTTGCCTTGTCTTGATTAGGGTTCCTCCTTTGTCACTTTTGTCCAAGTGTGAGCCTTTGTCTTGCACCTTGCTTGCTCCACCACTTGACATCTTCATCTCGATCAGGTGTACTATACCTACTCATTCACTTCGAGCTAGGTTATAACTTAGGTTTCATCAATTCCCAAAACACTAGAGATCACTCAATCTCCCTCTTTTTGTAATTGATGACATCCCAATATAAAGATATGAAATATGATTTTGATTTCAACTTGAAATGCTTGCCCAAGAAATATAACATGAAAGAGAGTGGACAATCTTTTCAAAGTTGGTTTGATAGTGTTTACTCCCCCTACATATGTGCACTTCTATGAATATGAGTCAAAGCTTTGCACATATGCCTAAATAGAATTTTTTGGAGGGGTGAACAACTAGCAAACTATGACATGATGCTAAGGTATAAGAGATGGACCTTTGAAGTGTGATACCAATCGGATACGTTTTTCATATAACCCTTAGAAACATGATTAGCTCGATACCAATTGATTATACATGAAATCTATAGAAGGTTATCTAGCTAACTTCTATGCATGCTAAGATGGCTAAAGTGTTACACAATCATCCATAGTTACCACTTAGCATACACCACACAAGCATGTCATTTTTGAATGAAATACAATGCAAACAAGCATATGAGTGAATGCACATTCAAATGCAACAATTTGTCCATAACCTTGCCCCGCCTACTTGTGTGCTCAAATTTTAATTTTTCACTTTCAAATTCTCCCCATTTGTTTACCCCCCTTACTATCTTCGTATTTTATATCACAATTTCTCCCCCTTTGTCACACATTACCACAAAGGGTTTAATTTTAAGAGTTGTATCAAGTCAATTCTTAGAAAGGAGTGAGGTAGTTTATCAAATTAAGTTCATTCTAGATCACTTGTCCTATATATTTAACACGGTTTAAACCATAGACAAGCTTGTTCACACATCTTGCAATGGTTATCTTATCCATGTTGGTTAAATACAAGAACAAGCATTCTAGACTAAATATATGAGGTTGCAAGCTTATCAACATGTCATATGCTACCACTAGATCAAACAAAGCATATAAGTAGTAGTGGTACCATATGTACATACAAATCATTTAGTTTTCATGAATGAGCCTAATATGAGTGATGTCTATATGCTCTACACAAGTCTAGCAAAGAATGAATGCATATGTCAACCAATTGTATCTTGCTATCTTGGAGTAGAGGCATGTCATAAGTGGGGTGCATCAACTCATATTTGAAAAATCCAAGATGTTCAACTCATTCCTCAACTTGCAAAACCTCTTCTCATCAAGTGGCTTGGTGAAAATATTGGCTAATTGATCATTGGTGCCCACATTATCAATTGATATGTCACCGTTTTGTTGATGATCTCTTATGAAGTGATGTCTCACATCAATGTGCTTTGTCCTTGAATGTTGGATGGGATTGCTTGTAAGCTTCACCACACTTTCATTGTCACATAGCAATGGAACTTGCTTGAGTTTGATTCCATAGTCATTCAATGTGGCCTTCATCCATAGTAGTTGTGCACAACAACTCCCCGCACTAATGTATTCGGCTTCGGCGGTTGAGAGTGCCACACTATTTTGCTTCTTGGATGACCATGAGACTAGTGACCTTCCCAATAGTTGACATGTTCCACACCATGTTTGAACCATCCACACTAATGATTTCCACATCCTCCACACCAAAGATGCACTTGAAACCGAGATCACACAATTGGGCAACCGACAATAGATTGAATTCAAGCCTTTCAACTAGAAGCACATTACTAATGCTTAGATCATTAGAGATAGCAATCTTTTTGGCACACCCAGTTTTAAGAACAAAACCAGATACACACTATATGTGAGCCCAGGAAGTCAAATCCCACATATAGTCACAGAAGAAGGTAATATCAAAAGACAATACTTAAATACAAAACATATAAGGTCAAAGGATAACCTTGGGAAGCAAACAGAGGAAAGACAACTCCGATCTTCTGGTGAAGACTCCACTCCACAGGGATCAACTGACTGGTTGATCACAAGCCTAACTGCTCGAGACTCTTGCAATCTGGTACCCATCCGGGATTTTTATCCAAATATTGAAAAGTAAAGCAAGCGTAAGTACTTTTGTACTCAACAAGTATGCATGGGGTTCATGAGGCTCAAAAAGGTATGACACTGGTTTAACTGCATAAGCTTTTATATCATCTCAATTTTAGCATAGGATAGCATCAATATAATCAAAAAGCCCATTAACCATATGATCAAGTGAACAAGATATAATGCTTATATGGACAAGTAACAATAATCAATAACAAATAAAAACTGATGAGATATGACATAAGGACATCACACAGTAAGGAGCCCAAGCCACTCTTCACCGCGAGCACGGCTATTATAATAGTTATACACTCTGCAAAGGTCGTACATCTTTACCCATAAGTCGTGATCCCCATATGCCATCACCTCTACCAAGGAAGTGGAGCAGGGTACACTACGAGACCGTTCACATGTTCCACTAGTAGGTAACAACCTGCTATACGTTTCCTCAATGGTTAGTGCTACCCCTCTTACGAGGGCACTAAGGTGAGCCCCTCTTGCGCCCTTTCGGGTAAGTTGCACAAACCAGTAGAAGTCTAATACTGAGTCAAGCCAGAGCCATATAGCTTGTGGTTGCAATGTCTAATATATGTTTCTATCTACTTACAGAAATATCCCTATGAGTAAGAACACAGGTTGAGGTGTCTGTTGTTCCACCTATAGTCCACGTTGCTAAAAAGTCATCTTTTATTGTCATTGCATATATCATTAATCAAGTTTACATTATCATAGTCATTTGCTTGGCCCTTATAGGGTAACAAGGTAACTCATGCATATGATTAATTAGTGATTATCATGATTATGACAACAAAGATGATCCCATGTGACACTTGCCTTAAACTTAGATTCCTCTTCTAGTTCAAGTCTCCCAAGATCTTCAAAAATACCAACTTCTCCTCCTTGATCTCCAACGCAAGACTCACCGATTGGACAATAATTAACAAATCACCACACAAGCATCTGATCATACAAAGCATACAAACATGGCTAGATTAGAACAATACACCAATCAATGAAAAAGATTTAAAAAGAAAACTACGCATCTCTACGACCACACAGTCACGAAGAACACGTTAATCGAAGCTACGATGATCGAGGTACATCTATCGAAAGGTTTGCTTATAAAACAGAGAACTATGAGCTTTATTAGTTTTAACTGTATAAAAGAGTGTATAAAGTATTTCAGAGAAACACCTTGATTAGATTAGGTCAAACTTGTATTTGGTTTTGAAAACTAAAGTAGAAATTATCATTATTTTATGTATAAAACAAGTTGTATAGTGGTTAATCAAGTTAGAGTTTGAACCATGTTATTAAATGACATTAATGTATAGTTTAATTTGTTACGAGCTGAACGCAACTTGAACGGATTGAATCGGATCTAAAACGTGGAAGTTACAGAGAAAAAAGATTTATGGATTAAACTTGAATTTTAAAAGTCATTAAATAAATCTATATTTTCGAAGTTTCAAAACATGAGTGATTAGGGTTTCAACACATAGATCTTATCGCTACGAATCTAAAGCAATTTGAAAGGATCGAAACGGAGTAAAACGGGCATTTTAGAAGTAAAAGTAATCTAGTGGTAATTTTGTAGTTTCATGAATGCATATTTTGAATTTGAGCAGAGGGTTTTATGTTTTCCAAAAAGAGAAAACATATTCTAATAAAGCTCCACGGACTGCGGGTTCATACATTAAAAAATAGAGGGACTCTTTTGCAAAACTACCAGAGCGAAGGGATATAGGCGGGTATGGATCGTTGGATCAGAAACCGACGATCCAGATTAGAAGGGGAAGGGAGGTAAGGAGTCGCCGGCGGGATTGTGACTCCCGCACGGTGGTTGGCCATGGCCGGTGGCTCCAGAACTCGTCGGAGTTCGTCAATCCAACGATCCTGGTCACCAATCGTCGAATGGAAGGCATTGGGAGATAGATAAGGAGATGGCGAACTCGTTTGGGGTATCGGTTGATGCCGAGAGGGAGCAGAGACGGTGGTACACGAGGCGTGGCGGCTCGGGATAGCCGACGAAGCTACGGTGAGCGGGTAGCGGGGAATAGGGGGCAGAAGGGACAAAACTGGGAAACCTGGGGCCCTTTGTCACACCCAGTTTTAAAGACAAAACGGAATGCATAAACCTTATGTGTGCCCAAAGATCAGTCACACACATAAGCCGACAAATTATCAAAAAGGTACCATTACAAGTGTTTATTACATAGCGAATAATAAGTATCTAATTAAAGTCTATTACATAATAGCGGAAATAAAAGATAACTCTCGCGAAGCTCCATCGCATAGGGACGTCAATTGGTTGACTCCAAACCTAGTAGTCCTCAGGATACTCCTCATAACCCTGATAACCTGGTACCCATTTGGGATTTTTATCCAAATATGAAAAGTAAACAAGCGTAAGTACTTCTAGTACTCAACAAGTATATATGGGGTTCATGAGGCTCAAAAGGTTGACATGGTTTACTGCGGTAAGCATTTTTAGTTTATAACAAAACTTTGCAAGTGGTAAATCAAAGGTTATGCTTAAGCCCCAAATTAAACCACATGATCATATAAACAAATGAATGAATAACATAATATCATGATAAAGTGATTCATAATGATAAGCAACTAGTAAACAAAGTTTCTATGAGTTTTCCGGGCCGCTCGTGTCCGTGAGCACGACTAATATATTAGTTTTTAACACTCTGCAGAGGTTGTACATCTTTACCCATAAGTCGTGTTGCCCATATGCCTGGGTTTATAACTCCCCTAACATTTCCGAGGTGAAATGGCTGGGTACACTATGAAGTCTTTCAAAGGGGCTCGCTGACAAACAACAGACACTACGGATCCACGGGCAAGGGGTATACGAGGACTCCTCGATGGCACACACGCGCAGCGGTAGCCACTCTGGCCATACCCTGCAACCGCTCGTCAATGGCAACTTTCGTGAACTGCCACATGCGAGAGAGTGACCCTAATACTGAACTAAAGCCAGAGCCATGCAGCTCTCATGGTTATACTGTATGTCCCAGCTTTTGCTGACAGATAGGATCCTAAATCCATGTTGCTAAAAATTTAAGTTTTACTTTATCATTTCATATAGTCATTAATCAAGATTCAAGATCATGCTTATTTAATGGAGCGCTAGCAATAACTACCCAGATGCAACGTAACCCATAGGATTTCAAGGTTCAAGGTAACAATTCTAGGTAATCCGTATGGCAACAAAATTAGACACATGCATATGATTTGATTTAAAAACCATCGTGAATATGATATCAAGGAAAATCCCATATAATACTTTCCTTGCTCACAAGGTTCCTGCTGCTCCTGCTCAACAAAGAAATCCTCCTGGTCACCCATGTACTGCTCACCGTCTATACTCAATCACCGCATCAACATGCAAACATACTGAGGCATAACATGCAAACAAACAAGGCTATAGATTAGAACAGTACACCAATAGTAGAAAAATAATATTAAAAGTTTATAAAACTAATCTACGTCTTGCTACGATCACATAGACGTTTTGATCACGAGAAACGGAGCTATAACGAAGAAGATATGCACTAATCAAGATTCACAGATTAAACTTGAGATTAAAAGAGGCTAAGCAATTAAATATGTTTAAAAGTTGTCTAACATGATCTATGAACTAACTAACACGTAGATTACGTCGATACGATCCTAACGCAATTTGAATGGGTCAAAATGGTGTTAAAATGAGCTTTTTAGAAGTAAAAGAAATCTAGTGGCAATTCTGTAATTACTGCATTCTCATTTTTATTCGAAATAAACAGATCCGAAAGAAAATACGTTTTGCAGAGGGGAAAACGGGAATTTGGAATACGCCAAGGGACGGCGGGTTCATACTTAAAAAGACTCGGGGTTTACTTTGCAAAAGTGCCGGCCGAACCGGTATGGGGCTCTGTGAGCCGTCCGATCGAGATGGACGATCCAGATTAGATCAGAGGGGACAGGGCGATGGCGCGGCTGCCGGAAACAGAGCAGACGGCGGCGCCATGGCCGGAGACGGGCAGCGCGATTCAATCGGCCGCTGCAGTGCACGATTCTCGATGAGAAAAATACTGGGGGAGAGAGGGAGAGACGACGAACTCGATGGTGCAATCGGTTGAACCGATTCAACGACGCACGCGGCGGTGCTCGCAGTGCAGCGGCTCGGCAATGCGGGCGAGTGCGCGCGGAGATAGAGGGAGGGCAAAAGGGAGTTCTGGAGCTCCTGGGAGCTCCCTTACCACGATGCGAGACTTGCGTGGTGATCCTACGGAGCGGAGGGGTTCGGCAGGGGCGTATTCGACGGCGACAGCGCGGAACTAGGGTTGCGGCTCCGAGAGGGCAGGGTGGAGGCGGTGGGTGTGGGGGCTCGGCTTATATAGCCCTGGGCTGCGTTGGCGAAGGAAAGGAAGCGATCCCCTGCTCCATTTGCGCTCGGCCAATAGGAAGGTGCCGGCGCGGTAGAAAGGAAAGGGGAGAGGAGGAAGAAGGGAGGTGGAGGGTGAAGCTGACAGGTGGGGCCCACCTATCGGCGCATCCAAGCAAACATGCCGGTTGTTGGGCCTCTGCGCAAAGAGAGCTGGGCCGGTGAGAGATTGAAGGAAGGCCGAGAGAGAAAGGGGCCTCGGGCTAGAAAGGAAAAGAGTGGGGAGGGGAAAAATGAATTCCTTTTTCTTTTAAAACTTGAGTTCCCAAACCTATTTCAAAGCACCAGTTTGAATTTTGAAAAAGATCGAAACACACCAGAACACTATGCAGCAGCATGTATGCAACAGAGATGTTTTCTAAAGTTGTGATAACTTTTACCTTATGAAAACTTAATCATTTTTACTATATTATAATGCCCACTCAAAATGCATTTAATTCACTTTTAATCTATTTCGAAGAATGCAAGTTTTAGGGTGTTACACCCTTCTTACCTTAGCGCGAAGCTCTGGGAGCGGCGAAGGGAGGTGGTGGGGCACGACAGCGGCAGAGCAGAGAGGGACGGCGGCGCTAGGATTGCGGCTGGTGGTGGTGGCGCTCTAGGGCACGGTAGTGGCTCTGAAGAGGCTAGACAGGTGCGGCAGGGGTATGTGGCGCTGGCTTATATAGCCAAGGGGCGCTGCGAGAAAGGAAGGGGGAAATCGGGGAGGGGATTTGATCGACGGTGAAAAGGAAAGCGAGGATGCTTTCCATCCAAAGGTGGAAGACGACGATGCGGTCGATGATGAAGCGGGTCCTCCTGTCAGTGAAGGGGCGGGAGGAAGGGGCGTCCGTGTGGGTGCCAACTGGGCCGAGGTGGAAGGGGTGAGGGAGAGCTGAGCCTGCTAGCTCGGTGCGCAGCTGGGCCGACAAGGTGGGGCTGGGCCTGCGGTGAGAGAAGGTGGGAGCTGCTGGGCTAGTTAGAAGGGAGGGATGAGGAAAAGGTTTTCCATTTTATTTTTTTTCTACTTCAAAGCTCAACTCCAAAACCTTTTGAAATTCAAATTTGAAATTTTGAACACCTCTCAAACCAATAAAACTAAATGCACCAGCATAAATGCACCAACAATGTTGCTAAACCTTAAGATAAGTTTTAATTTGATGAAAAACTTTATTTCCTATGTTTTCATGAACACAAAAATTAATAAACAAATCATTTTATTTTTATTTTTTTTCAAGCAAAATTTGGGGTGTTACAATTCTACCCCCTTTAAGATGAATCTTGTCCCGAGATTCGGAAGACGATGATTAGAGAGATAAAGATATTATGTCTTTGGGTATTCTTTGCTTCCTTGAGTAGTTCCTTTTAATAACGATCCCCATTATACCTTGTATAGAGCACAACCAAAACCTTACTGTGATGCTTCATTCCATCCAAACTTTCTTTCCATGCTTGATGCAATATTGAGGTCTTCTGAACCTTCATAAAACAAACTCATAGACATAAAACATCTTCTTATGCCATAAATGTTGACTTCTCTTGAGTATGTTGAACGTTGAACTCCTAGTTGGTGGTAGCTTCAAGTGTTGCCTAATCTTGACGGGTACTCAACCTTTTGTGTAAGATCCAAGTTAACAACCTTGAGCAAAGGATACTTGTGCTTGATAATGACTTCTTCACCATAGAGGTAGTTGATTCTTCCATATGAACACTAGTATATTTGTAACTTTATTTTTGAATTTCTTTAGCTTGGCTACCCCCCTTAAGAAAGATGAACTAAGGGAAACCAAAGGGTAGCTTACATCTTCTTCTGAGTGAGTTAACTATCCTTATATCCTTTTGTCACTAAAAAGAGACTCAGGTGCATATGCAAGAACAAGTATCGTTCATTTCCTTGTGATTTTCATTACTCACGAACCATAATTGTTCTCGAGGTGATTCTTATGGTGAGAAAAAGATAGAGAAGTCTACTGTTGTCCAAAAGTTCTCCATGATTTTGTTTGCTTCCAAGAAACAGAGATGTGAACTGATAAAGATTGATTGCTTCAAAAAGACAGGATAAAGAAACACAGGATATAAACCAAACCCAACTATTTATTTCTTGAAACCTTAAGCCTAAAAACTAATGAAATTGTGGGAAAGACCTCACAAGATCATTGCAATCATTACAAAGATGCAACTCAAACATAAGCATTAAGACAAACCAACCAAACACTAAATGTCCACAAGGCACACAGACTCGACTTTCACTACTAGCATTTTTATTACATAAGGGCATCAACTCCTATTTCTTAAACAAGTTGTGATTGCAGCGACATCCAGGGTAGCATCTCTTATGTGGGGTTGAACGAGACACATCTTCAACTACATTGATATTGGGTAGCCTAGCATGACTCATCCAATCATCTATCTCATTCAAGGCTTCCTCATAGTGTTGCCTTACTTCTGCCAATTCCAGTTGACTATCTTCTAGCTTTTGGTGGAGAACCTGCATGGCTAGGGCCATCTCCTTTACTTTCTCATTTGGTTCTGAATGAGGGTCAGCCATCACGCACTGGAAGCTTCCTGGTGGACGTCGAGGAAAATACTTCTGCTTGTCATTATTCATGTCTTCATAATATTTTCCATGGTATACCAAAAATGCTTGATGAGCAGCATCCGATATGCCAGCATGCATGCTAAAACGATCCGTGAGAGACCTGTGGATGGATTCCACCATTTGTGAGCCCGTAATCAGATTACGCCTTGTGATGTGTGCTTCTATGCTCCAATGGCTCTCCTACTTAGGATGAGTCCAACTAGTGCATTTATACTCCACTCTGGCTTATTGATCAGGATAGTGGTCTTGAAGCACTTGCATGAGCCGGTGGTGAAAGAAGGCTTCACTGCTATAGAATGTAGTGTTGTACTCCTTGTGCCAACAAGTCTGTTGAATTGGCGGTTCTTTGAGGGAAGAGCTTCCTCCATTGAGGCATGGTGCCCCATTGTTGATATGGGCAGCCTTTTCATTATGCATCATCTATTTAGACAGAGAGCAAAGAGTTAGAATCGAGACAACATTTTTACAATAGAAGAGAGATAGAAGTGAGCATAAATTTAAACAAATATCAAGGTTAAGTAGAAAACAAGAACTAGGCAAGGTTGAGAGCTTGCTAAAACGTCCAATTCTATCTAGGCTTGCGTCCTACAGCCAGTATGGCTCTGATACCAATCTGTCACACCCGGTTTTAAGAACAAAACCCGGTACACACTATATGTGAGCCCAAGAAGTCAAATCCCACATATAGTCACAGAAGAAGGTAATATCAAAAGATAATACTTAAATATATAACATATAAGGTCAAAGGATAACCTTGGGAAGCAAACAGCGGAAAGACAACTCCGATCTTCTGGTGAAGACTCCACTCCACAGGGATCAACTGACTGGTTGATCACAAGCCTAACTGCTCGAGACTCTTGCAATCTGGTACCCATCCGGGATTTTTATCCAAATATTGAAAAGTAAAGCAAGCGTAAGTACTTTTGTACTCAACAAGTATGCATGGGGTTCATGAGGCTCAAAAAGGTATGACACTGGTTTAACTGCATAAGCTTTTATATCATCTCAATTTTAGCATAGGATAGCATCAATATAATCAAAAAGCCCATTAACCATATGATCAAGTGAACAAGATATAATGCTTATATGGACAAGTAACAATAATCAATAACAAATAAAAACTGATGAGATATGACATAAGGACATCACACAGTAAGGAGCCCAAGCCACTCTTCACCGCGAGCACGGCTATTATAATAGTTATACACTCTGCAAAGGTCGTACATCTTTACCCATAAGTCGTGATCCCCATATGCCATCACCTCTACCAAGGAATGGAGCAGGGTACACTACGAGACCGTTCACATGTTCCACTAGTAGGTAACAACCTGCTATACGTTTCCTCAATGGTTAGTGCTACCCCTCTTACGAGGGCACTAAGGTGAGCCCCTCTTGCGCCCTTTCGGGTAAGTTGCACAAACCAGTAGAAGTCTAATACTGAGTCAAGCCAGAGCCATATAGCTTGTGGTTGCAATGTCTAATATATGTTTCTATCTACTTACAGAAATATCCCTATGAGTAAGAACACAGGTTGAGGTGTCTGTTGTTCCACCTATAGTCCACGTTGCTAAAAAGTCATCTTTTATTGTCATTGCATATATCATTAATCAAGTTTACATTATCATAGTCATTTGCTTGGCCCTTATAGGGTAACAAGGTAACTCATGCATATGATTAATTAGTGATTATCATGATTATGACAACAAAGATGATCCCATGTGACACTTGCCTTAAACTTAGATTCCTCTTCTAGTTCAAGTCTCCCAAGATCTTCAAAAATACCAACTTCTCCTCCTTGATCTCCAACGCAAGACTCACCGATTGGACAATAATTAACAAATCACCACACAAGCATCTGATCATACAAAGCATACAAACATGGCTAGATTAGAACAATACACCAATCAATGAAAAAGATTTAAAAAGAAAACTACGCATCTCTACGACCACACAGTCACGAAGAACACGTTAATCGAAGCTACGATGATCGAGGTACATCTATCGAAAGGTTTGCTTATAAAACAGAGAACTATGAGCTTTATTAGTTTTAACTGTATAAAAGAGTGTATAAAGTATTTCAGAGAAACACCTTGATTAGATTAGGTCAAACTTGTATTTGGTTTTGAAAACTAAAGTAGAAACTATCATTATTTTATGTATAAAACAAGTTGCATAGTGGTTAATCAAGGTAGAGTTTGAACCATGAAATTACAGAGATATTAACATGTTATTAAATGACATTAATGTATAGTTTAATTTGTTACGAGCTCAACGCAACTTGAACGGATCGAATCGGATCTAAAACGTGGAAGTTACAGAGAAAAAAGATTTATGGATTAAACTTGAATTTTAAAAGTCATTAATAAATCTATACGAATGGGTTGTCATGACATTTGGGTTGAAGACAGCCGGAGCAACTTATCAAAGAACCATGAACTATATTTTTCATAAGTTCATTGGCAAGACCGTGGAAATTTAAATCGATGACGTGGTTGTGAAGTCTAGAGAATATCGAGAACACCTCGAGGATCTTAGAGCCACTTTGGAGTGTGCAAGGAAACACAGATTGGGGATGAATCCTCATAAGTGTCCATTCGGAGTATCAGCTGGATAGTTCTTGGGCTCCATGGTACATGAGAAAGGGATCAAGATTGGTCAGAAAAGTTTTGACGCAATCAATAAGGGTGTACCATCGACCACAAAGACTGAGTTGCATTCTTTGATCAGCAAGATCAATTTCATTAGAAGGTTTATATCAAATCTGTTAGTCAAGATTCTGCCGTTCTTAGTTTTGCTGAAGCTTAAAAGTGATCTAGAATTCAAGTGGGGTAATGAACAACAGAAGGCTTTCGAGGAGATTAAGGAATACATGAAGTCTCCTCCAGTGTTGATCCCTCCTCAGAGTTGGAAGCCTTTCAAACTGTACGTAGCAACCGATGACCATACAATTAGATCGGCTTTATTGCAAGAGTTTGAAGGAAAAGAGAGGGTAGTATTCTACTTGAGCAGAAGATTACTGGACCCAGAGATAAGATAGCCTCCCATCGAGAAATTGTGCATGTGCTTATACTTTTCGTGCACTAAGATTCAACATTACTTGCTGTCTTATGAGTGCACGGTGGTGTCAAAGTTCGATGTAATCGAGCACATGTTATCCATGTCTATTCTGAATGGGAGGATTGGAAAGTGGATTCTTGCATTATCAGACCTAAGGTATGAATCAGCTAAAGTAGTCAAAGGAAAGGTAATAGCTAATTTTGTTACTCATCATCACAAGAAGGGGATCAACCAGGTAGATTTGACTCCTTAGGTGTTGTTCTTCAACGGATCCACCTGCAAGCAAGGCAGAGGCATTGGGATTGTCCTGATTTCACCCCTCGGGGGGGGGGGGGGGCAAGCCTAGAGTATGCTTTCCCGATTAGGCCAACATCTACCAATAATCAGGCTGAGAATGAAGCCCTTCTCAAAGGATTGCAGCTGTTGCATGAGGTAAAGGCCGAGGGTGTTGAGATTTTTGGATATTCTCAATTTGTAGTTAATCAATTGCTCGGCCTATACAAGTGAAAGGACAAAATACTAGGGGGGTATTATGAATATTGTCAAGAACTGCTAGATTCTTTTTCCTCTATCAATATTAAGCATGTTCCTAGATATCAGAATTAGGAGGCTAATAGATTGGCTCAAAGCGCTTCTAGGTATCGACAAATTATGGAGATTTTAGTTAATGAGCTTGATGATGATGAGGATTGAAGAACTGAGATCATCGAGTACCTAAAGAATCCATCATAATGAGTTTCCAGAAAGTTGAAGTACAGAGCTACCAAGTTTATCATTCTTGATGATCAGCTATATTACAAGACAATTACTGCTCAAGTGCCTTAATAAAGAAGAAGTCAAGTTGCTGATGGGAGAAATCCATGAAGGCACTTGCGGTGCACATCAATCCTCTCAGAAGATGAAGTGGATGATCAAGAGGACGGGCTACTTTTGGCCAACTATTATGGAAGATTTCTTCAGGTATTATAAGGGTTGTCAAGAGTGCCCGAAATTTGGTAATGTTCAGAAATCCCCGGCATCAGCTATGAACCCAATCATTAAGTCGTGGCCATTCAGAGGATGGGGAATAGATTTGATCGGTCAAAGTTCCTATCATCAAGTAAAGGACATAAGTTTGTGTTGGTGGCGAAAGATTATTTCACTAAATGGGTCAAAGCTATTCCTCTGAAGGAGGCCTCGTCAGCCAACATAATTAAGTTCATTAAAGAGCACATCATTTATAGGTTTGGCATCTCTCAAATTATTACCACCGATCAAGGAATGACGTTTACATCCAAAGAGTTCAAAGACTTTGCTGCCGAGACAGGTTTCAAGTTGATCAACTCATCTCCATATTATGCTCAGGCCAATGGACAAGTAGAAGCATTTAATCGGATATTGATCAAGACTATTAAGAAGAAAGTCCTAGAGTATCCTTGGAAGTGGCACCTAGTACTCGTGGAGACTCTGTGGTCTTATAGGATGGCCTGTCATGGGTCAACTAAATGCTCACCTTATGAGCTAGTCTATGGACATGAAGTTGTGATGCCATGGGAGATGAGTGTTGGGTCTCGAAGAATAGTGCAGCGAGATAATCTAGGAGCAGATGATTATAAGAACCTCATGATGGATGATCTTGATGATCTAAGTTTGTATCAGTTAAGGGCCCTGGAAAACATCAAGTCTAACAAACTCAGGGTTGTTGTTGACATTAGATAGCGTCGTATCAAAAATAGAGATAACTCCCTATCCTTAGAATGGCGCCATAAAATGCATGGTATGTAATTAACTTGCCTTTAGCAACTAGCCACTATCTTCTACCTTATACTCCTAAGCATGGAACTAGGTTGAAATCCCTAATTATAGAGCTAGGAATAATTAATGGTACTTATGAAATATTCTATTATATTATGTGACTAGGCAAAAATAAATAATGATGATATGAAATTACAAAGAACAAATGATTCTACAAGTGGACATATTACTACACCATTGTAGCATTTTACCTAGAGTATTACCAGATTGTCGAATTATATTTATACCACTGGGAAGGTCGAGTTAAACTGATAATCTATAGTACTGATAACACTCATATGAAATGAATGAAGGGATTAGCCAAGCCATGTACTCTACTCATAATAGGGGTAAGTAACATGATAAATATATATGATAATAGGTAATGATTAGTCATCATAATGATAAAGATAAACTTCTTAGAGCTCTCTAGTCACTACACAAGCGTCATCCAATATAAGTAATAAAGAAATAACTCCTAAGTGTTCTACGCAACACGCCTACATACTGCCTACCACCCGCCATATGACCAAATAGACGAGCGCTATATGAACAACTCAATAGCAAACTAACTATACTAGATATATTGAAGTAAACAATGAACAATGTAAACAAGAACATAATAATGAAGAATAGTGTTGCCCATAAATATTGTGCAACTATAGATAATCACAATAAAAGAGAAGAGAATAAGAACTGTGCTAGACTCTAATCTCTTGACAACGTCGGGAGTCCAAGACCGATTGACGTATCTTGACTTCCTCTACTCTTGATCTAACTAAGCTATGCTATGAACTAGAGAGGCTCTAGATGAACTAGGGTTTGTTGCTCTGTATGACTAGATCTCAAATGAATTGACTGAATGGATCTCTAGTACCCTCGAGGGTGGGATCTGCCCTCTATTTATAGCCTGGTGGGATGAACGACAGCTATTGGATCAAACTGACTTAATGTAGGGCCAAGATCAATCCTTATATTTTCTAGAGCTTTATCATTGGATGCTACCTTTTTAAACATTTGATCAAGCAGTTTGGATTGACCAACAAGTTCTCTTAAAGGTGGAAAATTGTAATTTCTATTGTTGTTACCTTGGTAATTACCTTTCGAGGTTGCTGATTCTTTCCTTGGTTTGGCTGGTTCCATCTTCGGCTTTGCTGAGGACAATAGTTGGTGTTGTTGTTGATGAAGTTGACATCCTCTTGCAATTCAGGAAAATTGTTTTTTGAATGTCCAATATCTCCACATTCTTCAGAAGCCATGCAAGAATCATTGATGTGCATGACATCTCTTTACTCAATGTCTTAGCTTTCAAGCTTCTTCATTATGAGGTCCAACTTGGTGGTGACCATGTAAGCTTCCTTGAGTTGATGTATATACCTCTTCCTCTCTTGCGAGGTTGAATACATTCTTCGTTCCAGCTCTAATTTGAGACCATCTGCGACATCCATATATTCACGGGTACTAAAGACTAGTCCGTGAGAGAAAGTCTACATTAATAGCCAATCCTCCATCCCATGATGAGGACAACTCACAATATAGTCTTGAAAACATTCACATGCTTCGGCGAACGATTCATCATGTTGTTGTCGAAAGCTTGAAATTTTCCCACGTAGAGCTTTGGTCTTGCCTGTAGGAAATAACTTGGCCATGAAAGTAGTGGAACATCTATCCCATGTAGTGTCCATATCTTTGTTTGTGTAGAACCACTGTTTTGCTTTCCCCAAAAGTGAAAACGAGAAAAGTGGAGTAGAGTAGCATCTCTTGATACTCCTTTGATCGTGAAGGTGCTGCAGATTTCTAGAAAGTGTTATAAGTGTGCACTTGCATCTTCATGAGCCTTTCCACAAAACTGTTTTGCTTGAACCATGGTGATGAGAGCAGGCTTGAGCTCAAATCCATTATCTCCAACATTAATTGCAGGTCCAATGCGGATGTTGGCAGTAGTTGGGGCAGTGAACTCTCGCAGTGTCTTCTCAGCCATAGCTTCAAAAGCAATTGCTAAACTACATTCCGATTGTTCTTCTTCAAATGTTGAATCTTCCTCTCTCGAAGAGTGGGCTTCAGCTAAGTGTGTTCTTGATGGTGATTCGATAATGTCCCTCACTTGTGCAAACTTCTGCTGTCACACCCAGTTTTAAAGACAAAACGGGATGCAATAACCTTATGTGTGCCTAGGGATCAGTCACACACATAAGCCGACAAATTATCAAAAGTGTACCATCACAAGTGTTTATTACATAGCGAATAAGTATCTATTAATGTCTATTACATAACAGCAAAATAAAAGATAACTCTCACGAAGCTCCTTAGCACAGGGATGTCAACTGGTTGACCCCAAACCTAGTAGTCCTCTGGATACTCCTCATAACTCTAGTAATCTGGTACCCATCCGGGATTTTTATCCAAATAATGAAAAGAAAACAAGCGTAAGTACCTCTAGTACTCAACAAGCATATATGGGGTTCATGAGGCTCAAAAAGTATGACATGGTTTACTGCGGTAAGCATTTTTAATTTGTAGCAAAATTTTACAAGTGGTAGATCAAGATTATGCTTAAGCCCCCAAATTAAACTGCATGATCATATAAACAAATGAACAAGTAACATAATATTATGATAAAGTGATTCATAGAGATAAGTAACAAGTAACCAGAGTTTCTGTGAGTTTTCTGGGCCGCTCGTGTCCGTGAGCACGGCTGATATATCAGTTTTTTAACACTCTGCAGAGGTTGTACACTTTACCCATGAGTCGTGTTACCCATATGCCCGGGTTTATAACTCCCAAAACACTGCCGAGGTGAGAGGGCAAGGTACACTATGAAGTCTTTCAAAGGGGCTCGCTGACATACCACATACAGTACGGATCCACGAGCAAGGGGTATACGGGAGCCCCGGGATGGTACACACGCGCAGCGGTAGCCACTCCGGCCGCAACCCGCAACCGCGCGTCAATGGCAACTTTCGTGAACTGCCGCATGCGAGAGAGTGACCCTAATACTGAACTAAAGCCAGAGCCATGTAGCTCTCATGGTTGTACTGTATGTCCCAGCTTTTGCTGACAGATAGGGTCCTAAATCCATGTTGCTAAAAAGTCAAGTTTTACTTCATCATTTCATGTAGTCATTAATCAAGATTAAAGATCATGCTTAATAATGGAGCGCTAGCAATAACTATCCAGATGCAAATAACCCATAGGATTCCAAGGTTCAAGGTAACAATGCTAGGTAAACCCTATGGTAACAAAATTAGACACATGCGTATGATTTGATTTAAAAACATCATGAATAGGACATCAAGGAAGATCCCATATAATACTTGCCTTGCTCAAAGGGTTCCTGCTGCTCCTGGTCAAAGAAAACCTCCTGGTCACCCACGTACTGCTCACCGTCTATACTCGATCACCACATCAACATGCAATCATACCGAGACATCACATGCAAGCAAACAAAGGCTATAGATTAGAACAATACACCAACCATAATAAAACAAGATTAAAAGTTTATAAAACTGATCTACGTCTCACTACGATCACATAGACATTCGAAACACGAAAAACGGAGCTATAACGAAGGAGATATGAACTAATCAAGTTTCATAAATTAAACTAGAGATTAAAAGAGATTAAGCGATTAACTATTTTTAAAAGTTGTCTAACATGAACTATGAACTAACTAACATGTAGATTACGTCGATACGAATCTAACGCAATTTGAACGGATGAAAACGGAGTTAAAATGAGCATTTTATAAGCAAAAGAAAATGAGTGGCAATTCTGTAAATAGGATTTTCTATTTAAATTGAATTAAAACAAAACCGAAAAGAAATACGTTTTGCAGCAGAGAAAACGGGGTCTCGGAAGATGCCAAGGGACGATGGGTTGATGCATTAAAAACAGCAGGGTCTCTTTTGCATGTGTGCCGGCCGAAAGGGTACGGGGCTCTGTGATCCGTCCGTTCGGAGATGGGCGATCCAGATTAGATCGGGAGAGGGAGGGCAGCGGCGCGGCGGTCGGAGACAGAACCGACGGCGGCGCCATTGCCGGACTTGTTCGGCGCAACTCAATCCGAGGCCACGGTCCACGATTTCCGACGTGAAAAGGACAGGGAGAGAGAGGGGAAGATGGCGAACACGACTGCGGGGTCGGTTGAACCGATTACGCGCCCCGAGCGGCGGTGCCCGCGGTACAGCGGCTCGGCAACGACGGTTTACGCGGAGAGGGGCCGTTCAAGTGCCATAGGGAGGATGGAGGGGAAAAGCAAGCTCCAGGGGCTCCCTTACCGACACGCGAGGCTCGGGGGACGGATGGAGTCGTCGGTGGAGACCGGCGTCGGAGAGACGACGGCGGCGGCCCTGCTCAGTGTGCGGCGGCGCTTCTGGTGGCTCTGGGGTGCTTCAAGGAGGCAGGGTGGGGGCGGTGGAGTGCGGGGCAGAGAAGGAAGGGGAGCAATCTGCCGCGGATTCGTGCTCGGCAGCAAGGAAGGCATCCGCGCGGGGAGGAAGAAGAAAGGAAAGGGCCGGTGGGCGGCGCTCGGCTTAACTAGTCACAGGGTTGCACTGGCCAAGGAAAGGGGAGGTTCCCTGCTCCCAATCGCGCTCGGCCGAGAAGGGAACACCGGCGCGGGGAAAGGAAAGGGAGGGGAGGAAGAAGAAGGAAAGGTAGAAGGAGCGACTGACCTGTGGGGCCCACTTGTCAGCGAGATGGAGGAGCGCTGGTGCGCGTGTGGTGCGGGAGGGGGACTGGGCCGGCTTGTTGGGCCGGGACAGAGCCCATGCGGAAAGGAGAGAGGGGGGCTAGGCTGGGGGAAATGGCCTGCGGGCCACGAAAGGAATAAGGGAGGGAGAGAGAAAAGAGATGGTTTTTCTTTTATTTCTTGAATTCCCAAAAACATTTTCAAAACACTTTTTGAATTTCTAGTTTGAATTTGGATCAAACCAAGCAATACAAAACTCTATGCACCAGCATGAATGCAACAAAAATGTTTCTACTATTGTGATAACTTTATTTTGTGAAAACTTATTTAATTTTTCCTATGTTTAAATGACCACAAAATGCATTTCAATTACTTTTAATCTATTTTAAAAAAATGCAAATTTTAGGGTGTTACATCTGCTTTCTTCGAAAGAGTTTCTCTGGATTTTCAGTGAAGTTATCTGGAAGAGAAAACCGTGCATTCATTTACCCTACATAAGATACACAGATAGATAGAAGCCAGGGTAAACCTGTTTGAGTAAGAGGTTAATTTGGTTAATTGATCTTATTCATTTGCATATGGTTATCAATACTTCCTAAGTTTAGATATCTTCCCTGGCAACAACGCCAAAAATGCTTGTTGACATTAGATAGAGTCATACGAAAAATAGAGATAACTCTCTATCCTCAAAATCATGTCATAAAATGCATGATATGTAATTAACTTGTCTTTAGCAACTAGCCACTATCTTTTACCTTATATTCCTAAGCATGGAACTAGGTTGTCATCCCTAATTATAGAGCTAGGAATAATTAATGGTACTTATGAAATATTCTATTATATGATGTGACTAGGTAGAAATAAAATAATGATGATATGAAATTATAAAGAACAAATAATTCTGCAAGCGTATAAATTAATACACCATTGTAGCATTTTACCTAGAGTATTACCAGGATGTGAATTATATTTATACCACTGGGAAGGTCTAGTTAAACTGATAATCTATAGTATTGATAACACTCATATGAAATGAATGAAGGGATTAACCAAGCCAAGTACTCTACTCATAACAGGGATAAGCCACATGATAAATATATATGATAATATGTAATGATCAGTCATCATAATGATAAAGATAAAGCTCTTAGAGCTCTTTAGTCACTACAAAAGCATCATCCAATACAAGTAATAAAGAAATAACTCCTAAGTATTCTATCTACAGTCAAAGCTACGTCATTTAGTACAAGTACATCTAGCAATCATCGTTAAGGAATACTACCAATGTTTCCAACCACAATGGGGCCATGAACAGGATGAGTTGAGTTCAGAAACCTCAGATACCTGAAGATATCCTCAACCTGACAATCCCTCCACACCAAACCACTACACGGGGGAGGCCTACAAAGGACTCAATGGACCTATCATGTCCACGATCTACCCCACGACCCGACGCAGATGGGGGCATCCGTAGATAAGCAATATATCTAAGCACCACGCCTACATACTGCCTACCACCCGCCATATGATCAAATAGACGAGCGCTATATGAACATGTGCATTAACTCAATAGCAAACTAACTACACTAGATATATTGAAGTAGACAATGAATAATGTAAACAAGAACATAATAATAAAGAATAGTGTTTCCTATAAATATCATGCAACTGCAGATAATCACAATAAGAGAGAAGAGAATAAGAACTGTACCAGACTCCAATCTCTTGATAATGTCGGAAGTCCAAGACCGATTGACGTATCTTGACTTCCTCTTCTATTGATCTAACTAAGCTATGCTATGAACTAGGGAGGCTCTAGATGAACTAGGGTTTGTGGCTTTGGATGATTAGATCTCAAAAGACTTGACTGAATGGATCTCCAGTACCCTGGGGTGGGTTCTGCCCTGTATTTATAGCCCGGTGGGATGAACGACAACCGTTGGATCAAACCGACTTAATGTAGGGCCGGCCCACCCCACCTGTCGGCCCCTCGTGCCCCACTTCGCTTTGGTGTCTTTTGGATCCTTCCTGAATATTATGGAAGATATCCCGTCACGGGATTATTCCTATATTTATTCTGATTTAACTCCTTTATTATGCTTTTCTGGAATAGTCCCTAAAAATAATAGAATACCAGAACTAGTGGAATTTGTTAGATAAAGCCATATATTTATATATTTTCCATATGGTTGATCCATTTATCAAGTTTATAACTATATTAAATGTTGACATTAACCACCGTCAACATTTGCCAAATACTATGACCAGAAGGTAAAGGATAAAAGGTTCATTGAAGGTGATCTGGTTTGGAAAGTTATTTTGCACATTGGAACTAAGGACAGTAAATACGGCAAATGGTCACCAAATTGGTAAGGACCTTACCGGATTACAAGAAGTACTCCTGGCAATGCTTACTTCTACGAAACTTTAGATGTAGAAGAGTACTCTAGTGCACTTAAGAAAATATTTCAAGAAATATTATCCCAACGTATGTGCTGACTCGCTATAGTTGATCAGATCAGATAGCTGATATGAGACATGTCGCCTTGAGAACAAAAAATTATCAGCATGATCAGCAGAAATGTTGATGATAGCAAATGCGGTACGCATCGCCTTTAGAGCAAAAATACTAAAACACCAAAGGCTCTGACAAAGCAGAGGTGCAGAATTTTGGAATAGAACCAGCACACAAGTATCAGTACACAAAAGAGTATTTCATTAGTTTGCACCTAATACAAACTAATTGCCGAGGAACACCTTATTAACGATGTCCTGGCACTGGTAACTTCGACTACCGCCACGCCATGCTCCTGGAAGGCTTCCTGGAGATCTTCATGATCAGCAGAGCCTTCGTCCCTAGGGAATTTAGGCTATATATCCTGGAGGTTGATGTCGGAGGTGGCTTCGGCAGCAGCGAGATCCACAACAGCGCCATGGTGGATGCCATGGAGATCAACCTCCCGGACACGGTGCCGGATGTCTTGGAGGCGGTGCTCTAGCACCAAGCCGCGAGCATTCACGACATTATGGCGGTGGTGGCAATTTGACGCAAGCTTTCCAGGTGTGTCATCGGTACTGAGGAGTCAAGGGACCGAGAAAATGTGAGGCAAGGACATAAAGGGATCTGAAATCAAGCAACTAATGTTAGCTTACCTACCACCATATTATCAGCTGTGGATAGCCGATTCCTCGGATTGACGGGTTCGTCACCGGCGACGTTTAGCACCACTCGCTGCGCCGCCGCCACATTCTTTACGTGGTCCACCTCCTTGGTTGCCTCCGAGTAACCCTTGCAGGTTTCCCAGAGTTGGCGATGCTCCTCCGATAGAGGCGACAAAATCGTCGTTGGAGTCGGAGCTGGACGAGGACGCCGGAGCACTAGAGGGATCGCCCTCCGTAAGCTCTGAAGGAAAAAGAGGGGTGCCAGTCCGGAGATCGATGCGGCGATTATTGCCATTGATGGTCACACTGAACATGGATTAGAAGATTGAAAAAAAATCATTGGATATGTTCAGGGAAGATTAGTTTATACCGCATCGCATGGAGGTGTTGACGAGCAGGAAGGTGCTCGATTGGGATCTTTACTGCCAGATGCTTGCCACGGTCGTCGCTGCTAGCCATTGGAGTTTTCTCGAAAGGTTTCTTGGAGGCGTTGGAGAAGACTACAATACAAAGTTAGATGAATAGTGCAAATTGGTGATGAGGCAGTTGTGGTAAACTTTCAGACGTATAGCATATATAGATCCCATGGTGGAATCGGAAGAGTCACCCCCAAAGGTGCGCCACGGCGGAAAATTAATGGAGAAGTGGAAGAGTTGGCCTTTTTAATCCCAATAGTAAAGAGATATTTTCGGGGAAGGCGAATCGACCGTTGGTGCAACCCTTGGAATTTCTAGAGAACTTTGGAATAAAACAATTTTGTCCCAAAATTGGGAGGCATGTGATGACACCATATTTTGGTGCGTCCGGATACCTACATATGGGCCCTTGTGGTAGACTGCGAAGAGTGCCATTTTGATGGACCCGAAGGATCGGCTAAGGTAACTAATCTGGGAGATCGCAGCTACTTCGGCCAGTTACAATAGCACGTGCGCGTCGAGCTTTGTTGAAAGGAAAGATTGAGGCCCAAGTTATCTCTTATTTCCTTATATTTAGAATGGTCGGTTAGGGTATATGCTATGGTCTATAAATAGAAAAAGTCGAGGTATTGTAAAGGACATCCAGTCAAATCAAACACAAACCCTTCGTCCCCGGCCAAAACCCTAGGAGTAGGAGTACTATAGATTTTGGTGAACCTTCGACGAACAGGAATGCATCGACCAGACCGACCTCCGGTTTGCTTGTAAGTCTAGCCACTGTTCATGTCTCATTTGTACGGCTGTATTGTGTAACTTGTGCAAGCTCGTTTTGAGCTTTTTATAGGTTTGAATATGTGTTCATAGGGCTGTATTGCTTCAATATCACATGAGTCATTGTTTCAAGCTAGATATCGGCTCTATTAGATTGGTAGATTCATTAAGTTACCGATATTGTTTGTTATGTATTGTTTATTTATTGCAACAATATCTTTCTCAATCTCAATCAACAGATTGGTCTTAGCCTCAATTCTATCTAGATCTATTGTTTCATGCACATCTGCTCTTATACTCGTTGAAACTATAGATCTAAAATCTTATCGGCTAATCTATTGATCGTGATTGTTACATGCTGTGGGTTTGAGACATTTTCTTAACTATTAGGATGATCTGAGAATAGGTGGATTTTGTTTAATATACTTGGTACGGCTACATCTACCGGACCCCACTGCTAAGTATGTTAGGCTATGTTTGTTTAGTCATAGATCTATCTGTAATTGGGAAAATGGGTCTTGATCACGCTTGATGGACCCCATATCGGCTGAATAGCTGATCTGGTTGCGCTTTCTTCATATGATACGTGTGCTTTTGCTATATCGAACATGATTAGATTTGTTGAGTATGTTGGACGTGGTTTAGCTTGTTTACTATTATGGCTACATGGAAACACTCCAATGTTAGTAAATGAGTTTGATTATCGGGTTAATTATCATCATGGTTGCATGGAGACACACATCTATTGATGGTTAATCTTTATCTAATGTATTTAATCAGTCTATTACCTTGATTTAGTGAATGTTGCATGTATCGCATCCTTACCAAATACACTGATGAGATCGGCTAGTTGCATGCTTCATTAATGATATGTCACACCCAATTTCAAGGACGAAATAGGATGCATAACATTATGTGTGCCCAGGAAGTAATCCACACATAAGTTCACAAATTACATAGTACCGTCACAGAGTTTAATACATAGCGTACATAGATCCATTACATAAACAAATAAAACAACGGAAGATACAACTAGCTCTTATGGAACTCCATCTCACAGGGAAGGTCAACTAGTTGACTAAGCCTAGAAATCTTCAGGATAGTCCTCATAGCCTCCTGCTTCTGTTACCCATCCGGGATTTTTATCCAAAAGTTGAAAAGTAAAACAAGCGTGAGCACATTCGTACTCAGCAGTATAACATGGGGTTATGAAGCTCAAAAGGTTGACACTGGCTTACTGCGTTTAGCACTTTTAGTTAATCAAACTTTTATTATTAAGTAACATCAAGTTATGCATAAGCCCCATATGATCCCATTTACATCATTGCCAAGATTGAGAAGAATATGATCGTCATCATTATAGTGACAACAGGAACATAAAGATTGGTCAAGTTAATTATAATTAAACCGTCAGTTTTCCGGGCCGCTCGTAACCGTGAGCACAGTTGATATATCAGTTTTAACACTCTGCAGAGGTTGTGCATCTTTACCTGTGAGTCGTGATGCCCCGATTGCCCGAGTTAATTACTCCCGTAAACACTGCTAAGGTGAGTGGGCGGGGTTCACTATGAAACCTTTCATAGTATCTCATCTAACAAGATTAGGGCCACTAGGATTGGCAAGGGGCGATAGAGCCCCCCTTCCGAGTAGCATAAAGACTGTAGCCTACGCTCAAACCCGGACAGAGGCCGCACTATAACCAGCTCGGCAAGAGCCTAATGCGCCCTTTCGGGTAATCGCTAACGAGTTAGAAAAGCGCCTATTACTGAGTTAAAGCTAGAGCCATGTAGCTCTCACGGTTGCACTGTCAGTCCCAGCTTTTGCCAATAGTGAGTTGTTATAAAAGGTTATGTTCCAATTGCCATAAACAGGTTCACCAATTCATTCAAAGTAATAACATTTGGCAGAGATCACGTATCATTTATATATATTTGCACTAGCCATCTACCCATATGCATAACCCATAGGACACAAGGTAATGGATTCCAAAACTATGGAAATATTCTACGGGTATCAAATTAAACACATGCATATGAAATCATGATTATGGTGAATAGGATAACAAGGTAGGTCCCATACTATACTTGCCTTGGTTCTCAAACTCTTGCGGGTCCTGCTGCTGGTCGAAGAACTCCTGGTCACAACCAAACTCCTCACCGTCTGAACTCGATCATAGCATTGCAACAACACACATTCCAATTTGCATACATACAAAGCAAACAAAGCTACTATTAGAACAGTACACCAGCAATATTAAACAGAAGTAAAAGATTTATAAAAAGATACTATGCACTGCTATGATCATTTCAACGCGAATTTCACGAAAATCGGATTTAGAACGCAAAAGTTATGAATTAAACTAGTTCTCTAAGAGCATTTTATTAATTATACTTAACCTCGAAATTTAAATGTTTCAAACAGGACTAACAGAGGGTTTAACATGTAGATAATTTCATTACGAATCTAACGCAAATCGAATCGTTCAAATCGGAGTTAAAATGCAACTTTTATAAACAAAATAGTGCAGTGGCAATTCTGTAAATACTGAATTTCTATTTATTTCCCAAAATAAATTAAACCGAACAGGATTATGCTTCCTGAACAGAGAAAGCGTAAAGAGAGAAATGCGCCAGGGCTATGGCGCGGGGCCGGCAGGGCTGCCACGCGGCGGCTCGAGATTGGGCGGGTCCATGGGTTGGCCGTGAACCGCGTGCGGGACTCCGGTCCACCGGTCCACCGTGGACAGGGGAACTTACCCCTTCGGAGATCTAATCTCAGCCGTCCAGACAAGATCCAATGGCGTAAAATAAAGGGGAAACTTTCCCCGCCACTGCATAGGCTTTTGACGGTGGTGCCATGGCCAACAGAGGGCCGAGCTCGCCGGCGAACGTCGGAGTGACGTTCCCGTCCGCCTCGGTTTCAACCGGGAACACCGGTGTGTTCCACGTGTCCATGCGGATTCGATCGGGTTCTTAGGCGAGGCAGCGGACGGCCGGAGCATGGCGCATACGGCGGCGCCATGGCCGGTGTCGCTCGGTGTCTGCGGGCGAGACGATACCGAGCTCTATAGGACGAATTGAGGGCGTAGGGAGGTGTGATGTGCCCCTGCGGTGCCGGTTGGGTAAACGGGCGCGGCGGTGGGCGGCCGGGGTGTGATGCCCACGGCGGCGCCATTGACGGCGGCGCGGGGTACTCGCGGGTAAGGCCCTAGAGGCCATAAATCGCCAAAATAGAGGCATGGGAAAGAGAGGAGATGAAGGCGAGCCTAACAGAGCGCTTGCTAGAGTGCTAAGAGGAGAGCAGAGGCTTGCCCAATGGCGTGCCATGGCCGGCGGCGCGGGGCGCACGCGGGCAAGGCCATAGGAGCCACAATTCGCCAAAAAGAGAGGTCAGGGAGGAAGAGGGATGGATTGCGGAGCTCACCGAGTGGACGCAGAGGACGGAGACGGCTCGATGCGGACGGTCGACATGCAACGGCGGTCGGCGTCGGCAGAGCTCCCGCCGGCGTGTGTTCTGTTGCCACCGAGGAGAGAAAAGGGGCGAGATCAGGACGATGACATAAGTCGCAAAGGCGCGGACTCGGAACAAGGTTTACCGAGATGGATTAGAGCTCCGGTGGACCTCCCTGCAATGGCGGCGGTGTTCTGTGCTCGGAAGAATAGATGGGAGCGAGAGGGAAGGGGCAGGGCCGGGGCGGTGCTCTGCTTTAACGGGCGAGAGATGGAGTGCGGCGTCGGTTGCGAAACAGAAGGGAGGGTCGTGGGGGAGTGGGAGCGGGGCGACGCGGCGGTTGCGGCTCGCGGTCCGTCAGCATGTCCGCGCGAGCAGAGAGCGGGAGGTTGGGGACGGCGCCGACAGGTGGGGCCGAGAGGCAGTGAGAGAGGGAGTGAGGGGAACGGTTAGGGACAGGGCTGACCAGCGGGCCCGGCTGGTCAGTGGGAAGGGGAGGGAGATGCGCTGCGACACTGGGCCGACCTACTGGGCTGCGCAGGTGAAGAGGGGAGTGGGCCGAGCAGGAGAGAAAGAGAGGGAGCCGGACTGGGCCTCGGCCTTGCTGGGCTAAAACAGCAAACAGAGGGAGGGAGAGAGAGAGGTGAATCCTTTTCTTTTTCTTTCTTTTTCCAAAACCTTTTCAAAACTCATTTGAATTCATTTGAACTTTGCTTTGCAAATTCAACCATCACAACAAAAATATGCAGCAGCATGTATGCAACAACATGTTAGGAAACTAAGAATTGATTTTATTTCCAAGAATTTTTATTATTTCCCTAAGTGAAATGTTCACACAATTCTTTAATAAATCATTTTCTATTATTTTAAATGCAAACAAATTCGTGGGTGTTACATGATATATCATGAATAGCTGTTCAAATCTTACTATTGTGCTTTACACTGCTAGGAGTTAACTCTCTAGTCAATTTTCTTTGATCATCATCTATCTAAGAGCCACACATTCATGGAACTATCTAGCAACAATAGTCAGGATCCATAATTTGACAGTTTTTCTCCTTGTCAATTGTAGGTCAAATTGACTAGCACGCCTTGAGATCGCATCAACTGAAGTGGCCTTGCCAATCAGAGGTTTAATAGATCAGGACTCTGCTTCCACACGATCTCTGCAGAGCCTAGTGTTGACGTCAAGACCCATTTTTGACATCAACAACCCCTCAAAGCTAATAGTCATTTAAGTCGTGGGAGTGTTACAGCTTTACTATGGCAGTGCCGCTCTTCATATGTGGCACTACCACACTAGCAAGAGAGCACATGAATATGAATAAGTAGCAAAAGACCCTAACTGGGTAAGAGAAAATTGTTTGTGGATATGTGAGCAATTGATTGCACATTAAAGGTTGAGCATTGCATCCCCCTTTATAGTACGACTTCTCTTATACTCAATTTCAAAATACAAAATGAAATATGTCTATTTGAGTTCCATGTCATCATATTTTATAGTTGGACGGTCCACCCTTATATCAAACATCCTCATGTTTGCATATCCTACTTGTCAACTCGATAAATCTCATTAGTCCTTTAATTGCATGGTCATTATTACAAAAACTCACAATAGAGCTTTGATTGCACTTACAAGGTTCGTACATATACCTATGACAAACAACACAATGAGTATCGTGGTTATGAACCGTTGACAATCAATGAATAGTGTATTCTTTGTTTGCCACCAAGTGAATTATAATTCTTGTTTTTAGATAATTAAAACCACAATGAAAATAGTATAAAAATATAGGGGCTCATTAATGCTTGCAAATACGACAAGCTCTCAAAATGGCATCCTACTCTTCTCATGGGAGGGTCAAGGATTCCACAATGCTACCGAATCACCAAAACCACTTTCTCATATGCTTCCAAAAGAAAAGTTAATAAGCACAATAAATATGGATAAAAGAAGTATAATCTGGCCACTACTTAATTCCATCAACCCCCCTCCACATTTGTCCATCCTCCTACCTCGCCAATTCTTTCTACATAGTGCCTCTATTCAAGATCCATGGCTTTCTCGGCAAGAACAATTTCAAGGGAGATGGAGGTGCAGATGAGGAAGGCCCCACCATGTTTGAATACCTTCCCGATGGTACACCCCATTTCGCCACCTCGGTATGTCTCTCCGTGGTTGTCTGGTCCAGTTTTCCAATTTGGCATGAGCAATGGTCATGAAGCATTAGATCTATGTGGGGGAAGAAAGAGGGCTAGGAAGGTCGTTCATACGGAGTACATGTTCAGCAAGATGCTGACTCCAAGCGATGTTGGTAAGCTGAATCGTCTACTAATCCCAAGGCATCATGCGGAGGAGTGCTTTCCCAAGATTTCAGAGGCCAACAATGGTGGAGATGATGATTTTCTCAATTTTGAGGACTGCTCGACAGGGTTAATCTGGCGCTTCCGCTTTTGCCTCTGGAACAATAGTAAGACATATGTCCTGACCAAGGGCTGGGGTGCCTTTACTAAGGAGAAGAATCTCAAGGAAGGTGATGTTTTATCCTTCTATCGTGATGCCAGTAAGTCTACAAGCACAAACCACATGTTTATTCATATCAAGCCCTATACTAGTACCATGTATGTGCCAACTCCGATCTTCTCTCCATCTAGCTTGATGATTCTTGATCAGGTCCATGAGAGCCTTGTCTTTCGTACAAGCCATGGAATTGTTCCAATATCAAACCCTTTCTCCTTTGGATCTGAGGAGTTGATGCCTCCAACTAATATGATTCCACAACGAACAACATTTCCTGAATCAGCATCACTTGAAATTGTAAGGGGAAAAAAGCGTCTGCGACTGTTTGGGATCAACATTGACATCCCGTATCATGACTGTGGTGATGAGTCTTGAAGTGGATTCACCAAGAATGCTACTTCAATTTCCTAGAACATTTTGGATGAATAAATCGCTCTATAGTTCTAAGTGGTGCTACTATGATATTTCTATTGCATTAAGGCAATATTGTAAAACCGAAGTTGTCAGTGACTTTATCTTACTGTTTCTTGGATTGTAATCTATAGTAAACTTTGTATGTTCCATTGCCTTGTCTATCTATTTGTATGTTGACTATCCATATCGTACTAATGAACAAAGCTTGAAATGCACAAAGCCAATAAAACAATTTCTATTTGCATCAATATGTTACGTAAACCTTGAATAAATAAATGAGCCTTATAAAGGTGAAGGTGATATTTATATATTTTACTTTCACTTTAGAAGATCTTCATCTATTTATATACATGTGTAGTAAAAAGTTAAGTGTTCAAGTTCTTGTTGTGCAAAATAACATATATGTTTACTTCATGATAAATTTGGTACATTGTTATGCATTTTCATGATTTTTTCTTTTTTTTGGCAAAGGAAGCAACATATAATATTTGTAATGGAATGGTATAAATATTTTTTCATGTGGAAAATACTTATAGATAGATATGTTTATGATTTGGTTACAATCCGATTTGAGTTGAATTAGGAGTTAGGATAGATTTTGAGTTGGGTTCTATATCCCGGGGACACAAATATGAGTTGAAGCCTATTTTTAGTGGAAAATCCCAACCCTGTTGTAACCAAGATATGACTTGGTGATTGGTTTGGGTGGTTACAAGGCCACAAGAGCACTCATAAACTAGTGTAGTTGTTGTTTATGTGGAAAAGCTCCCATAGTCATGGCTTGAAGATGTAGGCAAATGGCTAAACCTTGTTTGAAAGCATTGTGCCTCAATATTGTTTTTATGTATTTTCTTCCATGATGTTTATGTTTCCATGTTCTTAGGTTAGTAGATTTGTTAGGATATTTTATTGAGCATGTACTCTAACAAGTGGTATCAAAGCTTACTAGATGAGAATCCTTGAACATCTCTGGGTCCTATGGTGGTGTAGGGGATTGTGAATGCCTTCAGGGGGTTTATGTGCACCTTCAGTGACATGGAGAGTTGGATTTAGGCTGTGTGATTTTGCCTTTTAGAAGTCATACATGTTGGGTGACGTGAAGTTGTGCCCAATGAATGATAGATGTTATTATTTGTTAACGCACAAAGATAAGTCTGCAAATACACGGATATCTTTGTAGCTTTCACCTAGGAGTATTCCAAGGTATCAAGTTCCACATGGAATGGGAGTGAACTAGACTAAGAAAGAAGGTTGTCTTATGATTGCTGTGGTAGGTGAAAAATGAGGAGAGATGATGATCTATGTTGTAATGACAGAAGATGTGAAGCAACGATGTGCTTCAGTAATTTACATCAGGGCATTGACCTAAGTAGTAATATAGAGGAGTGAGAAGGGTGCTAAACTATTCCAACATGGTGCCCTACGATTTAATAAATTGCTCAAACAAGGTGGAATATCTCCTACATATAATACTACATAAATGATTTTGCATAGCACTTGGGTTTTATTAACCGTGGCGGTTAAACACATAAACTGCCACGGTTAATAGGTGGCCAGAAAGCCCACCGGCTGGGGGTCACAACCGCCACGGTTAATGGCGGTTAATGCATTAACTGTGGCGGTTGTTATAATCTGAGAGGGCAGTGCGGGTCCGTGCGACGGCGGACGGCGGTGCCCCTCGTCCTCACGGCGGACGGCGGCGCCCCTCGTCCTCCACCCCGGCAGCGCCCCTCTACGGCCCGGATCTGGCGGCGTAGAGGCTAGATACGGCAGCGGCTCATGGTGGCGGCGGCGGATCCAGCGCAGGGATGGCGCGGGCGCGCGAGGCGGCACGGGGACGGCGCGGGCGCACGGTGCTGCGCGGAGGCGGCGACGGCGGCCCAAATCCAGACCTAAAAGCCCAGATCCACCCCTAACCGGGTTTGGATCTGGGCTTTTTTTGTTTTTTAAAAGGATTAACCATCGCGGTTTTTTCCAACCGCCACGGTTAATGTTTTGCGTAGTAGTGATATACAACTAAAAAGAACAAAAGGAAGACCGCCGCTTCATCCAACATTTTTTCGGTCCGCGCCTCCACCCACGTGCGATTTGCTGGGCGTAAAATCAATCATTCACGACAGAAGGAAAGAAAACACGATAGAAGGAAAGAAAACACGACAGAAGGAAAGAAAACGCGATAGAAAGAAACGAGAAAAGGAAAAAAAAATTCAAGCAAATTTTTTCCTACGCGATAGAAAGAAAATGAGAAAAGGAAAGAAAGCATATGTTCCATACACCACAAGGGCATAGGAAGGAGATAGAAATTGACGGATACACCACAATTTGCACATATTTATCACTAGGTGGTGGAGAGCTTCAGAGCTGAAGGACGGATGTGCATCACGGCTCGAGTGAACCCTTAGCATGCGGAGACGAGCAATAGCCACATGTTCGTGTTCAACAATGGCACAGGCATGTGTGGAGGTGTCTAAGCTCGAGGCATGGGAGCTCGCTGCGGCGACCGTGAATGTTGTTGGGGATGACGACTGTGGTTGTGTCGTAATCTAATGACGAAAGCGAATCCTATTAATTATGTTTGGGTTATTATATCGTACAGAGAGATGTATTTCAATAACAAAACATAGGTGAATTATTATTGATAAATGAATATTGGTTGATTTGCACAGGAAAAAAATAAATCTCGCGCACTCCTAAAACCGAACAACCAATATCTCCTATCTTCTACAACTAAAAAGAACAAAACTAAAACTATGGACTGTTCACGACTATGTTAATATCATGAACTTGATTTGTATTTTTAGATTCGTTATTTTAACGTATATATTTAATTTTACAATAATGTTATATTATAGTGCGATATATGTGTTCTTAGTATAAAAGTTTTGTTATCCCGTAGCAACGCACGGACACGATGCTAGTAGAGGATATATAGACAGAACTGTTTCGACCAGCTATCTACGAGAATCTATTCGTGGGGTAGTCACAAACAAAGAAGACTAGAAATATTAAATTAAAACAAGTACTTAATTTTAATGTGAAAAACCAAAGATTTCAATGAAAAAACACAGGAAATTAAAACAAGTACCACACTTACGTACACTAGAAATCACTACTCCTACACTACTACAGAATTTATTTTGCATAGCACTTGAGTTTTATTAACCGTGGCGGTTAAACACAGAAACCGCCACGGTTAATCGAGCCATTAACCGTGACAGTTATTTTTAATTAACCGTGGCGGTCATAGGTAACCGCCTCGGAAAATGAATTTACCGTGGCGGTCTTCTAAATTTATCCGCCTCCTAAAATAAGGGCCCAACTACTAGCCCGAAAAGCCCAAAGTGTTGGGCTCATATATATCCAACATATTAGGGTTTCTCCCCCTCCCTCCCCTCCCTCAGCCCACTCCCTCCTAGCCGCCACTCCCTCCCTCGCCCATCCCGACGCCCCTGCCTCCCCCACCCTTCGTTCCCTCCCCACCGGCGGCGCCCGCGTGGCTTCGCCTTCCCCACCGGCGGCTCCCCTCCCTTCCCTCACCCTCCCTCCCCTCCCCTTCCCGGTCGGACCCAAGCGCGGGAGGGCGGCGCGGGTCCGCGCAACGGTGACGCCACTCCCTTCGCTCCCCTCCCCAGCTCCCCTCCCCTTCCCGGCCGGAATCGAGCGCGCGGGCGCGGGAGGGCGGCGCGGGTCCTCGCAACGGCGGCGCGGGTCCGCCCACACAGGAGGCTCCCCTCCCTTCACTCCCGTCCCCTTCCCAGCCGGACTTGAGCGCGCGGGTGAAAGGTCCTAAGTGATGGCTAGAGGGGGGGTGAATAACCTAATTCGAAAACTAAAAACAAACTCAACAACAAGTTAGATAACTAAGATGCGAAGCTAGACTTGCACTAGCCTACTAGGGATGCAAAGCCACCTAACCACAATTTCTATCCTAATAAACTCTAGGATCACACAATTCCTACTCAATTCTAGTAGCCCTCAAGGCACAACCTAATAAGCTAGGACAAATATGAATAAGGTAATGAAAAGATGGTAAAGGTGATTATAACGCCATAGAGTAGTAGGGGATGAACCAATCAAGTGAATACCAATGAAATCAATCAATCCCAAGAAACAATGGTTGACACTTGATTTTCTTCCGAGGTTCAATAGTTTGTCAACTAGCTAGTCCCCGTTGTGGAAAGACACTCACTTGGAGGTTCACGCGCTAATCGGCCTCACACGCCAAACCCGTCACCAGGTGCCGCACAACCAACACAAGATGAGGTTA